>OZ038423.1:80576621-81972245 GCA_964036155.1 Diploscapter coronatus | reverse complement strand
TAGTTATCTCTATTCCCTGACCATTAACAATTATTGATTGACCATTCTCCTCTTAATAGTCAGTCTACCCCCCTGCCCTCCTGTAGGACAGTCGGTCTTCCAATTCTCCTGAATTGTCTTTTCCCGACGTTGTACTAAATAAAAACTTGTACGAATACGAGTTCTGACTGACACCCCATCCGGGGAGTACAACATTAACTAATGTTTTATGGAGTTTATTTAATGTATTTGAATGAAATTTGAATGGAATTTATAAAATTCTCGGTAGATGTAGTATGAATTCTGGATCTTCAGTTTGAATGAAACGTGTGCTGATTTAGTGAAGATAGAGTAGGTATTGTTGATGGAATTTGTGAGATTTTGTAATTTCGTTTAGAGATTACAAGGTGAACCGAGTCGAATTGAGTCGATTTGAGACGAATTGAACTCTGTTCGGAAGATATTGGAATTATGTTTTGATTTTAGCTGAATATGTGAAGCATAATCCACCTCCTGAAAGATAGCGGGAGAATGGAGACGTTGATGCAATCAGGGATGAAATTTAGAATTAGTATTGATGCGTGGTGATTAAGATGATGCTTTTTTGGTAAAGATGAAGTTTCTCGATGGAAGGAGTGTTATAAAATGAATTTATAAGTGCTATATGATGCAGATAAAGTTTTTCCGGTGAAATAGTCTGCATTGGCTGATTAGTTGATGGAAGTGGAATAGATGACGGGTGTCGGGCGTTGTTAATGAAAAATTAGAGGTTTTCCTTTCTAAAACAAGTGAATTAATGATGAGTGCTGATTTATTATTGGTCGAAGTTATAAATATGATGGTAAACGATATTCTGTAAGTGATGCTGTTGAGATTTAGGATATTTCTGATGATAGTAATAGGGTTTTAGGATAAAGAATAATGAGGCCTTACCAAACACATGTCCCTCGCCTCGCCTCTTTCGAAGATTTCGGAGAACTGCTGCTGATGGAATTTTGGCGTTTCTATATTTTGCTAGTTGACTAATTCCCCTTCTGCAGATATTTGAATGGTTTTCCCTTCTGATCTTATTCGTGTCATTATTACTTCGTCTACTTCCGTCAATTAAAGGCTATATTGCAATGACTACAGTTTTGAATGAATTGATCAGTTTGAAAGAAGTAAGAAAGTGCTAGAGTTGGAAGTGAATGAAGCAGGTGAAGGAAGAGAGATAGTGCGAGTTGAGTTGGAGCAGTGGAAATTGGATAATGTTCTGTATCGTTTATTGTGGAGTTGTTGTGAGAATTTTGAAGGAATCGGAGTCAGAAGAGAAGAAGAATACAACTATTTGGATTGATCGATGTTTTCAAGCCTTACACAGCATTATCCCTACTCTTGGCTCTTTCGAAGATGTCGGGGGATTGTTGTTGATGAAATTTCTGAGTAAATGTGAATAAATGTGAACTCTGAGAGTATTTGAGTGTTTCTTATGATGAGAGGTGTTCTGGAAAGTCGAGAAAGTGCTGTTGATGCAGAATCTGACCATATTGACTATATTTTATATTGTATATGGAAGTAGTATTGCTGATGCAAATTCTGAAGTTTCTGAATCTAAAGTGAATCAACTTTTAGCCTTACCTGCCTCCCCTCTCCCTCTGCCTATCCTCGCCTCTTGTGAAGATGTCGGAGGATAAATGTTGATAAAATGTCTGAATAAATGCTGAAAATGTGAATTTTGATTGGTGGTATGAGCGGGAATTCTTATTTGATTGAATTCTGACTTATGGCACGGATTCGGAGTTGTATTGCGATGAACTATCTAGTATGGGGACGAACTAGTATGACGATGGCTGGGATTGGAGATTTAGAAGTCAGGAGTAGGTGGGACTAGAGATTTGATGATGAGTTTGCTATGATTTTGATTTTGATGACTTTTGAAGGCTTGACGATGTGTGATGATATGATGAAGTAGATGCTGTGATAGTGAGATCTGTTTAAGTCGATGTTAGTGATCTTACTAGCCCTGTTCCTTAGCTTATCCTATTCCTAACCCTATCCCTAACCTATTCCTTGCACTATCCCTAACCCTAGCCCTAACCCTTATTCTACTCTCGACTTAACCCGAACTTGTGTGCTTGTCCCATATCCCCATCTCGACTGTGCACTATTCCGGCTATTCAGAAGCTTGCTAGCTGCTAAAAACCCTAACCATTTCCGTCCCTACCGGATGAGTGGAGATATTTGATGTCCGGAATTGCATGATGGTATCTGGATATTCAAAGAAAAGCGATATTTGAATTATGATATTCCAATTTTCAGCAGTTTTTTAATTACTAAAATGGGAAAAATGAGCGTTTGTTTCTGAGATGGGCGGTGCTGATGGAAAATGTGAGCTTTTGCTTCTAAGATGTGCTTCTAAGATGAGTACTGTTGATGCAAAATGTGAGTATTTATCGTATGAAACGGGCGGTGTAAATACAAAAAGTAGGCGTTTATTTAGAATAAAAATGAAGAAATGAAGTATTGTTGATGCAAAATGTGACAAATGTGAGAATTTGTTTGTGAAATAAGTGGTGCTGATGCAAAATGTGAGCTTTTGCCTCTGAGGTAAGTAGTGCTGATGCAAAATGTGAGGATTTGTCGTATGAAACGGGCGATAAGATGGAAATATTAGGCGTTTGTGTCAAAAAGTAAGTATTATTGATAAAAAATCCGAGTATTTGTTGTTCGAGATGAGTGGGAATGGTATTGATGAAAAATCTAAGAATTTGCCTTCAAAAATGAGTATTGCTGATGCAAAATGTGGGTATTTATTATATTAGATAGATGGTGGAAATACAAAAAGTATGCGTTTGTTTTAAAAAGCAAGTATTGTTGATAAAAAATGTGACAAATCTGAGAATTTGCTTTGAAATAACGAGTATTTGATGAGAAAATTGTGAGAATTTGCTTTCCGAGGTGGGTGGAATGATGCTGATGGAAAATCTAAGCATTTGTGTTTTTGCAAGTTTTCAAAGATGAGTAAAAATGGTGTTGATGAAAAATGTGACAAAATCTGAATATTTGTTCTCAAAAAGTGAGTATTGTTGACGAAAAATGTGAGAATTTGTTATTTGAATGGACGGTTCAGATAGGAAAAGTGAGTATATTTTTCGAGATAAATGTTGCTGATGGAAAATCTGAGCATTTGTCTTTTATCTTCTGGTATTTAAGATGGCAGTCCCCTTGTCCACTCAGTTACCCTCTTCTCCTTGTTCATTTTATACTTTGGTATGGAATAAAGTATCAAGTAGTTGGAAGTTCTCCCTGAGTATATTTCGGTTTTACTGTCTAATCACTAAAATCACTAAATACAGTAGGGCAGCACTTGTTCCAGGGTTGAGAAGTGGAGTAAATGGGGTTTTAAGAAAGTTATTTTAAGCGATGAAAGTTAGAAATTAGAAATACCGTGTATTTAACTGTTAGAGGCTCACTCTATTCCATTCACTATTTCTATCATCTCTCACCTTTCCCCCTAATCTCTCTCCTAGCAGTGCCGCCTAACGACACTGCTCATTCCATCTACAACTCTTCTCCCTCTTCTTTAGTAGTTATCTCTATTCCCTGACCATTAACAATTATTGATTGACCATTCTCCTCTTAATAGTCAGTCTACCCCCCTGCCCTCCTGTAGGACAGTCGGTCTTCCAATTCTCCTGAATTGTCTTTTCCCGACGTTGTACTAAATAAAAACTTGTACGAATACGAGTTCTGACTGACACCCCATCCGGGGAGTACAACATTAACTAATGTTTTATGGAGTTTATTTAATGTATTTGAATGAAATTTGAATGGAATTTATAAAATTCTCGGTAGATGTAGTATGAATTCTGGATCTTCAGTTTGAATGAAACGTGTGCTGATTTAGTGAAGATAGAGTAGGTATTGTTGATGGAATTTGTGAGATTTTGTAATTTCGTTTAGAGATTACAAGGTGAACCGAGTCGAATTGAGTCGATTTGAGACGAATTGAAACTCTGTTCGGAAGATATTGGAATTATGTTTTGATTTTAGCTGAATATGTGAAGCATAATCCACCTCCTGAAAGATAGCGGGAGAATGGAGACGTTGATGCAATCAGGGATGAAATTTAGAATTAGTATTGATGCGTGGTGATTAAGATGATGCTTTTTTGGTAAAGATGAAGTTTCTCGATGGAAGGAGTGTTATAAAATGAATTTATAAGTGCTATATGATGCAGATAAAGTTTTTCCGGTGAAATAGTCTGCATTGGCTGATTAGTTGATGGAAGTGGAATAGATGACGGGTGTCGGGCGTTGTTAATGAAAAATTAGAGGTTTTCCTTTCTAAAACAAGTGAATTAATGATGAGTGCTGATTTATTATTGGTCGAAGTTATAAATATGATGGTAAACGATATTCTGTAAGTGATGCTGTTGAGATTTAGGATATTTCTGATGATAGTAATAGGGTTTTAGGATAAAGAATAATGAGGCCTTACCAAACACATGTCCCTCGCCTCGCCTCTTTCGAAGATTTCGGAGAACTGCTGCTGATGGAATTTTTGGCGTTTCTATATTTTGCTAGTTGACTAATTCCCCTTCTGCAGATATTGAATGGTTTTCCCTTCTGATCTTATTCGTGTCATTATTACTTCGTCTACTTCCGTCAATTAAAGGCTATATTGCAATGACTACAGTTTTGAATGAATTGATCAGTTTGAAAGAAGTAAGAAAGTGCTAGAGTTGGAAGTGAATGAAGCAGGTGAAGGAAGAGAGATAGTGCGAGTTGAGTTGGAGCAGTGGAAATTGGATAATGTTCTGTATCGTTTATTGTGGAGTTGTTGTGAGAATTTTGAAGGAATCGGAGTCAGAAGAGAAGAAGAATACAACTATTTGGATTGATCGATGTTTTCAAGCCTTACACAGCATTATCCCTACTCTTGGCTCTTTCGAAGATGTCGGGGGATTGTTGTTGATGAAATTTCTGAGTAAATGTGAATAAATGTGAACTCTGAGAGTATTTGAGTGTTTCTTATGATGAGAGGTGTTCTGAAAGTCGAGAAAGTGCTGTTGATGCAGAATCTGACCATATTGACTATATTTTATATTGTATATGGAAGTAGTATTGCTGATGCAAATTCTGAAGTTTCTGAATCTAAAGTGAATCAACTTTTAGCCTTACCTGCCTCCCCTCTCCCTCTGCCTATCCTCGCCTCTTGTGAAGATGTCGGAGGATAAATGTTGATAAAATGTCTGAATAAATGCTGAAAATGTGAATTTTGATTGGTGGTATGAGCGGGAATTCTTATTTGATTGAATTCTGACTTATGGCACGGATTCGGAGTTGTATTGCGATGAACTATCTAGTATGGGGACGAACTAGTATGACGATGGCTGGGATTGGAGATTTAGAAGTCAGGAGTAGGTGGGACTAGAGATTTGATGATGAGTTTGCTATGATTTTGATTTTGATGACTTTTGAAGGCTTGACGATGTGTGATGATATGATGAAGTAGATGCTGTGATAGTGAGATCTGTTTAAGTCGATGTTAGTGATCTTACTAGCCCTGTTCCTTAGCTTATCCTATTCCTAACCCTATCCCTAACCTATTCCTTGCACTATCCCTAACCCTAGCCCTAACCCTTATTCTACTCTCGACTTAACCCGAACTTGTGTGCTTGTCCCATATCCCCATCTCGACTGTGCACTATTCCGGCTATTCAGAAGCTTGCTAGCTGCTAAAAAACCCTAACCATTTCCGTCCCTACCGGATGAGTGGAGATATTTGATGTCCGGAATTGCATGATGGTATCTGGATATTCAAAGAAAAGCGATATTTGAATTATGATATTCCAATTTTCAGCAGTTTTTTAATTACTAAAATGGGAAAAATGAGCGTTTGTTTCTGAGATGGGCGGTGCTGATGGAAAATGTGAGCTTTTGCTTCTAAGATGTGCTTCTAAGATGAGTACTGTTGATGCAAAATGTGAGTATTTATCGTATGAAACGGGCGGTGTAAATACAAAAAGTAGGCGTTTATTTAGAATAAAAATGAAGAAATGAAGTATTGTTGATGCAAAATGTGACAAATGTGAGAATTTGTTTGTGAAATAAGTGGTGCTGATGCAAAATGTGAGCTTTTGCCTCTGAGGTAAGTAGTGCTGATGCAAAATGTGAGGATTTGTCGTATGAAACGGGCGATAAGATGGAAATATTAGGCGTTTGTGTCAAAAAGTAAGTATTATTGATAAAAAATCCGAGTATTTGTTGTTCGAGATGAGTGGGAATGGTATTGATGAAAAATCTAAGAATTTGCCTTCAAAAATGAGTATTGCTGATGCAAAATGTGGGTATTTATTATATTAGATAGATGGTGGAAATACAAAAAGTATGCGTTTGTTTTAAAAAGCAAGTATTGTTGATAAAAAATGTGACAAATCTGAGAATTTGCTTTGAAAATAACGAGTATTTGATGAGAAAATTGTGAGAATTTGCTTTCCGAGGTGGGTGGAATGATGCTGATGGAAAATCTAAGCATTTGTGTTTTTGCAAGTTTTCAAAGATGAGTAAAAATGGTGTTGATGAAAAATGTGACAAAATCTGAATATTTGTTCTCAAAAAGTGAGTATTGTTGACGAAAAATGTGAGAATTTGTTATTTGAATGGACGGTTCAGATAGGAAAAGTGAGTATATTTTTCGAGATAAATGTTGCTGATGGAAAATCTGAGCATTTGTCTTTTATCTTCTGGTATTTAAGATGGCAGTCCCCTTGTCCACTCAGTTACCCTCTTCTCCTTGTTCATTTTATACTTTGGTATGGAATAAAGTATCAAGTAGTTGGAAGTTCTCCCTGAGTATATTTCGGTTTTACTGTCTAATCACTAAAATCACTAAATACAGTAGGGCAGCACTTGTTCCAGGGTTGAGAAGTGGAGTAAATGGGGTTTTAAGAAAGTTATTTTAAGCGATGAAAGTTAGAAATTAGAAATACCGTGTATTTAACTGTTAGAGGCTCACTCTATTCCATTCACTATTTCTATCATCTCTCACCTTTCCCCCTAATCTCTCTCCTAGCAGTGCCGCCTAACGACACTGCTCATTCCATCTACAACTCTTCTCCCTCTTCTTTAGTAGTTATCTCTATTCCCTGACCATTAACAATTATTGATTGACCATTCTCCTCTTAATAGTCAGTCTACCCCCCTGCCCTCCTGTAGGACAGTCGGTCTTCCAATTCTCCTGAATTGTCTTTTCCCGACGTTGTACTAAATAAAAACTTGTACGAATACGAGTTCTGACTGACACCCCATCCGGGGAGTACAACATTAACTAATGTTTTATGGAGTTTATTTAATGTATTTGAATGAAATTTGAATGGAATTTATAAAATTCTCGGTAGATGTAGTATGAATTCTGGATCTTCAGTTTGAATGAAACGTGTGCTGATTTAGTGAAGATAGAGTAGGTATTGTTGATGGAATTTGTGAGATTTTGTAATTTCGTTTAGAGATTACAAGGTGAACCGAGTCGAATTGAGTCGATTTGAGACGAATTGAACTCTGTTCGGAAGATATTGGAATTATGTTTTGATTTTAGCTGAATATGTGAAGCATAATCCACCTCCTGAAAGATAGCGGGAGAATGGAGACGTTGATGCAATCAGGGATGAAATTTAGAATTAGTATTGATGCGTGGTGATTAAGATGATGCTTTTTTGGTAAAGATGAAGTTTCTCGATGGAAGGAGTGTTATAAAATGAATTTATAAGTGCTATATGATGCAGATAAAGTTTTTCCGGTGAAATAGTCTGCATTGGCTGATTAGTTGATGGAAGTGGAATAGATGACGGGTGTCGGGCGTTGTTAATGAAAAATTAGAGGTTTTCCTTTCTAAAACAAGTGAATTAATGATGAGTGCTGATTTATTATTGGTCGAAGTTATAAATATGATGGTAAACGATATTCTGTAAGTGATGCTGTTGAGATTTAGGATATTTCTGATGATAGTAATAGGGTTTTAGGATAAAGAATAATGAGGCCTTACCAAACACATGTCCCTCGCCTCGCCTCTTTCGAAGATTTCGGAGAACTGCTGCTGATGGAATTTTTGGCGTTTCTATATTTTGCTAGTTGACTAATTCCCCTTCTGCAGATATTTGAATGGTTTTCCCTTCTGATCTTATTCGTGTCATTATTACTTCGTCTACTTCCGTCAATTAAAGGCTATATTGCAATGACTACAGTTTTGAATGAATTGATCAGTTTGAAAGAAGTAAGAAAGTGCTAGAGTTGGAAGTGAATGAAGCAGGTGAAGGAAGAGAGATAGTGCGAGTTGAGTTGGAGCAGTGGAAATTGGATAATGTTCTGTATCGTTTATTGTGGAGTTGTTGTGAGAATTTTGAAGGAATCGGAGTCAGAAGAGAAGAAGAATACAACTATTTGGATTGATCGATGTTTTCAAGCCTTACACAGCATTATCCCTACTCTTGGCTCTTTCGAAGATGTCGGGGGATTGTTGTTGATGAAATTTCTGAGTAAATGTGAATAAATGTGAACTCTGAGAGTATTTGAGTGTTTCTTATGATGAGAGGTGTTCTGGAAAGTCGAGAAAGTGCTGTTGATGCAGAATCTGACCATATTGACTATATTTTATATTGTATATGGAAGTAGTATTGCTGATGCAAATTCTGAAGTTTCTGAATCTAAAGTGAATCAACTTTTAGCCTTACCTGCCTCCCCTCTCCCTCTGCCTATCCTCGCCTCTTGTGAAGATGTCGGAGGATAAATGTTGATAAAATGTCTGAATAAATGCTGAAAATGTGAATTTTGATTGGTGGTATGAGCGGGAATTCTTATTTGATTGAATTCTGACTTATGGCACGGATTCGGAGTTGTATTGCGATGAACTATCTAGTATGGGGACGAACTAGTATGACGATGGCTGGGATTGGAGATTTAGAAGTCAGGAGTAGGTGGGACTAGAGATTTGATGATGAGTTTGCTATGATTTTGATTTTGATGACTTTTGAAGGCTTGACGATGTGTGATGATATGATGAAGTAGATGCTGTGATAGTGAGATCTGTTTAAGTCGATGTTAGTGATCTTACTAGCCCTGTTCCTTAGCTTATCCTATTCCTAACCCTATCCCTAACCTATTCCTTGCACTATCCCTAACCCTAGCCCTAACCCTTATTCTACTCTCGACTTAACCCGAACTTGTGTGCTTGTCCCATATCCCCATCTCGACTGTGCACTATTCCGGCTATTCAGAAGCTTGCTAGCTGCTAAAAACCCTAACCATTTCCGTCCCTACCGGATGAGTGGAGATATTTGATGTCCGGAATTGCATGATGGTATCTGGATATTCAAAGAAAAGCGATATTTGAATTATGATATTCCAATTTTCAGCAGTTTTTTAATTACTAAAATGGGAAAAATGAGCGTTTGTTTCTGAGATGGGCGGTGCTGATGGAAAATGTGAGCTTTTGCTTCTAAGATGTGCTTCTAAGATGAGTACTGTTGATGCAAAATGTGAGTATTTATCGTATGAAACGGGCGGTGTAAATACAAAAAGTAGGCGTTTATTTAGAATAAAAATGAAGAAATGAAGTATTGTTGATGCAAAATGTGACAAATGTGAGAATTTGTTTGTGAAATAAGTGGTGCTGATGCAAAATGTGAGCTTTTGCCTCTGAGGTAAGTAGTGCTGATGCAAAATGTGAGGATTTGTCGTATGAAACGGGCGATAAGATGGAAATATTAGGCGTTTGTGTCAAAAAGTAAGTATTATTGATAAAAAATCCGAGTATTTGTTGTTCGAGATGAGTGGGAATGGTATTGATGAAAAATCTAAGAATTTGCCTTCAAAAATGAGTATTGCTGATGCAAAATGTGGGTATTTATTATATTAGATAGATGGTGGAAATACAAAAAGTATGCGTTTGTTTTAAAAAGCAAGTATTGTTGATAAAAAATGTGACAAATCTGAGAATTTGCTTTGAAAATAACGAGTATTTGATGAGAAAATTGTGAGAATTTGCTTTCCGAGGTGGGTGGAATGATGCTGATGGAAAATCTAAGCATTTGTGTTTTTGCAAGTTTTCAAAGATGAGTAAAAATGGTGTTGATGAAAAATGTGACAAAATCTGAATATTTGTTCTCAAAAAGTGAGTATTGTTGACGAAAAATGTGAGAATTTGTTATTTGAATGGACGGTTCAGATAGGAAAAGTGAGTATATTTTTCGAGATAAATGTTGCTGATGGAAAATCTGAGCATTTGTCTTTTATCTTCTGGTATTTAAGATGGCAGTCCCCTTGTCCACTCAGTTACCCTCTTCTCCTTGTTCATTTTATACTTTGGTATGGAATAAAGTATCAAGTAGTTGGAAGTTCTCCCTGAGTATATTTCGGTTTTACTGTCTAATCACTAAAATCACTAAATACAGTAGGGCAGCACTTGTTCCAGGGTTGAGAAGTGGAGTAAATGGGGTTTTAAGAAAGTTATTTTAAGCGATGAAAGTTAGAAATTAGAAATACCGTGTATTTAACTGTTAGAGGCTCACTCTATTCCATTCACTATTTCTATCATCTCTCACCTTTCCCCCTAATCTCTCTCCTAGCAGTGCCGCCTAACGACACTGCTCATTCCATCTACAACTCTTCTCCCTCTTCTTTAGTAGTTATCTCTATTCCCTGACCATTAACAATTATTGATTGACCATTCTCCTCTTAATAGTCAGTCTACCCCCCTGCCCTCCTGTAGGACAGTCGGTCTTCCAATTCTCCTGAATTGTCTTTTCCCGACGTTGTACTAAATAAAAACTTGTACGAATACGAGTTCTGACTGACACCCCATCCGGGGAGTACAACATTAACTAATGTTTTATGGAGTTTATTTAATGTATTTGAATGAAATTTGAATGGAATTTATAAAATTCTCGGTAGATGTAGTATGAATTCTGGATCTTCAGTTTGAATGAAACGTGTGCTGATTTAGTGAAGATAGAGTAGGTATTGTTGATGGAATTTGTGAGATTTTGTAATTTCGTTTAGAGATTACAAGGTGAACCGAGTCGAATTGAGTCGATTTGAGACGAATTGAACTCTGTTCGGAAGATATTGGAATTATGTTTTGATTTTAGCTGAATATGTGAAGCATAATCCACCTCCTGAAAGATAGCGGGAGAATGGAGACGTTGATGCAATCAGGGATGAAATTTAGAATTAGTATTGATGCGTGGTGATTAAGATGATGCTTTTTTGGTAAAGATGAAGTTTCTCGATGGAAGGAGTGTTATAAAATGAATTTATAAGTGCTATATGATGCAGATAAAGTTTTTCCGGTGAAATAGTCTGCATTGGCTGATTAGTTGATGGAAGTGGAATAGATGACGGGTGTCGGGCGTTGTTAATGAAAAATTAGAGGTTTTCCTTTCTAAAACAAGTGAATTAATGATGAGTGCTGATTTATTATTGGTCGAAGTTATAAATATGATGGTAAACGATATTCTGTAAGTGATGCTGTTGAGATTTAGGATATTTCTGATGATAGTAATAGGGTTTTAGGATAAAGAATAATGAGGCCTTACCAAACACATGTCCCTCGCCTCGCCTCTTTCGAAGATTTCGGAGAACTGCTGCTGATGGAATTTTTGGCGTTTCTATATTTTGCTAGTTGACTAATTCCCCTTCTGCAGATATTTGAATGGTTTTCCCTTCTGATCTTATTCGTGTCATTATTACTTCGTCTACTTCCGTCAATTAAAGGCTATATTGCAATGACTACAGTTTTGAATGAATTGATCAGTTTGAAAGAAGTAAGAAAGTGCTAGAGTTGGAAGTGAATGAAGCAGGTGAAGGAAGAGAGATAGTGCGAGTTGAGTTGGAGCAGTGGAAATTGGATAATGTTCTGTATCGTTTATTGTGGAGTTGTTGTGAGAATTTTGAAGGAATCGGAGTCAGAAGAGAAGAAGAATACAACTATTTGGATTGATCGATGTTTTCAAGCCTTACACAGCATTATCCCTACTCTTGGCTCTTTCGAAGATGTCGGGGGATTGTTGTTGATGAAATTTCTGAGTAAATGTGAATAAATGTGAACTCTGAGAGTATTTGAGTGTTTCTTATGATGAGAGGTGTTCTGGAAAGTCGAGAAAGTGCTGTTGATGCAGAATCTGACCATATTGACTATATTTTATATTGTATATGGAAGTAGTATTGCTGATGCAAATTCTGAAGTTTCTGAATCTAAAGTGAATCAACTTTTAGCCTTACCTGCCTCCCCTCTCCCTCTGCCTATCCTCGCCTCTTGTGAAGATGTCGGAGGATAAATGTTGATAAAATGTCTGAATAAATGCTGAAAATGTGAATTTTGATTGGTGGTATGAGCGGGAATTCTTATTTGATTGAATTCTGACTTATGGCACGGATTCGGAGTTGTATTGCGATGAACTATCTAGTATGGGGACGAACTAGTATGACGATGGCTGGGATTGGAGATTTAGAAGTCAGGAGTAGGTGGGACTAGAGATTTGATGATGAGTTTGCTATGATTTTGATTTTGATGACTTTTGAAGGCTTGACGATGTGTGATGATATGATGAAGTAGATGCTGTGATAGTGAGATCTGTTTAAGTCGATGTTAGTGATCTTACTAGCCCTGTTCCTTAGCTTATCCTATTCCTAACCCTATCCCTAACCTATTCCTTGCACTATCCCTAACCCTAGCCCTAACCCTTATTCTACTCTCGACTTAACCCGAACTTGTGTGCTTGTCCCATATCCCCATCTCGACTGTGCACTATTCCGGCTATTCAGAAGCTTGCTAGCTGCTAAAAACCCTAACCATTTCCGTCCCTACCGGATGAGTGGAGATATTTGATGTCCGGAATTGCATGATGGTATCTGGATATTCAAAGAAAAGCGATATTTGAATTATGATATTCCAATTTTCAGCAGTTTTTTAATTACTAAAATGGGAAAAATGAGCGTTTGTTTCTGAGATGGGCGGTGCTGATGGAAAATGTGAGCTTTTGCTTCTAAGATGTGCTTCTAAGATGAGTACTGTTGATGCAAAATGTGAGTATTTATCGTATGAAACGGGCGGTGTAAATACAAAAAGTAGGCGTTTATTTAGAATAAAAATGAAGAAATGAAGTATTGTTGATGCAAAATGTGACAAATGTGAGAATTTGTTTGTGAAATAAGTGGTGCTGATGCAAAATGTGAGCTTTTGCCTCTGAGGTAAGTAGTGCTGATGCAAAATGTGAGGATTTGTCGTATGAAACGGGCGATAAGATGGAAATATTAGGCGTTTGTGTCAAAAAGTAAGTATTATTGATAAAAAATCCGAGTATTTGTTGTTCGAGATGAGTGGGAATGGTATTGATGAAAAATCTAAGAATTTGCCTTCAAAAATGAGTATTGCTGATGCAAAATGTGGGTATTTATTATATTAGATAGATGGTGGAAATACAAAAAGTATGCGTTTGTTTTAAAAAGCAAGTATTGTTGATAAAAAATGTGACAAATCTGAGAATTTGCTTTGAAAATAACGAGTATTTGATGAGAAAATTGTGAGAATTTGCTTTCCGAGGTGGGTGGAATGATGCTGATGGAAAATCTAAGCATTTGTGTTTTTGCAAGTTTTCAAAGATGAGTAAAAATGGTGTTGATGAAAAATGTGACAAAATCTGAATATTTGTTCTCAAAAAGTGAGTATTGTTGACGAAAAATGTGAGAATTTGTTATTTGAATGGACGGTTCAGATAGGAAAAGTGAGTATATTTTTCGAGATAAATGTTGCTGATGGAAAATCTGAGCATTTGTCTTTTATCTTCTGGTATTTAAGATGGCAGTCCCCTTGTCCACTCAGTTACCCTCTTCTCCTTGTTCATTTTATACTTTGGTATGGAATAAAGTATCAAGTAGTTGGAAGTTCTCCCTGAGTATATTTCGGTTTTACTGTCTAATCACTAAAATCACTAAATACAGTAGGGCAGCACTTGTTCCAGGGTTGAGAAGTGGAGTAAATGGGGTTTTAAGAAAGTTATTTTAAGCGATGAAAGTTAGAAATTAGAAATACCGTGTATTTAACTGTTAGAGGCTCACTCTATTCCATTCACTATTTCTATCATCTCTCACCTTTCCCCCTAATCTCTCTCCTAGCAGTGCCGCCTAACGACACTGCTCATTCCATCTACAACTCTTCTCCCTCTTCTTTAGTAGTTATCTCTATTCCCTGACCATTAACAATTATTGATTGACCATTCTCCTCTTAATAGTCAGTCTACCCCCCTGCCCTCCTGTAGGACAGTCGGTCTTCCAATTCTCCTGAATTGTCTTTTCCCGACGTTGTACTAAATAAAAACTTGTACGAATACGAGTTCTGACTGACACCCCATCCGGGGAGTACAACATTAACTAATGTTTTATGGAGTTTATTTAATGTATTTGAATGAAATTTGAATGGAATTTATAAAATTCTCGGTAGATGTAGTATGAATTCTGGATCTTCAGTTTGAATGAAACGTGTGCTGATTTAGTGAAGATAGAGTAGGTATTGTTGATGGAATTTGTGAGATTTTGTAATTTCGTTTAGAGATTACAAGGTGAACCGAGTCGAATTGAGTCGATTTGAGACGAATTGAACTCTGTTCGGAAGATATTGGAATTATGTTTTGATTTTAGCTGAATATGTGAAGCATAATCCACCTCCTGAAAGATAGCGGGAGAATGGAGACGTTGATGCAATCAGGGATGAAATTTAGAATTAGTATTGATGCGTGGTGATTAAGATGATGCTTTTTTGGTAAAGATGAAGTTTCTCGATGGAAGGAGTGTTATAAAATGAATTTATAAGTGCTATATGATGCAGATAAAGTTTTTCCGGTGAAATAGTCTGCATTGGCTGATTAGTTGATGGAAGTGGAATAGATGACGGGTGTCGGGCGTTGTTAATGAAAAATTAGAGGTTTTCCTTTCTAAAACAAGTGAATTAATGATGAGTGCTGATTTATTATTGGTCGAAGTTATAAATATGATGGTAAACGATATTCTGTAAGTGATGCTGTTGAGATTTAGGATATTTCTGATGATAGTAATAGGGTTTTAGGATAAAGAATAATGAGGCCTTACCAAACACATGTCCCTCGCCTCGCCTCTTTCGAAGATTTCGGAGAACTGCTGCTGATGGAATTTTTGGCGTTTCTATATTTTGCTAGTTGACTAATTCCCCTTCTGCAGATATTTGAATGGTTTTCCCTTCTGATCTTATTCGTGTCATTATTACTTCGTCTACTTCCGTCAATTAAAGGCTATATTGCAATGACTACAGTTTTGAATGAATTGATCAGTTTGAAAGAAGTAAGAAAGTGCTAGAGTTGGAAGTGAATGAAGCAGGTGAAGGAAGAGAGATAGTGCGAGTTGAGTTGGAGCAGTGGAAATTGGATAATGTTCTGTATCGTTTATTGTGGAGTTGTTGTGAGAATTTTGAAGGAATCGGAGTCAGAAGAGAAGAAGAATACAACTATTTGGATTGATCGATGTTTTCAAGCCTTACACAGCATTATCCCTACTCTTGGCTCTTTCGAAGATGTCGGGGGATTGTTGTTGATGAAATTTCTGAGTAAATGTGAATAAATGTGAACTCTGAGAGTATTTGAGTGTTTCTTATGATGAGAGGTGTTCTGGAAAGTCGAGAAAGTGCTGTTGATGCAGAATCTGACCATATTGACTATATTTTATATTGTATATGGAAGTAGTATTG
Source organism: Diploscapter coronatus (assembly GCA_964036155.1). NCBI lineage: Eukaryota > Metazoa > Nematoda > Chromadorea > Rhabditida > Rhabditidae > Diploscapter > Diploscapter coronatus. The sequence continues at coordinate 81,956,516 of OZ038423.1, read as the reverse complement.
CTGATGCAAATTCTGAAGTTTCTGAATCTAAAGTGAATCAACTTTTAGCCTTACCTGCCTCCCCTCTCCCTCTGCCTATCCTCGCCTCTTGTGAAGATGTCGGAGGATAAATGTTGATAAAATGTCTGAATAAATGCTGAAAATGTGAATTTTGATTGGTGGTATGAGCGGGAATTCTTATTTGATTGAATTCTGACTTATGGCACGGATTCGGAGTTGTATTGCGATGAACTATCTAGTATGGGGACGAACTAGTATGACGATGGCTGGGATTGGAGATTTAGAAGTCAGGAGTAGGTGGGACTAGAGATTTGATGATGAGTTTGCTATGATTTTGATTTTGATGACTTTTGAAGGCTTGACGATGTGTGATGATATGATGAAGTAGATGCTGTGATAGTGAGATCTGTTTAAGTCGATGTTAGTGATCTTACTAGCCCTGTTCCTTAGCTTATCCTATTCCTAACCCTATCCCTAACCTATTCCTTGCACTATCCCTAACCCTAGCCCTAACCCTTATTCTACTCTCGACTTAACTTCAACTACTGATTATGGAGGAATTATGTTTTCGCCAATGATGCATTGCTACATTCAAATCTGTATAGTTAACACATATTCTTATGAAATAACTATTGTTCATTACATCTGGCTTGAACTTGCAAACAGTATTGCTTGGGTTTAAAATTTATTTCTGAAATTGGTTAGCAATTAAAATGTGATAAACTACTTCAAGTTTAACGGATAATCAAATAAATTAGACTGGTAGATGGAATACCACTCCAATTTATTAATCTCAAGCCTGGGTAATTAGGCCAATAAAATGAACTATGAGAAACTTATAAATAAAAGCGCATTCGTTCAACTCTTTTGAACAACAAGCAATCCTGCCTTTATCTCGAGACAAAGGTGAGAGCAAAGGGAGAAGAAAACCATTTTCTTGCATCGGGGTTAGATTTAAAAACTGAAAACATTACTACTTCTGGGTGAATAATTGATATTCTATAAATTGTTGTAATTCCCTTAACATCGTTCTATATGATATCAGAAGCGACGAAGCCGGGACAATAAATCTCGGACTTCTGTAATAGTCGTGAAAAGTGAGCACGCAGTATATCATCAGTATATCTCCATTAGCCACGCTGCCAAAGATTACAGAATAATTACGCGGCCAATAAAATGAAATAAAATCTCCGCCGACAGCCTGTTGATATATGACATTCATGAAACGCATTCATTGCTCAACGATTAATAACTTTTAACTCGTGGTCTTCTATGTATACGATACAACTATAAATGCGCACTTACATGATTTTATGTAATCTAGCATCAGTATTTTACCCTTAAATAATGATAATAGCGAACTTTCTAAACCAAAATAAGTGATAACAATTTTTTGAATCTTAGAATTGTACGCAATAGCTGCAGAAAACTGGCTGGCGCATACTATGTATCTTTCTTCTTTTAAATTGCAGAAAATTTGATGTTTTTTGCAATCCAATTATGGTACCGAATTCAAGATAACTTGAAGTGATTGTTGTCTAATCAGCAAAATAATCAATGGCATTGGAACACGATACCGGCTCAAGCCAATTTCACTTCAAGAGCGACAGTCGAATCACCAAGGCCGCGTAATTACCTATGTAAGCACGCTATTCCCTCCTTACCAAAAGAGAGACACTTGGCTAGAAGAGAGAAAAAGATTTTGCGCTCTGGCTTTACTCGTCGCTTGGCGAGTCCAAATTCGCCATTTATTTTCGTCCGTTTTCTCGATTTCTTCGTTTTAATTGCCTAATTATTTATTTTTTCGTGATTAGCTAACTAATTATCGATAATCTCAGGAGGCCTCGCTCACTGCCGCTTATAAGGACGCTTCCAGCCGCCACAGACCTGTCCCAACCTGGAAAATTAGATAAGTTTTTCTGCGGCGGTTTTGAAGCGGCAATGAGCGAGGCCTTCTAAAATTATCGATAATTAGTTAACTAATCACGAAAAATGATAATTGGGCAATTTAAAACGAAAAAATCGAAAAATCAAGAAATGAGAATAAAACTTGACGCTAGTCCCGTAAGCGGCGAGTAAAGTCAGAGCGCAAAATCTTTTTCTCTCTTCTAGGCAAGTGTCTCTCTTTTGGTAAGGAGGGAATAGCGTGGTAAGGAGGGCCACGCGTAATTATCCTGTGATTTTTGGGAATTTGACTAACGGAGATATACTGATATACTGCGTGCTCACTTTTCACGACTATTACAGAAGTCTGAGATTTATTGTCCCGGCTTCGTCGCTTCTGATATCATATAGAACGATCCATTCAAAAGGGTTTTATATTAAAAAAGAAAAGCGAAGGTTGTCTTATTCATGAAAAGCGCTCTATTTGTATCCAAGAGTGATTCCCACGAAAGGAGATCAACCAATATTTTTAAAATCTCGACATCTGTTGCCCTACATCATCTAGATAAAAATATTTAGTGACTGATTCCATATTTGAGGGACTTTCACCTGCGAATAAAACCGACGCGCCTCCTTTGAACTTTCTTAATAAAACTTTCTGTGCTAGCGCACAAGTAATGTTTTATCACATGATATAGCTCTTGCTGGGAAGATATTTATTCTTGTTCTTTTCGCTCGTTCTGATATAAATTTTCTTATTAACTGCTGCCAAGTAAAATGATTATTCTATAATCACCGACACTCGCAGGACATGTTTGGGAAAAGGTACTGTCCTCTTGCCACCACCCTACAGGACCCAGCAGGGCATTACAATTTCTCTAATGGATATCTACATCACTACTTATGAGTTATCTTTGTGAGATCACTCTAGTAGATAACTGGTCGATCACTGAAAGAATATTCTCCGATTGTTAAACGTGCATTCTACAAGAACAAATATTAACTAATCAAACTATCTAGAAAGCGCGTCGGTTTTATTCGCAGGTGAAAGTCCCTCAAATATGGAATCAGTCACCAAAATATTTTTACCTGTGATGTACGAGCAACGGATGTCGAGATTTAAAAATATTGGTTGATCTCCTTTCGTGGGAATCACTCTTGGATACAAATAGAGCGCTTTTCATGAATAAAGCAACCTCCGCTTTTCTTTTTTAATATAAAACCCTTTTGAATGGGTTTGGGCTCGTTCATACTTTACAGGGTGCGAGGAAAGTTCGTGTGCACTGTTTCATTTGTGCTTAAATTATTTTTTTATTTGTTTATTTTATCTATAATTATAAACTTAGAGGTCTAATTGACGTTCTGCAATCATAAAGCTAAATGAGTAAGGTAAAGGAGCGACAGAAATTGAACGTCTTCTGGACATACACCGTAACATTTTTCGCAAGGCGAACAAGCGATATCAAGAAACCGGATCTAACGACGATCGCCCTCGCTCCGGCCGTCCGAAAACCGCCAATACAGCTGCTAATCGACAGAAGATTCTCAGTCGAATCGCCAGAAACTCCAGAAGTCGAAAGAATTTCACCAGAAAGTTGGGCAAAGAAGTCGGAATCTCCAATTGGTCAGTCAGAAAGATTCTCAAGGATATTGGCCTAAAATCTTGAAAAGGAGTCGAAGTGCACTTCCTAATCGACGAAATGAAGACCAAGAGAGTCGCTCAATACAAGAAATTGCTCTGACGCTTCGCTGCCGGTCGTCATCGCATGATCTTCTTTCAACGATGAGAAGTAGTTCGATATAGAGCAAACACAATTGGCAAAGCAATCGGCGTTGGTTTCTTTTCGAGTTTTTCTTTCAATTTCTGCTCTAGACGAGTGGCATTGAACTCTCCGGAGCTCAATCTTATGGACTTCTTCATTTTGGGCATCCTGGAGTCCAAGGCATGCGCGGAGCCTCATATCTTGATCAAATCTCTGAAGCGAAGCTTGAAAAAGGCATGGGCCGAGATTCCGATGGAAATGATCTCTAAAATCGTCGACGAATTTCCGAAACGCCTGAGAAAATGTGTGGCTGCTAATGGCGGACATTTTGAGTCCAAGTAACCCTGTTATTTTGTTGTTATTTGTTGCTAAAAATAAATTTTAAAAGTGCACACGAACTTTCCTCGCACCCTGTAGTTGCAATTTTCAACTCGCTTGAAATAGCATGAGAAGTGAAGAGAGCGCGATTGCACCATTTTTGTGCTCTCCTGATTTCTCATGCTATTTCAAGCGAGTTGCAAATTGCAAGTTGCATTGCAACTAAAGTATGAACGGGCCCTAAAACTAGATTTTTCGTTTTCATTTATTTTTTCGACGTTTTCGTCCGCAATTTTTTATAATTATTCGGTAATCATCGATAATTAGGACATAATTACAGAATTTTGCTGAGAAATTATGCTCAAGAAATCATTTTATCGAGAAAAACGATAAAAAGTCACGGAAAAACACGAAATAAACAGAAAACTAAAACCTGTATCTGTAATTGTGTTCTAATTATCGATAATTATCACAATTTTGAAGAAGAAATTCAAAAATCTATTAAAAAATAATTTTCAAAAAAAATCACTGCAAAATACGAGAAAAATAAGTGAAAAGTGGCTGCTCATTGAATCACCTAAAGGTAATTAGCTCTAATTATCGATAATTACCGAATAATTATAAAAATCACGAATGAAAACGTTGAAACAAATAATTGAAAACGAAAATCCAGTTTGAATAATGAATTCGCAATGCATGCCACGACGCGAGCAGGAAGCGTGCTGTTCGCACCGCCCCCTTGTGTGAAGGGCACTGCGACTGTCAAGTTTTTTTTACAATGGATAATACTACACTGATTTTTTCAATTCATGAAAAATTTTATTCAATACTTTAAAAAATTTTATTCTATATTTATATTAGACGGACAACGATCATTTGTTCTTGTTTGACATGGATTACCAGATGCACCGTTAGTGCCAGTAAATACGTCATCATTACTAGAGCATTTTTTTATTTCCGGAACATCACTTTTGCAATAAACATAGTAATTTAGGCAGTCGCCAAGCTTCTTGTTGCCATCACCTCCAGGAGTTAATTTTGAGCAAATATCTATAATTTGATATTTTTAAAAATCATAATATTTTATCAATGCTAAGGATATTAATTTTAGATAAAAACTAGCGAGAAATCATGGTACTGATTTATACGAAATTTCGAGAATTTACTTATTTAGGCCTAGGGAGCACTTTCGTCAGACGAAAATAAACTATAAGGGGTAGGTCACAAAGGGTTTCTGATGATCGTTCTCCCTAAGTCTGTGCTTATTATATAGTCTATCCTGAGTAAGTGAATACTGCATACATTTTGCAACTTCGCTCGCTCAAGCCCCGCCCACTTTTTTCTGTCTTGCCGAATTGCGCCATCTCCCCATTTTCAAACGATTTTTCGGTTTTTCTTGACATTTTCGCGAAAAACCTTTATAATTATATCCTAATTGTCTCGCTAATTGACCAATTATCTTTCTTTAAGGGCCCGTTCATACTTTAGTTGCAATGCAACTTGCAATTTGCAACTCGCTTGAAATAGCATGAGAAATCAGGAGAGCACAAAAATGGTGCAATCGCGCTCTCTTCACTTCTCATGCTATTTCAAGCGAGTTGCAAATTGCAACTAAAGTATGAACGCGCCCTAATGTTTGCTGTTCATTTTTCGATCGTAAATTGCGTATTTTTCCGTGCAAATTTGACAATTTTCATTAAAATGTCTGGTCAGCGACTGTCTGTCTATCAACTTGCAATTCTAATGTTCTGATGACGACGGCAACATCTGCATTTTGGATGAACCGACAATTTACTCGATGTAAATGGGTCCCAATTTGAGAGAAAATTGCTAGAAAAACGAAAAATGAATAGCAAACATTAAAGAGTTAATTGGGCAATTATCGGGCTAATTAGGTACAATATTCAGTTAGTTGGAGACAATAAACTAATTACTTTTCGTTTTAAAACTTGAAAAATTAAAAACGTCATTTCTGACGATAAAATGGCTCAAAACGATGAAAAATAGATAAAGCAGCGTTCTACAGGGTTAATTAGTCAATTAGAGAGATGACTAGGATATAATTATAAAGATTTTTCGCGAAAGTGTCAAGAAAAATCGAAAAAATCGTTTGAAAGTGGGGAATCATGCAATTCGGCAGGGCAGGAAAAAGTGGGCGGGGCCTGGGCGAGCGAAGTTGCAAAATGTATGCAGTATTCACCTACTCAGGATAAACTATAAGATTATTTACGTGCGTGTGCAGCTGGGAGTAGCAAAGATAAGCAATCTTGTAAAATCTAAACCTAGCCGGTTATTTGCAGTGCTGGAAAGATTGCAAGGCTAATCCGCTATTGTTAAGAATGAATGTCAGTAAGAGCCAAAGTCTGTATAAAAAGGGGTTCGCAAATCGGGCCAATTTCAGCCGACTGGCAGAGGCTGTATTCGCTTTTAAAAATGCGTGACGTTTTGAACATAAAAATCGATGCAAAACTCATTCCGGTTGGTTCAACAGCTGATTTCGATGTCAGATTCGTGTTCAGCGTGGTCGAAAACCCTGGTGTACTTTCCGGGGTCGAAACTATATCAGAGATCGAGATATCGACGTAGGTCATGTTCAAAAATTCATGTTTTCTGATTTCTGTCACGAAATCAGTTGCCCGGATTTTTTCGCTCAATTTCAATGCTTTCGATGGGGTTTTTTTAATCGAGAGACCTATAGAAGATCTTCTTTCACACAAAGAATGGACCATTTTCGACATTTGAGGGCGGAGCTACAGTACCCCAAAGTTCGAAAAAGTAGTTTTTCGAAAATAACTTCCGTTAAATCGATTTTTGGTGACACCATTTTTAATATGAGCTCGCCCATTTCACGTCTATTAAAAAAGAACGCTGATTTTGGTCCAGAAATTGCCGAGTTACGGTATTTTGAAAGCTCAAATATCTCTATTTTGATACTAAATTGATGAAGAGATGAGTGATTTTGCGAAGCTTTGACGTTTTAAAACCCAAATGCTAATTTATTCTGTCCAATGTATTTGATTTCCTTCGGAAACCGGCAAAATGAATGAAAATTACTACTTCTGAGGGAATAATTGATATTCTATAAATTGTTGTAATTACCTTAACATCGTTCTATATGATATCAGAAGCGACGAAGCCGGGACAATAAACCTCAGACTTCTGTAATAGTCGTGAAAAGTAAGCACGCAGTATATCAGTATATCTCCATTAGCTGCATTGCCAAAAACCCCAGAATAATTACGCGTGGTCCTCCTTACATAGGTAATTACGCGGCTTTGATGATTCGACTGTCGCTCTTGAAGTGAAATTGGCTTGAGCCGGTATCGTGTTCCAATGCCATTGATTATTTTGCTGATTAGACAACAATCACTTCAAGTTATCTTGCATTCGATGCCATAATTGGATTGTAAAAACATCAAATTTTCTGCAATTTAAAAGAAGAAAGATACATAGTATGCGCCAGCCAGTTTTCTGCAGCTATTGCGTACAATTCTAAGATTCAAAAAATTGTTATCACTTATTTTGGTTTAGAAAGTTCGCTATTATCATTATTTAAGGGTAAAATACTGATGCTAGATTACATAAAATCATGTAAGTGCGCATTTATAGTTGTATCGTATACATAGAAGACCACGAGTTAAAAGTTATTAATCGTTGAGCAATGAATGCGTTTCATGAATGTCATATATCAACAGGCTGTCGGCGGAGAGTTTATTTCATTTTATTGACCGCGTAATTACCTATGTAAGGAGGACCACGCGTAATTATCCTGTGATTTTTGGCAATGTGGCTAATGGAGATATGCTGATATACTGCGTGCTCACTTTTCACGACTATTACAGAGGTCCGAGATTTATTGTCCCGGCTTCGTCGCTTCTGATATCATATAGAACGATTTTAAGGTAATTACAACAATTTCTAGAATATCAGTTATTCCCCCAGAAGTAGTAATTGTCATTTTATTACCCTCGCGCATCGAGAGCCCTCGATTTGGGCAATCGCTTCGCGCCCATCTGGGCTTGAACCCAAGTTCAATTTACAATGCTTGTAAGTTATTTTGCAAGTTCATTTACAAAGGCTGTAAATTTTCAGTTTACAAGGGCTGTAAGTTGAACCTGGGTCCAAGTCCTGATTGTGAGTCTAATTAATGATTATTCTTACCGGGTTTAACTTTTAAACACAGTATTTCGTTTAGCTTAGTATGTTCGTCCTTATATAGAGATGTCCAGGCGCTACCACCATTTGCAGCTCCGTAATCCCAGCATTTGAAATGTATAGCCTCTGTTGGCGTTGGGCCCTTCGAATTGCATACGTAGGCTGCTCGAGTTCCAGATGGTGTCATTTTATAATTTATGACCATAATTGCCAGCGGATCACTGCATTTGACATCTCTCCTAAATTAAGTATACCTGCTTTATCAATAAAGAATAAGGTTTGTACAAAGGTGCTACAAATCTTCCTGTTAAGATATTAATTTTAAAAAAATCTTTTGTCTAACGAAATTATTTTAGCTATCTTATAGTTAGCACTTTCTGAATTAAAATTTTTGTTAAAAATACATCTTCATAGTGAACGTTTTATGAATCGACTATGATAATGCTCATGACTATTCAAAAATCAAAACGTTTCGCAACACTGGATTTCAAGCCGATATATGTATAATCAAAAAGGCCGTAACAGTAATTTGGACTCATCCTATAAATATTTCTATTTCATTAGTATCAATTATTATACATATATTATTAAATATCCAAAAATTATTACGTGCAATATTCAGTGTCATCCTTGTATGAAATTTCATAATTGGATACATCGAAATAATCCAAATTTAGACACTTGGAATCTTCGGCCTTAGGCTGAAATAAACTATTTTGCAAAATAAGCCAAACGACGCGAACAAATCGAGAAAAGAATAGCCGAAAGATATACTGAATAAAAGGTGAAAATCAGACAATCGAAAGACTCATTTTCTGCCTTTATTATTATATAAGTTTGTTCTTTGCTAATATTAGCATACTAATAGACTGAATACTTACAACATCTTCTACATCTTTCGGGATACTTTCAGCCGGTTGAACACATGGGGGGTAAGTTGGCTTACATTTATGAGCATCGCATTTGTTACTATCTAAATTATTGTTATACATTATTAATCAGTAATTGTAGATTCTTTTATATCAAATTTCATATAAATCCTTCATATATATATATATATATTTTTTTTTTTAAATTTATAATTATTCAGGCCAGATCATTCCAAATTAATTTCGAATCTGCCCTGTAAAAATATGCCTCAAAAATTTTATTTCTGATATTTTTAAATTGTCATTATATTAGGTTGTCCGGAAAGTCCTGTCCGATGGTCTTCAAAAATTTATATTTATATATCAAAGCGGTTCTATGACAAATGGTTATTATAATATCGTAGAGTTATCATGACACTTGCAATAAAAAAGGTTTATAAAGTGTCATTATCTATTCTGAGCATAGGAATTCACTCCGATTCTCTCTAATGGGTCAACATCGGGTTCAACATTTTCCAGTCTTTCCTTCTTCATACGCACCGAAAGGAGTTTCTGAAAAATCTAGTGATTGGAGATGAGAGCTAGATCCTCTATGAGAACAATACACGCACTGCCTCTTGGATTGCATGTGGATCAGAGCCGCCAACGGTGGCGAAGCCAGACCTGCACCCTCGCAAGGTTCTCCTCTGCTACTGGTGGGATTCAGAAGGAATACTATACTCCGAATTACTGCCACGGTCACGGCCTCCACCTACACTCATCAGCTCGAAAATTTGGTCAAAATCAGTCGAGAAAATCGGTCTGGACGTGTGAATGTCCATCTATTTCATATCAACGCTCGGCCTCATTTAGCAAAGAAGACCCAGAACGAACTAGAAACGCTTGGTTGGGAAACGGTATCCTACTCATCTTATTCCCCTGATCTCGCTCCTTCTAATTATCACCTTTTTCGCAATCTAAAAAAATTCTTGGCTGAAAAATTTTTCAACAATTATGATGCTCTAAAAAATGGGATCTCTAACTTTTTTGACCTCCAACCCCCCCAATTTCTGGGCAAAGGACATCAATGATCTTCTCACTTGTTGGGCTTCTGTTGTAGATAATAGTGGTAACTATATCATTGATTAGAGTTAAGTTTCAATAAAGAAATAAAATAATTGAACAAATGTGTTAATATCGGACAGGACTTTCCGGACAACCGATATAATATTCTCAGCGAAACTTGTGCCTATCCAAGTCGATCCGGACGGATGTCGGCAATTTGACCCGAGTTGGTCGGCAGTTTTACCAGATAAAAATTGCCGACCAACACGGATCCGAGCGAATTGGTGTTGGTCGGCCAAAAACTGCCGACATCCGCCCGGATCGGCCCGGATAGGCACAAGTTTCGCTGAGTTGGGTTGGGTAAAAAAGTTTTAGGTTGAGTAAAAGGATTTGTTATAGTTCTGGGGGCCTTGCGCAACAAGGCCCGAGTCTAGTAAATGAAATATTACTTGTTTCTCTCACGCAGCTGACTTGAGTGACGGTGTCACTTGTATAATTCCATTTCCAATTAGTTCCTTCATTACATGTAATAACGAATTGTTGAGATGGTTGTTGGCTTATTTTAGTTGATTTATAACACTTTCCGTCAGCTTCTTTTTTATAATAAAAATAGTTGTTTGTAGTGGATCCTTTAGGACAGGTTATAGTCATTCTAAGAATATAATTATTATGTTTACATATGAAATAACGATAATCTGAAAAACTCGTGAAATCGAGACATTGAATTACTTAAATGGAATATTAGAAAAATTAGCTTCAAATTTAAGTGAAGTGATGTAAAGGTTAATGTACAAAATGAAATTGGAGAGATCTTGGTTTTTTTTAAATGCACGAAATAAAAAAGATTGAGAAGAAATATAATTATGGTATAAAATGCTATAACTAAACAACCTGCATACACTTCCATCACTAGTAGGGCCACTATTTGTTCCTTGAGACAATGGAGTATATTTCGTATCTCTGCATAAGCCGTACAATGACTGAATTAATAAGAGTAAATATGAAAGAGAATATATAAATTTAACTCTTTTCCACATATTCTCAGTCTTTCAAAGCAATTTCTTTTTTCTGCCATCTCTTCGAAACGGCTTATTAAATATTAGTTCATAGTTCATAGGGTTCGGAGATTCGCATAATACCGCACCGTTCGTTAAAGTTGAGCCCTGGACCTGGACAAAAATGAAAATTCGAAAACGAAAACAAAAGTGAAACTGCCGAAAACCTTCCGAAAACGAAATTTCGTCCAGCCCTGGGTTAAGCCTTCGCAAAGGAGGAGAGAAAAATGGGGTGAAGGAAAATATGAAGGAATTTTAGGCCAGCAATGCACTGCTTTTCATACCCTCACGCTTTTTGTACGCTATTTCCTATTACTTATCCTTCTTCTTTTCCTCTATGCGAGAAAAGGCGAAGGATCATTGTCAATTATTGCGGACAAAGCGATACATAGTCCGCAGGCATTTTGTCGAAATACAGGGTGCACCATAAATATGGGAGACGCTTGTTTTCAATATTGAAAAAATTGAGTTTAGGAATTTTTTTTAATTTAAAAAATTAATTTCATAGAATTGTATGAGAAGACTATGATAAGTTAAAAAATTGTTGTGTTGAAATAATTTCTTGCTGATTTTTTTAAAATCAAAACTAAAAGCAAAAGTTGTTATTATTTCAAAGCAAGGTCATTCGTGAGATGTTTTTGATTTCTGACGACGTCATTAGAATCAAAATTAAAAAATAAAAGTATAAATAATCGACTTTGTATTATGACTTGTTTATTACGTGCAATTTAGATTTTTCTAGTCGTTATTTTTTTTTAATATAGATCGTTTTATGAAGAAAATTGTAAACGTATCTTCACGTATTTGTAAGGACTGTGATTGTTACCCTCATAAATGCATACCAGGGAGGTCTGCAGTGCGGTGTGCCATTTTACTGCACCGCCAACATCCCTGTGCATTACTTTAGTTATGGCGTAGTACATCAGAATTTAATGAAAATTTGTATGAATGCTAAATATGATATGAAGATTTCAAAAACACTAACTTTAGCCGAAATTATATTCAGTTCATAGAATATATTAACTTATACAAAGTGTTTCCCGTATTTATGGCGCACCCTATGGTACATGGCCAGGCAGAAAATCCTGCGAACTATCAACTAATTGTAACCCCTTTGAAACCATCGTTTTCTCGTTCTTATCTCATTCTCTCGTTCTGGGAAAAAGTAACCGTGCTTTGTACTCAATATTATATTCAACAAACCAAATTGCATAGCGAGAGGACTCAGAGTTGGTGCGAAGGGGGATGAGAGAGAACCGCGACAAGTCTCTTCCTTTCCTCTCGCATCAACTCTGCGTTCTCTCGCTATGCAATCTGGGCTGGGATTCAAGTAAAATTTTACACCCCCTGTAAAAATTTTACAATTCAAATTACACCCCCTTGTAAATGGTTTTACAGGGGGGTGTAATTTTACTTGAATCCCAGCCCTGGTTTGTCGAAAATAATTGAGAATAAAAACGTACGATTGTCCCAATCTCGGAATTACATATTTCGAAGCAAGAATATTAGTTTTGTTCGGTTAACATTGTATTTCGAAAATCGGTCCCAGGACTGGTTGGGGCCCGGTTCCTGTGGAACCCAAATTTTTTTTTTCCGGATTGAATAATCCCGTATACCAAAAATCATTTCATTTGAGGATTCCAAAATTTTTCCGACCACTTTCCTTTGCAAAAACTCGATTTTTTACAAACTGTTTTAAACAAATGTAAAGAGTAGTTTTCTAGCATTTTGAATGAGCATAATTAATATAGATCATTTAAATAAGAGAATAGTATAAATAACAACCGAATTATTGTGCAGTTATGTTTCATTTAATAATCAAATAAAACTCACATCATGATCAAAGAACTCAGGAGCTTGTGGACAACGAGTGCATGGACCTGAAAAATATTCTATGTCTTGCAATACTTTATCATATAATTGTAATAGAAATTTAAGTTAAAAAAAGCTAGTCATATAATAGAATTCCATACCCAAAATTTCAAGTATATACGTTGACTAACTCGAAACGTTGTATTATGGACCGTGAGAAAGTAGATATTACACACTTTTTGCATCTATCTTCTCTTAGGTTCAACCCCCTCGAGATAGCATGCGCTCTGAAGAGACGGAAGAGATGACAATTGAAAAGGAGAAGGAATAACGAGTAGGAGAAGGGGCGGGGCGTGCGCAAAAGCGAGTTGCAAAGAGTATGCAGTATCTACCTTCTCATAAGCCATAATATCAACATATTTAATGATCCAAAGAATTAGTTTTAAGACGCATTCTTTGAGTAACCCGAACAAAGGCCGGACAATTCCAAAAGTGTCCCGGATCCAAACCAAACCCATATGGGTGGATATATTCATGGGCTCTAATCATAAAATGAAGAGACCAGGCTCCGGCCCCAAAAGTCAACAGGACTACGAGGGAATAAAAGTTCATGATTTTTGCGATTTGACACCCGTCAGGGGTACAAAGAAAAGTTTTTTTAATCTTTTTTTTAATTTGAAAAAGCATGATAATTTATGAATATAGGACTATATCTATATACGACATTCCGTGATTCAACCACTTTCTGTGTACGATAGACGGTCTCTAAGTCAAAATTAGTAATGATTTCTCTATGAAAAAGTTAACATCGAATATCAGTGTTTTGTAAAATTCAGCTATTTTATGGGATCAGTTCGATGGAAAAAATTATCCTGGAATATGTAACTTTTCTTCGAAAAAAATTATTTTCAAAAAATAAGTAAAAGGTTAAAAGATGCGAAATAAGTTATGAGTAGGGTCTGCAAGCACAGCCTCTTTGCAGAAGTTCGAAACAAAGAAGGAAGCGTGGTAGTCGGGATGATCTTGAGTTTTGGGCATTTTTACTTTGGCTTTCCTGACTGAATACTCGGATTAGCAATAGAAAATGATATGGACAGTTGGGAAGTTCCTGGAAAGCGCGCTGTGACGCGGTGAAAATGTTCTTTCTTTGCTTGACCTGCTTCGTTTGCGGCCAAAAGGCGAAAAGTCTCAAAGGACCTTATTCAAATCGATAAGGAATTTAGCATTCCATGCTTACGATAGAAAAATTAGCAAAATTGTGCCCGTGCAACGCTAAATTAATTTCCCATACTATTTCTCCGCTGTCTCTCAAAAGGACCTCTTTATGTGCCCTACGTATGTGCGTTACTTTTGAGTAAGTTGTGTTGGTCAAAATTTGCAGCGGGGGCAGAATCGATCACTGCTCTTTATCTGGGGGTTTAACGATATCGCAGAGGTTCACAGGCAACATCTAATGAATAACCAAATAAGAAATTTCTTTAAAATAAAAAATTAGATTTTGGCAGGTTTTCAAATAAGTCAATTTAAACCCCGCCCTACCACTCTTTCCCTCACAAAATTTTTCATTTTGGGGTTCGGTTTTTGCCAGTCTTAGGGAGGACGATCGTCAGAAACCCCTTACGACCTACTTCGCCATACAAAATTTCCCCTTTGCGACCTACCCCCCATAGATTTTTTTTCTTCGTTTGACGAAAGTGCTCTCTAGGTCTCTGTACTTCACCAAAAACAAAAACAAAAAATACTAATAAAGAAGGGCTTAAAATTTGGTATCGTGTATTACTTGATGGTTTTTTACAGAATATTTCACGGATCTTCTTCTTCGAACCAGGAGTTTTTTCGAAATACCAATTATTGCCACCGTCACAAGTGATAGTAATCTCATTAGTATTTGGATCGCCGGGTGCATTAAAACACGCTCCATCTTCACTGCCATCATCGTACAAAATTTTTAAGCCAGATGCGCCTTCACATTTCATCTTTTTCCTTAAATATTATCACATTGATTACGACTCGGCTGTTTACGTATATATCAATAATATTGGCTGCAATTTTAGATTATCATTTGGTAACATTCTTACGTGCAAGATGAAGAAGTACCAGTTGGTTCCGAGAATACGACTACTGCTCCAACGTATCCATTAACTGAGCATATGTTTTCTGCTGGCTGCAAATATACCTGTATTTCACGATTACATATAGCATAGAAAGATATATACGAAAAATATTTATAAATAGGTATTCATAGTTAAATGAATCAACAACAATATTTATGAATGTTTTTGTAACAATGGATATCAACTCATTACCTGATCAACGGGTACTACTGGTGGATTTGTTGGACAACCAGTTGTGCACATATCTAAATTTTCATGCGATTAAAAGTTAATCATAAACGAGTATTTTGTTATCGTGTACAGACCTAGGGAGGACGATCGTCAGAAACCCCTTGCGACCTACCTCGCCATACAAAATTTCCCCTCTGCGACCTACCCCCCATAGATTTTTTTTCTTCGTTTGACGAAGTGCTCTCTAGGTTTGATTTTTGCTGGCATTCACTCTTAAAACGAATCCATGTAATTCTCGACGATCTCAAGAAAGAGGTCGGACCAGAAGTTTAAAATTCGTTTTGAAGGGGCATTTGAGTATTTTCTACCTATATTCGGCCTGGAGAACACGATTTTGTGGTCTTTTCCCGGAATTTTCAAGTCCAGGTTCGGGTATCGGGTCCGGGGGTCAAATTTCAAAAATCATTCTGATACCCCAAAACCTATATCAGATTGTTCAGTTTGATGAGCTGAGTCTAATGATGTAGGCATTTTCGAATTTGCCCTTCCTATCGCAAGTTACAGCTAAAAACTGCAAAAATGTTAAAAAGCATGGATCGTTGGGATAAAATTGAAATTTACATACAATGCCGTCAGTATTACATCCCAATATTTTCATCGAACAAAGTACATGTCCTACTCATGCTAATTCAAAAATAATTTCGAAAAAAATAGCGACAACACTTTATCGAAACCGATCCAAAATGGAACTTGAAAATTTTGATTTTTCGAATTTTTGAGTTAGACACCCAATCATATATCATTCGATAGAGTTCATAAAACTGAACAACTTTTGTTAAGATATCTTGGGAAAATTTTCATCCCTGAGGGATCTAGATTGAAAAGCTGAAAATCAAATTTTACACTCAGTAATTTTTATTTCGAAAATTTCCAAAGCAAGTAGAGTCAAATTTGGTGTTAAAATGAAGCTTAGACCATGTAGAACTTTGCAAATTTTCGAGATAAAAATTCTCGAACGTAAATTACGATTTTCGATTTTTCTGGTCTGGAGCCCTCAGGGATGAAAATTTTTCTGAGATGTCTTCATAAGCTTCTCACTTTTATTCTCTATCGAATGGTATATGATTTGGGAATCTGTTTCTCATTTTTGAAAATTCAAAATTTTCATACCAATTATACGAATCGACTGCAGATTACAAAATAAAATCTATTTTCAATTTTGACTTTAAAAATAGTCGAAATTAGCACTGTGCCAGGTATCTATGCCCCACTAAAATTTTCTATTATAAATGGGCAAATCATTCATTTTCATTTATCTCTGCTCGAGTATATCAAAAATGTAGTTGAGTATTTTCCTCAAAAACGCTTCCGACTAAACATAATCAAGGAAATGTATAAATTTTAAAATTCACTCCATATAATTAGAAGGCGTAATTGATATTCCCGATGTGAAGGCAGAGTTATGAAAGTATTTTTCTCAAAATATGATGGGCTAATCAAGCTTATAGCAAAAAATCGCATGAAAAACGGATCAGTGTGACCAAAGATATGAATTTTTGAAAACGACAATCCGAAGCCCCTTTTTGTGAGTAAATTTCCGTCAAGCGAAAAGCGTGCTCTGCCTTTGCAGTGAATAGAGCAAAGGCTATTTCAAAGGGAGAACGGTCTTGTAAGGACGTTTGTTCGAATTTCTTTGCTTGTTTCTGGAACATTCTGAAGTTTCGATGAGTTTTTTTCATCATTTCCAAAATGATAGGCCACGCCCATTCTGCAGTTTGAGCACAAAAAGCAACGAAACAAGTGTCAAATGGCTTTGTAGCGAATTTTTTGAATTTTCGGTCTTTAAATCGCCTGCCGTTGGTTGTCGTCTGGATTTTGATATTTTTGGCCGTAAAATGGTCTTCATTGCACAAAATAATAAAAAACACAACTCCTGATCAACGGAAGAGCAATGGGGAACACTTTTGAAGCTCAAACGAACGATTTTTAGATTTAATTGTACGTTTTGACCGGCTCAAGTCAAGTTTCGGAGGCATGTCCCGGAAGCAAAATATCCCCTAGGCTCATATCTAATAGCGAGAAAAGAAAAATCATGGGAAAAAATAGCTTCGTAAAAATTCTAGAGTTTTTTTTTTAAACAAAAAAGAAATACCTGGCTTTGGCTCTGTGCACTCGATTGATAGTATTTTTTTCCAAGATCCACCTTTCTTATAGTAGAAATGGCCATCTTTGCATTTGATTTTAAATTCAACAACACCATTATCGATTGCGATTTGCGTGCAATCGGTCTCTTCGTCTAGTTTAATATATGCATTTTGTGTACCGGCTGCACATATAACTTTTTTCCTGAAAATAAATAATATACAATAAATATTATATGTGTTCTTCAGGGAAGAATTTTTTACTTCTTAAATTGTTTAAACAACTAACTTGCAATATTCTGTGAATTCTTCAACAGTTTTAATCTCGCCTCCCATATTATTAGTATTTGCTGCAGCTGCACATACTGTAGTTCCCTAAAGCAATTCAACTTTACTATATTTGATGATAATTTAAATAGATAATGAATTAATTCTTTATTAAAACAATGTCTTACTCCAGCAGGCACTAGTACACCAGTAGGTTCAGGCGTGCAATCAGTTACACATGGTGCTAAAATATAACGCTTTTACCGGGAATTTTGAGCAAAATAACACATTTTAAGCTAAAATTATATAGTTCTTATTAAAAATAAAACATTTTCATCAAAATTTTCTCGTAATTCAGGTTCTCGATAAATTAATTATTTCTCACTTTGGTCAATATAGATAGAGGGCGCAAGTGAAATTTTCGTTTTGATGACAAAATCATGGAAGAGTATATATATTTTTGTTCATTCCGATGTTGATAGGCGGCCACGCTCACTTTGCAGCAATTTGAGCGCAAAAAAGCAGCGAAACAAGTGTCAAATGGCTTTGTAGCGAATTTTTCGGCTTTCAAACCGCCTGCCGCTGGTTGTCGTTTGGATTTTTATATTTTTTGACCGTAAAATGGTCTTCATTGCACAAAATAATAAAAAACACAACTCCTGATCAACGGAAGAGCAATGGGGAACACTTTTGAAGCTCAAACGAACGATTTTTAGATTTAATTGTACGTTTTGACCGGCTCAAGTCAAGTTTCGGAGGCATGTTCCGGAAGCAAAAATGTCCTCTAGGCCCATATCTAATAGTGGGAGAAGAAAAACTAGCCAAAATCGCTTCGCAAAATTTCTAAAAATTTTTAAAAATTTTGGCGAAGTTGCCTCCCTTGACTTTGACTTCACCGAGTGGGCGGAGTTTGCGCTCTCTAACCAGAATATCAAAATCTTAAAAATCGATAAAGATACAGCAATATGGGTAGGGACCACTAGCCAATTTTTCAAACAAACCGCAGCTCCATGAGTTACCCATGGCTGTGTTGCTCGTTAGGTCTTATATCCATCCCAAACAAGAAAAAATTAGCATAAACATAAAAAAGTGAAAAATGAAATAACGAAAATCCAAAAATCGTAAATATTTGTTGGCAGGGAAAAGGGATAGGGTGAGAGAAATATTGCAGTCTGTTTCATTTCATCCTTTCATTTTGAATATCCCTTACATTCTGCTAACATTTCTAATTTCGTTTTGGGGTCTCAGGAGTTTCTAATTTTTTCACCGAAGACGGACAATTGACCAAATAATCAAAATATAAAATAAAAACATGTGCCTTTCAAAATATGCCTGCAGTGATCAAATTTAGCAAAGACAAAAAAATGGTCATTTTGAAATT
This sequence comes from Diploscapter coronatus, assembly GCA_964036155.1. Lineage (NCBI taxonomy): Eukaryota > Metazoa > Nematoda > Chromadorea > Rhabditida > Rhabditidae > Diploscapter > Diploscapter coronatus. The sequence goes on along the minus strand of OZ038423.1, from coordinate 81,937,542 downwards.
AATTTCAAAAATATTTTTTGATAAAATTTCGTTTTTTTCTTTTGAATATCATAATTAGGGAGTATCAAATTTTATTTTAGTCAAGTTTTCGGACGATTTCAGTGATCCTTTGTCAAGATACAGTACCGCAAAGGCGAGCATCTATTATTGCCTCGGGAAAAGTTGCGGGTACTAGGATTTTTCTAATTTTTACATATGTTGTACATGTCAACTAGGTGTACCGATTCATCAAAAAAAATGAAATGTACCTTTTTTATAACTCGAAATATTAGCATTGTCGCAATTTGGTGTGCATTTGACGCACATTTGCGGACTTATTTCGCACCCAATCAATAAATCGATATCACCACGTGAAAGAGCGGTATCGAATTGTATAGTGGGTATCGATCAACTATGAAAAACAAAAGTAAAACAAAAAAAATCGGCGATAATCGAAAGGGTTATCAACTATGGACACTTTTGAATCCAGTGAAAGGGGCGGGGCTTGGCGGTCCCTAAGCGTACCTATAACTTTGGGACACCCTTTATTATGCCTCTTGATGGCAATTCCAATTTCCGAATTACCCTCTTCTCACCTTTTTCTAATAAAAAAGTAAATAAATGAATAAAATTCTTCAAATATTATTTTTAAAAGTTATGTATAAGATTTTAAATTATTAATTTTTATGTTTATAATTAAAACTCAATAAAATGTTGATGAATTTGTTAAATTAAGGCTATTTAGGTTAGTATTTTTAAATGCTGAATAATGACGTAGTTAAAAGTGAGTCGTTATTCACTAAATTTGTTGATGAATAAAGGTCGCCGTCCAGGGGAAATACGGTATATGAGTAGAGAGAAAACACGCCACTTCCACTCTGCGTTAGAGAAGAAACAAGCATGAGCTTTGCAAAGGCTCTTTTAAAGGGATTTTTGATCTAAAATGAAATGCTTTATGAAAGGTAAAGTTACAAAAATTTTGTAGAAAGTCCCAAATTGTGACAACTTTCGGTTCATCTCCACAGTGTAAGTAACAGTGTCTGACAAAATACTGACCGTTTTTCAATTTTTTCTTACCACTTTGAGCACTCAAAGAAATAGTTACCTGAAGAAGCTGTCGTTGTTGGAGGAGGAGGTGGCGGAGCTGCAGTTGTCGTTGGAGGAGGAGGTGGCGGAGCTGCCGTTGTTGTTGGAGGAGGAGGTGGCGGAGCTGCAGTTGTCGTTGGAGGAGGAGGTGGTGGAGCTGCAGTTGTTGTTGGAGGAGGAGGTGGCGGAGCTGCAGTTGTCGTTGGAGGAGGAGGTGGCGGAGCTGCCGTTGTTGTTGGAGGAGGAGGTGGTGGAGCTGCAGTTGTTGTTGGAGGAGGAGGTGGCGGAGCTGCAGTTGTCGTTGGAGGAGGAGGTGGCGGAGCTGCCGTTGTTGTTGGAGGAGGAGGTGGTGGAGCTGCAGTTGTTGTTGGAGGAGGAGGTGGCGGAGCTGCAGTTGTTGTTGGAGGAGGAGGTGGCGGAGCTGCAGTTGTCGTTGGAGGAGGAGGTGGTGGAGCTGCAGTTGTCGTTGGAGGAGGAGGTGGCGGAGCTGCCGTTGTCGTTGGAGGAGGAGGTGGTGGAGCTGCAGTTGTTGTTGGAGGAGGAGGTGGCGGAGCTGCAGTTGTTGTTGGAGGAGGAGGTGGCGGAGCTGCAGTTGTTGTTGGAGGAGGAGGTGGTGGAGCTGCAGTTGTCGTTGGAGGAGGAGGTGGCGGAGCTGCCGTTGTCGTTGGAGGAGGAGGTGGTGGAGCTGCAGTTGTTGTTGGAGGAGGAGGTGGCGGAGCTGCAGTTGTTGTTGGAGGAGGAGGTGGTGGAGCTGCAGTTGTTGTTGGAGGAGGAGGTGGCGGAGCTGCCGTTGTTGTTGGAGGAGGAGGTGGTGGAGCTGCAGTTGTTGTTGGAGGAGGAGGTGGCGGAGCTGCAGTTGTTGTTGGAGGAGGAGGTGGTGGAGCTGCAGTTGTTGTTGGAGGAGGAGGTGGCGGAGCTGCAGTTGTTGTTGGAGGAGGTGGAGCAGGAGTTGTTCCTAAAAATGATATTAGCCATTCTATGGGAATCTGTAGAAAGACTTGACACAGCTCCAAAATTATTTTCCTGGAAATGAGTCTAAACAATATAATCGAGAGTGGAGAATACGAAAACCGAAGTCTCGGAACTCGAGTAATTGTAGAAAGTTGTTAAATTTTTCAAAAATTAAAATATATCAAACCTGGAGTTTTAACAACGCACACTGCATGATCGAAAATGATGCTCAGATTTTCCAAATCCTTTACGACCCATTTTCCGTTCTCATTGCATTTGGCTAATACTCTGATTGAGTTCCCACGTGCAACAACCTATTATTTCGAATGTTAGCGACTCGCAATAGTTTTGCATCAGTAGTTTTTCTTTCTCTTTATACTGTTTTAGTCATTCGTGATTAACTGATCTGGTAAAGATTTTGTAGAACTATTAGGATAAACTAATCATAAAATTGGAAAGTTTCATCTGAATATGCATACCATAAATGGAAAAAAAACTAGCAAATATAAAACAAATGATGCTATAGTCCATTGTGAAAAACTTGACAGTCGCAGTGCCCTTCGCACAAGGGGGCGGTGCGAACAGCACGCTTCCCGCTCGCGTCGCGGCATGCATTGTAAATTTATTATTCAAACTGGATTTCCACTTTCATTTATTTTTTTCGACGTTTTCATCCGTGATTTTTATAATTATTCGGTAATCATCGATAATTAGAACATAATTACAGACACAGGTTTTAGTTTTCTGTTTATTTCGTGTTTTTCCGTGACTTTTTATCGTTTTTCTCAGTAAAATGATTTCTTGAGCATAATTTCTCAGCAAAATTCTGTAATTATGTCCTAATTATCGATGGTTACCGAATAATTATAAAAATCACAGATGAAAACGTTGAAACAAATAATTGAAAACGAAAATCCAGTTTGAATAATGAATTCGCAATGCATGCCGCGACGTGAGCGGGAAGCGTGCTGTTCGCACCGCCCCCTTGTGCGAAGGGCACTGCGACTGTCAAGTTTTTTACAGTCGACTATAACTTTTTAGCTCAACCTGGGTATCAGAAAGTAAAAAATACCCTTGCTCCAGGATATGTCTGATTCGAATTGTCACCAGTGCCTTTCGGATTATTGACAACGAGTTCCGAAGGGGAGCTGCCTATGCATATTATTTTTACAGCTTTGCAGCCATTCTTCTTGATGTATCTAAATGTTCAACATGAAAAGAAAATATTGGCATACTGAGTGATTCAAAAGTTTCACCAGATTTACTCACTGTGAAAAATTCGTTTATCACTGGGAAGAAAATTATTCAGATATTTGTAAAAATTGCTTTGTCGGGAATAAAGCTGATGCTTAACCTTATTTTGATCTCTTTTCATAAAAATAGATTCATAATAAATCAAAAGTTTTTTTTATTCAGTAAAAAGCGAAGGCTTACTTGAATGTAGGCGGAAATTCGTTGAATCCTTTTGGCAAGCTACCGTTTGGCAGGTCCAGGATCTTCACAGAAGGACATTTTTTACATTCTAAAATTATTTATATTGCAAACTTCATATGCTCAATTGCAGGAATTTTGAATTTTATACATGTTTGTAGAGCTTACTAGTTTCTTTGGATTCACTCGACGACGACGACGACTCATATGACTCGGAAGACATCGGATATTCCTCGTAGATGTAGGCTTGTGGTGCATTGTAGTCTGCATAGCCATTGTCATATGAGTTGCCTCCACTATATGAACCGCCGCCAGTATCCGCGTTCTAAAATTATTTAACATAGGAAAAACATTACTCATACTCAAAGCGAAAACATCTATAAAAAAGAAAAAATGGGGAATATGATATCATAGATACTCGCTTGGAGAACTGCTTCACCTATTTTCGTTTCTCTAACAAACTTACCGTTTATGAAGGAATGTTTCTTCGTCTAAGAAAACTAATAACTTCGATAAATAAACTAGCTCCTATCTAACTGTAATTGAAGGATAAAATAGTTTATGATCAACTGTTGTACACTTCCTAATACAGCTAAATAGAAGCCACTTCCATCTTCGAAAAATTAATTAGTTCGAATGATGCAATTACTCATCACAATTGATCATCCAAAGTTGCCAGTAATCATTTATTTAACCACTCAAGCTCATTAGCATCAGAGGATAGACATTTATGAGGTCTGCATACACTGCAAAGTCTAGTTGATGATCAGTATTCTTCGTGCTACATACTGTTGAAAGGTGCAGCGAACAGTATGCACACAAAAAGAATACTTTCCTCTCACTAGACTTTGTGGTGAGTGCCACCTAGTATAAATTTGATGCTTTGATAAACAACGGAGCTGATCATTTGCTAGTATTCGTCGAAGATTTTATGCTAATGTTTTCTTTTTCAGATTGCACAGCAATCTTCAAACTGCATTGTACTTTACTGTAAATTATACAGCAAAGAATAGTGCAGTTTACCTCATTTTGCATTTACACTTCTGATAATTACAACTTTTCCAACTCTAGTTGATTATCAATGCTGACAGCATCGTAGATTACTCAAGTATTACTCCTAATGCTTGAGTAATCTTCAAAAATGACAATATTACTGACCTGAGTTTCATATCCTCCATAGATCCCACCGTCTATTGACGATATTAATATCCAGAATAGAATGCTGGCTGAGATTAGCAAATATCTCATTGCTGAGTTTATGTGCTAAATTTACGACGCTCCACCATTCGTTACATCCCATATTTATAGTTCTCCTTTTTCACCTCTATATGTTATTGAGCATCAGATGAATGCATAATTCCAATAAATTTGAATTAAGTTCCGCATCCATTGTTCCGATGCTCCTGTTTCATTCATCGTTAGCTAAAATGCAAGCGTAATATATTTTCTCCTTGAATTTCTTATTTCCTGTTTTTAATTGAATTATGACAGCTCGTTTTGATGACACATTTGGCTATTTGGTATCGTTATTAGCAATCGTTATCAACGAATCATGTCCTTGAGAATAGAGGAAGTGAATTTTTCAATCACTTCCTTCTACGAATTTCATTAAATAAAATAAATAATTTAAATAATTGAGAAATTTGAATATATTTGTCGCCAACGACTTGTTCATTTTGATGAATCATACTTGTTATTGTCATTTCTGGCTGGAGAGTCATTTCTAGAACTATCCCTAGATTGCCCGAACCTTAAAGGGCGGAGTTACTTCCTAGGCGCGACTCGCGCCTATAAATACGCCCTCTTCGTTGTTACTTTGTTCCTTCACAGTTTTACCCACGCCTTACTATTCTCTACTTTGTATTGGGTCTTGCTGTACTGAACCAAGACTAGTCAATAAAGGATTCTTAATATTCGTGCAGTGCTAGTTAATAGTAGAGAACTACCATCTAAGGCCTTCATAACATCCACACACACCTTCTAGCCTGCACAATATTAGAAAATGCTAGAACTTCGTACGAGCTTCAGCTACTCAGCGAAACTTGTGCCTATCCGGGCGGATGTCGGCAGCTTTTTGCCGACCAACACCAATCCGCTCGGATCCGTGTTGGTCGGCAATTTTTATCTGGTAAAACTGCCGACCAACTCGGGTCCACTCGGATTGAATTGCCTATCTGGGCAGAGCGGCATACCGATAGGCAATTCACAGAATTGCCGATCCGCCCGGATCCGCCCGGATAGGCACAAGTTTCGCTGAGGCCGGCTGGCGGAGGTTGTATTCGCTTTTAGCAATGAGTGACAGTTTGAACATAAAAATCGATGCAGAACTCATTCCGGTCGGTTTCAAAAGCTGATTTCGATGTCAGATTCGTGTTCAGCGTGGTCGAAAACCCTGGTGTACTTTCCGGGATCGAAGTTATATCAGGGATAGAAATATCGACGAAAGTCGTTTTCAAAAACTCATGTTTTCTGTTCTGTCACGAAATCAGTTGTCCGGATTTTTTCGCTCAATTTCAATGCTTTCGATGGGGTTCTTTTAATCGAGAGACCTATAGAAGATCTTCTTTCACACAAAGAATGGACCATTTTCGACATTTGAGGGCGGAGCTACAGTACCCCAAAGTTCGAAAAAGTAGTTTTTCGAAAATAACTTCCGTTAAATCGATTTTTAGATGCACTATTTTAATATGAGCTCGCCATTTCACGTCTATTAAAAACACTGATTTTGGTCCAGAAATTACCGAGTTACGGTATTTTGAAAGTTCAAATAGCTCAATTTTGATACGAAATTAATGAAGAGATGAATAGTTTCGCGAAGCTTTGACGTTTTAAAACCCAAATGTTAATTTATTCTGCTCAATGCGTTTGATTTCCTTCGGAAACCGGCAAAACGAATGACAATTACTACTTCTGGGGGAATAGTTGATATTCTAGAAACTGTTGTAATTACCTTAATATCGTTCTATATGATATCAGGAGCGACGAAGCCGAGACAATAAATCTCGGACTTCTGTAATAGTCGTGAAAAGTGAGCACGCAGTATATCTCCGTTAGTCAAATTCCCAAAAATCACAGGATAATTACGCATGGTTCTCCTTACATAGGTAATTACGCGGCCTTGGTGATTCGACTGTCCTCTTGAAGTGAAATTGGCTTGAGCCAGTATCGTGTTTCAATGCCATTGATTATTTTGCTGATTAGACAACAATCACTTCAAGTTATCTTGAATTCGGTACCATAATTGGATTGCAAAAAACATCAAATTTTCTGCAATTTAAAAGAAGAAAGATACATCGTATGCGCCAGCCAGTTTTCTGCAGTTATTGCGTACAATTCTAAATTTTCACAAATGTTATCATTTATTTTGGTTTAGAAAGTTCACTATTATTATTAAGGGTAAAAATACTGATGCTAGATTACATAAAATCATGTAAGTGCGCATTCAGTTATATCATATAATAGAAGACCACAAATTAAAAAATATTAATCGTTGAACAATGAATACGCTTTATGGATTTCATATATCAACAGGCTGTCGGCGGAGAGTTTATTTCATTTTATTGGCCGCGTAATTACCTATGTAAGGAGGGCCACGCGTAATTATCCTGTGATTTTTGGCAATGTGGCTAATGGAGATATACTGATATACTGCGTGCTCACTTTCCACGACTATTACAGAGGTCCGAGATTTATTGTCCCGGTTTCGTCGCTTCTGATATCATATAGAACGATGTTAAGGTAATTACAACAATTTATAGAATATCAGTTATTCCCCCAGAAGTAGTAATTAAAATAAATATCGTGATTTTTTTTAGAAAATCAAACTACAATTAACCCCTCTACAGTGTTGTATTATTTGCATAATATCGAATATATATGAACCCTTTTGGTCGTAATGTAATAGGCAAGATCGTGAACAATAGTTGAATACTAAAGTTTTTACTCGGAATTGCTAGATTTTCGGTCTACGAATTGTTTGGATATTTGGTATAGAATTATGAATTGTTCGAGCAATATTGTAGGGTATACACGTTATTCGAAAACTATTATCAAATTAAATGAAAATATTCCCGAAACTTTCGAATCTTACGAATAATGTGTCATTTCAAATGGCGTAGTAGTGTATTATGAAAGTGTAAGTACCCAGTATTTAAAATAGGATAGCAATGACTTTTTCAATTCTTAAAGGGCAAGTTTTCAACAAAAAAAATGCAAAAATCAGCCCTGCTCCTAGAATCTGGAGTAATGGGTTTAATTTATGCACAGTGGAATGAACTCATTACGGCCATCGTCGCGACGCCCAGACCGATCAGCAACAGTTGCAGTAGGTCTTGCCTGAAATTAAATTCTTTTTGGAGAAAAATTTAGGCTTAAGAAGTTCTTTGACCAAAACATCGAATTTTCAACTGTAATGCCTCGTCGTAAAGGAAATAAAAATTTAATGAATCACTTTGCTCAACCCAGATAAAATTAAACCATAGGCAACATAAAACAGAATAAAGCATCGAATTTTAGGACGTCTTGATTTCAAACATTTTGAAATGTAATTACGTAACTATATAAGCATGTAATATAACTCATAACCTAATAAATTTCAATCATTTCCACAATATTCTGTCCTACTTCCTATTTGACTATTTTCATGAAAATCGATCTTAGATGAAGATCAGCTTCCCCTACCTCTGATTGGTCTCCTGATTCAGTTCAGGGAGGATTTGTGCGAGTGCGATGTTGATGAATCCGCCAGCGGTGAAGGGCAGCACCCATTCGGCCGCAGATAATGAATCCGTCCTTAGAAGTAGAGCAGCAAACGCACCCAGCACACCCCCGAGGGCTGTTATTAACTGAAAATTGGAAATTATTGATTTTTTGAATATTTTTTCCTTATTTTATCTTTATTTAGTAGAGGGCTATTATTAACTGAGCACTGATTTTCAATTGATTTGTATTTAGGACAAAACTCATTATCTGCAATACTAAAAAACAAGGAGATGGAGTATTCCTATCAAATCGATCTGCCATGCTTACACTTTAAAATTTCAAATAATGAATTCCCATAGAAAAAATCAACTTTATTATTTGTTTAAACAATAACTTCAAAAATTCGAAAAGAAGCAGAATCGAATCGATTAAAAATTTTTTGAATCATCATTTCAAAAAATCTAAAGCCTACCTGAGCCTTGATGGCCTGTATTCGGTTGAAGTCTGCTCGCAAAAGGATTGCGAAATCGCTGACTTCGTGCGGGATTTCGTGCAGCAGAATTGCGAAAGTTGTCATCAGGCCGAACTGAAAAGAATCGATAAAAACCGATTGTTTATCGATTTTCCTACCCTTGGCGATACGAGGAAACTCGCACCAACCGCCAAGCCATGTGTGAAATTGTCCACCAAATTCGCTACCAAGTTCATGATTGCGCAGATCTAAAGTAGAATAGTTACTAACATTGCGTTTAATTCAATAATTATCATATGATGATTAAAGAGGCGAACAAGGGAACGTCGCCCTTAATTCAGGCGTAGGTGTAATATTTTAATTGAAACATAAAAGTAATCTTCAATTCAGATTTGTCGTCAATTTGGAAGAGTAGTTGCACAACTATATGACCAAATTAGTATAAAATATGGTCGGACAGAGACTTTTCTTCCCATACTATTTCAAAGTGTGACAAATGTAACTACTTTTCCAGGTTATCGGATTTGTCGATTAATTTCCTACCCTATGCTGACTCTCCTCCGTCGAAGCGCAAAGCTTCTCAACCAAGAAGCAAATCAGAAATCCGCTGATCGTCCATAGCCCGATTTGACCGGATGTTACTAAATTTAAACATTTTTTAAAATTAGATTCAATTGAATTTGATTCTTCATTGGTTTAGATGATAGGTTAATTTACAAGTTAATAAAATTAAAATTTACAATTGTACGAGTTCCAGGTTTCGGGCAGAAGATGCAGGAACACATCACCCAGAAGACTGCCAACTGCGAACGACAGAAGCAAGTTCAGGAAGCGTTTGCCTTCTGAAAACTCTCAATAAGAATTTTTTAATCTATATAAGTGCCCTGTGGAAAGTCATGCAGTACGCAGTTCTATATTTTTATGATAAATTCAAAATTACATATCGATTCATTAATGTTGAATTGGGCTCCAAAACAATCTTTGGACAAAAATGACTTGAAAATTCAATATTGCTTGACTCTCACCACATATCTATTTAGCATGGTTAATAAATTTTTGAGATATCTTTCAAGTTTTGTAGGTCTAATATGTAAACTGCATCTCCAACGAATTGTAGAGTAAATCGTATGAAAATATTAAGAAAAATATTAAATCTACCTTCCGAATGAATGTACTCCGACGTGCTAGCGGGCAGGAGGAAGGCCGGAATGATTCCGCAAGAAACCACCAAACTGCACCCGAACAACGACCACAGCCATGTCGACAGGGGTATTTCTGGAAGTTCTAGGATCATTTTGGAGTTTTGTTCATTTACTCATAAAAATCTTCTTGAATCGTCAGATTATCATAATTAGATTAGGTATTTTAGGGAAGATTGCATGGTTTTGGAAGTTTCCTACTAAGAAAAAGATGTTCCGGAATCATACCTTAAAGTGTAATTTTCAGGAAATTTTTGTAAAGGATGATAGTTTGTGCTGAATGTTCTGGGACAATGCAAAACGTTTAGAACTATTCCGGAATTTTCAGAAAGTTTATGATAAGAATATTTAGGAAGCAAATATTCAATTACCAGAACTCGGCGGTTTCTTGGAATCCGATTCCTGAAGGACCTGCGCGATTTCGGCAGCCTCCCTTCGCAGTTCTTCTTCGAGTCTGAAAAACAACAGAATTGAAGACTCCATTGATAAAATTAAATGTTATCAGACAAGGCATGCAATTGTCCATTTTGCAGTGTCAAAATGCCATAATTTTGATTGGCATCTAAATCTAAGAGGAACAATAAATGTCATGACGTAAAGCGCAAAAGTGAATTTCGAGGTAATCAATCAAATTTTCCAAGTCTGATGAAAGTTTCTATAAATCTAAAATAGAAGCATGGAATTTTAGCGCATGAAGTTATATATTTCTCATAGCCTATCCAACTTATGCAATTTACTCTTTCTAATGAAGGTTTTGGTAGGTTTCAAAAGTTCACATATGAAATTCTATAATGAATGCGAATGATAATCTTAGAAGCATACAACTAGGGAAATCAGCTTATAGAGAAAAACTTACACGATCGACTGCGCCTTGAGCGGTTCGATGAATTGTCTGCCCTCGGGGTCTACTAATCCCTCGATTTCCTTGGTCGGACTGCCATCCTCCAGACGATAGAGCTGATCTAGTGGAGCGAGCACTCCGGCCACATCCCTAACGACGTCTGGAGCTGCTGCTGGATGGTTGTTTACTGAAAATGTTGCATTTTTCCTATTTTTTTAAAAATAAATCTGTCCATTTTTTGTATTTCAAAACCTTGATTTTGATATGGTTACAAGAAAATTAAGGATATTTTATATGAAAATGTCTGTCATTGGTTTGGTTTTAGGAGTGGCGAAAAATTTTGATTCGAGTTAACCAGTTGAATACTGTGCGCTAATTACTTTCGTATCGCTAATTAGATTGACAATATGATTGTATATAAATGTGAGACCTACACTGATCAAGGAATATGTGTTGAGCATTTGAGCCATGCCAACAAAGGGCGACCCCTGAAATTTTTGTCGTCAATTTTTTTTTAGTTCTAGATTTAATTTGGATTCAGAGCTTAAATAATACGAGATTCTATATTTCAGCTCAGGATAAATTCCGTCTGAAATCTATAAAAGTAGCCACTTAACCACCAGAAAATTAGCAGCCTTTGGCGAAATAGCATTGACAAGAAAATCTATTCCACATACTATTCTACTCAAAATGACTATTTTTACAAATTACCACTTAATTTAATCTGTAACTTTAATGAATTTTTACCTGCGAGCACTGCACCGAGAGGCCACACCATAAATGGGTGCCTTGATAGTGAATTCGCTAAAAATGGAAAATTTTTTAGAAAAATTGAAAATACGCTAATTTCCAAATCGAATTATGCGAGTTTTTCAAAGCTGATTTTGATAATTGAATGAGGTAAGAATGGGAATAATGAAGATCAAGACATAGAATAGTTAAACAATATAGAATGATAGACTTGAGAAAATTTCGACTCTTAAAAATTCTAAAAGCAGCCAATTATCGCCAATGATTAATGATTGTAAGCGACTATGATATGAAAATAACCCAGAAAATAGATATGATTCAGAAAATTTAGGCTATTGAAAATACTGGAAAGAGCCAATGGTCTGAGCCAACTGAATGGAAATATGATTTGAAATTACTATTATTCAGAAATAGATATTACCAGCTTTCGACGACCGCTTCGCGGCCGACCGAAGTCTAGGACTTTTGCTTCGCAAAAGTGCAAAACAACACTAACACTAACACCACAATTCTAGCACCAAAATTAAATTTAAAAATTAGCATGCATTGTATTAATCATTTTCACGCTCATACCTCTCACACCATCAAAATTTTGAATTTCATAGCTCTTCCCTCCTGAAAATCCATCAAACCATAAAACTAAAACTATCCAATTAAAAAAATTCAATCAATCATTTAAAATATTTTTGTTATCATTCAGTTATCCCATTGATATCATTTTCTAAATTCTTAACAAATTTTGCAAAAAATCAAGCTCCTTTCATCAATAAAAATGTTTTAAAAAATCGACTCACTAAAGGAGAAATCATTTCTAATAAGGATAATTGCCCAATTATCTGACCAAACCCAAACAAAACCTATACGTTGCACGCCGCGGGAAAATTGCGCATCTTTTGGTGCAAACCCCATCTCAATTGGATGATCACATCTCTAGATATAAGCGTGCACAAACATAAACAAACACTTAACAAAAATACTAACAGTGTTAGATGTTAGATTTATTATTTCCTAAAAATTCGTGAATTTAATCGATCCATTCAAATATTCTTTGCTATTATTAATTTTCAGGGCGGTTTTTCAGAAGGATAATCTAAACATTCATTTCGACGAAATTAAAAATTTCTATGATAATTCGATAGACGGAAAATATCGATGTTGTCGAATTTTTGTGCAAATTTCATCAAAATATCTTATTGAATCCTAAATTTTTGATGTAACGCCGAAAATGAAGCTTGAAATTTTGTATTCCTTGCTATTTTCCTTATTTGTAATTAAAAATATCGAAAGTCATGGTGACTCCAATGGAAATGGATTCTCTTTTCTGGGGGATGAGTATTGGATAGAGGTATTTTTTAATTAATTTGTTTTTTTTAATTATAAAATTTTAGGTCCATCGAGAGCTTTGCGATAATCCATATTCTCAAACCTTGTATCAAAGATCCGGTATGGTCTAACATTTATTAAATAATGAGCTTTAAAAATTGATTATATTGCTAAATTTAAAAAGATTTTGAAGTAATTATAGCAAGTGATTTTTTATTTACTGCATAAAACGATTAAAAAATAGAACAATTCCAGATCTTGCATGCTACCAGAATAGTTTATACTACAATCAAATAAAAATGGAAGTCCTTTCCTGGCATCCCTTCCTAATCGTATTGAGAGACTTCGTCAGCCAAGTGCAGATCAACAGATTCTTGGATGATATTTTTGTCAAACGGCTAGAGGAGCAGGTAAACTTAAGATTTAAATCAAGTTTCGTATTTGCAAAAGATCACCCCATTTTATTGACATTATGAAATAATAGTCTGAATGTGCTTAATCTTGAAACATACCGATTTTTCTCTAATTAGCTTGAACAGTCAATTATGGAAGGTAAATTATTACTTGATGTGAAATTTTACAAAATATGAATTATTTCGAAACCTAAATAAAATTCTTAAAATTTCACTAGGATGATATTTTCATTTTCAGAAAGTCGTCGACGAGAATGATGGTATTTTCGATTTTTACAAATATCCTAAAATCAATCATTTAGCCTCTGGAAGGCGGTACCATATAAGCAGAAAGGCGAATGGGACCGAGTTCAAGCACCGGTAAAATTTTTTAAATTCTCAAGAAATCCAAAATTTAGAGAAACCCTGGGAACTTCTCAAATGTACGAATACACGACCGATATGTTGCCCTACATCAATTTCGAGGTTTCGGAATTGTGGCAAGTAGGCTTCAAGATAAATTATGTCGAAATTATCGATTTTAATACAAATTGTTCTTTAGAGGTCTGCTATTTGAAACTTCAAAATTCTTGCAAAATAGCATCGAAAAATTTCGTACACCATTCTCAATAATATTCAAGCGCCGATTTTTGAAACATCAGAATTTATTAAAATTGAGCTAGGTTCCGAAGATCTGTATATTTTATGTGCTCTCGTACCGATCTGGGGGGCACTATGCACCACACTACGATTATTTGGAGTACCACAGCAAGGATCATTGGGATTGGTGGATGACTAGTTACGGAAACCGATTCGCTACTTTCCTGCTCGTTTTGCAAACCGCTGATGAGGGAGGAGGTAGGCATGGGTTTCTTGCCTTCTACATTTGATTATCGAATTCCATAGTCTAGGCAAAATAGGAAAGAATTCAATCAGAAAGCATAGCTTATAATGGTATTGATAAGCGGATGACAAGTGCAAGATGTTGGCTGTAGGTACTTTGTGTACCACAAGTGAGCACATGCTACCAAAGAGTATGATAAAAGTGAGTATTCTGTTACCAAAGCAGAAATAATGTAGGATAAGAAGAAAAAGGGAAGAAATAGCGTTTGGTAACAAGTACTCTCTCGTGATAAAAAAGTACCTACAGCCCAGGATGTTCACTTCTTTCTACGAAAAACAATTAGATTTGTTCAAAATTAGCAAGAAAAATATTATAAGATAGATTTTTCCAGCCTAATTTTACTTTGAACCTAAATTTAGGCACCGTATTCCCCCGCCTAAATGTGACAATCGTCCCGAATCCCGGTGACGCAATTCTCTGGGCAAATATGAATCTGGAGGGCGGCAAGGTAAGAGAGGATATTTGAGATTAGAAAAAGTTTAGTATCGAGAGAAAATATAAGTTTCAAAAGATTGAATTGTAAAAGCGAGGTGAGTGAATTCATTCTGTAGTTGTAATCCGTAGTAGCGAAATGGTGATAAATATCCAAAATAAAATGATAATAACATTGAATGTTAGAAAAATTGAGACAGATAGCTTTGAATATGTTTCATAAAAGTTCATGCGAGAATGAATTGAATAATGATCAATTTCTTCATGTAATTTCTCGAAAATAATAAACTTAGGAAGAAGACGCGCTGCACGGCGCTTGTCCGATAAAAAAGGGAGAGAAGATAGCTGCTACGCTGTGGATTCGACAACATGATCAGGTATAGATTAAGAAGTATTATAACTTTTTCTGGTATTAAAAAAATAGCATATTTTGGTTTAGAACGAGAAAATTTTAGCATAAAACTAGCATATTTTATCTCGAACTTGGCACTTTTAGCTATTCGACTACTACTGCGCCGGATTTCCGCCGAAAAATTTCGCCGATAGAATCATCAACCCGCTATATTTCATGACACAATCATAATAATTTTAGCAATAAAATAGCATAATAAATAGAATCTTGAAAAATCAATAAATTGTGGTAAAATGACTAACTATTCGGGCAGCATACGGTTGCGTCTTTGGTTTCATCAATGTGGCATCTGAAAGAATAAAGTTTTTATTTTTGTTTTTTTTTCAATTATATTTTGATAAACTTATGTTAGATGCAGGGATGTTGGCGATGCAGTAAAATGGCGCACCGCATGCTCTTCAAAATTTTTCGTGCCACACCGCACTGCAAACATCCCTAGTAATAGGTTGATGCAAACGTTTTGTCGGAAATTATAATGAAATGTCTCACGTTTTACCCACTTATTCGCGTCGGTTCCCAGTTCCGAGATAATACTTGGTCAGTTTTTATATCACATTTGTATAAACATATTTACAAGTTTTTTTTTAATAATCATCTTTAGATTAATGAGCAAACTAATAAGGAATGAAAGCTTCCGACAACTTTTGAATTAACCTAATATTTGAATATTTCTGCTTCCACAAAACTGTTTCATGAAATGAGATAAATGTCCAACGTATTGTGTACTTTTCTGACAATATAATAGGCAAACAATAATTTCCTGAATCTTTTGTGCCGAAATTTTTAAGTCTTTTCGTCGGATCATACCCCTTTTTACTATGCTTATTTTGCTGCAGGCAAACTATGCTGTTCACTACAGAAATTAATTCCACTGTAATAAACTAGATCCAAGGCATGATTACTGTAATGGCAAGTGCACCAAAGCTTATTCATACGCTATAACCATTTGAAAAATTCCTCAAATTAGCAAAAATTACATGTTCTGAATCAGCTCGACGAGCTCTATCAGATGGTATGCGCTTTATTCAAAACGAATGCATTTTTACGAAATTTCGATTTCTTCGGTTCGGACGCCGTAAAACCAGTACGCGTGTCAGAATCGCTCTAAAAATAACATATTCGAAGTTTCTGTGCCCAATTGCCCTATTCTGTTTTCTGGCCAAAAAACGAGACATCGATTTTTCTGGTATCATGCCATACGCGATTCTTACAACATAGAATCGCTCGTAAAACATTACCAATGTTTCGTAATATTTATCATTTATTCAATCATTCTTTTAGTATAAACGCGGAAATAATTTGAAAGCGGAAGTATTATAATTCTATTATTTTCTTCCGGGTTTTTAAGAAAAGGTGTATGAAAATTTAAATATATTTATTTTATTTGAATGAATGGATACTTTAGAGAGAATTAATTTCCTCATTTATATCGACATATTCTTTATTTGTATTATAGGGAAATGAACCAAACAAGATCAACGAAACAGATTTGATAAGGAATTGAATTTTATTTCCTAATGAACATCAATATTAATCATTAACTATTCGAATATTCGAATAAGAAACTGATAAAATGTCAGGACTATAAATACTCCAATTGGAAATAGGTTTCTTGTTATAGAATCGACATATAATCTCATACCAATGGGATATTTGTCGATAGCAGCCAGTATCTTATTCTGGATACTTGTATTATCAATCAATACTGTTAATTATAGTGGCTATGCACGGCCTGTCAGAATAGTCAAAGTTTGGAAATTGACGATTTAAAAATTAATTTCGAGAATCAGTTAATTACCGGGGATTTTTCAACATTTCGAGGCCATTGCGAGATAGCCAAAAGCCCTAACCAGGCCCCTATGGTCTCAAAATTATGCTGGGTGAAAAAAAATCGTCAGCAATTAACTGATTCTCTAAAATAGAAATTGAAGAATGAGAAAGTGTTAGAGAAGCTAGATTAATATTCACTCTTTCCGCTCTGACAAACCGTGTATGTAATGCAGGCGAGTAAATTTTCTTGGGATCATGGGTGCATCGCAGTGCTTTGAGTAGTCCGGTGTGCACTTCTCTTATAATTGAGTGAAAGGCGGAATTTAGCACAGTGGGATTTGACACAAAAAGAAAAGAATGATCGATTTTCGTTATTGTGTCGCGTTTTACTAGTTGGATACACAAATTCTGATAACGAAGTTTATAAATTATTTGGATTTATTTATCGTTGGTTTTTGAAAACCCGACTTACTATCTGATCAATAAATTTTTTGTTACATTCTATTTAGTGTGTTGCGATACTTCCAATAAAACGTTGCGATAATTCCAAATCGTCCAAAAGCGGGGAAAATTGATGATATTTGTGAGTTATATGAATTTGGCAACTACTTCATTTGTATGATCCTCACCGTTACATCAAAAAATTTCATTTTTGGCTACCAACAATTGGCATAATGAAAAATTGTAATTAGTACTTAATTTTTCCCAAACAGCATTAAATTGCAGTAGTTCCTTTGAAAATATAAAATATCCCTTATAATAAGTTTCATTATTTTGATTTTTTCAAATATTTCCATTTCTTCTTCCCGAATTTCTTTCTCCATTTCAATTGAATGAAAAGACATTGTGAATCATGGCATAATTGAAAACTAGAGCAGGACTATAAAATGAAATGACAGCTTAATTTCCCCATCTTTTAATTAGAAAGGTTCAAAAAATTAATAATTTCGATTTTTGTACATAATTTTATTTTCATAATGAAATTGGGGCTCAATATCGATAAATTATAAATTATTTTGCATTTATAATAATATTACAAAAATTCATTATGTCCTTTAATTTTGCATTTTCTCCTGATATGCCTAGGAAGTTGTGTTAATAATTATTTCAAAAATCACGTATTGAAGATATCATACTTCAACATTTTCCATCTTCACGTTAATTATCTAATAGCTGAATTAGTAATGATTGTGATCCATTTCAGGTACATAATGAAAGTGGTTTTCCTACTATTTATATCTTCCTTTATATTACATGTAGCTAGTGAAACTGCTCAAGAGCAATTTGATAGCATCAACAAAAACAGTATGGCTTTACTTGTTTTTAATTTTATAATTTTTGATTTATAAAAGAGGCTTATCTATTGCAATTGCATCTCTTAATAATTTGATTACCTTATAAAGTTTTAAATTTATCGATAAATTTAAGTTTTAAACTTTAGTAACTGATGCTGTTAACTCAATTGAAGCACAACTTCGCCAGAAGTTTTCTCCTGAATTGAAGGCTGAAGACTTAAAGAAGGTAAGTTGAATATAAATTTGAATTGAAATGAGCAAAAATCTCATATTTTAACAACGAAATTACCAATTTTTAGAGTTGACATGGTTAGCCGATATAATTTTATTAAATTTCCCTAGCTGAAATTTGCCACAATTGTGAAATTAATTATACCATATCAAGTGATCAAATTTTGTCAGTTAATAATAGAAACGAAATATATTGATGATATATAAAATCTGATTAATTTTAGCATTTACTAGTTGCCTTTATTCTCTAATAAATTTTCATTTAGCTCTTGCAAGTAATGGCCGATCAATCGAAGAATCCCGATGAAAGAGTCCAAGAATTAGCGACTCAATTTGGAAGAAAACTTTCAGACAACGAGAAGGTAACTTCACATTTTCATTTGAGAATCTTTTTTTTTCTAAATTTGATAATTTAGAAAGCTGCCAAGGCATTATTCAGCACTTTCGACAGCGTCAGGGAATATTACAATCTCGAACTTTCTCCAGTAATGAGTACTGAGGTTGAATTGCAAATTTGCCTATCAAAATACCTAATTTAAGGGACGCGATTTTCTGAATGGATATGCCAGTGAAATTGAAAAAGGATTATCTGGTGGTGATAAAATCGAACAAACCCTGGAAAAACTAAAAAAATCTGTTAGTATAGCTAGTTTCAAACAATTAAAGAAATGAAATCTAGATAAACGAACCTTAGAAAATTCAGTTTTCGCCAAAATTTGAACAACTGGGCGATGAAAATATGGCCAGGATACAAAATTTTGTCAAGCAAATGACGGTAAATATTTTGATAAGGACTATATCGATTTGAAATATGATTTTAGTCTATGAGCAAGACTGGCTTTGAGGAAAACATGCAATAATCACGCCAATTATTAGAGATTCAGCAAGTTGACTAAACAATCTTGAAGATTTCATCCTGTCGCACAATTGTTAAAATGAGAAAAATTTAATAAAATCATATTCCCACAATCAGTGAAGCATAATAGTTTCGTAACTGTTGAAATGATACATTTATGGTCAGTTCGTGAGATTTCAAGAATACACTGAAATGCAAAATCATTTATTTGCATTAACATCAGCACCAGAAAATCGGGATCCGTCGAAAACTCGAAGAAAAAAGTTGAAATTGAGATTTTTGAAAAAATAAAAGTTGAATTGTAGAAGGAAGAATGCACGGTGCCTCATAGCCTGAGTGGCATCAATGAAGGAGTCACTTCGTCGAATTATGGCTCATTAACTAGAGGCAGAATATGAAAACGAGTAATATTTTGACAGAAACTATGCATAGATTGCCTATAAATGCAATATCATAAAAATATCATTATCAAAATAATTATTTCCTAGTGTAAACCATCCATCAAATACGAGATGAGGGAAAAATCTTGGCTCATCTAAAATTTTCATGATTTTAAAGAATGCCAAAATTAGGTGGTCGGAATCCACTCAAGAACATGGGCAGCCGACTGGTGGAAAGAGTCAGTCGCAGTCTGTCTCGTTCCAGTCAACAGTTGAAGGAGCAAGACAGCGAAGATGAAATCGTCGACGTGCAAATCTACAAAAAAGTAACTGAATTCTTTCCAGCGTGATTACTCAAATTACGCCTTGCAGCCTGTAATGGCAAAAAAGTCAGTATTCCTGCTTCGTCTCCGAAAAAGGCCAAGAAAAAAGCTGCAACGAAAAAACTCGGAGCTAATCCTTGAATGAAGTTTTATTACAAATTTTTACAAATTGATGATATTAATTTTGAATGTTAAGAAATTGGAATATCAGCTTATAGGTAGGTAAAACACTGGGATGAGTAATAGTTTTGAGTCGTCGAGCTTTTATTCAAATTTGAATTAAGTGCAAAAATTGCATTTGTTGATGGAAATTAGAATATGTACGATGTTTGATTCAAAACCTATTCTCATCCCAGTGATGAATTAAAATCTAATTTTTCACATATTCATTATATCATTTGACACTTTTTTCTACGTTGTACATGTTT
The DNA here is from genome assembly GCA_964036155.1 of Diploscapter coronatus. Lineage (NCBI taxonomy): Eukaryota > Metazoa > Nematoda > Chromadorea > Rhabditida > Rhabditidae > Diploscapter > Diploscapter coronatus. The sequence goes on along the minus strand of OZ038423.1, from coordinate 81,917,386 downwards.
GATGATCAAATCCTAGAACTGCCTTGATAATTTGACACGGTAAGCAATGCATCTCTGGTCAAATTTATGGACACAAAACTTATCTACTCACACAGATCAACGATATTTCTTCATTGAAGGCCTTATTATTTTTGAGATTTTTGATAAATTTATATTTATCATTCCAAAAGCTATTTGAACTCTGAAATAACCATACTAGTCATTGCCAAATATGAGGAATTAGTGTTATCGATTACATGTATAAGAATTGAAGGAAATTTGAAGAAATAGTAGCATATACGAAATAGTATGGGAGCAGGCTAAGATAAAATATCTAAGTACTTTGTGCCATTTCCTCACGTTACTACACTACTATACTATTATTTTTTCAAGCTGCCAAATTTGAAATTTTTATTTCGAGAATGCATAATCGTTCACAACAAATGTGTTTCAAATACACAAATGAATGCATTATTTATCAACACATAGATTAAATGATAATTATAGTTAACCACCGGAACAAGTCGTCTTTATAATACTATCGATTAGATCTTGATTTAGATCCTAAAAATAACATTTTTCATATTTTAGTCTATTATCGTATGTGTGCAACAAATACACACATACCTATGTATGTACAATTATTCATATTAAAATCAAACCGTAAAATCTGCTGCAGCTATATAATGATTTTCGTTACCACCGATCATAGTCACCAAATTGGCCTTGTTTATTCCACTTCCTATTCCTACTCCGAATATCATGTTACCTTTCGAAATGATCTAAAGTGATTAGCTTTTCCTAGCAGGTCATCTACAATGCAGAAGATCCCTTCCGATTCTTTTCCATCTACACTTCTCTTTTCGCATATTTATGAATTCAATTAATTTCTGAACTACTTGTGTACCTGATTTGTAACATAGTCTCCAATTTCCGTAATACAAGGTGGACTAGAACCGCTAGGACAACCACTTGTAGGCTCCCCATCAGTGATTAGATAAAAAATTTCCAAATCGTATTTTTCCGTTGTATTAGAGACCTAAACATGTACATACGTGTGCAGTTTATTAAAAATTCATTTAGCAAAGTGTAAGATTATTATATAATAAATGATCCAAGACGATCTTATAACGTATTTTCTCGATATTTTTATGTTAAGCATTATTTTTAATATTTTCATATGGAAATTTGGTGTACTCATTGGGAGAGGACGAATTAGTTACAAAAAAATTCTTTCTAATTTGATACATATCTCCCATGAGTGAGGATAATCTTAAAATATTTGATAGTTATTTCCTTTGGTTACACGATACTAACATCTAATGTCTCCTTCGCCTCCTTAATCGCAGGATAGGTAGGCGTATAATCAGAGCATTTGTCATTCCAATTATTAAATTTATTTTGCCACGTGGTGGTACAATTTGAATTGGCATCGTAATAGTTAGCCATTCTAAATGGCTTATATCAAAATAGTATTTATGCGAATAGTAAACTTCACCCTCCAATTTCATTAGTTTATAAATTTATGGTTAAATAAATATTCAAAAATTATGTGAGCAATTTTAAATTCGGTTTTGGCCATTGTGCAAATATTAATTGTCACGACTGCCAAATAGGAAAGTGTCAATGAACTTGAAAATTTATCAAGGAGTTGAAGCTCCTCAGAATCTTTAGTTGCCCTCTAATTTAGAATTTTTAATTTGCTTCCTTAGCTTTACGCTTCATAATACTGTTTGCAATATATAAAGAGAATTTCTTACGGTATACTGGTCGAGTCAATTTCTAAAAATATTCATTTAATATCGGAAAGAATAAGTTATTAAGAGATTAATGACTACAGCACACTTGAATACTTACTCGGATTACTCTTTGGACCATTGAAAGTTGTAGCGCCAATGATTAGATTTGGAATAGCTCCCAAAAGTGTGCATCCCAACTTCTCCGAAAATGTGGCTACTGTCGGACAATCTTTTCCAATTGATCCACTCATATCAATTATAAGTTGAATTCCGACTTTCTTAGTTGTATCCGAGCACAGGGCTACAAAATGATCAGTAGTTAATTGATTTAGTATGGATAAATGCACGCAACAAGTTTGTCAATTTCGTTAAAAGCATAGATCAATTTTTAAGACCTTATACAGTTCGTTCAAAAAGTATACACCGAGCCCTGAGTTTCAGGTTTTCAGGCTTCCGTAGAACTTCTCAAGAAAGTAGCGATAGTCCAATGGGAATGGTCAGTAATTAAATATATTTGCATAAAAATTGCCTAATTTGTATTGATTTTATGCGTCAACTAATGAATTATCCAAAAATCGTCCATTCAAGAAATATACAGTTAACTATGAAAATGCTAAGGAGAGGCTCGAAAAAAAATCATAACTCAGTACATGTATGATCAATCTGGAAACTAATCATATGTCATGATATCACCACTATAATACTTTCAAGATATCATAATGGTTTTCATTGAGAAAATACTACAAGAATACGGCGCGACTTTTTCTAAAACTATTCAATATTTGTTTTATTTTCCATAGTTAAGAAGGCATCACATGTTTGAGTTACGAACTTTTTTTTCGAACCTCTCTTTAACATCTCCATAGTTAGCAGTGTATACTTCTTGAGTGGACGATTTTTGGATAATTCGTTGATTGACGCATAAAATCAATGCAATTAAGTTATTTTATGCAAATATATTTGAAGTATTCTCTGTAGGATTCGAACAACTGACCGCACTTGAAAAGTCTCTCGAGTCCAAAAACAAATTATATAGGGTAATAGAGCTTCGAACACTGGTTCCAAAACTATCCATTCTAAGCCCTGCCCCTTTTTATGGGTGGAGCCACGCTACCTTGAAAATCGCGAATTTGACCAAAATCGACCTTATCAAACGATACAAAGAAAATTTTTATTTCTGACCATTTTCGATGTCTGATGACTTGTTGAAAAAAAAAAGGATCGTATGGGTCTTCAGATGTGAGATCAGGCTTCCCGAAAAAATCACCTGCTCGCTCCAGCAGGTGATCGGAGCATCAAAAGTCCGAGTTTTTCACCTAGATTTTTTATTTTTTTCATGATTTATATGCAGGATTACCAGAAGAATTTTTCTAGCATGGTTATTTTTGCGGTGATAGAACATGTTTGTCGAGAAAAACGCATTTTTCTGCAAAAAAAACCTAGGTGAAAAACTCGGACTTTTGATACTCCGACCACCTGCTGGAGCGAGCAGGTGATTTTTTCGGGAAGCCTGATCTCACATCTGAAGACCCATACGATCCTTTTTTTTTTCAACAAGTCATCAGACATCGAAAATGGTCAGAAATAAAAATTTTCTTTGTATCGTTTGATAAGGTCGATTTTGGTCAAATTCGCGATTTTCAAGGTAGCGTGGCTCCACCCATAAAAAGGGGCAGGGCTTAGAATGGATAGTTTTGGAACCAGTGTTCGAAGCTCTATTACCCTATATAATTTGTTTTTGGACTCGAGAGACTTTTCAAGTGCGGTCAGTTGTTCGAATCCTACAGGGAACGCCTCTTAAGAAAAATACCGGTATCGGTTCTGGAAAATTGGAACTTCCAACGATTTTCGATGGTACCGATTCTGATACCAGTTTCGGACCGGCGAAAATTTAGGGTACCGATATGGCTTGTTCTGAAAAGATGGAGATCAAGATCAATGAAGGGTTTTATGGGCTGAGCCTTCTTTTCTTCACTTTTGTGAGAGAAAAAAGACGCTCGCTGTTGGATCTTTTCTCTTCCACTAAAAAGGATTAGATTCCGCCCATAAAACCATCCGCCGATCTTGGTCTCCATCTTTTAGGAAACAAGACATACCGGTTCCGAATTTGAAAAAATCCATTCCGATCTAGCCTTGGTCCATAAGTGAGGCATACAATAGACTTTCAGGATTAAGGCATCAAAGTTTTTAGAATATCTAGACATATTTTTTCAAAAATGAATTTTAAAGAAAATTTATCGACCAATTTCCTAACATTTTTGTCTATTTTAGAAAGTAAAGAGACCATTTTTGGAGAAAATATATATGTTACAATGTGAGATAAGTAAAAACTCACGTTTAACGCAGATAACTTTATTAACTTTATCATAAACTATTTGGCCATTCTTGGAGTAGACATATTCATTCTCTTGGCATGTAAATGTTGCACCGTCGTCTGTTTTTTCTATCGCAGTTTTAATGCATTGGCCGTTATTGACTACATAAACATTTGTAAATCCAGATTCGCATACAACGTTTTTGCTAAGAATTCAATATTTTTATATATAAAATAAAAATAAAAATTCTAGCATACGTGCACTTTCCACCAGATGTATCAGTAGTCACTGTTCCTCCGATCGAATTCAACATTAATCCATTACAGTCGAAGGAGGGCTGAAATATAAATGAATCAGAATAATTTTTACACACATTCGTAAAAACAGGACGAGCCTTATTCACCAAAACGTCAAATACGGCGTTCCTTTTAATCAAAGCCACACATTTTGAGAGGATAAAGCAAGCGAATAAATACTAGGTAAGGGCAGGGGGGTAAAAATAGACAAAGTTTGGATATGCATTATTTAGAGCAGAGCCGGGCAGAATTCCGAAAAGCAAAATTTAGAATTCCGTCCGGTCCTGATATAGAGTAAGGAACTATTATTATATAGGATAGATCATGGTAGAGTGGTAGAGATGAATGAATGAATATATAATGTCGCATATGATATTGGCGACTAAATTAGTAACAACCAGAGATGTACTCATCCGTAAAAATTGGGACCCGGACTGGACTCGGACATCCAAAAATTTCTCAACACGAACCGAACACCCCAATTTTTTCTACCGGAATCCAGATATTAATTAATGTTCGAGAATTGTTGCCGTATGTTACACAACACATTGAGTCTACTTATTTCTGCTTCTTCTATACTTTGGTGAATAATGCTACAGACTCTTAAACTTATAACGAAAAATATAAATATTGTTTCTCTCACATTGACATTCTCGACTATTGCATCATCGGAAATCTTACATCCAGCGCATATATCTAAAATAGACGATCACGTTCATTTTATGGTGCTGATTCAAGACAAACCTTGGACACAAATAACTTGGTCGACATTATAGGTTGTGCTACCGTCGGTGTAGACATATTTGTCGCCTTGGCATGTGAACGTTGCACCTGTTCCTGTCTTCGTTATCGGAGTTTCAACGCATTGACCATTTTTGACTACATGAACATTAGTAAAACCGTCCTGGCATTTAACGTTCTTGCTAAGAATTCGATATGTTTAATTTACTAAATACAAATTATAGCATACGTGCACTTTCCACCAGATGTATCAGTAGTCACACTCCCTCCGATCGAATTCAGCGTTAATGCACCACATTTGTAGGCGGGCTGAAATGTAAATGAATCGGAATAATTTTTACAAATTCGTAGAAACTGTCACAACTGAATATATTATTTCTCTCATTGGTTCGTAAAGCTGTCACGATAGAAAATATTATTTTACTTACATCGGCACTCTTCACCATTTTACTATCGTCAGTAACAGTACACCCAATGCATATATCTGAAATAGACGATCACGTCCATTTTATGGCGTTGATTCAGGACAAACCTTTGACGCAAATAACTTGGTCGACATTATGAGTTCCGCTACCGTCGGTGTAGACATATTTGTCGCCTTGGCATGTGAACGTTGCGCCTGTTCCTGTCTTCGTTATCGGAGTTTCACTGCATTGACCATTTTTGACTACATGAACATTAGTAAAACCGTCTTGGCATTTAACGTTCTTGCTAAGAATTCAGTATGTTTTATTTATTAAATAAAATAATGAAAACTAGGCTTCGGTCGGCCGCTTCGCGGTCTCCCTCCGTCTAGGACTTTTGCTTCGCAAAAGTGCAAAACAAAACAATGCCAAACCAAAAGACAATATCAAATCAAAACAACACCAACATCACAACAACTTCGACACAAACAATTTTTCTTTAAGATTAACATACGTTTTATTTGTTGCATTTCTCATTTTCACGCTCATATCTCTCACACTATCAAAATTTTGAATTTCATAGCTCTTCCCTCCTGAAAATCCATCAAATCATAAAATTAAAATAGCGATTTTCTTTACTTTTATATTTAATTTTGTATCCCGTTAATTTGCTAATTTGTATCAAATTCGAAAGTCAAAACTACAAATTACCTATTCATTGACTCACCTTGCTCATAACCCTTCATGTTTTACATATTCAAAATTTGCATTATGCGCTTCTATTTGAAAAATATTTATTGTGAAAATATTATCATGTTGTAAGCTATACAAAAATGCGAAAATAATAGGCCTACCGTCTTTGGCGACCGGCTAGTGCAGAATAGAGCAGAAATAGATTACAAAGCAGTACAGATACAGTGACAGAATACAAAGTAGTGACAGATGCAGAATAGTGGCAGAATAAAGAAGTCGGACTTTTATTGAAAGTTGTCAGAAAATAATCCTTCTCATTCTACTCCAACCCGAGTATTAATGACCTATTCATTACCAATCCTCTACCTTTTATGCATTTTCAAAGCTCTTCTAATATACAAATTTAGGAAACACTCCCGATTCAGAACTGCCTGATCAAGAACTATTTTGTTAGCTTCCAATGCTCGGGCTATTCACAAAATTCTGAATCGGGAGTGTCCCAAATTTAGTATCAGTCAGCAATTGCAATTGGAAGTTTCCATTTCTCTCCATGTCCAGCTTCATCCCATTGTGAGATCAAGTTCCGATCCCGAAAATTCGGACTGCATTTCATTGTTGCGGAAGCAGTAATTGGGCTATCAATGTGCCATCGCTTTTCGCATTTATTAATTTAGATAAGATAGTAGCTAATTTGACATAATTTAGCAACAGCATTTTATCATATCTCTTAAGATTCAGTCCCATTGTGAAGCCTATTTCCAGACTCAAGCATCCGACCGCCTTTCATTGGGGTGGTATTGTTGATTGTAAACGACTTGGCCGTCGCAAGTGCCCTTCGCAACAGGGAAGGTGCGAAACGCGTCGCGTCCTCCTGCGTTGCGGCTTTCGTTGTCAAAAGCATTTTTCACACAAGATTCTGATTTTCGGTCGGAATTTCGCAATTATCCGCTAATTAATGGCAATTAGTGGTAATTATGTTTATATTATCGATTATTGAGTGAAAATTTGCTCTTTTATCTCGTTTTTAGCGATTTATTGAAGTTTCAACATTTTTTTTAATGATTTTCTTCTACAGAACTTTTAAAATTATCGATAATTAAAACGAACAATTAATGAAATTTCAACGGAAAACCAAAAATAAAGAATCTTGTGTGAAAAATGCTTTTGACAACGAAAGCCGCAACGCAGGAGGACGCGACGCGTTTCGCACCTTTCCTGTTGCGATGGCCAAGTCGTTTACAATCGACAATAGCAATAATGAACTCTCACATCCATCAATTTTCACATACATTCAACTTAGATAAGACAGTAGAGAGAGGACAAAGAAGAGAGCTCACCAGCGAAGTAGCGAATACTGTCGGTAATGACCTCTCAAAGTATTTGTAAATTTTGTTGTCGAAATTAGCATATTAGTTTTTTGGCCAAAAGTACCCAAAAATTAGGTCAAAAATTGTCGGAAAATTTACGTTGCACAGGATGCAACTGAGATCTATCAAACGGTGTATCTATCATACATGGGGCTACGATAGACAGGCGATTAGAAATCAGCTTGAACGCACAAATACACAGACACACTTTACAAAAATACTAAATTGAAGAGATAAAAATTCTAGCATACGTGCATTTTCCACCAGATGTATCAGTAGTCACACTTCCCCCGACCGAATTCAACGTTAATGCACCACATTTGTAGGCGGGCTGAAATAAATGAATTGGAGTAATTTTTACATAAATTCGTAAAAACTGTCACGATAGAAAATATTATTTTACTCACATCGGCACTCTTCACCATTTTACTATCGTCAGTAACAGTACACCCAATGCATATATCTGAAATAGATCACGTCCATTTTATGGCGCTGATTCAAGACAAACCTTTGACGCAAATAACTTGGTCGACATTATAGGTTGTGCTACCGTCGGTGTAGACATATTTGTCGCCTTGGCATGTGAACGTTGCACCTGTTCCTGTCTTCGTTATCGGAGCTTCAACGCATTGACCATTTTTGACTACATGAACATTAGTAAAACCGTCCTGGCATTTAACGTTCTTGCTAAGAATTCGATATGTTTAATTTACTAAATACAAATTATAGCATACGTGCACTTTCCACCAGATGTATCAGTAGTCACACTTCCTCCGATCGAATTCAACGTTAATGCACCACATTTGTAGGCGGGCTGAAATGTAAATGAATCGGAATACGTTTTACACACATTAGTCAAAACTATCACAACGGAAAATATTATCAGCCGGCCGCCGAAGGCGACCGGCGGAGGTTATATTCGCCTTTAACAATGCGTGACAGTTTGAACATAAAAATTGATGCAAAACTCATTCCGGTTGTTTTCAAAGGCTGATTTCGATACCAGATTCGTGTTCAGCGTGGTCGAAAACCCTGGTGTACTTTCCGGGGTCGAAACTATATCAGGGATCGAGATATCGACGTAGGTCATGTTCAAAAAGTGCTGTTTTCTGATCTTTGTCACGAAATCAGTTGTCCCGACTTTTTTTTGATAATTTTTAATTCGTTTCGGATCGGGTTTTTTTTTAATCGAGAGGCCTATGGGTCGCATTGTGGGGCGTAGAAACTCAGCCATTTTCGACATATGGGGACGGAGCTACAGTACTCCAAAGTTCGAAAAAAGTGATTTTTCGAAAATAACTTTCTTTAAATCGATTTTTGGGTGGACCAATTTTAATATGTTGTAGAGCTCGCCATTCCACGTCGATTAAAAAAAAGAACGCCGATTTTGGATCAGATATTAGCGAGTTACGGTAGTTTGAAAGTCCAAATATCTCATTTTCGAGGCGAAATTAGAGTATAAAAACGAATAGTAGAAACGCTCAAATTTTGTAAGTAGATAGCACTTGATGAGTGCTTTCTAAAAATACCAAAATATTCAACTTTTTATTAACAAAAATTTTCGTGACAGCCTCTTGAAAGTAGCATTTCGACTTTCTAAGATATCTCAAAATTTCTCCGGATAAGTCAACTGGCGATGTTAACCAAAGTTGTAGAGCCTGGATTGGGCTTTCTAGTGCTTTTTACAGATTCGAAATCCGGGGTGGGACCCAAATTTTTTCTACAAAAATTAGTAAAGATGAAAAATCATTTTTTGACGTCGACATATCGGCCATTCTATGTAAAGATGGAGTTATTGCTGGGAAAGACTTGGCACAGCTCCAAAATTATTTTCCTGGAAATGATTCCTAATAATGTAATCGAGGATGGAGAATCCGAAAATCGAGGTCCCGGAGCTCGGGCGCACGTTGTTTACGCTGTAGCGAATGTCGTACTCGAAAATTCAAAAATCGTTAAAAAGCATCTAAATTTGTCAAATTTGGTATCAAACGCTTTGTCTCGATGAGATAAACAACTTTCATTCACAACATTTTCCGATTCTGTGCTTACATAAAAAGTTCTGGGCCGAAAAGTGTCAAAATTGATCAATTTCCGACACTTTCGATCAGTACGTTCGTAAAACGCAAATGGCACCCGATTTTATTGCATATTATTATAGCCCAGTTCATTATAAAAATTTTGGTATATGGCACTTGTCATAGAAGTGGGTGCTGTTAGAGAAATTTTTTTTTGAAGTGTGGTCAAGTTTCACTTTGAACGGAAAAATCATTATATACGCCAGTAAGATGATAATGACCACTTGGGCACTAAATGGTTGTCTATAAACGAAGACAGAATTTCGATGTGGATCATTGTGCCTTACAAAATTCACTAAAAAGTCCACCAACATCAATCGATCACGTTGAACACGAATTACTTCCATCTTATTTCGGATTCTGCAGATATTTTTAAGAGTCAAAACTTCGTTTTGAAATGAAAAGAGATCAACCCGTCCAAAAGGGTTTTATATTAAAAAAATAAAAGCGGAGGTTGTTTTATTCATGAAAAGCGCTCTATTTGTATCCAAGAGTGATTCGCATGAAAGGAGATCAACCAATATTTTTTTTTTAAATCTCGATGTCCGTTGCTCGTACATCATCCAGGTAAAAATATTTAGTGACTGATTCCATATTTGAGGGACTTTCACCTGCGAATAAAACCGACGCGCCTTCTAGATAGTTTGATTAATTCATATTTTCAAAATATTCATTCTTGTAGAATGCACGTTTAACAATCGGAGAATAGTCTTTCAGTGATCGACCAGTTATCTACTAGAGTGATCTCACAAAGATAACTCATAAGTAGTGATGTAGATATCCATTAGAGAAATTGTAATGCCCTGCTGGGTCCTGTAGGGTGGTGGCAAGAGGACAGTACCTTTTTCCAGACAGATGCCTTGCGAGTGTCGATGATTAGAATAATCAGTCTATTTGGTAGCGGTGAATAATAAAGTTTATATCAGAACAAGCGAAAAGAATAAGAATAAATATCTTCCCAGCAAGAGCCATATCATGTGAAAAAACAAAATATTATTTGTGCATTGGAACATAAATATTTTTATTAAGAAAGTTCAAAGGAGGCGCGTCGGTTTTATTCGCAGGTGAAAGTCCCTCAAATATGGAATCAGTCACTAAAATATTTTTACCTGGATGATGTACGAGCAACGGATATCGAGATTTTAAAAAATATTGGTTGATCTTCTTTTATGGGAATCACTCTTGGATACAAATAGAGCGCTTTTCATGAATAAAACAACCTCTGCTTTTATTTTTTTAAATATAAAACCCTTTTGAATGGGTTTCTCATTGGTTCGTAAAGCTGTCACGATAGAAAATATTATTTTACTCACATCGGCACTCTTCACCATTTTACTATCGTCAGTAACAGTACATCCAATGCATATATCTAAAGTAGACGATCACGTTCATTTTATGGCGTTGATTCAGGACAAACCTTTGACGCAAATAACTTGGTCGACATTATAGGTTGTGCTACCGTCGGTGTAGACATATTTGTCGCCTTGGCATGTGAACGTTGCGCCTGTTCCTGTCTTCGTTATCGGAGCTTCAACGCATTGACCATTTTTGACTACATGAACATTAGTAAAACCGTCCTGGCATTTAACGTTCTTGCTAAGAATTCAATATGTTTAATTTACTAAATACAAATTCTAGCATACGTGCACTTTCCACCAGATGTATCAGTAGTCACACTCCCTCCGACCGAATTCAACGTTAATGCACCACATTTGTAGGCGGGCTGAAATAAATGAGTTGGAGTAATTTTTACATAAATTCGTAAAAACTGTCACGATAGAAAATATTATTTTACTCACATCGGCACTCTTCACCATTTTACTATCGTCAGTAACAGTACACCCAATGCATATATCTGAAATAGATCACGTCCATTTTATGGCGCTGATTCAAGACAAACCTTTGACGCAAATAACTTGGTCGACATTATAGGTTGTGCTACCGTCGGTGTAGACATATTTGTCGCCTTGGCATGTGAACGTTGCGCCTGTTCCTGTCTTCGTTATCGGAGTTTCAACGCATTGACCATTTTTGACTACATGAACATTAGTAAAACCGTCCTGGCATTTAACGTTCTTGCTAAGAATTCGATATGTTTAATTTACTAAATACAAATTATAGCATACGTGCACTTTCCACCAGATGTATCAGTAGTCACACTTCCTCCGACCGAATTCAACGTTAATGCACCACATTTGTAGTTGGACTGAAATATGAATGAATCGGAATACGTTTTACAAATTCGTAGAAACTGTCACAACGGAAAATATTATTTCTCTCATCTCCTTGTCTACTTGTCTACTTCTCCTTGTTTGATATTTTTGTTAAGTGTATCTGTCTGTCTGTGCACACTTAGTTCTCGAATACTAAGCATGATAGATCCAAGTGTTATACACGGCTGGAAAGGTCTCTTCGTCCTGATGTGCAACGTAAAAAAACCCGATCGATTTTGGTTCAAGAAATGGGTACTTTTACCCAAAAAATCATTTTCTTACTTAACGAAAGTGTGAAAAAAGGGAAAGAAAAGAGGTGTGTGGGAGAGAGACGCAAAGAGGAACAGCACAATGCGTGGTAGACCATAGGAAGTGAATATCGGCGTAATCGAGCAGGTAGAGTGGGTGGTTCGTTTACAAGTTGCGGCGGGTGTTCACAACTGATTGAGCTATGATAATGCAATAATAGCTCAAAAATCTTTTTGGAAAGATTATTCACTGAAACTTTTAATGATAAAATCCATCTTTTTGGTGAGAAAATGACATCAATGGGATAATTGAATGACAAAGAAATATTTGAAATGATTGATTGAATTTTTTTAATTGGATAGTTTTAGTTTTATGATTTGATGGATTTTCAGGAGGGGAGAGCTATGAAATTAAAAATTTTGATAGTGTGAGAGGTATGAGTAGGAACCGTCAAGGCCCGCCCCTTTGCCTCAGTTCAATATTGTCCATAGTTGATAGCCCTTTCGATTATCGGCAATTTTGTTTTTAATAATTGATCGGTACCTACTATACAATTCGATACCGCTCTTTCACGTGGTGATATCGATTTATTGATCGGAGTGCGAAAAAAGTCCGCAAATGCGCGTCAAAGTATGACAATGCTAATATTTCGAGTTATGAAAGAGGTACATTTAATTTTTTTTTTGATGAATCGGTACACCTAGTTGAAATGTATAACATATGTAAAAATTAGAAAAATCCTGCGTAGAGCAACTGAGATCCTGATAATCCGCAAGATATAGAAAGAACCAATGGGAGAGTGCAGAGAAAAATAACGCCATTGGCAGGAAAAGAAAGAGAGGCAAGAGTCAGCACGAGACACAATTCACTCCCCGTCTCTGACCCATTCCACAAATGAGAGGGATTTTTCGTTTCTGGTGTTTCAATGTTTAATTTTAAAATAACTTCTTGAGTTTTTCTCTTCGGAACTGGATTCAGGACCCAATGACCTGTCCATCCATGAGTAAAACATCACGCCAGGCTTATTTTGGCAAAATGGCTGGCGGTCCCTAGGTATGAGCGTGAAAATGATTAATACAATGCATGCTAATTTTTAAATTTAATTTTGGTGCTAGAATTGTGGTGTTAGTGTTAGTGTTGTTTTGCACTTTTGCTCCGCAAAAGTCCTAGACGAATGGAGGCCGCGAAGCGACCGACTGAAGTCTAATTGGTTCGTAAAGCTGTCATGACAGAAAATATTATTTTACTCACATCGGCACTCTTCACCATTTTACTATCGTCAGCAACAGTACATCCAATGCATATATCTGAAATAGACGATCGCGATATTTCATGGTGCTGATTCAGGACAAACCTTTGACGCAAATAACTTGGTCGACATTATAGGTTGTGCTACCGTCGGTGTAGACATATTTGTCACCTTGGCATGTGAACGTTGCGCCTGTTCCTGTTTTCGTTATCGGAGTTTCAACGCATTGACCATTTTTGACTACATGAACATTAGTAAAACCGTCCTGGCATTTAACGTTCTTGCTAAGAATTCAATGTTTTATTTACTAAATAAAAATTCTAGCATACGTGCACTTTCCACCAGATGTATCAGTAGTCACACTCCCTCCGATCGAATTCAACGTTAATGCACCACATTTGTAGGCGGGCTGAAATGTAAATGAGTCGGAATACGTTTTACAAATTCGTAGAAACTGTCACAACAGAAAATATTATTTTACTCACATCGGCACTCTTCACCATTTTACTATCGTCAGCAACAGTACATCCAATGCATATATCTAAAGTAGACGATCGCGATATTTCATGATGCTGATTCAGGACAAACCTTTGACGCAAATAACTTGGTCGACATCATGAGTTCCGCTACCGTCGGTATAGACATATTTGTCGCCTTGGCATGTGAACGTTGCGCCTGTTCCTGTCTTCGTTATCGGAGTTTCGCTGCATTGACCATTTTTGACTACATGAACATTAGTAAAACCGTCCTGGCATTTAACGTTCTTGCTAAGAATTCAATGTTTTATTTACTAAATAAAAATTCTAGCATACGTGCACTTTCCACCAGATGTATCAGTAGTCACACTCCCTCCGATCGAATTCAACGTTAATGCACCACATTTGTAGGCGGGCTGAAATGTAAATGAGTCGGAATACGTTTTACAAATTCGTAGAAACTGTCACAACAGAAAATATTATTTTACTCACATCGGCACTCTTCACCATTTTACTATCGTCAGCAACAGTACATCCAATGCATATATCTGAAATAGATCACGTCCATTTTATGGCGTTGATTCAGGACAAACCTTTGACGCAAATAACTTGGTCGACATTATAGGTTGTGCTACCGTCGGTATAGACATATTTGTCGCCTTGGCATGTGAACGTTGCGCCTGTTCCTGTCTTCGTTATCGGAGTTTCGCTGCATTGACCATTTTTGACTACATGAACATTAGTAAAACCGTCCTGGCATTTAACGTTCTTGCTAAGAATTCAGTATGCTTTATTTACTAAATACAAATTCTAGCATACGTGCACTTTCCACCAGATGTATCAGTAGTCACACTCCCTCCGATCGAATTCAGCGTTAATGCACCACATTTGTAGGCGGGCTGAAATGTAAATGAATCGGAATACGTTTTACAAATTCGTAGAAACTGTCACAACAGAAAATATTATTTCTCTCATTGGTTCGTAAAACTATCATGACAAAATTGAATATTATACAAGATTTATTGAAGTATAATATCTATTATACTACACTCCGATAAAATACCATAAATGTGCTGGTTCGACGCATATTCTCAGCACTGAGGGTTAAACGCGCTTGATCTAATCTAGGAAAGCTGTTTCCGTGGAAAGATTAGAGAACCAGATGATTTGTCATCTATTCTCGCGAATTTCAAGTAACCGTTCTTGTAGTTTCGCACTAGATGATTCATATAATTTGCCTGTCAGAAATTGACGTATTTGATAGGCTAGGCCTAAAAGGTAAATCCCAATGTGAGAATAGGAATTATCAGACAATTCAATTATGTCCATCTCAAGCTGGAGCTGCTAAGCTTCCAATCCTTCCTGACTGTAAAGCTAAATGAATGAAGAAGGATTTCAGATTTCGCTCATCAAAACGAAAAAGCTCAATGTCTACTGATTTCTGTATAGAAAGGAAGACGAGATCCTTGACAGGGCTTTAAATCTGACTTATTCTAGCGGCTAGAGTGATAATATTTATAACTCGGAGATTGGCTCATAATAGAGAAAGAGGATCTTATCAATCAAGACTTTACTTCGTTACGCGATGTGCGGAAGTTTTATCCAATGGAATCTATTGTTTGGCTCGAAAGAGTCTTTGCTAATGGAGAATTAGACAGAGAATGGTATCCGAAGAAGTTGAATCTTTTCTACATTCTTCTCTGTTCTCCGGTATCCGAGAAATAATTCCTGGACCAGTCTTGGGATTAAGAGAAATTCTTCTATTGAGCCATCTTTGATAAGAAATGAATGTCACTAGGGAAATATTTCCCATTTCGATCTATTCTCGGATAAGTAGGAGTACTATATCGTAACATTATTCTATATCTCTAGTACCCGAGAAGGAAGTAACCTAGATTAGGTTAGACTTTAGTTCAAGAGAAACGCCACTGTTGAGAACTCATTAGTGAAATGATATGCTATCAGCGTAAAGAGCTGCTCATTTCATCCTATCGTCCATTAGGCGTACTGTAATGAATCAAGATTGAGCCTAATGAAAATGCCCTGAATGGGAAAATCCAAATACTAAAGCTCGAAAATTAGGCTATGAGCCTTATCAGTTCAAGAGAAACCAGCCGAGGTTAGCATATGAGATCTTTTATAAAGAACAAGTATTCCTAAACAGAAAGCACTGCTGCCAATCTGTGTGAAATGAAAGACATGTATCGCGCTCTACATATATCTAGAAGTTCTAGAATATTTTCTAACAAGAGCTTATCAGATCCAGAAGCCTTGACTGCAATATAATCCTCTAGTTACGAGTTACTTGCAAAGAGAAGAGTATCCTTCTGATTAGCGACAGAGTTCAGTATTGATTTGTGAAAAGTCGCGTTCTCAAGATGATCCATTGAAAATCCTTATCCTAGATAAGATAAGAAGATAGCAGTGAGAATCAGATCAATTATGCGACCCGGAGTGCCTAAGAATGTTTTAGGGCAGTTCAAAATCTGAGCTTCTTCCTCAGACTGAATTCATGATAACTCAAAAATTTCATCAGCTGTGCGAATGAAATAGCCCATCAAGAGAGAATAAGAGACTTCTCCTAGGCAAGTTGTCGAATTGCCACTTGAATTGACTTTTGCTTCGGACGACTTGTCAAACTAGCAAGATTTTTAATTCGATTGAAGGCGTTAGCAATTCGAAACGTTCACAGAAAGACTTTGATAAAAGTGGACTGTCATTGGAGAAGGCATTGCTTCCGATGGAATCTGTCTGATTAAAATTAACGATTTGCGAAAGCAGAATTTTTGAAGGATTTTCACATGACACGTTTTAAAACTATCATTCCAATGTGTCTTGCTTCTGATCGAAGCTACGAAAAATTACTAATCGTTTGCGTGAGCAAGGGGAAAGAATAGCCTAAGGATTTTGGCTAAAATCGCTTATTTTCTGAAGAAAGGATCTTTTTATCCAAGTTTATTGATTTCGTCGTCCTTCAGAGTAGTTTTCAACAAAACGAAAACTTTATCTGCTAGCGATTAGAATTCTGTTTGCGTCTTGCAATAGTGAACATTTCCTACGCCAAAAATATGAGTTGTTTCATTCTAGGCTAATGAGAAGCTGGTAATATCAGGATCTAGACTGTCTGCTTTCCCACTTATTTGGGGCTGAAGGAACTGGTCCTAATTCTCAACTTCAGCGCAGAAACTAGACAGGTGATCTAACAACTCGAAATTAGAGTCAAGAGAATTGGAGTATCTCTCTAGAAGATTCAAGCGTAGCGACCTATTGTTTGAAGAAACCTCAGGTGATAATTTGAAATGCTGAACAGCTATGACGAGAAAGGCCGAGTTTCAAACGAGAATTGTCTCACTCAGATGCATGAGATCTAGCGTGATAATAATCCTACTCCTAACGCATGGAGAGACGCTATGACAAGACTCATCGGAAAACAAATAGCCTGCTTTGATCCCTGTCTAGGGAATTACAGTAATTGTTAGAACCGAAAGGTTAATTTCTAGTAGCGGCCAGATAATTGTGCCGTAAAATTTCACTTTCAAAGAGATTTCTGCTTGATAAAGCAACTATTGCCAGAAAGAAATCAGAAATTGCAGCAACCAAAATTTTGCGAATTCGTAGACGCGCTACAATTGCAATCATTCGAAAAGAGCTGCGTGAAAAACGCGGGCCTATTGAGGAGTGCCGATTCTCAAGAAATTTTAGTATCCTGGGCTGCTTAATTCTAGAGAACAAAACTAGGAGGAATTTGCTCAGACTGGCATCCTAGCAAAGTACTGACTTCTCCCTGCCAAGACATTCTGGTACTTTTGTTTTAAAGAATTTTCGTGTCTTTGACCGGCCATTCCGGTCGACGCCGTTGGTTCGGCCGTCGTTCCATCATCCCGACGCGCCCCCCTCGGAGCGAGTTGCGTCGTAGAGCCCATCAGAGTGTTTGAGCACTGAAAGGGGAGAATTTCAATTCTTCAGCAAAGAATTTCCAGAATGTTTCAATCAGGTTCATGATCGAATTTTCCTATTTTAGATTGATAGAAAAAGTCGGTTTAAGGACTTGCTGTTTTCCAACATTTAAACAAAATCGTCGAATGTTTTTTGGAATTCGGATTGAAGCAGTGTCAAATAGATATTTTAGGCTGACCATCATGAACCCACTTTTAGTTCTCCTTTTTAAAGAGAAAATTAAACTGCTCTAACCCGATCAGGGAGTTGATCCACTCGAGCACCGATGATCGTAGAAGTGCCGGATTTTAGGCCTCGAAGAAATTGCCGAGTCTGCGCCTCTCTGACGACTGTCACTCTGCTGCGTAGAGACACAGCTGGAATGTGTAGAGGCGCTGATTTGTTACAACAAGTGACTTTCAAATTTTAGGATGAAGTTGCTTCCATGTAGCAACAAGGAAAAACGTCGTCTTTTCGACAACTATCATTCAAATTTCAGAGTGAAAAAACAGGCCCTTGTGCAGAGTATTTGAAGGCGAGCGCTGATATCGACGCCAGTTGTTTCGGAACATCAGAAACTGACGAAATTCGCTGATAATGGGCGGAAAGTGGAAAACCGAATTTTAGGAGAAATGAAATTTATCCTAAAATCTTCCTTGTCTCGAGGTAATGCGAGACGAAGGGAATGAAGGCAATCGTCCCGGTTTGGTAGAACCGTCAAGGAACTGAAGGGAATCATCCCGGTTCGGCAGAACCGTACGGGACTGAAGAGAAAAGCTGGAATTTCGATAAAATCGATAATTCCGCGAAAAAAGGAAAGCGACCACTCCGTAAGGAGCTCGCACAAGCAAACTGAACACTTTTCGTTTTTTCGCCTTTTGCGACAAGTGGTTGGCGCTAGAGCGCAGAACCACCACATTGAATATGAGGAAAGCAAGTCACTAAGCAAGCATAGCACATTTATGGTATTTTATCGGAGTGTATTATAATATTATTTTACTCACATCGGCACTCTTCACCATTTTACTATCGTCAGCAACAGTGCATCCAATGCATATATCTGAAATAGATCACGTCCATTTTATGGCGTTGATTCAGGACAAACCTTTAACGCAAATAACTTGGTCGACATTATAGGTTGTGCTACCGTCGGTGTAGACATATTTGTCGCCTTGGCATGTGAACGTTGCACCTGTTCCTGTCTTCGTTATGGGAGTTTCAACGCATTGACCATTTTTGACTACATGAACATTAGTAAAACCGTCCTGGCATTTAACGTTCTTGCTAAGAATTCAATGTTTTATTTACTAAATACAAATTCTAGCATACGTGCACTTTCCACCAGATGTATCAGTAGTCACTGTTCCTCCGATCGAATTCAGCGTTAATGCACCACATTTGTAGGCGGGCTGAAATAAATAAGTTGGAGTAATTTTTACATAAATTCGTAGAAACTGTCACAACGGAAAATATTATTTCTCTCATTGGTTCGGAAAGCTGTCACGATAGAAAATATTATTTTACTTACATCGGCACTCTTCACCATTTTACTATCGTCAGCAACAGTACATCCAATGCATATATCTGAAATAGATCACGTCCATTTTATGGCGCTGATTCAAGACAAACCTTTGACGCAAATAACTTGGTCGACATTATAGGTTGTGCTACCGTCGGTGTAAACATATTTGTCACCTTGGCATGTGAACGTTGCGCCTGTTCCTGTCTTCGTTATCGGAGTTTCAACGCATTGACCATTTTTGACTACATGAACATTAGTAAAACCGTCCTGGCATTTAACGTTCTTGCTAAGAATTCAATGTTTTATTTACTAAATACAAATTCTAGCATACGTGCACTTTCCACCAGATGTATCAGTAGTCACTGTTCCTCCGATCGAATTCAGCGTTAATGCACCACATTTGTAGGCGGGCTGAAATGTAAATGAATTGGAATACGTTTTACAAATTCGTAGAAACTATCACAACGGAAAATATTATTTTACTCACATCGGCACTCTTCACCATTTTACTATCGTCAGTAACCTTACATCCAGCGCATATATCTAAAGTAGATGATCACGTCATTTGTCGATAAAGTCGACTTTCATGAAGGGGCAGAAGCCAAATCACTACAGGATGCGGAAAATTATTATCGCACTTATTCGTGTGCTAATTACTGGCGAACTATAAGCTCAGATAACTTGGGATAATTTTCTAAATTGATTTTAGCATTATGCGATATAGCTACACTAAAAATTTCTGTAAAAAATATTCTTATAAGCTGAGAGAAAATTTTTGAAAAAAATTTATCACCCAATTTTGCGAAAATTCGATTTTGGAACTTTTTCTACTAATTATTTTCTATAAAATATCGTCAAAATGTGGGATGAAAACGATTGAAACAAGATTTGATGAACCTGGGCTGTATAAGTATGTAAAAAAGATAAAGTCGGAACGATCCTGTGTGTTTCGCGACCAGGTAGAATTTTAAGATAGTTGCGTGCCACTACTTAATGTCGCCAGGAACTTGCATGATTCCAGTAAAATGAAATTTTTTCATAAATCACCTCAGGTGGATGAAGATGTGGCATTATTTTTCAATCTAGCATCAACTGCAAAATGTTAGAATCGCGATCAATCTTACGCTATTTCATATAATTCCCCCAAATTTTGATTTCTCATATTGACATGTCTCGAAAGAAATTTTTGTATTTTTTAATCTAAAATTAAAAAATTTTTGAACAAATAGTATGTTATGCTTGGTGAGTCAAGCTATCTTAGGGATGAAAAAAAATTTTATTTTGCTTGCTATATGTAGAGAGCGCAAGTGATATTCCCAATTTGAAGACAAAATCATGGAAGTATTTTTCTAGGATTCTATAGGGTTAGACAGGATTGTAGCAAAAAACCGCGTGAAAAACGGATCAGTATAACTAAAGATAAGAATTTTTTCTGACTGGAGGTCTTAAAACACTCAAAATTAACATAACTCCGCCCACTTGCATTTTTTTTTATGAAAAACGGACCACATTATGAGAATCAGCGTGAAAAACTGCGCATATGGTGTGAAAATCAGCCCGATCGGAAGACCTTGTTCCGACCGACTTTGTTAAGACTTTGGTTTTTACTGGCATCTTACTTTTTGGTATTTTTTTGTAAAATGTGTCTGTGTATTTGTGCGTTCAAGCTGATTTCTAACCGCCTGTCTATCGTAGCCCCATGTATGATAGATATACCGTTTGATGGATCTCAGTTGTATCCTGTGTAGCGTAACTTTTCCGACGATTTTTATCTTCATTTTAGGTACTTTTGGCCAAAAAACTAATATGCTAATTTCGACAACAAAATTTACAAATACTTTGAGAGGTCATTACCGACAGTATTCGCTACTTCGCTGGTGAGCTCTCTTCTTTGTCCTCTCTCTACTGTCTTATCTAAGTTGAATGTATGTGAAAATTGATGGATGTGAGAGTTCATTACTGCTTCCTCAACAATGAAAGTCGGTCGGATGTTTGGTGTCTGGAATTGGTCCTGATATTGGGATGCAACTAGACATGGAGAGAAATGAAAACTTTCAATTGCAATTTCTGACTGGTACTAAGTTTTCATATAGAAGAGCTTTGAAAATGCATAAAAGGTAGAGAATTGGTAATAAATCGGCCATTAACACTCGGGTTGGAGTAGAATGAGAAGGATTATTTTCTGACAACTTTCAATAAAAGTCCGACTTCTTTATTCTGCCACTATTCTGCATCTGTCACTACTTTGTATTCTGTCACTGTATCTGTACTGCTTTGTAATCTATTTTTGCTCTATTCTGCACTAGCCGGTCGCCAAAGACTGTAGGCCTATTATTTTCGCATTTTTGTATAGCTTACAACATGATAATATTTCCACAATAAATATTTTTCAAATAGAAGCGCATAATGCAAATTTTGAATATGTAAAACATGAAGGGTTATGAGCAAGGTGAGTCAATGAATAGGTAATTTGTAGTTTTGACTTTCGAATTTGATACAAATTAGCAAATTAACGGGATACAAAATTAAATGTAAAAGTAAAGAAAATCGCTATTTTAATTTTATGATTTGATGCATTTTCAGGAGGAGAGAGCTATCAACTTCTAAATTTTGATGATGCGAGAGAGTGAGCATGGAAATGAGAATTGCAACAAATGCAATTCATGCTAATTTTTTAAACATTTTATTTTGGTGCTGGAGTTGTGGTGTTAGTGTTAGTGTTGTTTTGGTTTGATATTGTTTTGTTTTACACTTTTGCCTCGCAAAAGTCCTAGACGAGGAAGGTCGCGAGGCGGTCGACTGAAGTCTAGTTTGATATATTTTTTAACATCATCTAAAATTTGCTAATTGCGAATAACAGCTCTGATTATGAATTGAACTTCGGCTAGTAAGGAATATGGGAGTGGATAGGGTTTTGGTCCCTCATCGCAGTAATAAAGTCGAACCGACCCCGCACCCTTTTGTAAGGGAGGGGCACCCCTTCATGTACTAGGTAAATGGTGGTCTATCTTGACGATATTGTGCGAGAACACAAAGAAAACTTTGTATCGCATAATTTTTCAAAAATTAAAATATATCAAACCTGGAGTTTTAGCAACACACACCGCATGGTCGAAAATGATATGCAGATTTTTCAAATCCTTTACGACCCATTTTCCGTTCTCATTGCATTTGGCTAATACTCTGATTGAGTTCCCACGTGCAACAACCTATTATTTCGAATGTTAGCGACTCGCAATAGTTTTGCATCAGTAGTTTTTTTTTCTCTTTATACTGTTTTAGTCATTCGTGATTAACTGATCTGGTAAAGATTTTGTAGAACTATTAGGATAAACTAATCATAAAATTGGAAAGTTTCATCTGAATATGTATACCATAAATGGAAGAACTAGCAAATATAAAACAAATGCTAATTTTTTAGTTCGATCTGGATATAAAAAAGTAAAAAATACCCTTGCTCCAGGATATGTCTGATTCGAATTGTCACCAGTGCCTTTCGGATTATTGACAACGAGTTCTGAAGGAGAGCTGCCTATGCATGATATTTTTACAGCTTTGCAGCCATTCTTCTTGATGTATCTAAATGTTCAACATGAAAAGAAAATATTGGCATACTGAGTGATTCAAAAGTTTCACCAGATTTACTCACTGTGAAAAATTCGTTTATCACTGGGAAGAAAATTATTCAGATATTTGTAAAAATTGCTTTGTCGGGAATAAAGCTGATGCTTAACCTTATTTTGATCTCTTTTCATAAAAATAGATTCATAATAAATCAAAAGTTTTTTTTATTCAGTAAAAAGCGAAGGCTTACTTGAATGTAGGCGGAAATTCGTTGAATCCTTTTGGCAAGCTACCGTTTGGCAGGTCCAGGATCTTCACAGAAGGACATTTTTTACATTCTAAAATTATTTATATTGCAAACTTCATATGCTCAATTGCAGGAATTTTGAATTTTATACATGTTTGTAGAGCTTACTAGTTTCTTTGGATTCACTCGACGACGACGACGACTCATATGACTCGGAAGACATCGGATATTCCTCGTAGATGTAGGCTTGTGGTGCATTGTAGTCTGCATAGCCATTGTCATATGAGTTGCCTCCACTATATGAACCGCCGCCAGTATCCGCGTTCTAAAATTATTTAACATAGGAAAAACATTACTCATACTCAAAGCGAAAACATCTATAAAAAAGAAAAAATGGGGAATATGATATCATAGATACTCGCTTGGAGAACTGCTTCACCTATTTTCGTTTCTCTAACAAACTTACCGTTTATGAAGGAATGTTTCTTCGTCTAAGAAAACTAATAACTTCGATAAATAAACTAGCTCCTATCTAACTGTAATTGAAGGATAAAATAGTTTATGATCAACTGTTGTACACTTCCTAATACAGCTAAATAGAAGCCACTTCCATCTTCGAAAAATTAATTAGTTCGAATGATGCAATTACTCATCACAATTGATCATCCAAAGTTGCCAGTAATCATTTATTTAACCACTCAAGCTCATTAGCATCAGAGGATAGACATTTATGAGGTCTGCATACACTGCAAAGTCTAGTTGATGATCAGTATTCTTCGTGCTACATACTGTTGAAAGGTGCAGCGAACAGTATGCACACAAAAAGAATACTTTCCTCTCACTAGACTTTGTGGTGAGTGCCACCTAGTATAAATTTGATGCTTTGATAAACAACGGAGCTGATCATTTGCTAGTATTCGTCGAAGATTTTATGCTAATGTTTTCTTTTTCAGATTGCACAGCAATCTTCAAACTGCATTGTACTTTACTGTAAATTATACAGCAAAGAATAGTGCAGTTTACCTCATTTTGCATTTACACTTCTGATAATTACAACTTTTCCAACTCTAGTTGATTATCAATGCTGACAGCATCGTAGATTACTCAAGTATTACTCCTAATGCTTGAGTAATCTTCAAAAATGACAATATTACTGACCTGAGTTTCATATCCTCCATAGATCCCACCGTCTATTGACGATATTAATATCCAGAATAGAATGCTGGCTGAGATTAGCAAATATCTCATTGCTGAGTTTATGTGCTAAATTTACGACGCTCCACCATTCGTTACATCCCATATTTATAGTTCTCCTTTTTCACCTCTATATGTTATTGAGCATCAGATGAATGCATAATTCCAATAAATTTGAATTAAGTTCCGCATCCATTGTTCCGATGCTCCTGTTTCATTCATCGTTAGCTAAAATGCAAGCGTAATATATTTTCTCCTTGAATTTCTTATTTCCTGTTTTTAATTGAATTATGACAGCTCGTTTTGATGACACATTTGGCTATTTGGTATCCTTATCAACGAATTATGTTCCTGAGAATAGAGGAAGTGAATTTTTCAATCACTTCCTTCTACGAATTTCATTAAGAGTGGATGTCAGGAAAAATCAAAGTCGTAAGGAAGGGGTGCGGAACAGGGGTTCGTCGACTTGGCTGGTTTTCACACATATAGTACAATTTTTCACGCTGATCATCATGGTGCTATCCATTTTTCATAAAAATTATTGTATACAGGATTACGGTAGCTTAAAGTTTTGACAGATCCGACCTCGGAAAAAAATTCATAACTTTCTTATTTCTGAACCAAATCGAATGATTATATTTTTATTTTGTCGATTTTGAGTAGGAGAATAAAATAAAAATAAAATTTTTAGAAATTAATTTTGGAGAGAAAAAATTAGCCTGAGTTACCCTATATACCCGTATTGTATTTACAAATGTAATGTGAGTTAACGTCGGAGTTTCTCATGAAATCTTGTAGAGCTCTTTAAGTTGATCAACTTTTGTTCCAGAACTTATTCTAGAATGCGCATACATAGGGAGATACGATTTTTTGAAAATTTGTACTATAAAGGCATTATGCTGAATTTGACCATTATACTTCAAAAAATTCTGGAGCTCATACGAATGTGAATTCCGAGGTCAGTCTTGGAACAAAAGTTGTTCACCATGTCCATCTACACAACATAGTAGAAGGACGAATTTTTCCCAACGTAATTTAGGCGTAAACACAGTATGGGTATATAGGGTAACTTCGGATAATTTTTACCGCAAAAATTAATTTCTAAAAATTTTCTTTATATATTTTTTTTATTCTCCTACTCAAAATCGACAAAATAAAAATATAATCATTCGATCTGGTTCAGAAATAAGAAAGTTATGGGGGGTCAAAGTTGATGCTATGTAATAATCACCCTGGTTTTATGCGTTCGGACGCATTTTTCGTGGTTTCGACGACCCTTTTTTTTGAAGATTTTTACATATTCAGATGGAGAATTTAATTTTCGACAAAATAAGTCAATTTCCAGCTTGGGGTCGAAACTCTAATTTGGGTAAAAAAATGAAAAACTGCAGTCGGCCAGAGTCACTTTTTCGGAAATTATTTTTTTGGCGGGAAACTGTTGGCCCTAGCAGATGGTTGTAGTTACATTATTTGTAGAGTTTTTCATGGACTATCTAATATTGAAAATCCCATTCGATTTGGTTCAGAAATAAGAAAGTTATGAATTTTTTCCGAGGTCGGATCTGTCAAAACTTTAAGCTACCGTAATCCTGCATACGATAAGTTTTCTGAAAAACGGATAGCACTATGAGAATCAGCGTGAAAAACTGAACAAATCCTGTGAAAATCAGCTAAATCGACGGACCCCTGGAAACACCGACTTTGGTCCTTAGTGACATTCACTCTTAAGACGCGTTCTTTGAGTAACCCGAACAAAATATAAAGAGTGGCCGGACAATTGCAAAAGTGTCCCGGATCCGAACCAAACTTATATGGTGGATACACCCATGGACCCTAATCACAAAAATGGGGAGATCAGGCTCTGCCCCCAAAAGTGGGCGGGGCTAGGTGGGGGTCAAAGTTGGGTGTTTTGGCGATTTGACACCCCTCAGGGGATACAAAGAAAACTTTTTTGCTATCAAAGATTTTCGAAAAATTTAAAAAGAATGAACATGGTCATGGAATGTATTTTCTAAAATATAATGGTTTAGAGGGATCAGCCACTTGCTGGGTGTGGGAGGGGGTCCAAAAGCCAAAAGTTTTAAAAGTGGCAGTTTCAAAACATGCATATTTTGCATAAAATCGATTTTCCTGAAAAATTTTAGGAGAAGTTCCGAAAATCTAATGCTATATTCGGATTCTACGTATCAAATTACCTTAATATCAGTCCTAAAAATGATAAATTAGGCGGGACATTTTTGAGAAAAAAACGATCAAATGGATGTGGTCCGGGAGTCGATTTTCAAAAATCGACCGGAAAAACTCAAATGATAAACCAATCGATAGCCCTTGAAAAACTGAGCAACTTTTGTGAAGACACCTTATGGTTATCTATTATGGTATGCATGGTATAGCAGTTTGAGCGGATCTAACTATGAAAATGACAAAAATATTAAAAAATTCATAACTTTTAAAAAATCAAACGAATTCGAAAAATCTTTTCGGGGTATAGCAGTTGAAGGACAATACTTCATTTTTCTTTCTAAAGTACTATGCTACCACTTTACCATAATATCATATGGGTCCATGGTATACCGCCCATATGGTACTCGAGTGATAATATACCAAAATGGGTATCAGCCGACTCGAAATTGACTGGAGAGCAATATTCTCGTATCATTTTCTTGAAAACTGACATTAAATTTTGGTTTTTGAGGTACCACTCCCATACCATAATAGATAACCATGAGGTGTCTTCACAAAAGTTACTTAGTTTTTCCAGGGCTATCGATTGGTGTATCGTTTGAATTTTTCCGATCGATTTTGTAAAATTCTATCCTCGGGCCACGCCCATTTGATTGTTTTTTTCTCAAAAGTGACATACTTAACTTATCGATTTTATGACTGATATTAAGGTAATTTGATACGTAGAATCCGAATATAGCATTAGATTTTCGGAACTTCTCCTAAACTTTTTCAGGAAAATCGATTTTATGCAAAATATGCATGTTTTGAAACTGCCACTTTTAAAACTTTTGGCTTTTGGACCCCCTCCCACACCCAGCAAGTGGCTGATCCCTCTAAACCTTATATTTTAGAAAATACATTCCATGACCATGTTCATTCTTTTTAAATTTTTCGAAAATCTTTGATAGCAAAAAAGTTTTCTTTGTATCCCCTGAGGGGTGTCAAATCGCCAAAACACCCAACTTTGACCCCCACCTAGCCCCGCCCACTTTTGGGGGCAGAGCCTGATCTCCCCATTTTTGTGATTAGGGTCCATGGGTGTATCCACCATATAAGTTTGGTTAGGATCCGGGACACTTTTGCAATTGTTCGGCCACTCTTTATATTTTGTTCGGGTTATTCATGGAATGTCTCTTAAAATGGGCTTTTACTTTCCTAATATTTTATGAAAAGATGAGCTGCACCTTTAAAGGTAAGAATTATTAATACAGATTTTTTTCTTCATTTTTAAAACTAAAAGATAAATATGATTTTTTATTAACTCCAGCTATTATTATTTCAATATTTGCTCTAATAGTATTATCGAGTTTTCATATTCAAGATTATTCAAAAAGCGATGACTGCTTTTTAATTACTTCTAATAACGAATCTAAAGAAAATCATATTTTAGGTAACTAATTCGTCAATTTAGATAATTCGTTGCTTCGTAGCTCATAGGGCAGGTAGGAAGAAATATTTTTTCATACTATTTAGTATGCTGCGATGCATCGAAAGCAACGAATTATCCGGGTTGCCTCGAATTAAAAATATTTATATTGTCAATTTTATTTGAAGTTTAAAATTTAAGATAACATAATTATTGGTAAAACGTTCTCATTTAAAACATGTTGCTCACAATTAGGGAATCAGGTAATATTTTTGAGAATTTGTAAAAATAGGCGCGTAGCTACCAAAAAAGTAACCGCGTTGAGCACAATAGCATGTGGAAGGGATTCTCTTGTCAATTCTACTTTGTCAGAGGCAACCATTTTTTTCGGAATTTAAGTGACTACTTTTACAAATTTTCTTTTTTTCCAATTTTGATTTCACATATTTAGTTATTCCGTATTTTCTCTGGATTCGGCATCGAAAAAGTTATTCATCGAAAGCATATTTTGATGATCGATGAGCATTGTCGAGCGACAAATGAGCACCACTTAGAAACGATCATAAATATTTTTCCTAACTTGACGAAAATTATTCGGACCGATGTAATATATGGCGATTAAATTTTTTTCGCTAATTCGTCACATAAAAAACTCTGGTTAGGTTAGGCTATTAGGTTATCCGGAAAGTCCTGTCCGATGGCTTTCAAAAATTTGTATTTATATATCAAAGCGTTTCTATGGCAAATGGTTATTCTAATATCGTAGAGGTGTCATGACACTTGCAATAAAAAGAGGTCTATAAGATGTCATCATCGATTCTGAGCATAGGAATTTGCTCCGATTCTCTCTAATGGATCAACACCGGGTTAAACATTTTCCGGTCTTTCCTCCTCCGTCCGCATCGAAAGGAATTTTGGAAAAATCTAATGACTAGAGATGAGAGCTGGATCCTCTATGAGAACAACATACGCACTGCCTTTTGGATTGCACGTGGATCAGAGCCACCAACAGTGGCGAAGTCAGACCTGCACCCTCGCAAGATTCTCCTCTGCTGGTGGCGGGATTCAGAGGGAATGCTATACTTCGAATTGCTGCCACGGTCACAGCCTCCACCTACACTCATCAGCTCGAAAATCTGGTCAAAGTCAGCCGAGAAAATCGGTCTGGACGTGTGAATGTCCACTTGCTTCATATCAACGCTTGGTCTCATTTAGGAAAGGAGATCCAGAACAAACTAGAAACGCTTGGTTGGGAAACGGTACCCTACTCACTTTACTCCCCTGATATCGCTCCTTCTAATTATGACACTTTTCGCAATTTAAAAAAATTATTGGCTGGGAAATTTTTCAACAATTATCATGGTCTAAAAAATGGGATCTCTAGCTTTTTTGACTTGCAGCCCCCAATTTCTGGGCAAAGGACATCAATGATCTCCTCATTCGTCGGGGTTCTGTTGTAGATAATAGTGGTGATTATATTATTGATTAAAGTTAGGTTTCAATAAAGAAATAAAATAATTGAAAATGTGTTAATATCGGACAGGACTTTCCGGACGGCCGATATATATGAATATTTTTCTTTGCACACATTTCTTATGAAATGGCGAAATTTTTAGTTGACGAAATGATAAGAAATCTACATCGCCTAAAATATTTCAAAATAAATTTTCTCAGTCCTTAGTTTCAGGCTGCATTTAAAATTTCGAAGAATAATGTACAAATCCGATTTGCTGAATATCACGGCTTATCTGTTTGCTGCAGCTATGAAGATCCAACTTGGTCAAATAAAGATTTTTTTCTGAAAAAATAAAAATTTTCAGGAGGTTGTCAAATTATTCTGAAGATCACATTTTCCTAGAAACGACATTCATGCAAAATTCTCTATATTTTGAACGGCAAATACCCGAATTGATGAAATACCTCAAATTTAGCGAAGAGGTCATTAGAAACGGAGAAAAAATCATAAATAGCTGGAATGTGTAACCGAAATTTGACTAGTATCAGAAGAGAAAATTGACATTTTAGAACTAATGCAGCCCAATTTTCGTGCATTCATGTACGACTTACAGACCATTTCTCAAAATCTGATGCGAATTTTTCGAAGGCCGGCATGAAATTCTTATTAGAAAAAGAAGTCAATAAGGTAAATTTGGTCATTTTTATTTGCGATATTTTTAGAAGTACAATGATTTCATCATATTTGGCGACGATCAAAGTTATATGAACAATTTATCGACAATTGTTAAAAGGGATCCTGCTTTTAAGGATGTAATACAAAGTTAAGATTCTTTTTCGATATAAAAATTTAGTCAAAAATTATCGTCAATACGAATAAATTACCGGGAGAGGATTTTTACATTTCGTCGAAACTCTGTTCCTCGTTTCTAATGACAAATCCTGAATCAACTTTCGGATGGTTTCTCGCATTTTTTAGTAAACAGAATAATCATGTTTATTTTGATCATGATATGCGATCTAGATCTTGGTATTACACAGGATTTCATAGGTACTAGAACTATAATTATCATTTTATTATCAAGTTTAACTAATCATTTTAGGAATATTTGGCGACCTCTAGTTTGGGACAATAAGCATGAGAAGCTTCAGTTAATGTAGCTATTACTTCAATGGTTATCATTTTGCTGAAAGTTGGCATGTAATCAGATTTGGGACTTTTTCACCGCAAAAATTCTGTCATCATCTCTCATCCTATTATTAAGGATAGTAATTCAAAGCTGACTGGAATCAATCACCTCATAAGGGATATTTGTGGTAGAAAAATTCCAAGTCTGCATGCAATCTAACATTTTTAATCTCAAATTAATAAATATCATCATTTTATAATGAAATAAAAATTGCAAACTATTTGTTATTAATAGAACTAGAACTTCCTCGCTCGCAAATGCTTCGCGCCCGCTTGTTCGTCGTTTTAGTGCCAGTCTTCGGCTGGTTGTTAGAATTTTAATTACCTCTATTGAAGGCTCAGGGCCGACTTCCCCCACTTTTTAAAGCAACCATTTTTCTGCCACTATGTTTTATCTTTCAACGAGTTTTTGGAGAGTGGGGGGAGTAGGAGCATAGTGGGGGGGAGTCGGCCCTGAGCCAAATTTTCACCTGACTAACACGATTTTTTCATAGCCATTTTTCTAGATCTGTTATTATTTAAAACCATTTTCGGATTCTGATGCCGTTCGTTCGACGTTACGAGAAACGCTTCGACGAGTGAATTTGGAATTGGAATTCGCCCCGGACGATACTTAACCACAAGAAGCGCTGCAAGCAAGTCAACAAGTCAGGCAGAATTACAGTAACCAGGAACTTTTATTATTCATCGAGAAATTCAACAACGAATCGCATAACTTATATCACAAGGAATATGAAATAGGCATGAAAAATCAACCTTTTCTTAAAATTTCTCAAGAAAATCTCGTTCTTCATGCTCAGTTCATATGAAATCACAAATATTTCATTTATACCCGTTCTGTGCTTTTCCATAGACGTATTTAACTCTTTTAACAACGGCTTCAACGAGCTGCTTCGAAACGTCTTCCTCTAACTTAGTGTCTTCAAACGGTCCAAAGGCGGCCACTTCCTTTAGCCAAGTCTTTCCCCAATTGTCTAATCCCTGATCGCGGTAGTGCCTAAATTAACCATTACAGCCGATTAAATTTTTGTATTTGAAAAAAGTAAATAATGTTTTAAAGAAAATTGAAGCAGGATTAATCCATCATTGAATAATGTAAATTAATGTCTTTTCGTTTTTTATACGCAGTTAATAGTCAGAAACTATTGCGGCGCTTCACAATGTCAAGGAATATTTTTGAACGAACTTGACAATGAAATTTATAATTATTGAATTCGTGAAAATTTTGATTCAGTTTAAAAAATTCAATTATTTGCACTTCAGTAATGCCTAAAAATAACCTCACAACTCCCTCTTCTGGAGTTAGTTCGTATTGATTGAATCCAGGATAGAATTTCCTCGGATAGTGAATGAACATGGCGCCAATTGTTTCGGGTCTCACGATGCATTTGGCAGTGTGCCCAGGAGGCCCAACATGGCTCGTATTGGTGTATCGCTGCGTGGTCATCCACTTGACTGTCTAAAATGGAAGATTTTTCTTTAATTGTTATCTTTTCTACGGAATTTTCTCTTTATTTTCTTTAATTTTTATGTTCGATGAATATTTTGATTTATTCTCATCAAGATTTTTCAGTCCACTATCAGCGAAGTTTATCTTTATCAACAACTTTCAATTGATTTCATCAGTCTATGATTTTCTCACTCTTACTTCAGTTGCATTGATGTATTTCTCAGGCTGATCTTCTGTCTTCATAATCCACCTTTGTCTGTATTGAATACTGCCGATAGATTTGTCAGCAATATTTCTGAAAATTTTATTCTTCTTTCTGGAAAAGTTTTGTGAATTTTTACTTAAGGTAGTCTATAATCGTTCCTTTGTATCGTGTCATTGTGAGTCGTTCATCGATGTCTACAAACGCAGCCCATTTGGAGCGAGCTCTGGATCGTAGAATGCAATCCTAAAAATTCGAAAATATCGGTAGGAATTTTGAGGAAAGTTAGATTCGTAAAGTTGGAATCGATGAGTACAAGAAGTTAGTCTTCGGCTTTGAAAAATTTTAACTTCGATAGGTCTTTAGAAATTTCAATTTAGCTTTGATTTCAAGATTTGAAAAAAAACGAATTTTCGACATTGAAAACTTTCAAATAGAAGCATCATGCTATTTTTGAAATTTTTCTGTATCGAAATTGGATTTTGTTAACTATTCTAGCTATCTCAAGACGAATATTTATTGCAAGGTTTACGTGAATTTCGAGCATATGCCATCGTTTTCCAGGTCGATCGAATCTATCGTGCATAATGACGACTTCTGCTTCTCCAGTCCTAACATAATCATCAAGAATTATTCGATCATACACATTCATTTCAGCCAGATAGAAATAAAAATATGTAGCACCCTAAATAATAACTGACTTCCAAATTCGACAAAACATTCACAGAATGCATACCTGTAATTTGTACCATTCAACAAATTCTGCTATCATTAGCCATTTCGATTCGTTTCCGTAGAGTGGAGCTACGCACACGGAAAAGTAATGTTCAGGCTCTAAAACAATAACTTCCCCTTTAGAATTTTTTAAATGGAATCACAAATGATAGTTCTTCAACTTAACGAAAAACTCACTTTCCATTGTTCTGTCAAGTAGAGGAATAGGATATTCTGGCGTATCGTTAGGTTTCTTCGTCAGCGATACATAATTAGTTCCTGCTCGTCTTAGACAGTAAATTACGCTCTCTGGAAAGACGTCCGATTCGAATGGTTCTCCGATCTTCTTCTTGTCCGAGTCAAAATAGTGGCAATAGACTTTTTCACTGAAATTCCAACTTTATTCCTGGTTTTCTTAGTGATTTTATACCCGAACAGATTCTGGGAAGTGATTTGAATTGCGATTTGGTCGACATATTCGTAGGCAGCTTCCAACGAAATATTCGCTTTGGCGTAATTCTAGAAATTATTGAAGTTTTGAAAATTCATAAGTCTCTTACTTCTTTTGTGACTCCTTCTGCCATCCATTTCATGTGCAAATCATGGTATGGCAATTTGTTTGTCGTTACATTATCTGAAGATTGTCAACTTGAAATTTATCAGAATTGTATTTTTTTGGATGTGAGTACTTTCTTCTAAGTTAAAAACTTATGAGTATTCATGCTCATTTTGCTTTGAAATCGACTATGAAATCTCACGTTTTGTGCAGTTATTGTTGATATGGATTACGGAAAGTCGGTCTGCCTTTGTTACTTGAGTCGAACTGAAACTGAAAATGCCAGAAAGAACACTATCATCAACGAGTTGAAACAGAAATAAACAGCCGACCACCAGCAATGCAAATCTGATCACTAATTCTTTCATAGAAGCTACAGCATTTGGGGGTTGACTGAAAATTTTCAAGGTAATAAATATTCTCGGCTATGATTTTCAAGTAAATTGCAAGCGGTGAACAAAGATATTATGCCATGAATAGTCCTAACTCGATGTCTTCAACACGTACATATTAAAATTTCAGTAAAAATTGCGAAATTTTGAAATTCATATTTTCAAGCTTTCAGGTCGACCAGCGTGTACGGCTTATTTGCGCGCTTACGAACGTGTGTATTTCGAAATTTTTGTGATTTGAAAGTGAAGATCGATTTTTCCCACATTTTTTACTGACTTTCATGGAATTTGTTCATGAAAATACAAGAATATTGCGAAATTCGATGCGAAGTAAGTGTTTGAACGCATGGAAAATTTGGCTCCTAGAAAAAGACACCGGCTTTTTTCTTTTCCTATCTTGCCTCCCCATACTATTTTTTAGAAAACCCGGCGTCTTTTTCTATTAGCCGAAAATTTTCCTGGGTTTGGGGGCTTATTGCATGCATTCTCGCGGCGCCCATGGTGCCATTCGAGTTCCATGTTGATTTTCGATTCTTCTTTAATGATATTTCACGATAATTTTGTATATCTAACTAGTAAAACGCGACACAATCACGAAAATCAATCATTCTTTCCTTTTTGTGTCAAATCCCACTGTGCTAAATTCCGCCTTTCACTCAATTATAAGAGAAGTGCACACCGGACTACTCAAAGCACTGCGATGCACCCATGATCCCAAGAAAATTTACTCGCCTGCATTACATACACGGTTTGTCAGAGCGGAAAGAGTGAATATTAATCTAGCTTCTCTAACACTTTCTCATTTTTCAATTTCTATTTTAGAGAATCAGTTAATTGCTGACGATTTTTTTTCACCTAGCATAATTTTGAGACCATAGGGGCCTGGTTAGGGCTTTTGGCTATCTCGCAATGGCCTCGAAATGTTGAAAAATCCCCGGTAATTAACTGATTCTCGAAATTAATTTTTAAATCGTCAATTTCCAAACTTTGACTATTCTGACAGGCCGTGCATAACCATCATAATTAACAGTATTGATTGATGATACAAGTATCCAGAATAAGATACTGGCTGCTATCGACAAATATCCCATTGGTATGAGATTATATGTCGATTCTATAACAAGAAACCTATTTCTAGTTGGGGTATTTAATCACTTCCTTATTCGAATAGTTAATGATTAATATTGATGTCTATCAGGAAATAAAGTCCAATTCCTTATCAAATTTGTTTCGTTGATCTCGTTTGGTTCATTTCCCTCTAATACAAAGAAATAATATGTCGATATAAATGAGGAAATTAATTCTCTCTAAAGTATCCATTCATTCAAATTAAATAAATATATTTAAATTTTCATACACCTTTTCTTAAAAATCCGGAAGAAAATAATAGAATTATAATACTTCCGCTTTCAAATTATTTCCGCGTTATACTAAAAGAATGATTGAATAAATGATAAATATTACGAAATATTTATAGCGTCTTACGAGCGACTCTATGTTGTAAGAATCGCGTATGACATGATACCAGAAAAATCGATGTCTCGTTTTTTGGCTAGAAAACACAATAGGGCAATTGGGCACAGAAACTTCGAATATGTTATTTTTAGAGCGATTCTGACACGCGTACTGGTTTTACGGCGTCCGAACCGAAGAAATCGAAATTTCGTAAAATGCATCCATTTCAAATTAACTGCATTCCATTTGATAGAACTCGTCGAGCTGATTCAGAAAATGCAATTTTTACTAATTTGAGGAATTTTTCAAATGGTTATAGCGTATGAATAAGCTTTGGTGCACTTGCCATTACAGTAATCATGTTTTAGGTCTAGTTTATTACAGTAGAGTTAATTTCTGTAGTGAATAGCGTAGCTTGTCTGCAACAAAATAAGTATAGCAAAAGGGGTATGATCTGACGAAAAGACAAGGGCGTGTTCATACTTCGGCTAGGCTCGGGTAAGCAGAAAAAATAGTATGCAAAAGTGAGAGAGTTTGAGAGACATGCTCTTTTCGTCTCGCACTTTCGCATACTATTTTTTCTGCTTTCTGGGCCGAGCCAAAGTATGAACGTGCCCTAAGAGCTATTTTAAGAATAACTGTAACAAGGGTACGACCAATTGCAAAGTGTTCCGGATCCGAACCAAACCCATATTGTGGATACACCCATGGGCCCTAATCACAAAAATGGGGAGACCAAGTCCCGCCCACTTTTGGAACGGGGCCTAACTTCCCGATGTTTATATACAGGCCCCATAGGGGTATCCAACCATATTACCCTTTTTGGACTTCGAGAGCTTTTTATACCTTTGCCTAGATACCCATAGTTTTGTCTGATTCTTACAAAGAATACCTCTTAATAATAATAGTGAACTTTCTAAACCAAAGTAAATGGTAACATTTTTAAAGATTTAGAATTGTATGCAGTAGTTGCAGAAAACTGGCTGGCGCATACGATGTATCTTTCTTCTTTTAAATTGCAGAAAATTTGATGTTTTTTACAATCCAATTACGGCATCGAATTCAAGATAGCTTGAAGTAATTGTTGTCTAATCAGAAAACTAATCAATGGCATTGGAACACGATACTGGCTCAAGCCAATTTCACTTCAAGAGCGATAGTCGAATGATCAAAGCCGCGTAATTATCCTGTAATGTTTGACAATGTGGCTAATGGAGATATACTGTGTGCTCACTTTTCACGACTATTACAGAGGTCCGAGATTTATTGTTCTGGCTTCGTTGCTTCTGGTATGATATAGAACGATGTTAAGGTAATTACAACAGTTTCTAGAATATCAATTATTCACCCAGAAGTAATAATAACAGCTAAATTTAGCAATGAATTAAATGAAGCATTCTGGATAAGTGAGATTTTCATATGAAATTCCTTGAGCTAATTCGACTTGTGGCAATTTCTCATATGGAGTTGCATCGAAAAATGGGCGTTCGCAAGAACGTCGTCTGATTTCCTAAAAAATAATACAAGAGTGTAGATTAAATAATCACAAAAGTATCATTGAGTCATAGAATAAATTCTTCTACACAATTAGGACACGATAGTTGCAATATTCATATATGTAAAAAAAATTCAGTCAATGATATTTGAATGAACATTGCGAAATCAATCAGGAACCCATTCAAAAGGGTTTTATATTAAAATAAAAGCGGAGGTTGTTTTATTCATGAAAAGCGCTCTATTTGTATCCAAGAGTGATTCCCACGAAAGGAGATCAACCAATATTCTTAAAATCTTGACGTCAGTGACTCGTACATCATCTAGGTAAAAATACGTTGGTGACCGATTCCATATTCGAGGGACTTTCACCTGCGAATAAAACCGACGCGCCTCCTTTGAACTTTCTTAATAAAATTATTTCTGTACTAACGCACAAGTAATGTTTTGTCGCATGATATAGCTCTTGCTGGGAAGATATTTATGACGCGGTCTCGCTAATTTTGAGCGATAGCAAAGAAGAGGCCGGACCAAAATTTCAGAAAGATCCCAGATCGGGGTTGTTAGTAGTTTCTGACTGTATTCGACCTGAAGAACATAATTTTGGGACTTTGTCCGAGTTTTTCAAGACCGAGTTCGAGCACCGGGGTCTGGGGGTCAAATTTCAAAAGTCATTCTGACACCCCAAAACCTGTATCAGATTGTTCAGTTCGATGAGCTGAGTTGACTGGTGCAAACATTTTCTGAATCCGACCTTCCCATCACAAGTTACGGCTAAAAACAGTGCAAAAGTGCCAAAAATCATGGATGGTCGGGGAAAAATGCATTTTTTTGCTCTTGTAGATACGATCCGGGTGTTTTAAAGCACATATAGAAGTTGCCCATGAAATTCTGAATTTTTTGATATAAGTTTGGTCGAGCAACTCGGGTACGTGTTTTGAGAAAAACCGGTCTGAAGTTAAACCTGAAAATTTCGAATTTTCAAAAATGAGGGACAGACCCCCAAATCATATACCATTCGACAGAGCTCGAAAAACTGAGCAACTTTTGTGAAGGGACCTCCGAAAAATTTTCGTCCCTTAGGGCTGTAGACCGGAAAAACCGAAAATCGTACTCTACATTCGGGAATTTTTATCCCGAAAATTTCCGAAGTAAGTGGGGTCAAATTTGTGCTTAAAATGAAGCTTAGACCTTGTAGAACATTCTAGAATTTTTTGGGGTCATTTGGAAAAATTTCAGGTATCGGACCTGACAGGGCCGGACCGGTACCGGCCGGGACTTGAAATTTTCCGGAAACCTATCCATGTTGTATATCATTCGAAAGCGGTTACCAAGCTGATTATCATGCAAAAAACCGTTTGAAAAATGAATTGATACATCGAGACTTATGATCAAAAACGTTCTATAGTTGACCTTCTGAACCGACCAGTACTTCTTTTCCTCATAAAAATCGATACACTAGATCATTTTTCAAGCGGTTTTCAGCATTACACTCAGTTTTTTATTGGCTTTCGAATGGTATATAACATTAGGGTCTTTCTACCAAATGGTGACTCAGCCCATATGGGCCAAGTTACCATTTTTAACAAAGACCCATCATGTTATATACCAAATGAGAGCCCTTATTGAGCTGAGTAATATGCTGAAAATCTCTTGAAAAATAGATTAGTCCATCGACTTCTATGATCAGTTGAAGTTACCCCATTTTTGGCCTTTTTCGGCAGGTGGTTATAGCCAATTACAATGATGGTATAATGAAACCACTTGCTGAAGTTGATAGAAGTAGACTCGAATATTACTCTCCAGTCGATTTCGAATCGATTAATACCCATTTTGGTATAGTACTACTCGGGCACCATATGGGTGGTATGCCATGGACCCATATGATAGCATGATAAAGTGATAGCACGGTACTCTAGGAAGCAAAGATGAAGTGTTACCCTTAATCTACTATATCCTGAAAAGATTTTCCGAATTCGTTTGATTTTCGAAAAGATGAATTTTTGAATATTTATGTCATTTTCGTGGCTTGACCCGTTCAAACCACTGTACCACGCATACCATTATAGCTAGACCCAAAGTGTCTTCACAAAAGTTGCTCAGTTTTTCGAGCTCTATCGAATGGTATATGATTTGGGGGTCTGTCCCTCATTTTTGAAAATTCGAAATTTTCAGGTTTAACTTCAGACCGGTTTTTCTCAAAACACGTACCCGAGTTGCTCGACCAAACTTATATCAAAAAATTCAGAATTTCATGGGCAACTTCTATATGTGCTTTAAAACACCCGGATCGTATCTACAAGAGCAAAAAAATGCATTTTTCCCCGACCATCCATGATTTTTGGCACTTTTGCACTGTTTTTAGCCGTAACTTGTGATGGGAAGGTCGGATTCAGAAAATGTTTGCACCAGTCAACTCAGCTCATCGAACTGAACAATCTGATACAGGTTTTGGGGTGTCAGAATGACTTTTGAAATTTGATCCCCCGGACCCCGGTACCCGGACTCGGACTTGAAAAATTCGGACAAAGCCCCAAAATCATGTTCTCCAGGTCGAATACAGTCAGAAACTACTAACAACCCCGATCTGGGGTCTTTCTGAAATTTTTGGTCCGGCTAGTTTCGATAATTAGCGGGACCGCGTCTTATTCTTGTTCTTTTCGCTTGTTCTGATATAAACTTTATTATTCACCGCTACCAAATAGACTGATCATTCTAATTACCGACACTCGCAAGACACCTGTTTGGGAAAAGGTACTGTCCTCTTGCCACTACCTTACAGGACCCAGCAGGGCATTACAATTTATCTAATGGATATCTACATCACCACTTATGAGTTATCTTTGTGAGATCACTCTAGTAGATAAGTGGTCGATCACTGAAAGAATATTCTCCGGTTGTTAAACGTGCATTCTACAAGAATAAATATTTTGAAAATATGAATTAATCAAACTATCTAGGAGGCGCGTCGGTTTTATTCGCAGGTGAAAGTCCCTCAAATATGGAATCAGTCACCAAAATATTTCTACCTGTGATGTACGAGCAACGGGCGTCGGGATTTAAAAAATATTGGCTGATCTCCTTTCGTGGGAATCACTTTTGGATACAAATAGAGCGCTTTTGATGAATAAAACAACCTCCGCTTTTATTTTTTTAATATAAAACCCTTTTGAATGGGTTGATCTCTTTTCATTTCAAAACGAAGTTTTGACTCTTAAAAATATCTGCAGAATCCGAAATAAGATGCAAGTAATTCGTGTTCAACGTGATCGATTGATGTTGGTGGACTTTTTAGTGAATTTTGTAAGGCACAATGATCCACATCGAAATTCTGTCTTCGCTTATAGACAATCAGTTAGTCCCCAAGTGGTGATTATCATTGTACTGGCATATACAATGAATTTTTTCGTTCAAAGTGAAACTTGACCGCATTTCGAAAAAAAGTGAATTTCTCTAACAGCACTCACTTTTATGGCAAGT
This sequence comes from Diploscapter coronatus, assembly GCA_964036155.1. Taxonomy (NCBI): domain Eukaryota; kingdom Metazoa; phylum Nematoda; class Chromadorea; order Rhabditida; family Rhabditidae; genus Diploscapter; species Diploscapter coronatus. Next base: position 81,877,148 of record OZ038423.1, on the reverse strand, counting down.
ATCATATACCAAAATTTTTCCAATGAACTGGGCTACAATAATCTGCAATAAAATCGGGTACCATTTGCGTTTTACGAACGTGCTGATCGAAAGTGTCGGAAAAGTTTGTCAATGAAAGTTGTTTATCTCATCGAGACAAAGCGTTTGATACCAAATTTGACAAATTTAGATGCTTTTTAACGATTTTTGAATTTTCGAGTACGACATTCTCTACAACGTAAACAACGCGCGCCCGAGCTCCAGGATCTCGATTTTCGGATTCTCCACCCTCGATTACATTATTAGGGACCATTTCCAGGAAAATAATTTTGGGGCTGTACCGTCTTTCCCAGTAATGCTTTGTGCCATAGGATCCCGGGACGACGCGTTAAGCGTCGCCCACGGATCCTTATCTTTCTTTTCCATCTCTCAAGAAAGCAATCTCGTCCCCCCAGGCAGTCGACCCACATCCTAGGCCGAGGATGTGACGCCTGGGGGTTTATCCCCCTGTCCTCCCCTTTGTACATATTTCTATTAACATCTATATCTATAACTAGAATACCGTAATTCCGCCCAGTTATTGTAAGTAATAAACAATCTGAGAAGAGACACTGTAAGTCCAATCAATCACAATAAGTTAGGGAAGCACTACACGCGAAGGCTAAGGTCCCAGGACCGCTACACACTACAAGCATGACCTAGCCTAACCCTTTACGAACGCCATAACCTGCAACCGAATGAACCGAAGCTAGAGAATGAGGATGAGCAGGGGCGGATCGTAACGGCTTCACTTTTATATAGAATGGCCGATATGTCGACGTCAAAATGCGATCTTTCGTCGTCAATCAGACGCTAGAATGACTTGTCTATCAATTTCCTGCGTTTTTGTGCAAAAAAAGAATTTCAATTTTTGACTTCAGAATCCCCAGACGACTTATTCGGAGAAATTTTGAGATATTCCAGAAAGTCGAAATGCGACTTTCAGGAGGCTGTCACGAAAATTTTTGTTAGTAAAAAATCCCAAATTTGTATATTTTTAGAAAGTACTCACCAAGTGCTATCTAAATACAAAATTTGAGCGTTTCTACTATTCGTTTTTATACTCTAATTTCGCCTCGAAAATGAGATATTTGGACTTTCAAACTACCGTAACTCGCTAATATCTGAACCAAAATCGGCGTTCTTTTTTTAATAGACGTGAAATGGCGAGCTCTATAACATATTAAAAATGGTGTCACCAAAAATCGATTTAACGAAAGTTATTTCCGAAAAATCACTTTTTTCGAACTTTGGAGTACTGTAGCTCCGCCCCCATATGTCGAAAATGGCTGAGTTTCTACGCCCCACAATGCGACCCATAGGCCTCTCGATTAAAAAAAAACCCGATCCGAAACGAATTAAAAATTATCAAAAAAAAGTCGGGACAACTGATTTCGTGATAGAGATCAGAAAACATGAATTTTTGAACATGACCTACGTCGATATCTCGATCTCTGGTATAGTTTCGACTACGCTGAACACGAATCTGACATCAAAATCAGCTTTTGAAACCAACCGGAATGAGTTTTGTGTATCGATTTTTATGTTCAAAACGTCACGCATTGTTAAAAGCGAATACAACCTCCGCCGGTCGCCTTCGGCGGCCAGCTGATATTCTTGGAAACTTCAGAGCTTTTCTAAAACTCAAGCACATTCCATGAGATAATTAGCCTATTGACAGTGGCACAGGGGTAAATTACATATGACTTGGTGCATTCAAAATAGAGATCAAAAGTGATAAAGGATTTTATAGGTAGGCTGTTGCAGCCAGCAACTTGATTATTGCTTGTTGTATTATTTTTTATCAATTAATAAACCAATAACTTCAAATATTATATTGGAAAAAGTTGAGCGGTCGTTCTATGTTTTGACTAATATCGCCGATGCTCTTTTAATAGTTACATTTTATCTTTTTTATATTCGGCTCACTTTCAAAATTGTTCAACCAATAGGAGTAGACGATTTAGGGTTCCATGCCCTTTTGAGCTCTTATTCCTGGTTGGATTTATTTTCCATTCCATGACATTTCTATATATGGGTTACTTTCGTAACAAACTTGAGCTCGTATAAATAGCCAGACTCAACAGAGGCAGTCGTTCTTCTTTTCTGTCTTACCTGGGTATACTACAGTACCCAACAAGGCGTTCTATTGCAATTTAAAGAGATCTCAAATAAAGTATTATATACCACTTGGACACGACATAGGCTCCCTAATGTGAGTCTTTATCCACGAGAGTTGCCCCATCAATTGTTAAAGGTTTATTGTGAGGAGGCTAATTTATTTATTTTCAGATGCACGGACACCGGAGACGCCTTGGACCGAGAAAGCAGATTGGATGAATCAGCAGCTGTAAATCTGAAGGATAAAAAAGTAAATCAATGTCAAAGTGTAGAAGTCTAATACTTTTGCATTCTTTTCGATAAGCTGCTGCATTCTGTTATCAGCTTGACGTTATTACAGAATGCAGACGTCATTAAGAGATCTTGATTATTTGCTCATCAAATTGACGATTTTTAATTAATCGTGTCTATTAACGACTAAACGCAACAGTTTATCAGTTGAAATGATAACAAATTAGAAGATAAAATATCCCTCGCTTTTCTTCACAAACGGTGTCCATTTTGGGCCAAGTTTTACGTTTTTCGGGGTTTAGATATTTAAAAAAAAATTAACTTCACCATCATCTAAGGTACACTTCTGGGAGCATTTTAATGCTCCATTCGACTACCAAACTTTCATTTTCAAAATACCCTTGGGATCCCTATTTATAAGTGTCTTTTTCTACTGGTTTTATGAAGGAGGAAAGAAGAATGCTCGCTGCTAGCTCTTTATTTCTCCTACGAAAAAGAAGGACGAAGCCACGCCCATAAATTCTTTTGTCCCTTTTAATCTCCATATTGAGTGTAATAGGTCATATTATGAAAATGACTGACCTTTAAGATGCAAAAGTAACCTGCAGGCTCGAAATCAGAGTAAAATTTGTGAGCAACTAAATGAGGCGCAGAGAGAAGTTGAAAAGCGTCCTTAAATCCAAAAACGCATGACCCAGACACGTATTTACCTTATAATCAAAGGTTATTATCCGTGATTTTTTAATTTAACCTAACCATGGCATCCAGAATACCAATCTTGATATCGAGAAATATAATAACTAATCGTTACATAGGTTTTCATTGGGCATTTAGCCTTTGTCTTGCTACTTTCTTGTAATTTCTTCGAAACCTTCTGAATGTTAGCCACAAATTCAACACCATCAATGTTCGAACCAGGGATTGGGAACGCTTAAATTCATTAAATGGCAATTTCGTTTCTTTTATTTGTTTCAAAGCCCATAAAATAATTGGAACTAAGGACCTTATCGCATGTTGGCATGCTTTTGAATATAGTGCATTTTAAAATGCAATTTTAATCTGATAACATAGATAGGAAAATAATCATTTTTAATCTTTAAACAATATCTTATACACAAACTTTTTCTATTCGCTGCAAGAGTTGCCCAGAATGCTTCATCCGGAATGTAAGAGTGTGAAAGATATTCGAAAAGCTGACGTGTCATTGGAGAATTGACGATCATATTAGCAGCAGATCGAGGAACTAGCGATGATAATGATGATTTGTAAATATTGAGCGGAGGGGTTGTATTCTATAAATTAAGATTATCTATATGAAGATTATTCACTCAGGTTGGGCAAAAATTACTGCTACAATTCTAATAATCTATTTGCTTCAAGTTAAGAGGCATTCTTTGTAGGAATTAGACAAAAATTGAGTAGCCTGGCACAGGTATGAAAAATTCTGGAAACCAAAGATTGGTAGTATGGTTGGGTACCCCTATGGACCCTATTCACAAAAATCGAAAATTTAGATTCCGCCCACTTGCGTGGGAGGGGTTACGGTAGTTTGAAGTTTGGATCCGATCCTCTGCGGGAAATACAAAGAAAACTTTTTTGCTTTGAAAAATTGAAAAAGCATGATAACCACCATCAAATGTAGTTTCTAAAAACATATGGGTTTCTTGAGATTAACCACTTGCTTGGGCCAGAAGGACGCCCCGAAATGGGACCATGCGATTTTCTACCTTCATTTTTTGCAGAAAATATCTTGGAGATTTTAGCAAAATTCGACCATTTATTTTTATTCTCCTGATAATTTTGCATATTTTTAGCGAAAAAAATGGTTCCAAAGGGGTGGGCTAAGCGAGATAATTATGGTTAAACACAGTACGCCAAAATTCGAAATTTCAAAAGTTTGAGAAAAACCCCGCAATGTGCATACCAATCGATAGAGCTCGAAAAACTGAGCTACTTCTGTGAAGACACCATATGGTTATCTACAGACATTAAAGTTGACCCCATTTTTGCGACACTGACACTGACGACACTACAGTGTCAGTGTCAAACACTTTAATGTCTGGTTATCCATTATGCAGTCCTAGTGAAGACGATTGTCAAAAACCCCTTGCGGCCTACCCCTCATAGATTTTTTCGTCTGACGGAAATGCTTCCTAGGTCTGAGCAGATATCATCTCTCTATCGAGGGATTACAGAGAAAGAGAGAGAGAGAGAGAACCATAAAACAGCAGATGAGTGGTATGGACAGACGCTTGATCAGGCAAATGGCGAAAGTTTCCTGAACAGCGAATAGATTCAAAAAATCAACATCAGGAATTCAAATTTTAAAGAAAATTCGGTGCGATTAGCACACAATACCTTCGTGAAATTTTTTAATGTCTTGAATAATATTTTAATCAAATACAACAACACTTTTTTTGCAATATTTGATTGAACTAGTATTTCAGAAATAATCATATGAAGTTTTTTCAAAACCCATGTTATACAGGCTTCTAATGACCCGGTCTCTAGCCCAGCTTCGCTTGAATTTTATGAGCCGGACCGTTCTAAGATTCTTGGGAAGTATCAAGGGCCGGATCGGGCAGAAATTTTAAGAGCTGACGCGATCGGACAGAACCTGGACCGAAAAGTTTGTCTGTTTAGAACTCTTATACCAGAAATGTAACAGCATTTTACACATCCTATATTTTCTGTGACAAACCCTAATATCTCCATTTAGGCGTTCAGGCTGGAAGTTTTTGATTTCTACGTTCCAAGCTCCCTTCATCGCTTTGAAAATTTGCACCATTTCATAATTAGTTTTCAAAGGAGCATCGAAACCAGACAAATACTGATATTTTATGTAATATATAATCAATTTTGCCTTGGAGCTAAAGTTCTAACCTGATAGTACTTCCATGGGGTTGAAAGTTTCGCTAGATAATCTAAGCAAGCATAAGTCGAATTAATGATTTCAAAACTGCCCCAGGATATAGGAGGTCGATTCTAAAAGATAATAAAATTAGGTTGGTGCATAATTCTTTTTAAAATTCGGTCTCAAATCCACGAATGCACTACGAGCCTCATAGCCGCTCACAATGCGAGTCTTCCTCATATTCGCACAACTGGGCTCGCGCTGAGCTGATTGTGAGACTCGCAGTGCGTTCGTAAATCTGGGCACTAATTTTTAAAGTACCTTATCACAAATTCTTTCACATTTCGAAATTCTCTTCCCGAATCAAAGGTGTAACGAAGTTTCGTTTTCGCGAGCGAAAATTTTTATTACCGCATTAACGATACCAAAATTTTTCAAAAAAAACTCTGATCAAATTAACCCCGAGGCACCTAAAATTTACGCCAACCCGCTACAAATTGGTTCAAAAGTATGTATGTGACAAAATTAACGTGGCAAAACTCCACCCTCGCTAACAAGGAATGCTCAACTATGGATGTGCGAATTTCCAGGAATCACCTATACCATCGTTACGATCCCGCCCCTGCTCATCCTCATTCTCTAGCTTCGGTTCATTCGGTTGCAGGTTATGGCGTTCGTAAAGGGTTAGGCTAGGTCATGCTTGTAGTGTGTAGCGGTCCTGGGACCTTAGCCTTCGCGTGTAGTGCTTCCCTAACTTATTGTGATTGATTGGACTTACAGTGTCTCTTCTCAGATTGTTTATTACTTACAATAACTGGGCGGAATTACGGTATTCTAGTTATAGATATAGATGTTAATAGAAATATGTACAAAGGGGAGGACAGGGGGATAAACCCCCAGGCGTCACATCCTCGGCCTAGGATGTGGGTCGACTGCCTGGGGGGACAAGATTGCTTTCTTGAGAGATGGAAAAGAAAGATAAGGATCCGTGGGCGACGCTTAACGCGTCGTCCCGGGATCCTATGGCACACCATCATGAAGCTTATGACATGAGCTGATCAATGATACCGAATTTGGATGCTCATATCATAAGCTTCACGATGGTATAGGTGATTCCTGGAAATTCGCACATCCATAGTTGAGCATTCCTTGTAAGATCGGTTCCATAGAAATAAAATATTGAGAATTTGACTCGACAAAAATATTTCGCTCAGCTTTCTTTCTCAAATTTAGAGAGGCCAACTCATTCTTTGAAAAATCGTTGAATTAGGTTATTTTGGTATTAAAGAGTTTGCTGGACTGCTAAGATCAGGGATTAAAAGTTTAGCCAAGTCCTGGAGGCCGGCCTGGACCTGCACCTGATTTTCAGGCCCCAGATTCAGGCCGGCATTTGGGTCAAACTTTTGATCACTGGTTTTTAGAGTTCCTTCCTAACTTTGCACGACAATACGCTCCGCTCATTTTCTTTTAATCAAAACGACAATTTGACACATGAAACTGATTAGAATGAGGTTCAAATTGTTCAAATGTAGCCATAAAATGAAGATTATCAAAAAAAAATAGTCACGGTAACAATCATTATCAATTGATTTTCTCAATTTCTTCCAATGCAATTTTACGCGTGCGTTTTTTAGTGTTAAAATTTAACGCCAACTTTGGTGTCGTTGCAATCGGTTATAAGGTAAAACTTTTGGATTCTGCCGAGTTCTATTAAATAAACCGGCTATAAAGACTTTGGGTCCGTTTGTATATTTTAAGAATTGGTCTTCTATTTTTGTGAATTGGCGTAGTTTTCTTAATCAAAAGACCTCTTTATGAAGAATTGATCTTGCTAAATTGAAGTTTGCCATCGAAAACCATATTAGACATAAAAATTTAATCGAAATTTTCGCTAATTAGGATATAATGAATTTTAATTGACGAAAACCAAAGCGGCATGTTTTTTGTGACACGCTTCTCTCCTCAGCGAGAGGGGGAAACTTGGCTTCTCTATTCAAATCGTTATCTGTGTGAAATGTAATACCGTCATGCAAGTTCGTTCGAAAATGTAATACTAATTTTAATACTTTTCTAATTCTTACCAAGACATGAACGTTTTTGAAACATTTTTCAAAATCAGCCATTAGGATTTTGAACAATTCATTTGATGAACCGCTAACAGCAATGCAGTACTCGTTCTGAGGTGCGTAAATGGAGCTAATCATGAAGAGTAACTGAAATTTGAAATTATCGATAAATATCATTAATATATCGCCATTGATAAAGACCTTCAAAAACTTCGAAAAGTTAGTCATTCATATTGTCAAACGCATGTGGGCATGGAATTATTCTATTGCTCGTTAGTAAAATGGTAAACAATTTCGTTCTTCATCTTTTTCTCAAACTCAAGTAATTAGGGATATTGTCGGATCTAGAGAGCATTTGAATCAGATTCAAAACATATTTAGCGAAGAAATTAGAGTGGAAACGTCGTGCGACAGCAGGGCTCTGCTATAAAATTGCATCCGTCGTTTGCAACGTGAACTTGCATATGAACAGATAAGTCTGGTATCATCGTGCAGTTATTGTCAAGACCTTCCAGATAGTATGAGTCTATTCCGGAAATTTGCGCTTTCCGTGGCGATCACTCTTTATTAGTCTCAAAATCATTAAGTAATTTCGCAATTTTCAAGAAAATTCTTCGAATCAAGTTAATCTTATTCGAAAGATGATATGAAAAAGCTCAATCGGTTCATATGCATTTCATGAAAATTCCTGACTGTTAAAATTCTTTTTTTTTACAGAACCTTCGATATACCCCCACATAATACTTAATTAGCTATATTAGATCTCACTCATTGACACTCAATGGCAATTAGTAAAAGTCACACTCGGACAATAAAACTAGCGCAGTATCCTTACATCATCCAACCTTCTCCAGTCTATAGTCTATTAGGTGTGCGACTTTTTTACTAATGGCCACGCTCAATGGGTTGCATTTTATTTCAGGATATTTTGATACATCAATTTCAAGCAAATTTACGAAGGATCATCAAGAGGATTCTCATAACTGCGCTCATAAATTATTAAAATTTTTCGTCATCAAAATTGTTTTCCGAATGGAAATATTCCTTCTAAAATAGCTTCCTACTTCTAATACATGAAGCAATGACTTCAAACTATTAACTTCTCATGACCAACAGTACATCTTCTAATTTCTGGCCAACACAATACCTACTAATAATAACCTGGATTATATCTTTATAAACGACAAGACCATAAGCTAAAGGATATTTGGCCTCTTCTATGCTTCTCGGTTCGGTGTCGAAACGGAAAAGCACTTTTATCGTCGAACATCTAAACTAGGTCAGTTAAGTTTATGATGGGTTCTATATAATTATTGAAAATGATCTGCACAAGCTTGATAGCTATACGAATCGGACGTGTGATCCATATGGGTGGACATCCTTTACAATTAGGGTCTAAACAACAAAAACGAGAATCCAGCTCCGCCCTCTCTTCAATGGCACGGCACAATAGTTTGAGAATGGCTCTTAAAATAGGCCAGAGGATAACCCGAACTGTAAAAGGCCAGAGTTTGAATAGACCAAAGGGGTAAATTTTGGAGAAAATGATTTGAATAGGCCAGAGGCTTTCACCAGTTGTGCCAAAATTACAAAGAACCTTAGTTCTAAAGCATTCCAACGACCTTCTATGAAAGATAATAACACAAACAGGGTTGCAGCTTTTTTACACGACACGATACACGATGAATATACGATACGATTGGCAATCGTGATAAAACCGGATTAAGCATAAATATGGAGGGATTAAGTGAGATTAAGTGGGATTAAGCCCGGATATGCGGGGATTAAGCCGGATAAAATGGGATTAGAACAAATAAAGCCTGATGCAAAAGATACCCACCAAAATTTATTGATCCCGGCTTTATCTGGTCTAATCCCACTTTATCCGGATTAATCCCCGTATATCTGAGCTTAATTCCGCTTAACCCGAGCTTAATCCTTCCATATTTATGCTTAATCCGGTTTTATCACGCTTATCAATCGTGTCGTGTATTTGCCGTGTATCGTGTCGTGTCGTGTAAAAAAGTTGCAACCCTGGCCCTCACAAAAGTTACTCAGCTTTTGAGCTCTATCGACTAATATACATATTGTGGAGTGTTTCTCAGAATTTTGAAATTTTGATTTCGGGGCCCCCTCCCACTCCAAACAAGCGGTTGACTCCATGAAACCTATATATCAGCAGATGATCCATCATATATAGTTTCCAAAACTTTTAAAATTTTTCGAATATCTATTATATAGCAAAAGTTTTATTTGTACCTTTCGCGAAGTGTTCAATCTCGATTTTGACCTACGGTATCCCCGCCTACTTGAGGGGACGGGGCCTGATCCCTTCAGTTTTGTGATTAGGACCCATAGGGGTACCCACCTCTATGATCAAATCACGATTCTTGAAACTTTTTCTGTAAATGCGAGCTCTCTTTAATGACTGTTCGGGTCTTACAAATACTCTTAAATACCTTTTAGGGATTACTTTAAATCATTCCTATTAACAAATTTTAAATATTATAGCTTTAATTCGATTGTGTAAAAATGTTCAGATCTACTTTTTCGAATTAAAATAGCCAATTCAAGGGATTTTTCATTTTTATATAATAAAATTCACTCGAACTCAATTTTTTTTTTTCCTAGCCTTATTATTCCCACTGGGTGGGGTCGGCTACCCTCAAGCTCGTAATGAAGCTCAGCCTTCTTATTGGGACAGTCGGCCTATCCTAGCCACACAGGACTAGTGGCCCGTCCCGGGAACAGATTTGTTGTTGTGTGCAACAGCTGAGGGATTTAGGCAGATTTTTCGTGGTTTTATCCACTACCAACATTTCTTAACCCCCTTGGTTTGGGTGAGGGCGGGGGCCGAACTTGAGACCCTAGGCTGCAGGCAGTAACACACAACCACTGCGCTACGCCGCCCTACTCGAACTCAATGAATAAAATAATTGTAAAATTGTAGAAACTACTCGATCACTAGCCGGAGACTGGTGCCTAGAACAAGGAGCGAGCGGCCGCGAGTGACGAAGTTCTAGTACTAATTTTTTTTTTCTATATATATCCTATCTTTTTTTTTTACATATATTTACTTAATCATTTTATTCAGAAGTCATGGGATTTAATATCATTGATAAATGTTCATACCTGTCTTCAGAATTTATAAGTTTGTTTTCCCACTCATCAAAATTATACCTCCATGATTTATATCGAATTTCAATAGTAGGATCAGGTTTATTTGTGATAATATCCTAAATTATATTTTATTTATCACCTATAATATTTAAGTGAAAATTATTATATTACCTGACAATTAATATTTATGCTATCTAACAAATCTTTTTCATTGTAGGTATTTGCTGCAGTAATCGATTTCGATATTCTGAATTATCTCTAAGTTAAAACAAATAGGTTCAGTTTTTTTTATATTTCGTTATTTAAATAATTGAATAAATTATTATGCTCTATCTATTTTTCAAAATGTAGAGTAAGATAGATTTTCATAGCATAAAATTTCACTATTCTCACATCACATGCTTACCCCGAACGAATATTCTTTTTCCTTATTGCAATGCCACTGCTATAATTAATCCATGAAAATCGAAGAGGTTGCTTAATCATCAACGCTTTTTCATATGAAAAATATGTATATAATAGATATATTATAATTCCGTATGCAACTAAAGGGACCCAAATTCGAATAAATATCCGCATATTCAATTGGAAATACCTGCAACTAACAAGAAAACCTTCCCAAGTGTGTGCACCCGAAATTCCCGACGAGATCCATATAATTTTGAAGTATTCAATGAGTTGGCAAGTTAAGAACGTTAACACAAAATTTGTGGCCCGTATGCGGTTCATGCGCATTTTGCACGTCAAAATGCACATTTCCCATAGTTAAAACGCGTACTTTAAACAAATGAGAAAATCACAGAGCGATTATTTTGCAATGTTGTTTCCACAAAAATTGTTCAACTGAACGAGCTCTATAGATTGGTGCATCGTTTGGGCAGTTACTAAAATTTAAACAAACAAAATCGAAACTCTAGATAAGGTGAGGGGGGTTCATTGCTTATTGATGGAAAGTCGAAAGATAAAATTTTCTGCAATTTAAAAGAAGAAAGATAGATCGTATGTGCCAGTCAGTTTTCTGCAGCTATTGCATACAATTCTAAATTTTCAAAAATTTAATCATTTACTTTGGTTTAGGAAGTTCACTATTATTATTAAGGGTAAAAATACTGATGCTAGATTACATAAAATCATGTAAGTGAGCATTTATAGTTATATCATATAACTAGAAGACCACGAATTAAAAATATTAATAGTTGGACAATGAGTGCGCTTTATGGATGTCATATATCAACAGGCTGTCGGCGGGGATTTTATTGGCCGCATAATTATCTATGTAAGGAGGACCACGCGTAATTATCCTGTGATTTTTGGCAACGTGGCTAATGGAGATATACTGATATACTGTGTGTTCACTTTTCACGACTATTACAGAGGTCCGAGATTTATTGTTTTGGTTTCGTCGCTTCTGGTATCATATAGAACGATGTTAAGGTAATTACAACAGTTTCTAGAATATCAATTATTCACCCAGAAGTAGTAAATGGGAACCACTTTTGGGTACAAATAGAGCGCTTTTCGTGAATAAAAACCTCTGCTTTTATTTTTTTAAAATATAAAACCCCTTTTGAATGGGTTGAATAAATAGTCAATAAAAATCTTTCAAAATGAGCTAATTTTCCAATTTTGAACCAATTTGAACCGCGAAAATCACTCCCTAGCGCTATTTCTGCTATTTAAAATACCACTTGTTGGGTCGACTTGTTTGGTTCAATTTGTTTATTTGTCTAGTAGATATGTAGTAACAAAATAAGATGGTGAGAGAGCGAGTTGTACTTTCAGCGGGTTTATATAGTCGGAGGGAACTAATATAAAATGTGTAGAATAACGGAGAAATGATGGCGATTTAAATTGAGACAATTGGACTAATAATATATTTCGTCTGCTCGGGTTTATCGGAGCAAAGGAAGCTATTAGTTAAATTTCCTACTGTATGATACGCGTCTACACTGCTTTGAGAAAAGGGAGTATATTGAATTAATAAAGTTGCATGGCTGCAACACCACTCAAAAATACATTAGAATTCCATTTTTAATCAAAACTTTGCCGGAATCGTTATCGGAATCGAAATAGGAACTTCCATCTCACCCCTGTTACTCATATATCAACAGGAAAAATCGAGAAAAGTTAGAGAATAAAGAAAAACAAAGTTGAACAAATAACGAAAGCTTTACGAAACGATGCATTTCTTATGAATAAAAACTTATTATTGAGGAACTATTGACAAGACGGAACTTAATCTCGATCGATCTATTTTGGAAAATTCATCGAAAGTCATCATTTCCTTCCGGAATCATTGTAGCAGATGAATCAATTTGTGTAAAATTATTTTTGGAAAATGATAGAAATCAATCAGTTTTTAATAAAATTATTTCCTCAATTTTAAAATCGCGTCGATTAGCGAAAGTTAAAAATTTATTTGTTAAGATATTATTTTACATTAAAAATTGTTGTCTAAAGTAGGTAATTTAATGTTATATTTATAGTTATAACTTAGGGCAAACTGATAATTTCATTATGTACGCTGATAATTAGTCATACATTAAAAACTGGTAGTGAAAGATCGAGCATTTGATACTTTATTTATGAGCATGATAATTATAAATTACTACTTCTGGGTGAATAATTGATATTCTAGAAACTGTTGTAATTACCTTAACATCGTTCTATATGATACCAGAAGCGACGAAACCAAAACAATAAATCTCCGACCTCTGTAATAGTCGTGAAAAGTGAACACACAGTATATCAGTATATCTCCATTAGCCACATTGCCAGAAACCCCAGAATAATTACGCGTGGTCCTCCTTACATAGGTAATTACGCGGCCAATAAAATAAAATAAAATCTCCGCCGACAGCCTGTTTATATATGAAATCCATAAAGCCATAAAGCGCATTTATTATTTAACAATTAATAATTTTAATTTGTGGTCTTCTATGTATATGATATGGAGCGGTGTAGCGCAGTGGTTGTGTGTTACTGTCTGCAGCTAGGGCTCAAGTTCGCCCCCCGCTCCTACCCAAACCAAGGGGGTTAAGAAATGTTGGTAGTGGATAAAACCACGAAAAAATTGCCTAAAATCCCTCGGCTGTTGCACACAACAACAGTCTGTCCTCGGGCCGGGCCACTAGTCCTGTGTGGCTAGGATAGGCCGACTGTCCCATTACGGGCTGAGGGTAGCCGACCCCCACCCAGTGGGGAATAATAAGGCTAGGAAATTTTATGTATATGATATAACTATAAATGCGCACTTACATGATTTTATGTAATCTAGCATCAGTATTTTTTACCCTTAATAATAATAGTGAACTTTCCAAACCAAAGTAAATGATTAAATTTTTGAAAAGTTAGAATTGTACGCAATAACTAAAAACAAGGAGATTGGCTGGCACATACGATGTATCTTTCTTCTTTTAAATTGCAGAAAATTTGATGTTTTTTTTACAATTGAATTCAAGATAGTTTGAAGTAATTGTTGTCTAATCAGCAAAATAATCAATGGCATTTTTCACGTTTTCAACATTGAAACACGATGCTGGATCAAGCCAATTTCACTTCAAGAGCGATAGTCGAATGATCAAAGCCGCGTAATTATCCTGTAATGTTTGACAATGTGGCTAATGGAGATATACTGTGTGCTCACTTTTCACGACTATTACAGAGGTCTGAGATTTATTGTCCCGGCTTCGTCGTTTCTGATATAATATAGAACGATGTTAAGGTAATTACAACAATTTCTAGAATATTAATTATTCCCCCAGAAGTAGTAATTGCCATTCATTTTGTCGGTTTCCGAAGGAAATCAAATACATTGAACAGACTAAATAAACATTTGGGCTTTAAAACATCAAAGCTTCGCGCACATCCCTCATCTCTTCATCAATTTAGTATCAAAATTGAGATATTTGAACATTCAAAACACCGTAACTCGGCAATTTCTGAACCAAAATCAGCGTTCTTTTTTAATAGACGTGAAATGGCGAGCTCTATAACATATTAAAAATGGTGTCACCAAAAATCGATTTAACGAAAGTTATTTCCGAAAAATCACTTTTTTCGAACTTTGGAGTACTGTAGCTCCGCCCCCATATGTCGAAAGTGGCTGGGTTTCTACGCCCCCCAATGCGACCCATAGGCCTCTCGATTAAAAAAAAATCCGATCGAAAACGGATTGAAACTGAGAGAAAAATCCGGACAACTGATTTCGTGACAAGGATCAGAAAGCACCACTTTTTGAACATGACCTACGTCGATATCTCGATCTCTGATATAGTTTCGACCCCGGAAAGTACCCCAGGGTTTTCGACTACGCTGAACACGAATCTGACATCGAAATCAGCTTTTGAAACCAACCGGAATGAGTTCTGCATCGATTTTTATGTTCAAAACGTCACGCATTTTTAAAAGTGAATACAACCTCTGCCGGCCGGCTGATTAAAAGGAATTAAGTATAGAAGATAATTAGACTAATTAGCATATCGATTTGTCACTTTTTGTGTCATTCAATGGGGGTGAAAGTCATATTTTGCAGTCATATGTCGATTTGGGCCAGTCGTGGTCCCATAACTCAACTAGGCATATCCGAATGCGATGATCGAAGGCTGGTATTTGGAGTGCTAATATCACAGGTGAAATATATGCCATAATAGAGGGGCTATTTACCTATTTAAAGCGATCACCGGTACTTGATTGACGGTCATAGTGGAAACTTAATGATTTTTAATCCCATAAGCAGCATGCTGATTGTTTTCGTCAAAAAATATTCTATAACCCGATAAATCTAGGTAAAATAAGGTTAAACTGAATTCATACATTTTATGTAGGGACCGCCAGCCATTCTGCCAAATTCACTCTGGCAGTATGTTTTCTACATTTTTCAGGGGCTGAGGTGCCCCTCTAACCATCCTCACCGAAAAAACCGCGAAAAAATACGTCACTGATGAAAAAATGATAAAATTTAACGCGAAAAATCGGAAAAATCGCTCCTTTTCGTAGACAAGGGAAAGGGGCGTGGCCTATCTGCAAAAAGCACTATGCCGCTCGCTCCCACCTTTCTTTCTCTGCTTTTAGGAATTTTTTATCTGCACTCTCCTCCATTTCAGCATTGGCTTCTTTTATATTTTCGCGAATTATCAGGGTCTCAGTTGCTCTACGCAGGATTTTTCTGATTTTTTCACCGAAGACGGACAATTGACCAAATAATCAAAATATGAAATAAAAACATATGTGCCTTTCAAAATATGCCTAGGGTGATCCAATTTAGTAAAGACAAAAAAAAATGGTCATTTTGAAATTAATTTTAAAAATATTTTTTGATAAAATTTCGTGTTTTCTTTTGAATATCATAATTAGGGAGTATCAAATTTTATTTTAGTCAAGTTTCCAGACGATTTCAATGATCCTCTGTCGAGATACAGTACTGCAAAGACGAGCATCTATTATTGCCTCGAAAAAATTTGCTCTACGCAGGATTTTTCTAATTTTTACATATGTTGTACATGTCAACTAGGTGTACCGATTCATCAAAAAAAATTTTATGTGCCTCTTTCATAACTCGAAATATTAGCATTGTCGTAATTTGGTGTGTATTTGACGCGCATTTGCGGAATTCTTTCGCACCCGATCAATAAATCGATATCACCACGTGAAAGAGCGGTATCGAATTGTATAGTAGGCACCGATCAACTATTAAAAACAAAAATAAAACCAAAAAAATCGGCGATAATCGAAAGGGTTATCGACTATGGACACTTTTGAATCCGGTGAAAGGGGGCGGGGCTTGGCGGTCCCTAATTTTATGGCATAGTTTTTGAAAACCCGACTTACTATCTGATCGATAAATTTTTTGTTACGTTTTATTTAGTGTTGCGACATTTCCAAGAAAGCGTTGCATCATTTTCGTATTGTGTCGTTGCAACAATTCCAAAATGCCCGAAATATTGATGCACCGGAATCCGAGATTTTGCTACAAGTTAATTCAGATCACTACTATGAAGTCAAGAATGCGATATAATGTGGTGGTTATCATCATTTTAATTCTCATACTTCTGCTCTACACAGACCATTTGAAGTTATTTTTATTTCAGTCAAATTTGGTATGTTTGAAACCAACTCCTGAAAATATTAACTTTCAAAAATTTTCAAATCAAAAGCATAGTAAAACTTTACTCGAACTTATCTGAATTCCTAAAACCTAGAATTTTTGTTCCTAATTCAGGGCATATCCGATGGTCGAGTTCGAGAAGGTATGAACGAATGGCTGAAGTGTATGCGGAATGGCTCCAAGCAGTACATCGGTGATCCAAACGAGGTATTCCAATTGCCTTATGATTATTCAAATTATCACAATTTTAGATCTGGGGCAACATCTGGCGACCAGTAAAAGTCTGCGAAGTTCTACCATTTATGGAGAAATTACCAATTGGGGATTTCCACAATTCGGACGAGACGAAGAGGAGTATCATTCCGGAATCGGTAAATACACAAATTATCTAGGCCGTTTAGAATCTAATGGCACTTAAATCATTCAACGTGAATGTATATGTTCAAAATGTCCATGTATCTTCATTTTTTGCTGTTTTATAAGTGTTGAAGTCTTTAATGTCACGAGGATTCATAGAATTCACACAATCTTATGGCTAGGGAGGCCAAACGGTTTTTCAAAATAGGTTGAATTGGATAACTTTGATATCAGTGTGAGGGTCGAGATCGTGAATAACTCAAAACTTTTTAAATTTTCAAAAACGGTCCATCCTATCAAAAGTTATCACCATTTTTGTGCGGCAATTCGTTCCTGCAGTGACCTTCCCAAATTTTTCCTACAGGAAAACTGCACTTCGTTTACACCAATTAACCTAATTAGACGTGAAACCCCTCAAAATGGTGCCTAAGTGATAGTCAAATTGATAATTATCATTATCAATCGATTTCCCCTTTTCTCACTCCGTATTTATGTGTACTGTGGGGAGTACACAATTAAATAGTACGAAAATCGACGTTACATAAAAAAAAAAGAAATTTCAAAAAAGTTGTGCTCATTCGTGTCGAGCTAAGTTAACAAACCGTCAATGTAGATAGACTAAATCGATGTCGTAGTTTCCGAATCCGTTGGAAACCTGTTGGAAAATGATCTGTATCGTCGAGTTTCGACGTCGTTCATGCCTTCAGAAGGCTTTTTTTTCGAAAAATCAACGACACCATCACTTCGGGCGTATTTTATTACCCTAATTTGTCTTTGTTTCATGAAATTACCAACTAATTATCGGGATAATTAACGATAATTGAAACGTCGGAAAAATTTATGCATTCTTTCTCTCCCTCAAAAGGGGGACACTTGGCCTCCCTACTTATGGCTTTTAAATTTATTTTCAAATTCAGGATGAACCCAGCGTCATCATAACTCTAGGTATAGGCCACGATGTTAAGGCAGAAATCGCAATAAAAAAGGTACCTTTTCAAGATGATCTTCAAAATAAATGCAATTTTTAGTTTTAGCAATTACCTGAAGGCTCGAAATTCTACGGTGCCGACCCGATGCAGGAGACGAATGAGAAGCTCTACACGGACATGGGAGGCATCTACTTTCCGTTCGCAGTTGGAGCAGGTTCCGGGATGCATACAGCTAGTGTACTGAAGAATGGTAAGATCTATTTTTTATCATATGAGGTTTTTTTCTTATATATTATCGCTAATGGAAGAGACTCATCAAAATTGCTTAAAAATAACCAGTAAAAAATTCGTTGAAACAATTGTTTGGACAACTTTTCTAAGTTTAATAGATTTTATAAATTACCTTAGGACGGACAGATTATTGAAGTTTCAATAAATCATTTGAAGCATTCGATTTTGTGCAATATACGAAGATGGTTTTCTAATTTCAGGATCCATGACCGAATACTACAACAAGAACGTGGTCCACATCGACCTAGTATACTTCCTGAAGAACATAATCCGAGAGAAGTTTATCGATGATCTCTGGATAGATGCTGAAGGCGCTGAATACGATCTAATGCCGTACTTCTACGACGGAGGCCAATTTGATCAAGCTGGAATCACTATTTGCCAGTTCAATATGGAGGTAAACAACTTTTTATATGCTCTATGCAAATGAGAATTACGATACCTTGTAAATGAGTATTATTCCGGTGCCTAAATCTGTAAGATATCTGACAAAATTTTACTCACGTTACCTGTTACGAAGTTTTAACCATCTTCAGGTCCACAAAGCCGACTCCACGATGAAAGCGACGTTCCACAAATTCATCGTCAGAATCCTTGAAGACGGTCGATACGCTTTCTTCCGACCTGTGAAAGGAGCTCATTATCGACTGTATTTTCTGAATTTTGCACATCCGAAGTGCGTCGAGAAATATATCATACAAACGACCAAAGAAACCAAACAACAAAATTAAATGTCTTCAAGATGCGTTCGAAATTTTGCTTCAATCGTTTTTTTTTTACTTTTCTTGTTTACTATTTCATTCTGATACGGGGTTATGGTTTCAATTCTATTTAAACTGAATTTATTAAATTTAAAAATAATCAATAAAATCTTTCAAAATATTCGTTCACAAGCATGTTATTTTCCCAAAATAGCGTATTTTTCCAGCACATGTCTAATGAAAATGGGTCGGTATTAGTTGTGTGCGAGTGTGGTCACCAAGTAAGCGGATAGTGAGATCAGCCCAGTTAATCGTCGTTGATCGTTCTCAAACTTGGGTAATTAAACCATTTATTCAAACTAATTGTAAGAAAAACCAATATAAAAAATAAATCCGGTGAAATGTGTTGAGCAGCAAAGAATGCTGCTTTTATTCTGTGGCAGAAAGGTGGGAAGCAGGAGTAAACCCATTCAAAAGGGTTTTATATTAAAAAAGAAAAGCGGAGGTTGTTTTATTCATCAAAAGCGCTCTATTTGTATCCAAGAGTGATTCCCACAAAAGGAGATCAATCAATATTCTTAAAATCTCGACGTCAGTGACTCGTACATCATCTAGGTAAAAATACGTTGGTGACCGATTCCATATTTGAGGGACTTTCACCTGCGAATAAAACCGACGCGCCTCCCTTGAACTTTCTTAATAAAACTCTGTGCTAGCGCACAAGTAATGTTTTATCACATGATATAGCTCTTGCTGGGAAGATATTTATTCTTGTTCTTTTCGCTTGTTCTGATATAAACTTTATTATTCACCGCTGTCAAGTAAAATGATTATTCTAATCACCGACACTCGCAGAGCATTACAATTTCTCTATCTCTCTAATGGATATCTACATCACTACTTATGAATTATCTTTGTGAGATCACTCTAGTAGATAACTGGTCGATCACTGAAAGAATATTCTCCGGTTGTTAAACGTGCATTCTACAAGAATAAATATTTTGAAAATATGAATTAATCAAACTATCTAGAAGGCGCGTCGGTTTTATTCGCAGGTGAAAGTCCCTCAAATATGGAATCAGTCACTAAATATTTCTACCTGTGATGTACGAGCAACGGGCGTCGGGATTTAAAAAATATTGGCTGATCTCCTTTCGTGGGAATCACTTTTGGATACAAATAGAGCGCTTTTGATGAATAAAACAACCTCCGCTTTTATTTTTTTAATATAAAACCCTTTTGAATGGGTTGATCTCTTTTCATTTCAAAACGAAGTTTTGACTCTTAAAAATATCTGCAGAATCCGAAATAAGATGCAAGTAATTCGTGTTCAACGTGATCGATTGATGTTGGTGGACTTTTTAGTGAATTTTGTAAGGCACAATGATCCACATCGAAATTCTGTCTTCGCTTATAGACAATCAGTTAGTCCCCAAGTGGTGATTATCATTGTACTGGCATATACAATGAATTTTTTCGTTCAAAGTGAAACTTGACCGCATTTCGAAAAAAAGTGAATTTCTCTAACAGCACTCACTTTTATGGCAAGTATCATATACCAAAATTTTTCCAATGAACTGGGCTACAATAATCTGCACTAAAATCAGGTACCATTTGCGTTTTGCGAACGTACTGATCGAAAGTGTCGGAAAATTGACCAATTTTGACACTTTTCGGCCCAGAACTTTTTATGTAAGCACAGGATCGGAAAATGTTGTGAATGAAAGTTGTTTATCTCATCGGGACGAAGCGTTGATACCAAATTTGACAAATTTAGATGCTTTTAACGATTTGTGAATTTTCGAGTACGACACTCGCTACAACGTAAACAACGCGCGCCCGAGCTCCGGGACCTCGATTTTCAGATTCTCCACCCTCGATTACATTATTAGGGATCATTTCCAGGAAAATAATTTTGGGACTGTACCGTCTTTCTCAGTAATGCTTCACTTTTGTATAGAATGGCCGATATGTCGACGTCGAAATCCGATCTTTCGTCGTCAACCAGACGCTAGAACGATTTGTCTATCAATTTCCTGTGTTTTTGCGCAAAAAAAACGAATTTCAATTTTTGACTTCAGAATCCTCCAGTCGACTTATCCGGGAAAATTTTGAGATATCTTAGAAAGTCGAAATGCTACTTTCAAGAGGCTGTCACGGAACTTTTTGTTAATAAAAAGTTCAATATTTTGGTATTTTTAGAAAGCACTCATCAAGTGCTATCTACTTACAAAATTTGAGCGTTTCTACTATTCGTTTTTATACTCTAATTTCGCCTCGAAAATGAGATATTTGGACTTTCAAACTACTGTAACTCGCTAATATCTGAACCAAAATCGGTGTTCTTTTTCTTAATCGACGTGGAATGGCGAGCTCTACAACATATTAAAAATGGTCCACCCAAAAAGCGATTTAACGAAAGTTATTTCCGAAAAATCACTTTTTTCGAACTTTGGAGTACTGTAGCTCCGCTCCCATATGTCGAAAATGGCTGAGTTTCTACGCCCCACAATGCCACCCATAGGCTACTCGATTAAAAAAAACGCGATCGAAAACGAATTAAAAATTATCAAAAAAAGTCAGACAACTGATTTCGTGACAAAGATCAGAAAACACCACTTTTGGACATGACCTACGTCGATATCTCGATCTCTGGTATAGTTTCGACCCCGGAAAGTACCCCAGGGTTTTCGACCACACTGAACACGAATCTGACATTGAAATCAGCTTTTGAAACCAACCGGAATGAGTTTTGCATCGATTTTTATGTTCAAAACGTCACGCATTGTTAAAAGCAAATACAACCTCCGCCGGCTGATTATCCAGAGGTGAAACTATCTCAGTTGTGATTTTTCTTACCAAAACCGACAGGTTCGTGTTCGACGAAGTTGTAATTGTGAAATGACATTGTTCTTGGATCATCTTGTGGCTGGCAGTAAACAATAAGTATCTAAAGATTGTTTTTCATAAAAATTGCTAAATTTTAAGTTTGGTGACATTTTCATGTTCGAAATATCGTAATAAACAGGAATTCTCGTGGTGTGAAAAAAAAATTCTGTTACGAAGAAAGGTTTCGGAGAATTATTGCCTCCATCCTGGCGCCGTCCCCGCGTCATGCAATTTCGACGTCTGAATGGTGCCAAGATGGAGGCAATATCTATTCTAGTTCGTCCCGAGTAGGACCCGTTGCGGAACCGACTCGGGACGAATGCGGGAGGAATACGTAAACTTTTCTCTGTGAAAGACCTAGTCTAGATGGACGATAACTTTTATAAAATGATTCTGTGCACAAAATCAAGTTAAAATATCCGCACACAGCCACATACAAGCAATTTTTCGTTTGTGCAAGTATGCTCATTTTGGATGGATTTTTTGGTTTAGAAAATTTGTTTATTTTTTTCTTCACGAAATTCTTACTTACATCCCTGGTGACATTTCTACACAAAAATTTTGTCCGAAACATAAATTCGACACATCTGCTTGGGAACTCTACCTAATACCTATATTTTGTGATTTTTACTAGAATTTTATAAAAGATATTTTCAAAAATATCACTTTTTCCTGAATTGTTCACTTAGAAATTTCGTTCGTTCGATATTCATGTTCAAATCATTGTTGATCTTTCGAAATAGCAAAACATCCATAAAATTCATTTCATATTGGGAGAAATGCGATGGAATATGTTTTCTTTCTGAATTTTTAGTCAATTTCAAATTTTATTTAAGGGAACAAATGTCAAAAAATTCGATGTTAAAATTTTATAAAATAATCAATCAATTGGTTTAAATTTGAATATTCAGAGTACTTCTTGTTTGGGGTAATTTATGTTCAAAAACTAAATAGAGTATTGACTAACACATCAAAATAGCATTTGTTTATTAGAGAAAGGGCTATGGTTTTTCATAAGTATACGTACAGAAATAAAATATTTTATGCTAATTCATTAGGAATTACATAACAGCGAATTTTGACTATGGTAGTTTTGACATCATTAGCCATGTAAGTCCAAGCTTGTGATGATTCATCGCATTCGAGTACTGCAGTCGTCTGAGTTTGTGAGCCAGTTAGATTGCTAACAGCCAGAGATGTACGCGGTCCGTAAAAATTGGGACCCGAACCGAACTCAGACATTAATTAATGTCCGGGTCCGTACATCTCTGGCCACGATTGAGCCATGCAACCCATCGATTTTGCAGATGTGGTTGAATGAATTTCCGGCGGAAAAAGGCAAGTTTTCTTTTCTATCATTTCTTCCCTTTCTCAGCCTGTAGAAGACTTTTAAAGGGACACCCCCTATTCGGAACTTTCTGTGTATGGGGTCGTCAGACGGGCGCTAACAAAATAGTTCCGAATTGGGCTGTTCCGAATAGGGGGTGTCCCATTTTAAACTAGGTAATTCGATTATCAGTAACAGGGATGCACGAAGTTTTGAATTGACAATTTTCGAAGTCGAAGTTCGTGCACGCTTGATCAGTAAGGAGAAATTGCAGAATTTCTATCATTTCAAGCTTTAAATTAACAAATTTATTTTTTTAAAAGAACATGCAAAAGTTACAGACAAATTGAACCATCGTAGGATTTAGATTTTTTCATATCGCCCATTATTTCGGCTCTTTTTCCATCATTCGAGATATCCGGGTGATTTGGGTTTCGGAAATATCGTCTGAGACATTTATTTTTTCCTAAACTTCTTAAAAGCTATGGCTTACACCAAATAGTCATTGAACAACTGGTCATCTTTCTCGAATTTCAGTGCCAACTCAAATAGTGATTCTGGAGATAGGTCTTTCATATTGTAGGCTTGCTAAATTTCAATCTAGAACTATTTAAATTCATCTATACTTACCTTGAAATCATAGTCAACCTTCCAAACCGGTTCTGAATTCGGATTTGAAAGATCGGCGCTGACCGTATACGCATCTATCGCTGTCTAAAAATTCATATTAGATTTGAAAATTTTATTGTTTCTCACAAATCTGCTATCAGAATTCAAATCACCGTCGATTTCATAGACCTTATAAGCCGGACCAACGTTTCCATGGGTCGTTAAAGACGGACCTATCCAACCATAACTGAATGGCTCTGGAGACCCATTTTCTTCGCTCAGGAAAACCTATTTTCCCATAAAATTTTTAAAATAAAATTATTTTTAATTACGAAAAATTCATCCTTGTGAGTGTGACCGAAAAATTGCTGGGCTATGGTGCTTTGGAATCTGAAAATGTTATTTTTGTGGAAACCTAATAGTTTTACCGTTTTACGATGTTGTAATAATTCCAGGTCCAGTTCCTCACACCAAAATCATCGTTTGGAGGAATATGGAAGGTTATCCAAACCTTAAAGCTCTAATTTCAGAAATTTCTAACTTAGAATAAATCTACCCTTTCATTAGCCAGTTCAGATTGAGACAGTTCCTGTATGAGCCAAGACAGAGTTTGATCGGTGTTATTTCGATTCAAATACCCAAAGACATTCCATCTCGAATAATAGTTATTGTTAAGAGATATCAATTTCAGTCCGGGCCTAATTCTAACCGCATAACTTCCTCTGCTAAATATGAAATATTGAAAGAAATCATTCTTTTTAACACTTACTAAAGCACTTCCTGTCTTATCGGTCCCATAGCTCCTAATTCCTCGAGCATAGAATCGGCAAAGGCTTTGTAGGACAAAGATTGGCCGAATTTATCGAAATTTTCCATGTCGTGAGTCATAAATCTGATTTTTTAGGTGCTTTTAAAATTTTTGGATAGTTTTTACGAGTTCGTTGGGTTCCCCTCGTGATTTCCGATAGCCAGATAAACTGGTACTTGAAGAATTTCTCTGAAATTTAGCTCACATTTTCCTCAAACTAAAGATAAACTAAACACTATAACTTAAGCTACATTTTAATATCATACTTGATCGTATCTGAGATGTTTTTGACTTGATCGGCTGTTCGATCAATCGAGTACTCCCAAATATCGTGAGCTATGAAATCCCCAGAAACCAGTACCAGGTCTATCTGACAAGGCAAGTTTCAGAAGTGTTCACCTCCTATTTGGCCCATTTCTTCACCATAGGAGTATTTCAGTACGTAGATGACGGATCTGAACCGGAAAGTGCTGACGTTGGGTCTTATGCTCAGGGTTTGGCTTTTAATGACTTTCTTGCGAAACTTTGTCATTTTAACAGAAAAGAAGGAAGAGTCTGTCAGATAATGTATTCAAATTTGGACACAGTTCTTTTACTCTCTCATTTCCACACGCTATTTCATCGTTTTTTCAAGCGCACTTCCGAGTCTAGGACTAGACGCCAACACTTTTTGACTTCGGATCCGTCATCTACGTACTGAAATACCCCTTAGTAAAAAATCAGCCAAACCGGAGGCAGGCACTTCGGAAATTTCCCTTATGAGATTTATCATTATTTTTTTTTTTAAATATCTAATCTACAGAAGTTAATACATTCGCTTCATTATCCCTGATATGATTGAGTGCTGATATCAATGTACGATATGGAATATCACAGAAAGCTAGAGTGCCCCAAAAACCGGCTGGTTGAATTATCGTCGCTAAAATCATTCAAAAATTAGAATAAATTGAAATTCTAACAATTTTGCTCTTGAAAATGTCTGCAGCAAAATTCTTGCGGTGACTTTTCAAAGCAGTGAGCTTCAGATCCGATTGAGTATTCGAAATCGACATGGATATCGGACAATTGAAGGATCCTCATCGGTTTAACCGTACTCTGAGTAAATTACGTTGTTTAGCATCTTATATTCTAAGAATTGTGTACCTCAGCATATCGTAATTTTCCAATACTCCGATTTTTTGGCATTTCAGGGAGAGCTAGAGGCTGATATTCACATAAGAACCTTGGATTTCCACAATTGTCGATAATCGCGCCACAAATTTCATCCGGAGAAGCTTGGACACGCTCCACCAGATAGATTATGAGCTCCTAAAATTGAAACATGATCTTAAAATAACGCTTAAGCTACCTGATATTTCTCAACCAGTTCACAAAAAATATCCGGAACGACATCGAGTGATTTACAAGTTTGGCTAAATCAGATAATTTTAAATGAATAAGTTGAATTTTTACATGAAGTCCATCTTAGCCTTGTTAAATTGCACCAAATTCACTCGGCTATTTCCATTTTCGCTCCGATTTACGGTCGACAAGAATTGCCCCATCATATTGATGCAACTCGTGCAGAAATTGGATGATAGCTGAATTTAAATAAAAAATAAATAAAATAAGAAAAAGCATACTTGTCGCTTGATCCTGGGACTTCTAATGGAGTGTCCATATCCGAAAGAAAACAAAATGAGACAAAATATGAAATTTTTCATCTGAAATATCCGTATGAAAAAGCAGAAGCATAAGATTGAGAATTATTTAATTTGATTTAAATATTCGGCATTTTACGAATGATTCAAAGCCATATTAAGAGTGTATTTGTAAGACGAACAGTTTTATGCATTTCAGAAAAAGTCTGAAAAATCGTGATTTAATCATAGAGGCGGATACCCTATGAGTCTTAATCACAAAACTAAGGAGATTAGGCCCCGCTCCCAAAAGTGGACGGAGCTATGCTAATTTGAAAATTCTGATTTCGATGAAAAATCTCCGTTAGATTGTACAAAGAAAACTTTTTTTGCTATAAAAGATTTTCGAAAAATTTAAAAAGAATGAACATGGCCATGGAATGCACCTTCTAAAAGTAAGCTAGTTTAGGGGGGAGGGTCAGCCACTTGCTGGATGCGGGAGAGTGTCCCAAAGTCAAAAGTGTCAAAAATGACGGTTTCAAAAAATGCATTTTTTCGCGAAAATCGAAAACTTTGCGTGGACGTGGCTCTGCCCACATGAAGGGGCGGGGCCAAACAAACCCATCTTTGTGATTAGAGTCCAAGGGGGTATCCACCCATATGGGTTGAAGCTGGGTTCGAAATACTTTTGCAGTTGTTCAATCACTCGCTATATTTTGTTCGGGTTGCTCAAAGAATGCGTCTTAAGTGTGTTTGTCTGTGCACTTATTGTTAGTTCTCGAATACAAAGCATGGTAAACCCTAAGTTTATACATAGCTGGAAAGGTCTTTTCGTCCTGATGTGCAACGTAAAAAAACCCCTATCGATTTTGGTCCAAGAAATGGGTACTTTTACCTCAAAAATAATTTTCTTACTTGACGAAGGTGTGAAAAAGAGAAGGAAGAAAAGGAGAAAGAGTGGGTGGGTAGATAGAGTGATGGTTCGTCTACAGATCGTGGCGGGTGTTCATAACTGGCTGAGTATGATAATGGAATCATAGCTCAAAAGTCTTTTTGGAACGATTATCCATTGAAGCTTTAATGATAAAATTCATCTTTTGGTGAGAAAATGACGAAAACTGGTGGAAAAAGATAATCAAGCAAATGGGGAATCTGAATCTGAAGTTTATTCTCACTTTTGGACTACACAATTGGGTATTTACATATGAACAGAATACGCCTGCTATTTTTAGAATTTTATTGGCAAATGACTAAAATTGATAAAGTATGGTGAAGTAGGATAACCAAGTACGGAGCATCCGAATCTGACATCTTTCCTTTTTAGTAAAATTGCTGAGTGTGTCTGAGCTTAGATCTCGATACCTGATTGTGAGCAAGAAAACCCACAGATGATTAGAAAGGTAATCGTGATCCGTGTGCAACGTAGTTTTTATCGCGATTTGGCTTTTGCAACTAGCACAAATGCTAATTTTTGGCTTCACCATTAGTTTCTTCTCTGATGAAAAATCGAATAATGAGTAGTCGTTATCCATTATCCGACATATCTTGGCCTTGAAAGGTGGTCTCCAGATAGTGGGAGATGACATCAATGAGAATGGGAATTCCAAATGTAAATGTGATAAAATTAGCAAATTATCGTATATTCAAAGTGCATAAATGGCAAAGGCTTGACAAAGAATTGATCATTATCATTAGGGTCGAGATGGCATTAGAGAGGCCCAATGGAACCAGATAATTTCTATGGTTGAGATAAAAATGAATAATGGACCAGAAGATCAATATTAATCATTTTTGCCAAATGTTTATTTTATGTTAATTTTTTCATAATTCAGGACTGGGATTCAAGTGAAAATATACCCTCCTGTAAAACCATTTATAGAGGGGTGTAAAATTTTACAATTACAGGGGGGTGTAATTTTACTTGAATCCCAGCCCTGATATTTATTCTTAAAATTTGAACTGTTTTGTTTGAGTTGACTACGATCTATTGGATTTAAGCCATGCTTCATTTGTGATTTTGAAATATTTTTCGAAAATGTTTATGAAATAATTTTTGCGGTTGACTTATTTGATCTGACGAACACAAGTGTGGCAGGCCACGGAAGAGTTATGATATCCCGCCGGTTGCTTTCTCGGGTGCTATCGAATGCACTATTTCTGTCCATGCGAACTGACTTGAGCTCTTAGTCGAATCTTTTGAAGAATTTATTTCATCTCTGGGAATAGAACAAAAAGTAACAGCAACCGTTCTCTGTTTTGTCCAATAGAAAGAATAAAGTTTTAGACACGGTAGAGTATGGTATCGTCCCTCTATCGAGGGATTACAGAGAAAGAGAACCATAAAACACCAGATGAGTGGTATGAGAAAAACGCTGGATCAAGCAAGTGGTGAAAGTTCCTCTAACCAGCGAAGAATTCAAAAGATCAATAGCAAAGTTCAAAGATCGAGAAAAATTCGGTGCGAACTGCACAGTACACGTGTAACCACAACAATATCAATTAATTAAAAAATATTCGAAGCTACTGTCAGATAATCAATGAAGAAATTTCACTTATCGAGCCATGATCATCTTTCATCGTAGGCGGTTTTAAATTTTCGCAACCATCACTAACTTTAGAGAAGTTGTGGAAATCAGATGTCTGAAAATTTTGAATGTAAATATTTTCCTAAAAATTTTCAATTTGAGGTGTTGATAGAGGATTTAGTTAACAATCACCCACTTTCATGACTTCGATCATCAATGAGTGAGAATTTGTGTAAAGTCAAATTCACAATTTAGTCACCTGAATTCCCGAATCGATCTTTGCATTCTGATCATCTGATTGTGAGTCGGTCATATCAAAACATTCGGATGCTGTCTCTGCAATAGTTTTGTTGCTCGAATGCATTCCAGAGTCGATTGCCTGTTGAATTGACATCGACATTTGCAGCGGATGTTGGTAATCAGGCAGGTTGATTTTATCTGGTTTTCTGACATTTTCAGTTTCAATCATATTGCGTAGATGTAGTGATTTTGAAGAAATATTTACACTATAATATGATGGCTCACAGTAATCCTGAATAAGTTTTATTTTCCAATTTTTCTGTCGTGAATTTAGAGAACGCAAGTTTCGCCCACTCTGTGAAGACAAAGTCAGGGAAAGAGATTTCGCTAAAATTTTCAAAAAATCCTTAAAAATTTACGAATATATTTTTGTTTATTTTTCTTTTTCCACTATTAGATATAGGTCTAGAATACATTTCTGCCTCAGGAACATGCCCCGAAATATGACTTGGGCCGATCAAAACGTACAATGAAAACTTCAAACCGTTCGTTCAAAATGGATGTGGCTTATCATTTTGGGAATGATAAAAACTCCGAAATTTTTGAATATTTCGGAAGCAAGCAAAACAAACGTCCTTACAAAGTCGTTCTCCCCTTGAAATAGCTTTTCCTCCCTTTTGTTGAATGCAAAAGCAGGGCGCGTTTTTCTTGTCGCAAAAATCGTCTTACAAAAGAAGTCTTCGGATCATCGTCTTTAAATGACCGCATTTTGAGTTATACTGATCCATTTTTCACCCAAGTTTTTCTATAAGCTTGCTTAGCCCTCCAGACTTAAAGAAAAATACTTTCATAACTTTGTTCTAACATTGGGAATATCACTTGCGCCCTCTACGTAAATTTCCATACTTCTAATCGAGCCCATTCGTCACTAAATGGAATATCCAAAGTTTCGGCTAGCAAATGAATATCTCGAGGAATATTGAAAACGATTTCAGAATAGAGAACTGGGGAATATCGCCGCAGTTTTATGTGAATCTAAATTTTGTTCAATACATTCGAAAAATTATCACCAATCTTTGCATTCTCAACACAGCAAAATTAGACGAAAATTGTTAGGATCAATTTTACGTTCTCGTACTATCTAACTTATGAAGATTTTGGAAATAACTCAAATCTTCGTTAATCTAAGAAAGTAAATAATACCACTCTATTATCCAGAGGTGAAATTATGTCAGCTGTGATTTTTCTTCTCAAAACTGACAAAGGCTCATGTTCGACGAAGTTGTAATTGTGAAATGACATTGTTCTTGGATCATCTTGTGGCTGGCAGTGAACAATAAGTATCTAAAGGTTGCTTTTCATAAAAATTGTTACATTTTAAGTTTGGTAACATTGTCAATTCGAAATATCGTAATAAACAGGGATGTTCGCGGCGTGAAAAAATCTCACAGCACCACAAGAAAAAATGTTCAAAATTGCAATTTTAAGCTAAAAAAATTCTAAACCAAAGAAATAGCTTCTAAATAGCTCATAAGCAACAAGCTTGATGTTTTTCAGTGGAATTTAGTTTATTTTTTCCACTAAAAATCGGGTTAGAAATTTACGAATTTTAGGAAATCTCGCACCGCACTGCAAGATTAAAAAATTTCCAGAATGTACAAATTCTTAAAATAATTACCCTATCTGCAACTGATATAGCATTTGTGTACCACCGATAAACATTCTCATAAAAATCATCAATGTCAAACTTTTCATAGAGCAAAGTGTGATTGGAATTTCTAAAGAAGAGAGTTATTTAATCTTTCAAAAATTTTGAACTACCTCAATAAATTAGCGAACTCTTTGATAATTTTTATATCAAGGTCAAACTCAGGTGAAGCTAGCAACAAATACCTGTTACTTTTTCCTAAATGTTGACATTATATCTAAATTTAAATATCCAAATTTACCTTTCTGATAATCAATAAGTGGTTTCTGTTCAGCAGATGAGGATATCCTCAAAATATTGATCGGCTTTTTCAGATTATTATGTTTCTCTACCAGTGAACAAAACAAGTAAATTAAAACAAATACAGACAGAACAATTCCGGCGACGTATAGAAAAGTCAAGAAGATTAGATGTCCATGCGTTGATTCGGATTCATTCAATATTGTCGGAATAGTTGGCATGTAAAATTTGAACTCTGAATGATTATTTTCAATGTTAATTATGATAACACTTGTTAAGGATAGTGAAAACTTGAATATTTTAGTGTAGATAGAAAAATTAAAGAGTTTTAGCTGACATAAAATTTCTGATAATATTGTTGAAAAGAGGTGATCTTGATTTTAGTGCTTTCTGACAACTTCAGAACTATAAAAATATTGTTCGTTAATTAATGGAAACTCTCAATTACTTCTATGCACCATCTTGGGAATTGTGAATTCGTTGCTCTTGACAGTGATGCAGCGGCAATGGGTGCAGACGCACTGCTCTTCGCTCGGCTCAGCAGCCAACAGCTTGATCATCAGCTTCTCTTCACGAGGCATCGATTTGAAGGTGTGTCGGAGCTTCGTCTCGTTGCCCGTTGCATTTACCATTACGTAGCTCAGAATGTGGCTGGAAGACATCGACTGGATGTAGAGCGAGTAGTGCGTAATGCAAAGCGAGGCTGGGGCGGGAAGGAACTCGACCTGAAATTTTGCAAATTGAAGAATTAATTTTTGTTCACTAAAAATCTACATTCCTATGAACGTATGATTAAACATGTAGGATATCTTGTATTCAAAATAAAAACTACCTACCTCTACATCAGCAGTGATCTCATAAACAGTCAATGGGCCGAATGAAGGCACCCATGACTTGGCGATATCTTGGGTCTCTTTTCCACAAACGTCTTTCTCCGGCTTCTTGATCGTCTCACGAATCAACGTGTTCCGACCATTCTTCCCTTCTGGATAGAAGCTGACTTCGATGGAATAAGTCTAAATAGGCTTTTTTCAAGATTTACTTTCTTGAGATTGTAATTAACTACATTCGTTTTTTCTAGAAGTATTTCCTCAAAGAAAGCAGAAAAGTAATTTCAAACTATAGAATGTTCAGTTCCTCATCCTTCGTCATAGCTTGATCAGTTTCATTCAAGAAAAACATGAAATTTCATACCTCATTGAAGAGGAATAGTGAGTCCAGTTCGACGAAGAATTCGACAGAAGACAGATTCATCGAGATGCTGTCGACAGGCCGTTCCAACCGGGTCAAATAGGTCTTTGTCGCATCCAAAGCAGTAGAATTGATGCGGACGATGAAACCCAAAATGGGATGCGGCATTGCATGAGAAGCTTGAGGATTCGTCACCAAGGGGAATCGCCACCGCACTGAACCTTCCAAGGACAGATCGAGTGTACGCGGATCAGTCTGAAAATTTCGGGAATTATCAGTATGTGTATAGAAAGATTTGATTTCACTGTTTTTAGATAAAATTTTAATGCGCAATCATAGGGAGGCGACCACTCGAAACCCTTTTTGACCCATTCTCTGCATATTTCTGTACAAATTTTTATATTCAATCTATTGTGTACAAAAATTTTGTTCGAAATATTAATTTAGCACATTTTCTGAGACCCTAGCTTTCGTGCTAATTTTAGTTCCACTAATCGTACCATCTAATAAATTTTAACGATTATAATTTATAAATTTATCATCTGATTTTGAATTCACATTCCATCGAAATTTTTCAGCTTCGTGGCATTGATTTATGCAAAGCAAATTGCAATTTGATATATGTGCTGAAAATAGAAACTTATAAATTAGTCATCGCTCTTTCTTCTCCTATATGGCTTTTATGTTTCTTTTTCATGTATCAAATGCCAAACTGTCATCGATTTTATTTATAGTATGCTGCGAGTAGAAATGGGACAAGAAGAAATACCATTGCTCTTTTTGGGGTAAATTTGAGAAGTACGCAATGCTTCGATTTTTAGCTTACCAATTCTCTCCACTTTCCCTAAACGCGCACTACGCTGACAGGAAGAAACGGTTAGGCTTAATAGAGTAAAATGGAGTCAAACAAAGGGAATGAACCTAATGGAAATGTCATAATGCACCATCATTTCACTAACTTATGCTATCACTTATCAATCGCTTTCCAAAGAAACGACGTGTTTTCTTTTCGTTCTTCACGCATCTTTGTACTATTTCTTTTGTGCCTGGCAATTGAAAAATGTTTGAAAAGGGAGAGCGAGCGGAAATAAGGAAATGAAAAAGAGTGAAAATGAGGAAAATGAAATGCTTCGGATAATAAGTCGCATTGTGAAGGTGTAGCGCGCAGTGGAGACGCAGACGCACGCGAAGAGCTCTCGCTCTAGCTATTTTTTGAAAGCGACTTATGAAATGACCACGGCAAAGGACTAAGGAAAACTCTTCTGCAGATAATAGAATAAATGATCAATTTGATAAAGATAAATACCACACATGAAACTTTATACCCGAAATATTGATAAGATAATGAGAAGATTTGGAAATACAAAATTGTAGACTAAATCTTGGTGTAGATCAGGGTTGCTCCGAAGTCAAAATTTCAAAATCGAAGTTTAAATTTTAAAAAAAATCTCAATTTCGAAGTCGAAGCTTCGGGACAACCCTGGTGTAGATAAAGCCGAATGAGATAAACAGAAATTTTTTTTTTTATAAATTTATTATGCTTTCAAAATTCGATCTTCTCAGCATTATCCCATATTAGGAATGGCAAACAATAGAGACCGACTATTTGAATTCTGTTTCGTTTATTTCAGGAGAAAAATGGTGTAAATGCATTACGCTTCGTTAGAGCGTAAGTTCCTGCATAATTTTTACTTTTACAAGCGAGATAGGGTGTTTTATGAGAAGGAATCAACCATGCATTAGGAATCTTAATGTAGGCTTTCTGTAAACTTCATTCACTTCATTTTTATCCATTTGTAAACTTAATCTTTTCTTACGACCACCAATCCCCTATAACTAGGGTAGGTTAAGGTGTGATAGGTTATATGTTGTTTTCAAGAGATCAGCTCATTGAGTAGAGCATTTTGACTGTTAGCCCTGCATGGCATATCCTAGCCTACCCTTGTTAAAGGTATTTGTGATATTAAGAAATGGATGAAATTTACAAATTAGTGTCTTTAGAAAAGATGAAGTTTACAAGAAGTCGTAAATGAATCGTACCTTATAGAGAAAGAATGTTCGTAAATCGATCGGCTTGAAGCTGCCCCAATCGATAGCCGTAGTGGTCGTGGCTGTTGTTTGGTTGCCGGCTATGAGGTTGGCTCCGGTCTCGATCGATGCGCCAGTCAGGAGATCTTCCGCAAAGTCATCGATTATTTCGCACAACAAAATCGGCGAATTGGAGCAACCTCGACTGGCCGCATCAACCCATCCTCGATTCGGCCCGCAATACAGCAGCAATAAAAAAAATAAGTTAGAATGGCAAATAGTCCAGCGCATGTAGAATTATTGCCACACACAGGTTCAGTCTGAAATACAATTCAAACAAATTCTACAAACCGTAAAATCAACTCTGCGACACACGTTGTTACCAAGAGTAAGTACACTATTTGCAAAGAATTAAAATGAGTACTTTGTACCAAACGCTTTTTTTTTTCATTTGCCATGCTCTCTATTTTGGCAAAAATGTACTTGAAGCTAAAATCGAGCATGAAAAATCTTGTAAAATAAGTGAAATCGAGAAGAAAATCATAATTCTCTAGTTCACGCATTTTAAGAAAAAGGGCAACAATAATTTTTTTCAAATGATGATATGAGTTCTGGAGGCAGAGAATAAAGCGACGAATGAGTTATTATGAAGAACGATAGATCTTTCACATTCATCATTTGTTTATAATTATCTGGAATTTTGATTTTAATCCATTTTCGCAAAAGATAAATAATAATACTGTATACCCATTTAATTTCATTGATCTGTTATTAAAGATTTATTTAGTAGAAAAAGGTTCAAAAACATTAGAAAACCAATATACACAACAATGGCTGATTTGATTAGTATCAATATATAAAAATTCCGCTGCTATTCCTATAAAATTGAATCTAATTCCTATATTCTTTCTTTCCTGCGTTTGAAAACATGACAAATTTTTCAAAATATAATCACTATGGTCTTCCGAATTAGGAAACTATAATAATGATATGAAAAAACCAAATTTAATCGTCACGATTCTTCGCATATAATATATAATTCGTCGAAAGATTATCGAGGAAAGATCATAAAAAGGCTAGAAAGCTTCTCTCGCTGTCGCGCTTCACTTGGTTACTAACTTCTTCTAGGAGCCAGTATTCAACTGGCGTAATGGTTTTTTTTTCAAATGACGCATTTTTAGGATATCAAGTTGATCTTTCAGCACTAATGAATTTTTCTTATACGGAAGCATAAACAATTTTAATAATTTGCAGGAAAAAACTCTTTACTACTAGTGTAGGTAACAGTATATCACCCATTCAAAAGGGTTTTATATTAAAAAATAAAAGCGGAGGTTGTTTTATTCATAAAAAGCGCTCTATTTGTATCCAATAGTGATTCCCACGAAAGGAGATCAATAAAAGGAAATCAACCAATATTTTTTTAAATCTCGACGTTAGTGACTCGTACATAATGTTTTTCGACGTCCGTTGCTCGTACATCACCTAGGTCAAAATATTTTGGTGACTGATTCCATATTTGAGGGACTTTCACCTGCGAATAAAACCGATGCGCCTCTGAACTTTCTTAATAAAAATATTTCTGTGTTAACGCACAAGTAATGTTTTGTCGCATGATATGACTCTTTCTGGGAAGATATTTATTCTTATTCTCTTCGCTTGTTCTGATATAAATTTTATAATTCACCGCTACCAAATAGACTGATCATTCTAATTACCGACACTCGCAAGACACCTGTTTGGGAAAAGGTACTGTCCTCTTGCCACCACCCTACAGGACCCAGCAGGGCATTACAATTTCTCCAATGGATATCTACATCACCACTTATGAGTTATCTTTGTGAGATCCCTCTAGTAGATAACTGGTCGATAACTGAAAGAATATTCTCCGATTGTTAAACGCGCATTCTACAAGAATAAACATTTTAAAAAATATTAACTAATCAAACTACCTAGGAGGCGCGTCGGTTTTATTCGCAGGTGAAAGTCCCTCAAATATGGAATCAGTCACTAAATATTTTTACCTGGATGATGTACGAGCAACGGACATCGAGATTTTAAGAATATTGGTTGATCTCCTTTCGTGGGAATCACTCTTGGATACAAATAGAGCGCTTTTCATGAATAAAACAACCTCCGTTTTTATTTATTTAATATAAAACCCTTTTGGACGGGTTTTATATTGCAATTCGATTTGATAGGCACCAAATTTGATCGTTTTTCTCAGTGACAATACAGAATTTTATTAGTCATAGTAAGTGAATTTAAATGAATGAAAATTTCTATAACACAACAAAATGTCATCTCATATGGAGATTTTTCATTGATATGTACAGATAAATAACATCTCAGACATTGATAGCCTAAATACCATAAATTTATAGAACAGACACATAATGCGTTTTCATATTTTTAAAAATATTCACCTATTATGATAATAAATTTGGAAGAAACTTGTATGATTCTGAAGAGAGTTTAGATCGATAAAGGTAAAAATTGATTAATCTGAAGTAGGTTTCGAGTTTATTACAAGGTAGAAATAACTTCGTCCAACCTAATTCGTTTCATCGTCAGTCAAAAGTAAGTTTCTCGCTCAACCACTCCGCCGGGATATTTGCGAATTAGATATCGCCGAAGTTCGTCATAGACGAAGATGAGTATCGAGAATGGAAGGGCGCAGAACCACCAGGATATTCTGAAATTAAATAAAGAATATGCCGTCGTTTTATTGCTGATGTCGAAATCCGGGAGATCAAAAATAAGGGGAGAAAGAATGGGTTTTAGGTCAGTCTCTCCTTTTCGGGCTCCTAGAAAAAGACACCGGCTTTTTTCTTTTCCTATCTTGCCTCCCCATATTATTTCTTAGAAAACCCGGTGTCTTTTTCTAGGAGCCCCTTTTCGCGTGTTATTTCTCCATTTTCTAACAAGCAAAAATAACTGTGCACCACTTTTGCACACCTCCCAGATTTCGGTATCAACAATACTTCTTATTTGTTCATTATCTTTTCAAATCCTTTATCATTTCATACCTGAGACCATACATCTTTAGTCCTTTATCTAAACCCGGACTATAGCACATGAACCATGCAAGCACTGTTTCAAACACCAGACCGAAGTTCAGCATCCAATTTGACATGCCCTGGAAAATCATCAATAGATTCAAATTTTCTCAAGCGGGCAGTTATTTGTTGAGAATAGAAAGATGATGCTCAATTCTCTATTTATACGGTTTTCCAGAATTTTGCACATATCCACAATAATCTCAAGACCATCACTGTATTTAATAAAACTAGAAATGTGTCACATGCAGTGTGCTCTGTTAAGGGAAATCACTATATAAATTTATTCCCACCGAACCCCGACAGATGCTACCTGTTGCACGATGGAGTTTCTTCTGGTCTTTGAAATAATCAAATCAGCCCATTGCACAATGACAATCGAAACGAAAAAGGCCGTTTGACAGGTGTATTCAAGGATCTTGCGGTCATGGTAGGTCTGGAATGATAAAAAGAAACATCGTTGTTATATGTTTATGATATCAGACAAGATTTTTTAACCAATCTCATTTTAGGATTGCTTAATTTTGAACCAAAAAAATGAAAAATGAAAAATGAAATTTACTATAGTTCTCGAAATTACTACTTTTTGGAGAAAAACATCAGTTGCGAAGATAACTCGATATTAGTTCATGATTTTTATCGGTTTACCCATTCTTGCCCATAAGAATCAGGCAAGCTATTGTAGGCACGAGAATCCCATTGACTTCGGAGAAAGAACAGATCCATCGGCCAGAATCCGTTTTCAGCCATTATCCAGAAATAGGTGAAGAATCCTGCGGACGCCTAGAGAAATTTGACACTAACTCGATATCATCAACATCCAATATTCTCGAGTTTTTCGTCGTCAATTTTTTAAATTAGAAATAACTAAAAAGTTTTGCAACAACAATTTACCTGGATCATGCCAATTTGCCTGAAGAGAAAGATACAATAGGGCTAATGATATTTTTGTGAGACTCAAACTATTTTTGATGAACGCATTTGTTAATTTTTTTTGTGAATTAGGGCAAGAACATAGTTTTAATGAAATTCAGACTTGTGGAGAGCTTTCGTCAGATGAAAAGTGTGCATTGCCTATTGACAAATAGTCGTCTAACTCATTTCGTGAATATGATGTAATAGCGTAAAGTCTGCTATAAGCAATACGTATCATTTACTTCGTTTTAAATAATCGATCATTGACAATAACTATATACCGAATATCTTTCGCTATATCTCAAAGCTCATTAGCCCTACTGTATCAGAAGCTCGTTGACGAGTCGATCTCTTATGGGATCGCGAGGCGCTCGCTTCATAATGTCCGATTCGGCCTCTTCATAGGCCAAGGAAATAGCAGGCAGCATATCGGTTCCCAGATCGATGCAGAGAATCGTCACTGTTCCAAGCGGCAAGGGCAGTCCCAAGAGAATGTACGCCAGGAATGGAGTGATTTCAGGGATATCCGATGTTAGCGTGTATGCAATTGTCTTCTTGAGGTTGTCGAAGATCAATCGTCCCTCTTCCACCCCAACTACAATAGATGCGAAATTATCGTCCAGTAGAATTAGGTCAGCAGTCTAAAATAACAAATTTACCTGAAGAATCATTTTCAAAGATTTTTTAGAAATCTCAAGACAATCAAACATTGAATACAGAGAAATTTTTCATCTAACGGAGTATTGACTCGCTATAACTCTTTTTTGATACGTTCCAAGATTTTTCTCAGCAGAAAACTGCCCGTCGGCATTGCGCGGTGCTGCTCAATGCCACTGAAAATGCCTGTCGACACGTACAAGTACCTATAGGAAATTTTGCCGATCGACGCCGATTGGCAAATTGATCCGGCATTAAGCGGCAGTTTTTCTGTTAACAAAGCAAGTTTTTGAAGTGTCCGCCTCCGATTTGGCTGATTTTTTAGAACAAATTAGTATTTCATGACACTGATAACGAATCTGAAATCAAAAGGTGCTGACGAGTGAAGGTCCGGACGGGGAAACGTGAATATCATTCTGTGCAGTAGGAAAAGGTATATGTCGATCTGCGTGGTAGCGGAAAGCAGAGAAATAATGTATGCTATTTTTATTTCAATTTTTCATTTAAGTTGCTGCAGTGCAAAACGATATTCACGTTTACCTGCCCAAACCGTAGTCCGTCAGCACTTTCTAAATTCCGATCGTGATCAGTGTCATGAAATACTACTTTGTTCTAAAATCAGCCAAATCAGAAGCGGACACTTCAAAAACTTCCCTTGTCAGTTAACATATTATTTAAGAACGTGTACCAGCTTAGACACGTGTGTGCCAGCAATGCCCATTGCCACACCAATGTCAGCCTTCTTCAGTGCGAGCGAGTCATTCACGCCATCGCCTGTAACTGCGACAATCTGTCCCTGCCTCTGGAATCCCTCCACAATCATCAGTTTTTGCTGCGGAGATGTACGAGCGAAGACGATTTCCGAGTGGTTTTTGATAATCTTAATTATGCTCCTTAGTAAGTAGTAAATCCATGCGAAATTTCTTACTTCAGCGAGCTGATCCTCATCCATCTCCATTAGCTTGTTGCCATGCACAACTGCAGCTTTGGCATTTTTGGAGTTGACTTGCTCAATCGGAATTCTGAGCCTCTTCGAGATATCTTCAATCGTTTCGCTTCCTCTCGAAATAATCCCAACTGATTTGGCGATGGTCTAAAACTCTGATGGTTGGCTGACTTTATTTCGTGGCAATTTGGGTAACTTTTGCTGTAACGGGATGGTCACCAGTCACCATGACGACTTTGATGCCGGCTGATCGGCACTTTGCAACGGCATTGGGCACTGCGGCACGAGGCGGATCAATCATCGATATGAGGCCTATAGTTTTAGATCAGGGCTTAAAATTTTTTGATACTTTTATGACATTGACACTCCAATGTCAATTTCAAGAACTTTAAGCCTTGTTTTAGATTGACATATCTTCAACATATAATTACGAATAACAAGGATCTCATTTGGCGATATAGTACATTTTCGGTATTACTCATTCGACCCTTTTACGACGAACCCCAGTCGAATGAAATTGCTTAAATTGATAAACCGATGAGGAAAGACGGTTGATTTTCTGCACATTACTAGAGATATTTTTTCATTTTAAAATGGGAATTATGTGATAAGATAAGTCCTATCTTACCAACAAAACGAAACCCTTTCAGAGGAACGTTGATTTCATCGGTGTACGATCCGAATCCTTTGGGAAATTGGAAACTCGACAAGCGGTAATCGCAAAAGCCGAGCACGCGTTCTCCGTAACTGCATAGCTTATCCAGTGCATGATTGACGTCATTCCTTATTCTGTCCTCGAAGATCGCTTCCTTATCGTTCAATAGTATCGTAGAGCAGATTTCGATGATTTTCTCAGGAGCTCCCTTCATCACTAGCAAATACTCGTTCATGTCACTATGATGAACAGAAATTTGGTACCTATAGATCGCATATGGAATGATACATGAAATACATGATTGATTGATCGATCGATCATAATGCTTACTTGTAGCTCGAGCTAAATGGTATCTCAGCTATTTTCGTCCATTTTGTTCTAACATCTGCAATGTCGCCAACCGTCATTTCGGTGAATTTGAGAAGAGCGATTTCTGAGGCATCACCACCAGTACACTCACGCTTCAGAATCGTAACATCCTAATCACCTTTTAGATGAATAAACTCATTTTATAAACGTTTTAAATGATTCTGACCTGTTGTCGTGGTTTGAATTCAGCTCTATTGCACAAGATGACGATCCTGGTGAGAGCAGCGAATGCTGATCCGCTTCCTCGATTCTTTCCAAGTTCCTGTGTTTCCGTCGTATCACATTTCACGACTTTATTATCATACCTGAATTAATTTAAAGAAAAATTACTAATATTTCCTATTCAACATTCACCACAAATGCGACACAGTCATCCTGTTCTGTGTCAAAGTGCCGGTTTTGTCAGAGCAAATCGTTGACGTTGATCCTGAAAAATCCGTCAACATTCAGTATCATTTTCTTTCCTACCAAGAGTTTCTACCGCTTCAAGATTTTTCACGAGACAGTTCTTGTTGGCCATCTTCTTCGCAGTCAACGTTAGACAGACAGTCACTGTCGCAATCAGTCCTTCAGGAACGTTTGACACAATAATACCTGCAAAAATCGATCTTTTTTACCCTTTTGTAATTGTTTCAGACCAATGAGGAATACGACTGCTGTTAGCCAATGATAGCCAAGGATGAATGCGATGAAGAAGAACGTGACGCCTAGGAAAATCGCGATTCCAGTGATAACGAAT
This sequence comes from Diploscapter coronatus, assembly GCA_964036155.1. Taxonomy (NCBI): domain Eukaryota; kingdom Metazoa; phylum Nematoda; class Chromadorea; order Rhabditida; family Rhabditidae; genus Diploscapter; species Diploscapter coronatus. The sequence goes on along the minus strand of OZ038423.1, from coordinate 81,835,830 downwards.
ATGAAGCGGTCAATTTCGCGTGCCAATGGTGTAATTCGTGTCTCGATGTTCGATGCCAAATGAGCAATACGTCCCATCGCCTAAAAATTTACATTTTTAATAGTTGCCCGATGTTTCTATAATTATTCGATCCTATTGAAAAGAGTATGATAAGGAGAAAATGATAAAATAAATCATCATCTATTTATAAAAAAAAAAGTAAATGCTGAAAGAAAAGTTTGGAAAACAATTTCAAAGCAGAGTAATCAGATAAACGACTGAACTAACCGTGCTATCACCAGTGTAGATGACGATTCCTTTGGCAGTGCCTTCAACGGCGTGCGTTGAGAAGAATGCGATATTCTTCGTTTCAAATGGAAGCTCGTTTGTGCAGATCGGAGATCGTAATTGCGGTTCAGATTCACCTGTCAGGGACGAATTGTCAACCTGAAATGCTAAATATTTTGAGAAAATGAGGTAAAGAGTTCGAAATCATAATGGCGACTTGTCTTTACCACATAAACTATATCTTTTCCTTCTAACATTAATGAGAGGTATGAAGCCAAATCAAGAATTTAATCACTCATAATATCTGACCATATATTCAGGGTTCACATGTTTGTTTATAATAAACTAGTGATATAGTGATTCACTTTGAATCCGCAGGCAGAGATTATGCGGATGTCAGCTGGAATTCGGTCTCCGCCTCGCACTTCGATAATATCGCCAACAACGAGATCTTCAGCTCGAACTTGTTGCTTCTCGCCGTCGCGAATCACTAGTGCTGTCTGGAAATTGGTCGATTCAAAGAAAAAACGTTGATATATTCAACTACTATTTTGTTCTTGTTTTCCCAAGAACGATTCCTTTTTTCATAGCTTCTCCTCATTCTCTTCCAGTAAATTCTCGCTTACCGTTCAGGTATGAACAACAACCTAACTCGCTATCCACTATGCCATGCTGCCATAAGTGGGGACTCTCTCTTGCACTATATTTTTGCTTAGCGTAGACTAGAAAGCGCTGAAATGGAAAGAATCTGAGAAACTCGAAAAAGGTCTCAGTTTATGGGAAAACGGTGGTAGATAGATCTCAAAATTTAGATTTCATATTTTGCGAAATGTCAAAATTATTATCAGAGGATCTCAAGAAATTCAGTGAAACGGCTATTATAAAATATCTAATCTAATATATTCATTGAGATTTTTAGCGACATTATCGACATTTACTGACTGTTGGAAGCATATCCTTGAATGAGTCCATGATGATTCCCGATTTTCGCTCCTGGAAATACTGGAAGCAGCCGGTAATAATGACTACGGACATAAGGACGACGCCTAGATAGAGATTGTCGCTCGATGGATACTCGATTGTGAAATAGTCCACAAAATAGGCAAAATAACACAGAAATGCTCCGATCTGAAATTTGTTGATTAGAATACTACCGATTTTTTCCAATAAGTTTACTATTTTGGGGTTCTAGTGGTGCAAAAGTGAACAATTTAATAGTATAGAAAGTTTAGTATTGATTTTCGAAAGAATTGCACAAAATTCTTCGCCTAAATCTTTATCGCCTGACGGTATTTCACAATATACTCACCCAAAGAAGCATCGCAAACCCGCCGAAGAGGTTCTTGCAAAATTTGACCAATTCGGGTGTCGTTTTCGGCGGTGATAGAATATTCGGGCCATTTATCCGAAGCAATTCTTCTGCTTGTTCACTTCTTAGTCCCTAAATTTGGAGTAAATATGATCTAGCTTCAACATATAAATGCTATCTAGAGATTTTCAAACAATTAGATCAAATAGTGCATTTCGAGAGTTTGACTGTAACTTATGGATTTAAACATTACCTTGGCTAGATTAGACTGCAATTTGCTAGCAAGCTCATCTAGCGGAATCATATGTTCGGTGATTTGGAATTCGTCCTTCAAATCGTCGATACTTTCCTTGCTTTTTGTCTTTTTCTTCTTAAACATTTCTTCCCTAAAAATAAATTAACTACCAAATTTATTTTTAAAAAATCGAAATTTTATTAAGGTTTTGAAATTCTACTGACTTTGCATCAAAATCACAACATATGAATATCGATTACATAAATCAATTTGTAACGAAGATGGAAGTTTCGTTGAAATCAGTACAACGTATTTTGCATTTTCACGATGATTTACGATTAATTTTCGAAAATTGAAAGTGTTGTGATAACACGCAGAGAACCTGTAATGTCGTAAACCGAGTGATTACTGATGGAATTTGTCTACGAATCTATGATGTTTAGTGATGGTGAGAGTAATATAAAGTTGGTAGAGAGAGAAACATCAATTTGATATAAAAGACGAGGAAAAGAAATGATTATCAATTTGCAGACAAACTCATGTTTCATGTTTCAAGCGATTATTTTTGAGTGGGGTTGATTCTATGGGGGAGAGGATTAATGAAAGCAAAGATTTGCCTCTTTGAAGGTAGTAATACTGGGTACGCCATAAATATGGATTACTTTCTCCGATTTAAAGAAAATACTCGATAAATCGGAATTTGAAAAAGTTGAGCAATATTTCCTAGCCCTTTACCATCAAGGGATAAAGTCAATAGATTTATTTAGTAACAAAGTTATGTGAAAACTGTATTGTTAATGACTGATATTCAAGGCAGAATAAAGGAAGGATGCACAAATTCGAATACACAAAAGGTGTGCATTGCATAATATCACACAGTCGTCAATCTCTTTATTTGAATCAATGAAATGTTGTCTATTCACTTGCAGACAATGAACTAATTTCCATGCATCTATTTTTTAAACTTTTATTCCGTCTCAAGTTATCGATCATTGACAGTATCATATTGCGTCTAGTAACAAATATAAAAACATTCGAATATTTCCTAGCTTGCAATAAAAATTCGAAATTGAAAAAAAAAACAATTCAAGTGCAAGTAGGGCGTACATATCGTATGTATATGAAACTATCAAGTATACCAAGAAAAAGTATATTCTGTCGAAAATATAATATTATATATAAATTCTACTTCCTAATTTGGATCCCTTCTACCCAAATATGGATAAAAATAAATTGTATGTAAATTTTGGTCATGTTATCTACACAATGTTTCCAAGGATCTTTCCAGGCTGCAGTTAATGATGAGTGTAACTTCGTTCATCTCTTATCTTGCTTAATTCGATGTTGCTCGTACTCTTACGACGAATTCTTAGGCCAGATTCGGGCTCAACTTCTTCAAGCTTGTGCAGTTTAGATCCGCTCTGAATTTGTTCTTTCGCAAATGATATTGTCGGCTGCAAGCCATAGAAGACAAGCTAATATTGGTGCAGCGAGAGGGAGAGAAAGGTGAATGAATGCGCGATTGCTCGTCACTTTATTCAAAAATCGAGTTGTTTAATTTCTTCGCTTTGTTTTACTTGGCTCATTTGTTTATTTATTTACTTTTGCCAATTTTTGTCAATCAAATATCAGGTATGATAGTCGGAAGCTCCTAAAATCTATCGCACGTCGAACGAATGTCGCCAATAACGAAAAATCATGGGAAATCGAATTTGAATTCAACAGCAAAATTGACGATGCTCGCTTTTTGAATAAAGTGACGAGCAATCGCGCATTCATTCACCTTTCTCTCCCTCTCGCTGCACCAATATTAGCTTGCCTTTTATGACTTGCAGCTGATAATAATATAAAATTTTTAAAAATCTGAAACTTTCGTCCCGTCCTGTTTGCTGCTCACCTCGAACTGAAGCATGTAGTCGTCATGAATCTCGTCGTCTGCACCAGATTCTAGTCTTCTTCGATTTCCAGCAACACTCCTCTTCGGCTGGTGTTCTTCCATCTCTTTGAGTTTTCTCTCGAGTAGCTCAGAGAATAGCGAGTAGAGCTGCTCCACATCGGCGCCCTGTTGTTGAACCTAAATTATTCGTTCATTAATTGCTAATTTCTTCCATTTATGGATAAATTCAGGATTCTGTAAAAGTTGTAGCATCTCAACAATAAAATTAGCGTAAGAAGAATTATATAAGTTTTCTTCCCCATAATATTTGCATTTCACGATTTTATTTGTGGCGTCTAATTCTTGAAGATGTAAAGTGGAGTATGCTTTGTGGGTAGAGCCTAATGTCTAATGTATACAGCGTAGTACAGCGCAACAGAACACCTGCTTGAGCTATTGTCTGCGCTGTTTCGCTGTGCATTAGGCTCCACCCACAAATACATACCCCACTTTGCGCTTCAAAGAATTGGGGCGCCCACAATACTACGTTTCCATGTTTTCCAAGTACTAACCTTTCCGAATTGTCGATCCGCGGGAGTCAGTGTCAGGTTATTGTCCATAGCGGTCTGGATTGGCACTTCGGCACTACAAAATGTAAGCTTTTATCAGAATGATATCAACCTTTCAAGATTAAAACATATTTTAAGCGCATTCTCTAATTGAGCAGTTCATAAATGGCGTAATGCTTTTTAGTATTTTATCAAAATCAAAGACGATGCAATTCTTCCGTCTTTGCACAATTACTATTAGTTTTTTTAATAGTATTCTGTCGTTTTTGCATTCGTTACCTCGTCATTGGGCCATTTGCAAGTTTAGTTGTAAGTGTTAATTTAAAAAAAAAAAAAACGTAAAGCATGTATACCAATCGGATGTAAGTGAACGTTAATATGCTCATATTCGTATAAAATGCTGGAATAGTTAGAAAATATATAATCATAATTGACACGTTTATTGGAGATAATCCAAATAAAAAAGAATAGTAGGTTGACTAAGGTTTAGCTATTCGAGCCTACACTACCTACACCAGAATATCACATCGAGGTTAGCTTCAAGCATTACACTCTGCTGTGAGTGGGTTGATCAATTTAGCGTCATGGTTATGCGTCGTGTTTTTTCAATAGCCATTCGTACAATAATGAATCGTAGGATGGAATTCTGAATTCAGAAATAATGTGTTTCATCTATTTTTAGCGTTGAATATTTTTCCCTTGCCATTATCCTACGATATTTTCATCTTGGTCTTTCATAAATAAGGAATCGAATAATATTGTCGTGAGAGAACAGCAAATATAATGTGTAGATCAAGCGATGGTTATTGCATGTCGAACGAAACAAATGATCGAATTTGTGGTTCTGGATGGATACCTTCGAATCCGAGCGACAGCCTTGTGCCTGATGGACTCCTTGCTGTTGGCCATGCTCATCGCATCCTCAAGTGTGATCTTCTCGTAGGCGCGAATGATTCGAGTCGCATCGAACGTCTGTCGCTTCTCGTTTCGCATCAGAATCGGCTTTATGATCTTCGCGTTGAAACGTTCAAAGCTGAAATTTTCATTCTTCATTCTCAGAATCTGCAATCAACGTTGATCTGACCACCGTATGCTCTTGAATCAGTTCTTTTGTCTGATGTAAAGCACGTTCAATCGAAATGAATATTTCAAAGTATTGTCAACACGTAAAAAGGTTATTCAATCATAGAGGGGACGAGAAAATTCTGACAACTATCCACAAAATAATCAATTCAATTAAGAGCTAGATCTATAGTTAGAGCGTTTTCCCTGTATACACCAGCTCTCGGTGACCTCTTTTTTTCGTGTCGCTAATACCTGTTCTATGTGTACTTTCGAAGTATCGACTAAGATTTCAAATGTATAAATTTAAGCTCGCCATCAAGTGGCACTTCAAACTGACCTCCTGTATTCCACACCCACTCGATATCTACACTTACTCTTCTTTATTTTTTACTACCGTTCTCCAATACTCTCTTCTAAAACTATGCGTGGGTTACAAAAGGCACATCAGACCAAGAATTCCAATTTTGGATTGTATCAGGACCGTACTTATTCTTGATTTTAGATACAGAGAATTGGGAAGCTCGTTCTGATTGTTCATGAACTTTCGAATCCCATTACTTACTCTTCAACAAAAGAATAAGTTCCCCGTTGACCGGCAATATCTTCGACTCCGCTCATCATGTAGTCCAAGTATTTCATGTATACGCTTTCGGCCATCGTAGGAATTCTCTCATCTTTGGTTTTGACTTTCAGAAGTCGCACGAGGGGACGAATTGTTATTCCCTAAATCGTTCCGTCATACTGGTAGATAAGATAACTGGATGCTCAAAAATCGAATTTTAGGAATAATAAATCTAAGTGACGTAAACTAAGATTTTTTGTGAAAAATCACATGAAAATGATTGGTGGATGAGTAGAGGGATTGGCTAGGACAATATCAGAAGATTAGTAGGATATTAATTCAAGCACACCTGAAGAAATACGGTGAAGTAGATGACGACGATGGTGGTCGTGACGAACATCGGCTTTGCAACGATAGATGCCGGAATAGAGGCTGCCAAACCGAAAGCAATCGCTCCTCTCAAACCGCCATACGATAGAATGAATTGATCCACCTAAATTTGCTAATCCTCCAGTCATTAAGTAATCAGATCACCTTGGAAAACTCTTTACTTTGGTTACCATTACCAAATTTATTCAGCAGAAAGCACTGAACGACAACCCCTAGAATAAAGTAATCTGATTTGAGAGTATTTTCCTTCGATTTTCTACCGATAACTCGATACAATAGGCAAAATACGAGTGTAGAAACAACGAATAACGTGTCCCAATGATGATCGCTTGAGATAGTCGATATTCCCAGAAACCTAAATGTGATCTTGGAGGTGATTTCTCAACGACACGAAATTTTAATATTTCATAATTCATCTTACAAAACTTTCAATATGATAGAAAGAGCTCAAAAATCGTAGTTTTGTACAAAATGTGAAGGTAGAACTTTTCCCGGACATAAATTTCTCGGCTTCACCAGTTTATTCTATGCAGCAAGAATGCATTAATGAATCTGGGATAGATTCGATGCAGAGAAATACTTCATCTCGTTCCTAATAGACAATAGCTCACATGAAGATGACAATTTCGGTCGATTGGGCGATCATTTTGGTAAAATATTTGACGGAGTTCGCTGCAGAGTGGCTGATGTTTCCCTTTACGTACATCTTCATAACCATTCCACAGACGGCGATTCTGAAGAACTATTCACATCTTCATTAATAAATTTAGATGATCCTACGCTATGATCGATGATAGGGATATCATTTCCGCAGTCAAATATGCCAGATATGGTAGAGTAAATATGAACACGGGCGCCAGAATGCGTACACCTGTTGTGTACCTGAAATATGAAATGAACATGTAATAGAGTGCGAACTGGTACTCTACACCTGGACAAAGGGCCGGTACAAGAACGTAACGGGCACGCTTGCAATTATTAGTAGTTACGAGCAGTAAATGGAGGAAACTGATCCGTTTTTACTCGTATTTGGTAGACAATCAATAAAGGTAGCACCACAGAAATTTGACGAATATGCATATTTTGAGTCAATTTAGAAAGTAATAGCTACCCATAAGGTATCGAGAATAGGGATTTAGTAACAGATTATTGGGTATCAAACTTTTCAGTTTAGAAAATTTATATGTCGATAATTTGATAAATTTTTTCGGTACTACTTTTACTAATTGCCTATTTGCTACGAGAGCGGCTGATAATTGGGCCCGCCTCCCTCAGTTGCTATTCGTAAATGAAAACAGATCCGCTGGGTCCTCGTACCGCCGACCCGTTGACTGGGTAGCGAGTATTTACTTTGTAATGAGACTAGTGATGAATGCGAATGCAATTCCAATCAATGCACCACCAACGGCAACAAGCACAAACGACGCACCTCCTGATGCATAATCGACCACCTAAATCTTTTATGTAGAATCGATACTTCTGTCGATAAGTGATTCGGACTGTTCGTGGTACGCATTTTTAGCAATTCAAACAACTATGATTGAAAAACTTCTTAACTTGCCGTTAAGTTCTCCGAACCAATCATTGCGAACGATTTGAACATTTGGTAGAGCACCTGAAATCTATAGATTAATCAAATTTAATTTTCTCTCTCACTGATATATAAATTTGCTGCATTTTTTCGGGCTCCGATAAAATTTTGTACCTAGAATTTCGGAGTTGTTATGTTTTTTTTTCAAATTTCATGATGAGGACCAATGTTGTGCAATATAATATTCAATCAAAGAACTGGATTATGCCAGATAAATCGAACCATATTTGGCAAGTGATGTGAGATGGAAAATGCGAGCATGAACGAATTGTGAATGACGTGATGACGAGAGCTATGATTAGAGTTGAAGAAAAAGATAGAACAGGATAAAACTCATCGAAAAATATTGCACAAGTTCTGAACTTATAACGTCATTCAGTATTTTCACTCGCTCACATGCACCCAAAATGTTCCACAACAGTTCAAACCTATTATTTGATAGTGTATCAGTGAAAGATATTTTTACTTTAAAAAGAAAATGGTATCTTACCACAGTAACACCATCATTGAATAATGCTTCTCCGAAAACATTGATAAAGAGAAACTCATTGACATTGATTTCTTCAAATACTGCGATAACAGCGACCTAAGATTATAAACGATTAAAAACGCCAATTCATCGTTGTAAGAGTTGACGTTGGTTTTTTGAAAATTTTAGAAAGAAAAAGGCAAGAAATTTTATGATGTAGCTGGGGAAATAAAATTTCGATTATATCTTTTTCTTCGAATTCTTTTTTTTGTAATATTTTTAGTACTTTTTTTTTTTTTTATATTCCTCTTTTGGTAAACTCATTTTTAATTAATCATAGAAAGACTTCAACATGAATTTTCTAAAAGTCAAAATCAACTATCGAAGTTGTATCATTGGTCGATATTTGGTGTGTGTAGTTGACATCATCGTCTGATGCCGATCATTTTGACAATAAATCACCCTTAACTTACGGGGTCGACTGCAGAAATCAGCGCTGAGAATACGAAAATTTCGAAGGTAGCAAATTGCATCGAAAACAGTCCATAATTATTCATGACTAACAACGAAATACCTAAATTCAAATTTTTATAAGATGTTTCTCTTCAAAAATTTTCTTTATTTCAAGACGTTACTGACGGTATTAAATAAAAAAAATTTTCATTGGTATGCCATAATTAGCATATTGATGTATTAAAAGGGAAAAATTAAATAAAAATATTTCAAAGATACAGTTGAAACCAAATATACCAATTGCAAATGTGTTCCACACGGTACCGATTATGGCAAATAATAGCACTGATCGGAAGCACTCGAACAGTGCTCGATTTGGCATAAAATACCCTAAAATACTCAAATTATCGTGCTTTCATGAATTTTTCATCGACAAAATTCATAAATTGACTACGGGTTTGAAAATCTTGCATTCTTGACGTAAATACTGAGTGTTTCAAGTAATCTGATCCTATTTGATCATGTCATAAAAATCTTATTTCTAAGCAAATTCTATAGAATTTTTTTTCTATTAAATGCGCATGGTCAGCATAATTTTGGTGGTAGCTCATTTGGGTCGATTACCAGAATTTTTCGGGTCAGGTTAACGGCTCGAAAAATTAGGATAAACGGCCCGAAAAGGTACTATACAAAATTGTATTGTCCTTGTGTATCTAATGCAGAAAACCCCGTGGAATTTGGTTAGAAAATAAGATTTTTATGGTATGATCGCATAGGCTCAGATTACTTAAAGCCCTTGCATAATTTCTTCTCATGAATTCCAAATATGCATATAATTTGTTCAATTGGATTATTCGTAAATTTAATCAATATCAAATTTTCTAATGTCTAACCTGCATCAAAAATTATAGGTGGCAGTAGATAAAGAAAGAAGGTGTGCGAATCAAGTGAATAGTATTGCAGATCTGCATGAGACTCGTGAAGCAACAACCCAAGTAGAATTCCAACGACAATCAACAGAGCCGAGTCTGGGACGAAATGAGACAGACGAGATACGTTAAACACTAAATAAACAAAATGCCTCAGTGAATTGACAAATTAGAATTTTCGCAACTTTGTAACCTATAAAAATCGCTCTATCTTTACTGGATTTAAAAAAAATTATATTATCAACGCGCAAAAAGGCGGTTAAACGAGTATAGAGAGAAATGCAGACGCTTGAAATCCTCATTCATCCGATCGAGGAAATAGCGTGCTATATGAATAGTTGACGAATTTCCTCTGCATTCTTTAGACCCAATGACCGCTTTTTTACCAGGTTACCAATACCCTATCCTAATAATTCCTTTAAAAATAGTAGCCACGCTATTTTTCGAAGAAAAGTGACTATAAAATGGGCAATGAAGAATCCAAGAAAGGGTTGTGAAGTCGTGCAAAATCAAAACCGCTCAATAAGCTAAAAATGCGTAAATTTGGATTTTTCGTTACGCTGCAACATGGAGAAGTAGTAATGTTCAAAGAAAGAGAGGATTACACTATGATCTCCTAATACGAAATCCTATTTCTCCATGCTTGTCGGTACGAAAAACCCAAATCGCCATCAAATGGAATTTTATCTTGAACCAATTTTTTCGCATATTTTCATTCGAAAGATTTTTTATAAACAAACCTATTTTGGCAAGCGCAGCGACCACGAGCCACATCGTAATGACATATGGCGCTTGAACAGAGTGAAAGTTGAAGCGGAGCACCTGAATTTGATTGCTGATAATTCAGGATGCGAGTACTTTCTTTCCGAAGTCTTAAAGTGAGTATCTTTTTCCAAGTGATATTTCTCTCATTTTCTTCTTTATTTGGAGAAATGTACTCACTTGTGGGAGGAACGTACTCGCAATCGATAATTTATATTATAATAAAAATCCATTATATTTTCATAGTTAAGTAAATTTCATGAAGGACGAAGCTAATTTCATGTGCAGCATGAAATGTCTCGGATTCATATTTATTTGTTTATTAGATCTAATAGTAAGCTCACTTAAATTGTGATTGTTTCATCATTGGTATAATAAGCATATAAAAATTAATGATAGAAAACCTGAAAATTCATGGTCCCGTTTTCATTCTCCTCGACTTGTTCAGCGATCGTTCCATAGCAAAGCAGCAACAGACAGAGTCGCAGATACTGCATTTTGATGAACTGAAACGAAAACGTGAATGAAAGTGGGTATTATGGCTAGGCATATCGATTAATTCAAGTCAATAGCGATAGCGACGACAACAAACGGTCATAAAAGCAATCTATTTGAAACTTGAAATTTTCACTTTTCTAGCTCAGTTTCGCGATTTCGACGAAATGGTTTTGTAAAATTGATGCCCAATTAATCTAAGCTCATAGTTTTGCATAATTTCTAAGATGCAGTGTCTGAAAAATCGGAATGGCACCGATCAAATCAATAATAAAGAATGCGAATTCGAAACAAGAATGGAAATAGCGAAATGCTTAGTGGTGTCGTAAAGATACAGATGTTCAATGTATGATGCATCTGATCACTTGTTTTCTTCAACTTGTCACTGTGATTAGGTGAAATTCGATTAGTGAATTCGGAGAGAGAGAGAGATGGCATTCAACGAATTGATATGAACGCGAAGTGGCAATTGAAAAAAATTCCTGCTTAAAGTTTATTATCATACTCCCGCCCTATTTATGTCTAATGTTTAGTCGCTTTCATTTGTATTTTCCAATGCTTTCTGAAAAAAATACATTAATTCTTTTGAAAATGAACTGACAAATAATGCAATAGTCTAAAAACTAATTACTCGATCCGAAAACGCTTTACAAAATAGAAAATACCTACTATCTGTGAAATATCCTTTGGTATATTGCTTTTCATCTCAAAATCTGCCATTGTCACGAACCGGGGATAAGAAAAAAAAACAATTATTCATGTTCAAGAGTCGATATTTCAATGCAGATGTAAAATGTCGTTCAAATTCCTATGTAGTTATTTAAATGGTGATCTAGAAAAGAAGTACTTGGTCTGAAATAGTGATAATTGGGAGACGCATAAACCTAAAGAAGATGATCGTCAGAAATCTCATGCGACCTGCCTCTTGAATATTTTCTTACCAAATTTGCGTCTATATCTTGACATTGGCAAAAACCATTTTTGCAAAGTGCTATCATAATGATTTCGCCCGTGCGATCTAGCCCATGTAAGCTAGTTTTGACTAACGAGGTACTCCCTAGGCGGGAATTTTCAATATTTCAACCGAAATATGTATAAGCAAGTTTCAGAGAAAAAAATAATAACAAAAGTGTGTTGAAATAACGACTGAATGATTATGCACTATCCCCACGCGTGGGTCTACATCTCTACGCCCTCATCTCTAACAATAAACTTGTCTCTGAAAAGGACGACAGGAATTATCAGCATGAACTTTGCATCTCATTTGCACTGTGTATTCAATTTGATGTTCATATATTCATGAAACAACACGGAAAAAAGTTTGCAAGTGACAAGGAGTGGATTTTTCAGCAGATGATACATAGAAAGTAAATTATTAAATTAAATTGTTCATATTCAAGAAAAATAATAGTGAAAACTAAAACTAATTTTAGATTATGTTAAATCTGATTTGATTATAAAGATTAAAATTAAAACTTCGAATATGATTTAAATTACATACTTTGCATGGAGAATGATAGTTAGAGTCTCCAAGTTCCACCCCTTTGCAAAAATGCATTTTGATAGAAACATGGTAGTTTGCAAAGCAAAGATTTAGGAAGGAAGTACCTTTCAAACTCAAAATATCTCAAAAACCCAGTCTAAATCGATAATAAACCTGATGAAACGGTACTGTGCCAAAAATCAGGTTAAAAAGCGTGTTCATTTTGGATGTTGAATTTTTGCAATTTTTTTTCGGTCAGTGAATTTTTTCTTCATAAAATCCTTATTTACAACTCAGACCACCTTTCTGTTCAAAAAGTTTACCCCAAAACGCGATTTGGTATATCCACTTGGAGGCCCTAGTGAGTTTTTTCTTTGAAGATAGAGTTTTAATCACATATTTTTATTCATTTATTGGCAAACCTTGTAGAAATTGATATGATAATAATTGAAGTTTTTCTACAATTTCGTATAAGCATATTATGAATAAATTCCTTCTTTTTAAAAAGAGTAAATGATGAGATCGTCTAAACATGAATGGTACATATCTCTAGTAATGAGCTGTTTAAATTATAATCCCTGCTTGGTGATGTTTCCTGTACATGAAAATGATAAGCAAATAAATGTGAAAACATTACAAATTTCTTGTGATTACAATATGATAAGTGATATACAAGAAACCAAAATTCTGAACCGCTTTCACAAACAAATTCGAGCTGTAAAGATAAAAATTCAAGACCACATGAGCTGAAGCTATAAAAATGAGGAATCTTTGTCTTGAAATGTTAAATATTAAAGTTTCGGAAAATTATTACTTTTGCAAGCCCTTACACAATTTTTCTAAAATATCTTTGGCTAACACTAATATTAATTGATGAGGAGAAAAGTATTTGATTATGTTTGATTTTTTCTCTCAGATCGCTTATTTTAAATTAAAGATTTGTATTCAAAGTTCTGGCAGCGTAATTTTTGAGTGAATTTGTGGGCAAATTGCGAGGCTGATGAGTTTGTGACATTTTGAGTGCATCCGAGTATGAGGGTAGAGATGATTGAGTCAAACATGATTTGTAGGATGGGGGACGATCCTGAAAGATTCGATCGGTTATGATTGCATTTCTTTTCAACTAAAATAATTTGAGTGGAATTCATTTATCATACGGAAATATTCTACAAATGTCGAACTAGTCCCTTAAATTTAGATAAAGATTTTTGTTCTTTCGAAAACATTTCATGTTGCAGCAAGAGTAGATAATAAATTCTAGTTAAGAGGGTAAATGATGTGAATAACCATCAAAGTTCCAGAAAGTACGGTGACGAGACGTGATATCATTGATAACAAAAGGTACTGTAGGTTTAAAGAGACATTATTTGATATTCTACCATAAATTTTGGTATCGTCTCGATTTTCTACCAACACAATTTTTACTTTTTACCATAATAAATAATCGAATGATTTTGATAAATCGCGATATCGCGATGTTACTAAATAAAGGATCCAGCACATTTAGAGATATAATTGGTTTCATTTAACTCTTAGAATTCTTATGATTAATATTACGATCGAGTCAAGAAGAGATTACGATACCGAAATTTTCGAAGATCGCTCTCAATTTCGACTTTCCAAAATTTAATTTTGTTACATTCCTGATATATAAAATGATCGATTTGTTGACGCTAACTAACCGTTTGTGGCTTCTGAGGTTGTTCGATGCAGGCATGCAATTCTTCGTCGTCTTTCAGGAGCCGTTTAAAGAGCTGATAGTGAACCTGGATGACGATGGAATAGACGACGAGGAAGAACGGCGCCAGGTAGTAGAGCGATGTGTGCTCGCGGATCGCATCCTTGATTCTTCGAGTCACGTAATCATCGTGTTCAGAATATTTGTGCTAAAGATATTAGCTTTGTTATCATGTACAGACTGATGATTACTAATAATAAGTTGCGTGATGCGTGACGAAGTAAACTCGCTATTCATGCAAAGGTTGAATTTGAGAAGAATACTTGAATGTGAAAAGTATTGTTGATGGCGAAATCTCTAAGGTCGAAAATGAGGAGAAAGGATGATTTTAGGATCCGTTTCTTTTTTTGCGTACTATTTTTCGATTTTCTAGCCACTAAAAACAACTGCACCACTTTGCATCTCCCAGATTTCGGCATTACTAATAAGAAGACATGTAATATTAAGTTACTTTTCAGAGCATTCTTTTATTTAATTACTTTTTTTATTCTGAAAAATATCGTACTCATCGTAATTTTTAAATTTCCGGCTATCTCATTATTTTATTTAACTATCGCCTTTTCTTATGAAGTTCAAATCTTTCTCAGTGTATTATCTAAAAGTAACTATGAAATGACCTACATCAATGATAGTTAATTGAGAATCGACCAGAGTTGAGTTATTGCCGTCTTCCTGATGAACGGTGATTGTGTTGCCGACGACGTAGAGTAGACATGTCCATAGAATGATCTGAAACTATGATTTTTTTTTACAATTTTTCCCATATCTCGCAGAAAAAAAACTCTAAAATATTTCTATAAACTTGGTGCTCAGATCGACTAATTTAGGTCTGCCCTCCAATTCTGAAAGCAGTTTTATTTCCTTCGCACTCTTCTTTAGAAAATGAAGCAATTGTTTGTTCAAATTAACAAGAAGCCTCTTACTGATATTCACAATTCTACTTTCGTTTAGAAAACAACAAATATTTGGTGAGATGAAAATTTAAAAATTTCCTATTCCGAATTATCACTGCTAAGCGAAATTCGAAGAAAAAAATACCTTTGCAATAATATTTGGAATCATAAGCAGTGGCATATTGAAGAGGACGCCTTCAATGTTGCAGAATAATAATCCGACATCAATAACGATCAGGATCAGCAAATGCCAGGTGAGATAATAGTGACCAACGCTGAAGATGAAGAACCCGTCTATCATGGCGAGCAAAATTACGGCGCATATTCTCTAAAATGGAATAATTTGCAAAAATTGACAATCTATTAAGAGCAGAATAACGAAATGATGGGATATATGTGGCTTCGTGTAAACTTCGCCAATTATAAATGGAACTAGGCTAGGGTAGGACAGGACTAGCTAGGCTAAACTGCCCAACATTCTACTCGATGGGCTGATCACTTACTTAGCTATAATAGTGGATATAGCTTACAAGAAGCCGGTGTATGTATTTAGACTTGCAATAAATACCCACGAATATTCGTTGTCACCGCATAACATACGTTGAGGAATAATTTTAAAAATGTTGAAATAATCCAGCGCATAAAGCATATTGCGTATTGTTGATCGAAAAAAAATTGAAAGTCGAGATATGTTGTTAGAGGGCAAACTCAATAAGAAATAGTGTAGAAAATTAGAATTTCTAAAACTCACTTGCTTGTTTTTCTTCTTCACTATCTGACGTGATGCTTCGAGAGTGGGAGCATTGCTTTGATGCATCAACTAAACGCCCGACAAAATAGTCTTCTCAAGGATTTGACTCCTGAAATTTGTCAAATCAATTAACATGAAATGTCATAAAAGGAAAAAAAATAATAAAATACATAATACAGAATGTTTGGAAGTGTGTGTATTGGTTAAAAATGGATTAATTCGTGATTCATAAGATGAGTTATTCAGATCATTTCATAGAAATACATAAGCCGAAAAATTACAGAATCATTATGATGCTAGTCAAATAATTGAGAACAAATATAAATTTAATTATGATCTATAAGATATAGAAGAATAAGAAAAAGTATGAAGTTTTATGAGATCTTCAAAATTTTGCGCACCATTGCTTATTTTAACGTAACACATACACGAATCTATGACACTGTCATAGCTCCATTTTCTCTAAATTATTCTATGGGAATGATATGTTGAGTATAAAGAAAACACGATGTTTATGGGCGGAGTATAAACCTGGAGAAGTTGAATATCGTCATTGCTCATTTGAAATTTCATCATGACATTTTCTCGCTCTTTGCAAATCGTTCTATCTTACTCACATCACTTTTCGGAAATGAAGCGAACCATCTCAGAGTTTGCAGGAAGAAAGAACGCGTTAGGTCGAATTCGACCAAATTTGGTCCATAAGAAAATGATATCACTCCGGTGCAATCGTCAAGGGTCTCTGATTGTTGTTCGTTCAGAAAACGGTAGTGACACAGTCGCACAAAACGTCTAACATCATTCCTCCCCTCCTCACTACTTTGTCGTTATAAAGAGCGAAAAGCAGAGAGTACAGTGACGTCGAATGAGTGATGAACTTATTGTGTTGTTAGATGGAAGAAACGGTAGAATAATGAGCAGGTCTATTTCGAAGAAAACATCCTAACAAACTCGTCATTTGACTAACAGAAATTATTGAGAAATAGTGTCATGAAAATAATTCATAAAATAATCAACCGAAAACGCAACAAAATTGTTCATATAGCATGCGGTAAAGTGGAAGTTGTAAATAAGCTAATTGTCTCCAATTTTAATCTGGATTGATGATAAATTCTAATATTTCAAGAAAATAGCATTGCGGTGTCATTAGAAGGCCAATACTGAGCTTTATATAATAAAGAAGAGAGAAAGGGTTTGAATAATTCAAAGAATGGGTATTCTAATCAGAGAATGGACTATTTAACTCGCATGTCGTTTGAAAAGAAATCGGATAATTCTAGTGGTGAATTAAAAATATGCCTCTCCAGTTCAGATCAGCAAAATTGTTGGCAATATCATTTTCAATGTCCAGAACTACATTTATCCGGTATCAAAGATTTTTCAACTTTCGTACTTCACTTTCTCAAAATGGAAATATTTCATTTCAAGAATTTTGAATCATAATTTATGAATACCAATTTTGAAAATTTCTAGTTCAGTTTTGTAGTAAATATTGAATTTCCATCTATTAACATTCTGGATTTTATTTCAGCAAGATTAAAGCCATAGAATGCAGAAGGAAACGAATCTTATTGTAGGATTGTAGACACAGATGAGAGAGCGTTTTATGTCTTCTCACTTTGCCAACATCAGTTCTTAAATTATCAAATAACAATAACTTTTGCTGAAGTAAGAGATTATCTATTCAAACAAAAATAATTTACGGGTAAAGATGATCTATTTACTTGAAAGATAAATAATAAGAATCTAGAATTTATCGAAAAATATTTATTCAAAGACAATAACTGAATGCAATAATTGGGAAGATCATTGTAATGTAAACGTACATATCACTGAATTTAAAAGCTAAATGTAAAACACATAACCGAATTTTGCACTAAAATAAAATTAATGCTCGTCCTCTATCACTTTAGAATAATAGTGCGCATAGCGCGCTTTATTAGAGAACATTTGAAATCTCAAATTTTATGAAAACATAACTTGGAAACTGAGAAGTGACGGGATAACGTGAAGACGTGAGCTATCTTTCCCCACATTATTTCTCTACTTTTTCACCCTCGCCTATCCCTAATTATAGATCATGTCCTCACATCATCATGTCATTTCAATACTTGCCACATAACTATGAGAATCATTTTGTCATGATTCGATTTATAATTTCTAACATTGTCTGAAGATATTATTTGAGGATCCCATATTTCTCATCTTAGGTAGTACCTATCATTCACGCATAAATTTTGAGAAGAATAATAATTAGGAATATTTCACAGCAGCATAAAAATATTCACAGAACGAATCAAATTTTTGCTATGACCAGAAAAAATATGGCGAATTAAATTTTAGGACTAGTTATATATTTGATAAGTGAAATCTAAAATAAAATGATGTACTATTAATTTCATCAAATTAAGCTGAAATTTTCCTCTATGAAAGGCACCAAATCTTGAATCTTTGAATTCATACAAAAGAAGTGATTTTTGTGAAAGTTCTGTGAAACGACATCCCGTATGTTGAGAAATTAATTTAAAAGCAAAGTTCCATTATATGATTGGGTAGCGCTGACAAAATCCAGGAGGTGATCCTTTTTGGCAGCCTTGATGAATTCCAGTGCGTTGGCGTAGACGCCACCCACGATGAAGAAGATCCCCAAACTCACCATCGCCACATTGCGGATCACTTTGAGCGAGCGACAGAACGACGAGTCAGCTTTCTAAACTCAGAAATCGTTAAGCAACAGCTATTGTGGAATAGGAAGAGGTAAATACTGCATACTCTTTGCAACTTTCCTTCCCCAAGTCCCGCCCCTCTATTTCTTTTCGCTTTTCTCGGGAAACGAAAAGAAAACAAGAGCGAGGAGAGAGAAAATAACGAGGGAAAAGAAAGGCGGGTGCGTACAAAAGCAAGTTGCAAATAATATGCAGTATCTACCTCCTCACAAGCCATAATATATTATTGATTGGGGGAGAACGCGTCGATATTCGAACATTACGCTATTCGTCTCGTTTCTCTCCTACGCAACTCACTATTTCGTTACAAATTCGACTTCTAATTGCTGCATGAATATCGACTTTCTCGCCAATCAACGATACCTTCCAATCATCCCAGAAGCAGATCAGCTCGAAGATTGGCGGATAGATGAGAGCACAGAGAGTTCCGGTTGTGACGCCCACCAAGGAGCACATGATGTCGAGATGGGGCACGATGAGCACCATCAGATACGTGACGAACACGAAGAAGATGCGGAACAGCTAATATCGTCCGATTTATAATTGGCGAACAAACATTTCTCTCCTACCTTAGCTGCAACCTTGATCGGGAATCGTGGGAATATTTTTCCAAACTTGGTCTTGAAGCCATTCTCAAACAAATCGAATATGACATACATCGCCATACCGTTGCCCAAAATTGACTGCATGATCAAGCAAATCGTCACGGTGTTGTAGAATCTAAAATCATAAGTATTTCTTAATTTCACAGAGATATAGAACGAAAATTTGAGAATTCATTAAGTCCAGGGCTCTAACGGCTCGGTCCATATTTTACGGGCCGGACTGAGGAAAATTGAAAATCCCACGGGCCGAGCCGAAATTTTTCGACCTGTTTAGAACTCTAGTTAAGTCATCATTTTTCAATGGAAGTTTTCTTCTTGCACATTTGTGTTTATGGTACACAAATGTTACGCTTTTAATAATTAGCAAACCCTACCCATCATTTGGCACATTTTCGGTGATCGTCACTCCAGTCTCAGCTCCATACGTTGTGTACCCGATGAAGCCTAGGAACTGCATGAAGAATGAGCAAATTCCGAACGTGATGGTCAGAATTCCGCATGGAGCGAGGAAAGCTTCGTGGTTGCGCACCTTGTTTTCGACTGGGAGAACCTGAATTTGCCATTTTCTATCATATGGTCAGATTGTGGTCAGCTTTACCATCGTCTGCCCCTCAAAAGCGTAGATCAATTGGCCGATCATGAAGAGGAAATCGGTGAACGACGTGTAGGCCGGCAATTCAGTCCAGTGATTGGGCTGTCTAAAGAATTATTTTGCCTAAACCTTGATAGTTGCTATTGTCAATGACTGGTTACATGAAACAGAATAAACGCTGCACAAATTCGAATACGCAAAAAGTGTGCATTGAGTAATATCACGCAATCGTCAAACTCCTTATTTGAATCGATGAAATGTCGTCTATTCCTTTGCTAACAACGCGCTAATTTTCATTCATCAAATTTTGTTCCTTTTATTCTGCCTCAAGTTATCGGCTATTGACAATAACATTTCATTTTTTAAGTGAGCTATGCTGCGCTTGACGGTATTACATACCTTTACTATCTTTACGCTACATTTCTACACCTACACTATGATGTATGAATCAGAAGAAATTGAATAGAATTAGAATAAAAGAAATAAGATCAGTAGCTGGAGAAATGATATATGATAGACTACTCGCCTGACTGTATATTGGATGATAACTGCAGCGCCAACGGCAAGGAACACGGTGGACACCATCGCGAAGAAATAGATGACGCGCATGTTGGTGAAGCAGTTCGTGACGAGGATTGTCGACAGAGTGATCGAGGCGAAGATGATCATCTGATGGTGCTTTTCACCGCCAATCAAGTGGCCGAACAGATGCGTCTGAAAGTTCAATGTGATTAATGAGAACATGCTGAATGATTGATTTAATAGTCATTTGAATATCTGCACTATATGAGGAACGGTCGCTGCGCACCAAAATCTTTGGTGCACAGTGACATACACTCCAATATATCATGCCATGAGTTGTAGTCCTGATAGATTTGATAGATAGCATCTGGATCTTCATTCTCAATATTCTTTTCGAAGTGAAACTTCATGATATGAAGAATCAAATTGCCAAGAAAATAGTTTCGATTTGATATTTCAATGGTCAGTTAGACAAGGCATGAACAAGTGTTCAGCCACTCCAAATTGACCTACCAGGTTCTCAGAGATAAACAATATCGCGACAGCGCACATGCCCAACTGATACAAAAGGATTGTCATGTCGACGATTATCCTAAAATTTGTCGATTTTTTAGACAAATATCGATTTTCTCTAAATTACATCACAAGCTTGCTGTGGTTGCGTAGCCACTTGATGTCTGACATTTCACAGATGCGCTTAGAAAAATGACCA
The DNA here is from genome assembly GCA_964036155.1 of Diploscapter coronatus. Classification (NCBI taxonomy): domain Eukaryota; kingdom Metazoa; phylum Nematoda; class Chromadorea; order Rhabditida; family Rhabditidae; genus Diploscapter; species Diploscapter coronatus. The sequence goes on along the minus strand of OZ038423.1, from coordinate 81,814,836 downwards.
TAATTCAGTGCTTCACGTCCGACTCTAAAAATTACTGATATTTTGAAAGATTAAAAAAGACAACTTTTTCGCGATATGCTGACTGCTCCTGACTAGAATAAAAGCAGAGTAATAATTGAGAGATCCGATGACAATCGACATGACAAAGGTGGCCTAAATAAATATATCTTAGATTCACGCTACAAAATAAAACAAACTTACCCACAGTCCACCACATTTCCAGGCATATGGCAGCGAGAATACGCCAGCATTGAACATCGATTTGGACAGTGTTATGATTGCCCGAGAATCGCTGAAATCATTATTGATTTGATCAAATAGTAATGACAATCGAAATTATCGATTCGACTCACGATAGGGTATTTTTATTTTCGTCCTTTCCGGCCACCTTGGAAGATCCATTCTCGGTCGATGGTGTCTTTTCCTTGAGCTCAACACTCGACCAATTTCCTTTCACCGGTGCTTTCTCGGTGTCCGAAACGAAAATGTCAACCATTTGTTGAAATTGTTCTGCAATATTTGAACTCTTCTCGTTTTTCCTAATCTAAATTCGATATTAGAACTCTAAAGATTTCAGATTAACTGATAAGCGATATGTATGCAAATTATGTCAATTAATCCTCAATTTTGTAAAGAAGAAAAGAATTGCTATGAAGGTTCGAAAATTAGAATGTTTTTATCAACATCTTATCAGAAGCAAGTCACGGGCGACATCGATATAATTTGCCATAAAATAGGAAAGAAAGTGAAAAGCAGCAGCAATTGGATACTGTATCAAAGACAAAGAGAAAGGGATTGAGGAGATGAATTTGAAATTCCTCTAACTAGCTGACAATCAATAGACAAACTGGAATTAGTTTAAACAAGCTTCGGCAGCGTTAGTGGTTTATAAAGACGTTAACTCCGCCCAACAAGGCCACATTTGGATGAATCCTCTGTTTTAAGGTAAAGAACCGGAAGCCACGCCCATTTTGCGTTAAATGGGGCTGCAGGACAATGATAAGTATTCGTAAGGCAGCGGTTAATTGCTTTGGTCTTTCGGGAACAAATTGTAAGAGTTTATGTTAACGAATCTCAGTACTTCATCCAACATATGATGATGTCCCACGTTACTAGGTGCTAGTGATGGCTAGTTATGAATAGAGAACTATTCTCTGATTTGGAACATTCCTAAAAATGTGTCTGAATAGATTGACTAAGTATTAGTGGATAGGCATCTTTTGCAGGAAATCGAACCCTCATGATAATTTCACTTGAACGAAAATTATGTAGTAGAAAGAGAACTTTGTCTAGCCACTAAAATCCCAATGTATTGTGATATTGATTGATTGAGGTTTTCGAATTTCAAAGGATCTGCTTGAAAGTTGCGAATTAGAGATTGATTACAAAGGTTATTTCCTTCAAAAAAAAGGGATTCGATATGATCGATTAACTTTGAATTGATTGGTCATGAGTATTCTTGGTTCCAAATATTTTAACCGGATAAAAATTTGATAAAACAATATCCCAACACAAATATGATTTGAATGTGAGTATTAGATGATAAAGACAAGGAAAATTTCCGGATAGAATTCTTTAACCAGATGGGTTTTCAATTCTTGTTCTTGCGTACTGTAGTAGTTGGTAAATCACAGCTGTAAATATATGTCAAGCGCACTTGTATTCTTGCTTCTTAGGCTCTAAATGAGCTGAAATTAGATTGTCATTAGCTATTTCTATTCGATTGACGTTGAGAATCATGAAAATTTTTCACTGAATTCAGTCCCAAATTTCGGTTTGCGGTTTTCAAGCCTCGAAGTCATTTTCATTTTGCCGAAGTTTGCTCAATTTTTTAATTGTTAATTAATTTTCAACATGAATTTATCTAAAATCACTGATAATGTTGACTTTACTCATTATAGCTAATAAAAATTAAATTGTGCGCGCTGAATATGCAATAAATTTGTAAAAAAATATATGAAGCATAGGTAGGGACCGCCAGCCATTTTGTCAAATTCACTCTGGCATTATGTTTTCTACATTTTTCAGGGTCTGAGGTGCCCCTCTAAACATCCCCACCGAAAAAACCGCGAAAAAATACGTTACTGATTAAAAAATTGATAAAATTTAATGCGAAAAATCGGAAAAATCGCTCCTTTTCGTGGACAAGGGAAAGGGGCGTGGTTTATCTGCAAAAGACACTATGCCGCTCGCTTCCCCCTTTCTTTGTCTGCCTTTGGGGATCTTTTTCTCTGCACTCTCCTCCATTTCAGCATTAGTTTCTTTTATATTTTCGCGGATTATCAGGATCTCAGCTCGGCGCCGCAGGATTTTTCTGATTTTTTCACTGAAGATAGACAATTGACCAACTAATCAAAATATCAAATAAAAACACATGTGCCTTTAAAAATATGACTAGGGCAATCCAAATTAGTAAAGACAAAAAAATGGTCATTTTGAAATTAATTTAAAAAATATTTTCTGATAAAATTTCGTTTTTTTCTTTCGAGTAGCATAATTAGGGAGTATGAAATTTTATCTTAGTCAAGTTTTTAGGCGATTTCAGTGATCCTTTGCCAAGATACAGTACCGCAAAGACGAGCATCTATTATTGCCTCGGGAAAAGTTTGGCGCCGCAGGATTTTTCTAATTTTTACATATGTTGTACATTTCAACTAGATGTACCGATTCATCAAAAAAAATGAAATGTACCTTTTTATAACTCGAAATATTAGCATTGTCATAATTTGGTGTGCATTTGACGCGCATTTGCGGACTTATTTCGCATCCAATCAATAAATCGATATCACCACGTGAAAGAGCGGTATCGAATTGTATAGTAGGTATCGATAAATTATTAAAAACAAAAGTAAAACAAAAAAAATCGGCGATAATCGAAAGGGTTATCGACTATGGACACTTTTGAATCCAGTGAAAGGGGCGGGGCTTGGCGGTCTCTAAGCATAGGTACTTGAAAGCCGTAAGCCTCGAGCCACATTAACTATAATAAATAGACTGGGAAGGATACTCTACACAAACCATGCTCTACATATTGCATATAGCTTGTGAGACACAAGAGTTTGTAGTTTCCAAATAGCAAACAGTTTACGTGAAATACGGCTCATTGTAGTTACCACCTTTTTTCTGAGAAATAGTATGAAGAAGAGGAAAAAGAGGGTAGCAACTAAAAGGGGCCTGAAAATACAGCGCTTTACCTTACTTTACCCGATAAGGTTCAGAATCATTTTTGACGTCGATGACCATATCTAAATGTAGCAACAGTTATGCTTTGACAATTATTCCTGAGAAAATCAAAACGATGCAAATCGAAATTGCCGGATGAAATAATTGAAAAAATATTTAGAACTGCGATTTTAAATCAGTAATTCCAACACATTCTCAAAATTGTTCTAAGTGCACATCATCGTAGAGTAAGACATCTTCGAAATTTTATGGGTTTTCTTTAGCAAAGCTATTTCAATTGAAAACTGCCCGGATTTTTCAAGGTGCCTTCCATTAATTGAACGTTACTGTGATTTCTTCCTCACTACTTCAAATTCCTCACATTGCATTTTCAATTCTTTGTCCTTCTTTGCAAATGACGATTGTGGTATGAGGGTCATAAATTGGCATTTTTTTCCTATACCGTCATTTCCATCATCTCAAAATACAGTATACAGTATGCTATTTTATGACTTTCAATACTGCGTTAACGTACTGTCGTCTGATAGTTCAAAAAGAAATGTTAACACTACGAGTTCATGAACTAATTTTAAAATATATTTTCGAAAATTATTCGGGAAAATGGTACAAGAAGTGACAAAATGTGTGAAATGCGCGGTTAAGTGCTATTTTTTCAATACATTGCATTAATGAACTGCAATAAAATGATAGTTACTTTTCGTGAAAAAAGTAAAATTAAAAATTTTCTAGGCCTAAAGAATTTTAAAAAATCAATCGCTCGAAGTGAATACATATTCACAAATGAAATATTGCCTGTGCACGGTTGTGCGAAATGGTATTTTAACCTGATTTTTTGTACAGTACCATTTCATCAGACTTATCGCCGAATAAGATGGTGCTATTTGATATATAGTGGCTTTTTAGGGTACTTCCTTTCCAAATTTTCGCTTCAAACTATCATGTTTCTATCAAAAATGCATTTTTGCAGAGAGACGGAGCTTGGGGACCTTAGCTATATGCAAATAAATGTTGAGATATCAGCATTAATAAAGACAAAATTCGTTCATACATGATAATGAAATATATCTCGAAGAAATTTTATCATTTATCACTCAAAAATTTCTTCATTTTGAAGCATCAATGTTATTAATTGAAAAAATTGAAAAATTATAAACAGTTTTTTCTAACATAAAAGTTTGTCATGATGAAAGGAGTAAATTTTCGCAAAACTATCCTAAATGAATAACGAGAATTTATAAGATAAATTATAAAATTGGGCTAGAACTACCATAACAGCTCAGATAATACTCGTTGAAGGTATTTGAGGAAATTGCTTTCTTATCCGGCATAACCTGCTGATTAATTTCGATTGAAGGCAATAAATCCAATGATATATATGAAATGTGTTGATGTGTTGATGCATATGTGGTTTAGATCGTTTTTATTGTCGAAAGTGACCGAATAATTTTAGCTCGCCGCACGTCATGCAACGTCAGCCGCGCAAAGATTGGTCGGGTTGTCTGATGATGTATGTGAATGCGATGTGTGCTTCCCCATTTCGGTCCGTTTCAATGACCAGTTTCTCTTTGGTACAGGATGCGCCAAAAGTTTCGAGACATCTTGTTACATAAATCTATGAATTCACATAATCATGAACTACGAAAATTAACAAAAATAGGACCTATTTAGCTTATTTTGCATGATTCTTTCCATAAGATCAACATTTCAGAAATTTCTCAAAACAAGAGAGAACTGTTTTTACTCTATTTCTCTAACTATATGCTCTCTTGTCCCTTTCACCCATTTTCCCTCAAGCAACAGGTTGAGAACAATTTGATCGCTCAACCTGCATATCTGCAAATAACCGATTTTACTTTTTATTTTTGATTTGTTAATTTCCATTTTAAAGATCTAATTACCCAAGTTTGAAATAAATAAATTGGTATTCCATTACCAGTCCATACAACTGCTTGATTTCCGCCACACTTGGCTTACCACACACACACAATCCACTTCCCAAGCATTTCAACAAATTTTGACTAATTTTTAAAAGAAATCTTCTGAGAATTTCATAGAATTGTTCCAGTTAGGAAATTTAAAATCTCCAATTCCTAAATTATTATTTCAATAGTACATTAAGATCCAAGTGTTTCCAAACTTTAGACGCACTAATATATGAACGTGAAAAACAGGTCTTGGCTGCTACTTTCTGCAAGCGATGAAGAACAAGGTAAATTGTGTTCTCTAATTGGAGTGACGTGATTGAACTCTCGATCTATGAGCGTGTGCGCTGCCGCAATCATCACAGATGCATTCGCACAGAACATCGGAGCGTGAAATCTTGCATCCCATCACTCAACCAATCAAAGAACACCATTTCACAAAAATTAAACACAACATTTTTACAGAAAATAAATTTGATATGACATCTTGTCATATACAACATAATCAAATGTGCGAAAGAGAAGGAAAATGAATAAAAAGAAGCATTGAGGCATGGGAAATTTGGGTTCGTGGTTTTCTTTGATGCTTTTCGGTTATTGGTAATCTTGGGGAACAAGAATTACAAGTTGAAAATACCTAAAAATTTATTGATCTATCAATCGGGAAAATCTCCGATGATCATGCTTTCCCGTTGGATCAAACAAGGACTGAAGGACGAGAGAAAGATGAGGGGATAGCTTAAGCGCGGGAAAAGAAGCATACGAAAGTTAGACCACGAAATAGTGCAACAAAAAATAAAATACAGAATGAAAGTGTGTCTGTTGGCATATTAAGAGCGTTCAGTTTGACTACAATATTCAGCTTTGACAACACGAACTTCAATTGGAGCCTAAGTACAAATTTTCTCTAACTTTTTAGTGCGAGTTAAACTGACGAGATAATTTCATTAGCCTCGCGCAGTTTTTTATGATAGAGTATATCATTTTTGATACGCAAACAGGATTATGATGATGGTCAGTCCTTTTCAAATTACATATGACGAAGTTTGGAAAATAGAGTTTCTGAAAAATAAGAGAATATAGATGCCTTCTTAAAATAAACGATATCCATGACATTCGAACATGCAAAACTCTGAAACGACAAACGAATGATAAGTCAATTATTTTCTTCATGTGCTATTTTTGTCTTTTTATGTGTTCATTGAGCTTAATCATAGCGAAAATGGAATAAAATTGTATTTCTCCAAAATTATCGTCCAGAAAAGGTATTAACTTTTTCTTTCAATGCTCTATTTTCTGAAAAAGATCCTTATCCTAACAAATGCAAGAAAAGAAATCATAAATCAGCTCGTATTTGGTGCAACTTTCTTACAAAGAATTGATGGTTGAACTTTCCGATTTTAAAAATGATGTGATGTGGTTGGTTGTTAATGTAATAGGTAAAAATGTCTCGCGTATAATTCATACGAAAGTACAGTGGTCTTTCTGCATCCAAGTAGTTTTTTATTGCATTTCAATGAATGATGCTAGATTTTCTACGAATTTCGTTGTTTTACTGTCGCTCAAAGATAATTTTAGGAAATAATGACAAGGAAGTGGTTTTATTTTCAGGGACGATAAAATCCGGTAATATCTTTCCTTCTTGAGAATGACTTCTTCACAATAATAATTGTAATAAACGCGGAAAAGTGATAAAAATGGGAATATTTCTATAGAAAGTTCTTTCAAATTTCTTTTGGTTTAAAATTCTACTTGGCTTGGAAGGAATTATTTCATTGAATAATTTAAAAAAAAAAAATTTAGATTGAGGTTTCAAATTAAAAAAAAGATAGCTCAGTCCGCACGTCATTCCTCAGTTGCCGTTCCACGATGGTCTTTTGTATTCGTTAACAGCTATTCTTCTTTTCACTACACTCTCTACTCTGAAATTTAGTGACAGATACACAAATGATGATGATGATCAGTTGGTGACAAATACAGGAAGCCTCCTCTGATCGTGGAAAGTTCAGTATTAGTATTAGTATAGGAAGGAATCATCGACAAGGTCTCTTCTCACAAAAAAGACTCGTTAACGCCGTCTGCAGAAGACCTGAATTACTGACGATGACGTGTTGAAAATGTAGAGTTTTATTTTCTCTTATCTTTGGAACTGTGAATAGCATTCACATATGACATCGAATCATTTTATTAGTGACTGATTTTTTAAACTAAATTTTATTGCTCATGCATTTGAGGAATAAACGATTCTTTATATAGAAAAAAAAAACAGATGGACAAATGACCCAAATTTTAAACCATCAAAGGATAAAAATCCACAGCTTTACTTCGGAGGTTATTATTTCATTTAAATAAATTAGGACAGAACAGATGTCTGATGTTGAAGGATGTGAAGGGCGGTAGAGCAGATTTATTGCCGCCGATGGAGTTGTTGTTGTCGTTAAAGTCATCCATCTCTGGCCGATCGATGCAAGGTGACGCGATCGAGTGAAATGTTGTGATAAATTGCAAAACTGTCGATTTACAATCGTTGGACAAACCTGTTATTGTCATTAGAAAATGAGAGAAATAAGTAGGACTGGTGGTGTTTGCACGCAAAGCAAAAATCACTGATGCGATGGAAAGGCCGTACCGAGATGAAATCATTATTCCTCTCTTACTGTACTTTTTGGTGCAAAATGTCTGCTATTTACGAGTTTCATCAGCAGGTTGGGGAACTTGGGGCGGCCCAAAAACGAGTGTCTAGAGATTGTGCAATGCTAAGTCTTTAAAAGTCCATGACGTGATCGGATGAGACAACAATTTAACATGCCAATTTAAACTCATGATTTTACATTCTGACCTCTTGCAAAGCACACCACACAATCTCCTTTTAAACCTTAAGAATCATCGAATTTTATTTTAAAAATCTTATTAGTAACAATGATATTTTATTCACGATGGATTTTACAGTAAGCCTACCCTATCAAGCGATTTATTTAAAGCAGCCATCTTTAATGAAGGAGCATCGACCAAAGAACTCCTTCCACACAGTATTTCCCTTAAAGTGGCTAATTCACAAGCTTCCACATATTATTTAAGAATTTTCATTTTGAAAATACCTTCCTATTTTCACAAAAAGTCATAATCTGCATATTTTTACGACATATAATTCTTGAAAACTATAATATTTAGCAGAGAAAATGTTGGGGTTATATATAATGATATTTTTCATTTTGTACTAAATTAGAATCACACTAAATTTTGAGATTTCAATTTTGTATTAAATACAGACATTCGTTATTTTTCGACTTTTGTAATCATGCGACTTCGTGTTCAACCGTATCCTCGATTTTGTGGATCATCAAAAGTAATCGCGATTGAAGAATTTTTCAGGGATACTCATTCCCATACTCTGATCGTCTAAATCGATCAATACATGAGCTTCTAAGTGGCTTCAGATTTTATAGAATACTTATTTTAATTCTTGATAAAAACTTTCATGCATTTTCTACCTTCAATTGCTCGATGATTTCGTAAATCTACATTAATAAGTAAAAGAATCATACAGGTAAATTGACCCCTTGTAATCCACACCCACTTTTCTTTTTTCCTACTTCACTCCCCTATTCTCTCTTCAAGAAGTGGGTATAAAATACAAATGGATGTGGACTATAAAAAGCCAGAGCCCATCCCAAACCTCCTCTCAGGTCAAGTTAACCTCAGGTCAGGTTAACTCTGTCTCTCTCCAAAAATGCAAAGAAGATCGAGTTACCTAGACTAGTTAACCTGAGGTCAAGTTAGGAGGGTTTAGTACGGGTCCAAATAAATTCCTGAATATAAATTAACAGAGCTGAATTTTTAGATGAACGTTGAAATTTACAGCAGTGATTCTTGGAGCATGCGTCACTAGTCTGGAAAATCACGGAGAATATACGCCAACATGGTAACAGTCTTAAGTTAGGACAACATTTCTGTAAATTCCTCAAAATTCATTTTTTGTTCACAAAATCTTCGTAAATTTAAATCCTCGTTTATTTTTTTCTTTATTTCTAATATGATTTTAACTTGTTTTATATTTATGTTTAATTGCTCATTTCAGTATTTCTGAGAACTAACGATTTAATTTTATTATTATAATTTAATTTCATATTAGTAAATTTTTATAAATACCAGAAACTATTATCATACGAGTTGCTCACATATTTATGAGTACTTGCAAATTTAATTCAGTTTTAATTTATGCCAATAAACTATTTTCTCGATAATTTTATTATGTTTATTAATCGACTATGATAAATATTTACAGAAAATGTAAATCAATGATAAATCTCATAAGTTGTTGCTGGATAGTGTGAGAAATTTATTATTATATATGACATATTTGATTCCATATCACTTGCTGAAGAAGATGTTGATCATTCCGAAATTCTTTCTGAAAGTTGATTTGGGTTTTGATTTTCATAATTCTCTGACCTCATATAATCGACGCTCCAAGTTGGGTTGTTTTCGTTTAGCCGAAATAATGCTCCGTCGCTCAGACCATTGCCATAAGAATTTGATGTCTGATGTGTCGGCGAGAAACAATCGGGTTTGCATTGACTACAGTCTGGCTCGATGTGTGGCGCTAAAGCATTCATTCGGATTAAATTCTGATGATGGCTTGAAAAAGTATTCATTATAGAATATAGTAAAAACAATCTTCTAGGCTTAATTTCATCCATTGTCTGCTCGTCAAGTACCAGATCGGAGTTGACTACAATTCTGGGATATAATAAATATTCTCAATTCTCAACTCAGGATTTGGACACTTTCTAAATTCAACTCTGGTGTCTTGTGGTTTTGACTCACAAATATATCTTTTTTCCTTCTGATAGTAACTCTTAACTTACGATTGAACTGATTGTTTGACAGCAACTGGTGAATGCATTGATAGGTTTCGAGTGGAGTGCATTCAGGGAATGATGAAGCGACGTTGTGAATTGCAGGAGTGCAACGGCACTTCTCCACGAAATGCTTTGCCTTGCAAGTCGACTGGCAATTGGCCATCGAATACGGCCTGTCATCCACCTCATTCACCTCATTCATTTCATATCCTGATGGATATTCATTCCAGCAACTCGCCATAGAGTTTTTCGATAGAAGTACGTCCTGGAAATAAGTTTTCATTAGTATTTTTCTTCTACCATAGGAATCTTATATTTGTTCCATTAATTATAGAAAAATAATATCCTAAGGACGAAGAATATATTGATTGAAAACCTTCGTTAATGATAGTCATTTTCTTTATCAAACTTATCTGAATGATCATAGAACTCACCCTATTAGATCTAATCGAAGTGTAAGCGATTGTGTCTGGAGATACGCTGAATCCGCCGCCAATAAAATTGGGAATCGTTCCGCTTTGATGCAGGAAATATCGAAAGCCTTTTTCAAAATCACTAATCAGCAATCGAGATCTATTGCCTGAAATTTTTATGCCATTTTCTATCTTTTCGCTTCCAGCTGAAAATTCGAAATGATATACATAACTATCGATCAAAATGATAGAAAGTTATGGTAATTAAAAAACGACGTTTTTCTTAACCAATAAGAATTTTATGTGGAGACATTTTTTTCAAGTAAGTATTTCGATTTCAATTCTAGGATAAGCACTTCTCAGTTCTCCGTAATGTCATTATCTCATTAGAGTTAAACTTTTTTGACTAATATTCCAACCTTTTTCGAAGTCCAATACGAACTGCTCATCTAACTGTGCATCCAAGATTAGTTGGATTCTGAAATTACTTTTCCGAAAAAATTGGAGGAATAAGCTAAACCCTGCATTTAATCCAGGTTCTTTCTGTCTATGAGTCCATTTTTCGGTGTTGTTTTGGAATCTCAAAATGTAGCATTTGCCAAAATTAGTAAGAATCGGTTTCGCATTCGCACAGCAGTCGAATCTACAACCAATTAATCTAATTTCTTATCAAACCACGGGACACATGGAATTGTAGTGACAGAAGGATATTTGTTCAGAGAAACCAATAGCTTTATTTAAGAATGCATCATTTCTATTTTCGTTTTGATATCACTACTTTCCCAAGTTTCATTCTTAATTTTCATACATTCGACCCCCAATCGTGCATCTCTTCAACACATCATTGCAGTCAAATCCAGCCTTCATGAAAAATTTGTCGATAGTGAATGAAGTGTGCCTTGCAGCGTAATCAGCGAGAACCATTTGACCTGAAATCAGAATCATTGGCAATGTTCGACTTTTTTACAGGCTAAAAATCATCATCTGATTTTCAAATGAAAGTTTTATTGTCAATGACCGATTACTTAAGATAAAGTAAATAACAGTAACCCTTGATGCGCGGTAATTAGCGCGTTGTTTGCATCATATTTGGCAATATTACATAATTTTCAAGGAATTAATGCAACGACTATTTGTAAATACGTAGTGCACACTTTTCATATACGAATTTGTGCATCATTTATTCAGCCATTGACAATAGTACAATTTTCCAGTTAGAAGTATAGAGAAATATGAATAATCTCTTTGACCTACCTGCTTGAACATCATTCATAGAATACGATTCATACAAAAATCTAGCATCCATATTGTAAAGCGATACATATTGCAACAAGTCCATTGAAAAATCTCCAGTCTTATTTATTTCTAAGAAAATTCAAATTCTTAAAGTTATCGTGGATCTCGGAAACTTGGATACTTCACCAAATTGCCACCAAATAACTTTGCCAACTCATACGAAATAGTGTGGAGTAAAGATACTCTATATCACATATCCTAACCAAATAGAGAAATTATTTGGCAACGAAGTGACGGCGAAAAATCCAACTGACTTAAATTTCCATTATTACCCCGTATATAAGATTTCTTGAACGAATTAAAATTGCATATTGTGATGTCCGGAAATTGCATTGAATTTTCGTCATTTATCAGTGGCATCTAGTGTTTTGAAAAATTAATCAAGTTTTGACTGAACTATAAGATTTCAATTAAGGTCTCCTGTCCAATTCTTCACAGTAAGGCCTTGATATTTATTTTCAGCTTGTGATATCCTATTCCATCATAAAAAATTCTTGATAAGAATAGCATCTCTTTGGAAGAAAGTGAAAGAACTAGCGTCGAAAACATAAAAGACCGGAATTCCGATCTTTTTTGATCATAATGCATTGTGCTTTGTGAAATTGTAAGCACATATTTTGTGGCAATGAGTAAAAAAATTTCAATCATGTAAAAGTATCTTGAAAAAAGTATAAGATAAATTAAAATATATTTTTACAATTTAAAATTTTAAAATTGTCAATGTTATTACCTGCGAATTTCCTATTTTTGAAAGGTGGATTGCCACGAATGAAGCAACTTTGACCATGAATAGGACGAATGAAATAGTTATCATGAAAACCCAAAACGCCGTTCCTCGACCCCTCACCAAATACGACGGTTTTGGTAGAAAATTGATTGAGGGATCTGAAGTGAGCGTCGTTAATCAAAAAATTAACTGGAAATTAAAGCTTGAATAATTTACTCACATTTACATAGCTTCATTTCACGATTAGCATACTTTTCTAAGTTTGATCGTGATGTTTCGTCCAATCTTTCGTATTGAACCTCAATTATTATTTTATATGTTTTTTAGATCTTTAACAAAAATGAAATTATTTTCTGATGAAAATCTAAACAATGTTTTCTACATGTTGATGTATCGTAGTACAATAACCTTGGAATAAGGGGAATGTCTTGTGTCACTTTTTACTTTTGCTTCTCATTTTGAAAATAGCATAACGATTGAATAAACTCTCACGCGCGATTTTTAATTTATTTTTAATAATTGAAAAAATCACTCTCATAATTGCTGATTATATGGAAAATAGTTTCGGATGACTATCTGTAATATCACCTTCGAAAAGATACTAGATTTGCGGTTAGAAATGCCCGATTTCTTGATCATTTCCGAGATTCCCTGAGCTGGATGCGAGCTAAATTCAATATGCTTTTTTCAAATATTATATGAGGTATTAGTTTTCATTGCATTCTCTATAGATAACAATGACATCCAATTCAAAGTTATTTGTGATATTGTCAATCTCCCTCCAAATCCATCAGTGAATTATCTAGCTATTATGGTGATTTGCCAGGAAATCAGAATTAATTTTTCGCGAAACTTACATATTATGCTTGTATTTTCGTCCTTCAGAAATTAGTGGAGAATTCGTCGATTCTCGATCATAATGTTCACATTCAAATGAAATATTTTCCTGAAATGATCATTTGCGTATATCTCTTTCAAATGTTTCGATATTCTACATATAATAGCTAACAAGAATTCCACAAGTTCAAATTTTGTCCGTAAAATTCTGCTTACATTTTTTGACGAATGGGGATCAAAATTTCTAGAATTGGATGGCTCATCAATGTGCATAAAGCTATCAATTGATTGGATAATGATGTTCCTGATCTAAAGAATCAATATTATATAACAAATAAAAATGAATAATAGAAAGTGATGAAAAATTAGGAGAATAAGATAAATTTTATATCAGTAATAGCTAAGTTCGTAGATAGTACGAGAAAACGAAAACAGTCTCGAAAAAATTAAGCTTAGGTCAAAAATAAAAATAAAAATAAAAGGTAAAAAAAAGGACTTTACAAGTTTTATCGAAAATGAACAAATTTAATACAAATTTGAGGCCCTTCGAGTCCAGATAATAGGAAAAATTGAAAAGAATTCAATTTTGATAAGGCGGCTGAGGCTGATCAAATTTTTGTTAGTTCGATAGATTATGACGTCAAAGTTAGCAAACTCTAAAATAGATTTAAAGATGATAGAATATTTTTAAAATATTTTTAATAATTCAAGGAACAATAGAAACTATTTAAAGATAGATATTATATTATCACGGAAAACTGAAATTTTACGAGTAATGATGGAATTCGCAATGATGAAAAACGTCGTGTTTGTTTCGAAAACTGGCAAAAGCAATAATATGAATACTTTGTTTTTCATTCAAATCGGGCCTTATCTCTCATATTTCTAGCTTCTCATTCGTTCTCTCACTTTCAAACGTTCTCTCTTTTATCTGCTAAATTTTTCAAACATTATTGAATTGGAGAGAGTCGTGAATGTTGCTAAATTGTGTTCCTAAACTCGGTACCTTACTACGATGCTACAGCCGTTTTACTCTGTTCATCGTCAATAGATAGATGTCTCGGAGAAAGAGGAGCGAGAGAATGCTTGAAAGTGAGAGAGCGAATGAGAAGCTAGAATAATGAGAGCCAGGACAGAATTCGGTGAAAAACGGTATACCAAATTTTGTAATCGAAAAGAAATTAAGCCAAACAATCTATGAAGTGAATTCCTTTAGTCAAAGAGAATGGAATCTTTGCTCAAAATTTCTATACCTCATATCGATATGTTTACAATTCGCAAACTCATTTCACAATTATTCCGCTTTCCTTTTTCATACTCATTTCCCATTTTCGCTTATCTTTCATCACATTTTCAATGATCACAACGCGCTTTCTTTCGCTCATTGTTGAAACGAGACAGCTTGTTGTTGTCGATTTGATAACAAAAAACGGAAAGGAAAGCATGCATGTTACCACCCGTTTCATACAATTTCGAGATAAATGAAAGTCTTCACTGAGCAGAATTTTCATGAATGAAGCATTTGTGGAAAAAAAATCAATGACACACTTATTTTTTAGAGAATTGAAACTTGAAATGGTATACAGCTAGAGTGGAAAATTTCCATATTATTACATCATTCAAAATATCATAATATAAAAAATAATAGTGGAGAGAAGTTAAAAATATATCATATTTCAGAAAATAAGCACATCTTTAAAAAAGTAAAGTGTAAATTTTGCAAAGAATATTTTTCTTAAATTTCGAAAATTTATCTTTACGAGTCACATATCGAGTAGAATATAATACCATTTTATTCGCTTTTAATAGATAAATGTTTGCTCGCTAAAAATCTAGCTAAGCTAGAACTCATATTTATATTACAGAATAGCGATATAAAATCGATAAACCGAGTTAAAAATTGCCGTCGCGTGAGACCGACTTGAAATGTGTCGATTTGTATACACACGGAAAATGTGAGCGAATGAAAAATCGATGCGCGTGAAACCTACGGTTTCGATCGCCAAATAGTCGACTGCGAAGCGAATGGTCACATGCCACACCATTCGCTATGAACTATTTTTTTCTTCTGAGAGACATGCTTTGATAATTTCTAACTACAAGCTATTCTAATTTTAAGCAATTTTCTCTACTTTCCATTTTTTCCGAGATGAACCCTTGCAAAGAGAGGGGGCAAGGGGTACCCGCGAGCCTTAGCCTATGTGCCTGCTGCTCGTTTTTGTTCTCTCTACTCCCTCTTATTTTCCTAATATTGACGCGCGCGTTTCGTAGGTTATAGACGCCGAGTTCCATATGAAGGGCTCATCTCGAGGATAATGGAGAGTAGTAGAGATCATCTTCGAAATTGCAAGTGGCTCCAGTCTACTTGACGATCCCATTCAAGTTGCTCGAGGGCATGCCAATCCAAGATGTGCCGGTGTCAGAAATCACTTAAACTCCTTTATTACATTCCATAGTTTAAAGTAGCAAAATGTAGAAGAGGCGAGGGTGACATGTTGAATAATAATACAAAACAATTTCGAATCTGCTAAATTTGTAGCCCATTCTTCTAGACATTTATCTTTCTGTCAATGCTTCTAAAATTTGATGATAGATTGGTAATTTTTAATGTGGAGTATAATGAACTTTTTAGTAAATAACCGAATGAATAGATTGCAGTAGATTTAAGAAATTGAATTCTTAAAAATGGTATCCGAAAGCTTCAGTCTTCTCATTTTTAGGGATTTTTTAATGGAAATTCAATTGGTCTGAATGAGCTCGTCAAATGTCTTCGATATGTTCGACATTTCTATGGAATAGATTTTACGATTCATAAAACCATAGCAATTGTTGCAAATAATTTTCATAGAATATTGGAAGAAATCTAAATATCGCATTTAGAAACACTTCTTATGAACAAAATTCTCCTAGTTGATGTTAGCCTTGGAGCTTTTTTTCATAAAGCTTGTTCATACTTATTGTGAGATTGAACCCATTTAGACTTTTGATTTCAGTTTCATTTTAATCTATCTTTTTAATCTCCTGAATTTTTAACGAATAATTTATTTATTATTTAGTTCTTAATATCACAGAATATAACTGACTTATGAGCAAATTTCTTTGATCAGATATCTTTTGGGTGATTAATTTCTAAAATACGAATAGCTATACGCATTATATGACCCCGCTAAAGCACGACTGAATTATGAAAGACTTAGGCTTAGTTTAAGTAATTGCACAAAATCATTAAATAAGTTAAGCTAAACATAAAATCTAATAATTTGTACATAACAATGGAGTCAGGGTTGTAAATGTTTAGACACACGCGCGCGCGTGTACTACACCTCCATAGAGAGGTAGTGTGTATTTTCAAGAAAGCACAGAGATAGTATGCTATTTTCTCTCTCCCTCGAAGACACACTATCTCATTATGCGTGTCTACAAATTTACAGCCCTGAATAGAGTCACGAGACGCTTTCTTATATGACTAATTCAAAATGTTTACCTAAAAATCTGAGTTTGAATTGAAATAAACTTAAACCGACAGTTTGGAAATCAAATGGCATTGGTGAAATAGCACAGACGAAGCATGCCGTTTTTCTTTACAAAACAATACTATTTCGCACATGTCATGTGTCATAGTGCCATGTTATTTTCAAATAGGCCTAAGATCAGTTATTTAAAGTCAGATTTAAATATATTATTATTTAAAAATAATAAGAGGCAGTGTTAACTTAAGAATGTCGGTGATAGAACGCTGGCCATTAAGTATGACTTGGTCATGATTGAGGGTGAAAGAACTCCGGGCGATAAAATTGAGCCTCCTAAAGCCTGGGGCGATAGTATATCTAAATTGTAACAAATCAAATATAATCTAAATTAATAGTTTACCAGGGCATAGACATAGTGGGGAGAGAATTAATGGGGACATAAGATATCTAAATATCGAATTTAATTGAATTAAATAATGGCATATAAATTACGGATTCAGAATATTGGGCCTAAAATTAACGAAATTTAAAAAATGCAAAGTTCAAAATAGTACATACGATAGGCAATATGGGTTCAAAACGAAGGGAGCCCAGACGACTAAAAATGTTTTTTTTATTATTTATTAAATTTGAAAAACTCCAAGATTACTCGGTGTTAGAATGTAGGGACCTGAAAATCAAAATTAAAATTTCAGCTTGATTTTTAAGCTTACTCAGCAAATATGGAGACAAGATGAAAGGCATGCCTACTGCTAAAATAATTAAATTTAAAATAAAATATCCAATGTTTATAAGTTATGCCTGGCGATAAAATATAGGGTGACAATACACCAGGGTTAAGTAATAGGGGAGCGAATAATGATGGTGACAATATCTAAAATAATAGCTTTGATTAAATAATGTTCTGAGTTAAAACCGTAGGCCCTAAAACCGATAATCCGGTGATGAAAGTGAAGCCATAAGGTGCTAAAATGATCAAATTTGAGTTTCATAAGAAACTTGAAAATAATGTATATTTCAATTTTAATGATACTCATTGAAGATGCTATATTTTATTAGTTTCAAATATTATTGAAAAATGCTAAATTTGAATAAAATTTAGGTTTACCTAATATCGTAGGATTCAATACGGATAGAATCGTAACGCCTTCAGGTGTTTTAATTACCGTTTGTCGCTTCTTTCGACGATGTGGCTTAAATTTGAATTTTATTCTTATTAAATTAAAAAGATAATGCTATTGCTGAGTTCGAAATGCTGGAAGATTGAAGCTAGGAGAATAAATACTCTCCATCGTCCTTGAGATGAACCTTACATATACACTCTGCGTCTATAGCCTGCGAGCGCGATGCATCGAGACTAGAGGAAGCAAAGAGCAAAACGAGAGCAGACACATAGTTAAGACTCGCGGGTTATAGACGCAGAGTGAATATGCAAGGTTCATCTCGGAGACAATGGAGAGTAAGTGTTTTAGGCCAATTTTTCTGCTGCACGCTATATATCTCTTTCTAGCACACTGAAAAATAGTCGTGCACCACTTTGCAATTCCCAGTTTCGGATCAAAAAACATTTCAATTACCATATCATGATCGGCAATATCCCTAATGCTATTCCAAAGGAAGTTTTTCTGTCCAACGCGAGATGGCTCATTTTTATACGCTTCAAACGCGTCCTTGATCATTTTGTTTTTGAACAGGCCTGAAATTTGAGTCATAAATTTAAATCAAGGATTTATTTTCATTTTATTTTAGTCAGTTTCTCAAAATATCAAAGAAAATTCCACCTAAAATAATTGGCTTTTAATGTTTATCTATCATCGCTTTTAATTAAAAATAACTTATGATTTTAAGCATAGTGAATGAATGAAAAATCAACATTTAATTTTTTAAAGTTAAAACGAATATTTACCGGTATCCCAATGAAACTGATCGATTTGATCTTTATCCATAAGGGCGTATCCGAGTTTGTCCAATCGTCGTTTTTGACTTGCGGATAGAGTTTTTCCGAGGTTTTCGAAGGATTTCATCGCCTCCTTCGTCACTCTGGACAGCTCCCCAGACAGGCCGGGGATGTCCAACTGCTCCAGCACCTAGAATATTATTGATGCCAAAATATGGAAGGTCGAAAATAAGGGGGAAAAAGAAGCGCGATTTTAGGCCAGTCTCTCTCGCCTTTTCGCGTAGTTTTTCGACTTTCTAGCGACAGCCTGAAAATCACATGACATGTGAAATAGCCTAGGAAAGGAAAGCCACCACCACATATCCTCCCCTAACCATACACTAGCTCACATGTCATGAGGTCATACGGTTTCCAGATAGCTATTTTTATCATACCATTAATAATAATTACCTTCATAGCATCATCCACAGCTGAATTCGCGCCGGCGGCTTCCATAATGGAGGACAGGATTTCTTCCCTCCAAATAAACAGATGTTAGGGGTGTAGCCTCAGAAAAATTGTCAACCTATCATCCTTCGACATGCCGACGTCCTTCATGACTTTGGGAATCGGCAAAATCTGCTCCTCGTTTTTGTCCTCGTACAGGGGCAAAATCGAGGGCGATAACTGTCCGGGCGTTTCCAACTTTTCCGGCATTACGGAGAAAAATCGGGGGCTGAAAAATCAAGATTAAAAATATCTGATAAGTTTTAAGACAGTCTACGAGAAAAGCAGCTCTCTATAGAAAGGGGGTGACTAGTGGCAAAAGTGTCATTTTTTCAGGATTTGTTTTTTGATGATATCTTATCACATTCTACCTAGAAATTATGATTCCGAGCTTTTTCCCGAAGTTGTGCACACTTTTTGGGAAATACGCCATGAGGGGATCAAATTTTCCAGAAACCTGGTCATATTATATACCATTTCGAAAGCGAGTAAAAGACTGAGTGTATTGCAAAAAAGTCGCTTAGACAATGACTCAGTGTATCGATTTTATGAAGAAAAGAAGCTCCGGTCAGGTCGGAAAACCCATTTTGGGACGTTTTCGATCATAAATCTGCATCTATTAATCGATTGATACTTGTAAAATTTGGAATTTTATTTAATTTTCCCTACAGTTAGGGGAAGGGGCATCATCGATAAAAAAAAATGTGTTTAAATCGTTAAAAATCCGAACCCACCTCAAAAATTTCACATTTGAACTGTCATTCTCATTTTCCTTTTTTCCTTTTCTTTCGTCGAAAAAGTCCATCAGTTTGTAGGCGCTTTGGATGATTGAGGGCATAAGTCTCTGAAATTCACATTTTATTTTTAAAAAAAATTCAACGAAAAATCGTCCCTACCCTCTCCCCCTTCGAATCAGGCTTCTTCTTGTCCAAAACAAGGTCGTACATTCTCAGGTTATAGACTCGAGCTCCTCAAGTAGAAGGTACCTTTTATTTCTTGGAAAATATAATCAGGGCTAGAGCGTTTAGCACTGACACTGCAGTGTCAGCGTCGTGATAGTTGTCATGAAAGTCAAAAATGTTGGAGCCTTGAATATAATACCTGGGCTATTTTCGCGGTCATCCAAACTCTTCTTGACGCTCACTAATTGCTCATATTTCCTGGGCCATCGCATGGAGTCTCTAAAATTGACGATTCTGGGACTTTTATTATTAGAGAATAGTGACCATGTATAAAATAAAAGATGACAATAATTCCTAAATTAAAACTGAAAGAAGTAAGATATTATTAAAAATTAAAAATAGAAGAACATGGTCTTCTATTTTGAGAAAGTGAGCTCTTTATCGAAAATAAATATTACGGCATTTTCTCGTCTGAGGTAAAGCTCCGAATCAGTCTGGCAAATCGCTTCACCGGCGAGAAACTTTGAGCCAACATATGAGGTGCTTTGGAGCGATTGATGATCTTCTAAATTTGAAATAACAAAAAGGGGTCTTTTATTTAAAGCCAAATTCAAAGGATGATATTCATTTTTCATAGCAACTTGAAAGTTGATCTCTTCAAATGATAACTCTTGTTCTTTATTTCAACAGCTTATCTTCATTCAGAAAGAAAAAACTTCAATTTGAAAATATTTGAAGTTACCTACCCTCTTCTCAGGAATAGGCTTCCTATCTTGTTCTCCATAATAGAACTCAATGTCCCTTTTCATCCTACGGAGTCGCAGCTTTTTTCTCATAGTCCGATACTTCTTGTGGTGTTTGTTTTGGAGCACTTTCTAAATTAGAAAAAAATAACGAAAAATTGAATTTGTTGAAATGCTTCATCTTAAAACTGAAAATATGTATCAACACATTTTCACTATGATTTCGAGATATATATCTTATAATGTTTGAGATTCTTAGAACTAAAATTAGCAGACGACCTAATAAGTGCAATCTATAAGCCTGCTTTATTTTTTAATTTATAAAGCTACTTAATATTTCAAATTTATAAGACTAACACTTTTAATTTATATAAGGCTACCTTATATTTCCAATCGAGCCTTCTAATAATCGAACTTTTTCTCAAGGGAGCGATATGGATCATTTCATCGTCGTCGTCGTCGTTATCAGCGTAATGGTATTTCTTGTCCTGAACACGCCAAATTGACATCTTCATTTTAGCAGGTGGTCGTTGTCGAGTTGAGTTGAAATGACGGTGAAGTGTTGGCTTTATTGTGGTTGTTGTAGAAGGATATGACGTTGTTGCTTGAAATATTGCGGGCTGAAGCCTGAAAATCTATTGTTTATAGTGCTCTTCCAGAAACGTCTACTTTTTCGAGCCTTTCAAAATCTTTCCATTTCCCACGCCCTTTAGCCTCATTGGACAAATGCATAGTACCAAACAGGGATGTGTTGTGGTACGGTGAAAATTTATTGCGGTGCGGTGTGCCATTTTGCTGCACCGCCAATATCCCTGGTGCCAAAATGCGAGCTTCTCCTCTCGTGGCACTGTGATGCAGTGGATAGCGCGTTTGATTTTTGTTATTTCCTGGACAATAAGCGAGAGATCTTTAGAAAATAAGTGCAGAGAAGCTCGAAAAAAGTAAAAATTTCTGGAAAAGAGGTAGTGTATAGCTTTGCTATTATGAAATTATTACTATCTTTTCAGAAAAGTTGTGCAACTGCATAGGTGAATTCTCATTATTCCCTTCATGCTTGAAGGGTTATATATTTCACACAAGCCATAATGATATGTTTCAAAATAATCATTGTGAGCCTATTGTTGTAAAATTGTATATTTTCTTCGATGAATTGCTAAAACCCCTCTCTAATTCAAAACTAACAAATTGTGTAACGTCTCCGTACTAACTTAACGCTTAGCGCTAACTCGTGTCTGATTTTTTGCTTTCCCCATTTTTCGCTGTTCAATCAATGTCCTTTTCTCGGAAATCTCTCGAACTTTCGAATTCCTTCTGCAAAATCTTCACTTTTCTTCGATTTGTTGAGAAATCATTTATCATTTTGACCTGTTGCAGGGAAAGAGGACAAGAGTGCAGAAAATCAAATACCGTAATTGGATTACTTTTTCATTTAAAAATCTACTGAAAACCTTCGAAAAAATTCTTTTAATTCAAAAGCACTCTGATCTATATTTGAATATCAAATATTCTATTTTTAAGCCTAAGATATAATAATTTAACTTGAAGTTACATAATTTTCGCATGGTATATTTACAAATTAAATTAAAATATTATTGACTAGGAGAGAGCGTGTCGATATTCAACAAATTACACGCTATTCGCCTCGTCTCTCTTCTATGCAATTGACTATTTCGCTGTCAAATTCGGTTTCTAATTGCTGCATGAATATCAAGACTTTCTCTCCAATCAATGATACCTTAACCGTTTCTGTTTTCGGAAAGTCCGCAATTCGTCGTACGAATCTTTAGCATCGATTAAGCACGCAGCCGAATGCTGAAGATCTTTCTTGTCATAAATTCGATCCAGACATTGTAGGAATGCCGCCTTCTGGTCTAAAATAGAATTTCTCAATCATGATTTTCGATAATTTTAAAAACTCGACTTTTTGCAAGATTCCAAGTCTGAGTTTCATCGTGCTAATAAATTTCAGTAAAAGCCATTAAGTTAAAATGTCTTTATTTGGACGTTTTTTCAGTTCTTAAAAAATATCCCAAGCTCTAAATTTTCAAAAACTCAACCAAAGGTTAGCCTTTTTCCAACGAGGAAGTGATTTTTAGTAGGCAGTCGCTGAAAAAAATTTCCAAAATAGGTTAATCTAATGAACTCGCGCAGTAATTTGCCAAAAAAGACGGAATTGGTGCGAAATCCGTACCTTTGTCCAATTTTCGATACAACTCCTTCGACAACTGAGCTATGAGTGCCTTAATCGAGTGAACGTGCCAGTTTCCGTGGATCATTTCGACTTTTTTGATGCCCTCTAAACCGTTTAGTTTTTCCAAGTTCTATTTTTCTCGACAAATTTTCTTACCCGGACTCAATTTGATTTTGTCGATATCTTCCTGAGTCAGACCAATTTTAGGCGTTCTCTGGACTTTCGCTGAGCCTGAGATCATTATTGTTATCATCGACATCTATTCAATCTTATCCGCTAATATTGATGAACAAATGAATTGAAGTGATATATTTGACTTTCAAATGATACCATAATTTAATATGCTGCAAATTAAAAATTGTCAAATTTTAGAAAATCTAAAAGTTATTTTTTTTACAATTGTAATTTGATTACTCCTTATTATATCATTTTTAAAATGTTGCAAATCATGTGCGTCACAAAATCATCGATCATACGCATGGGTAAGCCCATCAAATGCGCGATAGCCTGTTGGCCTAGTAGCTAAAGCATCCGAAAGGTTGCATTTCTTTTCCTTGCGTTTTGCATTTTATGTCTCATCATCATTTATATCATTTATCTTTATCTCTGATCGCATTTTAACCTCAGGATTTACACAGTGATGGACAAATGTGTTGAAACATCTGGTTATTTTTGGGTAAAAATGCTTAGTTCACCCAATCTATAGTGATCTCGGATCCGGCTGAAACTTAGCATGCATTTTGGGCTACATATGACACGGTTGTATGACAACTTTTAACTCGATTCGGATCCCCATATATGTAATTTCCAGAATTTTTGAATAATTTTCATCATCACATGTGAAAATTTCGAAATTTAAGTGAATTTTCATAAATAATTATATAGTCTACAGTCGCTTCATTAGTTTCCGAAACATCTCACCATTTTGAAAAATGAGCGCTATTGTCAGTAGCAATAACCAATACGCATTAGGCATGTCTGAAATCGATACTTTTAAAAATTGGTATATTTCAAATTTCATCACATTATCCTTTCCTTCTTCCAACTCGTATCTTCTCGATGCTAAGAGGAGTATCTAGAATTATATAGGCTACCGTAGTCCCGAAAAACGTGTATCATATAAAATATTTGAGAAAATATCTGATTCATTTGCTAAGAATGCCTATGTTTAGGGGATAGCTGAATTAGGAGTGAGTAAGAGGGGTTGGTTCGAGATTGATTTTATGATACTCTAGACGACCATATAACCGCTTACTGCAGAGTTCTTAAAAGAAACGGGAAATACGTATCATGGTTTTAGAAGAGATAAAAAAGACAGAAAATCGAGAACTAGTACGAATTTAAGAGAGGAAAAGAGCGAAAATGCAAAAAGGAAAGAATTCATTTTTGAGATCTAAAAGCTAATAATCTTCATTAGAATATTGATTGATTAGATATTTTAAATATAATTATTTTCATAATTAACTCAACGACATTAACAAATTTAGTCAAACTAGTTTAAATGAAAATACTAATGTTACGATTTTCTGAAGCCTACACACATCAGAGAAAAGATTAAAAAAGTCCAATTTAAATCAGAATAAAATTAGTCTCGAAGCGACCTTTCCCCGATAGTAGCAATAAGATATCGGTGAAGTGCCTGAAAATGAACGGCCGTCGGAAATCTTAACGCCTTCGTCAATCCAGACTCATTTATGGTCTCGAGAGAAGGAGGGCTTCTATAAACACCGCGAAATTACAGCAGGTTTTATAACGGGCAGTCAGGTCGAAGATATGCGAAATAGTATAAAATTTTAAAACATATATCATGATTTTATCTATGTTGCTGATATAATAACTGATTTTAGATAAAATATTCGATTCTTTAGCTTTAAAAAGTTTTAAACATACATCATTTTAAGCATGCTTCAAACTAAATTTAGGTATTTTTATTTTAGATAAAAATCCGATTATTTAGAAGAATTAAACTAGACTTAAGTTTAGAAAGCATTAATATAGGCAACTTGTAAACCGCACGACATTCAAGACCTCATGACATGCGAAATAGTGTGTGGAAAGGAAATCCTATCAGTCAATACCCTATCCTAACCATACGCACACTATTTTACAAATCTTGAAGTGTTGATGTCGTGCGATTTCCGAATAGCCTAAATGATTAACTTTAAATGAGCAATTTTAGCATAGAGTATCAATATATATCGTATGTTTCAAAAGTTTCAAAAATTCGACATAGTGAAGCAAGAGAATAGAACTTTTACAGTCGTGTGTTCATGAGAGAAATTTTATAAGATAAAAAATACTGTATCTCATTAGGCCTAATTATATGAACGGTAATAAAGTCTATCGTGTGGCCTTTTATATCTAGAGCTTTTTCTGCGATTTCGAGTGGAATAATGAAGTCTCCAATCATCCAGAATCCCGCGCCCCGTTCAAAGTTGAAATGTAGCAAAAACGCCGCTAGAAAAGATGACGATTTTGGGTTAATACGGGAGATTTTGTAGGGGTCGTCGTTTCGCGGAATAGGCAGTGAAAAACGCGCGCGGCTTTATCATTTTCGCTAACACCCCGAGGGAGACGCCTATGCGAAAAACCTAGGGAAAACACACGACTGCAATGAAATTTGAAGAATCGCTACGGGCCGAGAGTCGGAGTGCAGCAAAAACGAGTCAGACATGGATGGAAAATGGCCGACGATGAAATTCGAAAGTTCGACCGACACGGACATCGCAGATCTGGTGACCGTAAGACAGGGAAAAGGGGAAGGACGATTTTTTAGATTAGCTGGGTGAAAGTGAAATGGGAAGAGATGGAATGAGACAATCGTTGAACGCTCAGAGGATACTGTAGGGGGGAATTTGTCGAATACGTTGCAAATTTTTACAGGACTCAAAAAGATTCAGAACTTCGGTGATGTTACAGAGAAAATATTGTATAGAATATAAAAAAGAATAATGTTTATGTAGAAGCTTTCTCAGAAATATTCACTTTTTCGAGCCTCTCAAAATTTCTCCATTTTTAATGCTCTTTCGTCTCTGCTGCCCAAGCGCACACGCAGAAATGCGCAAGCTTCCCTTCATAGCAGTGTGGTGTAGTGGATAGCAAGTTAGATGTTTATCCTTTTCTGGACGGTAGGTGAGAGATTTTTATAAGAGGGCGTGGAGAAGCTTGAAAAAAGTAAACATTTCTGAGAAAGCTAGGGTAGGAGTAGAGTAAGAAATGTATTACAGGTTTTAAAACCATTCAATGGGGTGAAAATTCAATAATGAGTGTTTCGTTGGAGACTATCAAAAATAATTGAAGTCATGAACTCTTAAAGTAGGTTCCAAGTTTTCGAATGATCTAGGAGGATTGAAAATTAGTGATCAGAAGGCTAATTGCATTAAGACTAAAACTATTCTAGAATAATTATAAAATATTTCAAAACTATGATTCATGAATGAAAATTTAAAAGTAATAATGATCTTGATTGCCATATTCGTGTCACTATAAAAAAGTCTAAATCACTCCTTAACTTCGTAGACTCAAAAAGCAAGGCCTGTTTTCAGCATCATCAAAACTCTAATATATACAGATGTCTATTCGTTTAATTTAGAGCAATAAAATCATCAAGCGTCGTCTTAAAGGTATCATTTTTCGGCATCAAATCGGCCGAACTTCGAACGACTATCGCATTCGATCGAGTGCGCGCCTTGTGGTGATGTTCATTTAACTGCCTCGAGTCTCTCTCGATGTTCGAATTATATGTCCTTCCGAGGTTTCACCCGACTGTGTCTTATTCTTTCTGATAATTCGAAAGAGTATTGTTGATGTCCAAATCTGGGAGGCGTGCAGAGTGGTGCAGCTATTTTTAGTAGTTAGAAAATCGACAAATAGCACGCGAAAAAGAGAAAGAGACAGGCTAAAATCACCCCTCCCCTCTCATTTTGATCTTCCAGATTTTGGTATCAACAATAGCTGCCAGAAAGATATTTATAAGGAAAAGTTCTTCAGAAAAAGACGTCGGAGCAGAATTTAGAATGTCAGAAGAACATATTGTCCCAGCTAAAATGAATTTCTAGCATAGTTACATCTAAAATAGTAAAGAGATGGTAGAGAATAATACATTCCTTTTTAAACTATTTCGTATGTTAAATAATGCAGCCATTTTCGAGGCTGCCTTCATTCTATCGAAGGCGAATTCTTTCGATACGGTTAGCTCGCTTATTGGTCATTACCCCCCGGGTACGGGTCGAGGAAAGAAAAGATTTTAACATTTACGGATGAAATGTTCCTTTTGTACTTCGTCACGCACATTTCTCGGATTATATGGCCAATTTTATGAATCGTTAATGCGTGCGCGCTTCGCCTTTACGCGGTGAATTTTGACATTTCAAAGAGGAATTTCCGAATACCGAAAAGAAGATTTAGCGCAACAACCACGAAAAAATGCAGATTTCACTCGAATTTATCTCGGGAATGGCTTACTTCATGCCCTTTTTTTAGAGGGCATAGATGGAGATTTCATAAATTTCTACAGGAAATTTGAGAATAGGAACATTTATTCCCAGTTTTTGGAAGGCACATATTGATAAATATATCACCAATCCCGTTAATATTTTCACCGAATGGGGGAATCTGCTCCAAAGCTAAAATCGAAAACAATCAATAAACAGTGAATGAACACTTGGCTTTTCCCCATTTCGCCTCCGCCCACGTGTTTCCTCTGTTACTATTTATTAGTCGTTTTCAATTTTAGCCTAGAGCAGATTCCCCATCCGGCGAAAATATCAACGGGATTGACGATACAAATACCATGTTTTGGAAAAAAGTAAGCAAAGGAGATTACTATTTACAGATTAAGCCAAGTTCAATCAGCCTTCAATACTTCAAAAGACAAACAAAGCAGTGAGAAATCCTCTGAATTCTATTTACTCTTGCTCAAATCGATGACTACTCTAATTTATTATCAGGACGACATTTAAAAAATAATGCTTTTTCAAAATTTATGATTCATTACCGGTTTTTTTCGCTTCTAGAACATTTGAATAAGCGTAGAGATAAAAGTCATTTTGAAATGGTTTGACCACTGATAACGAATTTTGGTGATTAAGCCCGACTTTACAATGATAGAAGAGTACGGCACTATAAAATGCTCAAAAAGCTGGGAAATTGTCATTTTTATTTGCATCACTTTTATTTTCATGATCTTTGTCATTATTTATACAAATTTTGTCATTTTCGGATCTTCGATTTTTCAGAAAACCTTCATAAAATGCCTATCGGATCTGGAGCTGGTGTTCACTTTGGAAACGAGTTTTTAATCCGGTGAGTTCGATTTTTTAAATCAAGATCAACTTTCTTACTTCACTCATTATTCGAAAATTTGGGATTTCCAGTGAAGAAAAGTTTTTTCTTGAAAAAATTCTAATCATACTCATTTTTAAATGGTTTTAAATAAAGACCACTTTTTGTTCCTTTTAAACTTCTTATGAAACTGAATGTTTAGCCAGTGCCGGTTGAAATTCCCGTCCAGAACTTCAATAACGGTGGTTGTCTCAGGCTGGTGTTCAAACCGACTCACGGAGATCGATTCCAAGTCAATTTGAAAACCCCCGATGACATCATCTTGCACTTCAGCGCTAGATTTGATGTAAGATATGTTTTATTTAAAAAGTTTTTATCAAAATGGCTATCTGGAAACCGCATGATCTCATGCGCGTGTCATGCAGTTCCAGGTTTTCCATTTTATATTTGGATCAATTTTCTGCCGAAATTTGAGTTTTGCGAAATTTTATTTCAAAATATGTTCTGCAATACGTGGCGCGATCACTTTTAGGGAAAAGAGTATTTTGGTACTTCTTAGCGTCCAAGATAAGGCCTAATGCACACAAGTATGAAGTCCTCTTATCAGAAACTTCCCATTTTATGAAAACGAAAATATTCAGGAACATGTAAATAGTACAAAACAAAAAAAAACAAGTGAACTAGTGAAATATCTACCATTTCAAATTTTGAATAAGATGATAGTCTGAAATCCAAATTTTCTTTCTAATTTTTCATACCTGTGCTACAAAATTTAATAGGTCATCTAAGGTTTCAAATCATGTTGCATGGAAAAGTCAACATAACTTTCTTTATTCAAAATTGTCTAAATTAGCAGAATTTTAAGATAATAACTTTTGAATTACCAATTACAAAATCTTTAAAATAGTCATTTAAGAATTTATAAATTCTAAAGCCTATTCGAAAACCGCACAACATCAAGACCTCAAGATATGCGAAATAGTGTGTATGGTTAGGATAGGGTATTGGTTGATAGGACTTCTTTTCCCCACACTATTTCGCATGTTGTGCGGTGTTCACAACGTTGACAATTCGAAAAATATCATTTTAGGAGCAAGCGATCGTCCGTAATTCGACTCAAAATGGCTCTTGGCAAAACGAGGAGCGATTTGGCGCTTTCCCATTCAAACGAGATCATGTCTACACCATCGAATTTCTCTCTAATAACGACGTCATCGCGATACGTTAAAAAGGGAGTGATCTCAAAATTTTCAATTTTGTAATAATAGGGCACGGTTTTTTAGATTCTGATCAACGGACAGCCCTACGCAGATTTTCTCGAGCGTCTGCCCGGCCACAACATCCATCTGATCGAGATTTCTGGCGACGTACACATTCACTCTGCTCACATCGCGCATTAAACTAAGGACAAGTTGCAATTTCGCGGCAGGGTTATTTTCTTGCAACTCGGAAAAGCATCTCCAAAAACCCAATAAATGCAAACGACGAGACGCTATCTTTTCTCACACTATCTCTCTACTTTCCTTCTCTCGCCTATCTCTAACTATAGAGTCTCGTTAAATAGTAGCCGCCCCCGAAATTTTGAAAGTTTCTAATAAAATTCGTTTTTATTATTTACACTGAAACTGTTTGAAATATCTGAAAATTAAAGACTTTATTTGTTCTTATCATAATTTTTCAGAAACTTAATCAATCCAAAATCAACACCACTGATAATCTAAAAGTGAAAAATCGCTCACTAAAATAAAAGATCTTCGCGATTTTTCCCAACGTCATTTCTGATGACGTTTGATCTCTGCAAAGGAAACTGTAATTTACGCTAAGTTGAAAATAAATCAGACGGAGACAACATGCAAAAACTATGCATCGGGGAAATGATAATGGGATTAGATTTACTGACAATATTATGAAGAATACCATTTGAAAACCAAGTAGAATAAGACCGTATTTGAACACAAACCTGCAAAGATGAAGATCAGCTTAAAATGCGATGATACCATTGAATAGAAAGACAAAATTTCGGCTATTTTATTATAGAAATAGCATTTTGATATTTGAAGTAATAACGAAATCGAACTCATGAAATCATATGATGAAATCTCATTGAGAAAATTTAGAAACTGAGCATGTTTGGATAGAATGAATTATAATGAACATTCGAAAATAAATTTTGAAGGTCATATATTTTCGTTGGGCAAAAGGTAGAGAACGAAATGATTTTCATTGGATTCATGTCATACTTGCACTTTGGTCTCACGCCTTTCCCTCGTGTCATTATTTAGATTAGTTCGGAAGGTCATCTCATCATAGACAAAACACCAACATAGAACTGGAAAATGACGAATCTCAATTTCTCGAATACTGAGAACTTATAAAACTGTACGCTACAGATGGCGCGTTATTATTAGGGAAAATTTCGGGGACATTTTATTCTAATATATGTCTTGATAAAAAATATCAAGTTTATCGCAATCTAACTTCATTTATCCAATTTTCTAATTTAGAAAATACTAATCTCTCTCGCCGAATTTTAGTGGGTATAACTGGCAATTATTCCAATATTAGTATTTTTGAAAATAAACATATTCAGAACGCTGACGCCTACATATTTTTCAGTAAATCTTTATTCTATCAAACCTTATCTTTCTAATTTTTAGAAAAACAAATCTAAAAAGGCGAGAAAGAAAAATCACTACCACAAATCGATATGAAAATTATCTGTAGAAATCTTGAAAAAAGATTAATTTTTCTTTGATAAATGACTACTTAATCACTGATAATTTGATAACATTGGAGGGATCAGGGGAATTACCCTAACTTAGGCAGATTTCAGTCAGAAAAATTATCGAAGCGGCGTAAAAATAAAAATTTTAGGGGCATTTTTTATCTAAAATGGGCACACAATTATCTGACATAAATTCGAGACCTAAGTCTAACGATAATTTGATAAAACTGAAGAGATCAGGTAAAAATGATATGATAAAGAAAGAATGAAGTGGACGAAAATAAATAAATGACGAATAAGCGTACAAGGCGCTAAAGTCAAATCTCTAGCACTTTTTCTAGTTTACTATAATTAGAGAAAATGGTATCCTGTCAAACGTTTTTCTAGAAAATTTATCGGTTTTTTTCACAAGTCTTAGATACCATTTTCCCTATGCCGCAATTTTGTGCAAAAATGTTTACTTTACCAAAAAATTCAAACTAATTACCATTTCTATCGAAATTTTTGCAAGTGGTAAAAAAACCGCCGCATTTTGCCGTTTAGCCCAATCTTCACTTCTCACTTGGATATGAAAGCCGGTTCATAACTGCCCGCTCGGGGTGGCTCCAATTCGTCGTCGGATTCGGTCAGTTGCATCATCAGATGGTTTCTCTGAAATCGATCTTTTTTAAATTAATCAAAGTTAACTTTAGCATTTAATTCATAGTACCAACAGACTTGCACAACTTTCCGAACTGCGCGGTTAACCGCATGCAATGAGAGCGTGTCTGCCTTATTGAGAGGCGAAAACGAGAATCCCTTCTTTCCGTCCCTCGAAAATATACACTATCTCGTTTAATGCAGTTCGAAAATGTTGCAACATCTGAGTGCAAATGGTGAATTCAAATTTTTACCAAGAAAATAGCTTTTATGATTGATGGTTGCAATTTATGATAATAGCACTCATTGGTATTGTATTTCTAAAATGATGCGATATTTCGAATGTAAAGAATTCGAGAACTTTTTATGACAGAGGCTAAGGGCAATTTGTAAAGTTCCTAAGGTAGTAATATTTCTAATCACATACTATTTCTCTTCTAGCTCACCTTATCCTTCTCCTTAACTATGCCTTACTACCTTACTACTTTACGAACTTTACAAATTATCAGGCTAAGTAATTTCTGAAGATTCAAAATTGCCTGTGGTTGGGAGGGCAGAGTGGCATTTCTTCTGGGGTGAATGGTCGATTTGCGCGACAACGTCCTCTGCACGCGCGAGATGAACGTATCAGGCTGGAGACGACGTCTGAAAATGGCAATTTTGTCGGCCTCTTGAAGCTACCGCCCTCTTTTTCCCTTCTCCATGCCGTTTCTCAGAAAAGGGGGTGGTAACTACAGTAAGTCTATTTTTTAAAACATCATATTTTTTCCAAACTTGTTCAGAAGTTTCACTTCAAAAATCAAAATCGTTTTCCAATAACTTATCTGGATCGAGCGAACTAATTATGATCAAAATACAAACAAAAAAAATCCTTTTGGACATTGAAGATTGACACGCTTCAAAATTTTATCTCCCTCAAAATGCAACTCTCTTCAAATGTAATATTCGTGTTAACTGCACAGTTCAAGTTTTGAAATCATCAAGAATAAGGAAAAAGGTTTTCGATTTGCATAAGTATCGAAAATTTCTCCGAAACTTATCTTCGTCGTAATACTAATTTTACTACGTTAAATAGAAATAAAACAAGTTTCAAAGTCCTCTATCAACCGAAATTGAATGATGCGGTTTCGTTTTTCAAACTAAACGTAATTTTTAACGAAAACCTAACCTCTCCTGACTTGGAACCGAGGCTTTGGGCGTGATGAGCAGTTCGATGCCGTCCTTGGAGGTTGTGGTGTTGAGCGAAGAGCCTGAAATAGAGAAAATGTCTCGGTTTTTGATAAAAAAAGGCTCACTGTAGCTGCCACCTTCTTTTCTGAGAAATAGTATGGAGAAGAGGAAAAAGGGTGGTAATTACAAGGGGGCCGATAAAGTAACTCATTCAAAGAAGTAAAGAAAATGCGAGATGCTTGTAAACTTTTTGCCGAGACATTTTAGCTACCCGGGATCGGACCGAAATTTCCTGTTCCATTCCCATTTGCATTGGCTTTCGGAGTAAGCGTGCCACTTTGAGGGCTCTCCAATTGATCTTCGGCTGAAATTTGTTGATTTTTGCCATTTTTGAATATCGACGTTCTCTCCCAATCGATAATACCAATATTCGATAGATCTACTTCTTTGCCGACAAAATTAAAAGGGGAAAAAAAACTGACCAATCTTGGACAAATTCGGTCTGGTGAAGGGGTGTCGGAATCTGTTCGTGAACAGAAACGAGGCACTGCTCAGGGCTCTTCTGCAAATATTACAACATTTTTCCTTCGAAAATAGAAGGCCCTCAAAATTGATCTTATATCTTCTAAAAATTGTTTCTTAAAAAAGATTCCCTCCAATTTTTACCTGTAAAGAGAAGTCCTTGGCGGAGGCAGACTCGATGTTTCCAAACGTTGCATGGAGGCCGTGGAGAAGGTCGATGAGAACGATGTGGAGGACGAGGCGCGGGGGCGGAATCTTCTAAAATAACCAATCTGTAAATATAGTGCACTTTACAAAAAGAATTAGGAATCAACATTGAATCGTTTTGAAAAATACATCCCCTTACCTTTTGATGTATCTGATGAGGGTGGTCTGATGGTCCTTGCACTCGACGACCGGCAGCAGCTCCTCGATGATGAAATTGTGGCCCGTGTCTACGAACAGCTGAAAACCATATTTTCATCCCGAGTTTAGCCCGTAATTTTGGTAAATCACGTAGTTTTTCATTTTCATACAACTAAACTTTGCAATTTTTCTTTCGCTTTTTCAATGATTTTGACCAAATTTTAGCCGCATCTTTTTAAAAACAGCCTCCCAAGTTTAGCGTTCCACTCTAGGGTCAAGGAGTTGAAATGGTCAATATTCTATCATTAAAATCTTATTCTTATTTTAGTCGTAATTTCAGCGATTTTTAATTCTTTTAAAATCCTACCCGATTATGTATCTTCTGGTTGAAGTTGGCCATCTGGAGGCCGTTGGTGGGTTCCACGATCCACGTGGTATCCTCTGTGTCCTCCCTGATTGTGAACGCGAACAGTTGCCGCCCAGACGTAGTGGAAATTGGGGAGGGGGCGTCGACTGAACATTTTTAAAAATCTTTCTTTAGTTTTCAAAAATTCTTTTTTCTACCAAATTCAGTTATCTTTGAGAAAAGATTCTTTTTGGTAATTTTTCATTTCGAAAATTATTTGCGATAAAAATCAGTCAACAAATTCCAATCAATAAAATCCAATTGTCGAGATTTGTTGCAGAAAATCATGAAACATTCCACAAGAAATGTTAGAAAATAAAAAAATATCTTTAAACAGACGTTGGAACGTTATCCACCGCAAATATCCCTCTTATGCGGTGAGAATTATTCCAGCCAACTTTACAATTACTATCCTTAACAATGGGACGAGAGAGATGACGACGACGGATTTTTGCGGTGGAAAACGTCTCAACGTGTTTTCAAGAAAAATGCCCCCACATTCATCGCTCACATCCTCGATCATCTGCACATTTCTCATGCTCTGCACCATGATGTAATTAAAGAACTTGTAGGGCTTGCGGTGGAAACTGGAACACAATGATCATGTTAATTAAACTATAAAAAGCCGACTTGCACCTTTTTAATCGCGGTTAACTGCAGGCGAAACACAAGATAGTGCGTCATTTTGCGAGACGGAAAGAAGACATGACGTTTCTCGTCTCTCCGAAAAGATGCAGTATGTCTCGCTTCCTGCAGTTAACTGCGCGGTTCGAAAATGCTACAACATCAGTGGCGGTATTTTTTGACTAAGAAGCACCAACTTCGAAGTCGCACTTCTTTCTCCAAAAAGTATGACTTTTTCAAAAAGAAGCACGAGCTATTTCTTTTTCAAGCGTATGAAAAGACAGCAAAATAAAGAGCAAATCTTATAAATTTTATATGGGCGTGTTGCCCTTGACTTCTACTTTATTGCTATGTAAAAATTTTATTACCCACGATTCAAAACAATTGAGTAATCAACGTCTAGCACGACCTCCCAAAAAACAAGTGCCACTTTTCCTCAAAAAGTGCGACTGGATGTGCTGCTTCTAGAGGAAGTGCCACTTTTTTTTTTGAAGGGGCAAAGAAGTGCGACTTCTTTTTGAAAAAGTCGCACTTGTTGTAGAAAGAAGTGCGACTTTTTGAGCAAAAAATACCGCCACAGATAGAAGAAGTGAGAACGAAATAAATCGAAAGCTCAGACTTTTAAAGTCTGACTTCATTTTTAGCAAATATCGGCAACTGTGCTCGTCGTACTCTTAATTTTAATTTTCTTATCAGATTGCTGGTCCACAAATCCTCAAATCGAGTTGAACCAACCCCGCCCAAATTTCTTCCTTTCTCTCTTTTCCCCTCCTGGGGCGGGGCTTGTCTCGGCCCAGGAGGGAGAGGGGGTGGGTCAGTTTTGTTCTTGTTACATTATCTACAGCTTCCAGTAATTGATTGTGCTAATTCTATTATCGTCCTAGGGCGGCGTAGCGCAGTGGTTGTGTGTTACTGCCTACAGCTAGGGCTCAAGTTCGCCCCCCGCTCCTACCCAAACCAAGGGGGTTAAGAAATGTTGGTAGTGGATAAAACCACGAAAAATTCGCCTAAAAATCCCTCGGCTGTTGCACACAACAACAGTCTGTCCTCGGGCCGGGCCACTAGTTCTGTGTGGCTAGGATAGGCCGACTGTCCCATTACGGGCTGAGGGTAGCCGACCCCCACCTAGTGGGGAATAGGGCTAGGAAAAAAAAATTCTATTATCGTCTTAAATAAACTATTGTTGAAAGGCAAGATCTCGACACATAACAGCAAGCAAAGAAAACTTCACCGGGCGACAAAAAAAAAGACGTAGGCCATCTTGTTATAGCAACCTCGAAAAACTACCACCTCACCACGTCTTTAAAGAGTGAATATCACTTATTATTCAAAGTGATGCGGAACCAGGGGTCCGTCGATTTGGCTGATTTTCACATATATAGTACAGCTTTTCACGCTGATCAACATAGTGTGGTTCATTTTTCATAAAAATTATCGTATGTAGGATTACGATAGCTTAAAATTTTGATAGGTCCGACCTCATTGTCAGGAAAAAATGATAACTTTCTTACTTCTGAACCAAATTGAATGATTCTTTCTCTATTCTGTAGATCTTGGGTAGGAGAATAAAACAAAACTAAAGAAAATTTTTAGAAATTAATTTTGGAGAGAAAAATTTATCCGAAGTTACTCTATATACCTGTCCTGGGTTTAAGCGTAAATGACGTTGGGAAAAAGTTGTCCTCCCAATATGTTGTGTAGATGAGCGTGATGAACAACTTTTGTTCGAGGACTGGCCTCGGATTTATTATCGTTGGGGCTCTAGAATTTTTTGAAATGCAACTGTCAAATTCAGCATAATGCCTTTATAAAGGGCGCGTTCATACTTAGTTGCATGCAACTTGCAATTCGCGTGCAACTCGGCGAAATAGTATGAGAAACGCGGAGAGCAGCCAAATTGCAGCAAGTTGCATGCAATTTTGTCCATTCATTCTCTCTTCATTTTCCGCGCTATTTTGAGCGAGTTGCAAGTTGCATGCAACTGCAACTAAGTATGAACGGGCCCAAACACATTTTCAAAAATTCATATCTCCCTGTGTGTGCACATTCTAGAATAGATTCTGGAACAAAAGTTGATCAACCTGAAGAGCTCTACAAAATTTCATGAGAAACTCCGACGTTAACTCATATTTCACTTGTAAATACAGTACGGGTATATAGGGCAACTTCGGGTATTTTTCCTGCCAAAATTAATTTCTAAAAATGCTACTTTTATTTTTACCATATTCTTCTCGACAAGGTCTACAGAATAAAGAAAGAATCATTTAATTTGGTTCAGAAGTAAGAAAGTTATCATTTTTCCCGAGGTCGGAGCTGTCAAAATTTTAAGCTACCGTAATCCTACATACGATAATTTTTATGAGAAATGAACCACACTATGTTGATCAGCGTGAAAAGCTGTACTATATATGTGAAAATCAGCCAAATCGACGGACCCCTGTTCCGCATCACTTTGAATAATACTGACATTCACTCTTTAAAGACGTGGTGAGGTGGTAGTTTTTTCGAAATGGCCCAAATATCCATTCTTACCTCGACAGCGAGGATTGGTGAGTCAAATGGGTAAACATTCGAGAATCATCTCGGATTTTGCAGGCCTGAATTTTTTCAAATTATCTTTATTTTCTATTTTTAAAACAAAAAAATAACTAGAAATGAATAATTTTTTCCTACATATTTGAGACTTTCAGATAGAAAAAATCATAGAAAGCTATTGTGAATATCGAAAATTTTTCGAGAATAGTTTTTTTTTCAGGTTTCTAAAAATAAAACAAAATTATTTAAAAAAAAAAAAAACCAGAATTTTCAAGCACTACCCGCAAATCACCCCACAGGAAGAATAGTGCACCTCTCCGAGAGAGATTAAGAAGGTTAACTCTTTTTCCCTCTCGATACGACACACTATTTTTTCTGCTGGCGTCGATTTGCGGGTCGAGCGTACTGAGAAATCTGATAAACCCACAATGATGACGTCATGGAATAGCATGAGCATCATCCGCTTGCCCTCTCTGAGTGACTCCCATCGACCAGTGCCGGACACGCAGATCACCTCGCACTCCGACTCGAACGACCGTTTCGAACAGACCAAGTGAGCCTGCGAATATTGTCTATTAAATAAGTTGAGAAATTTTGGAGGAAAAATAGATAAAAATGACGAGTGTATTAGCGATTGAAATCATAGAACTTTTTTTAAATAAAAAAATGTTTCGAGCACACAAAGTGTCTGAAAAATTAGGCTGTTTCAGGAAGATCGATAAAAAAAAGTTCCTATTGAAAACAATTATTTCGTCTTGGCGTGATATAAATAAAGTACTCAAATATTTCAATATATCCTACCGGCACTCCATCAATGAGGTTGAATCGGGCCAGATGCTCGATGTGCTGATCGTTCCTCTGACGGACTTCATTCGCCTTCTTCAGCACTTTGTCGACGATATTCGCCGCCACTTCGGCCTTTGCCTGTCCGCCTCTGTCCGACTTCTTGTTGATCTCCTTCATGAGCAAAATCACGGAGGGCAATCTCTGAAATTTTCCCTTTGTTCTTTTCAAATCTCAGCCCTAAGTTCGATCTCGATTTTAAGTGTTGCCAATCCTAACATTTAGACCTTGAACTTCAAATTTAATTCCAAGATTTAAAATAAACTTTATGATTTTCGCATAAAAACTGGGAAAGACTGAGGCCAGGTCTAATCTTTCTTTTAGGTCCGATATCTTAGGGTTTAATATTTTATGGCTTAGGTGCCTGAACGGGTCGAATGAGAAGTTCCATGACGGTGTGGCGCTTGAAGTCCGGATCAGTTTCCTTGAGTTTTCGGAAGACGTGAAATCGCGGATTCTGCTCGTCGTAGTTGTTGAGCAGATCTTTGGCGAGGTCGTAGTTGTTGATGTACGCCGGGTAGACCTTCTCGAGGTCGCGTGCCGCTTGGGTGAACACCTGCAAATCATGAGATTGTACAAAGAAACGTCCAGTCCCCGAATTCAGGAAACTCTCGAAGCCGCCCGAAACCTTCGCTATAGGAACCTTGTTCCGCTGGGAGGTTCCTAGAGTTTCGTCGAACCGAGCACAGATCTCACAAATATCCCAATCTGTTCTTAGAAAATATTTTTCGAAAACTTCTAAAAATACAAGACTCCCCCTACATTTACCTCACAAACATCCTTGTCCTTGTTCGGGTGGGCATCGATGATGTCCTGGATGTTGACCCTAATCTTCTCGTGAACTTCGATGATCGGCTCGACCTTGCCGAACACAATCGCGATCTCGTTCTTCGGCATTAGAGAATCATTGCCCTGGGCGAGTTCCGACTCGAGATCCAATTTGAACTGAAAATGTTGGAAGTTTGCAAAAAACACATTTTAGGAAATTCTACGATTCCAAAAATATTTGTGTAGAAATTTAAAAAAAAAATCATACTTCAACACAGAATACATTTTTGCCAGATTCTTTTTATCTAGAAAATGTTCAAAATAATAAGTCTAGCTAAAAATTTAAAATAATAGAGTAATTATTTCCTTCAAAGAAAAACATATCACGAGTCAAGTAGTTCGCATACCTTAACCAACAACTGCAGCGCGTTGATGTAATTCGTCTCGGTTTCGAGCAGCTCCTTGCAGACTTGAAGACGTCTATCCGCCTTCGACAAGCCCATTTTGTCCAAATCTTCGGCCGAGTGCGAATTCGAATAGTCCGGCGTCGAAAAGACTAAAAATTCGTATTCCTTAACAATAAACTTTTCAATATTTTCCCTCTTCTAAAAACTAATAGCATCTTTCGATAAATCCCCCTTTTTCAAAATTTCATTTTATGTATTGTTTTTTCCAAAAAAATCACTTTCCTTCAAAATAGACGATTTTCTCAATGAAAACTACATAAGAATGTCTACTTTCTTATTTGTCGACTGTATTTTACGCACCAGCATTGCCCAATCTGTCCAAACTCCTCTCGGCACTCGATCTCCTTGCCGCCGAGGAATGGGACGTGGATCTGGTGACCGGGTTGTCGAAGTTGTGCGAAGGCGAGGAGCGCTGCGATTCGGGGACCGGCCTGGAAGATTTTTGAGACGGCGACGTTTCCGAACCCTGCCATTTCCGAACTGGACGTTTCAGAACTGGGGTCAGAATGGATCTTATAATATAAAAAATATTAAAAAGATGAAAATTTAATGATTGCGAATAAAAACTTAATTTTATAAGTTAAACTAATCATTTCTAGCGTGAGTTTAAATTGTATTTTAACTTCTATCAACAAAAATTTTAATTCATTATATTTGCAATGAATAAATCTAAATTTGGTTGAAAAACAATTTTAATTTCAAATAAATAAATAATCTATTTTTATTCCGAAAATGCTCGTATTTCACTTCAATATCACAAGGGAAACATTCCAAGCACATGGGTTCTAACGAGTTGGACCATATAGAGCAGGTATATAGGGGTAATCGATGGCGCTGAGCACGAATCTGGTGGTCCTTTTCGCCGGAAACATGTTCTAGAAATTCTAGAATACATCTGCGATAAAAATGAATATCATATTACTACTTCTGGGGGAATAATTGATATTCGAGAAATTGTTGTAATTACCTTAACATCGTTCTATATGATATCAGAAGCGACGAAACCGGGACAATAAATCTCGGACCTCTGTAATAGTCGTGGAAAGTGAGCACACAGTATATCAGTATATCTCCATTAGCCACGTTGCCAAAAATCACAGGATAATTACGCGTGGTCCTCCTTACATAGGTAATTACGCGGCCTTGGTGATTCGACTGTCGCTCTTGAAGTGAAATTGGCTTGAGCCAGTATCGTGTTCCAATGCTAAAAACATGAAAAATGCCTTTGG
This sequence comes from Diploscapter coronatus, assembly GCA_964036155.1. Lineage (NCBI taxonomy): Eukaryota > Metazoa > Nematoda > Chromadorea > Rhabditida > Rhabditidae > Diploscapter > Diploscapter coronatus. The sequence goes on along the minus strand of OZ038423.1, from coordinate 81,774,351 downwards.
TTATTTTGCTAATTAGACAACAATTACTTCAAGTTATCTTTAATTCGATGCCATATATGGCAATTAGTGTTGCCCTTGTTGTATATGGTTGGAGTGGAAGGTATCTTGAACAAATTGGATTTTCTAGAGATTTTATTTAGCCAAATCAAATAGAAAACTTACACAAATAGAAGAGAGCGAATCACGATCGAAGGCCAGAGAGAATTTTGGAGAATATTGGACCATCAGGTAGTGCTTTTGGATCGACAATTTCTAGCACACCCTTTTCTAGTTGCTCTTGGAACACAGAATTCATGCTTTTCAGAAGTTCAGTATCCGTCTTGGGACTGGAATCCAAATTGTTCAAGATACCTTCCATTCTAACCATATACAACAAGGGCAACACTAATTGCCATACCATAATTGGATTGTAAAAAAACGTCAAATTTTCTGTAATTTAAAAGAAGAAAGATGCATCGTATGCGCCAGCCAGTTTTCTGCAGTTATTGCGTACAATTCTAAATTTTCAAAAATGTTATCATTTACTTTGGTTTAGAAAGTTCACTATTATTATTAAGGGTAAAAATACTGATGCTAGATTACATAAAATCATGCAAGTGCGCATTTATAGTTGTATCATATACATAGAAGACCACGAGTTAAAAGTTATTAATCGTTGAGCAATGAATGCGCTTTATGGATTTCATATATGAGCAGGCTGTCGGCGGAGAGTTTATTTCATTTTATTGACCGCGTAATTACCTATGTAAGGAGGGCCACGCGTAATTATTCTGGGGTTTTTGGCAACGTGGCTAATAGAGATATACTGATATACTGCGTGCTCACTTTTCATGACTATTACAGAGGTCCGAGATTTATTGTCCCGGTTTCGTCGCTTCTGATATCATATGGAACGATGTTAAGGTAATTACAACAATTTCTCGAATATCAATTATTCCCCCAGAAGTAGTAATTGTCATTCATTTTGCCGGTTTCCGAAGGAAATCAAATACATTGGACAGAATAAATAAACATTTGGACTTTAAAACATCAAGGCTTCGCGAAACTATTCATCTCTTCATCAATTTGGTATCAAAATTGAGCTATTTGAACTTTTAAAATACCGTAACTCGGCAATTTCTGGACCAAAATCAGCGTTCTTTTTTAATAGACGTGAAATTGCGAGCTCATATTAAAAATAGTGCATCTAAAAATCGATTTAACGGAAGTTATTTTCGAAAAACTACTTTTTCGAACTTTGGGGTACTGTAGCTCCGCCCTCAAATGCCGAAAATGGTCCATTCTTTGTGTGAAAGAAGATCTTCTATAGGTCTCTCGATTAAAAAAACCCCATCGAAAGCATTGAAATTGAGCGAAAAAATCCGGGCAACTGATTTCGTGACAAAGATCAGAAAACACCACTTTTGGACATGACCTACGTCGATATCTCGATCTCTGATATAGTTTCGACCCCGGAAAGTACACCAGGGTTTTCGACCACGCTGAACACGAATCTGACATCGAAATCAGCTTCTGAAACCAACCGGAATGAGTTTTGCATCGATTTTTATGCTCAAAACGTTACGCATTGTTAAAAGCGAATACAACCTCCGCCGACCGCCTTCGATGGCCAGCTGACTTTTGACTTCAGAATCTACTTGTCGTCGTCAAAATCTGAATTTTCGTCGTCAATTAGACGTTAGAATTGTTTATTTTAATCATTTTTAGCAAAAAAATAGGCAAAAACTGAAATTTTCGACCTTTGTTTCAGAATTCTCACGTCAACGTCGGGATTCTGAATCCAAAAACTGTGTAATATTGTTCCGCCATGTTTCTTTGTTATATCTGAATGGATTGCGAACAGCAAAAAACAATACAAATATATTTATTTAATTAAATAATTTTGCCCAAATTGCAAAAATGGTCTTCCATCAGAAGCTTGCCCCGGGGCGAGGTATGCACCGAAAATTCTGGAATATAGCCGCGATAGCACAGTTTGTATATATCTACTAAATAAAAAAAACCGCATCGTTCTAGCATTTTTAGAACGCAAATGCCAGATGGTACACGGTACACAATTTCGTGTCCACGGATACCGTTTTGGTTTTCTTCAAAAATCGATAACTCCCCAAGGCATGATGCAAATTTCAAAATTTTTTCGCGGATCTTCCTCATTTGAGGGGGGGTAAATTATCCATCAAAAATTAGCACTCCACCGCTACTGTGTCATAGAGAACTAGACATGGATAAAATCTAATGTATGTGCACTAGCCCAAAACAAAGGTAATTACAGGGTGGAAAATAAATACTGTTGACAAAATATTTTTCGCCGTAAAAACGAAATAAGCGTTCAAATTAAAAGCCGTTTTTTTATAAATAATTTATTTAAGTCTTCAGAAACAAAAATCAACTAACAATTTTCAAAATAACCCCCATTGGCTTTGGTACAGCGTCGGAGTTTGCGAGGGAAAGAGTCGAGGGCATTTTAGATGAAGTTCAGGTTGCGATCGGCCCAGGCCTTCGTCAAAGCTCGTTTGAGAGATTCCAAAATGGTGTGGAATGTCGAGCAAGCCTTTTTCTGCAATTCATTCCAGATGCTATAATCCAGGGGCTCAAATTAGGGGAGTGGGAGGTCATTGAGAGGGGTCGATGAAATCTGGCATATTTACGTGGCACCATGGCTGCACGGATTTGGCTTTGTGGGCGGGGGTGGAATCTTGTTGATAGGTCCAGGAACATCGTTCTAAGTGGGTTTGGGTCCAAAGAATGAGGATATCATCAAAGATTGTCTCTTGGTAAATTTCTTTGGTGATTTTTTAGCCCTTTTTTAGCAACGACTAATGACGATTTTTTCGTCTGCAGCCGCGGCTGTTCAAACCATCACAGATTGGGAATGAGCTTTCATTCCGACGTTTCGACCACTTGAATTGGCAGCAGAGACATCTGGAGCAATAATACAGCCGTTTTTACGGTTGATGGCAGCTTCCACAGTGAAGCACAGCGAAGAATTTCTCATAGCTGAATAACAATAGTCAAACGCGTGCCAGCAGAAAATCATTGCAGCAACTGCTTACATCTTTGAACCCGTACGACCATACCATTGGGAGTCAGGTCGTGAAAGTTTTAGAGCTTGTAGGGCTTGAGTTTGAGGTTCTATGTGACGATTGAACGGGTAGCTGTGTGACTGGTGTTCAGCTTTTGAGCCACTTTTCGGATTGACCTTTTAGGATTTTGCTTAATTCGCATCCTGATAAGTTTCTTGGCTCTGGTGACGTTGCAAGTTTTGTGACGGCCGGAACGAGGTCTGTCAGAAGTAGAGCCAACCTCCTTGAATCGTTTGATGTGGCGTGAGACCACTTGTCGTGACGCTTTGAGCAGTCGAGCGATTGTTGAATTACTGTGTTTTTGCTTGTGAAACTCGATGATTATAAAGCGCTTTGTATTCGGGGCTGCCATTCGGAAGTTAACAATTGAAATGGTTTAAAACTCGGATAAATAACTAAAATAAGGCACGGCGATTTCATAAAAATTAAAAATAAATTATAAAAAACGACGTCATTTGTGCAAACGGCGTTGTAAAGTTGTCAACAGTATTTATTTTCCACCCTGTACACCCTGCCCGCAGCCTTTGGCGCGGGGCCGCTTCGCGGTCCCGCCCAAAAGGCTGAGGGCAGGGTATAATTCGTGCTCAGCGTACTCGATTACCCTAAAATAACCACTTTTCAATGCATTTTGTTACCTCCCGAAAACTAAAGTCCAGCCCCCCTTCTTTATGACTTTGATTTTTCCTGACATCCACTCTTAAGGTAATTTTAGCTCTGAGGAATTCGCATTAAAATAACTCACTTCATGAAACAATAAGTCGTCAGACATGTCGCGATAAATGTTATCGCAAAAACGATCGCTAAAATGATAATGATGAAGTAATAGTCCCTTATGAAGTCGACCGGGCAATTCTTTCCTGAAAATTCTTTACTGAAATTTGATTCCCGAATTTTTACCTGTAAATTCGCATGCCGGTACAGCCATAGGTATGTTTCCTTTGTAACCATCCCAAATTTCATCCTCGTTTCCAACGATAATCGTGAAGTTCTGAATTTTTAATTGGTAGAGAGATTTTCTAGGACCATGAAAATACAGCTTTCTTCCCATCGATAGAGATATTCGCTAGGTTTCTTGGGCTGTAAGTCGAGTTTAGATTGATTAGATTCATGACGGGGCACCGCTGACCGCCTTCGTTGATGTTAACGAAACCAGACATTCCTTAGATTTAAATAATTAAATTGCAGATTTTGATGAAGTAGGCTTCAAAGATTTTCAGTTTTTATTGATTTGACACAATGATAAATTTGATTTTGTTTGTCGCTTCCAAACAATTTACTTAAACTTAAAACATTTTGCCTTTAATATCCCTTTTTGATAATTTATGGCTTGATATTTTAGGTAAATTGAAGGAAAATGAATAGTTCCTCAATTGCCGTAACATCTAAAATAGAAGTCCATAGACTTTTATTTTTTGATCCCAAAATTTTCGAAAACAATTCAAATTTCAAACCACCATAACTCTTCATCTAATGACCGTAATCACTTCAAATCAAGAATAAAGCCACACTGCAAACTCAAAAGAGCATTATAAAAGACTTTCTTAGATGATCTGAGATGGGTAATGAATAGTTCTGGCATTTTGGGAGGTGGGCTTCTAATTTAACGAGACTACTATTTTAGATTTGACGGTAATTTTCTATTGTAGTTATAGACCTTCAAATTCGATAGCGGTGTTTCTCCGCATCAGACTTCCATTGGTGACGTAGCCGCCCTCCATGACGGTCTTGTTGACGGCCCTCGCGAAGAGATAGGTGATGTCGTGGAACTGGTCCGAGTAGACGGAGGCCTGCGAATAATTCACATTAGCATCGTCGTCGTTGCCCCCGCCCGACAACTGGAATGCCCAACACAGATCAATTTTGACGGGAGAATAAGGGGGATTTTTAAGAAATCATACCTCCCGCACTAGTCATCCTCAAGTTACTCTCACCTTTTTGTAGAAGTTATCCCGCTTTGTAAACGTAGTACGCTTCATATAAAGGATAGGGCAAAGTAGGTCATTTGGATCTCAAATGATGAGTGCATTGAGTAGATTGCTCTGGTAAAAAATTAACCTACCTTGCCCTATTCCTTATATGAAGTATACTACGTTTGCAAAAGAGGTAACTTTTACAAAAGAGTGAGAGTAACCTGAAGGTAACTAGTGCAAAAGGTCCGAAATCGCGATGATTTTACTCATTTCTGATAAATTATCTTGCAGCAGTCTTAGGCAGGATAATCGACAGGGATTCCTTTCAATCCACCCCCTATATTTTATTTCCATCTAACGAAAATGTTACATAGGCCAACACCCCAGCATAATAGGTCATGGCCCATAATGGCGCCATTATGGACCCATGACCGGGCCATTGATAGGCCATTAATGGGCCATGGCTGAGCCATTATGGGCCCATTATAGGCCATGACCGGGCCATTAATGGCCACATATGGGCCCATATGGCGCCATGGCCACTGGGGGTCATGGCACATCTATGTCCCCCGATGGCGCCATGACCCCTGTTTGACTATGGGCCCATAATGGCGCCATTATGGGCCATGACCTATTATGCTGGGACAGATCTATTTCATCTGTTTGATAAAGCTATGATATATTTTTAATAATAATATCGACGTCGCTTGCAGAGAATGCGAATTTTAGGAACTGATAGAGTTATTTCACCTCTTGATAATCCGGATTCGCGCACTCGACGGTACAATTATACGGAGGTAGTCTCATCTTCTGAGTGACTTCTTTCTTGAACTCGGTGTAGATCTCTCCTTCTACAGAAGTGGCGAGCAGCTGAATTTGAGGATCAAGCTTTATTCTGCTTCAACATTTAGAGTTATTCTCTTCTTGGGTCTATTCTATTGCAGTTTTTACCATATTCGCAAACATAGTGCACGTTATATAGGGCAAACGGATAGGATCAGGTAGGGTGATTTTGATATAAAATGATGAGGGTAGGGAGTAGATTATTTTAGCAAAAAGCTACCCTACCTGTCCATATCTCTATGCCCTTATCACATGCACTACGTTTACGCATCTGATAAAAACTACAATAGGCCCTCTTCTTGAGATGATATAATTTGAAGCATATGACTAAAATTATATAGAGTAGTTTTATTTCATTCCCATTTCCTTTTGCATTAGAACTTAATAGAAATGACTTCGAAATGTGGTAAAATTTAAAACATATAAAACGCACAATCATCGTTCTCCTGTATCCCTGTCTGACATCGTCGTCTCTTCCATCGGGTTTGTCCGACGTGTCCTCCCAAATCGGTAGTACTTCGCCAGAGGAAGACGTTTGTTCTAGATGTATGTGTCCGTTCATCGCGACTACGCTACTTGCAGACCTAGGGAGGACTTAGGTCATAAAGCCCACGCGACCTACCCGCTATAATATTTTCTATACAACTTCGTATCTTTAGCCTAAAATTTTCAAAAAGTTTCGCTGCGCATGCTCTGTTATAGCGACAATTTCGTTTGTGTGCGACCTATCGTCCCCCGTATATTTTCATCGTCTGACGAAAATGCTCCCTGGGTCTGAATACTTATGGCATACCGTAAGCAGTTGATTTTGAAGCGGCGAAGACGTAGACGTACTCTTCACTGAGCATTCCCAAGTTGTAAGCGGCTAACATGATCTTCCGCTTGAGTCGGGACGCTTCCGGCATGCACACTACGATAACTTAATTTGGTTGGATCATTTTATTATTGTTGATCGGAAAACAAAGTCGATATTCATGCAGAGCAGTTAAAAATCGAATGTTAGAGGAGCGAAGTAATGAGTCGCGTCGAAGAGAAACGAATAGCGTGTAATTTTTGAATATCGACGCGTTCTCTCTCAATTAATGAGTTTTTTTTTGTTTTTGCTTTGAAGGAAGCTTAGCGAATTTGTTGATCTGGTCATGATCTATTACTAAATTTTAATGTTGAGAGCGGAAAAATCTAACGTTTAGAAATTGATAAGGTTTTCAAATATGTCGCTGTTTTTCTTTAATAGATAAAAGTAGATATTAACTTCGAGTGGTGATCTTAATGCGCTCCATCTGACGAGCAATACCGGTAGAAGTTGTATCAACGAGTTGAATTATCCTTGAAATGGTCGTATAGTTGGAATCGACGGCTATTTCCTGAAATGGGGTTATCTTTTCCACAGGGCTGTCGGCAGAGTGTGCATCCTTATCCTAGTATAACATGCGCAATATCATATCCAATTTTGTTCTTCCCATGCTTTATCATGTGATGTGATGAGTGTTTATAAGCATCCGTCAGCGAGTTCTTTGCCGATAGTCTTGCTTCTTCATTTGAACGAATGAAGCACGTAAATTGAGTTAATTCGTCTTTTTAGTTATCCATAATCTTTTTTTTTTAATTTACGCTATTTCATGGGATGAATGGCATGTGGATTTTTGGATCAAAGATGGACCGGAATTCCGGTTCAGTAAAATTTTAAATTTCATTCCTATTTTGGATATATTCTAGAGAAAATGATGATGGTTTTGAAGAATGTAATGTGACTCTAGTTGGGCACTCTTTATGGATACAAACATTCAAATTTCACCTCCAAATCGTCCTTGATATAGCCGCATTTATCGTCGTTGTAGTAGAAATAGGCAAATTCAGTCCATCCGAAATAACGCATTGTTTCGTGTATCGCCACTGCCACTCTAAACCGTGTGAATTTTTGCCAAAAACCAATCAACCCCCTCCATACGACTGAGCCACGGGGTTAATGTTGACGGTGGAAGGGAACCTGTCGACGTTCGTTAGTTCGGTGGTGACGGTTAATCCCCAGACAAAGGCAGCGATGTTGTAGTAGGCTGCTAGATTGGCTACTGCCATAGCAGCTAAATTTCACTTGGTCGAAAAGTATTGTAGATGACCGATAACTTGGGGCGAAATAAATAAGTAATGCAAAAATTCGAATATCCAAAGTGTGCATTGCGCGTTTACAAATAGTCGTCACGCTAACTTACTGAGTCGATGAATTGTCGCAAGGTTTGCTGCAAACAACGCGCTAATTTCTTCTGCGCATCAAAATTGCGTTTCATTTTTCGTTGTCTCAAGTTATCGATCGTTAACAATAATGATCTATCAATTTTTTTTATATTTATAGATTGTTAGCTAATAAGGCATAGTTAAAGAAAAAGCAAAAGTAGCGCATAGCATGGTTAATGATATTACAACTTTACGAATTTAGCCATGTTAAAATTGAACAACTCACGCAGATTACAGCTAGGCCCGATGATAGCCGAAACATTGTATTCGGTAAGGAGTTTAACAGTATTTCCAGCTGCCAATGCCTCGTGACAATCACCGAAGGCGTAGATGAATCTGAAAATTGAAATTTTAGGGTCCAACAATTTATTCAACTAAAAATGTTGCTATGATCTCATTAGTACTTCAGCAGAGGTTTCTTGAAATTAGCTATTCAACATATAAAATATATAATAGAGATATAATAAAGATAGAGAAGATAATGAACGTTTCAGAATTTTATTAGAATAAATGAATTCGTAGTTTTTTTTTTTTTATATTTCGTTTCTATGGTCATTAAATACAATTTTCAACAATGTTTCCAAATTTTATGGAAAACAAATACTTTGAATATTTTGACTATACCCTCCAAGGTATTGAGATAGAATTGAAAAAAAAAGTTTCAAATTATCTTGAGAAAGAAAAGCATTATGAATATTTTAATAGTATATTTCTTGTCGTTATAATAATAATATTGAAGAAATCGAACTGTAGATCAATTCCATTTAGCAACTGCTCTTTGTCAACTCGCTCCAAAGCGATTTCCATTGCACTCGCGGTGGTTTGCCATCCGACATAGTCGGTATATTCAGGGTTGTTTCGAGACATGATCACTCCCACCCGAAGTGGCGTTTTCTGAGCATGAAGAAAAGATAGCGTAATCTGAAATTCAGTTTAAAATTATGTAGATCTTCAGAATGAACGTTAAATTAATCTAACATGGATTTGTTAAATTTCGCTCCATCTATTCTGAATTTTGAATGAAAATTCTGATTTAATTCGGGCGGCTTGAACAATGTAAATGTTTATATTCATTTGTGTGCAGGATTTATCTGAAACATATGTGGGGAAAAACTTACGAAAACAATGAAATTCTTGAATATTACCATTGCTAGATCACCATTTTAGATAGGAAATTTAAAGATAGAGGTACTTATCTTGGCTTATAAATAATAAATAAGTTCTTTATAGAGAAAAATAGGAATATCATCAAACTGAAGCCTTATTTCATCGAATTTGAGCTCTCATTATGTGTATTTTTCTTTAATTAAAATGGGCAAAAATTGAAGCCAAAAGCGAGAAAATTCGGGAACTAATGATATTTGCTTTCCCTATCAGAAAGATCTCATCCTTGCAATTTAAAAAAAAAAAACTTTTAGGCTTCGTTTCGAAATCTAGCATCATATGGTTAAAGATAGAAGGTAAAACTCCGATCAGCCGGTCGCTTTCGGCGGCCGACGGGGGTTTATATTCGTTTTTAGCAGCGCGTGACATTTTGAACATAAAGATCGATAAAAAAATTAATTTCGGTTGATTTCAAAAACTGATTTCGATGTCAGATTCGTGTTCAGAGTGGTCGAAAACCCTGGTGTACTTTCCGGGGTCGAAACTATACCAGAGATCCAGATATCGACGTAGGTCATGTCCAAAAGTGGTGTTTTCTGATCTTTGTCACGAAATCAGTTGTCTGACTTTTTTTGATAATTTTTAATTCGTTTTCGATCGCGTTTTTTTTAATCGAGTAGCCTATGGGTGGCATTGTGGGGCGTAGAAACTCAGCCATTTTCGACATATGGGGGCGGAGCTACAGTACTCCAAAGTTCGAAAAAAGTGATTTTTCGGAAATAACTTTTGTTAAATCGCTTTTTGGGTGGACCATTTTTAATATGTTGTAGAGCTCGCCATTCCACGTCGATTAAGAAAAAGAACACCGATTTTGGTTCAGATATTAGCGAGTTACGGTAGTTTGAAAGTCCAAATATCTCATTTTCGAGCCAAAATTAGAGTATAAAAACGAACCCGTCCAAAAGGGTTTTATATTAAAAAAGAAAAGCGGAGATTGTTCTATTCATGAAAAGCGCTCTATTTGTATCCAAGAGTGATTCCCACGAAAGGAGATCAATAAAAAAAGATCAACCAATATTTTTTAAATCTCGACGTCCGTTGCTCGTATATCGCGGTAAAAATATTTTGGTGACTGATTTCATATTTGAGGGACTTTCACCTGCGAATAAAACCGACGCGCCTCCTTTGAACTTTCTTAATAAAAATATTTCTGTGTTAACGCACAAGTAATGTTTTGTTTTTGTATTTTATCGCATGATATGACTCTTTCTGGGAAGATATTTATTCTTATTCTCTTCGCTTGTTCTGATATAAACTTTATAATTCACCGCTACCAAATAGACTGATCATTCTAATCATCGACACTCGCAAGGCATCTGTTTGGGAAAAGGTACTGCCCTCTTGCCACTACCTTACAGGACCCAGCAGGGCATTACAATTTCTCTCTAATGGATATCTACATCACTACTTATGAATTATCTTTGTGAGATCACTCTAGTAGATAACTGGTCGATCACTGAAAGAATATTCTTCGATTGTTAAACGTGCATTCTACAAGAATAAATATATTTTTTTAAATATTAATTAATCCAACTATCTAGGAGGCGCGTCTGTTGTTTTCGCAGGTGAAAGTCCCTCAAATATGAAATCAGTCACCAAAATATTTTTACCGCGATATACGAGCAACGGACGTCGAAAAGAAGTTATGTACGAGTCACTGACGTCGAGATTTTAAAAATATTAGTTGATCTCTTTTCATGGGAAGCACTTTTGGATACAAATAGAGCGTTTTTCATGAATAAAACAACTTCCGCTTTTATTTTTTTAATATAAAATCCCTTTTGAACGGGTTTATAACGAATAGACGAGGGATTATTGAACAAAAGACAACACTTTAGAAGATTATTTTCCACTTTTTAAACAATAAAAATGAGCGTTTTGTTAAACATATTGTACAAAGATATTTTAGCAAATCGCCCCCACAAATTCCATCATAAGATTATATTTTTCTTATTTTACCATTTTAAAATTATATTTAGGTACAAAGCAAACGATATAAATGTAGAATGGGCTTTTAGAAGTGATAATTTTATACAGAGGTTGTTGCAATGAATTCTAGAAAAGTCGTTATACTCCTACATTGTATAAAAATTTCATGGAAGTTTTCAAAAATCATGTTAATAAACTTTATTATGTTTATCATTTCATCATTAAGATCAAATTTTGGATACAAAGTTCAATTTAGCCGCTTATGTCTTAGATCACATTTTAAAAATCAAGCAAGATTTTAAAACGCTTGATTGAGTTTTATAAATGCATTAAAATTTGAATTAACTACGATCTGTTGAATTTAAATCATGCTTCATTTGTGATTTTTAAATTTTTTTTTTTTCGAAAATGTGTATGAACTAATTTTTGTGGTTGACTCATTTTGATCTGACGAACACAAGTTTTTATAGCGCTAAAACGTACATGTTATATGTGATCATCTTTTCGGAAGTTATATAGTCGATTGTAAACGACTTGGCCGTCGCTAGTGCCCTTCGCAACAGAAAGGTGCGAAACGCGTCGCGTCCTCATGCGTTGCGGCTTTCATTGTCAAAAGCATTTTTCAGACAAAATTCTCATTATTTTTTATTTTCTGTCGAAATTTCATAATTACCCGCTAATTAGTGGCAATTAGTGCTAATTGCGATTAGATTGTCGGTTGTTGAGTGAAAATTTTGTTTTATTTCGTTTTTTAGCGATTCTTAGACGATTTATTGAAATTTAAACATTTTTTTATTATTTTCTTCTACAGAACGGTGGCGCTGATTTGGAGGAGCTCGTTGCAGGGCGGCACGCAAATGGTCGGACTTGCTTATGCCTGAAAAACTGCTCAAGAATTTATTTGATCGAAAAACAAGGCAAAAAGCTCACGAAAAACTGAAAAAGCACGGAATAAGACGAAATTGAAATCTGTATCTGTAATTATTCCCTAAATATCTACCAATTATCGCTAATTTAAAAATTTCTGCCAAAGAAAATTATTAAAAGTGTTCAAATTTCAATAAATCTGTTAGAAATCGCTAAAAAACGAAATAAAAGAGCAAATTTTCACTCAACAACCGACAATCTAATCGCAATTAGCACTAATTGCCACTAATTAGCGGGTAATTATGAAATTTCGACAGAAAATAAAAAATAATGAGAATTTTGTCTGAAAAATGCTTTTGACAATGAAAGCCGCAACGCATGAGGACGCGACGCGTTTCGCACCTTTCTGTTGCGAAGGGCACTAGCGACGGCCAAGTCGTTTACAATCGACTATAGTAACTCATAATAATCGGAAATAACTTACTATTTTGGCAACTTGTAAAAGTAACCCCGAATTTTAAAAATATCAGTAGCATACCGAATGACCCCAAAAAGTGTCAAATCGATATGCTAATTATATTCTACATTTAATCTCCTTCAATTTCATGTATGGTATCCTTAGGTAGTAAATTTCTACTTGTCTTCAATAAGATCCCCTAGAATTACTATAGGAAATTGGTGGAATCTGAAAGAAATAGAGGTTTTCGAGAGGTGTGTTTCGGGAAGTACGTCATAGACCCCTAAATTGCCTGTCAAAATGAACCATTCTATCATGTCTTACTATTTCTGAAGTCTATAGGTCAATATATCCATCTCTGGAGTCACTGGGTTCACTTATGTACAGGACGTTTCAAGTTTATCTCCCTATTTTACTTTTAGAACAGCTTTCTTTTTATTTTTCATCCAAATTGAGTAGGGTTTTTTTGCATGGTACTCTCCCTACCTTATCATTTTGTCTGGTATAGCTCTTGGGTCGAAACCAATTACCCATACCCAGAAAACCACCTGTTTTTGGAGAAGCAAATTTTTGATATCGAAAAAAATGTTCAAAAATTCATAACTTTCTTATTTCTGAACCAAATTGAATGACTATTTTTTATTTCGTAGATCTTGAGTAGAAGAATATCATAAAAATATTTTTAAAAAAATTTTAGAAATTATTTTTGACGGGAAAAAATTATCCGAAGTTACTCTATATACCCGTACTATATTTACGCGTAAATGATGTTGGAAAAATTCGTCCTTCCAGTATGTTGTGTAGATCGACATGGTGAATAACTTTCGTTTCAGGACTAACCTCAGATTCACATTCGTATGAGCTCCAGAATTTTTTGAAGTATAATGGTCAAATTCAGCATAATGCCTTTATAATACAAATTTTCAAAAAATCATATCTCTGTGTGCGTGTACATTCTAGAATAAGTTCTGGAACAAAAGTTGATCAACCTGAAGGGCTCTACAAGATTTCATAGAACACTCCGACGTTAACTCACATTACCCTTGTAAACACAGTACGGGTATATAGGGTAACTTCGGATAATTTATTTTCACCACAATTAATTTCTAAAAATGTTATTTTTATTTTTACTTTATTCTCCCGCACAGTATCTACGAAATAAACAAATAATCATTTAATTTGGTCCAGAAATAAGAAAGTTATGATTTTTTTCCCGAGGTCGGATTTCTCAAAACTCTAAGCTACCGTAACTCTGCATACGATAATTTTTATGAAAAACAAACCACACCATGAGAATTAGCGTAAAAAACTGAATAATGTATGTGAAAATCAGCCCGATTTGAGGATCCCTGGAAACACCCCCTTTGCTAAGACTTTGGTTTTTGCTGACATTCACTCTTAAAATCGAAATTTCATCCAAGGCTGTAACGAAATTCCGTTCCGTATTCCGTGAGCAATTTGAAATTTTCCATTCCGCGGAATTCCGTTCCGTTTGAAAATTAAAAATTTTTTAAATTCCGTTCCGAAATTTTCCTAAATTTGATTCCGTTACAGCCCTGATTTCATCCTACTCGAATGATTCGCTGTCGTTTTTCGACGTATCTACGATATTTATAAATCTTCTTAGATTCAGAATAGCTAAATTACAGCTCGACCTTATATCAAAATTCTTCCTGCATCCTTAATTCGTTTATCCATCCGTGATTTATCAGTAGTGCTACTCATGAATGGACAGACCCGGACATTATGGCAAGCAAGTAGCTAGCCCTTTTGGTTATTCGAAGTGGAAGTTAATCCGAATAGTTTCTTGATTTTAGAGTTTATTAGTAAATGACAGAATCGCAACAGAAAATTACGAATATGAAAATGACGATTGTTGAATATTTTAGAATGAAGTCTTTAGAAAATGACTCCTTAGAATTGAGAGTGTGTGTCCCCTTTCTCCTTTTATACCCTATTTTTGGTGGGTTGTTGTAGGAGAGAGGAACCAGTAGGTGTAAGATCAGTGCCCTTCCAAATATTGGCAGGCCATATAACAAGTGGAATCCATAGGATCCAATCAAAAATTAAGATATTAAAAATAAAATAAAATTAGTGCGTCGCACAGATATTAATTAACGTTCGGACCTGGGGGCCAGGTCCGTCGTGAAAAAAATTGAATGTCAGGGTCCGACTCGGGTCCCAATTTTTACGGACCGTGTACACTTCTGCTCATCGGTAAATTATATGCTTTGCGGTAATTTTGTACCATTTTTAAGAAAATTTTAACTTGTCGGAATATCGAAGAGCGTATTTGGCTCGGAACTAATGCATCTATCCCTGCATAAATGGGAAAATTGAGAAATAGCAAATGCCTGCAATCGACTTTCAGACCAAAAGATCGCTGATTTAATGAAAGATGTAAATGGGTCGATTGCAGAAAACGAGCCAACAACAAAAAGAACAACTGAATCGAATCGAGTCAGAGGAACACTGTAGTGATGAAAAAATTGATGAAGAATGAGGACGACTGTTCTCATCATCGACCTTCATCAATTACAGAAAATCAGGAAACAGAAAAGTTATCGAGAAACAGCCCGCCAGAATGCACAGCCACCGGGGCAGAGGAATCGACACAGAGACCAAATGAAGAGAGAAATTGAAGAAAAATATGATAGAATCAATTGGCATTGATCAGTCCATTCAGTTCGCCATTAGCCTGTTGATCTGCCTTCTTACTACATTTTTCTGTGTATTGAGGTAGATCTAATCGCGGCTTGTCAAGCACCTGAATTAAGAATATTTTCTCGTCTTGCGTAAAATGGAATGAAGAATTTTGAATTTAATTGTTTGCTGAATGATTTGGCAAATGGATAAGTTCGTGACAAAATAATCTTAAGAATTTCACTATACTAATATAACGAGTGTGGTAACATCGTAAGACCATACAAAATAACGATAGAATAAGATTTTTCAAGCGCTATCAACCAAAGTTTTTCATTGTTTTAGTTCAGGTAAAAATTAAAATTTAGAGAGCGCTTGAGATGTATTTTCTGATTTTGTTGTCACATCTATAGCAATTGCTTTTTCAGAATTCCTTAAAAGATAAAACTAATCTTACTAACAGAATCTATTTCAGCAGTGTTAATGGACTGGGAGTAAAATGCAGAATCGTCATATCTGCCGTTTATTTCATCATCTTTGTGTCTGATTGCTTGCTCCTGACCAATATGATTTTGACACTCATCTTCTTCCTCATTTATGACCTAGAAATATATTCTTCTTTTTGAAATAATTTCAACCATTTACCTCACTGCCACTGGTGGAGTAAGTTCCTTCGAAGGTTGTGGTTGTATCTCCAGGCTCCAACAAGGGTTGTCTATCGCCAGACTGCCGAATGCCTTCCGACGAGATGTAGTCATCCGAGAGAATGCCCGAATCAGTCACCGTTCTCGTAAGTCCTGCTTTCTCCTGCAGCTGCATCTCTTCATCGTCCTCTCTCTGCATCAGTTCCTCTTCTTCATTGATAGTTTTTATCTGCATTGTTGGAATGATTGCTTCCGTCTCTGCAATTCCACTGTCGAGGGAGGAGTCTGGCACGCAGACAGGAATGGGAGTGGAAATAGAGGGCAGAGGAGCTGGGATTGGAGGAATGGCTCGCGATGAAGAAGATGACACTCGGTGGTGGGTCAATTCGAACCTGAAATTGATAATTCGGTATATCCGGCCTAGCAAGAACATTTAAAACATCATGATTTATTCAGAAGTGAAAAGTCGAGACTTTTTTTGCCAAAAAAACTAGGTTGTAGCTAGAGTCCCCAGGTAGATGTGGCGGTTTAATGTTGGTGACAATTTTTTGGCAGAAAAATCGAAAGGGTCATAAATAAAGTTATTGTAAGGAAAAAATTTTATTAAAAATTTTCCTAGCCGAAAGAATCCCAAAAGTTCGTCACTTGAAATGAACACATTTTGGCAAACTTTAAACTGCGTGGACACGGGTGGACGCAAAAATTATGACCTGGTTTTTGGCACAGAACCATTTTATCAAGTTTATCCTCGATCTACACTAGGTCTTTTATAACAATTTGGGTTTGAAAGGTAGTTCCTTCCCCACTTTTTTACACCATTTATTTCGTTAGTTTTCAAAACTTCTTCCATGTTGCGATAAATCCAGGATAGTGAGTGAATTTTCTTACCATTTTGGCTCTGCCCGAACGAATGCAGTCATCTTGGCGATAGCGTTGTTCAATCGGACTAGCTCGGGGTTGTAACCAGCCAAACGAGAATCATTTTTCAACGGACAATCCACCAGACTTGAGATCTAAAATGACATATCTAGTGACTTTCTAAGATGATGTCCTGTTGGGATTGCGCAAATTAGGGAGGATGGAATAGAAATTGAATTTTCATTAGATTCAAAAAAGAAAGTTTAATTCTGAAGATGAAAATTAAAAATTTGTCACAGAAACATGAGCCATAATTCTGTCAGACTCTATTAGGTAACTTTCATACCAATAATCCGAGATTATCAGGAATAGAATACTGCAGAAGTGGAGAAAGTGCAAAGAGAATGCTGGATGACGGAGTATAGGAGAATTTCACTGATACAACCCGAGCATGCCTGAATATTGCGTAAATTGGTGTTTAAAAGTCTGCCAATTTAGTTTACTGTAGAGCGAGATCGATCTGATTTGCGAACAGTGCATCATAAATTCCTTCATCCACTCGGCTAATTGGATCTTGTTTGAGATGTCTGGCTCTGACACGATGATAGGCACCGATCGAGTTGATGATCACTACCTGAGAATTTTGCATTTATACCTTACTGTTGCAACCATGGTGCAACCTAATTTGATATTTCAATTTACGGGAGAAACCGGTTCAATCAAGCCAGACGGTTTACCCGAATTCATGCATTACATCTTACTGATGCAAGGAAATGATTTTGGTGTCAAAGACACGAATCCAATTACCATATGTAAACGAACGTAACAAGCAGTCTCCTCCTACTATAAAAGACGACGATTTTCTATTATTGCTCTCTCTCTCTCTCTTATTTCTTCTCAGTATTCTATTTTATTGCCTTGCGAAGAATAAATAATTTAACCTTATCGGTGCGAACGTGAATAATCTCGGACACGACATTTACTTTCTTTGTTTTCATTTATAATTTAGATTCCGTATCTTGTCTTTGTAAACAATGTGTGATTTTCGTTATATAAGAGTTTGTTAAAGAGAGAAATAATAAGATAAAATTTTGGTTGTTCTCGCGAAAATTATTTCATCTCGAACTCTCGTCCTACTTCTTAAAATTGACGTGAGCTAAGGAAAACACATGCTTTTAAATTTATAACATTTCCAAAATTTCAAAGTCTTCTAATATAATCGACTGACCTTGTCAGCTTTGACAATGCTTGCATTTAAATATTCAGCCAGATTACTCTCAATTTCATCCCCGTCCCAACAATCCATATGCACATCCAACTTGAAGGAGTCTCTGAGCAGCTCTGCAAACGCAGTCACGACGGCTTCGTGCAAGGGAGAGTCGTGAGAATAGAGAATTAGAATCGAAGTTGAAGCTGTAATTATATCATATATTTTCAGTCCGTGTGATCTTTCTTACAATTATAAATGAGAGGAGTCTTCGGCTCAGATGCAGCTGGATTGTTGCTTGAATCAGAGATGAAACGAATTCGTACAGCCTAAGGATAATAAAATGACAAACTACTCTCTGACAAGCGTTTACCTTTCCACGGTTTCTGTATTTTCGGTAGAACATAATGATGACAGAAATGAGAACAATCAGGCCGACGATCATGCAGAGCAGCAACAGCAGCGAGAATAACAGCCTGAAAATGGATGCCATTAAATTAAGTGAGACTTGATTGTTTACCAATTGTCATGACTCTCAACAATAGCTGGGGGTGGCACTGTGTATGGTTTAATGTTGCTCGGCTTCAAGCCTAAATTGGGAAGATGAAGCATTCAATTTATTTAGGCATTTTATCAGATACAGTTTCGGTCAAAAGATAGTAAACAGTTTTGAAAGTGGTCCAAGTAAACCAATTAACGGAGGATAATTAAGCGTGGATATTTTTCCTCGAAAGCAACCCTCCTCATCTATATATTTGCCAAGTTTCAAATCAGTTGGATTAGAAATAAGAAAGATATGAATTTTTTTCTGAGACCCTCCTTAACTATAGAAAATAGTCTATTTTGACGTAGACGCATCAGAAAACGTGATGACGTACGCGAGTGGGTGGAGTTAGGAAGTGAAAAATGGTTACATTTGATTCTCCGATTAGGACTACACAATTATTGTTAAAACTTACCCTATGAAAAATTGTTCGAAGAACTAAGAATATGCCGAATCTTTTTTTTCATGAAAATAGGACGTTTTTCATAGTTAAGCAAAGAAATTTAGGGTATTTCATTTTTCTTCATCTCAATTTGCTCATATGATTTTTTTCATAAAGAAAATTTATATGGAACTTATGCAGATTTGATCAGAGAATTAAACGCAGGAGTTGTTTCTCGCCAAACTCCACCCACTCACGTACGTCATCACGTTTTCTGATGCGTCTACGTCAAAATAGACTATTTTCTATAGTTAAGGAGGGTCTCAGAAAAAAATTCATATCTTTCTTATTTCTAATCCAACTGATTTGAAACTTGGCAAATATATAGATGAGGAGGGTTGCTTTCGAGGAAAAATATCCACGCTTAATTATCCTCCGTTAATTGGTTTACTTGGACCACTTTCAAAACTGTTTACTATCTTTTGACCGAAACTGTATGTAGATTTTCTGGATATTTCAAAAATCGATTAAATCGTAAATATGACGAAGCTTAAAGCTCTGAATTTATCTGAGAAAATATACGCATTTTACTGTTTAAAATTGTGCACAACTGATAATTTATCAGTTTGAAGTTTCAATAGATTTTTAAATCGATTTTTCTTCAAAGAAAATAATACTTACTATCAAGTTTGACCTTCTTCCAATCAGCAGCCACACATGAGCATGCATGAGAATCTGTAGGACAAAGACAGCGTCCATCGCTTGAAGTCTCCATAGGTATTACAGAGGGAATATATTCCGTATCCAACTGAAAATATTATATCATCTCAATAAACTAATTGGATATTGTACTTCAAGCCCAGTGAAGTTGTGTTGCCCGAACGCATAGATTTTTCCATCAATTTCCTCATATTTCATGTCCTTCGCATTGATGACTGTGCTGTGCAGCATTTCCAGACCTGAACCATCCAAAAGACGGACCTGAAAACGAAAATAATGTAGCTTGAACTTCCTGCAAAGCTATACTTCATATTGTTCGAAGCAGTACTGCAGAGGAGCACCGATAAACTCGATCTGAATGGTCCGAGTGACTACCATCAAGAAGATGTGACGTGAACCGGCTGTCCATTTCGAGGCAGCTGTATGAGCTGAAAATAAATACTAGAGAGTGATGTGCTTTTATTCAATCATGTATTTTTTCATTGATGTGTTTCAATAAAAACTTCATTTTCATTTAGAGCTGAATTCTTCTTTCTCCATGATTTTTCAAGCAAAAATAAGATTTATGCTTGTGCACTATTATTCTAAAGTATTATTTATCCTTAACTAAAGCGAGACAAAACTTTCGAAAGGATGAAATTTAGCAATATCAAGAAGATTATCTTCAAATAATGCTTGTGAAAAGTTCATAAGTCTCTTATTCTGCAGATTTTCTGTACAAAACCTGCACCAAAAAACTCGATCCTAATGCGAATTATCTTTAGTTTTCGGACTGTGAGAAAAAAGTCGGTGTATTTTACGTGCAACTGTTCTATAAATTTAGATGAATGCATTAGCTACAAATTGTTGACTTTTAAATTTTACGATGCTAAGAAAGTAATCTCTGTTGGGTATTTTTAGACTTTGTGGTTTGTAATGAGATATTCAAAAAAATGCGCTATATTTAGGTAAAAATTGCAGCGGCATAAAATGATCGAGTTTGAAGATAAAAGGTCACAAAAGTGAGAAAAACGCTAATAAAGAAAACATGACTGCAAGTTTTCTAGACAAAAAGTAATAAATTGTTGTGTTCTGAGCGAAATATAAAAGTACTTTTTCGATATTAGTAATGATAGTTCTTTGCTAAAAATAAAGCAGAACTACTCACTATGAGTTTTGCAATATTCCGTCATATTTCGGGGGTCAAATTGGTCGTCTCCTTCTGAATTGATTAATCTATGATAAATAACTTCAAATGTGCTTCTAACCTGGGTTCTCAGGCATTTTCGTGTCTCTCACGATTTTAGGTTGTTTTGCGTTGGAGCTAGGCAGACTGTAGAGGGATATTCGATAATCTGCCGCAAACTCGAACAGAGATTCCGTGGAGAAATGGAAGCGGGGAGAGGCCTTGTCGACAGTCCAGCCGAAGTCCGTCACGTTGAAGGCGAAGCAGCTGGAAGATGCATTCGAGACACCGTCGGTCGGCTCGATTTCCAGTTTGAAGGCCTTTATTCGAGTCGATGCAGCTAAAAACTTGTGCATGTGGTTATTTTTTATGAGGATACTTATTTTACTTCCATTTATTCTCTTTACGTTTCAAGTCTCGGTTTTGACCAAGCTTTGAAGGGAATATTCTGATAATAAGTGAGGAAATAAATCACCTTATGAAATAGGTTAGTAAATAATATCTTTCACATTTTCATTAATTAATTAATCAAATGACATTTTATCTCACAACTATTTGCTAATTAATGATTTGAAGAAAAAAACATAATTCATATAAATTCGTGAAGATTCCTGATATGGAAAAATTATAATTCCTATCATTGTCCAATTTCATTCTGGATCAAATTTTAAAATTTTGAAGATGAGAAAGAAATTATTGAACAACACAATAGTTTGAATTTTCAAAATGAACTCATACTCAACGTTTATGTTGGTTAATATGCTAATACTATTGACTTACAGCTAGGGGGCATCTGCCAGGAAATATCGACATGAAGAGTGTGGAAGCCCTTCGGTCGAATGACCGCCTTTGCATAAGAATTGACACGGACATCGTGGGCTTCGGGCGGCTCCTGTCCGACTGCAACCGGAGGGAAAAGCTCATCGTTGCAAGATACTGAAAGTATTATCATTTAGTTATTTGATTGAAGTTCTATAGGTTTCTATTCAAATTACTATCATTTCGATATGCATCGATGTGTCGTATTAGTTTGATCAAATGGGGAAAATTGTTAAATTGAATATGTAAATAATACGAATTAAATTTTTTTCCTAGCCTTATTATTCCCCACTGGGTGAGGGTCGGCTACCCTCAGCCTGTAATGGGGCAGTCGGCCTATCCTAACCACACAGGACTGATGGCCCGTTCCGAGGACGGACTGTTGTTGTGTGCAACAGCCGAGGGATTTTAGACGAATTTTTCGTGGTTTTATCCACTACCAACATTTCTTAACCCCCTTGGTTTGGGGGGGAGCGGGGGGCGAACTTGAGCCCTAGTTGCAGGCAGTAACACACAACCACTGCGCTGCACCGCTCTAAATAATACAAATTAAATGATGGAAAATATTCGCAGAGGAAAATGATTTGTGAACAGAAAGGTAGTTTATTGGTATACATGCTCTCTTCTCTCATCTGAAATTACTCTTTACCGATGGGTTACATTTGAGTTTGACAGAAAATGAAATAATTCAATTTTTTTCTGTTATGTATACTAACAATTCTGCTCATGTGGTTTATTTGCACTTTTCATGTTATATTCGTTGGCGATTGATCCGATTGTAAAAGCCTAGCTCTGACTTGTACTTTTTCTGTTCAATATTTTTATTTCATTAAGAGATTTTTTAAATAACTCTACTGAAAAGCAAATCAATTTGGGTGTGTGCGCTATTTTGTACTATTTCGTATAAACTAACGATCAAAAGTCATTCATAAAAAGCCACTGCTTATCATTATTCAATGTTGCCTGAGTTTCACTTTTCTTGCTTGCAATTAAGTTATTCCACTATTTCATTTTCTTCGTTTTCCGATACAAAATGCTCTACAAACTTGTACTCTTGATCTTCATGCTTACGTGGGTCAAAGACAGAAATTACACCAGGAAATGACTCGCACATCCATCTTTGCATTACTTGAAGTATGCTTCGTTTTGCGCACCCAAAATGAAACTATATGTATTTTCTAATGACCAATATTCTGAAGCAAAGATGCTCGCTTGATGAATCTGATGCAATTCTGCTCCAAAGAACGAGCCGCAAAAGTAAATGTGCAACAAAACTCGGCGAATGCAGTGTGCAAAAATTGCAATTTCCGTCCTTCAAAAAATTCTACGATAGGACTGCGCGTCAAAAATGGGAAATGAAGATGACTTTTTTTTCGAATATATGCAATTAGTTGTGGACTGAACTGACGCGTCATCATTGTGAGATTTCGTTTCTGTTTCTAACAAATTCCATCGCTTCCACAAAGTGATATCTGTGAGCTCATCGAGTTCGAATGAAGGCAAAGTCAAAATAGCAGCAGCGCTGATTACGAAGGCTGATGATAAATTCACAGAGAGGGGGTTAATAGAAGAGGCCTGTTGGAGATGAGCTGCCTGGAGGAGAACTCGTTCAGGCAGAGCTTGGAGAGCACGTGAGAGCATCGATTGCCGACAGCCGTCTGTCTTCAACCCTCTTTCTGTTCTCTCTCACTCACTCCTCAATCAAGCCAGGCGAACTACGTGTTTCTTTTCACATACCCTCATTTTATTGCTTTGAAAACACTCCGAGAATAGAGAAATAGTGCAGAGATGGAATGATATAAAAATGAAGCACGATTAGAGGAAAAAAGCATGAAAGAGTAGAGACCGCAAGTGATATTCCCGATGTGAAGACCGAGTCATGGAAGTATTTTTCTAGGATTCTGTAGGGCTAGACAGGATTGTAGCAAAAAACCGCATGAAAAACGGATCAGTGTAACCAAAGATATGAATTTTTGAAGACGATATTCGAAAACCCTCTTTTCTTTCTATTCTCTTCGCCAACCATTTATTTTAACCACTAGTATGCGGCGACTTTGCCGTGCATTATTAGTGGGCGTGGCCTAGTCAAAGCGTCGTTGTCTTCCGAAAGAACAGTGAAAGCTGAAGAATTTTCCATATTGGAAGCAATAACCGAGTGCAAATTGAAAAAAAATTAAAATAACGATAATTTTGGGACTCTCTGACGAATCAGTACGCTGTTAAACGGGGCGCACGGGCTTTTTTACTTAGGGAAATCGTTTTTTACAGCGGCGACCTGCGGCGGGCTGAAAAGCGATACATTTTCTATCACAAAATAACAAGAGAAATGTAATCTTTCATATTCACCGTGAGCGCTGATGAGCATGGCCTATGAAGCTCAAACGAGCGATTTTAAAATTTGAGTGTCCATTTTCGCGGGCTCAGCTCGTGTTTCGGGGGCATGTTCCCTAGGCCATATCTAATAGTGGGAAAAGAAAAATTAGAAAAAAAATCATTTTGCAAATTTTCTAGAGTTTTTTGAAAATTTTGACGAAGTTACCTTCCTTGACTTTACCCGCACAAAGTGGGCGAAGCTTGCGGTCTCTAATGAAAGAACATAAAAAAAGAGAAAAAAGAAGAGCGTTTGGCAATCAAAGACCAGAATTGTGCAGTTCTGTTACAAACAAGCAATTGAGAAATTGGAATGTGGACTGACCGATGTGAACAGAGCAGCCAATTTCTTTGTTGTGTGGATCCGAGCAGTCCGTCTGGAAATTGCGACTGGCTGTGCTCGACGGGGATTGTTCTGATTCGGGCGCTGAAGCAGTAATTTGAATGGCTTTATTCTCAATAACTAATTCAAACCTTTCGTTTGAGATCGGAGTCTTTTCGTTACGGAGGATTGTCGCGGAGGTTGAGTCGCAGCAGCTTCTGTGCCCATAATCAAAGGGTCACCTGAAATATAAATATTCAGATGTTTCACAAAGTGAACTTCGAAATTTGACCATTTCATAAGTTCGAAGATTATTTTACATTTTAGCAGCCGGCAAAATTATATAATCTTTTTGATGTTTTTTTATGGGCACTATTTTATTGTTGTAGCTAATTTCTAAAAAAAAACACATACAATGACGATCAAAAGTTTTAAAGCATTTGATTTCTTATTCTTGTTTAATATACTTATTTCATGGACTTAACTAGATAATACTTGATTCACATAATGCGGATGTCATTTTCCTTGCAATTCTATCAAACTTCTACCTAATCTGATCACAATATACTGATGAATCTGTCAAACACATAGAAATGGAATAGCGCTTTCAACCTTTTGCCCATCACTCTATGTTCGCAACTTTTGTTCTAATTTTTAGCGCACTTTGTATCGCAAAGATAATGCAGTTGAATATAATTTTAACGCTCATTATTGCATTACATCCGATAGAATTAGCTAGAAAAATCATTCATCGATAATTAGCGCGCTTTATTGTAAGATTATGAAATTAATTTTCCTATCCATCTATGCATTATGTTTTGATATTGAAATGCCGATAGGTCATTTTAAAGTAACTACATCGAAAATGAAGATCAGCCTATGATGCATCAGTTTCATTTCAAATTTTTTATGCATAATCACTCTGAATGGACTATATTTCCTTCAACAAAAATTGGTATGAATTTATTGCAATTAAAATTTTTGCTAATATTTGTTCAGCTTGCTTCTAAACATGTCAAATTGGCTCATCAATTTCTGTTCAAATGCACGCAATCGAGATATCACATTACACCGAACACCAAAATACGACCAATTTTAATGACGCGTAGAATATAATTCGCTGTCTTTTTGTCTTGTCAAATCTCTTATCCAAATAAAGCCGAAATGTAAACATTTTGATTTTGGAGAACCCAATATTATTAGTATTTCATCTATGAAGATATAAAAAATACTTTTTATGATTCAAAAACATGCATTTTAAATTACAAATTTTCTAAATTCTAACCTTGTTGTTGAGTGTCATTTTGTCCCTCGACCAATAGGAGTTGAATAGAGAGAATGACGGTAGAAAATATCACTGCCGGACGCATTTCGGATGCAAATTTGTATTAGCAAAACGGAGATTAGACTAGCACGTGAGCATGGTCGGAGTCTTTAAGCAGCTGGATGAAGATGACGAGTAGAAGCTGAGAATAGATGCAAGGAGGACACTTGGATATGCAACTGCGACTGAAATAAAATCATTTGACTACCGAGATATTAACGACATCAAGAATATCGAAGGAGCAGAGCGAATGGGAATGTAGATGGGAATGAGGGATTATCGATTGCAGCTGCTTGGCTAGCAACTTCTTCGATGCATCGAGCAGAGAAACAGAAAAATTATGAAGTAAAGGATGAAATAGAGACTGAAACAAAGACTGAAACAGAGACTGAAACAGAGATTAAAGAGACTGAGGGAGACGTGAGACATGGGCTGAGCACGAGACTCCAGAATGACTTCAATGAGAGAAGCCTATCATAGCTGCTAAGGACGGGGATTCCAGACATTTCCAAATTACATATTATTATTGTTGTTGAAAAATATGAATGCTTACTATTTCGAAGAAGACGTATACAAGGAAGTAGATTCAGTTAAATTATGAACCATTTGCTTGCATCCAGTATTTGCAAATTATTATCCAAGTTATTTCAGAAAAGTGAATATTATTGTTAGTTGGAGAGAAAAAATCAAATGTACAATTATACTTAGGGACCGCCAGCCATTTTTCCAAATTTGCATCATGCCTTGGGGAGTTATCGATTTTTGAAGAAAACCAAAACGGTATCCGTGGACACGAAATTGTGTACCGTGTACCATCTGGCATTTGCGTTCTAAAAATGCTAGAACGATGCGGTTTTTTTTATTTAGTAGATATATACAAACTGTGCTATCGCGGCTATATTCCAGAATTTTCGGTGCATACCTCGCCCCGGGGCAAGCTTCTGATGGAAGACCATTTTTGCAATTTGGGCAAAATTATTTAATTAAATAAATATATTTGTATTGTTTTTTGCTGTTCGCAATCCATTCAGATATAACAAAGAAACATGGCGGAACAATATTACACAGTTTTTGGATTCAGAATCCCGACGTTGACGTGAGAATTCTGAAACAAAGGTCGAAAATTTCAGTTTTTGCCTATTTTTTGCTAAAAATGATTAAAATAAACAATTCTAACGTCTAATTGACGACGAAAATTCAGATTTTGACGACGACAAGTAGATTCTGAAGTCAAAAGTCAGCTGGCCATCGAAGGCGGTCGGCGGAGGTTGTATTCGCTTTTAACAATGCGTAACGTTTTGAGCATAAAAATCGATGCAAAACTCATTCCGGTTGGTTTCAGAAGCTGATTTCGATGTCAGATTCGTGTTCAGCGTGGTCGAAAACCCTGGTGTACTTTCCGGAGTCGAAACTATACCAGAGATCCAGATATCGACGTAGGTCATGTCCAAAAGTGGTGTTTTCTGATCTCGGTCACGAAATCAGTTGTCCCGACTTTTTTTGATAATTTTTAATTCGTTTTCGATCGCGTTTTTTTTTAATCGAGTAGCCTATGGGTGGCATTGTGGGGCGTAGAAACTCAGCCATTTTCGACATATGGGAGCGGAGCTACAGTACTCCAAAGTTCGAAAAAAGTGATTTTTCGGAAATAACTTTCGTTAAATCGCTTTTTGGGTGGACCATTTTTAATATGTTGTAGAGCTCGCCATTCCACGTCGATTAAGAAAAAGAACACCGATTTTGGTTCAGATATTAGCGAGTTACAGTAGTTTGAAAGTCCAAATATCTCATTTTCGAGCCAAAATTAGAGTATAAAAACGAACCCGTCCAAAAGGGTTTTATATTAAAAAAGAAAAGCGGAGATTGTTCTATTCATGAAAAACGCTCTATTTGTATCCAAGAGTGATTCCCACGAAAGGAGATCAACCAATTTTTTTTTTAAATCTCGACGTCCGTTGCTCGTATATCGCGGTAAAAATATTTTGGTGACTGATTTCATATTTGAGGGACTTTCACCTGCGAAAACAACCGACGCGCCTCCTAGATAGTTGGATTAATTAATATTTTAAAAAATATATTTATTCTTGTAGAATGCACGTTTAACAATCGAAGAATATTCTTTCAGTGATCAACCAGTTATCTACTAGAGTGATCTCACAAAGATAATTCATAAGTAGTGATGTAGATATCCATTAGAGAGAAATTGTAATGCCCTGCTGGGTCCTGTAAGGTAGTGGCAAGAGGGCAGTACCTTTTCCCAAACAGATGCCTTGCGAGTGTCGATGATTAGAATAATGTTTATTTGGTAGCGGTGAATAATAAAGTTTATATCAGAACAAGCGAAAAGAATAAGAATAAATATCTTTCCAGCAAGAGCCATATCATGCGACAGAACATTATTTGTGCGTTAGCACAGAAATAGTTCTATTAAGAAAATTCAAAGGAGGCGCGTCGGTTTTATTCGCAGGTGAAAGTCCCTCAAATATGAAATCAGTCATCAAAATATTTTTACCGCGATATACGAGCAACGGACGTCGAGATTTAAAAAAAAAATTGGTTGATCTCCTTTCGTGGGAATCACTCTTGGATACAAATAGAGCGTTTTTCATGAATAAAACAACCTCCGCTTTTCTTTTTTAATATAAAACCCTTTTGAATGGGTGACAAGTTGGCCTACGCCTTTTTCTGTTGCCCGGTGAAGTTTTCTTTGCTTGCTGTTATGTGTCGAGATCTTGCCTTTCAACAACAGTTTATTTAGGACGATAATAGAATTAGCACAATCAATTACTGGAAGCTATAGATAATGTAACAAGAACAAAACTGACCCACCCCCTCTCCCTCCTGGGCCGAGACAAGCCCCGCCCCAGGAGGGGAAAAGAGAGAAAGGAAGAAATTTGGGCGGGGTTGGTTCAACTCGATTTGGGGATTTGTGGACCAGCAATTTGATAAGAAAATTAAAATTAAGAGTGCGACGAGCACATTAGATATAATATTCTAATATTTCATACGTTTTTGAAAGATAACTCATAAATGAAAATGATTCAGAGTAAAAAAATAAACATTTGAATTTCAATTTGTTCGAATTTATTTGTCTGTAAGAATCACACGTAAAATTTAATAATTGAATAAAGATGAAGATGAAACGTATATTTTTATTCAAAAATATAGTTCATACGCAAATAAATCATAACGGAAATTGTGGTATTGGATCATCGCGAATAGGCGGCAACGAGGTGTCTGTGTAGTCAGCCCTTCCCCAAGGAGCTCGTTCATTCGTACAAAATAGCCAGAACACACAGTTGCATACAAAGAGAATCGCACCGTGCAGTATCATCATTGCACCCCATGATGAATACTCATTCTCTGAGAAATAATTTATAATTAATAAATACGATTAAAGATGAGAAAGATATTAATGAATTAATAATTTAAAAAATCAAAAGATTTTTTTTTCTAAATGAAATCTAATGAATTTTACCTTTAGCAATTAGTGCATTGAATAGCGATGTCAAGAACATAGAAACGCAGTTAACGAAGAAAATATTGACAAAGATGAAGAGGAAATGATGGTGAGAACGAAGTTGGGCCATTCGAAGAAATCCTGCCACATTGCAACCACACAAGGAGGTAGCTATGAGGAAGAGTATCTGAAACAGTCATTCAGATTGATTTAAAGATTTCAAATCAATAAATTAGAATAAGATTTTTTACACTATGAGTAAGTTTGAAGAAGTTTTACTTTGAATCCATAATTTTCATACTTACTGCCACAAGTTCCTCGTCTGGTAAACATCCAGCAATGATGAGGATGATTCCTGACAGACAACTTCCTACAGTGTTGAATATTCGCATGCGTAGTTCTTCGGTGTAACTGAAAAAAACATACTTACTATTAGTAATGAGCTAAAACAACTATTGTTATTTAATACATTTTCACTCGAAAAAGATAATAAAGATTTCAGTAGATAATAAGGCTTATTTTTGTTATTTTTTTACTTATCCCTTTAATATAATAGATTTAATCTCTATTGGATATTTTTTGCAACTTATAGAACGTAATTGTTTATCATTTGCTCACACTAGACTGCTGTAGAGATGAAGTGAGAAAATGTTAAATGCCAAGTGCGCCAAACAGGACAAGGCGCATAGGATACTCGACCATATCAACCCGATATGTAGGACCTGGACAATCAAGTTATCTTACATTTTTCAAGTATAGCTAATTTACTTGATGAAGAAAAGTAGGTCCGAATTGAAGCATTAGATTAGTGGAGGCAAAATGGCCAAATGCTGCTACGAATATTGCCCAAATTCGGATATCCTGTAATTTTACTTCTTCTTTCAACGATCATCACTTTTTAAATTACCTGGTAAATTGAGAGGTACGGAAGTCGGTAATCCAATTTTCTCGATCGTTCTCTTTCATATGTGAATAAGGCCTACAAAGTTAAAACCCAAAAAAACCTATGGAAAATCTCATACATTAAAAAGTCCGATTCTGGCTTTTCGATCCTTGAACTCTTCGTCGTAATTGATGCAAATGAAAAGAAGAAATGCACAAACACAGCAGCCGACAGCAATATAGTGGGGACTGTGCCAGCCGAGAGATGTCGTTGAGAGCCAGGCTGAAAGGGGGAAACAGATCGCTGCCGAGAGCTAAAATTGGGTTTTCATATTTGAAATATAGCGTTGCTTCTATAGCTGTTTTAAGATTCCAAGCTTGTAAATTTGACTAGTTTTATGCTATACCTACACCAACAAAGCAATTTCCCACTCTTAACTCTCGAAATAGGTTAAATATGTTCAAAAATATTTATTTTTACAATTTTCAATACCTGATGATAGGCTAGAGCTATGGCAGGCACAGCAATGTGATCAAATGGAAGGAATATAGACAATTTGCAAATGTAAGGAATAAACGTCGCAATTGGTACTCCTGAAAATGCGAAATAAAAAGAAGAAGAAAAATGACTCTAGCCTTGAAAAATTCGTATGACCAAAGCCAGAACGTAAGTCTTCGCATTCGTGCAAAGGGGAATGAAAAGTGACGGAATGATGGCGAAGAGCGCGGACACGAGAAACGATCGCCTGAATTGCTGATTTCATTTCACAACGATTGAGAAAGAATATCCAGTAAAAGCATCGAAAAATAATCACGACTACTAAAGAATAACTCGGCTTATTGGCGGTAAAATATAATTACCGTAAAGTTTTATACAATTTAGTCTATTTTATGAAAGCAAGCAAAGTAATCGCTCAAAATCAATGAGAGTACCGGGTGTTTCAAGTTTATCTTCCCAATTTATTTTTTGAATAACTTTTTTATTTTTCATCCAAATTGAGTACGGTTTTTTGCATGGTACTCTCCTTACGTAATGGTTTTGTTTGGTATAACTTTCGAGCCGAAACCAATTACCCATACCCATGAAACCACCTGTGTTTTGAAGGCTAATTTTCGACAATAAATCAAACTCTGAGTGTAAAACTGGACCATTTAACTGCGTTTTACCACTCAGATTAGCATATTTTGGTAAAATTTCAGGTAAAGATGTTTGGTATCTTACCAAACTTGATACCAAATTAATTCTGGCATATTTGATTATCATACGGAGCGAACTGCATCAAAAATGGTCTAGTCCTACGCCCACAGGGCTCATGAATTGTCAAAAATTAGCCTTCAAAAGACAGGTGGTTTGATGAGTATGGGTAATTGGTTTCGACTCGAAAGTTATACCAAACAAAACCATTACGTAAGGAGAGTATCATGCAAAAAACCGTACTCAATTTGGATGAAAAATAAAAAAAGTTATTCAAAAAATAAATTGGGAAGATAAACTTGAAACACCCGGTATATTGCATACCTGAATCCCATTTGATTGTAGGCATAAGTGATGATCCAAATACCTATCAGAGCTCCAAGAGGAGACACGGTGATGAGTGATTCTTTCTGTGGAGTTGACAGGTATTTATATTTCAGAACGGAAATATTCATTTTCTCGAGTTCATCTGTAGTTACCACTTCATATGAATAATATACTAAAAGCGAAGTTGAAATTAAGGAAGTCCCATTGAGCTCCTACCATCCGTAGATGAATTGTTGCCGTATGAGTGGAGTTGATTTATTGTGACATGATAGACGAGCACATTCGAATAGATACTGATCATGCAGATGGTGCACAAGAGGAGAAAAAAAAACGGGATGTTCTAGGAAATTATGAAGTTAAAAATGATCATTTTCTTATGCCTATGAGAAATGATACCGGCTCTTATTCTGAAGTAGAGATAGAGAGCGCAAGCAGATTCACGAGAACCATATTCCGCTGCTATTTTTGTTCCGAAAAATATGTTCTGGGATAACTAAGACTTTTGATTAAAAAATCAAATAAATTTTGATTTTGAACGAAAGAATCGACATTTTCCGGACCCCAAAATGAACACGTTTTCGCAAACTTCAAACTGCTTGCAGGGAAAAATTATACGCTGAATTTCGTTATAAAACCGTTTCAGAGAGGGTTTTATTGTCGGATTTAGTTTGAATTTTTGATAATATTTGGCCTTTGAAGAGCACTTGCTTCATATTTTGGGACCCTCGTACTACCACTTTTTGTTATATATGCCGTGCATTTGCAGAGAAGCTTGTGCCCTCTAGTAAAAATGAACATTCGACAAACTCATCCTTTCACTTCTATGGTTTGGGGTTCTATTTCACTCGTTTTGACAGATTTCAGCAAAATGGCACGATCTGATATTGTAAAACTCTACTTTCAAAAATGTCGAATTTAATTTTTCTAGAATTTATCGATCTTACCGGTATTTGCTGCTGTTCCTCTTTAATGCTTCCATTGCTGGTAGTACTTTTCATCGTCGAATCAGCCATTCAATCGATTTCACGCAGAATTTCCGATTTTGAAAAAGAGTCAAATAACGAACAATTCAAAAACGTATCAGCTCGTTTCCATGGAATTTGCCTTTGAAATGTGAATTGCTCGATCGAATTCCAGAAATGTCCTCTCCAATGTCAATCACTCGATTGGCTGCATTTACATATAACTGGATTAGTTGTGCAAAAACGATGAGGTAGAAGGAGAAAAAATTCAAAATGATGGCATTCAATTTGTTTACAATTATTTCATAGATATTTTCAATTTGAAAATATTTATTCAGAAAAATCAATAAATTAAGAGTTATTCATGGAAAACCAAGGTCGATATTTCCAGGGGTCCGTCGATCGGGCTAACTTTCTCAGGGTTTATTCAGTTTTTTTGCGCTAATTCTCACGGCGTAGTCCGTTTTTCTTTTTTTTTTGAAAAAAATGCAAGTGAGCAAAGTTATGCTAATTTCAAGTTTTTACATACCCCATGTCAGAAAAAATCTTAACTTCCTTATTTCTGAGCCAAATCGAATGATTCTTTTTTTATTGGACAGCATTTAGTCCATAGATTATCAGGCAGTAAAATAAGAATTTGTTGAATATCAATTTTTGCTGAAATGCACACTTTTCGCGTCATTATTGCGTACTTTTCGATCCGTACTGAGTTTACGCGTAACTAATGTTGAAAAAAATCGTTATTTATGTACGTTGGCTAGATTGACATGGTGAACAACTTTCATTCCAGGACCGACCTCGGATTCATTACCGTTTGAACTCCAGAACTTTTTGAAATACGACCAGACCTAGAGAGGACGATGGTCAAAAACCCCTTGCGACCTACCCCTATATATTTTCTTAAGAGTTTTGTGTCTCTAATCAATCAATAACATAAACGTTCAAGTTTGCGATCTACCTCGCCATAGATTTTTTTCGCCTGACGAAAGTGTTCCCTAGGTCTGCTTACTTTGAATGAGGTATTTTTATAGGCCCCCTTTTAGTTACCACCTTCTTTTCTGAGAAACAGCATGGAGAAGGGAAAAAGAGGGCGGTAGCTTCAAGAGGCCGACAAAATTGCCATTTTCAGACGTCGTCTCCAGCCTGATACGTTCATCTCGCGCGTGCAGAGGACGTTGTCGCGCAAATCGACCATTCACCCCAGAAGAAATGCCACTCTGCCCTCCCAACCACAGGCAATTTTGAATCTTCAGAAATTACTTAGCCTGATAATTTGTAAAGTTCGTAAAGTAGTAAGGTAGTAAGGCATAGTTAAGGAGAAGGATAAGGTGAGCTAGAAGAGAAATAGTATGTGATTAGAAATATTACTACCTTAGGAACTTTACAAATTGCCCTTAGCCTCTGTCATAAAAAGTTCTCGAATTCTTTACATTCGAAATATCGCATCATTTTAGAAATACAATACCAATGAGTGCTATTATCATAAATTGCAACCATCAATC
The DNA here is from genome assembly GCA_964036155.1 of Diploscapter coronatus. Classification (NCBI taxonomy): domain Eukaryota; kingdom Metazoa; phylum Nematoda; class Chromadorea; order Rhabditida; family Rhabditidae; genus Diploscapter; species Diploscapter coronatus. The sequence goes on along the minus strand of OZ038423.1, from coordinate 81,740,540 downwards.
ATAAAAGCTATTTTCTTGGTAAAAATTTGAATTCACCATTTGCACTCAGATGTTGCAACATTTTCGAACTGCATTAAACGAGATAGTGTATATTTTCGAGGGACGGAAAGAAGGGATTCTCGTTTTCGCCTCTCAATAAGGCAGACACGCTCTCATTGCATGCGGTTAACCGCGCAGTTCGGAAAGTTGTGCAAGTCTGTTGGTACTATGAATTAAATGCTAAAGTTAACTTTGATTAATTTAAAAAAGATCGATTTCAGAGAAACCATCTGATGATGCAACTGACCGAATCCGACGACGAATTGGAGCCACCCCGAGCGGGCAGTTATGAACCGGCTTTCATATCCAAGTGAGAAGTGAAGATTGGGCTAAACGGCAAAATGCGGCGGTTTTTTTACCACTTGCAAAAATTTCGATAGAAATGGTAATTAGTTTGAATTTTTTGGTAAAGTAAACATTTTTGCACAAAATTGCGGCATAGGGAAAATGGTATCTAAGACTTGTGAAAAAAACCGATAAATTTTCTAGAAAAACGTTTGACAGGATACCATTTTCTCTAATTATAGTAAACTAGAAAAAGTGCTAGAGATTTGACTTTAGCGCCTTGTACGCTTATTCGTCATTTATTTATTTTCGTCCACTTCATTCTTTCTTTATCATATCATTTTTACCTGATCTCTTCAGTTTTATCAAATTATCGTTAGACTTAGGTCTCGAATTTATGTCAGATAATTGTGTGCCCATTTTAGATAAAAAATGCCCCTAAAATTTTTATTTTTACGCCGCTTCGATAATTTTTCTGACTGAAATCTGCCTAAGTTAGGGTAATTCCCCTGATCCCTCCAATGTTATCAAATTATCAGTGATTAAGTAGTCATTTATCAAAGAAAAATTAATCTTTTTTCAAGATTTCTACAGATAATTTTCATATCGATTTGTGGTAGTGATTTTTCTTTCTCGCCTTTTTAGATTTGTTTTTCTAAAAATTAGAAAGATAAGGTTTGATAGAATAAAGATTTACTGAAAAATATGTAGGCGTCAGCGTTCTGAATATGTTTATTTTCAAAAATACTAATATTGGAATAATTGCCAGTTATACCCACTAAAATTCGGCGAGAGAGATTAGTATTTTCTAAATTAGAAAATTGGATAAATGAAGTTAGATTGCGATAAACTTGATATTTTTTATCAAGACATATATTAGAATAAAATGTCCCCGAAATTTTCCCTAATAATAACGCGCCATCTGTAGCGTACAGTTTTATAAGTTCTCAGTATTCGAGAAATTGAGATTCGTCATTTTCCAGTTCTATGTTGGTGTTTTGTCTATGATGAGATGACCTTCCGAACTAATCTAAATAATGACACGAGGGAAAGGCGTGAGACCAAAGTGCAAGTATGACATGAATCCAATGAAAATCATTTCGTTCTCTACCTTTTGCCCAACGAAAATATATGACCTTCAAAATTTATTTTCGAATGTTCATTATAATTCATTCTATCCAAACATGCTCAGTTTCTAAATTTTCTCAATGAGATTTCATCATATGATTTCATGAGTTCGATTTCGTTATTACTTCAAATATCAAAATGCTATTTCTATAATAAAATAGCCGAAATTTTGTCTTTCTATTCAATGGTATCATCGCATTTTAAGCTGATCTTCATCTTTGCAGGTTTGTGTTCAAATACGGTCTTATTCTACTTGGTTTTCAAATGGTATTCTTCATAATATTGTCAGTAAATCTAATCCCATTATCATTTCCCCGATGCATAGTTTTTGCATGTTGTCTCCGTCTGATTTATTTTCAACTTAGCGTAAATTACAGTTTCCTTTGCAGAGATCAAACGTCATCAGAAATGACGTTGGGAAAAATCGCGAAGATCTTTTATTTTAGTGAGCGATTTTTCACTTTTAGATTATCAGTGGTGTTGATTTTGGATTGATTAAGTTTCTGAAAAATTATGATAAGAACAAATAAAGTCTTTAATTTTCAGATATTTCAAACAGTTTCAGTGTAAATAATAAAAACGAATTTTATTAGAAACTTTCAAAATTTCGGGGGCGGCTACTATTTAACGAGACTCTATAGTTAGAGATAGGCGAGAGAAGGAAAGTAGAGAGATAGTGTGAGAAAAGATAGCGTCTCGTCGTTTGCATTTATTGGGTTTTTGGAGATGCTTTTCCGAGTTGCAAGAAAATAACCCTGCCGCGAAATTGCAACTTGTCCTTAGTTTAATGCGCGATGTGAGCAGAGTGAATGTGTACGTCGCCAGAAATCTCGATCAGATGGATGTTGTGGCCGGGCAGACGCTCGAGAAAATCTGCGTAGGGCTGTCCGTTGATCAGAATCTAAAAACCGTGCCCTATTATTGCAAAATTGAAAATTTCTACAGATTTTATAAATAATAATGACAATTTCCCAGCTTTTTGAGCATTTGATAGTGCTGTACTCTTCTATCATTGTAAAATCGGTCTTAATCATCAAAATTCGTTATCAGCGGTCAAGTCATTTCAAAATTACTTTTATCTTTACGCTCATTCAAATGTTCTAGAAGCGAAAAAAACCGGTAATGAATCATAAATTTTGAAAAAGCATTATTTTTGAAATGTCGTCCTGATAATAAATTAAAGTACAGGGTGGAAAATAAATACTGTTGACAAAATATTTTTCGCCGTAAAAAGGGAATAAGCGTTCAAATGAAAAAATGAAAAGCTGTTTTTTATATATAATTTTATTTAGATATTCTGAAACAAATAAATTAACCATTTTTCGAAATAATCGCCTTTGGAGGGCGTGCGTTGTCCACCAAAGTGCAGCGTTGTCCATCAAAATCTTTGGTGGACAACGCTACGGACTCCTGCGGAAATGATATCCCTATCATCGATCATAGCGTAGGATCATCTAAATTTATTAATGAAGATGTGAATAGTTCTTCAGAATCGCCGTCTGTGGAATGGTTATGAAGATGTACGTAAAGGGAAACATCAGCCACTCTGCAGCGAACTCCGTCAAATATTTTACCAAAATGATCGCCCAATCGACCGAAATTGTCATCTTCATGTGAGCTATTGTCTATTAGGAACGAGATGAAGTATTTCTCTGCATCGAATCTATCCCAGATTCATTAATGCATTCTTGCTGCATAGAATAAACTGGTGAAGCCGAGAAATTTATGTCCGGGAAAAGTTCTACCTTCACATTTTGTACAAAACTACGATTTTTGAGCTCTTTCTATCATATTGAAAGTTTTGTAAGATGAATTATGAAATATTAAAATTTCGTGTCGTTGAGAAATCACCTCCAAGATCACATTTAGGTTTCTGGGAATATCGACTATCTCAAGCGATCATCATTGGGACACGTTATTCGTTGTTTCTACACTCGTATTTTGCCTATTGTATCGAGTTATCGGTAGAAAATCGAAGGAAAATACTCTCAAATCAGATTACTTTATTCTAGGGGTTGTCGTTCAGTGCTTTCTGCTGAATAAATTTGGTAATGGTAACCAAAGTAAAGAGTTTTCCAAGGTGATCTGATTACTTAATGACTGGAGGATTAGCAAATTTAGGTGGATCAATTCATTCTATCGTATGGCGGTTTGAGAGGAGCGATTGCTTTCGGTTTGGCAGCCTCTATTCCGGCATCTATCGTTGCAAAGCCTATGTTCGTCACGACCACCATCGTCGTCATCTACTTCACCGTATTTCTTCAGGTGTGCTTGAATTAATATCCTACTAATCTTCTGATATTGTCCTAGCCAATCCCTCTACTCATCCACCAATCATTTTCATGTGATTTTTCACAAAAAATCTTAGTTTACGTCACTTAGATTTATTATTCCTAAAATTCGATTTTTGAGCATCCAGTTATCTTATCTACCAGTATGACGGAACGATTTAGGGAATAACAATTCGTCCCCTCGTGCGACTTCTGAAAGTCAAAACCAAAGATGAGAGAATTCCTACGATGGCCGAAAGCGTATACATGAAATACTTGGACTACATGATGAGCGGAGTCGAAGATATTGCCGGTCAACGGGGAACTTATTCTTTTGTTGAAGAGTAAGTAATGGGATTCGAAAGTTCATGAACAATCAGAACGAGCTTCCCAATTCTCTGTATCTAAAATCAAGAATAAGTACGGTCCTGATACAATCCAAAATTGGAATTCTTGGTCTGATGTGCCTTTTGTAACCCACGCATAGTTTTAGAAGAGAGTATTGGAGAACGGTAGTAAAAAATAAAGAAGAGTAAGTGTAGATATCGAGTGGGTGTGGAATACAGGAGGTCAGTTTGAAGTGCCACTTGATGGCGAGCTTAAATTTATACATTTGAAATCTTAGTCGATACTTCGAAAGTACACATAGAACAGGTATTAGCGACACGAAAAAAAGAGGTCACCGAGAGCTGGTGTATACAGGGAAAACGCTCTAACTATAGATCTAGCTCTTAATTGAATTGATTATTTTGTGGATAGTTGTCAGAATTTTCTCGTCCCCTCTATGATTGAATAACCTTTTTACGTGTTGACAATACTTTGAAATATTCATTTCGATTGAACGTGCTTTACATCAGACAAAAGAACTGATTCAAGAGCATACGGTGGTCAGATCAACGTTGATTGCAGATTCTGAGAATGAAGAATGAAAATTTCAGCTTTGAACGTTTCAACGCGAAGATCATAAAGCCGATTCTGATGCGAAACGAGAAGCGACAGACGTTCGATGCGACTCGAATCATTCGCGCCTACGAGAAGATCACACTTGAGGATGCGATGAGCATGGCCAACAGCAAGGAGTCCATCAGGCACAAGGCTGTCGCTCGGATTCGAAGGTATCCATCCAGAACCACAAATTCGATCATTTGTTTCGTTCGACATGCAATAACCATCGCTTGATCTACACATTATATTTGCTGTTCTCTCACGACAATATTATTCGATTCCTTATTTATGAAAGACCAAGATGAAAATATCGTGGGATAATGGCAAGGGAAAAATATTCAACGCTGAAAATAGATGAAACACATTATTTCTGAATTCAGAATTCCATCCTACGATTCATTATTGTACGAATGGCTATTGAAAAAACACGACGCATAACCATGACGCTAAATTGATCAACCCACTCACAGCAGAGTGTAATGCTTGAAGCTAACCTCGATGTGATACTCTGGTGTAGGTAGTGTAGGCTTGAATAGCTAAACCTTAGCCAACTTACTATTCTTTTTTATTTGGATTATCTCCAATAAACGTGCCAATTATGATTATATATTTTCTAACTATTCCAGCATTTTATACGAATATGAGCATATTAACGTTCACTTACATCTGATTGGTATACATGCTTTACGTTTTTTTTTTTTTAAATTAACACTTACAACTAAACTTGCAAATGGCCCAATGACGAGGTAACGAATGCAAAAACGACAGAATACTATAAAAACTAATAGTAATTGTGCAAAGACGGAAGAATTGCATCGTCTTTGATTTTGATAAAATACTAAAAAACATCACGCCATTTATGAACTGTTCACTTAGAGAATGCGCTTAAAATATGTTTTAATCTTGAAAGGTTGATATCATTCTGATAAAAGCTTACATTTTGTAGTGCCGAAGTGCCAATCCAGACCGCTATGGACAATAACCTGACACTGACTCCCGCGGATCGACAATTCGGAAAGGTTAGTACTTGGAAAACATGGAAACGTAGTATTGTGGGCGCCCCAATTCTTGGAAGCGCAAAGTGGGGTATGTATTTGTGGGTGGAGCCTAATGCACAGCGAAACAGCGCAGACAATAGCTCAAGCAGGTGTTCTGTTGCGCTGTACTACGCTGTATACATTAGACATTAGGCTCTACCCACAAAGCATACTCCACTTTACATCTTCAAGAATTAGACGCCACAAATAAAATCGTGAAATGCAAATATTATGGGGAAGAAAACTTATATAATTCTTCTTACGCTAATTTTATTGTTGAGATGCTACAACTTTTACAGAATCCTGAATTTATCCATAAATGGAAGAAATTAGCAATTAATGAACGAATAATTTAGGTTCAACAACAGGGCGCCGATGTGGAGCAGCTCTACTCGCTATTCTCTGAGCTACTCGAGAGAAAACTCAAAGAGATGGAAGAACACCAGCCGAAGAGGAGTGTTGCTGGAAATCGAAGAAGACTAGAATCTGGTGCAGACGACGAGATTCATGACGACTACATGCTTCAGTTCGAGGTGAGCAGCAAACAGGACGGGACGAAAGTTTCAGATTTTTAAAAATTTTATATTATTATCAGCTGCAAGTCATAAAAGGTAAGCTAATATTGGTGCAGCGAGAGGGAGAGAAAGGTGAATGAATGCGCGATTGCTCGTCACTTTATTCAAAAAGCGAGCATCGTCGATTTTCTTCGTTTCCTTGTTTTATTTTATTTATTCTTTTATTTTTGCTATCCAAATATCAGGCATGATGGTCGGAAGCTCCCAAATTCAATGGAATCGAGAACTATCGAAGATGATCGTCAATTTTGCTGTTGAATTCAAATTCGATTTCCCATGATTTTTCGTTATTGGCGACATTCGTTCGACGTGCGATAGATTTTAGGAGCTTCCGACTATCATACCTGATATTTGATTGACAAAAATTGGCAAAAGTAAATAAATAAACAAATGAGCCAAGTAAAACAAAGCGAAGAAATTAAACAACTCGATTTTTGAATAAAGTGACGAGCAATCGCGCATTCATTCACCTTTCTCTCCCTCTCGCTGCACCAATATTAGCTTGTCTTCTATGGCTTGCAGCCGACAATATCATTTGCGAAAGAACAAATTCAGAGCGGATCTAAACTGCACAAGCTTGAAGAAGTTGAGCCCGAATCTGGCCTAAGAATTCGTCGTAAGAGTACGAGCAACATCGAATTAAGCAAGATAAGAGATGAACGAAGTTACACTCATCATTAACTGCAGCCTGGAAAGATCCTTGGAAACATTGTGTAGATAACATGACCAAAATTTACATACAATTTATTTTTATCCATATTTGGGTAGAAGGGATCCAAATTAGGAAGTAGAATTTATATATAATATTATATTTTCGACAGAATATACTTTTTCTTGGTATACTTGATAGTTTCATATACATACGATATGTACGCCCTACTTGCACTTGAATTGTTTTTTTTTTCAATTTCGAATTTTTATTGCAAGCTAGGAAATATTCGAATGTTTTTATATTTGTTACTAGACGCAATATGATACTGTCAATGATCGATAACTTGAGACGGAATAAAAGTTTAAAAAATAGATGCATGGAAATTAGTTCATTGTCTGCAAGTGAATAGACAACATTTCATTGATTCAAATAAAGAGATTGACGACTGTGTGATATTATGCAATGCACACCTTTTGTGTATTCGAATTTGTGCATCCTTCCTTTATTCTGCCTTGAATATCAGTCATTAACAATACAGTTTTCACATAACTTTGTTACTAAATAAATCTATTGACTTTATCCCTTGATGGTAAAGGGCTAGGAAATATTGCTCAACTTTTTCAAATTCCGATTTATCGAGTATTTTCTTTAAATCGGAGAAAGTAATCCATATTTATGGCGTACCCAGTATTACTACCTTCAAAGAGGCAAATCTTTGCTTTCATTAATCCTCTCCCCCATAGAATCAACCCCACTCAAAAATAATCGCTTGAAACATGAAACATGAGTTTGTCTGCAAGTTGATAATCATTTCTTTTCCTCGTCTTTTATATCAAATTGATGTTTCTCTCTCTACCAACTTTATATTACTCTCACCATCACTAAACATCATAGATTCGTAGACAAATTCCATCAGTAATCACTCGGTTTACGACATTACAGGTTCTCTGCGTGTTATCACAACACTTTCAATTTTCGAAAATTAATCGTAAATCATCGTGAAAATGCAAAATACGTTGTACTGATTTCAACGAAACTTCCATCTTCGTTACAAATTGATTTATGTAATCGATATGAATATGTTGTGATTTTGATGCAAAGTCAGTAGAATTTCAAAACCTTAATAAAATTTCGATTTTTTAAAAATAAATTTGGTAGTTAATTTATTTTTAGGGAAGAAATGTTTAAGAAGAAAAAGACAAAAAGCAAGGAAAGTATCGACGATTTGAAGGACGAATTCCAAATCACCGAACATATGATTCCACTAGATGAACTTGCCAGCAAATTGCAGTCTAATCTAGCCAAGGTAATGTTTAAATCCATAAGTTACAGTCAAACTCTCGAAATGCACTATTTGATCTAATTGTTTGAAAATCTCTAGATAGCATTTATATGTTGAAGCTAGATCATATTTACTCCAAATTTAGGGACTAAGAAGTGAACAAGCAGAAGAATTGCTTCGGATAAATGGCCCGAATATTCTATCACCGCCGAAAACGACACCCGAATTGGTCAAATTTTGCAAGAACCTCTTCGGCGGGTTTGCGATGCTTCTTTGGGTGAGTATATTGTGAAATACCGTCAGGCGATAAAGATTTAGGCGAAGAATTTTGTGCAATTCTTTCGAAAATCAATACTAAACTTTCTATACTATTAAATTGTTCACTTTTGCACCACTAGAACCCCAAAATAGTAAACTTATTGGAAAAAATCGGTAGTATTCTAATCAACAAATTTCAGATCGGAGCATTTCTGTGTTATTTTGCCTATTTTGTGGACTATTTCACAATCGAGTATCCATCGAGCGACAATCTCTATCTAGGCGTCGTCCTTATGTCCGTAGTCATTATTACCGGCTGCTTCCAGTATTTCCAGGAGCGAAAATCGGGAATCATCATGGACTCATTCAAGGATATGCTTCCAACAGTCAGTAAATGTCGATAATGTCGCTAAAAATCTCAATGAATATATTAGATTAGATATTTTATAATAGCCGTTTCACTGAATTTCTTGAGATCCTCTGATAATAATTTTGACATTTCGCAAAATATGAAATCTAAATTTTGAGATCTATCTACCACCGTTTTCCCATAAACTGAGACCTTTTTCGAGTTTCTCAGATTCTTTCCATTTCAGCGCTTTCTAGTCTACGCTAAGCAAAAATATAGTGCAAGAGAGAGTCCCCACTTATGGCAGCATGGCATAGTGGATAGCGAGTTAGGTTGTTGTTCATACCTGAACGGTAAGCGAGAATTTACTGGAAGAGAATGAGGAGAAGCTATGAAAAAAGGAATCGTTCTTGGGAAAACAAGAACAAAATAGTAGTTGAATATATCAACGTTTTTTCTTTGAATCGACCAATTTCCAGACAGCACTAGTGATTCGCGACGGCGAGAAGCAACAAGTTCGAGCTGAAGATCTCGTTGTTGGCGATATTATCGAAGTGCGAGGCGGAGACCGAATTCCAGCTGACATCCGCATAATCTCTGCCTGCGGATTCAAAGTGAATCACTATATCACTAGTTTATTATAAACAAACATGTGAACCCTGAATATATGGTCAGATATTATGAGTGATTAAATTCTTGATTTGGCTTCATACCTCTCATTAATGTTAGAAGGAAAAGATATAGTTTATGTGGTAAAGACAAGTCGCCATTATGATTTCGAACTCTTTACCTCATTTTCTCAAAATATTTAGCATTTCAGGTTGACAATTCGTCCCTGACAGGTGAATCTGAACCGCAATTACGATCTCCGATCTGCACAAACGAGCTTCCATTTGAAACGAAGAATATCGCATTCTTCTCAACGCACGCCGTTGAAGGCACTGCCAAAGGAATCGTCATCTACACTGGTGATAGCACGGTTAGTTCAGTCGTTTATCTGATTACTCTGCTTTGAAATTGTTTTCCAAACTTTTCTTTCAGCATTTACTTTTTTTTTTATAAATAGATGATGATTTATTTTATCATTTTCTCCTTATCATACTCTTTTCAATAGGATCGAATAATTATAGAAACATCGGGCAACTATTAAAAATGTAAATTTTTAGGCGATGGGACGTATTGCTCATTTGGCATCGAACATCGAGACACGAATTACACCATTGGCACGCGAAATTGACCGCTTCATATTCGTTATCACTGGAATCGCGATTTTCCTAGGCGTCACGTTCTTCTTCATCGCATTCATCCTTGGCTATCATTGGCTAACAGCAGTCGTATTCCTCATTGGTCTGAAACAATTACAAAAGGGTAAAAAAGATCGATTTTTGCAGGTATTATTGTGTCAAACGTTCCTGAAGGACTGATTGCGACAGTGACTGTCTGTCTAACGTTGACTGCGAAGAAGATGGCCAACAAGAACTGTCTCGTGAAAAATCTTGAAGCGGTAGAAACTCTTGGTAGGAAAGAAAATGATACTGAATGTTGACGGATTTTTCAGGATCAACGTCAACGATTTGCTCTGACAAAACCGGCACTTTGACACAGAACAGGATGACTGTGTCGCATTTGTGGTGAATGTTGAATAGGAAATATTAGTAATTTTTCTTTAAATTAATTCAGGTATGATAATAAAGTCGTGAAATGTGATACGACGGAAACACAGGAACTTGGAAAGAATCGAGGAAGCGGATCAGCATTCGCTGCTCTCACCAGGATCGTCATCTTGTGCAATAGAGCTGAATTCAAACCACGACAACAGGTCAGAATCATTTAAAACGTTTATAAAATGAGTTTATTCATCTAAAAGGTGATTAGGATGTTACGATTCTGAAGCGTGAGTGTACTGGTGGTGATGCCTCAGAAATCGCTCTTCTCAAATTCACCGAAATGACGGTTGGCGACATTGCAGATGTTAGAACAAAATGGACGAAAATAGCTGAGATACCATTTAGCTCGAGCTACAAGTAAGCATTATGATCGATCGATCAATCAATCATGTATTTCATGTATCATTCCATATGCGATCTATAGGTACCAAATTTCTGTTCATCATAGTGACATGAACGAGTATTTGCTAGTGATGAAGGGAGCTCCTGAGAAAATCATCGAAATCTGCTCTACGATACTATTGAACGATAAGGAAGCGATCTTCGAGGACAGAATAAGGAATGACGTCAATCATGCACTGGATAAGCTATGCAGTTACGGAGAACGCGTGCTCGGCTTTTGCGATTACCGCTTGTCGAGTTTCCAATTTCCCAAAGGATTCGGATCGTACACCGATGAAATCAACGTTCCTCTGAAAGGGTTTCGTTTTGTTGGTAAGATAGGACTTATCTTATCACATAATTCCCATTTTAAAATGAAAAAATATCTCTAGTAATGTGCAGAAAATCAACCGTCTTTCCTCATCGGTTTATCAATTTAAGCAATTTCATTCGACTGGGGTTCGTCGTAAAAGGGTCGAATGAGTAATACCGAAAATGTACTATATCGCCAAATGAGATCCTTGTTATTCGTAATTATATGTTGAAGATATGTCAATCTAAAACAAGGCTTAAAGTTCTTGAAATTGACATTGGAGTGTCAATGTCATAAAAGTATCAAAAAATTTTAAGCCCTGATCTAAAACTATAGGCCTCATATCGATGATTGATCCGCCTCGTGCCGCAGTGCCCAATGCCGTTGCAAAGTGCCGATCAGCCGGCATCAAAGTCGTCATGGTGACTGGTGACCATCCCGTTACAGCAAAAGTTACCCAAATTGCCACGAAATAAAGTCAGCCAACCATCAGAGTTTTAGACCATCGCCAAATCAGTTGGGATTATTTCGAGAGGAAGCGAAACGATTGAAGATATCTCGAAGAGGCTCAGAATTCCGATTGAGCAAGTCAACTCCAAAAATGCCAAAGCTGCAGTTGTGCATGGCAACAAGCTAATGGAGATGGATGAGGATCAGCTCGCTGAAGTAAGAAATTTCGCATGGATTTACTACTTACTAAGGAGCATAATTAAGATTATCAAAAACCACTCGGAAATCGTCTTCGCTCGTACATCTCCGCAGCAAAAACTGATGATTGTGGAGGGATTCCAGAGGCAGGGACAGATTGTCGCAGTTACAGGCGATGGCGTGAATGACTCGCTCGCACTGAAGAAGGCTGACATTGGTGTGGCAATGGGCATTGCTGGCACACACGTGTCTAAGCTGGTACACGTTCTTAAATAATATGTTAACTGACAAGGGAAGTTTTTGAAGTGTCCGCTTCTGATTTGGCTGATTTTAGAACAAAGTAGTATTTCATGACACTGATCACGATCGGAATTTAGAAAGTGCTGACGGACTACGGTTTGGGCAGGTAAACGTGAATATCGTTTTGCACTGCAGCAACTTAAATGAAAAATTGAAATAAAAATAGCATACATTATTTCTCTGCTTTCCGCTACCACGCAGATCGACATATACCTTTTCCTACTGCACAGAATGATATTCACGTTTCCCCGTCCGGACCTTCACTCGTCAGCACCTTTTGATTTCAGATTCGTTATCAGTGTCATGAAATACTAATTTGTTCTAAAAAATCAGCCAAATCGGAGGCGGACACTTCAAAAACTTGCTTTGTTAACAGAAAAACTGCCGCTTAATGCCGGATCAATTTGCCAATCGGCGTCGATCGGCAAAATTTCCTATAGGTACTTGTACGTGTCGACAGGCATTTTCAGTGGCATTGAGCAGCACCGCGCAATGCCGACGGGCAGTTTTCTGCTGAGAAAAATCTTGGAACGTATCAAAAAAGAGTTATAGCGAGTCAATACTCCGTTAGATGAAAAATTTCTCTGTATTCAATGTTTGATTGTCTTGAGATTTCTAAAAAATCTTTGAAAATGATTCTTCAGGTAAATTTGTTATTTTAGACTGCTGACCTAATTCTACTGGACGATAATTTCGCATCTATTGTAGTTGGGGTGGAAGAGGGACGATTGATCTTCGACAACCTCAAGAAGACAATTGCATACACGCTAACATCGGATATCCCTGAAATCACTCCATTCCTGGCGTACATTCTCTTGGGACTGCCCTTGCCGCTTGGAACAGTGACGATCCTCTGCATCGATCTGGGAACCGATATGCTGCCTGCTATTTCCTTGGCCTATGAAGAAGCCGAATCGGACATCATGAAGAGAGCACCTCGCGATCCCATCAGAGATCGACTCGTCAACGAGCTTCTGATACAGTAGGGCTAATGAGCTTTGAGATATAGCGAAAGATATTCGATATATAGTTATTGTCAATGATCGATTATTTAAAACGAAGTAAATGATACGTATTGTTTGCAGTAGACTTTACGCTATTACATCATATTCACGAAATGAGTTAGACGACTATTTGTCAATAGGCAATGCACACTTTTCATCTGACGAAAGCTCTCCACAAGTCTGAATTTCATTAAAACTATGTTCTTGCCCTAATTCACAAAAAAATTAACAAATGCGTTCATCAAAAATAGTTTGAGTCTCACAAAAATATCATTAGCCCTATTGTATCTTTCTCTTCAGGCAAATTGGCATGATCCAGGTAAATTGTTGTTGCAAAACTTTTTAGTTATTTCTAATTTAAAAAATTGACGACGAAAAACTCGAGAATATTGGATGTTGATGATATCGAGTTAGTGTCAAATTTCTCTAGGCGTCCGCAGGATTCTTCACCTATTTCTGGATAATGGCTGAAAACGGATTCTGGCCGATGGATCTGTTCTTTCTCCGAAGTCAATGGGATTCTCGTGCCTACAATAGCTTGCCTGATTCTTATGGGCAAGAATGGGTAAACCGATAAAAATCATGAACTAATATCGAGTTATCTTCGCAACTGATGTTTTTCTCCAAAAAGTAGTAATTTCGAGAACTATAGTAAATTTCATTTTTCATTTTTCATTTTTTTGGTTCAAAATTAAGCAATCCTAAAATGAGATTGGTTAAAAAATCTTGTCTGATATCATAAACATATAACAACGATGTTTCTTTTTATCATTCCAGACCTACCATGACCGCAAGATCCTTGAATACACCTGTCAAACGGCCTTTTTCGTTTCGATTGTCATTGTGCAATGGGCTGATTTGATTATTTCAAAGACCAGAAGAAACTCCATCGTGCAACAGGTAGCATCTGTCGGGGTTCGGTGGGAATAAATTTATATAGTGATTTCCCTTAACAGAGCACACTGCATGTGACACATTTCTAGTTTTATTAAATACAGTAATGGTCTTGAGATTATTGTGGATATGTGCAAAATTCTGGAAAACCGTATAAATAGAGAATTGAGCATCATCTTTCTATTCTCAACAAATAACTGCCCGCTTGAGAAAATTTGAATCTATTGATGATTTTCCAGGGCATGTCAAATTGGATGCTGAACTTCGGTCTGGTGTTTGAAACAGTGCTTGCATGGTTCATGTGCTATAGTCCGGGTTTAGATAAAGGACTAAAGATGTATGGTCTCAGGTATGAAATGATAAAGGATTTGAAAAGATAATGAACAAATAAGAAGTATTGTTGATACCGAAATCTGGGAGGTGTGCAAAAGTGGTGCACAGTTATTTTTGCTTGTTAGAAAATGGAGAAATAACACGCGAAAAGGGGCTCCTAGAAAAAGACACCGGGTTTTCTAAGAAATAATATGGGGAGGCAAGATAGGAAAAGAAAAAAGCCGGTGTCTTTTTCTAGGAGCCCGAAAAGGAGAGACTGACCTAAAACCCATTCTTTCTCCCCTTATTTTTGATCTCCCGGATTTCGACATCAACGATAAAACGACGGCATATTCTTTATTCAATTTCAGAATATCCTGGTGGTTCTGCGCTCTTCCATTCTCGATACTCATCTTCGTCTATGACGAACTTCGGCGATATCTAATTCGCAAATATCCCGGCGGAGTGGTTGAGCGAGAAACTTACTTTTGACTGACGATGAAACGAATTAGGTTGGACGAAGTTATTTCTACCTTGTAATAAACTCGAAACCTACTTCAGATTAATCAATTTTTACCTTTATCGATCTAAACTCTCTTCAGAATCATACAAGTTTCTTCCAAATTTATTATCATAATAGGTGAATATTTTTAAAAATATGAAAACGCATTATGTGTCTGTTCTATAAATTTATGGTATTTAGGCTATCAATGTCTGAGATGTTATTTATCTGTACATATCAATGAAAAATCTCCATATGAGATGACATTTTGTTGTGTTATAGAAATTTTCATTCATTTAAATTCACTTACTATGACTAATAAAATTCTGTATTGTCACTGAGAAAAACGATCAAATTTGGTGCCTATCAAATCGAATTGCAATATAAAACCCGTCCAAAAGGGTTTTATATTAAAAAAGAAAAGCGGAGGTTGCTTTATTCATGAAAAGCGTTCTATTTGTATCCAAGAGTGATTCCCACGAAAGGAGATCAACCAATATTCTTAAAATCTCTATGTCCGTTGCTCGTACATCATCCAGGTAAAAATATTTAGTGACTGATTCCATATTTGAGGGACTTTCACCTGCGAATAAAACCGACGCGCCTCCTAGGTAGTTTGATTAGTTAATATTTTTTAAAATGTTTATTCTTGTAGAATGCGCGTTTAACAATCGGAGAATATTCTTTCAGTTATCGACCAGTTATCTACTAGAGTGATCTCACAAAGATAACTCATAAGTGGTGATGTAGATATCCATTGGAGAAATTGTAATGCCCTGCTGGGTCCTGTAGGGTGGTGGCAAGAGGACAGTACCTTTTCCCAAACAGGTGTCTTGCGAGTGTCGGTAATTAGAATGATCAGTCTATTTCGTAGCGGTGAATAATAAAATTTATATCAGAACAAGAATAAATATCTTCCCAGAAAGAGTCATATCATGCGATAAAATACAAAAACAAAACATTACTTGTGCGTTAGCACAGAAATAGTTCTATTAAAAAAATTCAAAGGAGGCGCGTCGGTTTTATTCGCAGGTGAAAGTCCCTCAAATATGGAATCAGTCACTAAATATTTTTACCTGGATGATGTACGAGCAACGGACATCGAGATTTAAAAAAATATTGGTTGATCTCCTTTCGCGGGAATCACTCTTGGATACAAATAGAGCGCTTTTCATGAATAAAACCTCCGCTTTTATTTTTTTAATATAAAACCCTTTTGAATGGGTCGAAACTCTCGTGTTCACAATTCATACAATCAAACAAAGTGAATACCCACAGTCTTGCATCCATTTCTATCGCATCCTCTCTCACTGTTTCTCAAAGGCAGGCAAAAGTTAAACTATTTTTAACTAGCTTGCATAGAGTGCATGTTCCAACAAGTGTGTAGGATTCCGAAAAAAAAAATCCCGAAATCGTGTTCTTCAGGTCAAATATAGTCAGAAACCACTAAAAAAGTAGACCTGAAGTTAATCTTGAATCTCTGGTCCGGGCAATTTCGAGGATTATAAAGATTCTATTTAAAAGTGACTCTGTGATTGATTAGCTCTTTCCAGCAAATGATATACTGTTGCCTACACTAGTAGTAAAGAGTTTTTTCCTAGAAATTATTAAAATTGTTTATGCTTCCGTATAAGAAAAATTCATTAGTGCTGAAAGATCAACTTGATATCCTAAAAATGCGTCATTTGAAAAAAAAACCATTACGCCAGTTGAATACTGGCTCCTAGAAGAAGTTAGTAACCAAGTGAAGCGCGACAGCGAGAGAAGCTTTCTAGCCTTTTTATGATCTTTCCTCGATAATCTTTCGACGAATTATATATTATATGCGAAGAATCGTGATGATTAAATTTGGTTTTTTCATATCATTATTATAGTTTCCTAATTCGGAAGACCATAGTGATTATATTTTGAAAAATTTGTCATGTTTTCAAGCGCAGGAAAGAAAGAATATAGGAATTAGATTCAATTTTATAGGAATAGCAGCGGAATTTTTATATATTGATACTAATCAAATCAGCCATTGTTGTGTATATTGGTTTTCTAATGTTTTTGAACCTTTTTCTACAAAATAAATCTTTAACAACAGATCAATGAAATTAAATGGGTATACAGTATTATTATTTATCTTTTGCGAAAATGGATTAAAATCAAAATTCCAGATAATTATAAACAAATGATGAATGCGAAAGATCTATCGTTCTTCATAATAACTCATTCGTCGCTTTATTCTCTGCCTCCAGAACTCATATCATCATTTGAAAAAAATTATTGTTGCCCTTTTTCTTAAAATGCGTGAACTAGAGAATTATGATTTTCTTCTCGATTTCACTTATTTTACAAGATTTTTCATGCTCGATTTTAGCTTCAAGTACATTTTTGCCAAAATAGAGAGCATGGCAAATGAAAAAAAAAGCGTTTGGTACAAAGTACTCATTTTAATTCTTTGCAAATAGTGTACTTACTCTTGGTAACAACGTGTGTCGCAGAGTTGATTTTACGGTTTGTAGAATTTCTTTGAATTGTATTTCAGACTGAACCTGTGTGTGGCAATAATTCTACATGCACTGGACTATTTGCCATTCTAACTTATTTTTTTTATTGCTGCTGTATTGCGGGCCGAATCGAGGATGGGTTGATGCGGCCAGTCGAGGTTGCTCCAATTCGCCGATTTTGTTGTGCGAAATAATCGATGACTTTGCGGAAGATCTCCTGACTGGCGCATCGATCGAGACCGGAGCCAACCTCATAGCCGGCAACCAAACAACAGCCACGACCACTACGGCTATCGATTGGGGCAGCTTCAAGCCGATCGATTTACGAACATTCTTTCTCTATAAGGTACGATTCATTTACGACTTCTTGTAAACTTCATCTTTTCTAAAGACACTAATTTGTAAATTTCATCCATTTCTTAATATCACAAATACCTTTAACAAGGGTAGGCTAGGATATGCCATGCAGGGCTAACAGTCAAAATGCTCTACTCAATGAGCTGATCTCTTGAAAACAACATATAACCTATCACACCTTAACCTACCCTAGTTATAGGGGATTGGTGGTCGTAAGAAAAGATTAAGTTTACAAATGGATAAAAATGAAGTGAATGAAGTTTACAGAAAGCCTACATTAAGATTCCTAATGCATGGTTGATTCCTTCTCATAAAACACCCTATCTCGCTTGTAAAAGTAAAAATTATGCAGGAACTTACGCTCTAACGAAGCGTAATGCATTTACACCATTTTTCTCCTGAAATAAACGAAACAGAATTCAAATAGTCGGTCTCTATTGTTTGCCATTCCTAATATGGGATAATGCTGAGAAGATCGAATTTTGAAAGCATAATAAATTTATAAAAAAAAAAATTTCTGTTTATCTCATTCGGCTTTATCTACACCAGGGTTGTCCCGAAGCTTCGACTTCGAAATTGAGATTTTTTTTTAAATTTAAACTTCGATTTTGAAATTTTGACTTCGGAGCAACCCTGATCTACACCAAGATTTAGTCTACAATTTTGTATTTCCAAATCTTCTCATTATCTTATCAATATTTCGGGTATAAAGTTTCATGTGTGGTATTTATCTTTATCAAATTGATCATTTATTCTATTATCTGCAGAAGAGTTTTCCTTAGTCCTTTGCCGTGGTCATTTCATAAGTCGCTTTCAAAAAATAGCTAGAGCGAGAGCTCTTCGCGTGCGTCTGCGTCTCCACTGCGCGCTACACCTTCACAATGCGACTTATTATCCGAAGCATTTCATTTTCCTCATTTTCACTCTTTTTCATTTCCTTATTTCCGCTCGCTCTCCCTTTTCAAACATTTTTCAATTGCCAGGCACAAAAGAAATAGTACAAAGATGCGTGAAGAACGAAAAGAAAACACGTCGTTTCTTTGGAAAGCGATTGATAAGTGATAGCATAAGTTAGTGAAATGATGGTGCATTATGACATTTCCATTAGGTTCATTCCCTTTGTTTGACTCCATTTTACTCTATTAAGCCTAACCGTTTCTTCCTGTCAGCGTAGTGCGCGTTTAGGGAAAGTGGAGAGAATTGGTAAGCTAAAAATCGAAGCATTGCGTACTTCTCAAATTTACCCCAAAAAGAGCAATGGTATTTCTTCTTGTCCCATTTCTACTCGCAGCATACTATAAATAAAATCGATGACAGTTTGGCATTTGATACATGAAAAAGAAACATAAAAGCCATATAGGAGAAGAAAGAGCGATGACTAATTTATAAGTTTCTATTTTCAGCACATATATCAAATTGCAATTTGCTTTGCATAAATCAATGCCACGAAGCTGAAAAATTTCGATGGAATGTGAATTCAAAATCAGATGATAAATTTATAAATTATAATCGTTAAAATTTATTAGATGGTACGATTAGTGGAACTAAAATTAGCACGAAAGCTAGGGTCTCAGAAAATGTGCTAAATTAATATTTCGAACAAAATTTTTGTACACAATAGATTGAATATAAAAATTTGTACAGAAATATGCAGAGAATGGGTCAAAAAGGGTTTCGAGTGGTCGCCTCCCTATGATTGCGCATTAAAATTTTATCTAAAAACAGTGAAATCAAATCTTTCTATACACATACTGATAATTCCCGAAATTTTCAGACTGATCCGCGTACACTCGATCTGTCCTTGGAAGGTTCAGTGCGGTGGCGATTCCCCTTGGTGACGAATCCTCAAGCTTCTCATGCAATGCCGCATCCCATTTTGGGTTTCATCGTCCGCATCAATTCTACTGCTTTGGATGCGACAAAGACCTATTTGACCCGGTTGGAACGGCCTGTCGACAGCATCTCGATGAATCTGTCTTCTGTCGAATTCTTCGTCGAACTGGACTCACTATTCCTCTTCAATGAGGTATGAAATTTCATGTTTTTCTTGAATGAAACTGATCAAGCTATGACGAAGGATGAGGAACTGAACATTCTATAGTTTGAAATTACTTTTCTGCTTTCTTTGAGGAAATACTTCTAGAAAAACGAATGTAGTTAATTACAATCTCAAGAAAGTAAATCTTGAAAAAAGCCTATTTAGACTTATTCCATCGAAGTCAGCTTCTATCCAGAAGGGAAGAATGGTCGGAACACGTTGATTCGTGAGACGATCAAGAAGCCGGAGAAAGACGTTTGTGGAAAAGAGACCCAAGATATCGCCAAGTCATGGGTGCCTTCATTCGGCCCATTGACTGTTTATGAGATCACTGCTGATGTAGAGGTAGGTAGTTTTTATTTTGAATACAAGATATCCTACATGTTTAATCATACGTTCATAGGAATGTAGATTTTTAGTGAACAAAAATTAATTCTTCAATTTGCAAAATTTCAGGTCGAGTTCCTTCCCGCCCCAGCCTCGCTTTGCATTACGCACTACTCGCTCTACATCCAGTCGATGTCTTCCAGCCACATTCTGAGCTACGTAATGATAAATGCAACGGGCAACGAGACGAAGCTCCGACACACCTTCAAATCGATGCCTCGCGAGGAGAAGCTGATGATCAAGCTGTTGGCTGCTGAGCCGAGCGAAGAGCAGTGCGTCTGCACCCATTGCCTCTGCATCACTGTCAAGAGCAACGAATTCACAATTCCCAAGATGGTGCATAGAAGTAATTGAGAGTTTCCATTAATTAACGAACAATATTTTTATAGTTCTGAAGTTGTCAGAAAGCACTAAAATCAAGATCACCTCTTTTCAACAATATTATCAGAAATTTTATGTCAGCTAAAACTCTTTAATTTTTCTATCTACACTAAAATATTCAAGTTTTCACTATCCTTAACAAGTGTTATCATAATTAACATTGAAAATAATCATTCAGAGTTCAAATTTTACATGCCAACTATTCCGACAATATTGAATGAATCCGAATCAACGCATGGACATCTAATCTTCTTGACTTTTCTATACGTCGCCGGAATTGTTCTGTCTGTATTTGTTTTAATTTACTTGCTTTGTTCACTGGTAGAGAAACATAATAATCTGAAAAAGCCGATCAATATTTTGAGGATATCCTCATCTGCTGAACAGAAACCACTTATTGATTATCAGAAAGGTAAATTTGGATATTTAAATTTAGATATAATGTCAACATTTAGGAAAAAGTAACAGGTATTTGTTGCTAGCTTCACCCGAGTTTGACCTTGATATAAAAATTATCAAAGAGTTCGCTAATTTATTGAGGTAGTTCAAAATTTTTGAAAGATTAAATAACTCTCTTCTTTAGAAATTCCAATCACACTTTGCTCTATGAAAAGTTTGACATTGATGATTTTTATGAGAATGTTTATCGGTGGTACACAAATGCTATATCAGTTGCAGATAGGGTAATTATTTTAAGAATTTGTACATTCTGGAAATTTTTTTAATCTTGCAGTGCGGTGCGAGATTTCCTAAAATTCGTAAATTTTTAACCCGATTTTTAGTGGAAAAATAAACTAAATTCCACTGAAAAACATCAAGCTTGTTGCTTATGAGCTATTTAGAAGCTATTTCTTTAGTTTAGAATTTTTTTAGCTTAAAATTGCAATTTTGAAAACATTCTCTTGTGGCGCGGTGAGATTTTTTTCACATCGCGAACATCCCTGTTTATTACGATATTTCGAATTGACAATGTTACAAAACTTAAAATGTAACAATTTTTATGAAAAGCAACCTTTAGATACTTATTGTTCACTGCCAGCCACAAGATGATCCAAGAACAATGTCATTTCACAATTACAACTTCGTCGAACATGAGTCTTTGTCAGTTTTGAGAAGAAAAATCACAGCTGACATAATTTCACCTCTGGATAATAGAGTGGTATTATTTACTTTCTTAGATTAACGAAGATTTGAGTTATTTCCAAAATCTTCATAAGTTAGATAGTACGAGAACGTAAAATTGATCCCAACAATTTTCGTCTAATTTTGCTGTGTTAAGAATGCAAAGATTGATGATAATTTTTCGAATGTATTGAACAAAATTTAGATTCACATAAAACTGCGGCGATATTCCCCAGTTCTCTATTCTGAAATCGTTTTCAATATTCCTCGAGATATTCATTTGCTAGCCCAAACTTTGGATATTCCATTTAGTGACGAATGGGCTCGATTAGAAGTATGGAAATTTACGTAGAGGGCGCAAGTGATGTTCCCGATGTTAGGACAAAGTTATGAAAGTACTTTTCTTTAAGTCTGGAGGGCTAAGCAAGCTTATAGAAAAACTTGGGTGAAAAATGGATCAGTATAACTCAAAATGCGGTCATTTAAAGACGATGATCCGAAGACTTCTTTTGTAAGACGATTTTTGCGACAAGAAAAACGCGCCCTGCTTTTGTATTCAACAAAAGGGAGGAAAAGCTATTTCAAGGGGAGAACGACTTTGTAAGGACGTTTGTTTTGCTTGCTTCCGAAATATTCCAAAGTTTCAGAGTTTTTATCATTCCCAAAATGATAAGCCACATCCATTTTGAACGAACGGTTTGAAATTTTCATTGTACGTTTTGATCGGCCCAAGTCATATTTCGGGGCATGTTCCTGAGGAAAAAATGTATTCTAGACCTATATCTAATAGTGGAAAAAGAAAAATAAACAAAAATATATTTGTAAATTTTTTGAAAATTTTAGCGAAATCTCTTTCCTTGACTTTGTCTTCACAGAGTGGGCGAAACTTGCGTTCTCTAAATTTACGACAGAAAAATTGGAAAACAAAACTTATTCAGGATTACTGTGAGCCATCATATTACAGTGTAAATATTTCTTCAAAATCACTACATCTACGCAATATGATTGAAACTGAAAATGTCAGAAAACCAGATAAAATCAACCTGCCTGATTACCAACATCCGCTGCAAATGTCGATGTCAATTCAACAGGCAATCGACTCTGGAATGCATTCGAGCAACAAAACTATTGCAGAGACAGCATCCGAATGTTTTGATATGACCGACTCACAATCAGATGATCAGAATGCAAAGATCGATTCGGGAATTCAGGTGACTAAATTGTGAATTTGACTTTACACAAATTCTCACTCATTGATGATCGAAGTCATGAAAGTGGGTGATTGTTAACTAAATCCTCTATCAACACCTCAAATTGAAAATTTTTAGGAAAATATTTACATTCAAAATTTTCAGACATCTGATTTCCACAACTTCTCTAAAGTTAGTGATGGTTGCGAAAATTTAAAACCGCCTACGATGAAAGATGATCATGGCTCGATAAGTGAAATTTCTGCATTGATTATCTGACAGTAACTTCGAATATTTTCTAATTAATTGATAGTTGTGGTTACACGTGTACTGTGCAATTCGCACCGAATTTTCCTCGATCTTTGAACTTTGCTATTGATCTTTTGAATTCTTCGCTGGTTAGAGGAACTTTCACCACTTGCTTGATCCAGCGTTTTTCTCATACCACTCATCTGGTGTTTTATGGTTCTCTTTCTCTGTAATCCCTCGATAGAGGGACGATACCATACTCTACCGTGTCTAAAACTTTATTCTTTCTATTGGACAAAACAGAGAACGGTTGCTGTTACTTTTTGTTCTATTCCCAGAGATGAAATAAATTCTTCAAAAGATTCGACTAAGAGCTCAAGTCAGTTCGCATGGACAGAAATAGTGCATTCGATAGCACCCGAGAAAGCAACCGGCGGGATATCATAACTCTTCCGTGGCCTGCCACACTTGTGTTCGTCAGATCAAATAAGTCAACCGCAAAAATTATTTCATAAACATTTTCGAAAAATATTTCAAAATCACAAATGAAGCGTGGTTTAAATCCAACAGATCGTAGTCAACTCAAACAAAACAGTTCAAATTTTAAGAATAAATATCAGGGCTGGGATTCAAGTAAAATTACACCTCCCTGTAAAAATGTTACAAGGGGGTGTAAATGAGGGGTTGTAAATTTTTTACAGGGGGGTGTATTTTTTAACTACGGCTCAAATGCAATATTTCGCCATAATTTTACATTTCTACGAAAGAAAAACATTTTTACACCCCCTTGTAAATGGTTTTACAGGAGGGTGTAATTTTACTTGAATCCCAGCCCTGAATTATGAAAAAATTAACATAAAATAAACATTTGGCAAAAATTATTAATATTGATCTTTCGGTCCATTATTCAGCTTTATCTCAACCATAGAAATTCTCTGGTTCCATTGGGCCTCTCTAATGCCATCTCGACCCTAATGATAATGACCAATTCTTTGTCAAGCCTTTGCCATTATACATTTTGAATATACAATAATTTGCTAATTTTATCACATTTACATTTGGAATTCGCATTCTCATTGATACCATTTCCCACTATCTGGAGACCATCCTTCAAGGCCAAGATATTTCGGATAATGACTACCCATTATTCAATTTTTTATCAGAGAAGAAACTAACGGTGAAGTCAAAAATTAGCATTTGTGCTAGTTGCAAAAGCCAAATCGCGATAAAAACTACGTTGTACACGGATCACGATTACCTTTCTAATCATCTGTGGGTTTTCTTGCTCACAATCAGGTATCGAGATCTAAGCTCAGACACACTCAGCAATTTTACTAAAAAGGAAAGATGTCAGATTCGGATGCTCCGTACTTGGTTATCCTACTTCACCATACTTTATCAATTTTAGTCATTTGCCAATAAAATTCTAAAAATAGCAGGCGTATTCTGTTCATATGTAAATACCCAATTGTGTAGTCCAAAAGTGAGAATAAACTTCAGATTCAGATTCCCCATTTGCTTGATTATCTTTTTCCACCAGTTTTCGTCATTTTCTCACCAAAAGATGAATTTTATCATTAAAGCTTCAATGGATAATCGTTCCAAAAAGACTTTTGAGCTATGATTCCATTATCATACTCAGCCAGTTATGAACACCCGCCACGATCTGTAGACGAACCATCACTCTATCTACCCACCCACTCTTTCTGCTTTTCTTCCTTATCTTTTTCACACCTTCGTCAAGTAAGAAAATTATTTTTGAGGTAAAAGCACCCATTTCTTGGACCAAAATCGATAGGGGTTTTTTTACGTTGCACATCAGGACGAAAAGACCTTTCCAGCTATGCATAAACTTAGGGTTTACCATGCTTTGTATTCGAGAACTAACAATAAGTGCACAGACAAACACACTTAAGACGCATTCTTTGAGCAACCGAACAAAATATAGCGAGTGATTGAACAACTGCAAAAGTATTTCGAACCCAGCTTCAACCCATATGGGTGGATACCCCCTTGGACTCTAATCACAAAGATGGGTTTGTTTGGCCCCGCCCCTTCATGTGGGCAGAGCCACGTCCACGCAAAGTTTTCGATTTTCGCGAAAAAATGCATTTTTTGAAACCGTCATTTTTGACACTTTTGACTTTGGGACACTCTCCCGCATCCAGCAAGTGGCTGACCCTCCCCCCTAAACTAGCTTACTTTTAGAAGGTGCATTCCATGGCCATGTTCATTCTTTTTAAATTTTTCGAAAATCTTTTATAGCAAAAAAAGTTTTCTTTGTACAATCTAACGGAGATTTTTCATCGAAATCAGAATTTTCAAATTAGCATAGCTCCGTCCACTTTTGGGAGCGGGGCCTAATCTCCTTAGTTTTGTGATTAAGACTCATAGGGTATCCGCCTCTATGATTAAATCACGATTTTTCAGACTTTTTCTGAAATGCATAAAACTGTTCGTCTTACAAATACACTCTTAATATGGCTTTGAATCATTCGTAAAATGCCGAATATTTAAATCAAATTAAATAATTCTCAATCTTATGCTTCTGCTTTTTCATACGGATATTTCAGATGAAAAATTTCATATTTTGTCTCATTTTGTTTTCTTTCGGATATGGACACTCCATTAGAAGTCCCAGGATCAAGCGACAAGTATGCTTTTTCTTATTTTATTTATTTTTTATTTAAATTCAGCTATCATCCAATTTCTGCACGAGTTGCATCAATATGATGGGGCAATTCTTGTCGACCGTAAATCGGAGCGAAAATGGAAATAGCCGAGTGAATTTGGTGCAATTTAACAAGGCTAAGATGGACTTCATGTAAAAATTCAACTTATTCATTTAAAATTATCTGATTTAGCCAAACTTGTAAATCACTCGATGTCGTTCCGGATATTTTTTGTGAACTGGTTGAGAAATATCAGGTAGCTTAAGCGTTATTTTAAGATCATGTTTCAATTTTAGGAGCTCATAATCTATCTGGTGGAGCGTGTCCAAGCTTCTCCGGATGAAATTTGTGGCGCGATTATCGACAATTGTGGAAATCCAAGGTTCTTATGTGAATATCAGCCTCTAGCTCTCCCTGAAATGCCAAAAAATCGGAGTATTGGAAAATTACGATATGCTGAGGTACACAATTCTTAGAATATAAGATGCTAAACAACGTAATTTACTCAGAGTACGGTTAAACCGATGAGGATCCTTCAATTGTCCGATATCCATGTCGATTTCGAATACTCAATCGGATCTGAAGCTCACTGCTTTGAAAAGTCACCGCAAGAATTTTGCTGCAGACATTTTCAAGAGCAAAATTGTTAGAATTTCAATTTATTCTAATTTTTGAATGATTTTAGCGACGATAATTCAACCAGCCGGTTTTTGGGGCACTCTAGCTTTCTGTGATATTCCATATCGTACATTGATATCAGCACTCAATCATATCAGGGATAATGAAGCGAATGTATTAACTTCTGTAGATTAGATATTTAAAAAAAAAAATAATGATAAATCTCATAAGGGAAATTTCCGAAGTGCCTGCCTCCGGTTTGGCTGATTTTTTACTAAGGGGTATTTCAGTACGTAGATGACGGATCCGAAGTCAAAAAGTGTTGGCGTCTAGTCCTAGACTCGGAAGTGCGCTTGAAAAAACGATGAAATAGCGTGTGGAAATGAGAGAGTAAAAGAACTGTGTCCAAATTTGAATACATTATCTGACAGACTCTTCCTTCTTTTCTGTTAAAATGACAAAGTTTCGCAAGAAAGTCATTAAAAGCCAAACCCTGAGCATAAGACCCAACGTCAGCACTTTCCGGTTCAGATCCGTCATCTACGTACTGAAATACTCCTATGGTGAAGAAATGGGCCAAATAGGAGGTGAACACTTCTGAAACTTGCCTTGTCAGATAGACCTGGTACTGGTTTCTGGGGATTTCATAGCTCACGATATTTGGGAGTACTCGATTGATCGAACAGCCGATCAAGTCAAAAACATCTCAGATACGATCAAGTATGATATTAAAATGTAGCTTAAGTTATAGTGTTTAGTTTATCTTTAGTTTGAGGAAAATGTGAGCTAAATTTCAGAGAAATTCTTCAAGTACCAGTTTATCTGGCTATCGGAAATCACGAGGGGAACCCAACGAACTCGTAAAAACTATCCAAAAATTTTAAAAGCACCTAAAAAATCAGATTTATGACTCACGACATGGAAAATTTCGATAAATTCGGCCAATCTTTGTCCTACAAAGCCTTTGCCGATTCTATGCTCGAGGAATTAGGAGCTATGGGACCGATAAGACAGGAAGTGCTTTAGTAAGTGTTAAAAAGAATGATTTCTTTCAATATTTCATATTTAGCAGAGGAAGTTATGCGGTTAGAATTAGGCCCGGACTGAAATTGATATCTCTTAACAATAACTATTATTCGAGATGGAATGTCTTTGGGTATTTGAATCGAAATAACACCGATCAAACTCTGTCTTGGCTCATACAGGAACTGTCTCAATCTGAACTGGCTAATGAAAGGGTAGATTTATTCTAAGTTAGAAATTTCTGAAATTAGAGCTTTAAGGTTTGGATAACCTTCCATATTCCTCCAAACGATGATTTTGGTGTGAGGAACTGGACCTGGAATTATTACAACATCGTAAAACGGTAAAACTATTAGGTTTCCACAAAAATAACATTTTCAGATTCCAAAGCACCATAGCCCAGCAATTTTTCGGTCACACTCACAAGGATGAATTTTTCGTAATTAAAAATAATTTTATTTTTAAAATTTTATGGGAAAATAGGTTTTCCTGAGCGAAGAAAATGGGTCTCCAGAGCCATTCAGTTATGGTTGGATAGGTCCGTCTTTAACGACCCATGGAAACGTTGGTCCGGCTTATAAGGTCTATGAAATCGACGGTGATTTGAATTCTGATAGCAGATTTGTGAGAAACAATAAAATTTTCAAATCTAATATGAATTTTTAGACAGCGATAGATGCGTATACGGTCAGCGCCGATCTTTCAAATCCGAATTCAGAACCGGTTTGGAAGGTTGACTATGATTTCAAGGTAAGTATAGATGAATTTAAATAGTTCTAGATTGAAATTTAGCAAGCCTACAATATGAAAGACCTATCTCCAGAATCACTATTTGAGTTGGCACTGAAATTCGAGAAAGATGACCAGTTGTTCAATGACTATTTGGTGTAAGCCATAGCTTTTAAGAAGTTTAGGAAAAAATAAATGTCTCAGACGATATTTCCGAAACCCAAATCACCCGGATATCTCGAATGATGGAAAAAGAGCCGAAATAATGGGCGATATGAAAAAATCTAAATCCTACGATGGTTCAATTTGTCTGTAACTTTTGCATGTTCTTTTAAAAAAATAAATTTGTTAATTTAAAGCTTGAAATGATAGAAATTCTGCAATTTCTCCTTACTGATCAAGCGTGCACGAACTTCGACTTCGAAAATTGTCAATTCAAAACTTCGTGCATCCCTGTTACTGATAATCGAATTACCTAATTTAAAATGGGATATCCCCTATTCGGAACTATTTTATTAGCGCCCGTCTGACGACCCTATACACAAAAATTTTCGAATAGGGGGTGTCCCTTTAAGAGTGGGTGTCAGGAAAAATCAAAGTCATAAGGAAGGGATGCGGAACAGGGGTCCCTCGATTTGGCTGATTTTCACGTATATTGTTCAATTTTTACGCTGATCATCATCGTGTGATTTGTTTTTCATAAAAATGATCTATGCAGGATTACGGTAGCTTGAAGCTTTTACAGACCCGATCTCAGGAAAAAATTAATAACTTCCTTATTTCTGAACCAAATTTCATCATTATTTTTTGTATTTTGTAGATTTGAGTAGGAGAATAAAGTAAAAATTTGAAAAAAAAAAAATTTTTAATTCGTTTTGGTAGGAAATTATTGATCGTAGTTATATTATTTGTAGAGTTTCATGAGCTATCCAATGCTGAAAACCCCATTCGATTCAGAAATAAGAGTTATGATTTTTTTTTCTAAGATCGGATCTGAAAACATTCAAGCTACAGTAATCGTTTTACGAAAAACGGATAGCACCATAAAAATCTGTGAAAGACTGTACTATATATGTGAAAATCAGCCAAATCGACGGACCCCTTCCTTATGGTTTTGATTTTTTCTGACATCCACTCTTAAAATATTGGATAAATAAATTACAAATCATGAAACACATCGAGTTTTGGTATTGATTCATATGAAACTACTGCATTTACTCGACTGAATTTATACAATCTTGAGCATTTTCTCACTTTAAAAATTTATTCTTCGTTGAAAATTACATTTCCAACCGTTGTCTGCGTTAAGGTTTCGTTACGACCCGTAGTTATTATGATCGATAAGAGAAAATCATGAACGACGATATGGCAAGGGAAAATAAGTGGCTTGAAAAAAAACCGGAATGAGAATTAGTTGAACAACCGTACAAGGATAATTACCCTGAATTGCACGAGGATGAAATATGCACTCATTATAAGTAGTACATGATAGGCAAAGCATGATGAGGTCGTTGAAAAATTATTTTAATGGCAAGAGTGAGTTTTACTTTTCATGTTTCGTTTATCAAGGAATAATGCAAGAATTGCAAATTTGTCATGAAAGAAGCTGTAACAAAGCAGAGAGATAATGTTCGGCAATTACTGTAAAGCCTGAGCATGAAAATGAAATTGATAATCTACTAATGCACGCCAATATTAGAGCACTGCAGAAAATGCAGTCTTACTCAAATTTCAACTAAATCGTCAAACGATAAATACCCAAATTCAATGATCCTCTCTAAATAGTATTTTGTCAGAAAAACTGAATTTATATTACCAGTATGATTATTGCTAAATTTGACATTGATTTAGAATCAGCTGTTAGAGTATCTGCTCACAAGTTACAAGAAACATCCTTTCACTGCATGACTACTCCATATCTTCACTGTCGACAGATACACTAACTAATTTTCAGTGGATTTAATCCTCGTAAAATAAATAATGTTTGGACTAAATATTTTTAATCTCCTAGAATTCCGGATCTTCATCATCGGGGTGATTATTTTGTTGACCTTGATCGTCTCCTGCTTGAGGAGGAACGACCATAACAACTGGCTCAACAACTTCAGGCTCGTTTGGTGGAGGATCTGCGATTGAGGAATTCTGGAATTTATAAGTCAACATTAACATGAATAGGATGATTTACAGCAGCTCGAGATCGATATCCATTTTGCTGAGCCAGATAGTCGAATAGAGCGGCCAGTGAAACAAGCTCTGCACTGTTCGACAAGTGATTCAGATCCCGTCTGAAAGAAATCGATGAACTACTAGCAGTTTTGAAGGTTCTATAATGAGCTATTCGGAATTGTTGGAATCAAAGTTTTAAGCCAACAAAGCTTTGATCAGAATCTACCTTGCATCATGAAACGACGTCAGGAGATGGTCACGAGCCATCACGAATGCACCCTGTCCCACCCATTCTCCCATTCGCTCCTCCCCACGATTGCCCAACACAGAGATATCTGGGACTATCGGAGAATGGTATCTAAAATTGAAGCAAATTGATTCGACGATACATTTCACCCTCGGAATTACCTGGCGTCGGGTCTGGCGTTCTGTCGGTAATGTAGCCCAAGGAATATCGCGATGTTGATTGCCCTTCGTCGAGTTTGTCGAATGAAATCCTCCGGTTCGAGTCGGGGATTAATTCGAGTGGGAACGAACATATTGGAAGGGATGATTTGGGCGATGTCCTAAAGCTAATTCTTGATTGTGAATGAAGAGAATTTTGCAGGTACAAAGTATCGATTGTAGTTTAGTCTATCCTTCTCAGGCAAAGTGCTGATGTCCAACACGATGTCACCGCTTAGAAGAAGCAGATTCGCTATCTGAAACGAGATAACATAGACATTCATCATAATCCTAGGATGAACGTATGAATTATTTGAAATTCGAAGAGTCGTAATTGTTATCTGAATTACTCCTCAGACATTTAGGAATCGAAATAAACTTATCTTGAAATGGCAGAATAGAACTCAGCTTAAAAAAAAAAGCTTGGAAATGGGGAAATGTAGAGGTTATGGATAAAATAACGCCATGAACAGATGAAAGAAATTTTCTTCAGCCAATTTCAAGTGAATTCTCATCTCTTCTACTATGAGTTTCGAAAACCATACGTCTTGAGGATATAGTCTCTGCTGAGCCTGTAGCATTCTGACAATCGTCCTGCTTCGCTCCAAGATATCATCCATTCTCAGTCGGCTATAGAAGCCATTCGGGGTCACTGAATAACGTCGTCAATTTTCATAGTAGTCTCAGATTGAATTACCGCTGTATCGATGCCCGTAGGGACAGATTGTGGAAGGGGCCGAGTCTGGCATGGATGCATTCGAAACGGACTGCGGCTGTGAAGCTGCAGGAATAGAGGAGGTCGATGGGTGACAGACGACATTCCGCAGCAATCGATCCATTTCTGCCGCCTGCCGACTGGAACAGGGCTGATCTGTGTTTGAAGCCACAGACTGAACGGGTTGAGGCTGCACTGCCGTGACTGCCTCCTGCTTCTGATTCATCCGACGAATCTCAGCCGGACTGCAGACCGAGTGCATTCGGGGTTGTTGCTGTCTGAATTGATTTCGATGACTATAGATGTTACCTTGCCCTCAGAACATGTTATAACTTTTCTGAGTAAATAAATAGATTTAACATATCTTAAAATTTGGAAATAAGATGGCTCAGAAAAGTCGGAAAGCTGATGAACTGTTTATGCTTGGCTTATCTAATTTTTTACCCTATCTTCTTTGAAAAGTCGAGGATTAAAAAGAGACATCGAATTACAATAGTCGCCAGTTTTTCCCTGACTCTCAGATGAAAACTATGAGTATAACTAATAGAAATTTGTGTCTCAAAAGCTTTGCGCATATAATTTCGGAACAAACATCGTCTATTAGCAAAATACATTGAAATGAAATCCCTTGGAATTCTAGAGTCATTTTTATCACTGAACTTGTAATCGAAACAAATGCACCATTTTACCTGTTAGTTTGTTTATTGGCGTAGTCGAGATTCTGATAGCATGTGGTGATTCTCTCAACGAGCGCAGCCATGCCCTCGAAGTGCTCCAAGGCAGGCTTCTGTATTTTGTCAGCCATGCTGATCTGCTGCATCAGCAGAGCGTAAGTCGCATTGAAGCGGTCGATCCACTGATTGTGCACTTCTGGGGACAAATCCAACGTGCTCATAAAACGGCCCATCTGAATTAAGTCCGCATAACACCTTATTTTTATGATTTACAAAATATTTTTTCTTCTCCTAAAATTTGAACATTGTAGATTGAGCTCATCAAACATCAAGCCTTATGAAATGAGAATGTCTTCAGAATCAACAACTGAATTCAGAACACAATTTTTGCCAATTATTTATAAACGATTCAGTCTCTAATTCGCGAAATGTTTCCATTTTAGGTAACCTATTTAGAAGATTTCAGTTCATAACACAAATTTTTGTTCCTGATTGAGAAACTAAAAAGGTGATTGTAGCCTGAAAAAGATCGTGTGCAAGCGATAAAAAAAAACCTAGAATTTGCTCACGCTACCTCTTCTTATCATCATTTCTGTTGGAAATTGTCAAATTCGAGCTGCAATTCCACTAATGAAAGAAATTATTATTAGTTTAGGATATTGCAAAAAATGAGAATTTAAAAGAACACGTCATTGTTTACGATCCATAGTTTGGCTGTGAGAAGAAAATGAAAATCTCTTTAAAAATATCGCAATTAATGAACAGAATTCTAGGTTTTCTGTATTTTTATTGGCTGGTCATCGTCATCGTCTATATTTTTCAAAAGCTCTTTCCCTTTCTCTTTTTCAATCACTTCTTAGCCCCCTATTCGATTAAAAGTACAAGATGTCTAATTTCTGGTATTTATGACAATAATGTGCATGAAGACCAACCTCTTGCATTGCATTGCGCAGTTGGATGACATTTAGATGAGACCCTCGTAACTGCTGCGTGCATTCGAAGACCAGGTCGAATTGTTCCCTCGACAGATCGTTCAGTTCCAGTAATTCAATTACCGAATTTTGGAAGTTGGTCCTCATGCTGCTGTGCATTTCCATGAAGGACAGCAAGTAGTTGAATGCAGCCATGAAATGGGAGACTGGGTTGGGCAGATCTGATGGGGCGTCGTAGTAGAAACGATCGGCATTCTCAGCCATTCCACGGATTAACTAAAACTCGTATTTTATCGCTCTATCTTGTCACCAATTTAATTGAATACTTTGTGGATCTAATACAAATTATTTGGAACTTAAAATATTGTAAGCAGATATTTTAGTATTTAGGGAAAAACGGTTCATATCCTGTACGTGATTAGTATAGTCATGCGGATAAGTAATAAAAATATATAGAAGCAATCTTATGCTATTCAATGTTTCGCATATTCATGCAATTACATACCGAATATTCATATGCACATTCGTAAAAGCGTGATTTAAAACTAAGGAACTGGGTTAATACAGGAAGTTTTATAACAGAGCATTAGATTACTGTAAAACATTTCAAACAAAGTCAACAACGAAAAAAACAACAAGAACAAAATAGGAAGGGGTAAAAAAGAATTACATCGTACTGTTTGAAACGGAAAATTGTTTAGTATTCGGTGGGAATTGATGTTGAGTTAGATGAAAGGTTACTGTAAGTTGCACTTTTCTAAGTCTTCTCAGCTATCCATATAAAATTTCCGTGTTCCCAACAGGATGATCCGTTCAAAAGGGGTTTCATATTAAAAAATAAAAGCGGAGGTTTTATTCTGTCGCCTTCAAGGAAGTACGGGTCTTTCGCCCGTCTTCCTTGTAGGGCTACGTTGTTCGATGGGGCCGGGAATATAGAATGTGCTCCTGTCGCTACATCTTTATTACTACAAGCGCAAGGTTTATCACATAACAGAGGCTTTTATACTGAGAGGAATTTACAAGCTAAGGTGGTCTGATGCGATTGTATCTCTTATCACTTTTCTATTGGGATTGTAAATAATAGAATGTCTACGTTCTTGATCAGACAAAGTCTATAGGCTAATATGGGGTATGACATCCTCCTTGTTCGGGAGCGAGTGTCCTCACTCGCAGACTTCGGTAGGATGAGAGAGTACATTTTTGAAAATAGATGTTGAATCTTACGTAAAAACTACAAAAGAAAGTTGCAAAATTACCAAAAAAAATACAATGCCAGAACAGTCATTCAAGAGAATTTACAGCAAAATGTGCGATACCGACTTTGAAGTCGTGCAATTTCAATACAAATAATTGAGAAATTTCTTTTTAAATTGAGGTTTTCTAAACGAATAATCAAGAAAAAAAATGTAGTTATGAGAACAACAAATGTGAGATTGAGGTTTGACTGATTTGATCGACGGAAAAAAAAATCAATATGAGACATTTCCTGAGTCTCTTGGTTCAATATTTCATTTCATTTTTAAATAATTGACCATTTTATAAATCATCATTCGTCGTCTTTTTCATTGTCATAAATCCATCATCTCGAACATTGCTAACCATCAGCCAACATAGTGGTTGATCATCGTAGAGATTACCGTGTAGTTGTCATTTGAATGTCGTCGTATGAGTGCTTCATTAATTTAGGATGGGATACCAACTTGCAGAAATTTTTGTGAATTTTTCAATAAATTTAATCCATTTCTTCTTTTTGAAGTTTCAATTGAATTTCTGCTTTTCTTCACTTGCAGTGAATAATTCATCAATTGTGGTTCCATCATCATTCAGCTTCGTAGCTGTCGAATACATCGAATTTTGCGTTGAAGGGGGTAGAAAGGATAAGTGTCGAATTGAGTATTTGGCTATGATGAGGTGAATTTCGAATAGGGATTTTGAATTTTCTTCAATGATCGGCCATGGGTTCGTCTCTTCGCGTTGAGGCGACTCAGAGAAAATGGGGCCGATTAGTTGTTGTAAATTTGCTTACGATGCTGTCTGGGGCGACTTGCAGTGGATTCCTTTGGGGGAATAGATTGGGTTGGTCTTCTGCGACAGGGCTTTCCCTTCTACTGGAATGAAGTTCAGGTGCTACAGTCTCAGTGAATAGGCCTCTGAATACCATGTCGCTGGTTCTTTCCTTAGGACCTCCATGTCGCCTTCAAGGAAGGACGGGAATATAGAATGTGCTCCTGTCGCTACATCTTTATTACTACAAGCGCAAGGTTTATCACATAACAGAGGCTTTTATACTGAGAGGAATTTACAAGCTAAGGTGGTCTGATGCGATTGTATCTCTTATCACTTTTCTATTGGGATTGTAAATAATAGAATGTCTACGTTCTTGATCAGACAAAGTCTATAGGCTAATATGGGGTATGACAATTCGCAGGTGAAAGTCCCTCAAATATGGAATCAGTCACTAAATATTTTTACCTGGGTGATGTACGAGCAACGGACGTCGAGATTTTAAAAAATATTGGTTGATCTTTTTTATTGATCTCCTTTCGTGGGAATCACTCTTGGATACAAATAGAGCGCTTTTCATGAATAAAACAACCTCCGCTTTTCTTTTTTAATATAAAACCCCTTTTGAATGAATCGGATCCTTTAGTAATTATCATTCAATTATGAAAAACTAAAGTAATAAAATAATTGGGGGCCTCCTCGATTAAATCAACATTTGCATCTAGTAAAGTGGGCGGGGCTTGGTTGTCCCTAGGCATACTGTCTCGTTTCATGCGGTTAGCTGCGGTTCGAAAAGTTGCAAGTCTGCTGAAATTTCTTTTCGGTAATTACCATTACGAAACGAGATGAAAAATCGACGCCATTGTAAATGTTTCTGAGAAATGTAAAATGATAGATTTTAGGAAACCGAATCTTGGGAAGGACAATAAGAAGGCAATGATTCTTTGATTGAAATGGGGAAAGGGACGAAAAATAGTAGACTGGAAGGGAAAGAAACCATAAAGAATAGCCCACGACATGTATGCATTGAATCAAGTATGTAAATGAGACGAAGGAATGAAAGGATAGGGGGAAGCTAGCATCGTGAATTAGAGGACGCAAGTGAAACTCTCGTTGTGAAGACAAAGCCACAAAAGTATTTTTCTATTAATCTGCGGGGATTGGCAAGCTTATAGCAAAAAACCGCATGAAAAATGGATCAGTGTAACCAAAGATATGAATTTTTAAAGACGACGGTCCGAAGCCCCTTTTTGTGAGCAAATTTCCGTCAAGCGAAAAGCGTGCCCTCCTTTTGCAGTCAATAGAGACGAGGCTATTTCAACGAGGAAATGGCTTTATAAGGACGTTTTTCGAATTTCTTTGCTTGTTTCTGGAACATTCTGAAATTTCTATGAGTTTTTATCATTTCCAAAATGATAGGCCACGCCCATTCTGCAATTTGAGCGCAAAAATCCATGAAACGTGTCAAATAGCTTTGTATTGCGTTAGTTCAGCAAAAACAATGATTTTTGGGCATATCTTGACCAAATTTTATGGGATTTTTGCTCAAAATAACCAAAAAAGACTCCTTTCATATTCAGCTTGAAGAAATGATGAGCACGGCCTATGAAGCTCGAACGAACGATTTAAAAATTTCATTGCACATTTTTACCGGCTCAATTCAAGTTTCGGGGACATGGTTCGGAAGCAAAACTGTTCCCTAGGCTCATCTAATAGTGAAAAAAGAAAAATCAGAAAAAAATCACTTCGCAAAATTTCTAAATTTTTTGAAAATTTTGACGAAGTTGTCTTTCTTGACTTTGTCTGCACTAAGTGGGCGGGGCTTGAACTCTCTAGTTATAATGATAGAAAATTAATAGTTAACACATTGGAGCTGGTAATATAGCTTTGTATATACTAGCATGATACTTCGATAAGCACAGAAGTGATCTTCATCGTTTCTTTTAAAATTTATTTATTTTCTGAAAGAACGAATCTTCAATTTAACAGACCGACAAAACTGCTCCAATCTTCCGAGCTTTGGATCTAAGGCTTTGAATTAAAAATCAATAAAATCTTGAGAAAAACTCAATTTATGAATGTCTGACTGGTCCAGACTAAAATGAGCGTGCACATCGTGAAAGCTGCACTAAATCTGGATCCACAAGGACAAAGTACCCTGTATTTCCCACCAAATTTCCGCTCCTTTTCATTTTTCTCGTTTCTTATTACTCTTCTATATTCACACGCTATTTATCTTCTTCTTTCCTCCATACTTCTAGCGAAAGACGGCGAGTAACTGGCAAGAGACGGGTAGTGGTAGTTTTTAAGCATCAGTGGATCATTTAGTAAAATGTTCACCTTCTCTCCGTTGCATATTGTCTCGTTAGATGATAGATGAAAATTTGATGGGAAATACAGGACATAATAAATATGCTCTCCTCAAACGAACGAATTTGTATCTAAGAGAATGAAATAACAGTACTTTTCAGCGTTGATAAGAAAATTGCAAAACCTATCATGATATTATCAATTCTCAAAATGAGTGGTTGTATAGAGAAAGAATGGAGAAGTACCATAAGAATTGACTCGAAACCAGAGAATCTGCACATGAACAAATGTTGCAGACAAACTATAGAAACTTTAGCAATAAGAAAATCAAAGCATCATGAGAAACACGAGAAATTCATCCAATTCTTGCAATCTTCTTCAAAGCTCTACATTGTACGGTCTTTTGTGATCTCCATCTACTCGACACATACATTACACACATTTGTAATCCCGCACCCAACTTTTCAGGAGTGATTATGGAAGAAAGGTAGGAGAAATGAAGAAAAAAGTGGGATTAGTTTACAAGTGGATGGAAAGAGTGGAGACGACCACAGGGAAGTCATTCTGCAGAATCTGAGTTTTCGAAATTTGAGACAGAACTGGATGAATTCTCACGGAATAAAATGATAAATTGAAAAATTTAAGAAAAGACAATAAAATGCAGACTTGGCACGCTTTCCACCGCAAACACTTCACATCATCTCTCTCGTCCCATTATTGCGGATAGTAATTCTAGTAATTCAAAACTGACTGGAATAGTTCACCGTATAAGGGATATTTGCGGTGGAAAACGTCCCAGCGTCTGGTAAAATGATGAATACCCAGATAGAAAATGTTACAAGCGAATCACAATTGCCATAATGCTTGCCTACTGAAATGACCAACCGAAGAAACGAAACAAAAAAATGAATTTTGAGATCTGACTTGCATTTTCCAATCCAGATTTTTGATGAATAAGACTGCAACTGCAGTGCAGTCACTCTAATTCTTCACCTTCATCTTCACGACAGCAATTTGAGCTTCTCGAGTTCATCCTGCAGTTCTGCTTCCTTGTTGATCTTCTCGAGCTGGTTCTTCTGCAGAATATCGCCCTTCTTCTGCTTCTCCTTAAATAACTCCATCTCATTCCATTCCTTGCAACCAATCTTTGAATATTCTCGAGGATTCTTGAAAAAGACATACACCTGCTGAATAAGGAACAGGGAAAAAGGTAAGAATAGGGTTGGGTAGGTTTATATTTGTCCAATTGTCTAGAAATGTCCCACTCAATATTTTGATACCGAACATAGCCTACCCTGCCTTATCCCTCTTATGGAATCATACATCTTCAGAAGTGTATGTCTTTTACAATAAGCCACCCTCGATGTTCTCCCATTTTCTGCTCACCTTGAGTTTGAGAATGTCGTTGAGCTTAGTCTCGAGCTGTCTGATCTTCCTGTCCTTCTCATTGACCTGCTGAGTCTGCTGGTTCTGTTGTGGTTTGATTGCAGTGGGCGCGGCAGACTCCATGATGACCGCTCGCTGTGCTGAAATTCGCTCATTATTTCTCTTCAACACAAGTCCTTGTCATTTTTTTTGTATTCCACATACACCTTTTGAGGAGAGAATAGGAGAAAGTTAGGTGAAAAGGATAAGTGGATGTAGATTAAATGGTGTGGGAGCTGAGTATAAAATAGTGGAATACAGAGAACCCCTTATCATAAATGTTCACCCACCTGCACTCTTGTTTCTCAAATGAGGAGGAACGTAAGCGGCCTGTTGACGGATCGCTCCTGCAGGCACGTTGTTGAGGGGGTGAGAGGCGTCCTGAAACACAAATAGGCAATTCATTGTTTATCTGCAGATCTAGGCAGACTAGGCAGACAACCATTCAGACTAAAGAAAAATACACGAGTGATGACAAGTGTTATCATCTCTTTGGAAAAGCAGTGGGTACTGCGCAATCACTCGACAAGAAATTATTTTCTATATACTTTATCTTTACTAAAACTTAGAGGGGAGTGCGCATAGACAATCTGGCTAAAGTTTTGCCTAGGCCAGCTTATCTGACAATGTCGCTGCATGTAAAATCGGTCACATTTTCACGAAAAAAGATAAATGTGACGACATTTCAAACTACGAAACTCATTTGAGTGCAGAATGTGTAGAATGTATATGCATACCTTCTTCTTGATGGGCAGGCCGGACTGCAGACGATCGAATTTGGTGAGCTCGCGGACCTCGAACTTCTGGTAGCTGGGATTCGGACAGAAGGCCACCTGAAAATGCACATTTTTTATGGTTTTTATTCATTATCACATGAAGTGGAAGGAATAGACAGATACAGATATTGTAGACTGAGAAGCAAGAGAAGATAGATATGAATAAAGTAAGGGTATATGCAACGAGAAAGTTTGGAATGAGTGGGCGAGTCTGCAATGCAGAGGGGAAGCAGAGACAGACAATGACAAGCAGAAGAAGATAGAGACATTGTCAAACACTAGAAGACAGACGCTGTCAAATAGAGGAATTGACAGATAATAAATTACAGAAAAAGGGACAAAGTATACAGAATGCAGACAAAATGAAGACGGACAATTGAGTCCATGTGCAGAAAGATTCTGCCCACAAGAAGCAGTGATTGGACAGACCTGCCAGAGTTCCTCCTTGGGCGAATCGAACGTCTTCTCGTAGATCATCTTGCCCGAATAGTGCCAAAGTCTGTAGCAGTTGTCGATGCGCAGTCGCGGTGCAGTTGTGGCCGTGATGAAGTGCTCTCCATCAGGGGCCCACTCGAACATCGTCGTGTTTGGCACGTCGATCTGCAATTCGTCATGTCTATGAACTTCTTGAATACGCCGTACAGATATACAACTTTACAGTTGAAAAAACTGCATTGAATAAGTCTTATAGGG
Source organism: Diploscapter coronatus (assembly GCA_964036155.1). Classification (NCBI taxonomy): domain Eukaryota; kingdom Metazoa; phylum Nematoda; class Chromadorea; order Rhabditida; family Rhabditidae; genus Diploscapter; species Diploscapter coronatus. Next base: position 81,700,302 of record OZ038423.1, on the reverse strand, counting down.
CTTCTGGTATAGTTCATCCATCTGTAAAATTCACCTCATTCATCCGTTTGTAAAGTTCATTCACCGTTACGTCATCAAGTCAAGACTTACGGTATAGGGCTAGAGGTAGGATTTGATAGATCCTATGTTATTTTGGTTGTTGAACCTATCTGGCCTTACTCTAAACTAGCCTAGTTAGATTAGTGGATGAACTATTCAAGAAGCCGCTGTATGAAAAACTGAGAAACATTGCAGAGAGCAGAGAATTCGAACTAACCGATACGATTTCCTTCTTCTTCTCGACATCCCAGAACTCCATCTTTCCCCTGGCCAAATTGCCGAATCCACAGACCAGGAGAATGTTGCCGAATGCGTTGTAGTGCAGGTCGTTGCGGGGCCCTTCTGCAGTGTCGAAGATGGGCTCTCCCTTCGTGTTGTACATCGTCATCTGCAATAGATTCTCATTAATGCAAACAGTAATAAGGATTGTCTTTTGTAATTCACTCCATTCCACACCCACTCTCGTACTCGTATGCATTTGTCTTGAGCAGAAAGGGAATATTGGGTATTTGGTAACCGCGAACCCACGTGCACCAAATGCAATGTGAAATACTATACGACTAGGGTAGGGTATTGGGTGACGTAATTTCCTTTCCCACGCTATTTCGTATGATGCACGTGGCACGAGAGGCCGTGGTTCCCAGTTCGTCCAGACTGAGGGTTTACTAATATATACGTGGGCGTGGAATGTAGTAGGTGAGGATGTTTGAAAGACATGAATGCATAGTTTCATGGTTTTCAACAACTTTATTGCATTCTTCTGCATGTTTTTTTCTGTATGATTCTGCGTGTCTAGAGCAAATTAGACAGCAGATGTGCTTTCCCTGTTTTGTCTCTGCGTGTGCTTCCCTACCTTAGCCGGCATGTACCCGTAACAGACTGCGAACTCCTTGCCGTTGGGATTCCATCTGGCTGCATAGACGGGACCTGTCTTTGCCAAAGGAACCATGTACGCATCGCCAGACTGAATTAATGACTAGATGAATGGATCGCTTGGCTCTCTGAATACGCCGGTTAGTCGATCTGACAGCTAGCCATCTGAATACAGGTGGAGCAGCTGCTAATTGAAAAATGAATATGGAAGGATAGGGCTAGGACATGATTGGATACATCTGATGTCAAAATGTGCACCTCAACGTAGCGGTCATTTTGATTTAAAATGTATCCCCTACCTGTCCTTAACCCTACCCTCTATATATCTATCAATCGACCGACCGGCGTATTCAACAAGTCGATTGTTTAGATGAATGAACGAATTAAGAAACTTGTGTTTTCTTTTTTAATTTCAATTAACAACGACTTCAAATACATGCATTATATGCACTGTATGCAATTCACAGGGTGGGCTCAGGTTTTGTGCGTCCTATAACGAACATTGAAATAGTGCTGTTCGTGGCGAAGGCACGGAAACCAGTGCTTCTCTACGCGCTCTTCACGAACTGATATTTTCTATATTCGTTCTAAAACTAACAATATCTGAACGCGCCTTATGTCTGTTTTTCCTTTTATAATAATCTCTTCAGCATATCACACACAATGCGATATGATAACGAATAAATGCTTGTAATATTTAGGACAAGTCTGTTAACATTTGAATCGCATTGCATGTGTGTGATAATGTAGATGATGTGCTTACCAGGACATTCATGAGAAAGAGCTGCTGCTCGCCGTAGTAGGACTGATTCGTTTTGTCGACGTCCACACTCGCCATCACAAGCAGGGCAGAGCCTAAAATACACATACATCAGTATATAAATTCTTCTCTGCATAAACAAGATAAACAGGTGGAAGTAATGTGCTTCTGGAAAGAAGATAGAGCTGCTAAATAGACACAGTGGCGGCCAAACTGTGGAACCAAACATAGCATTGCTGCATGTCTGGTTTACCTGCTTTTGAGACTGATTTAACTGAAATTGCGGCAGGTACCATTTTGGCAGCCACTGGATGTGTAGAAACAAGGTAAGAAGGCATGATTTTGTTTGGGAATGCTAAATTCTTAATGTGCTCAAAATTTTGATACTGATAATTCCACCCCTACCTGCCTTTACCCTTACCCTAGCCCTAGTTCTAGCCTTTTAATGAGTTATATTTTCCGAAAAGCTTCTTATTGACTAAGTTCCTTTTCTTCAAATGCATATATTTTAAGAAGCAAAAGAAATTCTGCAAAAAGAGAAGTTACTGTCTGTGCAGACAGCAGTCGAAGTGTGCAGAAAAAGATTTTTTTTTCTGCACAGACAGAAATTGTCATTTTTGCAGAAAGAACTGCTCAAACAGCAAACAGACGGACGCGTTGTGAGCAGTGAGATGAACGGGCCAGTCGGCCAAGGACAAGAGCAAGGACAAACCTTTGTGATTCCAGGTGAGAGTGGCTTTGTCGAATTTGAACATGGACTTGCTGCAGACCACGGGGAACTTCTCCTCCAGACTCAGCACCTGCACACGACCCGGTTCGGACTGAAAATGCAAAATGCAGTGAATGAAGAAGAGAAAGGAGAGTGCATTTATGCAGTCATTCGAGTGTACTCCTTACCCCTTGTTCAGGAATGTAGATGGCCAGATGAGGCAGGCCCGAAGTGGAGGGACACAGCGCGAAGTTGCCCATCCCTTTCATCGTGTATTTCAAGTCTGATTTCTCTGAAGTTTGGCATTTAGCAATTTAATTGAATTCTTCAAATTCTCCAGACGAATTGCAATGAACTGTAGACAAACCAGTGAAGTTGGCTTTGTAGTGGAAGAAGATTTCGCCTCCAGCCATCCTGGCGACAATCGACTCGTCTGCAGTCCACTGCGGCTCCCACGTGTCCTTCTTCTGCGCGATCATAGTCGAGAGACACTCGCCAGTCTTCAGACAGAACACTCGCATGTTTGGGTCCGGCTTCTGATTCTCGTTCGTCTGAAACAGACAACATTGTGTGACTGATTGCCTGATGAAGTCTTCTCAAAATGTGACCCGCAAATCGTCCCTGCAGAAAATAGTGTACCTTTCCGAGAGGGATAAAAAAAAAACATGCTTTTTCACACGATATGACACTACTTTTTCTGCGAATTTAAAAAAAAAAAAAAAAAAAGTTTTGAGAAGTCTGTTGATGACTTGCAGAATTCTCGTCTTCCTACCTTTGGCCCATAAATCTGATATGGCTGATAGGTGACGAGGTGCGTGTCGAGCGGAGAAAAGACGATGTGAGTGGTCCTCTTCAGGTCGAATTCGTGCCGAATCTGCTGAGTCTGGGTGTCCACGACGCGAGTTCTGCAATCGATCATTAATTCGTTTAGCATATTTAGCACATTTAACATTCAATTAAGAAATGCTCTTCTCCTCTTTTTTGCCTGTTTTGAAAAATACTTAAAGTGCTTACTTCTGTCCATCGCAGTAGGCGAACAGCTTGCCGTTGTTGGAGAATTTGACGACCTGGCAGGGATTGTCCTTTGGATTGCTGCAATCATCATTTTCGTTGAATCATTGAATCCAAGCATTCTGACTCGTTCTTTCAAATGGCTTTTTCTTTGAAAACTCAGGAACCTTATAGTTCTCACTTTTTTCATGCTATTTTCCAAAAGAGGGTAGGAACTACAAGGAGCTTAGCTCTAGTCTAGCCTCGTTACAGGATTGGTTGAATTTTCGAAAGAAAATAATAAAGGAATGAATTATTGCAGCAATTGGTGACAGACCTGGAATCCTCGAAAATCGACTGGCCTTCGAGTCCTTTCCGCAGGCCGAACCCCACGCTGCTTCTCACTTAAATTCAATTTATTCGTCTCTCCAGAATTCTTAGTTTTTTCACGTAATTTTCAGGAAAAATCACTTTCTGCGATGTTTTTAAAAAATTCGAAATTTCATTTTAGGAGATGTCTGCTGAATTCATGGTTCCTCCAGAGAATATTCGGTTTTGAAGCTCACCTGCGTAGATCAGATCGTTTGCCATCGGACTGACAGGACTGATAGCCAGCCAAAATCTGAAACACGATCAATTAGAAAAAAAGTATTCGATGAAAACGAAGAATTATCTCGCTCAATTGCCAAAATCTGCCCGATTGCATGGATATGCACCAGGCCTGGCCGAAACCGTAAAAATCTCGAAACCGAAATCAAATCCGAAACCGAATCCCTAAATTTTTTTTAAAACCGAAATCGAAATTTCGATCAGACCTGGCGTAAACACAGGACACAACGATTAATCGCGTTGCAGGAAAATATCGAGAAAGAGTTAGAGAAAGAAAAACAAGAAATGCGAAAACGATAAAAGTCCGAAAAACTTAATTTTCTTCTTCCAAAATCCATATTTCACTGATTATCAATGATAAATTGATAATTCTTTTTCGCTTGATTACTATGGACATCCAGTTTATCAGACATCAAAAGATATTTTTAATATCGATTTCAAAATGATGGAAGATTCAAATTGGCTGCGATTATCATCGGATTTGAGTGATCCAGGAATCCTGATTGTGAGGGTTGGCAAAGGAGCGATATATTTGTCAGTTTAATTGATGCAAATGAATGTGCGTTAATTCCGCAAAAATGAAGCCCTACATTATTATTTGCAGATCTTTTCTGGATCCAAAATCGGGATCCGGTACGAAGCATGATCGAAATCGACTAATGATTAGAATATAGGCACGTTAGTCTATTAAAACTAGTTTGTTTTCCGACGGAGTTTCTTCACTCAAATGAATACTTTGTAGGTAGTATTGTTTCAATTACAATTAGTCCGAATTTTCAGATATCAGCAAGATGATTTTAATAGGATAATTGGTATATGTAGACTGCATTCTGGCACCAGTAATGCATGAGTTTTATCTCACAAAACAAGATGCTACACTTTGATATCAGCTATCTTCGAACAGAATGGATAAAAACAATGTTTTTATTGAACATTTGACAAATTTTCGGAATGCATTTGAATAGATAAATTAAAATGAATAAACCAGTTCAACTAAGAAAAAACTAAGCAGTTGTGAACTGTATAAACTTTGTCTATACACATAGAACGTCTTTTCACATTTTACCATAATTTCAGATCAGTCTTTTGGCTCATGATGAGAAAATACTATTCGCATGCAGTTGCTTCGAACCATGAGGTGTAACTTTAATAACTTTGACTAATTCTTTCTTAGTCGATGATATAATAGTGTCTCTCTTCTAAAATTGTTCTTTTTTCTTTTACATGCATATGTACATAAACTACCTTGATCAATCCTCTAACTAAGAAAAATAGGGTAATTATTTGGAAGCATGGTCCATATAAGGAAATATTCATAGAAATTTTCTGAAAGTTTTTTTAATGCTTTCCTGGTAGAAAAGTTAAATTATTCTAATGTGAGCCCATTTCTTATGTTAGAAAAGTATACTGCTCAAGGTTTATTCAGAAAACAATTCCTAATTTTACAGTTGCTCTTTCTAAGCACATAACGCAAAAGGGGTATTTTGGCTCTCCAAAGCACGATTAGCCGAGCTCTATTCTCAAAAATTCAAAGTAACATTCATGTGCCTCCTATCCGACGCAAAAATGGTTATCGTTTATGTAAATAATGTTAAGATCGAAGGATTCACTATTTAGAACGTTCCTTTAGGATTTCTCAGCGCATATTTTCAGGATATATGTTGGTAAAACAGGCCTTTCCATTTCTTTTGTTAGTTAATATGAAAATTTGTTATTAATAATGCTTACAAGTATAGTAACTATCATATTGCTTAACGAAGATCCATCGGGGAAACATCTATCTAAAATATTCTAGTAAGTTCTCTCAAATTTCTAACTTTGAAGCTATGAAACTAGTTGATTTATGTTATTTTTTGTTAAATCGTGAACAATTTTCATTGTTTCAAAAAATTCTTTCGATACCATCGTCTTTTGGGTAAGAACATTTAAAAATATAACGAATCTTGGCATTTTAAACCAGAGATTGGCTATAAATATAAACGAATGTGTGATTTGATGCATTAACCAAGTTTGAGAAATCAATTATTTACAGATTCGTCCTCTTAACGGACTCATTACATATGGAAAAATGATTACAACGAAAAAATAATTGATTTTGCATAGGATGTGTTAAGATATCGAAGTTAAAAGATTAAGAGAGCATCCTACCTCCAAGCTTTTGTTTCTGAATATCCCAAACAGTGCAAAAATTGTATAGTTGAATAATCATTAAATCATTTGTTACCAATTCGCATAAAATCTAAACGTTATACATATTCATTTTCAAAATAATATGATGCAAAATTGACCGGGCTAACTTACATGCGCCATTAGGTATCGATTTAAGCGTCGTTCAGCATTTCTTATACTTTGGCTCAGATTGACACACAAATTAAAACACCGCCTGAGATAAATAAACGCGACAATGCTAATTATCGTCTGAGCATAACTTGCTATAATCGGAACTATTCTAGAGTAAAAATACTAAACATAATTGACATTAATAATTTTTATTTTCGTAATATTCATTTAACTTACAACCCACTGTTCAAGAGCCATTGCATATAATCGTATATCAACAATATCAACAATTTGATATTCGTTCAAGCAGTCAATTACAAAATAAATTAGATCGCTGATACAGCCAAAAATAATATGAAATCCGACCGATATCCAAAATGTAATGTCAAATAGCCGAGTTATTTTTTCGTCACGGCAACTAAATTGAATCATTTTGTATCAAAACTGACATATGCATGTGAAAGAATTTCTAACAGTGAAAATGCCCTAGCTCGATATATTGTAGCTGCAGTCGAAACGAATCTTATGGCCATCATTAAATTATTTTGAAGAATAGCAAATAATTTAACCAATAATTCCTACAATTTCATTTGTTAGCTATCAATGTAAAATTTGAACTATATTAGATTCAAGTCAACTTTCTATGTTAAATAAATTTGAAACAAAATGGTATTTAAGTTATTTGGAAAAGTTACGACAGAAAAGCAGAGACATTATGGCGAAATAATGTATGGAAAACTACAATAATACGATCCATACTATTTCACAAAATGTTTACTTTTTCTGCAGCAACGTAGATGATATTTTAAACGATTCGCTTAAACTGTAGATAAATTTTGATTGATACACGTGGCTAAAATTTCAAATTATTCTACCTCGGATACGTTAGCCTCTTGGCAGCAAAAGTGAAAAATTGCACGGTAGATAATAAACGAAAGCTAAAGTACTATCCTGCTTCAATGCATATATTAAAAATTGCATCATAAAAATAATAGTACAAAACTTACACGTATCAATGAACAGATAAAAAGGAGTACATTTAGGATGAGTAATATGACTATTAATTTTTCGAAGTGTGAAAACTTTCCATGTTTTCGAAATAATCGATACATCATAAATATGCCGATAAAAATAGACACAAATAAGATGCTATATGAAATGGTCGAGATGTAAAACACTAGATGAGTTTATTTTTTGAAGATAACATCAATATAAAACTATTTAACTAACCCATATCAAATATATCTCGATGAAGTAGGGTAGTTTTCCATGTAATGATGAAATCGTCAAGTAATGTATCTGATGTTAATACTTCTAAAATAGTAAATCGTTATCAAAGTTTATAAAAAAAAAACAATGCAGAATAGTATGTAAGAATAAGTAAACTGGAAAATTATTTCACCTTCACAAAAATCATAATCTTTTGCATCAGGCGCAGGTTCACCGCACCAAGACATTCGATTCGGAGAAGTACTTCTTTAATGACGATAATAAATCTGTAGAATAACAATTTGAGAAGAATGATCTCAATACAGTAGATCTAGAAAAGGTAGCGTTTTCGAAAAAAAAAGGCAAAACTTGAAATGGATCGAGTAGCAGTGCAAGACGTTGCTTAGGCAATTAGCTTTGTATTTATAGTACTCGCCTAACTTATAATTTAGTATAGTTTCAGTTTCACACTCCAATTATGCCCCGCCCTGTGTCTTGCAAAACTTTATTAAATTTGTATATCAAAGTTTGCAGAAGATGCCAGACTAGAAAATCGACTTTTCCGATGATCGAAAATTATAGCGTTAAGATTTGTCTGTCAGTTAAAAATTAAGTAATTTAGGAATTAGGTTATGTATTCAAATCGTGCATAACTCATCATCAGGGTTGTTTGCGGTGCAGCTGATTTTCATTGAGATGTGATGCGGACAGTGGGATTTTTGGAAAAGCTTGCGGTGCGCCATCTTACTCCACCGCCAACAGTCCTACCCACCATGTGGATTTAAAAACAGTAATTCCATGCACAAAGTAGTTTTGTCATCGTCTATGAGATATGTATCAAGGTCTCTATGAGTTCCTTACAGCTATGAAGAATATCGTGATACGGTATGATATTGGTAGTCTGTGAACATCGAAGTCTGATCATTTTCTGGCATTTCCGTGTTCATCATAAACATGCATAATTTTCTCTCTAATGATGGCTTTGGATTTGTCATGATACGGTCATTAGACCTTCAATTACAAATTTATCATTGTAATTGCTGGTTACACAAGTCTGGGACTTATGACAAATTTTTAAGAATCGAAAATCATAATCTATGCGTACGAATAAATTTGCTTGAGAATGATTATTTTGACATTTTGGCAATATTTAAATTTTACAAGGAAAGAGCGAAAGGTCTTTCTCTATAGATTCCCTCTCGTTCTTCGGAGATCCCTCTTTCACCGTACTTTTTCTCAAGTTTCTCCGACGACGACCGGTCATGTCCGGAAGAACTTGAGGAGAACTAGAGAGGAAACCTCTCTCCTTTAGTAGTGACCTAAATGATGGTTAAAACGTTTATTTTCCTGCTCGAAAAATAACATAAATGCTTGAATTTCGAGATGGCACGAGACCAGTAATATCACAAATAACAATGTACAGAAACTCACGACTAATTTCGATAATTGGATAATTGACTAATTAAATATGACGTAATTCAAATTATAGTTGGTTGCGAATTGCGATTCAATATAATCAAAAAATTCAAAACGATTGACCTGCCCTTATATGACACGTATTGATAAATATTTCAAAAAATCATGAGGAAAAAATTGATATTGCATAGAAGTTTGGAAAAGTAGGCACATTTGGCATTTGGAGATAACGTCGTTACAATTTTTTAATCTAACTTTTAATTTCCCATTCAAATGCTATTATAAATCTTTGTAACTACTTTTCCAATGACAAACTTAAAGGAATGTCTCTTTGATAGATTTTCCGAACTGGCTCGTGAACAGAGTGACGTGGTTTCGTTGCGAGTTCTGAGACGACGTCATTGTGGTCGACGTTTCGGCGTCATCCTCTTCTGAAGCCGAGTCCAACAGGATCTCCGCTTTATGACAGTCCGCGCACGAGGCAGAGGCTTTCGGTTGCGACACTGCTGCGCCGTAAGATGACGTGCTGATGACGGTAGTTATCGATCTCCGTAGATTCAAGGTGCCGGAATTCTGAAACAATTACCTATTACTGTAGGATTACGGTATCTCTTTCCATGTACACATTTAAATACATAGGATCTTCAATTGTTCGCAAGAAATTATCGTATTTTCCAGTGCAGTATGGTCACGAACCATGAAAACACATTTTCCAAATCAGAATGGCGAGGAATTAATGCTTCGATATCATTGATTTTATCTGTAAATAATATTACGGATTGCGGATCCACAGCGCTTTGACCAGTCCGGTGTCTTTTTTTAATTTTAAATTGAACAGAACTTTTCATCTGATCATTACTTTTAAAACATTTTTCTCTGAAATATTCTAAAAACATTCTCTTCAATTTGACCAAAGCAGATTTTTTAAGAGACTTATTATAACTTAAGAAAAGTATTTTTTGGCCATTTTTAAGGGGTCTTCGCCGGACTAAGAAAAGAGAGGGCAAAGCACCGTGAGATCATATCCTAATATAGATTAAAGAAATAATCTCATGAAATATTTTATGAGCTCCGCCAGCATTTGCTTCAAATTTATGCGTTCTGGTAAAATGCCTAAGTTGCAGAAGGTCCGCAATATTTTGATTCATTTTTTTTGCAAACAATGTATTGACATTGAAAGGCAACTTGGAAACCGTGAGACATTAAGAAATAATGTAGAAAAAAAACCTATTATCCCTTATACCCTACCCTAGCCCTATACTATTTCGCCTATGTCTCGTGGTCTCACGGTTTTCAAATAGCCAAATATGACGGAATTGATGATAAAATGAGCAGCAAGTGAAATAATAAATAGATATTTGGAATGCGCATGCATTGGAGTTTCAAAAATATCAAATGTTCCTAACTTCATTAATGGTACTTTTATCAGGGCCTGTTCGAAAAATAGTGTTTCCATGATTCGTGGTAACCTTGTAGATTTAATCATTTTCTTACGAATGCACGAAATTTTTGTTGATATAATTTTAAGACGCGATATTTAGATTACCGTGTAAGGCTGTGGAGCACTGTGGGACTGTAACCGTGGTGGAATCAAAGGTCTCTGCTCATTAACCCTGTCGTCGTCACTAGTTTCTTCGGTTGTAGCCCTCGAATTAGCAGAAGTTCCCCGGAAAGAAGATGCTCTCGATGATGAAGCTGTCCTTGGTGGCGGTAAGGGCAGAGGAGGGGGTCGCTGGGGCGAATGAGATAGGGTTTGGAGGGAAGACTGAATTTTTTATCACCATTTGATAGCTTGTCATTTTTATAAATCTTACAATTTAATACATTATTGTTTTAATTAGTTAATTAATAAATATCTTTCTACTCTATATTTTGTGATTTGTTGAATTTGTATAATATGTAGTTTGTCGTTAATTTATTTACCTTCTTACTATCACTCTTCGTCAGCCTTTCGCTTTCCTGCCTTCTGAAGCTACTGGTCGTCGTGTCGTTGGACTCATCCTTGTAATGTATCGACACGCCACGTTCCCTGTCGTGATTCGACCTAAATTAAATTTTCATCCAACGCCCTTAATCAAAGTGACACTCCTTCATTCTGGCTTTACAATTTCACTGTTGCATTCCCTTGTGGTAAGTGTAAATATGCATTCATGGCGTTATTAATATCACTTCAAATGGATATTCCAGGTGAATATATCAAATCTAAGTGGTGAGCTATGCAACCAAGTGAGGATTTATGCTGATTATATCTAGCGGTAAAACGGTTTTGTGTGGCACACACATGCATCATATTGTCATACAACGATATACTAATCAAGTCTACCCAATTTATCCCTATCCCTCTGAAATTTGCTCTAATGTTAAACTTGAGTACTTATTTATCATTAGAGCGGATTCTAAAGGGACAGGTTTAATAGACTTCTTAATATATGAACTCATTGCTTAGTCTTGCTTCATCTAATGAATACGATATTCTCTGGCATATATAAAATGGCATTATGACATGATTGATGATCTGTCTTTCCTATACTATATCCTTGCATTGTATCCTGTGTTTAATCTCCAATAATAACTCAGATCTCCATCTCATAATGTCATTTGGACGCCGTCATATCCTTGCACTGCTTGCATTTGGGTGTGTTTGTGTGATAACCTCTTGAGCGGCGCAGAGATTGGTGTAGGTGGGTGTGGGCTTGGCGCAGCGATGGCCACATTGCCTTCCCTATTCACCATTGGCGCCATATGCGTTATGGCGCAAGACAGACTCAGCATACTGAACGATGATTTTCCGCATTTTTCACAGTTATTTGATCTTTCGTTTTTTCTAATTCAAGAAGTGAGCTCGAAGGAAAATCTCTGATTTCCACGAATGTCGTCGTAAATTAGCCCTGATGAATGAGAACCTAAGGTTTGGAAGAAAAACGCTTCACTTCAGGATTTGGGTAGGGTGTGCAAAGAACTGAGCAAATCTTTAGGGTAAGTTGAGAAAAGTAACACAAATTAATGATTGGCTATGTTTTTGTTCCGCAAACTACTTTAACTAAATATTTTACAAAGTCAAGATTGTGAAAAGTAGGGTAGTCTATCCAAAACTCGCGCCAAATGCTTAAAGTTAGTCGAATCTAATGTAAGTTATGGGAAAGCGATATGTTAAATTCAAGTATACATATATTAGTACTAGTTGTAAATGTTAAAATCTAGATCTATGATAATGAAAATCTAAAAAAAAGCGTGTTAAATATTATGTTATTTTCTAATGGGTTAATAGTTGCTAACGACATACCATGTGTATGTGTCGGGAATCATAGTAGTTGTGTAGTTTCTTGAATATAACGCGTAAGGATCTCTGAGGGGGTGCAAGCATTGACATCTTAAACCGCTAAATATGTAAATTCAATTAATTTAAATTTAAAACCTTAATATCCTGACGAAGGCCTGTCGGAAGCGCTTGTTGAACACCGTATAAATTATTGGGTTTATTGTACCTAGTTGTTTAAACTTATGCAAATTTTAACTTAATTTATTAAATACTTGAAATATATCCGAGCCAGAGGAACAGTGATCCCATCCACGCGGGTATATCGCAGGCATTCCCACAAAAGCCCTACAATCAATTAGGTAACCAAATAGTTATTACTTAATTACCTGTATGAAATTAGCGACGAAGAACGGGGTCCAACATATGAAGAAGCATATGAAAACAACTGCCAGAACTCTGGTAGCCTTGTGCTCATTTGCTAGTTCTTGACTGGCGGTCTAAAAATCACCTGTTTTGACAATCTGTAAATGACGAAATGTCGTGTTAGAGAGTAAGAGGAGGGAGAAATAGTATGGAAAAGGGCATTCTATAATTTCGTCAATTACAAGAAAGCGTTCCGTCATTCTGTCATTTGCAAATTGCCCTTTTTCTAAATTTGTTACTTCTAATACTTCTAGCAGATCTTTCAAGTATGTACTGTCTGTGACGTAAATATAACGAACGTAACACATGTATCTTGGTCATAAATTTCTATTTACTTAGATAGATATCCATTATCCTATGAACTTCGAAAGACTACAATCTGCTCTAAGGCCTAAAATGATTGAAGTTCAACCTGAATCGAGCTCCTTCTGCTGACCCGCATGGCGATGTTCGTTAGATAGTTCGAAGTGCGGTTCTTCCACTTATTCAATGTGGATTTCGAGGTCTTCTTCTCCAACTTCTTGTGATTGTTCAATAGACTCACTGAAAATCGTTATTATCGACTTTACTTAAATGAAATATATACGTTTAATAAGACTATAGGTCAGAGTAGCATCTAATAAATTATTCCAAGTTAGGAATTAAAAGATTACAAATTGTTTATTTTTAGGCCGATGCATGGGCTAATTTTATTCAGTTTGCTTAATGTTCTTAATATGAATTAACCTGTTGGACTAGTGCTCCTAAGCAATAGTTTATCAGCATCCACTTCGCCAACTGAAGATGTCCTAGAAAACCTGGATTTAAGCGGATATATCAGATATCAAATCCCCTAACAGTTAAGAATTAAGATATATACCTAAACCCATTGGAATATGTAACCACGCTAGGCTTATGACTGTTCAAAGCTCCGTTTGAAATGCTGCTAGATTTCTGCACTGTAGGGACACTTGTAAAGCTATAATTAAAATTTAATTGCCCTAATTGAACGACTTAATTGAGTTAATTACCCTGTGGCTGTAGAAGTACTGTTCGTTCGAACATAGCCTAATTTCCTGTGAGGCATCGTCCTTCTCAGCCCATTACCATTTAATTTATCATTCGCCTGGTAATAATTAAGTAATTGTCGAGATAGTTAGGTAGTTAATTAGTTAGTGTTACCTTCTGACTCAGAATTGATGCCTGTTTATTCAATAGAGCTGTCGTTCTAACGTATGTGATAGCCATAATGCAAAATGGAATGAGGAATGTCATCGTAGAGCCGTAGATTATGTAATATCGGCTGAAACAATTATTATTTCAGAAACTATATTTAAATTAAATAATTAATACCTGAATATCGCACAGCTATTATTCTGCAGGATATTTTCATTGTCATAGATCGCAATTACCGCGATCGGACAAGATACCAGTAGGGTAATTAACCAGACGGCAACTATCTTAATTGGATGATTAGAAATGTCAATTTGGGCAACTAAATACCTTAATTAGAATGAGAGTTTTGGACTTGTTTCTGGTCCTGAGTGGCTGAGAAATTCCCAGGTATCTGTCCAGCGAAATGACGGACATGTGCACAATCGATGCGCTGCACAGAAATACATCTGAATAGACGTACAGAAGGCAGAGCGACACGGACCACGTCCACACCCCTGAAGGATGTGTGATAAGCATATGAGGGCAAAGTGTTTTATATACGACACATCATATTTAAGTCTTCGAATTTATCATTATATATGATTGAGCATAGGCAAATTTTGTTGCTTTATATACGACATTTCATATTTGATCCCTTCTTTTGATTGCTTACACAACAAACGCTTTCAAAAGGCTCTGTCATTTGTCGTCGTCGTCGTCCCATATCTCATATATCAGTTGCACAGAAATGATAAAGTGAAGGCAAAAAATGCCGCTTAGGTTAGAATGACCGATCAGTGCATTGCAGGCTGGGATATCTCGGGTTTCCCAAGTTTCTAGTGACGTCAGAACTTTAGAACTATAGTCGATTCGAAAGAGTTTTCATCCCCTTATATGCTACATATGAAATTTGATGCATTTCTATACGATTTTCTCTCTAAAACTTCAGATATGCTATATGTTGCTACATTCTAGGCTTCATTTTATCCCCTTTTACGATAATCTAGTGGATTTTCCTTCATTTTACTCTCGAGGCCTTGACCACTTTTCTTCTCTGCACAGCAGCAACAACAACAACAGCGCATTTTCCGGCCAAATTCGGTTATGTTCGATTGGAAACATGCGTAGAAACCCTCGAAAGCAGCGCATGTGAACTTGTCCTGCAAAAAATGATGCAGCAGAAATTTTTTTCGGTGATTAAATTGAGCGCGTCGCATTTAAATTTGAAATTCGGCACATGGAAAATTCAGAGACACGAAGGATTTTTAAATCTTTTAGAAGATACGTATATAAAGCCATTGAATAATATGTACGGAACATTTTATAAAATATATAAAATCCAGAAAAGGAATATATGAAATTTCTACCATGTCGAACTTCGACGAGAATGCTGAGCGGCATAACGATGCAGCAGACGAGTAGATCGGCAACAGCCTGAAGATAAAGGCGAAGCTTATATATCCGGATACATGAAATACGAAATCCGCTCACCAAAGAGAATAGGAAATAGTTAGTGACATTGTGAAGTCGTCTATCGGCCCAAATCGCTATGCATACGAGGGCATTTCCTAAATTTTCACTCTTAAAATTTCACCTTTTTACTCCCAGACACATTATGTCACTATGTGACTCTGCCATTATATGCGATTTATGTTAATACATTGAATGAACCCCATTTTCTTACTATTAGCCTTCAACAGATGGCCCCATATCTTTGCAGCAGATTTCATATATCTCTCTTTTCTTTCTTCCAAAAGAACATATCCAGCTAATCTCTAAAAAGGCCAACCAGAAGACAAAAAAGACTCCCCCAACATTTATAAGTAAATCCAATTTCGGGAAACGAATATCCTCCGATTCAACTTTACTCACTCAAATTAGAAACGGACTTAAAAAGGATAAAACAAGATAAGATAAAGCTTAACTCTGAAAGATTAGACGCTTTTCCCAGTGAGACAAGGCTAAAGATAAGAAAATCAAGGTTAAATTAATGAAGCTCAGCTTTTAACAAGTGATGCCGACAGGATATACTATTTTTGCGAAACTAGAATTAAACTGCACATAAGTTTAAAAGGTTCAAGTTTGATCGCATAATTTAAACCTGATCTCTTAGCTTTTCCAGTGAGATGAGTTTAAATATGAAAAAATTGCTAGAAGTTTCTATTCCCTTCCTACGAGAACTGTGATTACTTCAGATGGGGAATTTCGAACGCAAACATTGCGCATTTTCAAGGCAAAAAAGCAAAAAAGTCAATATTCATTGAATTCGTTGGGCTATTAAAACACTGGAAGATTGCTCTTTTTGACGGGGAAAGGCCTGATCATACAAAACTCATGGAATTCCATTGAGCAGTTGCAGGCAAAATCGATAGCTTGAATCATTTGATACAAGAATTTCATATTTTAGATTTTAATTAAATTGTAAATTAAATTAATAGATAAAGTTATGAAGAAATTAGCACAAGTTAGTTTTAATTTAAATATGATTGAATATAATCTTACCGATCAAACCGACTAGACATAGAATAGGCAGGAATAGTAGTGCCAAGGCGTTGAATGTGTCTCTCTGTAATCATATTCATATTCGTAGTTCATAATTATTTAAAATTTAAACTAAATGTCAACTTTTTAACTTTCAATTCTAGCTATGAATTTATTTCGGCGCTTTAGTCGAGGAATTAATATTAATCCAAGGTTTAAATTTATTATGAATAGATATTGGCAACTACTATATGACGGAGGACGGAGAGGACGGAGTCTATAGTTAATTAGTGGGCAGTAAGGTGAGAATAAGAAGAAATAGTGCGGGGAAGACGCCCTTCGCCATATAGTAGTTGCCATAGATATTACCTGAGTGGACGATGTCATGTGGACCTGCACCGTCAGGAAACTCCATTGGCTCATCGGTTATCAATTATCGATTCTGATGACGTGCGGAATTCGTCGAATTCAGATGACGTCCAACGACGACGAGGCGAATAGATTCTGAATCCCTGGACGACGACGCACCGGGTACACCAGATGGAGAGTGCTCATTAAACATACTGTAATTAAATTATTGCATCAGCTGATGACATTTAAAAAATAAAACCATATGGGGAAACTTCATGATGTCAATTCATTCAAAATCAAGTAAAAACAACATCATGAAGTCTCCAATGTCTTAATCAATTTTAGACTTACAAGAAATAGAGAATAATAGAGTACCAATTACTGTAGCGTTCAATTCGAATTTATTTACGATTAAACTGAAAAGAGGAAGTGATTTATCATAATTGACGGATCTGAGGTTAAATACGAGTGGAGAATGGGGGATAAAAGTGGATGTCGCGAGATTTGATATGCTCCGATAGCATATGAAACGTTTTGACGAACGTATAGCATGACAAGGGGTAGAGAAAAAGACATAAGGCAAAAAGAGGGATGAGAGTGGAGGAAAAGCCTGAAATTTTGAGAGCGCACAGCACATAGCCCTAGTGTGAAAGAGAAAGATGAGCCTCACAAGCATGAGGGATATATGAAATCCGGGAGAGAAAGGGGAGAAGAGATAAAGATACCTGGATATTGGGATATTGAGTCATGACAACTCGCAAAACCTCAATTGCAGCATTGTTTCAAGAACATCAGCCCTGATTTAAGCACTACTCTCGAATTTTCGAATAATATCGTAATAGATCAAAATATAAAGGAATTTAAATTCAACTTTTATAGCTAAAAACTAGAGATGTATAAAATCCAACTCTATACATTTATTTCGAAATGAGGGATAAACTTTGATTCGATCTCTATTTAAGTCTACACTCTGGATAATCTCGGACTAGAGAAATGATAAATTCGATTATAAGGAAGAAAGAGAGTAAAAAGCTATCTGAAGTTTACCTAATACCCCTCTCATCTTTTATATCTCAATCTAGAATCTCAGATAGGGGTGTATATAAGCTCTTATAAATCCCTCAAAATCTAATCCTCCATAGGTCAATGAACATGCACAACATTTTTATGCGATCAAAATAGGGATATTTAAAATTCCGCAATTTTTATAAATCCAATTTCCAAGCAAATAGAATCGACGCCAGTCCAACACCTCAACTAGGGAACTCCAATATTCGCTGTATACTAATTAAAACGAAGAATATAAGGGCCGAGAGTAAAAATCATCTCATATCGAGGTTTAATTAATGCAATACACATTGTAATAAATAAATAAATGAATGGGATATAATATATGAAGTATATGAGATGAAAAGCTGTTGTTTCAAAAGTGTTATCTGAAATAGGGTAGAATTTGTAGAGAATCTTTTCGAAGACTGAGTTAATTGGGTTTGAGGCGCAACGTTTTTAGGTCCAAAAATCCGAACATTCGTGTGCAAATTTCTATTTCAGCGAATGATATAGAATAATTAAATTAATTAAACATAAAATACAATATATTAATTAGCGAACTTAAATGAACATATCAGGCGATGTTTGTCATATACATTCGTTAGGCGAATAATGAAAACTCGAAGTATCGAAGTAATTCAAGACATCCGATTTTAAGCTAGAGTTGAGAGCGAAAAGACTTGTGCTCACTTTCGCTAGTTCGCTAGCATTCTCTCACAGTCATTTTTTTCGTTTTTCGTTTAAACTTAGAGCATTAAAAAATACGCCGAAAACTACAAATTTTATCAATCGAAAATCAGAAAAATCCATAGAATTTTGTCACGTTTCTGTTGGAAAAAATCGTGTGCGCAAAAAGAGTTTCTCACTCACAGGTTTGAAAAGCAGGAAGCAAATCGTGTTGGAAAATAGCTCTAAAAAGTAAGAGAAGGTGAGACAAAGATAAAAGGGGATATAAACTAGGGAAAGGGAGGATTCACAGAGTCATGAAAGAGAATGTGAAACAATAAGAAATAAGAAACAGACTTAGGCGGTTTTATTGAAACAGCTCTATCGCTCGCTATCCCAGTTGCAAAGAGTCGTTCCGAATTTTGGCCATTCAGATTCCCCATTTTTCGTCTATTTTCTTTTCTCATTCAGTTTTGATATCGATCAAATAAAACGAAAACGATGATTTCCCAATGCGATTTTTCCAGGTGTGCAGCAGATATTTTCATAGTTCAAAAATGCAAAAATGATCAGCCATTCTAAATTTAGTCGACACACTTCCTATGCAGTTCATTGTGCATTTGACACATTATTATCGAGTTAAAAAGTGAAATGATGATCACATTTCATCATATAAAAATTCTACTTCCTTTGAGGGTGGCAATTAATAAAAGTAGTACCACAAAAATCGATAAAAAAATATCATCATCATATGAATTTTCTGAGCTGAAACTTTTAATTTCCGCCATTCCACTACCCCAAATCCCTACCCTATACCCTATAGGTAAGCTATTACTATTTAAGCTGGTCCAAAATATACATGTATTCGTTGAATTGTAGTGATACTACTTTTATTAATTGCCTTCAGGCTACTCATTATCTGAATATAAAGCCTTGCAATCTGAGAAATCGAAAAAAATCACGAGGCAACTTTTGCAAAATTGAATTAATTAGTACGTGAGAGTTGATAGATGAAGTGAAACATGAGTAGATGAAATACTAGAAAAAGCAAAGATGTGAAAAAACTCATAAAATTTATGCTGAAGAGAAAAGGTTTTTTGTGAACCTCTGATATCTAAAATAATGAATCGAAGCAAGCAAATTTCTGCTTCCGAGCTTTTACTTTCTCTGCATTTCTTCGCTAATACAAGTTGACAGATCCCCAGAATTATTGCTCAAATACCTTCAAAGACAAGTTTTCGCGAAAAATTGAGAGACGGCAAATTTTCGCCATCAAAAACAATAGAAAGATGAGTGTTTATAGCAGTGGAATTCAGAGAGAATATTGTACTTTTCATCTAAAACCAATATTATTAGTTAGATTTAAAATATGACGCTATTTATAACATTTCGAGCACCCCCCGTATAATTAAAAGAAGGCAGCTGAATTTGCCTTGGTATATTGAATAAAATTTGTAAAGTGTATTTCTGATATTGTCAATGACCAATAACTTGAGACAAAATAATTAATGCACAAATTCGAATATGCAAAGTGTGCATTGCGTATTTACAAATAGTCATCTACCTCACTCCTCGAATATGATATAATAGTGGAAAGTCTGCTGCAAGCAACGCCCTAATTCCCGCGTATAAAAAGATGTTATTTACTTAGTCTCAAATAATGAGCCCTTGACAATATCATGTTGTTAAGTCCGAGCTAAATTTACCTATATGCTTACCACCTGAATTCCAAACATTTCAACGAGAAAGATGCTCATTTCTATGGAAACTCGTCAAAAATACCGGGACAAAGTAAAACCTAAAGCCACGCAATTTCCGAGCGTTTTTCACATGTAAAGGAAATGAAGAAGCCTCATTCGTGATCAGACCACAAAAACCCCAAGTCCGCAAAATATGACGTTAGACCGTCAAAATGTCAAAATATAATTCACAAGAGTCATCAATTGTTGTTAGAAGGGTAAAGAAAGACGATTCGAGGATTTACCGGAATTTCATATATCTCTTGAGATTTCAAGTGCCTGTCTTACATACACTGTTTAGTCTTGGACCTTCGCGCGATTCTCTCCATCTTTCTTCGCACTATTTCAGCAGAGAAATTTCACGTACCGATCGACC
Organism: Diploscapter coronatus; assembly: GCA_964036155.1. NCBI lineage: Eukaryota > Metazoa > Nematoda > Chromadorea > Rhabditida > Rhabditidae > Diploscapter > Diploscapter coronatus. The sequence continues at coordinate 81,679,938 of OZ038423.1, read as the reverse complement.
TCAGATGTGAGGTTACTCGAAGTCACTATTTAGCGTTCATGATTTAGATTTAATTTTAGGAAAAATAGGGGATATTTCCAGGTTAGTAAGTCTCCCGAAAAATTATTTGACGGACGATCCCCGTGCGATTTTCGGCATTGTTCTCTGAATAATAGCGCGCCATCCCAGACTTCAATCGTTTTTATGGTAACCCAATAACTTCGCTTGTCGCTCTATAAAATTACACCTCTTCAAGGAATCAAACTACCAAAAATGGACCAGATGCAATTAATAGAATTAAAATCTTGGAAAAATGAAGATCAACTTCTTAGGATTAAGTTTTGGATAGGGGACTTTTACTTAAATAACGAAATTGGCATTTTGAGATGAAGATCAACTTTTCGGGGTGAAAGTTGCCGAGGAAAAGACCTGAAGCAACTGAAGTGGGGGATTTGAGGGTTTGGAAGATTCTGCACAAAAGAGCTCCGAAAGGAAAATAAAACCTCGATTTTGAAAAGCATCTCGGCACCCTTCACCTCCACGTGCGTGGGAAAGTGAGAAAGCTCAACTTGAAAAGTCACCCGGAAAAGAGAGCTCTAATGCTCTAATGAGAAGAGAGGACAAAGCCCCGAACTCTATAAACCCAGAGAAAGGCGAATATATGAAATTCCAATGCAGGAGAAGGTGATCTTCATACATGTCTTGAAAGAAAAGCTAATCTTCGTCGATATGTTTGAAGGATATATGAAACCCAGGCAGCTTATGTTCTGATAGAAGATGTTAAATTTCAGATTCCAGAAAATCTGCATTCTAGTCCAAGTTTGACAGAATTTCGGCAGAAGTACGCGAGTTTTCCCTATTGCCCTAAAGTGTTTGCACAATTGAATTTGCATGAATCTCGACTTGAAGCGCAAGAAATCCCGGCTGCACAGAAAATTAGATCCACACAAAACACATCGACCTCTGAGAGCTCAAAGATAAGACGGGATATATGAAATTCCTTAGATATCCCTCAAATTACTGTAGAATTGCAATGTATTGGATTGCAAAATCAAATTTCTTGAAAGAATGCTCACATAAAAGTGAATAATGCTCGGGGAGAATACGAAATGGACCGGGAAATTTTTCGCACATATTTCATGGACGGGGGAAGGGGGAACGAGTAGGAGGCCGTAGTGGATTGAAAAGAATCTGGTAGGATCTGAGCCCTGAGGATGACCTAATTGAGCGAAACGCTACGAGTTCGGTCCCGTACTGGACCTCCATTTTTATTCCTCGGCTATCAAACATTTATGACCTTGCACCAAATTCAATTCATAAACAGCGAATTCGGGCTCCTTGTAGTCTGTTGACTCACACACTAGCGAAATTAGCCTTTCGTCTACAAAAGTTGAGTGGGAAAATAGCGCTGAAATGCGAGAGAACGCGAGAAATTCTCGCATAACCATAAAATAAACTCGAAATATATGACCATATTTGAGAAAGGGAAGGAAAAATGCCTGAAAGCACATGATAAATGGATATATGAAGAAGAAGACGAAGAAGAAGAAGAAAGAAGGAAGGACATGGTGCAGATAAAAGAGATAAAAATGAAATGAAGAAAGCGAGTAATTTAGTCGCTCTCAGCTTCTAATAGATAATAGCATATGGAGAGATGGCAATCCTTACGTTAGAATACTAAATTCGACAACTAGTGCTAGAAAAAAGCCGATCTTCACCAAACTTGAATAATGGAGTTGAAATTTCACAAATGTAAGTAATATTCAGATCCAGACAAGCATTTCTGAAAAGGTAAAGTACTTGATGAGAGACAATGTCATTAGAAGAGAATCAGAAAGTGCAAAGTGGTTGTTTGGCTTGTGTGTATTGCCGTTTGAAACATGGGGGACGCACAAATTAGCTCCGCCTATTCTTTGATGTTCGATTTCCCAGTAGGGAAAATTGGCTGCGAGTTAAAATCATAAAATTAACAATTTGAGTAAAGAATTTCAAAAGTTTCCAAATTTCAACTCTAAATTTGGTGGGGCGTTCCTTTCAAATTTCTTAGTGTCTGGGCGAAGAAAGGTAAGTTTCGACCAGAATAGAGAATGAGCTGCTCGAAAAGCCGCAGTTCCGAACGAAAAATTCGGGGGCGCAAATTCGCCCCACCGATTTTTCGGCTCACCGACTTTCGAAATAAAAATTTCAAATAGAAACGCAAAAATTTACATCATTTCGTAAGGAATACGCTATGAAATGGATTTGTGAGGCATTGTTTATCTCCAAAGGACAATAGACATTATGATAAAAAGATTATCCTCTTTCTCTACGTAAAACGCTCGGCCGACTAATATTTATTCGAGTCATAAATAATTCTCCTATATACTCGAAGAAAATAGAAAATTACACTGAAGAAGAAATATATATATATAAAGTCGATCTTCATGTGAGGTCTTTCAAATATCGATAAGAGGCAATTATAAAGTCAGAAAGTGATACTGATTTATTGTGTCTTATCGCATCCTCATATAATAAATCAGAGCTAAATTATTGATAAATTTATGATTTTGCACGGGATGTGAGCATTCGCAATAACGGAATAACACAGAGCACATGTTGGAATGAGGTCAGACTTGTGTTTATTCAGCGATTTTCGAAATCCCTTTATTCCCAGGGGGATAATAGTGGGGAGATAAAGGGTCTTTGAGACGCAATATCATGGACTCTAACGACAAGCTCTCAGCGCAAATTCTGACCTCCCAAAAATGCTCGTCAAAAATAAACGTTATGCAAGCATTTGGTTGCTCGGGAACGAATTCCGGCAAGTTTTGGCCCTTTCGAACCGTTCTTTCCCCCAAACCAAGAATATGCAAATTGAAATAGCTCCTCGAGGGATTGAAGACAATGAATAACTCCAAAATATGGGCAAAATTCAAATTGGAGGTTGGTAAAGACAATCAATTGTCTCTGTATATCCCTGGACATTCTGGATATATGAAAGCCTTAATCGAGAAAAGAAGAAGCTTGATTTACAGAACATTTCAAAATGACGAGCTTTCGTATGCGAGCTTCCGAGCTTCCGGACTCCTAATCAAGAATAGAAACGCTAGAACCGGGAAGGGTTTACAAGGACGTTTCGCCCCTTTTGTGCGTCAAAAGTTTGAATTTCCTTAGCTCGTTAACGAATAGATTCAGAAATTTTCGAAGCCTCAACATTTTTAGACAAGAATGTCTGTTTTGAAAATATATGGACTTTCAGGGTTAAACAGGTCTATGAAGTTTATAGCACACACGCAGAAAAATCACAGGGGCGTTAGTTGTGAAGATAAGGCTTTTATAATGTTCCGAAGGTTAACGAATTTTAAAAATAGATAAAAATAAATATGTAAAGCATAAGATAAGGTAATTCAGTATCAAAATGATCAGCACATTTTGGTACCAAATTTAGTCTATTCGGCCCTAGCCCTAGCCATATTGTAAACTTCCTGCTCTTCGAGGTATTATAAAAGCCCTAGGATAGTATTTAACGGAACATTTCGACTTAATGGGAGCACACATGACAGATATGGCTTAAAGTTTGCCCTAACTATGCCAAGTTTTGAAAATGTATGGATTTTAGGGCTTTGAGAAAAAGTTGAAATGGATTCCAACCGTTCCCACGGGGGCTGCACGTTATGTGCAGATTGTGTGGAGAAGAAGCAAATGAAGAATGATGCAAATTAATAATTTTAGGGCCTCAGTGCATTAGAAATAGCATCACGCTTGGGAAGTTCACTCTATTATCTCGAAAAGTCCTAAATATTTTATTCGCCATATATAAAAAGGATATCCCTAAGTGGGCGGATTAAGTCTTATCATGCAACACCATTTATTATAACCATGTAGAATATAATAAAATTATCAACAATTTAACAACACTTAGCTGCCTAACAATTAAATTATTTTGATATGGCAAAGACTTTTAGGAATGGCATGGTAGTTGAATATATTGCACAACGGAAATGCTTTTAAAGAGTTCAAAGACTAGAAAAATTGATTAGACACATATTTTTCATATAATCCCTAATAAAAATCACAGATATCTACAAATAATCACTAACCAATTCAAATATCTACAAGTATAAGTAATAGATGATAAAATGTAACCTAGAACGTTACCGTAATTAAGCGAAAACTACTCGTCTGTCCTTTGTTGATTTCCCGAGTTTTTGAGTCGTTTGAATTTTTCCGGGAGTTCAGCGGGAAGAGGCCGATTTTTCGTTTCCGGAAGTGCGAAAAATGCTACCGATGTCTGATAATTTGAATTTTTTCTCTAATTTTCTAATTTTCTTTACTTGTATCGATAAAAGCATCGCGAAGATCACATATGGTATAACGGTATTCACAAATCTGAGCTGAGTTATGAGTGGGGCGACCGCAGAGCCTAACCGCGCCCCGACACTGCACACGCCTCGAGCCATGCTACGAACGGCCGTGGGGAAAAGCTCTAAATTATTCAGGCTATCAATTTATCATAGTATCGTCATAGAACAGGAAATGATATATTCGGTGATTAATTATATCGAGAACCTAGAATGCTGATGATGTACCTGCTGAATAAAGATGTAAAACTTTCCACACCGGGTCGATACTGGCTGACACGATTAGCGATAAGATCGATACGATCGAGTTCCTATCGGAGGTCAGAAGAATTGATAAAACCCCCGTCCATCCACATATCATGCAAATCGTCAAAGCCACCACCGCTATGGGCTTTCTTCCGCACCACTTTGATAGGGCATATGGTATGAGCCCTGAGTTTGTCATTTCGTCAAGAATTATACCTTTTTTACCGAACAAAAACTTGAACATCCCCATGAGCCCCATATTCAGATATCGGTTTCCCGGCAGGAAATCCAGGTAGAAGTAAAATCCGAATGATATGATAGAGGCAGCGATGAAACAATAGCAAAGGCCAATTAGGGGAATCGAAATGCGGGAATGTCTGCAGAGTTCAGAATAGCCGTATCTTTTCTGGGTCGATGAGAATTGGCCAGATCTCTCAGACAGGTTTCGATTTTCATCCACTTCAAAGTTACCGATGGGCTCGTTTGAAGACGCTGGTTTGATTGGAGGGGAAAGATGCACAATTTCGTACCATTCAGATTCAGTCGAATCTAAAGTTGTCTATTTGAGAAAGTTTCATTTTAAAATACCGTTAATGGTGCAAATATTATTTTTCTTAGCAATCCAAATAGCACTTTTCCTAGCCTCAGCTAATCTATTAACACTAGCAAGCCATCTACTCGATTCTACGGTTAGTAGATGCTAAAAATATCTATTTTTCTATAGAAAATCAATTCCTCTTATACAAATGATATGATAGAAATAACTATAGCGGTAGATATGACGATATGATAACTCCACCAGTTTAACGTTAACCATGCTGTTATTGCTGTGAATGTCTAAATTTCATCAGTCCTTAAACAAAGAACTTTTAACTCACCATAGAAATACTCCACCCGTTTAAACTAACCACTATTAGTCTCGAACTCGATAATTCCAACGCCTCAATGATGAGCGTTAAATTGCAGACCTAGAATATGTGAAGCTCGATTAAAATTGAATAATAACTCTCAGACCATATATCCCCCACACGGAGCCCCGATGCAAAACGAAACGAAGATCAGGGCTTTCCATGATTCGCTTAGCCCACTTAAAATCGTCAAGTTTCCCAGTAGAACTATTGCCAGACAACCTGAAGACAAGTAAGCGACTGTATGTAGATTTGAATGGTCATTTTTGACATTCTTACAAATTATCGTAATTCTCCTTCCGTACTTATCGGCGGCCCATCCAGATACAAGACTCCCAAATAGTGCTCCAAACATGGTGGCAGATGGCAGTGCCATAAGCACTTTGGATTTCTGGCAATGCAGATCCCATCTAACTAGTAACGAATTGAATTCCCATTTTTCATACAACTCCTCGCCTTCTACAGTAAGATTCGCATTTCTAGAGCTACAGTATTCCTGGAAGTCATCAAATTTAATTCGTTTTTCGAGATTTTCTTACTATCGAAGGTTCGTAGAAGGACGACGCCAGCATAGATGCACAAATCGGGTAGTAGGATAATTGGGTCAATACAAACAGCGTTATTTCGTATTTCCTGAGGTCAATTGCTCAATCAGCTCCTAATTAGAGCAACTATTACCCAAAATCCTCCTTGATGGTCCTCCGGACATGCGTAGATTTTGAGGGCGAGCTATTAAGCATCGATAATTCCGGTGACATTTTTGTAGCTTTCTGTAAAATTTACTAGTTCTTTACTTTTCCCTACATTTCCTGACCCTAAAGCCTACACACAATGCTAATAGCTCCTAGGAAACGTGTAAAAGTGAGCAGTGTAAGAAAACAGCGTGAAAGATACATATCTGGGATCGCTTCAAAATGAGATGAAAAGTCAAAACTAACGCAAAAAATTAGGTGAAAAATCTTCTCTAGTAAATCGACCCCTCTGAATCCGAATTTGGGGTCGAAATTACTTGGAGAATCATAATATTGGATCGAGTGATAGCATCATCTTTTCCATGGGAAGAATATAAAGAAGCCTAGCTTTAAGATCTAATTTCTCATAGGCTGTTGCCATACGAACTAGTGAATGTTACGGGAAGACAACATAGCATTCTATTCAAAATGGTAATTTGATCAATGTGCAGGATTAGTCATCAGTTGCGAATTTCGAGTAGCGTACCTGCCCTGTCTTCTCGAATTTTGCAATTACATGTCCAGCGTCGATTGTGGATCTGGGATCTGAAAAGAGAATAAATAAGCCCCGTCCCCTTACTTCAAGCCCGTTAAATGAAGATGAAAATAAGAATTCTGTCAGTAACAGCTATGTGTCAGTTATAATAACTCCATTTCATTTTCACTTTTGAACAAATTTATTCAACACAACTCACGTCATTAAATAGTCGAAAAAGAGCATTAAAGTTAAAAATGGGAACCTTTGAAAATCGACCAAATAAATAAGATGTAAAACAACGAAATCATTGAATGAAACATGATGACATTTTCAAAAGATGGAAAGATAAGAGCCCAAATTACAACTCATAAAGTTAATATCAGAAGTCAGAACCAGAAAGATGATGGATAATAAATGTTTACTTACTTCCCGATCAATTGGCTAATTAGCTCGTTAACTTGTTAATCAGATAGCGAGATTCCTTCCTTCTAGCGATACGCCGACGGCTCGCTGAGCCTTGTTCTTCTTGGTTCGTTCCTTGAAGTCTCTAGTGGTTCTGTCCAATCGAGACATGGCTTTGCTTTTTCGTTCACCCTTAAAATTTAGGACCTGTCACTTCTACTCATTTATACTCGCCAAGATAAACATAGAATTTTTTTTTTCATCCATCAAACAACGTATTTTCAATAAATTTGTAAAAAAAATACCTTGAACTCTCCTTCAATCGTGGATTTCGGTCTGATGACGTAATCCTTCGTAGATGGGCGGGGTACTCTACAAAAGTAGTCATTTTTTGTTTTTGTTTAATTTAACTACACTGATATTTTGATCAAATATCAAAGTTAGCATAATTCGCATAAACTAACTTTACCTGGCTCGATTGATGAATCCCTTGTCTCTGGGCCCCAGTGGAGTTGAAGATGATGAGGTTGGAGTTTCAGTGAGCGTGGTCGGCGTCTTCATGGCCGACACCGAAGTCGCATTGCCTTCATCGTCCACACTGAAACCAGTAATTTATGCTATTTTGCAAATCTAAAATAACCTCAATCTTCTCCTTTTCGCGGCGGGCATGTGCTCCAGATCTCGCTCAAGACGCTCCTCCTTTGTCAACGACCTAAAACATTCTAAGTCTCCAAAAGATATCTAATCCGTTGAAAATTTCCGGCTGTGAGTACTTATGTCCCAATCGCTGTTTCTCGCCCATTCTTTCTCTACCCCTCGCTATTTCTCCGGTCTCTAGCTTTAGGGCATAAGCACTCGCGGCCAAAATTTGCAAGTTTTGAAATTGTTCGATTTTGACCTGAAGTCAGTATCCAGCTGGAAGATGGGTCTGGACCATTCTCGGATCAGCTTGGCGGCCATTTCTTTGTTCTCTTTCGTTTCCCTCGGATGCTTGTAGAGGAGCATCACCGCTTTGCCTATTCCGGACTGTTTCAGGATGCTCTAAATCTTCTTTCTTCGAATATATGACTTTTCTAAGCTTTACCGCTTCGAGTCTGTTGAAAGATTGGAGGATTTTCAAGATGGTGGTCCTGATTTCAAGTGCAGGCAGGGATTTATCAGGCAAGGGGGCTAGCCATTCAGACACTGCGGAGAGCATCCCGTTGTCCATCATAGTCTCAGCCAAGTCCGCCTGAAAACTCCGTATTTGCTGAAAAAGAAAAGATACAGTAATCCTCACCCGAATTAGCATCGCCTTCACTTCACTCAGCATTTTTCTCTTCCTCAAAGCGGGACGTCTTTCGATGTTCGAGGTGCGGTCGTCCTGAAATTGCGAGTTGAAATTTTGTAGCATGTCCCTTCGAGTTTGTAAACAACTAAAGAATATCGAAAACTCGGGATCAAAATGGTTCAGATTGCCGTAGTTTTTCTTTTAAATTTTCAGAAGATATGAAAATTGATGAAATATGCAAATCTAAATTTATTATAGATTACTAATTCTGACCTTAGCAGCGGCCCGCATGGTCTCAACCATGGCAGCTATCGTTCCGTCGTCGTCGTTGATGATGTCGATTCCCCCATCCTTTCTTCTCCTTCTGTGACGGCTTCGCTCCTGCTTCTTCTTCTGCATCATCGTGTCGAAGTCCCATTGGAAGTCGCTGAAAAGACTCGTTTATCATACAACTATTTCCGACTGTTTTCGTCCCGATCTTTAATCATATGATATCTGGAACTAATTGAAAAAAACTCACTAACATCGTCTTTTATCATAAGTTATATGGAATCCAAAAAATACCTCTCATCCCTCTCATGCCTGTCCCTGATCTCCCCATCGTCGTCATCCTCATTCTGGCCTTCTTCCTGCTGAGTCTCCTCCTTCTTCGGTTGCTCTTCCTCGTCATCCGAGTCCTTGCCGAAAATGTTAGCCATCAGTTCGCCGACCTTAAATTTATTCCTTATTTTTTTTGAAAATGAGAAACCCACATCTTCCGTATTGCGTTTCGTCGGTTCTTCCTCATTGTCGGAATTGTCTGACAGATCGGAGCCAATCAGGTTCCTTCTCTTCTGACTGCGTCCGACGGGCGATCCGGATTTCGATCGCTCTCCCTCTTCTTTCTCCACAAACTCATCGTCGTCAATCACCGTTCTGCGCTTCTGAACCACGATGTCGTCATCGTCGTCGTCCGAATTCAGAATCCTCGACGACGAAGTGGGTTGGTCTTGGTCTTGTTGGTGCTGGGATTCAGAAGCGGGTTCTTCGGGATTTTCCGCTGGCGTTTCTTCCTGAAAGTTGGTTTTCGAATTTTTAAGAGATAAATTCCAACCTCATCATCAGAATCGATCATGACCCTCTTTTTCTGCGGAGTGACGTGGACGGGAGAATTAGGCTCATTTTCTTCTTGCCGCTGATGTTCATCAGTTTCCCCTAAAAGTTCTAAATTTGAAGAATGGTGATCAAATTAGAATACCGTAATCGTCCACTGAGTCGACATTGCTCTGTCCGTTGTCGGGGATCTGTTGGGGGACTTCTTTAGGGTCTTCTCGATTTTCCGAGTCTCGGTCCTGACTTTGCTGATTTGACGGGGATTTGGGAGATTCAGATGCCTGGTTCGGAGAACTGTCAGAATCCATCTTCTTAAAAATCGGTATTTACCAAAATTTCAAAATTCAAGAAGTGTGAATAAATAAAAAGAAGAAGACGCAAAAAGAAAAAATGAAATATCGAGCGACGCATATGCAATGCGAAAAAGCAAATGAGAAGTGTCTGCATCTTTAGCTCTCTCTCTATTCAGCATTATTTCGTTTCTTGGGCGCAATTTGCACCCACATTTTGAATTTCTCGCTCGTTTTTTTTCTACATTTTTAAAAATCGACCCCTTCAGTTTATACCCGCTTTTCTAGTAATAGCATGGAGGAAGGAAAAAAAGAGGGTGGAACTACAAGAGGTCGAAATTTCTTGATTTTCAAAATTTTCGAGATTCTCAACAAATTCAGTGCCCTCCGATGATGAACTCGAACGCTCAGAACTGGTCTGGCAGCCCAGGCGGTGTGCACGATTCCAACACCGTCCAACGTAAACCCAAATTCTATTCAACCCAGAAAAAATATTTTCAGACATTCGCCGAGTCGGCCGCATGCTCAACATGACGTTCACGGACGACCAATATGAGGCTATTTATTTGGTAACAAATTAAATGAATAGGATAAATAAAATTTAAAGAGTTCAAATTTGAGGCGATCAAGGCGGGCGCCGATCCGACCGCTCTGGCGCGCATCATCGCCGAAATCGAGCAGTTCCACCAGGTATCAAATTTAAACAAAATCACTCCTAAATTAAAATTGGAATTGAAATGACAGGGTTTATAGTGTTGAAAATGAGCTTAAATTTAACGCCGAGTTTAAAATAGCTATGAATTCGATGATTTTATTGCAGAGACAGGCTCAGACTTCGACGGTCAACGAAGGTCCCTCGCCTTCCTCAGACAGGGAAAATCGTCCAAATCGCACTGCTTACAGATGAATCATAAATCCACCAAACATCTCAGACATTTCTCAAATCCCTCATGCAGGTTTTCAAACGTCATACGAGTATACAAATTGCATCTTTCATCAAATTGCTTTATTTTCTGATTTTTTAAAAATCTTTTTACAAATCGCATTTTCTCCGACCCGAAAGACATAGTATTGATTGGAAAATAAATTATTTTTGTCGCTAAACTCTATTTTCTTTGTGAAATTGGAAGTAGAATGGGTAATTTGACTAGCCCAGCTTATTTAACTCCAACTTTTTCTGCAGCGCTCTGCTCGAGTGGTAGATTGCGGCGTCGACCAGCTGGGCGGCCGCGAACACTCCGCCCACAATCGCGCACAGAGACACCATAAACGACGCGAAAGATCTGCAACGAACAAAAGATTACTGTAGTTTACCGTAGTCCTTAGAGAATCGATAAAAGAGTAGGATGATCTCTACAATTTCTAAGCGCAATTATTTTCACCAACTTTCATGGTATGCTACTTTTTTATTTGTTTAAATCTCACTTTTGCCTCTCCTCGTAGTGCACCATGAGTGGGGAGAATTCGTACTGCACGAAAAAGCCGGGCAACCCCGACACTCCTGAATTTTTGGCATAAAATTTGAAAATTCCAAATCTGTCTACCCTGCTTCAACTCCTTTTGATGGAAAGTCACAGAGAACTGGTGGCTATTTTCGATGCGGCCGTCCAGATAGAAATAGCCGGTCGGCACCACTTTTAGATAGTACTGATGCATGACTCCTCCTGGAAAGATACTAATTCGAATACGATACATTTTTAGATTGAAAAATTAGAATTAAATTTTTTTTTAAATTAGCATATTTTCAGGCTTTGATGGAAGGAGAAGAGAAAGAAAGGTCGAAGCGACGACCGCGTGGAATCACGGAATATATCGAGGCACAAAAGGCGTTGGGCAGCTGCAGCGAGACGTTCCGTCGCACCGCTGGACGGGGGCTCTATTTCGGACTCGCTGTGGGGGTTCCCTTCGGGCTGCATTCCGCTTATAGGTGATTTTTCAAATCTTTTTTTCCACTTTAAAAAACTTGTCAAAAATCCTTCAATTTTCATTTTAAAAATTGCCAAAGTCCTCAGTTTTAAGGAATTATGGAATTTTTTGCATGTTCCAAAAACTTGTGAAAATGCGCTATTTGAAATTTGTTAAGATACAATAACGGCATCCGCCCGCCGCATATTTTCCTGCTGAAGTCCCTCGTTTCGGGAGCGATTCCCTTCCTTACGTTCACCACCATCGGAGTCATGGCCGGCGCTTACAACTGTTTGTACGTCAAATGGGAGGATTAACGATTGATCATTGATGATTAACCGTGATTTCTTCAAAATTGTCTAGTTTTTGATAGGTCAATAATAAATTTAGTTATTATTTCGAATATTTTTTAACTCACCATGACTTTGATCGACGAGTTTTCCATCCAGAGGGTAGGCTTTGCCTGGGTAATCCTTGCCGAACGAGAAATGATGAATCGTATGTGAGGCGTCGAACTTCGAGGGGTCGATCGAGTGTAGATCGTGGACTCAAGTAGAGTAATTAGGAAAAGAAGACAATTACCCAATGATCTCCTACCATGAGATCTGTGAGTTCTGTAGGGCTCGCCTGGTGCAAAGTGGAAGTTTCCAGCGACTTTGGCAACCTGAAAAATGTAACAAGTCTTTGAAGAAAATATTTTTAATAAAAATTTTTTGAAGATGAAAACAAATGCCATACCTGCACTTTGCCATAGACCCTGCATCCCTCGCCCTTCTGCTCTGTGTACCGCTTGAGGTACTCGTCAGACTTGCACTGTTCGACCTCCTCGATGTTCACCTGCCAGCCCTTCCCCGCGTACGCGTCCTTCACTTCATCACACGTGTTACAGCAACTGAAAAGTCGTCTTTTTAGACAAGAGATGGCAAAAGTCATAGAAAGAGACGAATAGAAATTTCCTCACCTTCCTTCTGGCAAAGCCCCGTAACAACTTCCACAGGCAGGCAACGCAGACGGCGAGGCATTTGCCACAGAGGACTTGTTCGTGTTGGCCTCTAAATTTGGAAAAGTAATTAAAAATTACATTACCGTAAAATACCGTACCCATTTTCTGCACCGTATCCGAAATGTTCAACCCATTTTTGTCGATGCGCAACTTGTAAATGTCGTGCTGAATGTTCTCCTGCGTGTCACTGCTCACATCCATCACATCGACGGTCACAACTAGAAAATGAGATTTTATAAATCCGGACATATGAAACCCATTTTGATTAAGGATAATATGCTAAAGCACAGGATCAAAACCAGGTATTATACAAAAATTTCGGTAGAAAACTTACATCCACAAGGCAGTCGGTGAAAAATGATGTCGAAATGAATGTCCACACGGATATCGGAGGTCGAGGAATCCACGTAGAGCTGTAAAGAGATTTCATATATTCTCCACTATTCATGAATTTAAATAATTGCATAACAGTGCTTTGCCCTCTAAAAATTGACTCGAAATCGTTTTTTTTTTCTAATTTTACATAAATTTTCGTGAAACATATTCTCCATTTTTATTGCCATGGATATTTTAAAGTTTTTCAGTAAAGAATTGCTTTTAAAATAATGCATAGATAGAAAGTTATCTTTTTTCTGAAAAAATGACGCCAGAACACTCAAAGCACTGTGCATAAAATACCTGCTCGACAACTTCCGTCGACAGAAAACTGTACGTCTCCAGCACCGTCAAGCAGATGATCACGATTGAAGCGATTAGGGTCACTCAAATCCGCATTGTTTTTTTTCTTTTCAAATAATCGGCATTTTTGTAGTTTTTTCACCCTCATCTTTTTCTGAGTAATACGGGAAAAGAGAAAAATGGATGAATAATACAAAAGAGTGAGGTTGAATAACAAAAACTTACCAAATCCCCCAGATAGGGTTTTGACCCGGAAATCCTCCATGGGCTTCGTGTAGGCGTCGAATTCGCGCACCATCGAGAATATCGACACCATTTCGAGCTGAAATAAACCAAAATCAGCAAAATCACGACTCCACGATTACAAACACCAAGCCTTTTAGTATTTTTTATCGGGATTTCATAACCCTACACAACAAATGTCTAATTTCTCTACATTGCAATTAACTGCGACTTTAATAAAAATGTATTTATTTGTTTTTACGTATACTAATATTCAGGAAAGAGTTGAATGTACATATGCGCAATACATGCTCAAAGTTCTACCTACTGGATTACAAAATAGAAAAGAGCAGAAAAGAAATAATATAAAAGGACAAAAAAACCGATGATAAAAATGAATGACTGCACTCTAATTTTACCCGTCTTCAATAAAAGTCCTGGAGTCTAGTTGTGTATTTGGCTTCGTATTATTTTTGTACGCATTTCGTACACTTTTATTGAATTCAGGCGATTTTTAGCCCCAATGTAGAATAATAATTACAAAATTCTCATCTACAGAACTTATCACATAACGTTATTTCATAGAATGATAGAAGGTAGACTATTGTGAACGTCCGATTACCGATGAAAATGGAAAATGACGCATTTTACACGCACAAGAATAAGCAAATGGCATTACGGACATACATATTGTCTTACAGAATTTGTAAAAGAAAAAAGAACACGTGAAGCAATGAGCAGATTTGACGTGCACACATGCTTATTTCTAAGCGTATAGAAAATTAGAAAATGCGTCATTTTTCACTTTCATCAAGTAATCAGCAGTCTACAATAAGATATTGTCAAAATCAAAAGTAAAAGATTTTTAGAAAATCATTTCATTGAACTACGAAAAATCGATGTTTAATGAAGAATAAACCTATCTTTTTAAATGTAGTTTTCTACCCATTTTATAAAAATAGAAGATGTTTCGGGGGTTTTAATTGGTTAATTACCACTGGTCTAGTAATGCCGATTCGTATTGTTGTTGTTGCTGTTGTTCCTGTTGACTTTGCCTTAGTCTAGCTCGATGCAGGGCAATCTCTGGGTCTTCCGGACCAAGCAGAGCCGAATAATCTGGCCTTTCAAATGTCATAGTGTCATAGCCGTCACTTGGATTTGATGGTTCACTCTAAAATAGTACAAATTTGTATTTTTAAAGCATCGAAAGTTTTATCTGAGTTTATTTATTTTTTGTTTTACCTGCAATGATATTTCTTCATGTCTTTGCAGTCTCTCGAATGAATTATAAGACACTTCTGGGTTCGTATTAGCCGAATAGAACATTGACAAAGTGTTGACCAGGGTCTGGAACAAGTTCAAATTAATTCAAAGCCTTAGAAAATCAAAATTCCGTACCTGAATAGCGTAAAGTCTGGAAGTCTGCATGGGTCTGATCTCCCCACTAACAGGCTGTTCCGTCCTGGACTCCATTGTCCTGCTTCTGTGCAATGGGAGGGAAGTTCCCGTTGCTCCCGTTTCTATTGGTCTAATTACTCTGTCTTCTGATGAAACCTAAGGAGAAAGTGGGTGAAATTCGAAATTCTCGAAATTGTCTTACTGTAGGAAGTTGAACCGATGATCGAACGCGACCTTGCTGTCCTATGCTTGTAGCTATTGGAGAAGGCCCGACGGACGGTCTCTGCTGCAATGGCACGAATGGGGAGAATGCAGAGGGCTGGGTCATCCAGGGCGGTCTTTGGGCCTGACTCGCATTTTGGGACGTCGTTGAATTGGTCGAATTTGTGGCCTCCTGGGTGGGAAGACGCAAAGTCTGTGTCAGTCTGGCTAGGGGTTGATGTAATCGTGGCTGAGCGTTCGAGTCTTCTTCCACATTCTGGCTTCTTTCCATCGTGCGACGGAACTGAAAATTAAGAACGAAGGTATAAGATTTAGAAAAGTCGAACAGAAATACCATCTGATCGAGCCTGAGTCTTATCGGGGCAAAGTCCTGTTGAGCGGGGAAAAGAGAGGACAGCCGGGGAATTCTGCACGGTGCAGTGCAGGGCTCCTTCCAAATGGGCATGGCCAGCAGTTGAGAGGCAGAGGGACGCTCCAGAGGCTCACGGCGCAGCAGGCCGTGAAGAATCACTCGGGCTGCAATTTATTGTTCTAATTTTTTAAGAGAAATTACAAAGAAATACCTCCTCTGCTGAGGTGATAGGTCGGCGGGAAGACGACTTTGGCCTTGCGAATTTTATCGAAGAGGCCCCTCGGGTTGTTGTCGTAGAAGGGGTATCTGCCCAGCAGGACCATGTACGTGGTCACGCCCAGACCCCACATCGCGGCCGCCTTCGCTGAGTGCACGCGAGACTTTTTGGTCAGCACCTGAAAAGTTGCAATTTTAAGAAGCTTGGACTTATTTTCAGCAAACTCGATTGCTGCTTTCTAAAAATCGATTTGCTCGTACCTCAGGCGGAACATATGCAGGTGATCCGAATTTCTCTTTAACCAAATCATTATTTGGGTCGTCAAGCACGACGCAGTCCACTACAGTGCCCAGACGCAGCTTACTCGTCTCCTTGTCGAAAACGAACTTCTTCGGCTTCAGATCTCGAACGATTATGCCGATCTCGTGGCAGAACGCCAGAATTCTTACTATCTGAAGTAAAAGCGATTTTTTTGGAATCAATATTTCCCTATAAAAATACAATACCTGTTTGAAAAGCGGCTCAATGTCAGCCTCAGCCATTTTCTCGGCCTTGCTCTCCGCGAACGAATGCAGACTTCCCCCGTCAATCGGGGTGATCAACAGAACTCGCCCAGAAACCTCCTCGACCAATTCAGCACTCGAAGGAAATACCAACTCTCTGATAAATATCGTTTTTGATCGTCTTATCAGATTTCTCCCTTACTTTAATTGCTCCAAGTCATATCCCTTGTAGATTTCAGCAGCATTGTCCAATCTGTAGATGACCTTAGTCACTGATAGGACTTCGTGGGGCGCTAGGACCTGAAATTCAAATCACTCATTTTATCATTGATTTCTTATCACTCGCCTGACAATTATAGACGATGTTAGTCTGTCTGTGCACGGCTTTGGCCTCTTTTCCCGCACCGATGATGTGATAGTCCCCGATCAGGCAATCATTTGTTAAATATTCCAGCTTTTCCTTTTCGCTCCTGCCTCCGATCAAAATTCTGGCTGGGGTTGAATTCGGACTCGACAGCGAGTCGGAGGACAAGGCATCGGCCTGAATGTTTTTCGTTTATCTTCTGAGGAAATCATTTTTCCTTACCGACAAAAATCCATCACTTTCATCTGTAATCAAGTCCGATTCGTATCTGCCTCGCTTCATGAACGACGCCAAATAGTCGTCTGAATTCTGGCGCGAACTCAACAGCGAACTCCGCGAAACGCTATCGAACAGAGAAGTGCCCGTCGTCGGGACTCCAGATGCGAACGTGGACGTGTTCGTCCCAGACAAACTGCTGCTTGACGACGAGAGGCCTGAATCTGAAGCCGCCAACGACGTCGTGGAACCAGACAGGTCCTGGAAGAGTTTCATTCAGCGACTGAGAAGTATCACAAGTTCTCTTTCATCATTCTCTCCTGACTAATTTATGAAATCTTATGGTCCATTGTGAAATTTTGCGCAAAAATTTCCGAACGTTTTTCCAACTAACCGGAAGTGGTCGAGGTCGAAATCGGCGTTTTCGCCAAGTTCCAGGCTCGGATTCCTGAGAAGCGGACGGGGCCTGCGAGATTGGGATTCCATCCTGCGAATCGACAGAGGCGATCGAGCTCTGACTGCCCACATTCAACTCCACTCCCATAGTCGGGTCATTAAGGTCATTATTTAGCGTCGTCGTCTGCTCGGCACGCGACGGCGTCTCCATCATTACTGAAAAGTACCAAATTTTGTCATTTTCCAGAGGAAAAATGAAAAACATAAGCCTTAGCATATCCCAGGGCCTAATTTAGACCCAAAATTCGGATTTTACACCTAAGAAGACTTCCGAAAAAACTTTTTACCCCAGATCTTTACGGCATAAATGAAAATTTTAAATGAGTTTAAATCGTCCTGTGTTTAGAAATGCGAAATCGTTTAACATACGAGAGACTCTAAACTCTCCAATGTACTCCGCACTATTTCTCACACTCTCATTCCTTCAACCGTCTGTTAACGCTATTTCGCCTCGATTTTTTCATTGTTCGTGCATAAATGCATTGTTAAATGAAGGACGCAAGTTGGTTTTTTTTCAATTTCCTATAAGATAAAGCTCAGGGATAATGGTACAAAGTTCCGGGAAAAAAACTTCATAGGGGTAATCACAGGGCTGTAAATGTTAGACATGCGCGGGTATACACGCTTAACGGGATAGTGTGTCTTCGAGAGAGAGCATAGGAAGAGCATGTTCTTTTCTCTCTCGAAGATACACTATCTCGTTATGCGTGTATACTCGCGCGTGTCTAAACACCTACAGCTCTGGATAACCAGGTCTTCGGAATCCGAATTCGAGGTTCAAATCATTCGAAAGACCAAAAATGACCGGATTTCGCAGTTTATGGTCATTAGGCAATATTTTCATTAAGATGAAGATGAAGATTTCCGGTTGAATTACCTTGAACTCTCAGATAAGGAATACGGTACTTTCGCATTTGGAGTTGAGTATGCGAAAGTAGGGTTAGCGGTTGAATAAATTATGCAATGGGCATTAGAATATTGTACTGTAGATGTGAGATTTGGTGGGTTATGCAAGAATGTATGTGGAATGCGTCATTTTGGTTCAGGAAATAGTGGGCGTGGTTTATCGTAGTCTTATGCACTTTCATCGTTTTCGTAATCGGTCGTATGGTTAGAGGACTTATTTCTACAAATTTCGTAAGGCCTCTAGATACCATGTGCCTCTCTTTCTTCTGCTTTTGTATTGATTTCGTATTTCTCTTTCTCGTAGTGACTGGGTCGTTTTTCTTTTCCCTCTCTTCTCTCTTCCCTTATCTCTCATCCTTCCTTTCTTTCGCAACTACAAAGATCAATAAATCGCAAGGGAGAGGCAGAGGAAAAACTGAAAGACTGGTATTGCGAAATTCGTTCGCTAATTTCAAATTTGATAAAAAAGACAGAAGGTCACTGTAACCAAAAAACGCTCAACAGGCGCCATCAGAAAATTTTTCTTATCGTCTTTTTCTGACATCGATTTTTTTCTCTTTCTCATAAACATCCTCTTCTCTAACTACAAATCTCACAGATAAGAAAATGCGAAATGTGAAATAAATTTGAAAAGAGCAGTAAGACGGGCAAATTCTGAGTCTTATCAGACTATCAAGCGGAGTGATGAAAAGAAATGAAAGGCAGGTCCGACATGTCCGAAATGGGAAATCTGTGGAATCCGTGAAGGGATAGATTAAATCTCCTAATCCGTTGTTAATCCTTATCAGGGGATGCATACTGTAGGGTATGTGATAAGTCTTACCAAAATCAATATCTGTGCGATCAACTGGGCTTCCAAATGCTCTATATGGAAGTTGATGGCAAAGAACGTCCTCTTTTGCGCTGGGGAGATTCTGCTGGCAACCAGAGGAGGCGAATGATTGGCTGTTCGGTGAGAGATCCGCAAATTATCGATTTTTCGGATCCGAGGGACTTGGTTCGCCAACTCGGATGAATATGCAAATTGGCAATCGGCGACAATCGACAATTCCAGAGAGTCTCGCAGTGACAGCACCGCCCTCCTCTCGTTTACCAGTCGCGTATTTCAAACATTTCCTGAAAATTACTGAGCTATCTTTTTAATCGTACTCGAAATTCCCGCGAACAAATTAAAATGCAATTTTTTGCGAAGGTCAACTATATCTATCTATGATTCACATTAGATCAGCATGCATAACATGAGAAGATACATGGAGAAAAATTTTATTCTTAGAACAATATGCATATGAAAAAGCATATACGAATCGAAAAATATAATGCTTCTGAGGTAGATATAAATGCTCAAAGGACTCTCCCTATGATGATAAGAATAAGACCGGAGATAGATCAAAGCTTAAGATGGATCGATTTGATCTAAAGGGAGTGGATATATGAACTCCTGCGCTTCAACATTTCAATTCATGTGCTGAGTGCGAACGTATTGGGATTTGGCCTAGGAATTTCAAATGTCAAAATCTCAGTTTCTCAATTCAAAATGCTGGACCTACGAATCTACACGCCACTCTTTCACTCTATCAGATACCATAGGCCCTGCGATGGGAAATAGAAGAGGGGAAAGGAAAGAGAGAAGAGGAGAATTGTAAAAGGGGCCGAGGCCAGGCCCGATGGCTAGAGTGCTAGACACACCAGTCTACAGCCACGAACTGCACGACTCTGCGTGTCTGCCCTCGATTGCTGACGCTAGCAATAACGTAAGGACTGCCTCGCGTCCTAGATGCGTCGCGATTTATGATGTGAGAGTGTGGGAGGCCCGTCTTGCGAAACTGGCTTTGAGCAAGTGTCCCTGCGTCTCTGACCCACTTATTTCGTAATGTCTAGCACTCTAGCCACATTGAATGCAGCAGCATGTGATTCTCTCTCCTTTCTGCTTCTCTAATTCTCTAGCCATCTCTCTGTCTCTCGCCCTCTAGACAATTTCTCAGCCATCGAAAATTCGAAAAGACGGCTGATGTGTAGCGCACAACTTCGAAAACCCAAATTGAAAAGGGTATATCGAAAGAAGTTGCATTTTTGCGAAAATCAGATGGTTCGAAATGAGTGCCGTCAATTAATTATATCACCTGGGATTTATGAAATCGTCAAGATTAGTCGAGAAAGAATAAGAAGATGTCGTTTTCATGTCCTTTTTCAAATGATCTAGGAATTTCGCAATTCTCTAACGCTATTTCGCAATGTGCTGCATACGTGCAAAAGCGAGTTTTTCTATTTTTAGTGGTTGAGTGGTCTAATTGAACCCTCAGCTGAGAATATACCTTGTTGAGATTTTAGTGAAATGCAGAATATGGCTGTTGGTGACATTGATGAAGTACACTTTAGTCGTCGATTCTCGATTTCTCGACTCAATTGACGTTCCGCATGTTTCGCATGATGTCCTTTTTGATCTCTGCCCGGTTCGTTCTGTAGATGCCCTCGAGTATCGTCACCCGCTGTTTCATGTTCGACGATAAATCCTGAAATTCGCTTTATTTTTCCTTCGGTTTACTCATTCGGCAACCTGTAAATGACGGAATAGCGAAATGATCCTTTTCCATACTATTTCTCTCTAATACGACATTTCATCATTTTGCACTTCATCATTCCGTCATGTACAGGTTGCCCATTCATTCAACAGAAACTTCAATGTCGAGGTATTTCTCACATTAAAGCTGGTGTAAATATTATTGATCTGAGCATCAACGTTCTGGATGATGTTCTTCAGACGAGCGAGTTGCTCTTCCACAGAAAGAATTCCGAACATCGCTTCGTCCTCCAGAATCCCTGTTATCGCCATTTCGCCCACATCTTTATCTAATAGCTCCCGAGCTTCTAGCATTGACCTCGCTTAAATGTTTCTTCAAAACCCTCATTTTCAATAGCCCCCACCGGTGTTCAGCAAAATCAGCCTATCTTTGGGATACTCGTGGAGAATCGAGGTCACGTCGTCCTGATTCAGAATATACACGTCGGAATACCCTACTGATCTGAAGATCTACAATTTTTTTTTTCGGATTTTCAGATAGATAACCTTAAAGACACGGTTCTTCTAGCACCAAGTTTATTGCCTTTAATGTGGATGACAGAAAGCTCTCCGAAAGTGGCTCCCTCTCGGAGGGTCTGAATGTTTCAATTTTCTAGAAAAATTCAGGAGACTTACCTCCATGATGAAATCGTCTTCATCTCTAACCACACATAGTAACCCTTTTTTTACTATGAACATTTCCTAAACTTGTAATCTTTCTCGAACATTTTTCAAGTTTTTCTTCCCAACCTTAGCCTTCTCTCCAGCTTTGCAGAGATAGTCATTGGGAGAGTAGACTTGCTGTTTGATTTTCCTCACGATTTCGTACAGAAAGCCAACGTCACACTCCTATATGAAGTTTGGAATTTAATTGCCTAGCAATTCATCAAATCATAATTACCCTGAATAACTCGACCTTCCTGAGAGTTTCCATGTGTAAGTTCACTGCAATTTGGCCTTGCAGCCGAGGGGGAAGTGGTTCCAGAATTTCCTAAATGAGAATTAATTGGGGATAGTTAAGTAATTAAGCATTTAGAGATAATTACCGCTTCGTCTGTTAGTTGGCTCTGACTGTTCATGTACATGAAACACTGCAGAACTCTCTCTTGAATATCGACGTTTACAATTCTGAAAATTACAAGTTTCGACACGCCTCGTGTCAGAGGTTTTTACCGATATTTCATGTAGAATTTAATGGCGTCCATTTTCATGCGGAAATCGTAGACGGACTGATTCATCTGAGTCACGACGTTACCGACCCCTAGAAGGACTTTCATTTCCAACAAATCAACAAAATTGGTGAAGATCAGCTTGCCTCCGATAATGGTTGCAAACACTAGGACTCCGATTAGCGTATCGACAACTTCTAGCAAATTCTGAGGAGAGGACGAAGGGTAGGGCTGCTGGCCACAGGTAGTGATCGTCAACGAAGACCAGTACATCGACATACTGTACTCTCGGGAGAAATTGCCCATGTCCCAAACCACAGATCTGCAAAACTATCGTCCTGAAGAAAACTAAATTTGAATCTCCTACTTTCCAGCCCAGAATCTTTCATAATCTCTGGACCGATTCAATCTCTCTGCATACGGATTGGCCCTATCAATGTTCTCCTCGTGATACAGACAACTATCGTCCTCATACACCTTAACTTGGGCAATTAACTCGTTAATTTCGACTTAATTGGCTCTACATTGCATCTAGGAAACACTGGATTGAACACTTTGTAGTAGTTAAAGCCGAAAGCGCCAGAATCATAGTCTATGAGGATAATTAAATGAGATCATTGGGACAATTGTGCGCGTTAATTACCATTTAGTCCTTCGATAATTGAGAAGAGGAAGTACATGCAGGCATTCCAATGAAAGAGAATATAGCAGGCGCAGGAAAGCAGGAATATTTTAGACGCATGAGGAAATGACGTTCTTTTCTGAGTCGTCGCTACGAAATCCGCTAGGCGGTAGGCTGAATATGGAATTTTGTTTGAAAAATCTGAAAATCTAAAAATCGACCTACATTTGAACAACCTAACCATCCTGATAATTGATATGGCTGGATTGATAAACAACACCAGGTCTAAGGGAAAAAGAGATAGCAAATCCAGCACAAGTCTTTGGCTAAAACTTGGAACTTAAAAAGCCAGCTGTTTTACCCTGACCTGTGCAGGTAGTTTTTCGTCGTCATATCAGTCTGTTTCACTTCAGACCCCTCGAAAATGTAGGCTGAAGACAATTTGTAACTTTAAAGAATAATAAAAATAACAAAGACTACAAACTTGTTCTCGATTGAATTAGAATATCCAGCAGATATATGAAATCGAAGAAGAAATTCGCTCCAAGCCAGGGCTTATAAAATCCCTTGAACACGTCGTCGAAGATGAATATGACCATGGCGATCATGTTGTAGAACACTCCGACAGACACGAGTAAAGTCCAATAGTATGCCGAGGCTGAGCCTGGGACCACGTAGAAAAAGGTTATCTTTCTAAAATTTATTTTTTGATCAAATTGATAAAAAAAAAACCTCAATTTGTCCATTATCAGCTTCCCGATAATCTTCCAGCCTCCTTGTCTAACGATGGGTTGAGGCTCTTCGGGTCTTGGCGAAGCAGGCTGATTGTTGTTTGATGAAGCTAGTAGAGACGGCTAAACGGTGAACATCAGCTTTTTATCGGCAAATCCTGGCCTACCGGTTCGAAAACGAGGTTTTCGTGTACGCGCTCGGCTCCCTCGGCTCGAGATCTGGCCGCTTCATCACTGTCGTTGTCTTGATTGGACAACATCCAACTTCGGACTAGCTCAAATTTTCAATGTCTCCATAAAAAGTCACCAAAAGCGTCAAAAATCAATAGAGAAGGTGCTGTACTGGCGATTTTGACGATTATCTCACTATTTCTCTCCCCCTCAAAGGGCTTCTCTAAATCCCGATTCCTTCCCAGCCTCTTATCCATTATCCTTATCACACGAGGCTAATCTCTCGGATATATTCAATGTATTCACTCTTCCCCATGCCCATTCGTAATTAACCTGCTCTTCAAAAATATGCACGCTTCAAAAAAGACTCACAATAGCAGTCTTGGCAATTCCGCTGAATTTCTTCTTGCTCGCCTGAGCTTCTACTTTGGGCTTCTCTTTCTCTGTCACGACCGGATTATTCAGATCCAAAGCAGAGGGCCTTGTCTTCATTATTTTTGGCCTCTGAAAATCGAGTTTCCTATCAGCAAATCGTTCAACTCTGACCCTATTATAGTTGATTTTCGGGTGAAATGAAGGCGAAGGATCAACTTTGTCGGATTTCGCATCTTCCATTTTGACCCTGACCCGCTTCTTTTTCTTTCTTTGGAGCGTGGATAGATCCTGGTGTTGATTTAGCAACTTGACGATGTCAGATCGGCTCGTAGTCATTGTATCTGAACTCAGGTCGTTCACTGATAGCATCACAGGCTTATCGGGTGTTCTTCCGGAAGTTCCCGATTTTTCCAATCTTTTCGGGCTTCTTCCGGACCTGATCGAATAAGGTAGCGTTAGAGATGTGGTTGGAAGTTTCCTGCTCGACTCGGGGACGAATTCGACCATTTCTGTTGCGGGCTTTGAATTGGAAATTGTTCTGCTGTTGTACTTCCCGGAAACTGCTCGAATCGCGGCCATTCTCGTCGATTTTCGGCTAGTCGACTTTGAATCGTCCGAGTTTCCGTCGGGTGAATTCTCATCCGCGAGCATTGGTAGTCGATTCTACTTAGAATTAGGAAATTTTCAGTCTGTTAGCTAAGTTCGGTGTATTCGAGCGTTAGATTGGAAGAGAGGTGCTAATTAAAATCATCCCCTTTGCTTTTCCCCTTTTCTCCACTCTTGAACAACTCATCTCCGTGTATCCTAGAGACCGTGCAATGTTTTGTCGAAATTTCATGCGAAAAGCTGCACTAGTAGTCTACCCATTTATTACTCGCCTATTGAAAATAAATAAATTGAAAACATCGACTAGAAATTTCGAAATTTGCTGGAATCAAATCGTTGCCTTATGAGATCATGTCTATCGTGGGCGTTACCTTCGATTTTAGAAATTTTGCCCTTTTCAACTTCGACTTTGAGGTGGCCATTCTTAAAAATTCTCATCATTTTTATCATAAAAGCAAACAAAACCTTAGTTGTGAAAATAAACTTGGGTGTCTTTCCGTATCTCCACTCCCAGGAAAGTAGCTCTTCCAAGTTCGTCACAACCTCAGTCTCCTGCTCGCTGATTTTCTGCACGTCCACATGCTCGACTTCGCATTCCTGGAAGAATCGATAAATCGATTATTTTCTGAGGCATGCCCAGGGTACCTAGGGAGCATTTGAGTTCGATTAAAAGTGTACGAGGGGTAGTTGTTAGAGTAAAACTTACGTTACAACTCCATCATGAGTGGAGAAAATCTGCTGAACATTCAAGGCTAGAGATACGAAATTGTGAAGAAAATATTATAGGCAGTGATAGGTCGCACGATCAAACTCAGATCCTCCCTAGGTTTGTTCTCAAATTTTCCAACCTCATGCCCTTCTTTGAAGGCCTTGATGATGCCTCTTCGGACTTCCTCCAGAGAAATGTTCGCCTTGTCCTCCCTCATACAGCCGACTTTCGCAGCCCGCACGCTTTTCGAGGCATTCGTTTCAATTTGGTCCTGAATTTGCAGAAGTTAACGTAATTTTTGGAAAGATAGATATCGTACCCGAAAAGGCGACTTCAAGGCGGCTTTAAGGATATCGGCCTTGGAATCGACCAACAGAGTCAAATGGTGATAGGCCCGTCCTCTGGCGATTCGCGCTGCTGTTCCTGAGATTTTTCGGGGGGTTTCATCACTTTTTCTCGGAGGCAGCTCCATGTCATCTCTCTTCGTGGGGGCTATCTGAAAAATCAAAAACTATTTTCGGGAAAATATGATGAAGTTTAACCTGAAGTTCGAAATTTCTGTTGAGAAAGTCGGCGAGAAACCGCAAGTTCTTCGGTCTGCAGTGGTCTTTGTGCGATGTGATGAAGGATATGTTGAGATTTCCTGAATTAATATCACATAAATAAAGCAAATATATTTTTTTTTCGACTTCTACCCCGATCATGATAAACCGTCCCACCCCCGCTGTGTCTTCGCGCCAAATCGATGTTGAAGTCGTGCAGAAAATCGAGGTTCGCCTCCACCCAGGGATTCTGATGCCTCCCGATCACGACGGCGGGGTTATTACTGCAAAAAGATACAGTAATCTTGAACATGATAGAATAAACTAGTGAGAGCTTTGAAAATTTGTCAGAATACCTCCAGAGTAGCATTGCAAAGGGCTGTTTCTCGAGGTTGTGGTTCCTGAAGAGGAATTCCTCGAAGGCCAGGTTGCGGTAGATGCATCTGCACGTCGACAGGTAGATCTTCGCCGCTCCCCTCCGGACTACGGTATCGCACATCTGAAACTCGGTTTCAATAGTGACATGAAGGGATTAACAGAAACGTAGCGAGTTTTCAAGCCCTTTTGAATTTTCATGAAATAAAGCCCGCTCAAACTTGTTTATTCAGGAATGGAACATAATTGTAAAATCAAAATGATAAATAAAATTAGATAACGAAAAAAAGTTGAGATCCCAAAAATATTTCGAGGAATCACATGATCTCTCCCAGATAGATGCGTTTGTCGCTGCCAGCGGATAGCACTGAAAAACGATAATCTCACAAAATTAGAGCAATCTAGAGAATCTCACGAATCGGCTCTTTGGGGTGGAAGTCCGTGGCGTTGACCGAGCCTTGATGACCGGGCAGCTTGTAGAGGATCTTCTTGCTTCCGACTTCCCAGACGTACGCGAAGCGGTCAGAGGAACCGGCCGTGATCCGAGAGCCGTCGGGCGACCAGCCGCATTTCAGCAGATTCTGCAAATTTATCTATTTTTATTTACAAAAATCTAAAAACTTGTATTAATTTTATCTCCTCTAGACAGTTTAGAAACTTGAATTTCCGAAAGAAACATAGCGAACCTTCTCGAAATTGTGCTGATGTCCGAAATAGGTTTTGCCCTTTCTATCGGCCGGCGTGAACGGACGCACGTCCCACGTGCGGACTGAAAAATTAAACAAGAAACCAATAACTTTGAAAAATTCAAATACCAGAGCAATCCATCGAATTGGAAAGGACGTAGTTTCCGTCGGGGCTCAGCGAAATTCCGGTGATCGTGTCACCGTGGCCCCTCAACACATACGCAACTTCATCTTTGCGCATGTCCCACACCTGCAAAGATTAACGATGAAAGATAGGGGATAAATAGGGATGTATGAAATGCCTTGCCTTGATATCGTTGTCGATTCCCCCAACGATGACCTGATCCGAGGTGTCGTTGAATGTGACGGCTGTTTGCTGATATTTGTTCTCGTACGTCTTCACCGCGTCCTTCATTCGAATGTCGTGCACCTCAAATTACTCTCATTCATTTTTCGTTTTTTTTTTTAAAACTACCTTTGCACATCCATCATCCGAAGCAGAGCAAATCAGCTGGGGGCCTCTTCTGGCAGGGTGGACTGCGTTCACGATGTCCGAATGGGATCTGAGCAAATTCAAAAACTTGCATTTTAGAAAACCAAACAAACTTGAATCTCCTCTGACAAGCGCCAGTTTGCATGTCCCAGACACGGACCGTCTTGTCCGTGGAGGCACTGACGATGATGCTCGCGTCCGTATTGAAGTTGATGTCCATCACGGCGCCCGAGTGGCCCTTGATCACCGCGAAATTCTCGCAATCCCCGTACACGTTCCACAGGAAAATCTGAAAATAAAAAAAAAAATAGTAACCCAAAGAATGTTTAAAAACACAACCAACCCTCATGTCGAATCCCGCACTCGCAAAACACGAGCCGTCCAAGCTGAAGCGGGCCGTGTAGATCTCGCCCTCGTGTCCGTTGCACAGCATAATTGGAGCCTAATTAGGGCAATTGGATTTAGATAATTGGGAAATTGACTCGCTAATTACCTGGAGATTACTGAGTCTGGGCACTTGGTTCTGTTGAGGACCGCCTGCAACAACCAAGGCCTGTCCGGCTCCTCCCCCCTCAAATCGGCCCCTCTTCGCGGGGACCAAGTCCATCGGCAGCATGGGCCGCTTGAATTGCTCGCCGTGACCCGCGTGCACAGACGCCATCTTCAAAGTTCCTCCTCAAATAATTCTCGATTTTACAAGTCTGTATGAGGCTCTAGCTGCGTTGGTGCAAAAAATTTAGATTAATCGTAGAGCTGAGCCGACTTTACGATTAATCTCATTTCGTACCACTTTGCTCTTTGGAAAGTTTGAGTCTTACACAGACTGCGCTTAAAAATTCAGAAACTCCATGAAAGGCAAGGTATCAAAATGCTCGTGACATTTTTTCTGGAGAAATTTAAAGTTTTGCAAAAATTAATTTATTGAAAAGGAAAGAATAAATAAACGAAGAGATCAGATCAATTAAAATACGACGTTTATTGCAGTTCCAACTGAGGCCGCAGCAGCTTGGCCTTTACCTCGTTCGTCGCTGCATAGCCGGTGCCTGGAAATCAATCAATTACAGACTTCCCAAAATTAGGTCCGCAGAAAAAGAGTGTCGCATTGAGAGAGGAAAAGAGCATGTTGTCTGTTTCCCTGTCGAAACGACGTGCTGCTTTTTCTGCGGGCCGAGTTTTGAGAAGTCCGATCAATTATCCAAAAAGAAAGGCAAGTGGGGATATACGAAACCCCAAATCCCTTTTTAGATAGTGGATTTATCAAATCTCACTTTAAAGAAAGGATATATGATGAAACATGAAATCCCACCTCCTCTCTGTAACTCGATAATGTCTTCCTCGGTGATCTTGTCTCCAGAAATCGGATCAACCCAGTCTTTTTTAATCAGTTTCTCCACGACATCATAGGTCACTATGGATTTGCTGAGAAAGAAAACTTGCATCTTTTGAAAAAGAAAGGAATTTCTTACGAAGTCTTCAAATAAGCGCACCGAGTAGTGTTCGTCAACACGTCGTGAGTGACGGGGCACATGTAGCGATGCTAAAAATGAGCATTTCAACAGATCCCGACTTAAAAAATTCCCTTCAAAACTACCTGTTTAGCGGCATTGCTCTTGCCAGGCTCGGAGTCGGGAGTTTCCGTGAATTTCACCTCCATCAGATCCTTCAATTTCAGCGTCTTCTCCGAAATCGGGCACAGCACTTTTTGATTCTGAAATTATAAGTCTTCAACAGTCTCGTGAATATCTGAAATGGCCTCTTGTATTCCACACCCACTTGCTTCTTTCCCTTCACTTTCTCTCCTCAAAAAGTGAGTGTGGGTGTGGAGTACAAAAGGGCATCTGAAATCCCACCGGCTTTTCCAGTTTGCTTGCAGACGCAGTCGGGTTCAACTCGGGAATCCAGAAACTCGGCAGTTGCTTGCTTCTAAATTGTTTCTTTTTAATTTTTGAACACTTAGAAAATTTCCAACTTTTGCCCTTTCATATTGGAAAGTTCGCCCTCATTTCCGTGAGCTTTGACTTTCTCAGCGGGC
This sequence comes from Diploscapter coronatus, assembly GCA_964036155.1. Taxonomy (NCBI): domain Eukaryota; kingdom Metazoa; phylum Nematoda; class Chromadorea; order Rhabditida; family Rhabditidae; genus Diploscapter; species Diploscapter coronatus. The sequence goes on along the minus strand of OZ038423.1, from coordinate 81,650,692 downwards.
TGCTCGACTACCGTTCCTTCCGAAGTCAGGGGTCTTTTCTAAAGTTTGTTGTTGTGTTTTGTTTTTTTGTTTAAATAAAGATGTTTTCTTACAAGTGGATTGTAAATCTTCTTTTCGCTGTCGATTTCCACGCTGTTCACGTCGACTTTAACACCGGGATGTGCGGGAGTGGCTTCCTTGAAAAATACAAATTTAAATTATATTTTTAAACAAAATTTTTGAATGTACTACTTTTATAAATTCATCTTTTTTCTAGTAATACAAGTGTTAATTTCTTTTTTCCGTACCTGCGCAGCGAATTTCTTCAGTCGCAATTTCTCGCTCTCCGACAGCGCCTTCTGTGCTTCCTCAGCCTCTTTCGCGCATTGCTTCTCCCACAATTTAGTCTTTTTCGCGATATCCTTTTTCTGCGCCAAGATGTACTCGAGAATCGCCTCTCTATCGAACAGGTAGCCGTTTGGAGTTATCACTGGGTCTCTGAAACATCGTAATCATTCAAACTAGAGAACAAAGTTAGAGTGCATTTTTCCTCGAAAGTTAGTAATCCGTTTTAAAATGCAATAATCCGTCACCTGCAAGGCTGAAGAGTGAGCGAGCAGCAGTCGAATTGTTTGATGGAGTCGGCCCCGAGTCTGGCGTGCAAAGTACCGTATCCCGAAATCTTCGCGTCCCTCTTCCGCTCGTGGTACGAGTACACTGATGACGCTGTGCAGTTCTTGCCGTGACGAGTCATGTTCCTTCAAAAATATCAACTTTAAACAATTGCCAAATTCATGCATCCAAAGTACTGTATGTAGATTCTGGATGAATACCACTTTCCTCACTTTTCTGTCAGAAACAACTTGCTAGTGAACATATTTTATAACAATTTATATGAATCAACCAAAGAAAAACGACAATCAATAAGGAGAACGAGAGGGAAAGTAGCCCCACTTACAACAAAATCGCCCTACGAAAATTCCCCCAGAAAAGCATCAGCAATTTCTAATTCATTCATACGAAAACGAGAAACGAGAAGGAAGAAGGAGAAAAAGAAATGTGAAGTTTGAAGAGGAATTCCGATGAGTTCTTCCGTGAAGGGGACCAGATAACGAGATTGGAGGTGAGGAGGGGTGTCTGAAATTAAAAAATTAGCATATTTTAATTTTTTTTTAAATCTTTTTCGCCTTCTTACCCCTGATTTATTTGGCCTTCTTTGCACGAATCTTCCTCAGGTAGAATTCGAGCTCACGACCCTCCAAAATGTATCCGTCGGCCTTGCCCGTTTGACCCGGTCGCGAAGCGATGCGAGCTGCAAGATTTTAAAAATGACTTTTTTTCTTAACGATTCAATTTTTACCCAAAAGTCTGCCAGCCTGAAACTGTTCGATGAGGAGGGCGTCGACTTGAGCCGTCTTCTGGCGCTCTGTGTATTTCTTCTGCACCTTGCGCGACCTGCAAATCATCAAAATTAGCACTTTCTTGCCAAGAACTCGAAAAATTTTTTGTATAAATGCACTTTGAGCATTTTTACAGAAAATTCATGAGATAGGCAATAAGAATTTTGACCAACTGACCTCTTCTTGTTGATGATGGCGTTGTCCTCCTCGGAGAGTTTTGTGTTCTTCTTCCTGGCGAGAGGCAGGGCGTAATGGGCCTCGTACCACTGTCTGTAAGCAACATTTATCTTTAGAAATTCCGAGTTCACAAAATTGCATTTTTTTTTTAAATTTAGATCGACAGTTCATATTTCAAACAGGTGTCTCTCAAACCTTGCCCTCCTAAAAATCATGCTAATGTGAACTGTTAGTGATTTTCTCTATCCCACTATAGAATAATGAAGGAAATGGGACGAATGGATAAGATCCACTAAAATTTAGCAATGGGGCATGTTTTTTCAGGTTTTAGGAGGGAAAAGATTTGCTGAGTGCATGGAACAGTGGACATTTTAGATATACCTGAAGGGGGCTGCATCGATGGTAATGATTGTGCCCTTGACGAGCGTCTTGGTTCGCACCAACTCGTTGTTCGTCGAGTTGTACACAGTGTCTACGACACGCGTTTTGCGGGAGATGCCTGTAAAAATAAATTTATTCTAATTTTCAGGAATGCTTATTCTGGTTTCTTTAACTTTCAGAGGAAAACTTTTTTCATTATATTTTTTCAAGTGTTCCTAAAATCCCCAAAACTCACGCTCAGAAGCCCAGGAGAAGGAGCCTGCATCGAGACGGAGAGCACGGAACTTGATGTTGCCTCCGCGCACGCGCACCAAGTGGACTCGCTTGGGTCCGATCTGAAAAAATGTTTAAATTATTTTTTCTAGGTGTTTTTCAGACTTCTCAAAACTCGACCCGCAGAAATAAGTGTCATATTGAGGGAGTAAAAGAGCATGTATCCTTTTCTCCTCTCGAAAATACAATTTTTCTGCTGATCGATTTGCGGGCTGAGTTTTGAAAAGTCGGCTTTTTTCATACCTTAGTATTTGCAGGCGGTCTGCCCAACTCGTACTTTCTCTTCTTGTGAGGGACGGGTCGAGAGGCTCCAGTCTTGTAGCGCTTGTGATACCAGTCGCGCGAGATACCCATCTTCTCTTGAAGTCGAGTTTTACCTCAAAATCCAACATTTAAAATGAACATCGAAATAACGAACGGCAGAATAGCAAATTTCGCGAGCTCAAGAACAACAAGTCAAATATTAGGATGAGCATTCAGATTTTCCAAACCCCCTTTACCAGATTTTACAAGAAAATCAGAAAATTTGAAGATTTATAAAATTGGAAAGCCCAAAACTCGACAAGATTTTGGGCCCGATGTACGATGAATAGGACCAATTCGCACAACGTTCTCTGGCTAAAATCGGCGCACAAAAAGCGAGAGTGAAGAGAGAGAAAGAGGAGGGGAAATAGGGCGGGAAAATTTACCGCTTTTTGAACGACTTTATTTTTCCTCTCTCGTTAACTATTTGAATTATCCACGCTAATTAGTCTAATTATCTTGTTTAATTGGTCTGAGTTGAGCGATGACGGACGCAGTGAATTCTGGTAGTTTGGCGAATTTCGGGTTGGTGGACAAGGCCGAAGAGGCACGCAATCGCGAGGTCGTTCACGAGTATCTCAACTTCTTGGATGATTCGGTAAACTGTTCTATTTTTCAAAGATTACTGTAGCCTTTTCCTGATCATAAGACGATTTTGTTTTGTTAACAATAAACAAAAATGAAATGTTCAGACTGAGGGCCGCATTTACGTGCAGAAGATAGACGAGATGATCCAGGAAGGGCAGTGCAGGCTGATCGTCAGTCTCGACGATGTCAGGCGTCGTTTGCCGCAGGTAATTGATTTTACGAATTTAAACGAAAAATATAATTTTCGTTTTTGAAAAAAACTTATTTTACAGAGGGCTCATGCTCTGATCAGGAATTTCGTGGATGAAATCCTCTGCATCCAGCAAGCCGCCAGGGACATGCTTCAAAGGGCCTCACCTGATTTTGCCACTGACAAGTCGCGATAAAAAATCGAAAAAAAACTTTTTTTATTTTTAGAGAAATCTATGTCGGTTTCGAAGGCACATTCGGCGACAGACACGTAAATCCGCGTACGCTCAAGTCCAATTTCCTGGGAAACATGGTCTGCTGCGAGGGAATCGTGACAAAATGTACAAATTTACAGAAGAAGATATTTCCCTTTCAAATTGCCGTTTTCTAGAAAATGAAGAATATAGGTATTTAGAAAAAAAATAAAATAAAAAATCAGGTTCTACCGTCCGCCCGAAAGTGGTGCGAAGTGTGCACTATTGCCCTGCAACGAAAAAGACGCTGGAAAGGAAATACACGGACTTGACGTCGTACGAAGCGTTTCCTTCGAGCAACGTCTACCCGACTGAGGACGAGAACAAGAATCCGCTCGAGACGGAATTCGGCCTCAGCACTTACAAAGACCACCAGACGTTCTCCATTCAGGTTGGCATATCTTTCCATTTTTAAGTATCTTTAATTTCGAGATTTTGAAAAGATGTTAAAAATTCAGGAATTGCCGGAAACTGCTCCCGCCGGACAACTGCCCCGTTCGGTGGACGTGATTGCGGACGACGACCTGGCAGATCGAGTCAAGCCCGGTGATCGAGTCCGAGTCGTCGGTCTCTACAGAGTTCTGCCCAACAAACAGGTCCGATTTTCAGAAAAATTACAAAACCAAGGACCAAATATCCTATATTTGATTGGTTATGCGTTGATGGGTTATTTTGCAGAATGGCTTCTCCTCTGGCTCATTCCGCTCGATCCTCATCTCGAACAACATCCAGCTGCTGTCCAAGGACCTGAATCCCGACTTCGAGCCTGACGACGTCAAAAACATCAGGAAAATCAGCAGAAGGAAAGATGTAACAAGCAGTTTTATTCGAACTTTGAAAAATAGACGTTTTTGAGGTGTTCGAGCTGCTGGCGCGTTCCCTGGCGCCCTCAATTTCGGGTCACGAAGAGGTGAAACAGGCTATTCTCTGTCTGCTTCTGGGTGGGTTGGAGAAGAATCTCGACAACGGCACTCGACTGCGTGGAGACATCAACGTTCTGCTCATCGGAGATCCTTCAGGTATATCAATGCAATATCAGCATTTAAGGGTGAGCTCAAAGAAACACAAAATTTCAGTTGCCAAATCGCAATTGTTGAGATACGTGCTGCACACGGCGCCCAGAGCTGTGGCCACGACGGGTCGAGGCTCGTCGGGAGTCGGTTTGACTGCCGCAGTGACGACGGACGCAGAGAGTGGAGAGAGGAGACTCGAGGCTGGAGCTATGGTTCTTGCTGATAGGTGGGCAAATTTGGAAAATGAAAAAAACATACAATAAAATGATTCCATTTTTCGAAAAGTACCATAAGAAATTAATTTTAAAAAATAGAATCAAATATTTGTCTTCCAAAAATTAACATATGAAGAAGAAGCACTTGTTGCAGAGGCATTGTGTGCATCGACGAATTCGACAAGATGTCGGACATAGATCGGACGGCCATCCACGAAGTGATGGAGCAGGGCCGAGTCACCATCGCCAAGGCCGGCATCCACGCAAAACTCAATGCCAGATGCTCCGTCCTCGCGGCTGCCAATCCCATTTATGGAAGGTGAAAAATCGTTTTCTTGAGTTTACTGATTTTTAAACAATTTTCAGATATGACCCCTTCAAATCGCCCATGGAGAACATCTCCATGCAGGATTCTCTCCTCTCCCGTTTCGACCTCATTTTCGTCCTGCTCGATGAGCACGAGGCTAACAGAGACAGGTTTCATTTTGAACATTTGAAAATTGCGTTAATTCGGAATTTCCAGAGCCGTCGCCAGTCACGTCATCAACATTCACAGATACCGCACTCCTGGGGAGGTGAGATTACTGCAGTTTCTTTTCACAAAAATTACGGCAATCTTGATCTAAAGAACTACATTACTTTCTTTTTTTTATTTTTGAGGAAAAAGATACTGTAATCTAATTTGTTGGGGAAAACACAGTAATCCTGAGTTTGTTCAGCCGGACGGCACCGTTCTGCCGATGGGGAATGGCGTGGAGACGATGAGCACATTCGATCTGGACAGTGCACAGAAAGCATCAGAGATCTGGGAGAAGAACACGGGCTGGACGAGTGGCGGGGAGTCGCAGAAGATTCTCTCCATGGCCTTCCTCAAGAAGTACATACACTTCGCTAAGGGCGTCAAGCCCAAGTTGACTGAGGAGGCCAGGTACTGTACTCGAGAAATTAGCATATGAATAAAAGAGTTAAAATTAGCCTCGAATTTAATTCAGGGAGTTCATCTCCGACGCCTACGCCGAGATCAGATCCTTCGATACTTCGAGGACTGACAAGGAGAGGGTGGGTGCTAAAGATTTGATAAAGTGAGTGAGCAGAAATAATCTGCAGACGATGCCTGTGACTGCGAGGCAGTTGGAAACACTCATTCGTCTCTCGACTTCCATCGCGAAAGCCCGCTTCTCCAAGACGGTCGACTACAGTGATGCTGAAATGGTAGAGTTTATGAAGTTTAAATTGAACTTCTTCAAGCTAAATTTCCGATCTTCGAAGTTGAAGTTATTTGAACTTTGAATTTCAGGCTTACCAGCTTCTGCATTTTGCGTGCTTCAAAGAGAAGCCCAAGGCGCGAATCGAGTTTGAAAAGGCAAAAGAGGCGAAGAGAAGAGGCAGTAGTCATTGGAGTGACGGAGAAGAGGAAGAGGAAGAGGAAGAGGAAATGGACGTCATGGACGTTGGGCAATCTGAATCTCAGGCCACTTCGACTCAGACGAGGAGAGGCAGGAGAAGGTAGAAAGTCGAGTTTTGATAAAAAATAAAAAAGACCAATTTAGTTTTTTGATAAAATGCCAAAAATCGGTTGAAAATTGTAAAACGATAACTTCCAGAAGAGCTTTGATCGATGACGATGAGCTAGAAGAGAACGAAGAGAACCAACCGCCCTCGCAGCCCAGTCAGGACATTGACGAACCGGCCGCTTCCCACCCGCCCAAAGCAAAGAGAGCAAAATCATCTGTTTCTGCTATCAGCGTTGACAGGTCAGACTACTGGGTTATCAGAAAACCTCGAATAAAGACCCCCCTCCAAAATCTGAAAACTAGTATGATAAAAGGAAAACACCAAGACTACTGTAGATTTAAAGGAAATTAATTAGCATAAAGTGAACATTTCAGGTACAAGGCGTTCAAGAAGAACATCCGCAAGGCGTTCGACGAGCTGCCTCCCGCTGAGAGGGACGACATGGTCGAGCTCAACGCCATTATCCAGAGTATGGCCTAAAAAGAGACCAAAATTAAAAAAGATCGCTTGCAGAAATCCAGTCCCAAATGGGCAACTTGACCTTCACGGAAGACGAAGTTCAGGCCGCTTTGGAAATGCTCGAGTCCGAAAACGCTGCCATGGTCAACGACGACAAAATCATTCTCATCTAATTATTTGCTAACTTTCCCATTTTATCCGATTACTTATTTTATATCAAGTTGTTTTCATGTAAAATTCTCGAAGCAATGAATTTCTTTGAGTAAAGTCACTACTTTGTATATTCCAACTAAAGCGTTCTGAAAATACGCGTCAATATATGGATTCGAGTTTAGGGTAATAGTCCTCGGTTTTGAAAAGTTTCTCAACCTGACCCATTCAATCGTTCAATGATTCGATTTCAGTTCTTCCCGATTGATGCATGATAGTTGTTGGTAAACGAACAAGGCAACTGCTAGCCGTGTACCGAAACATCACCAATCAGGCACTTATCGATGTTTTAATTTTACTTTAAAATTTGCCTTGTTTCAGATTGACCATCAATTTCTGATTCGTTGGGCGTCAGGAAGAATGCCTACTACGATGAAGCTCGACACTCCAGAATTCAAGAAGTTGTTCACGCCGCAACTCCACAAATTGTCCAAGCTCTTCCAGGAAGGCAATTATGAATTGAGGTTTTATTTTGTTTGTTTAGACTTTAATTTAACTTTCCAGAATTGCTGGAGGCGCGGTGCGCGATTTGATGATGGGCATTCAGCCAGCTGACGTCGACTTCGCCAGCACGGCCACGCCCACGCAAATGAAGGTCAGCGATTACCTGTAGAGTTGTCGATGTTTTAAAGTTTTATTTATTTATCTTTTTGCAGGAACTTTTCGAATCACACGGAATTCGGATGCTGCACAAAAAGGGCGAGGAGCACGGCACAATCACTTGCAGAATCGACGAGGCAGAGAATTTCGAAATCACTACTCTCAGGTTTAGAATTTTTTTTTTTTTTAATTTTCAAAACTAATAAAAAAGAGACTTTAAAAAATAAAAAAGTATTTGAGAATCGACGTGCTTTGCGACGGTCGTCGGGCGGAAGTGAAGTACACGACCGACTGGGAGCTCGACGCAAATCGCAGGGACCTCACCGTCAATTCTCTGTTCCTCGGTATTTCTTTTGTATAGTTATTTAAAGAATAATTTGATTTGAGGTCTGGACGGGACGGTTTACGACTACTTTGGAGGCATCGAGGACGTGCAGAAACGACAAATTCGCTTCGTCGGCGACGCACAAACTCGCATTCAGGAGGACTTTCTCAGGATTCTCAGGTATTTGCCAAGCAAAACGAAGTTTTTCTAGTTTTGCCCGATTTCAGGTATTTTCGATTTTTCGGTCGAATCTCTGTCACTGAAGAGCACGAAAAGGAGACACTCGGAGCCATTGCCAGGAACAAACATGGATTGAAGGTGAGTTTTTGTTCAAAAAATAAAAAAGAAATAAAACATTTGGAGGGAATCAGCGCAGAGCGAATCTGGGTGGAATTCAAGAAAATCGTGATCGGTCGTATGGCGCCTGCAGTTCTGCGATCCATGTTCGGACCTGAGTGCGAGTTGCAGGAATACGTCGGGCTGCCCAAGGCCGTCAATCTCGACAGATTTCAGAAGGTCTCAATTTACAGTTTTCTAAAAATCAAGTTATCCTATTATCTTGTGAGTTTTTTCTTTATAAAACTGAAATGCGATTATAGGTCTACGAAAAATACGGTAGCCGCCTGGAATCGATGACCTCAGTGGCGCTGCTCTGCGAACTCGAGGACCACATCGACGCATTCCACACAAGAACTAAGGTATGCTAATTTTCTACAGTAATCTTAATGTTTTCCTGAATTTCCAGTTATCGAACGACGAAAAGTTCCTGGGATTTTTTATTGTGAGAGAGCGCGTGGAGGCAGAGAAGAACAGGAATGATTTGAACTGGTGGAAAGACCTGTGCGTGGAAGCAGAAGGCAGACCTGGGCGAGGTATTTATGACATTATTTTGATCATTTAGCTTTTAGAAGAAAAATATCATTAAAAACTTGCTTTTTATTTTTGAAAAGACGCATCTTTTTGCTAAAAAATATATATAGAAAATAAAACATATTTTCGAGGAACGGAACCCGACAAAACCCGACAAAAAATCCTGCAATTGATGATCAGCGTGCTAGCCGAGGAAGAGCTCATCCAGCAGATCGAAAATTACGTTTGCCCCAAATTCCAAGTCACAGGTTTTTTTATTTTAATTTTCTTTGTTTATTTTAAAAATTCAGGAGTCGACTTGATGGAGGCGAAGGTTCCCCGGGGACCGAAAATGAAGGCCACGCTTGGATATCTCTTCGATATTTGGAAGAATGTGAGATATTGTAATTTTTTTACAAATACGCTCATTTTCTTTTCCCAGAATATTTTTCGTTTTTAATTGTTCTAATTTTTAAATCAAAATTTCGAAAATCATTGATTTTTTCAGAGCAAATACACCATGGCGAAGGAGGAAATTCTGAAACACGCACTCGACGGCGGCATTCCGGACAAGGATGTCGGATTCGACCCGCTTTACGGTAAACCCAAGCACAAGCGACAGAGAACGGAGTAATTCAGCCGAGAATAATTTATTTCCAGAAAACATAAATATATACAAAAAAAAAATTAGTTAGGCATAATGTTATCGTTGTTACTTTTTGAAGAAAAAATAAACAATTTGAAAATGAATAACTTAGGGTCGGCAGGAGAGTTTTGAGAGCTCAAAACTTGATGACTATCTCATTGCTATCAATTAAATCGTTGTCATAGACTGGCAAAATTCGGGCTATTCTTGGCACTTCGGTATAGGTAAGGAAGTTATGGTTGGATAAAACTTGGTAAGGGGAATTTTTTGAATAGGCTTTGAAATATGACACTTTGTGATATGGTTTGATTATAGAAAGGAAGGTGAAAGGGCGTCGGGCATCGGGTGAACATGGAGTTGCTATGAACTGAGTGATAGGGGCTACTTGGTGAATTTGAGGAGATTTGGGGACTGAGTAGATCCCGGATTCGGATTTGGATTTTATGAATTTTAATGGAGGGTTGTTGAATTTGTTATCGGTTTGGCAATTGAGAGGGGCTTCTGTGCTTCTGTTGCAGTCGTTACAGGCCCAGCGGATTTTGAGGTGCCTTTTTATTCACAACAATTAGTTGTTGAGGAAGCTAAAAAATTTTAAACTCGAAATCTGGCAGAATGTTGACCTGGTTGGCGGTAGAGTTATTAGGGGCGTTAAAATTTTGCTTTTGAAGATTTGCCGGATTATTATTGATCTGAGCAGCCACTACTAAATAGATTAAGTAAGAGAATAGAATTAGAATAGCTAGGGCAGCGATGATTTGCTCATTACCGTACGATGTCCTCCGCTGCGAAGAAGAGCTATGTTTTCGACTGCAAAAAATGCAACAAACAGCTGACGAGGAAGGACGCTCTCACGGTGAATTGAATGATTTCGACTACAGGTACTTTGTTACCAAAAATGGATGCTTGGCTAACCAAAATGGTATTTCTTCCCTCTTTTTGATTTGGTAACAAAGTACTCTCATGGGCTGGAGATTATATTCTTGAATGTTCAGGACAACGTATGCATGGCCGATGACGCTCTGTACCATGCGAAACACTTCAAATGTGAACGATGCAAGGCTAGGGAATTTTATCTCTCTGAAAAAGATCTTTTCGAGATAATTGATCTCTTTTTAAGACGGACCTGGCCTCGCGCTCGTTCTTCAAGGCGTCCGACAACGAGCCGCTCTGCGTTGACTGCTACATGGTCGAGAATAACCCAAAGTGTCACGGTAGTTTGTCTTGTTCAGAATTAATTGGCAAAATTGAATTTCCACATATAAGTTCAATTTAGTTTTGAAGTTTGAAGCTATTTTTTTTATTTAATATGAAATTCCACAGATTATTGAAAATCTATAACTCCGACTTGAATTTGAATTTCTCGTAATTTGCAGTGTGCAGAAAGGCGGTATTGGAGACGTTTCTGAAGGAGCTCGGCAGCTACTATCATCGCGACTGCTTCAAGTGCCACTTCTGTCGCAATCCCATCAAAGGTACCATTTTAAATTCCATTTCAAAATTCTGGCACATCTTTCCCTACTTATTATTTTCAAACATCTTTTTGCTATGTAGTCTTGCAATGTTCAAGTAGTTTTTTTTAAAGGATTACTGTAACTTTCATCGTCAACGAATTCAGATGACGTCTACGTACTCTACAACGACGCCGTCTACGATGAAGACTGCTTCTATCTGGAGACCAAACTCGGACTCAAGCCGGATCGGTACCATCTTCGTTTTCTTACTTTAAAGAAATAACACTTTTACAGACTCTTCGAAAAGAAGACCGAACCTGATCATATCGGCTGAATATCAGATGAACTAAATAAACATTTCACCTTTCTCCAAAAACCGAATCGAACAAATAAAAGTATTGACTGACTACAATAACCGTCATTGTCTAATTGAAATATTGGTTGTGAACCACTTTACAAGTCTCTGAACTTATTGAATTAGGAATGAATTTTTGCAAGTCCCGGATCAGATTTCTCAAAACTCGACCCACAAAAAATAGTTCACCTTTTCAAGAGAGAAAAGAACATATCTTCTTTTCTCTCTCGATATCACATACTATTTTTTCCGCGAGTCGAGTTTTGAGAAGTCTGTTGTCTGTTTGAGATGTTGGCTCAACCGAATGAACTTCCCCTGTCTCTGGAATTGGAGCAGGTCTATAATGCGGCGATTTCCGCGTGTCGTTTGGTGACGATTTCGGGGCCCACGGCTGATCATCAGCATCGGTGTTTTGTCGTCGCTGGAACTTCTGCTGGTATTTCGTCATTCTTTACTGTCAATGACTGATAACTTGAGAGGAAATAAGTGATGCATAAATTCGAGTATGCAAAGCATGTATTATGTATTCAAAGACAGTTGTCAACCTCGTTTCTTGAATATGATATAATAGCGTAGAGTCTGCTGCAAACCGCGTTAATTACCGAACATCAAAAGACAGTCTCATTTGCTTCATCTCAAGTATCGGTTATTGACAATGATGATTATACATCATTTTCTGCAGAAAAATGCATATGTTCAGGCAAAAGAATCCACTTTATTAAAGAAAAAATTTTTTAAAGTATTTATTTTAAGGAGAAATAAACGCGATCCCCTGCGACAGTGCGAGTGCCCACTGCATTCTGATGCCAACACGACACCCAAATGCTATTTCTGCGATTGCAGCTGGATGCTTAACCAGACCAGCAAAGTCGCAGCCTAATGGGATGAAGTAGGATTTTTGTAAACCTGATTCTTTAGTTCTAAATTTTCAGGGAAATAATCAGTATCTCCTCAGACGGTACGCTCTTCTGCACAGCTCTGACCACTCAAAATATTGCGTCCTCAGTCTTTTATCAGATTATTCAGGCCAGTTTTGTTTTTTTTTTTTTTTATTTTAAAAATTATCTGTTACTTCATTATCAGCGAAAAGTCTAAGAGCTTTACTTTATGAGAAGAATAAAATGTTTAGTTGAAGTTTAATGCCTATTATTTCTGGTAAGTCGATGATAAAATGGGAACAAATTTCAGTCGATGATAAAATGGGAACAAATTTCAGTCGAACGTAAATGCAGCTCACATTATGGACGTGGACAAAGACGGCTGGGATGAGTTAATCGTTTCCATGACTGATCGGGTAGTGAGGACTTTCAGATACGAGGTAAGGCATTTTTATCTTTTATCAATTTTATCATTCATCCTTGAAATTTTAAATTATGGAGTAATTTCAAATGAAATTCTTATCAGTTTAATCATGTTGCTTCAAGACTGATAAGAAAAGACTCACGCCCATCCACAAATGGGATGTGCCCTCGCAAATCACGGCCTTTGCCATCGGTGAATCCTCTGCGAACCTCTGTGGAGTCGAGATGTGGCTTTCTCAGGTCTCCTTTCTCATTATTTCAAATTCAAAAAATAAGCCCGACCGTCTTTCAGATGGCCGCGAATTACTATGTGAATTTGGATCTTTCCAAATCTCAGGCCAACGTATTCCCGGGCAGCGTCTACGCGGACTCTCTCATCATGCCTTATCGGTCATTTTTAAAATTAAATGTATAAAAAAGTAATTTAATTAAAAACGTACAAATATTTTGAGAATAGACCCCCTACATTATACATCGCCGGAACGCCGACACTCCGTCTGTATTAGACACCGGATTTTAGGGTAGGAGAGTGTAGGAAAAGAGAAGTAAGGAAAGCGAGCTGATGTCTTTGACAGACGGTGTCGGTGTTCTGGCGGTGTATAATGAAGGGAACCTTTTACTAGACCTTTTCTTCGGAAATTCAATTTTTTATTGAAAAGACAATAATGGATCTGCAGCTCCCTGTATATTTGGTTGGGCACGTCGTCTTTGGTGTCGATAATCATCGTTGGTAAGTCTGGGTTTTCCCGATAAGAATAGTCGACTAAAAGATGACTGTAAAGCGAATCAACGCGAGCGGTTGCTGCAGAATCCGTGCGGTCCGATTCGCTCTGCCGCAGCACTCAAATTCAACTCCTTCAACGTGGTCGTCACTCTACACGCCACGGGCAAAGACCTCCTCATCTACGGGTACAATGAACGCAATATCAAGGTACGCAAATTCGCCTCCTACACTAGCTACGCACACTGTTCTTCTCTTTCCAATTCATTATATGCTTGAAAAAGAGCGAGCCCTCTTCCTCGCACACAATTTTACGCGTCCTTCCTTTTTCGCTCTTCTCCTTCCGTACTATTTCTTCCTCGCTGCTGAAAGAAAAGAAGAGCAATTTCTACAAAAGGGTACGAGTAACTTGAGGGTATCTAATGCAAGAGGTCTGCAAATCTATGATTTAGAATACTTTTCTCCTAATACTCATTCTCCCTCATTTTGAAAGGAAACTACTCCAATTCAGAATTTTATATTTTACCATCCCAAAAATTTCGTAATTTAAAAGTTAACATAATCAAACCTCAACGTTATTCTCTCTATCTTTGATGAAAAATAGCGCGGGAAACACGTATGCTAATTTTCGAATTCCAAAATTTACAGACTTGTTAGATAAAGGGATATTTTTTTAATGTTCAGGACTCCTCGATAGCGCCGATCGCTCGAGTCCGATCACTGTGGCGATCAGACATGCTGACTGCGTGTCATTGGGCCGACGACATTCTAATCGCCTTGTCCGATTGCTCTGGGCGGATCAACGTCTACCGGCTGCCGATCACCACGCTCAAATCACTCATCACTAATTCATAAATGGCTAAATATCCTATTTTAATATCTGTAAATAAAAAGTATTTGCGATGGAGAATGGTATAATTTGAATGAAATGAAGACCATCTTTTATCAAAATTCCAATTGCAGCTACTTTTCATGATTTCTACAATCTCGTACAAAGAATTAGTAAATGATTTGTTCACAAGACATGCCATTTTATTAGATCTTCTTTTATCATTAAGAAAAGGGGCAGAGACGCAGGACCCACGATCGAATGGTGGGGGCGGTCTGAAAAAACAACATCCATTCATGTTTGTCTGTTTTTGAAATTTAATCAAATTTCTTGACTTTGTCTTTAATTCGTTCCAAACGTAACAACAAATGCGTGATCTTCAAACTTGTTCACTTCTTATTTCCGGATCCGACGACGACGACGAACAGCGCTGTTGTGACGAGTTGCAGAGGGATGGAAAATGTGAAGAATGGTAACATTGTGTGAGCGAAGTGTTCTCGCAGAACACAGCCGAATGATTAATAAAAATTTAACTAATTTCAACCATTTGATACTCAGAAAATTAACTATATGCTAATTTTCCGTATTAATGGAACGAAGAATTACAAAAAAATAAGCTTCGCAGAATTTTGGTAAAAGTATTTTGCTATAAAAACTCGTAGGCAGCTACTATATGACAGAGTCTATGGTTAATTAAAGGGCAGTAAAGTGAGAGTAGGAAGATACTCTCCATCATATAGTAGTTTCCAGACTCGCATTAACAACGCTATCAACATCAGCCTCGCATTGGGGGTATGACAGAGCTGCATGCCACTCGGTCTGAAAATTACGATTTTTTGAAAAATCTGCATTTATCAGTATATTAGAAAAATGGCCTAAAATTCAGACATTTGAATATTGAAATACGGCACGCATTCGAAATTTTCTGGGTTCAGCAAGCCAAAATTTGACTTTTTGGAAAGTACATACACTAACCTATCTGCAAATGCCATATATTGACATGAAATTATGGAAAAATTGCTTAAAAAATTCCTACATAAATTTCTGTTGAACAGAAAATTTGCTACCGAGTATCCGTACTTACTTCTTCCCTTTATCTAGATGACGCATTATTTTGGTCATTAAGCATAGACTAACACCTGCCCTTTTATTTTATCATCAAGGTTCAAGGTTTTTCCCTCAAAGTTCTCATATCAAGAAAAGTCGGTACGAAATATTCAAGTCATCGAAAAGAAATAATTGTGTCTGTCTGCGTTAACTTTGAGTTATTTGCGGGTATTTTAGTTTCCATAAATTGTGTCTGAGTGTAGGGATGTAGAATGGGAGATATTTTCTCATTTCTCATGTGATTATCGCCGATCTCATTACAGTTTTCGCATCTAGAAAACGGGGCTTCGGACGTGGTGCCTTGCTTGACGCCTTGACAACGCCTGCAGAGCTTTTTCCCGTGGAAAAATGCGAATATTGCTCGATAATATAATCAAGTTAGTGGTTGATAAGCTAATATGATTTCCTATAAAATTTCTGCATAGATTTTCATATATCTGATACCTGAATATGGATATTTTAAACCCTGTTTTCTCTGCTACAAATTTATAACTCATATTATTGCCTTTCAAATAGAATGCACATACTTCGTTTTCCAAATATTCTTTTATTCTTTCCGCACAATCTCATATTTCACATTTGCAAATTGTAATCGAATACCCACTACCCAGTTTCTACTCTTTACCTTTTTGTTGCTAGAATCGCGAAAATCTAAGGTTATTTACCTTTCCTTTTTCTTCCAGCTCCTGACTCTGCAATTCCACAACTGCATCATCGTTCATAATAGGCGGGTCCAGATTTATGGACCCCTCAACCTGACTTCCGATTTCCTGTGTGCTTCTGAAAGCAATTTTCAGGTCCACAAACTCGACTCTTCCAAACCGCATAAACCCGAAAATATTGGGCTTTTTCGAGAAGATCCCTAATTTTTTGCTTTTCTGCACTGAAATATCCATATGAAAGGCTTCAGAGATGACTTTTTGCCTCGTAGCAACACAATGCGTGTCTTGTCATATTCAATTTAATTAAATCAAATTCGAAATATGATGTCAACAGCTCTATTTGAAAACCGCGAGACTACGAGACCACGAAACATAGACGAGTAGCATAGAGTTAGAGTAGGGTATGGGGAATGATAGGTTTTCTTTTCTCACACTATTTCTCACGTCCCGTGGTTTCCAAGTTGTCATGTTAACATTGCTTTTCGAGCTGTTTTTGGTAAACTTGTTTTGGTCCCCGGAAAATTGCAGTTCGATTGAATACATTTGTCTCTGACTTTCTGGCTTTGTGACTCTCTGATTTAATCTGATAATCGTTTCTATTCAAAGGGCGCATGGGATTTGAATGATGGAATGGAGAATCATAGTTTGTAGGTGGTGAATCGTCGAATTGTCAATTCGTGCTTGACAGGACAATTTTTAGAGTAACATAAAAATTTCTAATCTCAAAAATCTTATACAAAGGTTGGGGAAACTTCTTGATTTCTTCATTTTTTACGTGATACTTGTCAAGTTGATGAATTTTCTGGGTACTTCATAGTTTTGAGAATTCGAGTGGCGTATATCAGCCGACTTTCGAAACTGTTCTTTCTTCTCTCCTCCTATCTTTTGCGTTGAGCCATTCAGTCGACAGTTCAGCCATGAGACTCTTCGTTTGTTTGCCTGTTTGCTCGACGAGTTTGCTCAAACTTTATCTCCTTCTCATTTCGAATTTCTTCCACGTCTTTTTTAATTTCGACCATTCCTTTAATTTGGTGTTTGGAAAATTCAGAACTTACCTAAATAGCATGTAAGGTTAGGAAGATTAGGAAGACAGAAAAGCACCACTCTTTTCTCCATATTATTTCACAAGTTAAAAAGTAGCGAATTTTCAATATATCATTGCTCCACATATGGGCACGTTTTCAATTTCCAATTCGAAAGTGGGCAGGGCTTTGAGAGGAGAAGTGATGACTGTGGTTTGTGCCTTTAAAAAAGGGACAGGCATTTCAATTTGAGTCCTTTTTCTCTTTGAACGGAGATTGGCACTTTTCCTATGGAAAATAGCACAGATTCGCGACGATTCTTTTGATTTCTATTTGTTTCTTAATAATAATAATAATAATTTTAGATCTGATACTTTAAATATTTTCTAAAATCTCTAAATATGACGGCTTCTGGTAGTGGAGACGAAGAGCAAAAGTCCGAACTTAACGCTGTCATTCTGGGACATTCGCATAAATCAGCTTTCGTAAGTTTAATTGATATTTGGACTTCACATACCTCTAGGTCATTCATATATATCTTATCATATCACATTGAGTCATTCCAAACACTCCTTCATCCCTGTACAAACATTCAAATGCGCGATTCATTACCTCATGATTCATTCTCCCTTCCTCTCTTCAAAGGAACGACACATTTTTCGAGCGATTCAGGACAAATTTTGATAAAATCGATGATGACGCTATTTTTCACTGAAAATCCAATATTACACCGAAATTGAATGCGTCTATCTATCTATTGAAAGAGACTTTCTATTTTTAGCGGTTCAAAAGAGAATTTTCAAAAATTCAATATAACGCCTCCAGAATTTAGAAAAATGATATCAAATGTTGATTTTTTTAGGTTTAAACTGTGATTTTCGTATAGCTATAATCAATAGGTTTTTCATTTATGGACCGAAAATTCCATTTCACACCCAACTGCTGCATCATATCATTTTGACCGCGTGAAAAACTTCAATCCTTCCTCATTCAAGAAGAGCAAATATTGCTCGTAAAATGCTCCATTTACGACTTTTTGTTAGTAGATTACATTTTCTACACGAAAAATTGCGGAATAGTTGACGTGTGTTAAATGCGTTTAATTCGACGAAAGAAACTTGCGAAATCGCTCAAGTGAAAGAAAAGAAAATATTTTGCAAAATGTTGGAGAAAATAATTGCTCGTGCTCTGAATGACTTTGCTTCTTCTGAATCATTCCAAAATAAATATTTTCAGTTTGAAAAACTCTGCAAGTCCGCATCGTACTATGAGCGTCATGTGGCCTATCAGGATACGCACTTTCTTACTGTACAAAACCAAATCATCAAGTTTACTGATCCCGGATTGGTAAGGAGAATCCTCAGAAAACACATACACAGTTTCCGAATTCAGGCAAAAACCGGCTTCCGAGAGATGGAACTCAATTTAGCCGACCTCATAATTCTATGCTATTCAGCATTTTCGTTAAATTCTCTAAATCAGTTGTCAGCGCTCAAAAAGGACCTGGAGTTGCATAAAGATGTATGTTTTAAGTAACCTATTCCCATCGCTTGTAGTAATTTAATTAGACACTACTCATGAGAAAATAGAAATGCTTATAGTTGAGCGCCGCGGATTTCTCAAACCACTTGATACTTTTGTCCGAGATGTGATAAAAATAAATAGAGCCATGGTGAGATTCTCCCCGTCAAAATCACAAATATTTGCCTTCTCAATGAAAACATACAGAAGCGCGAAGAAAATAGCATTTTACTCGAGTAATTTTATCATTCGCTTTTAGACGCCAACTATCATAATTTGCGATGAAGATGAGTATGTTGAGGAGGACGACGAACATACCACGAAAATGAGTGGATCTGGATCGACTTCTGAAGGTATACACCATCTGAAACAAGATATACGAAATTCCCAATCCCTCCATATCCAGGCTATGAATCGGACCCGGAAAGCAGGTCTTCATCGATAGGCAGACACAAGTCGATGGAACGTATTGTCAGGGCCCACGATGACAATGCAGCTTCTATAGAAGAAGTCATTTCAGCTTACTCTACTTTTCAAATAATAAATATATTTTAGGGAAGGCATTTTGCCTTGGAATTAGGACCTAAATGCACGTTCGTGCAAATTAATTCGAGTAAATTCCAAGAAGGGCAAGCTTTCCTTGAAAGTTTGCTTCAATCGGTCAAATCTACGAAGATATCCAGAAGACGTTTGACTTTGGCTAATATACGGTAGATTGATCTATTAACATAGATATTTTATATGTAAATGTTCAGATTTCCTCGAAGACTATCAAAGTCTATGGATAGGCAGGAGAATCAGATCAAAAGGGATTCGCTTTCGACAGGAAAGAGCGAATTGGCAGAGAAAAGTTCCGAAGAGAAGAAATTAAAGTCAAAGAGTACTTCGTGGAGTAATTTAACGGCTCTGGCAAGGAGTTCGAGAAGTAACAGATCTACGAAATCGAGTAAATCTACTGATAATCAATCTAAAGCCTGTGTTATCATGTAATTCTTATCACTCTTATCAACACGAGGTACCTTTTTCACTCATACAATAGTTCTAGTTTGAAATAACGGGCGCTACGTTTTGCCAGCAAAGTTTATTTAATCTCGGTGAATTATAACGTCTTTTCGAGTGTCATTTCAATAGATTTCTAGTCGGTTTTTGATAACTTATCAATAAAAAATGTGCTTTGTTCTGTTTTCTTGTTCAAATGAGTGTCTATCAACCAGACTCATCTGTTTAGAAATTTATTACCTTTCTCGGAGACGGGAAAAGATGAGACATGAGGCAGGAAGGCATAGAAGGCATATTCATCAACATGCTCAACAGATAGACGAATCGCTCACGCAGACATATTGTTGTCCTAACAAATACTACCTACAAATTATATCCAGATCTTTCCAAACATCTCTAATTTAAATTTGGTCTGTTTAGTCTGAAAAAGCAAATTTCCCGTGTGTATTTCGTATTCATGGCACGACTGAGCCAATTTTTCAGGCTACCTCTCAAAATTGGACTATAAATTTTCGATATAGTCCCAAAAATTTCGAGAAAATCTGCAGTTCCTAAAGATCTCTATAAAAATCGCATTTTACCTCATACCATTTTGGGCGCTTTTTTTGTTCAATATACGCATTGTGTAATTCAATCTCTATTATTGCGCGCACTTTGTTCTGTTAGTATTCGTATTCCGCTTCACATTCATAATTCCTAAATTGAAGTTATCCTTAGAGAGAATGCAAAATGAAGAGAAGAAGAGATAATTCTTAATAGCATCATTTATCAAAGCCAACACATTCGGATATAAACACGCACGTTTTGCAGAATTAGGCTTCTTTTGGGACATCTAATGTCTAATGTCCATAGGTTATGAGGGATTTCATGTATTCCATATATCTCGATATTCATTTTGGGATATCTGGCTCTGCCCATTCCGAGTACATATCCTACTTTTCATGAGAGTCCTTTGTAAATGCTACCCATTCTTCCTACCTTAATTCAGTATCCTTAAAGAAAAACCTCGGACTTTTATCAAATTCCGTACATATCTTTGTCTTAATATATGAAGTGTTGTATTTCGTTTTTTTCCTAATTTGCCCCTCCTTCTCCTTTTTTCTTTTTGTTCACCCATTCCAAAAGTCGTTCAGCTAATTTGCTGATTGCTCTCCACGCGAGTTTCTTCCTTTTTCCAAGGGTTTGTTCTGCAGTTTTTCTATCTTTCTATAGTTGCGACATGTGAGAATTTTCGTATTTTCCGCGGAAAAATTTAGCCACACCTTCTAAAAATAAGCCCCGCCCTCATGAAATACAGCTTCGCGCAAGTGCAATTCCAGCTATAGAGCCATTGGCATAGGGGAACGGGCCCTGGAGAGATGCACGGCGTGAATAATTAAAGCGGTTAATTTTCGGCCTGCGCCTTCGTTTTCAGCCTCATTCAGAAGAGTGTCGACGAGTCTGCCCTCTACTGGATCAATTTGTAGCAGAAAGTCAAACCACATTTCCAGCTCCCACCTATTTTTATCTTTCGCCTAATAAAATCTAGATTTATAGCAATTTGGAAAAGTAACCCATGCTCAGCAGGCGAAATATCTTCGTGCTAGGCTAGCGTAGAATTCTTTTTTGCACACTATTTCGCCTGGTACTTACTTTTGCCGGTCTTCTAGATCTATGCCATGATGTCATATTCTTATGCAGACTCCTTTCTTAGTTGCAGCAGCAAGCTTAAACTTGAACCGCTTTCATGGCTTTCTTTTTCCATTTTTGATTAATGCTTTCTGAGATTTTATGTTGCTGATCTACGGTAAATCCTCCATAAATCTCTCAGATTTATGTCCAAGTCGGTTTCAATTTAATTTATCTTCTGACCGCTCGCTAATTTTTTCCTGAGCAGGTACAAAGCTAACAACGAGACCCATAATTTTATTATTCATGGTCCCCCGAGGCTGTCTCTTTGCGTTTTTGCAATAAAGCCCCGCAGCTATTTTTATTCTTAGCCGAGAAACTGAAGAATGTGTGGAACTCAATAGTCTATGTCCGCAAATTCGGCCGCGATGCGTCTACCCAAATCTAAAGTAATTTCCGTTCAAAATATCGAGTATCCGCAATTCAAAAGATTGTTGACAGGGAGGCAGGCGCCAGCGGCTACAGTACTCTGGGTTATGATAAGGATTTGGAGGTAATAAAAGCGCTGATAAGGGACGGATAAGACTGATAATGCCTGTGGTTGCTTCCGTTGTCTCCGTCGGTTGCCTGGGCGACGAATTTTTGAGAGTTGCTCTCTCGATTTTTGCCGCTGATAGGCATTTGAGATTTTCAGTCGACTTTGTGCATCGATTCTGGGCTTGGGAGACAACTTTCCAATTTGTACATTTTTACCCACGGATTTTCAATGTTTTTCTCTCTATTTGAAAAGACTACAATTTTAGTTCCTCTTACCTGCGCATTTTGCCTGCAAACCAAAACTTTCCCAGGTAGATGAAATTACACAAATCATATATGGCACGGAACGGATATGTATTGAATTTTATCTTTTGTAAAGCAAATATGCATTCCTTCATTACTACATCATTTCTATTTGTCCGATCTCCAAATACAGGGCTTCTCTTCAAACCTGTGATTTTTATCCGGCTTTCTTTAGCTTTAGCTGGCTAATCCTTTTCTGCTATTGAAGCAGCCATATTTTGCATTTAGACAGAGACAAGTGGACTTAGATTTTTTGGTGATAAGGATGAGAGACTTATTCAGCTGTACATGCTCAGTTTTAGTAATATTTATTATTGAAAGGCTATTCATACTTCATCAATTATTTCTTCATTTACACCTCACCTGAAGCTACCCTTCAAAACAATCCACTTTTCATGCAAATTATCTGCAAACTCATTCTTTTGACGTCATCTTACAATTTTCTTTCCTTTCTCTACAGTAGTTTTCAATATCTCGACATCAACTCATTGCCAATTCCGTATCTCAGATTACATGTGTTTCGTTTTTCCCAATAGCAGTAATTTTCTACATCTCTGCGCGCTCTCCCTCTCTCTTCTATTGTCGTTTTCTAAAATTGGTCCGGCTTTTGCATCGCATTTGTCTCGGAAATGGATCGTCCTTACTGCTTCGTTCAGGCGGCATTCGGCCTGCAGCCGCTTCGAGTCATGAATTCGCCCGTCAGGGAAAAGGAGCGGTCTTCGCTAAGTTAGTCCACTTTTCCCGGATTTTAATCTTACCTAGACAAGACTTAGGTCCAGATCTTAATTACAGAACCCCCCTCCTTAAATGTCAGTTTTTCATAGAGAAATTTGTCTTTACACATCCCACACTCCCTACAATTTTCTTTTCTGGCCCAAAGCCTGTCTAAGTCAGTCAATTTTTTCGCGGATTTTTCATTGATCCTTGCAATTTTTAGCCGGTCAGTCAGTAGACACAGCGAGTTTTCGACGATTTCTCAACGATAAACGGAAAAACTACAGAAATCGGAGCCTGGTAAGTCAGTCAAAAATCGAAAATAGCGTACCTCAATCTAAAATGAATTTTTCTGGACTTTGATATTCAGATAAGACATCTTTGAAGAGAAAAAGTGCCAGGTATATCGATATACCAATATATGAAAATGAGATTTGTCCATAATTACATTTGCGCTCTTTCTAGCCTTCACATTTCTAATGAACTTTGGATATTATTCACCAGACGATAATTGTATTTTGCCTGGGGATTTAAGCTTTTCCCCTCTTCCTCTCGCTCGAGGAGAACGCACTCGGAAAAAATACTCCAATGCAACACAAATGGCAATGTGAATTCTGAAAATCGCGCACAAAAATAATCGAATTCACCCACCTCCTCAAAATACAAATTCACGAGAAAATATTCCTAGAATGCATTTCTGTAAAGTGTTTTTCCCCTACTACTTCAGACGAAATTATCGCGAATTTGCTCGTTTGTCTCTTAAACTCAGAGCCTAGTCACCGGAAAAGAGTCATTTGTATTTGGAATACGAGGGCTCAAAATGCACTTTCCCTGCATGCCCAACCATAAACTAATGTTATAACATAGTAACTCTGGCATACCTGACGCTATGGCCATTTTGCACTCACATTAGGCACATAAAGAGACCTATGGTGAAAAAGCGAGAACACTTCTAAAGCATCGAAAAGCCCATTTAGGAGAGGTTGAAGTTTGAAGGATGAAACACATGTTTATGAAGGATTTTAAAATTCAGAAAAATCAATAAGAATTTTGGAACATGAAATGCTTAGGGCCCTACAATAGCCTCGGCTCCTTCTGTTGAGCAGGAAGACTACCGTACACCAAGACCATCCTTCGATAAGACAGCCGGCAAAAGTTTCGATCTGAGTGCAAGTCACCAGGGCCCTACAACTTCCGACTCCAACGGTCTAATCAAGGTAAGAATAGGATAATTTTACTTATGACTATCTAATTTGTAAACCATATGACATCATCACATGTTACATAAGCGAAATAGGCTGTAGGCTATAGTTCGATATGATATTCCTTGCAAATATTTTCGCATTTCTATTTTATGTAACATTTTCTTCAAGTTTTAATCTTCTCGTAAGACAAACTTCCCGGACATAAAAATGCGTGCTCCAACTTTCCATAGTTAATTTTTCACGGCGAGGGCAAAGCATAAAAAATCAGGTTGAATAGCCTATGCTATGAATGCGTGCGGCGCGACTCATTAGTGCCACAAATTAGGTATTCAACAACCTCAGGTAGAGATATATGGGATTTCATACCTCCTCAGAAGTCATATCTTCATATCTTTCATCGTCCGGCATGCTATATGATGATTTTCTGCTCCATTTGCACTTGCCCTGTTTGGAATTTCAAAATTTGCAGTCGTCCGAGGATCCAGCCTATATGGCCTCATGTTTAATTCTTCGGGCTTTTGTCCGTAGCGTACCTCTCCAAACTAATTCTGGTCGATGTTTTCCCCGATGCACTTGTCAGTTCTTCTTTTCTTCTTCTCGACACGACCCTAGATCCCCGTCCGTTGCATGCTAGAGCGTCCAGTTTTTCGGTTGTCGGTTTAAAAGATGCCGTCTAAAATTTTTCGTCTCGATTGTTTGAATGAGAAAAAAGGTCTCCTTGAAGCATCTTCTTCATTTTCGAATTCTTCAATTCTGCACATTCAACCAGGCCCATAGAAGAGGCTACTATAGACATTAGTTTTCTCGCGATCAAATTAATTTCTTTCGGAATTCAAAGTTCTAAATTTTCTGGCAGGAAGGATAAATCTTGCGCTATTGACATGCTCTATTTTCTCTTCTATTCTTCGAGGATTTTCCACTCGTCCGCGCGTTTCGGATTACCAATTTAAACGGGCGACATTTTTCACGCCTTTGGCTCTCACATTTCCTTATCCTTGCAAGGCTAAAGACTTTCTTAACTTCGCGAGATTTTTCCGGATCTTGTTTTAAAACTTCAAAAATTCCGTTAAGTTATTGATAAGAAATGCTCAAAGCGCCAGCGCCCTCTAAGCGAAGGGATTCAACTTTTCAAGAGGTAAAAAACTTGGAACAAAAATATGATTTTTATGACTTACTTGTTTAAACAAAAAATTTTAGGTTTCGACCGATTTCCTGAGATTGAATGGAAACAGACAACAATTTCGCAATCTTCTGTCAGCCAGAAAAAAGATGGGCTCTTTGCCACCGGCCTATACAAGAATTGACTATAGTCGAGAATCTCTTGATTCTAATCGTAATGTTTTTAAAAATGACAAAACCAGGTCCTGAATTTTAGGAGGAGGACATCATGGCCCTGTAATTACTGTGGAAGACACGGGATCTCAATTGAAGATCAACCACATTCGCTCAAACCCTGCGGAAAGACTAATTGAATCGCAGAAAAGCTCATTTGAAAAAGGTTTTTATTTGAAATTTCGGCGTTGTTTTTAATTAGAAAATTAAAGGCGCCGTAGCATTTTGTGAGAGTAATGGCTCTGCCGGCACAAGACATACGTCAGGTCATTTTAAACGGAATAATAGCCGATATGGGGTGCCGGTCGATTCGAGCCAAGTCAAACTGGTATACCGAGTCAGATCCGAGAGATTGTCAAACAGGTAATAGAGGTTCTGATAATTTGATCAAACTGACCATTTTGTTATCAGAGTCCGAATTACCGATAGAGCAGTGGCGTTGGCCCTGATTGGGGTGGTTGTCATGATGATCGATTCCGAAATTACATCGCAGAAACTGTTTGGAATCGATAAGGCACATCATCATCTAATCACTTATTTTGTCAATTTGGACATTTAGATGCATCCTGTATCCCTATTACTTCGATCATTCATAGCGCTAACTACAATTGCATTGCTTGTGCAAATCGTGCTCTATCATGCCAATGATATTATGGTATTTTTTATCATTCATTTCAGAGGATCAAACAGGGCTGTAAATGTTTAGACACGCACGCACACACATATTTACACGCATAACGAGATAGCATGTCTTTTGGAGAGAGAGAGAAAGGGATGATCTCCCTATGCTCTATCGGAAATACACACTATTTCATTATGCGTGTACATGCACACACGTATCTAAACATTTACAGCCCTAGGATCACATTTTCTTAAGCTCGATTTGGTCGACTGCGGTGCTGACGATTGGAGAGTGGTTTTAACGCCAGAAAGAATGTGCCAATTCCTTATCGAATTTACAATCTGCATGATATGTCCTTTACCTGGTATATATCAAGAATTTCAAGTTTCGAAGCTTGTCAAAAATTCGACTGCCTTCAGGAACCGGCACTATGAGATGGTCGTTCATTGAATCTAGCCGATCTATTCACGCTACCCATTCCGGCAGGACTTTCGATGTTAGAGAGGTAAAACCAGAAACTCCGAAGTTTGGATAAACCAAGCCATGTCCCTTTCATTTAGGTTCCCGTGGACGTGCTTCTGTCCATGTTAATGCTGTGCCGATCGTATTTGTTCGCCAGATTTATGGTTCTACACAGTAAACAATTTCAGGTATTTGAGAGATTGTAATGCCTCTTTACAAGTATAGATTTAAGGACGCTTCGACTAGAACTCTAGCCGCTCTAAATCGAATCCAAGTTAATTTTTCGTTCGTTATGAAGACTGTACTTGATCAAAGACCCCTACTTTTTCTTACAACTTTCACGATCATCTTCTGGCTGTTCATGTCGTGGGCCTTCGTCACTCTGGAAAGGTGAACAAGCTGATCTTCATCGAGCAATTGCTGATTTATGATTTCCCTGTAGATTCGGCCTTGAAGACCAGGATGCTCCATCGATAATGTACTCGAATGCGCTGTGGTTTATCGCAATTACGTTCATGCTAAATGGGTATGTTTAGAGAGCGCAGGTTCTTCTTCAAAGTTGGTATCGGTGATATTTGAAGTATGCAGAATTATTGTCTGATCCGTCTTGAAGAATTTGTTAACAAAAACCTGCAACTCAGTTTTTTTGTTCAAATTTGAGTATTGTTTTCCCCAGGTATGGAGACGTAGTTCCCCAGACGAACGCTGGCAGAATTCTGGCTATATTCGTCGGCGTCATGGTACGATTCAGAATCCTCACGCGACAATTTGTCGTCGTCATCATCTTATAATTTCAGGGAGCCATAATTTCCTCAATTCTAATTGCGGTGATTTCGAGAAATATTCTTCTATCTCAGGGACAAAGGAATGTTAATAATTTCATGTACGACAGCAAGCTGACGAGAGAGCACAAGCACGCTGCAGCGAGGGTGACAATTTATCTTAAAAACTGGCAAGGGCTTATTTTTGTTTATTTAAATTTAGGTTCTCCAACACACCTGGAAAATCCACGTCTACCTGAAGGCCGGCGAAGGGTTCGACGGAAGACTTAGGGCCCAGCAGAGGAAATTCCTCAGGGCTATTCATGCGTATGGTCTGAAGAGTTTGAATTGAGTTGAAACGGCATTTCAGATTTCGATCCATCAAGAACGAAATGCGCGTTTTCAGCGAGTGTAACTCTGTCAATGCACAGCAAGTTACGAGGGTAAGAGATAAATGGGATTGGGATAAAAGGGATAAACCCGGATTTGATATATCCACTTTAGTTGGTAGCAGAAATGCATTCCTCCATGCAGAAGTTGGTAGCTGCACAGGAAGAAATGCGGGCTCAGATCGAGGTTCTACAGAGGGCCGTTAGGAACCATTACGCACACGCGCATGGGGCCAACACTCCGACCCAAAGGTATGAGGATATATCATATATGAGGTCCCCTTTTGGATTTCATATTTCACATATCCGATTTAATTAGTGCAGCTGTTTCGCTTCTTCTTTTCCCTCACGATACGTTGAAGATTTCAAGGGGTATATAAAATATACGGAATCCCTTGGAATGAGTCGACGTTTGTCACGATTTCTAAAGATTTCCTCTCCATTCACGAATTGTTCAGTGATGTCCTCTGGGAGGAGCCGGCCTCCACAGCGCTCATCCCCACTGGCTCTTCACAACACACACAACACATACAGCACAGCCATCAGGTTACTGTAGTTCGCAAATGGGCGTGGCCTATTTCCAAGGTCACGTTCATTTCGGAAATTGCGTGTTTTGACCGACAGCTTGCATGAACACACAAACATGATCACCGTTGCATGCAATTAAGCTTGCCGGCGAGTTATGGCCTATGTATCATTTATTTATCTGAATGAGTGACTGCGAAGACTATGAACTTTGAGAAATTCAAATAAATTCGCAAAATTTTAGTGTAACGTCAGTACGAAACACGGTCTGCTTACGATCTAACCACGACGCCATTCAAATTGAACAAGGTGCAAATGATCTCCAACCCACTTCTTATTATAATTAATCTCGGATTAAAAAAATTTTTGTCCTATCAAAAGAATTATATTTGTAACATAATCTAAGCAAATTCATTTCGTGCCTTTCACTGTAAGAATACGGGAATTCAGCAACATTTTATCACAAGCTCATCGGCTCTTATCTAAGGGGAGTTTCCTGATCTTCTCATTTAATAATTTTAATCGGTATTTACTCTTCAACACTCACAACTTTTTGTTGTTTATTTTGATCTCTGCAAAAATGTTTTATCATCCATTGGATAAACAATTTTTACGACGACAACGTTTTTGTCTTTTGCATCGAAATTTCAATGTTTACGACTAGAAAATGACACGATCCTGAATATAAATTACGAAAAAATAATCCATTCTGAAAAATGAGCAATATTTTCGATATAGTAAAAGGCCTGAATGCAATGATTTATGCATTATATCGTGTCTTTTTATCGAAACCCCGCCCCCCACATTCATAGAATTCACGAACCAATTCGGGTACATAACTAGTTTCCGCCGAGTACTCTTAACCCAGGAAAGAACCAATGATCACTGAATAATCAGGTTGATCTTCACTTTGACTTTATTGAAAAGTGGGCAGAGCTTGGCATTTTGGGATCTCTATAACTCGCAAGTTCTTTTCCTCGCCACCTTTAAATTTAAACTTAGTGATTTGCTTCAGTGAACTGTAAACTACAGGAAAAGCTCTAAATCAAGTGCTCTTCATCTACTTTATTATTAAAAAGTGGGCAAGCTCGAATTTTCGGATTTGCAAGTGTTTGAACTCTCGTCATTTCGAGTGACTGTGGTATTGTGGTTGTCACTATCAAATTATCAGTGTTTGGTTGCCTTCCCTTTTCCTTTTCCTACTCTTCCCTTTCCCGTTTCTCACTCCTTTTATAGACTAATTGACATCGTCTTTCTCGTCGTTGCCTTCATATATCAATCATCTTCCTGTCTTCATCAATAATATCGTTCCTCTCCGTCTCTGACCACATCTTCGCAAGGCTAAAGAGCAACCATTTTGACTCTCCTTTCACAAACCCTTATCAATAAATCGATATCGTATCACTCTATCGAATTCAAAAATATCGATTGACCTCTTTCCTCCTTGAATTCTTTATCATTTTATCATTGTTCGTTTCTTCTTTCCTGTCGAGAATAGTTGATAATGTGCCACTGTACGTGCCGTCTATATTTATTGCATTGCTATTGCGTCTTTGCATTGATTTTAGTCCGTACGCGTACCAGCCATTTCAAACCAAAAAAAACCGTCTCTTTCTTTGTCATTCTCTTCCGCCAATTTATTCATTTCCCAGAAACGGGTCTGATTTTGACGCAAAGACGGATGAATTAGCGCCTCGTTGTGTGACGTCGTGCGAGGATTCTGAAGGCTGACGACGACGACTCAAGAATGACTACGGTATTCCAAGGCGGGCAGGACGTCACTGACACTGAGGATGAGGACGTGTTTGACGAAGAAGTAAGTCGACCCAGAATCAAGCAGTGAAAAACTTGTTCGGATATTTTGAATTGAGGGATTTTCTACAGTAAAGTGGATTATCCTGTTGAAAATGGCGTATAAAATGGGGGATTGGGTGATGTCTGGCGGTAGAATTAGCTGTTGTTATTTGAGGAGATTCCCCCGGAGAAGTCGCCATTCACTCGTGGATTCAAGCATGTCGACAGTGTGCGTCTGAAGTCTGTGGACGGTCCTGGACAACCTGGCCAAGCCAATCATGGATTGCCGCGCAGCAGTAGTTCACTTGCGTCCGTTTTTCTCTCATTTATTTTTTAAAATCTAAATCTGAGAAAAGTATCTTGAAAATGTTATTTCATAAAAAGAAAAAAAACAATTCTGTACAATAATCCCTAATTTATCCTCGTCTATCCTAGTTTATAATAGTTGTTTTACGTTGCGATG
Organism: Diploscapter coronatus; assembly: GCA_964036155.1. Classification (NCBI taxonomy): domain Eukaryota; kingdom Metazoa; phylum Nematoda; class Chromadorea; order Rhabditida; family Rhabditidae; genus Diploscapter; species Diploscapter coronatus. The sequence goes on along the minus strand of OZ038423.1, from coordinate 81,620,633 downwards.
CTAGATTTTTCGAAATTAATTTTCTAAAAGATGAAAAAAACTGATTTGTTTTCGAATGAATCAAATGGAAATTAAAAAAAAACATGTGATTTTCCTAGAAATTTTCGAATTCGAGAAAATTCGATTATTTTCAGTCGGCTGTCGATGTTCATTCGCCGCTCACTGCGCATCCCGTTTCGGTCGCAGCGAAGCTTCACAGGAGACCATTTCAAATGGGACGGGGCTGCTATGGTAAGTTCATAAAAGGTGCATCAAAATCCAAAAAAAGACTTCTTTCTCGAAACTTGTACAGTTCCCATTCTATGAAGCGTTAATTTCATTTTCATTAGACCGAAATGATATAAAATGAATATTTTTCTTTTTTAATTTCGAAACAAAACTTATTTGATATTAGTAAAATCAAAATTCTGCGAAGACCAATTATGGATATTCTCTGCTTGAAAGAATGGCAGCGAGAGAATATGCAAAGTTGAGAGAGTACAGAGAGAGAAGAGGAAAAGCCTAACAACTGCCAAAGCAGCCGGAGGCCATTGGATAATCGATCCACGCTTTTCACGCCTAGGGAAAATTGTCATCTTCGTGAATACATATTATTGTTTAGTCCAGAAATGTCGAAAAACGATGATTCAAAAGAGGTTAGAAATGACCGTTGTGATGTTGTGATGTGAATTCGATTCTCTCAGGCTTTATCGCTCTTTCCGAATACGTTTATTATTGTTTTTCCTGTGGGAAAATGTGGATTTGTATGAAAATCTATAAAAAAAAACATGAAATTTTTTAAAATAAAATAATTTCTGAAAGGTTTCAGGAGAACGCACGATGCTTCACGTCGAATTCGCCGACGAAGATGGGTCCTTCCGAAGTGCCGAATCGACTCGATGAGCTGCTCGACAACAAACGACTCAACAGAACTCAAAGGGTACTGTATTCGAATTTTTCAACCCATTTTCTGCAAGGTTCTAGTGTATTTATCCAAGAAAAACACAGGTTTCTGTATTTTCTCCGTAAAAGGAGTTCGTGAGTGGGGAAAGAGTGGGACTCTGCACTCTGAAAACACCGTTCTGTTCACTTCGTGCTCGAGCTTTTCCCTCTTTCTTCCCTCTCTCCTCCCCTTGCTCTCTCTCTCTTCTCCCTGTCCCTTTCATCCGGTTATTCCGGCCCGTTTTTACATTTGTATTGGCCTTTCTCCAAAACCCCGCCCACTTTTGAGTGTTTACCGAACTGTGCAGAAAGGGCGCCTCAGGCAAATGTCTGTCTGTTTCTCTCCCCCTATTCTTTCTATAATCTGTCTTTCTTTCCTTTTCATCTCTAATCTCTCTATTCATGCAGTACTATCTCTAGGACACTGTCTGTATTGCCCTTTTGCACTCCGACCCAAATGATTATTTCTCTGCCTGTCTAAGAGTTGCGTCCCTCCTCCTCGTCCCTCCCACTCGTTGTTTTGCCATATCATATTCGTACAGTTTCTAAGCTGCAGTTCCGGTGTAAAACCGCTTTAAAAGGAGGCAGTCTGTTATTGTACTGTGAATCCAAAAATGGCCTATTTTCAACTGCAGCCCAGCCCGGCTCCCAGGGTATCTCTGAAGGATGCGTCCAAATCGTTTAAATCCTCGCCGATTTGGAGATCCATAGATTCAGAAGATTCGGGCTATTCTGGCTGCTCGTTAGAGTCTTCAGACGATGCTAAATCTCGTTCTGAATCCGAATCCCAATTCACGCTCTCAGCCTCTTCATATTCCATATTCCACAAGCTTTTCCTGCTGAAAACCGATCATTCTAAAGTCATCAACGAAATCACCACCAAGAGCTTTGCCGAGAAGGATACGGTCTTTATTCTCATTTATTTTTTAAACATTTGAATTTTTTAAACTTTTGAAATTAATGAAAATAGACTAGGAAGACAAGAGATATTCCATTCTCATCACTTTATAATGGCACATATATTTTGGTACATTTTTGATAGTTATTGCTTCGATAAACTTGCCCTCAGCCTAATTTGTTGAAAATTCAGGTAAAATCGATAATTCGAAAGACGGATTGGCCGCCTCGGCACGAGATTCGACAGACGTTGTGGAAGGAGCTCTGCAGAGGCAAGGACTTCGACAGCAGCAGAAGTCTCTACATCTCTGAGCTCGAAAACGTCAAACGATCAAGTCATTTTTCTTTCAATTTTTAACAATGTTCAAAAAGAGATCATTTTCATGTTTGCCACAGACCCTCAAATCCACTTATCTTTTTTCTTGAACCTTTCAAAGTCTGCCCTTCTGGTCTATAGACTTTTAATCTTCTAGTGGTCACTCCTTTTGAAGACGGCGCTGATAAGAGTTCGAATGTCATGACACTAATTACTGATAACGCATATTACAGTTTGAAAAATCAACAAACATTCTATGTTTAGTAATGCTACAGAAAATAATCTTTTTTAGAAACTTTGCTCTTTTGAAAAGTGATTTCTTTAGAGAAATGATCTATTTTCGAAAAAAAATAGAGCCCCTTTCAGAAAGAACGACCCACCCGCATTTCCTGAAAGAGGATGGAGTCGTGATTCACAACTTCGACCTCAACGAGCGTGGAGCCTTGAATCTAATGAGTCTGCTTACAGTAATCGAGCGCATGCGTCCCGAAGTCACTTCCGCTCCGGTAAGTGACAAACCAACAAACAGCTCTATTTTTATTTATCCAAACAAATGTTTCAAAATAGTAACGGAAGAAGAAACTAGTTTCTTGTGGAAAATATGAATTATCTGATTCATGCTATGAAAAGGATCATTTTTCTGATAACGAAAAATGATAGTGAGTCGTGTCTTAGAGATGTTACGCTAATTACGCGCACTAATTTGCGATTTAGTCCGCATTTGCGCGTCGTTTTCCGTGTTTCTCCTCGCGTTCTTTACAGAAAAGCTTGTTTTTGTTATGTTTGCTCTCCAACGCAAACCCTTCTTCTTCTTCTAAAGAAAACATCCACACAAGATAGTTGATTATCTTATCACCAGAGAAATGAATTACTATATAATAAACAATTTGCAGAACAAGTCATTAATTCCCTGCTTGTTTTACGAAATTTATTTGTAAAGATGGAGGCTTTGTGCAGAAATGTGACAGAGTAACGGTCGAGTGAGTGAGCGACAAAGACATGCAGAGAAAAAGAAGGAAATTATTTGTCGAATGAGAAACAGCGCATGAAATGGGGAGAGGGCAGAGATGCAGAGTCATGCACTCAAGTTGTTGATTTTGAATAGAAACGAGAATTGCACGCGCGAGTTAGAATGAGAATAAAGTGCCTACGAGGCTTACAGGGGCTAACAAACAATCGAAAGTCGGAATAAACTAAATAATGATAATTCGATAAAAAAGCGCGATAAAAGCTTTATTTATTTTCAAATTCTTATCAATAGAGAACAAAAACTTTGATAAAAAGTGGTAAATTATAATTAATGTTCAGATTCTCTACCCTCTATGCGCCCTGATGCTGCATTTCCTGGATGAAGCTGATGTTTTCGCCTGCATACAGTATTTGTTGAGTAGCAAAGTGGGAAAATGTTTAAATTTATTATAAAAGTGAATTAAAAATTGAAGGGCTTCATCATGACCTCTCCAATCCAGTGGACCGCTGCACCGTACACAATCTGTGCGCTTATCAAAAAACACAAAGCCAGCGCCTATAATTTGCTGAAAAGACGACTAAACACCGACGACGATAATCTAATCATGAAGACGGTAGGTGGATTTCACAAATTCTCAAACATTATCTCAAGGAAGGGTAAACATTTCAATGCGCACAATTCAATTTTCTCAATTCATAGAATGAACATTTATTATGAAAAGATCAAATCAAAGATATAAAATTAAGTCTATTGTAGTACTCGCTCTTTTGTAGTATTCGCTCGATTTTTTCCCTTTCTTCATGCCATTTCTCAAAAACCGAGCGAATACTACAAAAGGGCGAGGGTAAATGTAGACCGAATATTACAATAGGCCAAAATTAAGAAAATCTCATGGAATATTTTACGATAATTTTTACCTCTTACAAAACTGACTTCTTCGCGATAGCAACTTTAAAACCTATGCCATATTAAAATTTGAATTTCGTTCATCTCAAAAATAATGGGGTATATTCTTTAGATGACCGATTGGCTGTCGTGGATCTTCGGCGGTCTGCCGTTCATGCACGTGTGTCGAGTGGTGGACTGTTTTCTGGTCGAGGGTCACAAGTTCTTCATTCGAACAGCCATTTCCATCGTCTACATTTGGTCCAAAATGCAGAAAGTACGAAATTATACAAATTTTTCATTTGGTTTCTAATTTAGACCGGTCAATTCGATGATTTGAGCGGGAAATCGCAGGACGAGAGAATCAACGTCATCAAGGATGAACTCATGCACACCGCGCAGCATATCGGGGTATTTCAAATCTTGCAATTATAATAATTTTTGAAATTCACAAGAAAATTCAGATTTCAACCGACACGTTCATTCTGACGGCGATAAAAATCCGGAATCTTCGAAGCTCGACCATTGCCCGATTCCAGGCTCAGTTCGAAGAGAAGGTGGGAAAATTTAGCAAAACAAAACAAAAATATGAACCAAACAACTTGCCATTTAAGGTAAAGGCCGAGTGGAGCCATAAACGGCATTCCGTAGTGAGACGCGACCATCGAGACATATTCACTGAGTCATTCAAGTCCGACATTGTTGACTCAGGTTGGATTTGAAGTTTGTCTTCTTCCTCTTAGATATGGTAATTTCAGAGATAGCGATTGACCTGATGGCTGCATTGCCGCCTCGGCTACAGCTCGCCACCCCAGTCCTCTTATTCAGACTCAGTCAGGACGGAGCGAGTTTCACGAAACTTTGGAACAAGTAGGTGTATTTTCAAAAGTCTCAAATCAAACTATCATATCCCAAAAATTGCCACACTCATAAGGTAGAAGGGTGCATAGTTGGGGGAAGTGAAATTGCATGTATTAGAGGAATGCCTATTCTTCAAATTCCAAAAATTAGCATATTTGCAGTATCGACGAGGCTTCGCAAACTCTGATTCTGATCCGAACGAGCGAGGGCGACATTTTCGGTGCATTCTGCTCGTCCCCCTGGTCTGAGAGGAACGACAGACGGGAGAGGAGCAAGACAAAGTACTTCGGCACGGGAGAGTCGTTCGTGTGGAGACTCGACAAGAAACTCGGATTCCCGGTCATTTATTTCTGGGCGGGAAGGGACGCAGCAGCTCAGCAGGATGACGATATCCCGCAAATGTTCATGACTGCAGGCGACAGGCTTATGGTGGTAAGTATTTAACATTCAGCATTAGCATATTAGAGAAACGAGTAGTTGGATTTTTACATGCGAAATAATATAGGAATCATTCATTTCTCCACCTAAACACATCATATTTGGCAGTCTCTTATACTTTTTACCCCGTTTTCTGCAAATTATCAACGAAAAGAAGAAAACGAAGGTAAAAGGTACAAAAGTACAAAAGAGCAAGGCTAACTTAGGGATACAAATAAAAGGCCTATTTGGCATGTAACAGTGCAATTACCTTTGAAGTTAGTAAAAATTTCCACATCTTGGAAAATGATAATGTTGTTTGTTTGTTTAGATTGGGTCCGGCTCTGGCGATGCAATCCGAATTAGCGAGGAACTGACCCAGGGCATGTCGCGCGCTTGCAAGACGTTCAACAGCCCCGCCCTCGTCGAAGATGAAGCCTACTTGATCAACGAACTCGAAGTTTTCGAGGTTCTTACCAGCGTCTGATTTTTTTGTTGCTGCAAATCTCATGTTTTCTTTTCTGAGAATTTGTAAAACTCGTCCAATTTGGCAAAATATTCTAATTTAGAGAATGATTTTTACACGTTCTATATATCCAAAGTTTCCATGTCAAAAGACGGCGCCTAAAATCTAGTCCATTCATCTTTTAAGAGGAAAAATGTACTGAGTTTAAGAATAATAACTCGAGAAAAGTGAAGAAATGTGCAAAATCCACTGATTTTGTTGTGCTAGAATTTTTTTTATCTTGCCATTTAACCAACCTCAAAAATTCGTTAGTCTTGTAATTTTTTTATTTCGATTTTTTTTTCGAAAACATAGCGGGTCACTTGCGTTATGACAAAGTCTCCATAGCTTTTTAGAATTCTAGGGATTTTTTTCTAATTTTTTCTGTCTGAGATTTACCGTTTCTAATCGCCATATAAGTCTATTTATGTACTGCCATCATAACCTGGACTTCAAATTCCATTTTTATAAATTTCAAAATTTTGAAGTCTAGATTTTCTCCCTACTTTATGCCAAACGATTTATATAAGCCAAAGCTCACAGATCCACATTTTCTCAGTGAAAATCAAGATTTACGAAACTCATTAGCTCTGTATGAGTCTAGTTAAACTTTCCGATAAAATAGTACATTCCCTCAAGAATGATATGAAATCGTATTTAGTGAGAGCATTTCTAACCTCTCTTGTATTATAATTCACTTATTACGGTACCTTAGGTGGTGTATTTCGTTTTCTTTTATACAGAAGAGCTTAGATAACTAGGTCGATTCGACTTATTAGACAATAGGGTTGGACATGTAGACAGGCAACCATGCTCGCATAGTGTGTAGTGGTAGAGCAGCGCACCCCACCCCACGGAAAGGTGGGGGTCAGGGTCAAAATCCTGACTGTGAAGCATAAGTTGTGTATAAAGTAGCCGTTCGCAGCGGATCCAACCGAGATACCGTTAGGCCATCGTCCTACAATAGAAAATAGAGAGATCTCATAGAGTAAGACCCCTTGAAAACCAAACCATTGATAATTTTGATCCTCGAGCCCCAAATTTTAGAAATAAGCTCCTTATCGAGAGTATACAGAAAATCCAAAATCATAGTTAGAGTCCGATCTTCCTCGACTCGAGCTCTTGACTTCGAACTTCCAAAATTCTAACTTTTGACCATGTTTTTTCATAGCGAAGTACACCACTTAAGATATCTTTTGGATGATTCATTCCTCTGCCATATAATTATTCGAAATTGCTCTAAAATATTTAATAAAGATTTGTTTCAAGGCGAATTTAAATATTCAGGCATAGTTAGTTGATTGATTGAATTATTTCGATGTTATTTGCTTTAGAGAACGTTAGGGCTTATGAAAACGGAGATAGTGTGGGAAAACGAGAGACAAATAACGAATGCGAAAAATTTCAGCCGGGTCCTCCGGTTATGTTTGAGGCTCAGCGCGGGTCGAGCGCGCCAGAGCGTTTCATCACCTTTTCGTCAATAATAAAATTTATACGATTTTCAAACAGACACAAATTCCAGTTGAAATCTCGAGGATTTTCTATCGATTTATTCTGTTTTGGTTAAAAATGGCGCCGAGTTTTAAGATATTGATTATAGATTTTTGGCGGTTATTTTTGTTATTTGTTATGAAAATATGCCTGAAGTATTTGTGTGTTTGCGCAAGCCCTTAACCTGGCGTGATCGATACTGCATTTTTGTGAGCCGAGCCTGTCTGGAAGAGGCATTCTGGCATTCTGACTCACTCACACACAGCTCTTTGCTTCTCTCTTACCTAAGCGCGCAGCAGTTTTATTTACCCTTACCTTCGGCATTTTCAGTGTCGAGCACTTCAAAATTTCACCACCAGCAGATTCCATTATTTTCGCGCGCCAGCGCTTTTCATAAACTTTATCTATGATGAGAAACACATTTAGATCTTGTATTTTCATTAAGAAAACTGATCTTCATCGATTTTTGGTGATAAATTTCAGAAAATATTCGAAAAGTCGACCAACCATTGAGGAGAAAATCACCGTGACCCCTGAGATCCCCAAAGTGATGGGTCTGAATTTGGATGGACTCAAAACCCTACAGGGCCTACTCAATGTTGTTCAAGTTGTGAGTCTTAAAAGAGTTAAAAGCACATTTTTATTTTAATTCAAACATTTTAGTGCCTCGGTTTCGCCGCATTGTTCGCATGCTCATTTATATGGCGAGGACAGAACCTGTATTTCCAATTTATCTATGAAGTACAGCTTTATTTAAAAGCCTAGATTTCATATATTCGTTCAGGGCTTCGGGTGGCAAACCTTAATCCTAGCGATCTTGTTGTTTACCTGGTTTATTAATCTCGTAATTCTATTCGCTACATTAACGGGAAAGGATATCATCGGTACGATTGGAAAAAAGAGGGTAGGATTTATGATTTATGACATTCCTCCTAACTTTGCAAATTGAAGTTATTGATATTGTACGCTGTATGTCTATGCTTACTGATCATATCGGCATCGCTTGAATCGTGGTACATCAAGCGAGCGAGCTCCGTTGGCAAACACCCAGATGGAACCTACCATAGGAGATTCATAGCGGTTACGGTAAGCGAGCATGTTCTTTAAATCATATGTAGTTTAAAATAAGCGTTAGAGTGACAAGATAAATACATAGATAGCTCTTAAACTCTGATCTCATTGTCAGCAGAGTCTCGCTGCACATCTTTCACGCTCGATTTGACGACGTTTTCAATGATTTCACTTGGAAATATTGACGTCAAGTTCGACATCGCGCAATGCACACATTTGCAGATCTAAATATATCTCGATTAAGCGTCTTGCAATATTTAACTTTCAGATATTCAATTGGATGCTAGTCTTATCGTATGTCGTCCTAATTCCGATCACCATGTTTTTCGTCTGATCGTATCACTTGTACCCAGATATCCAGGTCTCATCATTCCCCTTCCCTTCTCTTGAAGAGCTTCTCATCCCTTCTCCTTATCATTTTATCATAATCCCTTTATCCTTATCAGTCTCATGTTAGTCATATGCCAGTGTTAATCCACTTCCCTAGTCGGCTTTCTCCCCTTATTGATTCCTTCAAGTTTGTGCAATATGCTTTGCATTTATAATTCACTTCTCTGTCTCCAAGTGTTCATAATCAGGAACCAATCTTTCACTTAATATACCCTCGTAGAAATCCGCATATCCGACCACCATATTCTCGTGTGTATTTGACCGTTTCTGTTGTACAAATTTGTCGAATGATAAAGATTCTTATCACTACTAGTTACAATTGAAAGACATGGAAGTCCCAAGGAGCCCGAAAAGCCCAAAATTCAAGAGCCGAGGAGCCTCTATCAAATCGGTGAAGAGTATTAGGTATACTGCGTCTTTAGTTAGCACATTTTTATTATATGATATATTAAGGAGTGCCCATTCGTTCCGTATCTTCAATCATAATCATGCAACCTATCTAACGTGCTGTGGATGTATCCATACCAGGGTATAAATTTCAAAGCTTTGCAAAAGTGAACTACATGACTCGATGATTTAATTTTAGATAGCAGCCTGCTTTGTAGGCTTCATAGCTCTGTTGGGGGTTTGCGTATCGCTCTTATATTGCGTCATAACGTCTCAGGAGGTAGGATGATTCAATAATTCAATCATCTATGAAATTAGAATAGCCTTCGATTTAGCATCGTCGCCCAAACATGAAACTCTACGCAATTCCGATGATTTTAGTTATCGTAGCTCTGCTTTACATGTTTGTTGGCCTACTTCAGAGGAAGGCCAGATTGCTGTACCCATTCATAGTTCTTCAGGTATAATATAGTCTAAAGTTCAATTTAAATCGAGTTTTTTAGATCTTCCTCGTATTTTCGATAGCGATACTTATGGCTATGCTAGCGATTGCGTTATTATGCAATTGTCGATTTATCTTAAGATTCCTGGTCAACACTAATGATAAACATCATAGTAAGTGTTATTCACTACGATAACGTTCGAAATGACGCCTAAATTCAGTGCAAACGGCTACAGTACTCTTGTTCTCTCTGTGTGGCCAATTGATATTCCAACTTTGGGCTTTAAGGGCTGTCTGTTGTTGTTTCAGATATTTCAACGATGCCTCGAAATTCGAAAATCGAGAATCTCAATATAACTTTATTTAATAGAAGTTGTTTCCAAATACACACATACACAAATATGATAAAATTATTTAAATATTGACGTATTGCATATAAAATCGATACATAACGTAGAAATAAGGCAGTGGATGATGAATTAATTCAGATCTAAAAACATATCCTAAAACCCTGTCGAGTGGCAAGAAATTGTATATGAAATGATGGCAATGAATGATAATAATCGTCGTTTCCAATTAAGCTGCACTTTTCGATGTGAAGATTTGTTTGGACTAGCGAGACGAATAAATATGACGGCTATTTGTGAGGACTTCAAATTTGCATATCTCTTTGAAAACTTCCAAACATATAAAGATAAAGGTCACCGGGACGAGCTTTCGCTCAGAATTCTGATTATGACGCACAAGAGCAAAAATTGAAGAGATTTAGAAATTTTACCTTTGTCCATTCAAAATAATCATTTGAAGAAGGAATAGAATAGGATAGATTGTATAATAATCCTCGAACTATTCCTTTCTGATTTGCTATTTTAGATGGTTAGAAAAAGGCTGTTTCGGCAATCTGTTTAACCATTTGATATAAGATAAATGAGATTTGGGGTGATTAGACGGCAATTTGAAATAGTAGCTGCACGCGAAATTTATAAGATTTGGTATATAAGGCTAAAATTCTCTTCGTATACAAGTATATGATGATGCAATTCTATTGAACTACTATTTCAAATTGTCGATGAGACGTAATTTAGCAAGTTTAACAGGGCGGTTCCTGTTTGCATGGCTGCGTGCCCCTGCACTGCTGACTCTCGTCAGCCATTCCGATGCAGTTGCAGCCCGCCTCTCCGACGCACTGCCGACTTCGACTGTGCACGCCCACTACGCATTCCTGGGTCGACGAGCACGTACTCCATTCACACCTTCAAAGCACATACATAATACATAATATGCTCAATCAGTAAAAAATAATGGCAAGTTTAGCCCGAGTCTTAATATCTTCATGTTTCTCACAAGAAAAAAGCTGATCCTTATAAGAAACAGTTGAATTATTTTCAGATATTTTCGTCATTTTCTTCGAAATAAAGCTGATCTTCGTTAAAATCATTTAAAAATCTATACCATTGCGTCCAATCACATCTCGGAGCGCATGCCTGTGCATTGCATTGTCGTTCTTCCCTGAATCATCATGATCAAAATCATTTTAAATTTCAAATTCAGATTTAAACAAATCGTAAATGAATGCATTTGAGCGTATTGTACCTATCAGATCCATCGCAATGGCATGCTGGATCAGGACTGCCTCTGTTGGTGCAAATTCGAGTGCGAATGCTCCTTCCGACTCCGCATTCGGCGTCGCATTTGCTCCAGGAGCACCACGGCTCCCAGCTGCAGCACGACGTGCCTTCACACGGCAGATTCTCCACACTTTGGCCCTAGAAACTGCACTTTTCGAGCAGAGTAGCGGAAAAGAAAAAAGCGGGTATGTGGGTGTGGACTACAGAAGACCCTTAGATTCTACTGCCTTATTATAAGTCGCGATATTTCCTAATGGAAGCTACATCGTTGCGGCATTTCTTGAGTTTTCGAAATTTATTCACCTGACAATCGTTGCTGTCCCTTCCGTCCGAGGTTTGGCAACTTCTAGTTCGAGTTCTCTGTCCGGGACCGCATTTGGAAGAACAAGACGTCCACTCGCACCTATTCGCTTGTGTTAATTTCTAGGATTACGGTATTCTACAGTATACCATTCCGTCCATTGCGCGCAGGGTGGTCCATAGCAGAAGAGGCTCTCCTCATTGGGTCCTGGGCAATCGGTACCGTACTGACAAATACGCTGGCGGCGCTTCATGCCATTTCCACAGCTGGCCGAGCACAGGCCCCATTCCTAATCAGCAAGATCATGGCTTGATGACCGAGATAAGCTTTTATTTATTATATATCGTTGATTGGAGAGCAAAGTCGATATTCATGCAGCAGCAATAAGAATTCGAATTTGGAGGAACGAAATAGTGAGTCGCGTAGAAGAGAAACGAGACGAATAGCGTGCAATTTGCTGAACATCGACGCCGTTCTCTCCCAATCAACAATATACACATTCTATATTCCCTTCACCGTTTTCATTATTCACAATTTTGTCTTATGATATTTTTCGTTGAAAAACTGATGAAGAATCAAATTCTCCATTTTATACAATGAAGTGCAGTTCTCCGTTGCTTCTAATTATATTCAAACTCTTTTTTCAAATATTCATCCTCTTTTCTTCTTTACTTCGTGTTATTTTCCCAGAAAAGAGGAAGAATATTACGATATTCAATTATTTTGCTGATAAAGATCGCCTTTTCCCACCTGCCAAGGAGCCCATTGACTGCAGGGCCGGTCTTCACAGGTCTTCTGCTCGGTGCTTTGACCTACAGTAATCCAAAACTCTATCGATTATTTGATTTGGCTAAAGACCTGGACACAAGTGCTCGGCCCCACCCAGACAGCTTCTCGATCTCGTGGCGATTCCCTGACCGCAAGTAGCGCTGCATGTCGACCTGATTCATTCAATTTCAGGTAAAAGTAAGAATGTTCAGGCAACTTACCACTCGCACCACTGAAATCATCGATTAGACTTCCGATTTTCATGAAAATTTATTTTCTTCTCAGTTAGAAAAAAGCTGATTTTCAGACCTCTGACCACTCAGGGCACGGTCCAGCATCGCATCGCTCTGCCTCGAAGTCCTTGCCATCGCAACGATTCGTTCCCTGATGGCAGAATCGGGTTCTCGACCTCTCGCCCTGACCACACGTCGCAGAGCATGTCGACATAAAATGTCTTATCAGTGAGTAGAAGTACTCAGATATAACTTAACATTCACACCACTCAGACCAAGTCTGACAGGGTCCCAAATTGCAGGGCTCAGTTTCTGTTTCAGGTCCCTAAATCTCCGTAATTTAAATAGCAATTTTTGAGCTATTTGAAAGCCATAAGCCCTCAAGCCATTGCGAAATAGTGTATGGTTAGAGGAGGGTATTGGAAGGCAAGGTTTCTTTTCCCACACACTATTTCGTATGGCTTGAGGGCCTATGGTTTCCAATGTTGCCTCGTGTTTGTCAGTGTTTATTGACCTGGCAATTATTGGTGGAGCACTCCCTTCTTCGGGCCCTCATGCCGTCATCGCAAGTGCAGGAGCACTGACTCCATTCGGACCTGAAATCCGACATTTCTCATCTCAACCGTGCAGACTAAGTGTCAAGCGCTGTAATTCGATATCTATTCTAAACGCTGCTCTTCACGTTCGATGATCTGTTAGCAAATATCCGAAGAAACTTCCTCTTACCAGTCGTGCCAGATTCCTGAAAATTCCTATTTTCTAGGAACAGAGGGAAGTAATGCAAACCCTGAGTCATAACCGGAGCGCAATCCTTGGATCCGCACTGTGGCGGGGTGGGTGGAGCGGGTTTGTAAGCGGACCTCGGTGGGGGCATCGGGGGTCGAGTCGGAGCGGGCGGGTAGGGCTCGCATCTGCCTCCGGGGCATGGGTCTGCCTGTTGCTGGGCCGGATGACGCTGGTTCACTCGGTATTGAGACATTCTAAGTGGGAGTTTGGGGGATTTGTGGGTTTGTCTCCAGCTTACCTCTGCTGATAGAGCTGAGCATATTCGTCGTATGGCGATCTCTGTGCGGGCTGGGGCGGGATCGGTCTGGAAGGGGCTCGTGGCGACAGCGACAATTGCTGAGGCGGCTGCGCGGGTTGGGGATAGGGCTGAAAGTTTCAAAATTCTCATTCAAAAACCCCCATTTTCTTGTACTTGACGAGGTGGAGGAGCGAACTGTCTCTGCTGAGCCTGTCTCGCGGGGCATCCTCGTCTCTGGATCTTTCTGCCGTAATCACAAACTTGAGATCTGATCTCATGACCTAAATTCACCGAAGGAATAACTCTGAATCCATATTATTTAACAATTCCTGACCATGATTGCTGCAGTCTGACCAATCAGTCCAGGATCCAGTGCCAAGAACGGCCTCATTGCCTTGTTCTAAATTGGGATCACGATATTCTCATTCTACAGGAATCCTCCTCTCACGTCTCTTCTTCCTGTCGACCTTATCCGTGGATGAAGCCAATCCGTCCTCCTCCAGGGGGGGATGGGAGTCGAACAAATGACAGTCAGGCACGATCTCCAGCATTCTCACTAGGTCTTTCTTGTGCTCAGGCTTCTGCTCCACCAATTCTACCTACATGGAAATAGGTTAGACCACGCTCATTTTTTCTATATTTGTGCTAGTTAGAAACAACATGAAATAGGTAAAGAATAGCATTGGGATACAATTTGTATGTCTCTTCATAACCCACACTATCTCGGATATCCTAATATCCTGCATCTCATGCAGTACACATATATTTGTCTAGATTAAAATAAGTTACTTTTTCGTCGATCGAATTCTGCTCGAACAGATAGCAGAAATGATGCTTCGTGTCATTGTGCAGGTAGTAGTAAACCACTAAAATATAAATTATTTTTTTATGGTTTTTTGTTCTTATCATTTTTCATTTTACTTCCTATCATTTTCAGGTCGGGTGATGAATGAGTGAGTGATAGTGATAGTGATAAGGGCGAATTTTTGAGAGATAAATGATAAGAAAGAAAATCAGACAAAAGCTAAAGGCTATTGTGATATGTTGCATAGAGAATGGCATGACTGACAGAGAGATTATGCTGAAAGAATGAGGCAGAGTGTAAATGAATTCACTCGCAAATGAAGCGATCAGGCTCAGAAAATTCAGCTATGATGGGGAAATAGTGGGGGAAAAGAAGAAGGACGATGAAAAAGTATGAATCATCGCGAATTTACATGCTCACGAGACTGCGGATCTGAGAAAATCAGCATCCTGAATCAGGCCGACTTTACACCACGAACATGACTAGGATCAGATATCAGGAACTGAGAAAATGTCGATTAAAAAATTGAATGACAATAATCAATCTTATATAAAAGATATAATTTTCAGATTCAATTTATAGCTTCGATGATCGTATACCTGCGGTACAAGCCGGAAACATATCCACGCATTTCTTCTGACAGTCGAAAGCAGTCGCCTGCATCATCTCCAAAGGAGAGGCTCCTTCTAAATTATAAGTGATTTCATATTCATATGCCCCATTAAAAGGATTTCATGTATCCCCATTTTAATGGGTTTCACGTATCCTGATATATCCGGAAAAAACCCTACCGAGTGCGGTATTGTTGTGCATTCTCGCACAGAGATCCTCCATTTTAGTCGCATTTTTGCCTCTCGAGACGGATATCCTCGCTGAACAGATCATTATCATTAGTCTCCTCTGCCAATTCGTCGATTGTTAACATAATCAATCTTATCGTTTTATTAGTCACTTCATGCAAGTGTTTATCTTTCTGTCTGTGCTGTCTTTGTGTTTGTACCAATGAAGTGTAATAAATGTTCATCTAATCAGCGATGAAAGCATGATAGCATTCTCGATATGTACTATCATAAGTCGAATCAAAAACTCTTTTAGTAGGTAATAAAAATAATCCGAAACATTAAATTTTTACCAACCTGCTTCATCCACAGGCAGTAAGAATAGAATAACAAATAGGGCTAAATATGCTAAAGAATTAAAAGCAGATGGGCGGAGCATGCTTGTGTCTTCACTATGGGCTCCAGGAGATTATGGATCTGAATGATCGAATTAAATGAGCTGAGGATTGCAAAAAGGGGCGGGACTTAAAGGAAAAGCTGAATGATATAGAGATAAGAAGAGACAAAGAATGATAAGAGAGGTCACAGAGAAACAGACTGATAACTGCTAAGTGATATGATTGAAGACAGGGAAACGAGTGCGAAAATGACAAAAAAATGCCGAGTCAAAGTCAAAGCGAAATGTATGATAACTCAAAAATGTGAAAATTTAGGGTAAAGATAGGCTAAGATATATAAAAGCCTTTCCAGAAACGTTTACTTGTTTAGAGTTTCTCAAAGTTTTCCTGCTTCTAATGCTCTCTTGCCCCTACTAGTCAAGCGCATAACGTAGACATGCGCGAGTCTCCCCTCATGACAGTGTGGTATGGTGGATAGCGAATCAGATTTTTGCCTTTATTCTGAATGACTAGCTAGAGATTTTTGAAGAAGGTGCAGAGAAACTCGAAAAAGTAAACGTTTCTGAAAAAGCCAGTATAGCTGACCAAGTCAAGGCATAACTGGGCATTTCTGAGTGTTTTTATTGCCTTGAGCGACAAATTACGACCACTGGATATGACAACCTAAAATGGCGTTCATTTTATTTCAAAAATGATCGAAATAGAAATGGTATTTTCACAAAATTTTAGTTTAAGTTCCGTGAAATTTAATAGATCCTAAATTATATGATGGTGATAGATTAAAAGTATTCATCTTTCCGACTTCTATACTATTCCTTTCCATGACTATATCTTTGTCATTCTGTCTCATTTTCAGATTGTTATAGTCCTTCATACCCTATGCAACATAAAGTAAAGTACATGCAGTTGAGTTTTCATCTGGCTGAAGAAAGCGGGAGAGAAAGATAGAAGCTCGGTTGGAATACGGCGGACGAAACGAGGGGAGAAAAATGACAGATCGGTCGACACGGAACATGTGGCACACGCAGAGAAGATGGAGTTGAGGCCTGAAAGTTAGGCTGAAGAAATTCGAAGATTCGAATTTCCACATAGCGCTGCATTGCCAGCGGAGAAATGCTCAAACATTTGACGTGCACACAAAATGAGCAATTAGCAGCAAAATCCGAGCTAATTCCGAAACGAAAAGCTCGAAAAATCTCCTCATCCTGAAATTTTGAAACCTAAAATCCTCAAATCTATCATCAACCAACTCGACTAGAAGGTTGATGAGGACTTCACAGATAGCAACATATATATGAATGATTATTAGTCAAAAATATGTCCAAAGAAAAACATTTAACGTCGGAAAATGCGAGCTGGAAATATCATATTTGAAGTTTAATATTTTACACCGTATAATAAATAGGACAGGAAAACACTATCCTAGAAAAAAATTTTAAAAAAACTCGCAATTCTGCAATGATCGCACGTTGCACCTTAAAAATAGATGGTTATTAATACTTGATGATCAGAATATTTTTTTTAAATCATAGAATAAGATAAAATAATAATTGTTTTGGAAAATATTTGGAGACGTGGAAAAGTTGGCGTGGAACAAATTGTAGAATTTATTATTTATACATCATTTGGACCAAAGATAAAATTTTAAAACCTAAATCCGAAATTGTTCCGCGCCAAAATACGCCTGAAGCCATGCAAGATCGTGCGAAATTATATTTATATTACCTAAAGTAGCGTAAAATTTAGGTAAATTGAAGAATTGGGCGAATATTTTTTCAGATATGGTTGGTCGGTTCTGAGATAACTGAAAAGTTATATTACCTGAAATATAATACAATTAGCCTAGATTCTCTTTATTTTACAGATTCCATCGCATAACGAACGGGACACGTTCATATAGTAATTTTTGAAAGATCAAAATTTAATATGGGCCTACTATGCATTAGAGTCATAAGCTAATGCATGCAACTTTCATATTAAATTTGTAATTTGGGAAAATTAGCATATACAAGTGGTTATCCCTGGAGAAGTCGAGTAAAGACAGAGTCCTTCAGAAATATCACGAAGTAGCATGTTCAGGACGTTCTGGTGTCCTTATTTGGATGGCAATACGGCTGAAAATCATCATATATACTGAGCCTGACCTAAATATTGAATATCGGGCTTGGTATCCATCAGCTGTGTGCGGAAATTTCTGTTCGGTTTTCATTTTCGAAAATTTCGTGAGGATCATTTCCGTTCCGTTTTTAAAAAAAATTTTAAGTCATTTCCGCACACCCCTGATCACCATTTCGATCATTAGTCATTAAAAATTTCATTTCTAGATCTCCTGCTTTCAGACGAATTAAGATCTCGTTCCTATTCCTTTGAACATTAATCTCGTTGAAAATTATTTGATAAATCTGCCAGCCGAGAAGATTTATTTAATTTTTGAACATTCCAAATTTAAGACATGTCTATTATATTAAATTTTAAAACATTTTGAGTCGTTACATTTTTAAGAAATATTAAAATTTCAAAATGAACATATAGCCAGATTTATACTTGTATAAAAGTTACGCTGATTTTTACGGCTTGAATCCTCCAGATTTGCTAATTTACATTCAGACCACTATACTAAAACTATATTCAAACATATTCGTTCTTGATAAACAATACTTTACTATCCCAAATTCCAAGAAATTATCTCTTGCAAGGAAAATACTTTCACGTGACACTAAACTACGTGAAAAGTGAACGAACGCTTGTTTTGACCGTGGTCGACTCTTCATCTAGAGAAAAATATGACGGAGAAATAGCGTTGAAAATCGAAAGATCACTAGAGAAGCTGAAAAAGGAAGAGAAATAGTATGTCAAATTAAGATAAAACGATTCAAAAAATGAAAGAAATAGCATAGAGAAAGACGAGAATTAGTAGGTTTGTTTACGCCATGCACCTATTTTTCGTTGTCTGCTCTCTCTCCATATCACATGTTCTCTATTATTATTCACTGCTACCATTCGGAACGCTTTCTCTTCCTTTCCCTATGCTATTTCTTTTCCAAGTCTATTTTTCACTCTAGCATCTTCTTTAAATTCGGGCTTATCTTCAGTCTATGGCTTAACATGGATTGAGTACAGTTCATTTAATTTATTCTAATCTTTTGATAATATTTATCATTTTCTAAACTCTTTAATATGCTAATTTTCTGAAAATATTTCAAATTTAGGTAAGTCAATTGAGTTTTGGTTTGCAGAAATTCTTAGAATTAAGACACTTCCGCTAGACTACCCTTCCACGAAAAACTGATCTTCAAGAAAACTCATATTTATTGGAACAAATTTTGTGGCGATTCTTTGATTTTTTTGTCTTTCCATAACATGCAGCCGGAGCTGAAATCTACCTCAATGTAAATAGCGATTTTTTGGTCATTTTAAAATAAATTTTTGAATCGAAAATTTTTATTTTATTTAATGCAATAATTGAATCCTCTCAGGATCTCTGGTATTTAAATACTTCTTTCGGTAGAAAAATGTCGAGTATCCTAAAATTATCACCGATCCTATGAACAACGTCGCAAACATGAAGGCGAGAACTTAAAAGTAGTCATTGTTATTTGTATTGTTTGCAATTAATTTATATACCTGAAGTGCCAGAATTATCCAACTTGAAGTCATCTTTAAAGCCTAACCCTTTGCATGTCAATGTTATATCATGCTTCGTCCTACGATATGCCTAAATTCCAAGTTAAGAGAAAAATGTTCTAATTTAAAGAATTTTAATTGAAACCCTAGATATTTCTTGTAATCGCTCAATATTACAAGGCTCAAGGCAGTATGGTATGGATATATTCTTTCTAGCCGAATTTACCGATTCCGAATACCATATCTGAAAGTTGAGAGCTTAATTATTTATTCTATTTGAAATGCTTACCTGAACTACATTATTTCCATCAATTTCATGCAACTCTAAAGCAATATATCCTCCAAATTCAGGTAGTTTTCTATCAGCTTCATGAATAGACAGAGATTTAAATAACGTTAGTAAATTTGTGTCGTGCTAAATTAATAATTTAGAAAATATATATTTAAATTAAAAATCACTTACACTTCCATAAAATACCGCTTTATTTTTACTGTCCTCGGATCTCGCTAGATACTGTTCAAACTCCGATAAAATTATGTCCAAATGATAGCCTAAAATATGAATTAAAAGGATATTTTATTAATTTAAATAAAGCACTAGTTTACCTCCTACAGTACCATTCTGATAATCCATTATTTGATTTTGGAAATATGCGTCGTAAAATACTAGTTTATCGATATCATTTATCGCCCAATCAGGTACAGGTAAACGGGTGTCGTTTATAAAGTACTTAAATAATTGAATCATTGTTGAAGATAATTTCAGTTAACACATGAATTGAGAATAAATAAACTGAAAAGTATCAATCTTTTGAAACAATTCAATAACCACTTTTTAGGGCTCTTAAATAATTTAATTAAATTTCAAAAATGAATGAATGAATGAATTATGCTTACCCTGCACTTAATGGCATCTATCACTTTGAACAATTCATATGAATTGGTTTGTCCTGAGTGTTTCTTCAGATTCTCGACTATTCGGGGCTCAGCGATTAAATTTATATCGTTAAAAACTGGGACTGAATTTAGCATTTGAGCATAATTCGGGCATTTGCTCTCTATCGCGTTCGAAAGCTGAATATTTAAATCATTGAAATTTAAACTTAAGCAATTTAAAATTGTTTTATTATCATAAACTACTTCATTATCACTAAAAATAGAGTTCCAGGTTATAAACTATTAAATAAATTTTCTAAATGAGTGTCCAATGATGCTTCAAACTAACTACAAAATAAATCAAATACTTAAACTTTTTTCTAGTTTTAAAATACCCAATCCAAGCTTTCATCCGTATGCACCGAGATAGGATGCCAACCTAATTCAACTTTCCTATCATTTTCCAATTCAAGTTCTGCATTCTTAACATATTTTTTAATTTAAAATTTCATTTAAATTATGCCTGTCTGTTTGGAAATAGAGCCTGAAGCATATATAAAGCGGTGTTAATCGTTCTATTATCTGAGCCGGAATTTACCCGTATCTGAAACATCACATATCTATATTAACTTACAAAAAATTAGCTTAAATATACCGAATATGGATTAAATCTATCGCCCAGAAATTCGCCATAATATTGATTGAAATGCTCTCCAAGAATATATGACTGCTTTATGCCTATCTTAAATCATTCAATTTAACGATTCAATGAAATTAACATAATTTAATATACTTACCGGCACTAATTCCTTGGGATACGCAAATTCATCGTATGTGAAGTTTAAGGGCCCTTCGTCTTGTAGCCTTAAATAATCGTGTGGCATACGCGTTCCATGGCGAAACCACTTAAATAAAACATAAATTAAATTCGTTAAGTGTGATAATATCATTATTTAAATGAAAATAAGCATAATCTTATCATTTTATTAAATGGTAGAAAATGTTATTTAATCATAAAATAGTTAATTTCATATATGAATGTATCGTTTAAATAATAAAACGAATATATTTACCCTGGCTTTCCCAGAAAGGTTTACTTTTCTCGAGCTTCTCTGCGTCATCTTGTTAAAATCTCTCGTTTATCGTGTTCAAGAAAAAGCAAAAATCTAATTCGCCATCCACTACGCCGCACTGCCATGAGGTTGAGACTCGCATTTTGTGTTATGTGCTTGACTAGTAGGGACAAGAGAGCATTAGAAACGGAGAGATTTTGAGAGGCTCGAAAAAGTAAACGTTTTTGGGAAAGCTTCTATAAGTTTCAATAAACCAACAATCTGAACGAATTTCAGAGTTTCCGGGGCCTGAATCGCATGTGAAATGGGCAGAATTGATAAACATATTGATGGGAGCAACATAATGTCGAAAATGAATAAGCTTATCAAGACCTCACAAATTTGGGCATAGCTTAGAGGGAGTGTAAATATACCTTGATACTTTAGACTGTTTCAATGAGTCGTGGTCAGCTTTATTCGAATCAACTTAAACCGTGATTTTTAATTGTGTTCAACACTTGGAGTATACAAATTTCTGCATATGCAATGCTACGAAATTTACCAATTTATTATTTGTGTTACGATAATTTTATCGATCTGTTACTCTCCATTGTCCAGCAGATCGGTGTTGCCTAACCACTCTGCGCGTCTGACCAGCGAGCCTTAAAACGGCTGCAGGTACTTTGTTACCACGAGTAAGTATTTTGTTACCAAGAGTGAGCACATTGTTACCAAAGATTTGTAATGAGCACATTGCTACCAAACGTTATTTCTCCCCTTTTTGCTTCTCATCCTACACTATTTCTGCTTTGGTAAAAAGTACCTACAGCCTTCCTGGGCGGGAACAGATGAAAGAAAATTTTGCAAAAATTTGCTCCCTGGCTGATTCGAACAACCGACCTCCACATGACTCTTTGTACGTCGTACCGGTAGTACTAGTGTGGCGCTCTAACCAACTGAGCTAAGGGAGCATGCTGTGGCATGCCCCAGACCGGCCCAAGTGTTTGTTTGATACGCAGTTAGAGGGAGAGGAGAGCAATGCTGTGGGCGAAAATAGAACATCTAAAAGAGAGGGTCAAAGATAGCGAAAAGCGATCGAAAAGACTGCAGTGTTGTGCGAAAACGTTTGATGTTTCAAATTAAACGGGAATATTTATTGCTTAAATCTAGAGTTAGAATACTGACAATGAAAATCATGATAACAAAGCCCTTCTTTCAGGATCCTGCATTTGTTTGAGCTGTTTTCGGTAGGAATATGTGGTACAGCCCAGTATAATAGTAGAAAGTAACAAAACGGCCACTAATATTAGCATAGAGCCTGAGAAAAATCAACACGTTAGCATAAAATCTTTAAAATACCTGTTATTATCGCATTAGATTTCTCTTCGAATAGACTTTTCGTAACTCCAGAGCAGATAAAATTAAATTGGGGTCTTTGCATACGGGCACTCTAAATTGGTGACTAGTGATAATGAAAAATAAAAATTTTTTTTATTTATTCAAATTTTCATTAACTTTTCATACAGTCATAATGTGTGATTTTTAGTGATAATGCGCTAATTTATAGTTTTAAAGGTCTGATTTTTGCAGACCTAGGCAGCGCTTTAAGCCAAGACTTTCGTGTGTATCCCCCTTAAGCCAGAGTTTTTCGATAAAATCATGTTGTGTACCCCCTTATGCATCGATTTTCTATAGGAAAAATCGATGTCGAGTACCCCTCCTTTATATTTCTTCGTTCTGGCTGAAAATCTGCACGCATAGGCCTGGCTGGAGATTTTTGGCAAAAAGCTGCTTGAGGCTGGAGTCGAGCCAGCGATCTTCGGTTTTCCGTTGCTGGATAATTAGCATACAAGACCGACGCCTTAACCACTAGGCCACACAAGCTTGATAATTCAACATTGGATTGCATCAAATGAGAATCAGGAGAATCAACGGAGAAATGAAAAAGCTGAGATGCGCGCGGGATTGTTTCCACGCAACGGGGATGCGGCCGCTGTGTGCCCCAATTCGAGAATATGTGTTTGGACAGATGTCATCAATGTTCATTTAACGTATTTCAACATCACATTTTCACTTTCGCACTTTTTCACTTAAAAAGGCTATTAGTAAAAGTGGTGGTAAGCGAAATTTGCCATAGGCAGTTTTTGCTTACTATTCTTATAATATATGAGCGCATTACAACTCGCTATTTATCAAATTATTATCATCTTTATTAAGCGCTTTTCCAGCTAAGATAGTGTGAAGCTATTTCAACTTCGATGATAAATTTGTGATTTAACTTTCTTGGCATTTATTAAATTCAAGTATTTTTTTATTTAAGCAAGGCCAATTTACCTTGGTAATCTCTTGAAGCTGATTTAGTGGACAAGGATTCGAGCAGAATTCAGGGTTAAGCCTGGTCCTTGCCGCGGTCACATTTTCTGATAGCCAAAACTGAAATTTTGTTAATTTTTTACATGGTATTGAAATTGGAATTGAATTATCATACTTCAACGAAATATTGCCCGTCAAATTCGTGTAATTCGACCGCTAGATGCGACGCGAAATATGGAACATCGTAAAAGTCGTATTTCATGTTTAGCGCTATCATTAACGCCATTATATTTGTGTCGTGCTGAAACCGTTACTATCCATGATATCAATAGCTATTTATATAAAAGTATTAAGAAAACCGCTGAATCCCATAACTTTATGAGTTTAACATTTTATTCGACTTCCGCCTCCTTCTCTTATTAATGAGGTGTCAATTAACTACTTTCTATTTTCTACGTTTATTAATTACTTCGGCCTTTTGTATTCCACACCCACACCCGTTTTCTTCTTATCTCCTACCTCGCTCCTCTATTCTCTCCTCAAAATGTGGGTGTGGACTACAAAAGGGCAATTGCTTCATTTAATTCGAACAATAGTTTAAATTTGTTTACCCCCGAGAAAAATACCATCTTCTTCTGAAATTCAGGATCTCTTCTGCATTCCAAATGCTCTTCGACACTAGACATGATTAGTTCCAAATGGAACGCTAAAATGTCACTTTTAAATCAAATAAATATGCTAATTTCTACCTCCTACAGTATCATTCTGAATGTTTAGCATTTCCGTGTGAAAATTCAAACTTGACTTGATGAATTTATCGATATGAGGGGCTGCCCAGTCTGGGACTTCGTAACGACTATCGTTGATGTAATACTAAAATGAAATCTATTTGATTGTTACAACATCTTTTTGGGGTTCAAAAATTGGCATACATATATTTTTTCAGCATTATTTTCTTTCGGGAATAAGAAAAGTCACATTTAATTTAAAGGGTAATCTTTTTTTTGCAAAAAAACTCCTAACCTACCCTGGACTTGATACTGTCGATCGCTTTGTTCAACCAATGGCCGTCTCGCAAATATTCCCCGGTCCGGTTCCTTAACAACTGCACCACGAGGGGGTCGAAGTATTTCTCGATGTCCTTATATCGTCGATCATTCCAGACGGTTTCCGTGTAAACCGGGCATGGACCAGAGATACCGGTTGAAACCTGAATGAATGTTTTAAGGGCAACTTGAAAACCGAGAGACCACGAGACACGAGACATTGAGAAATAGCGTGGGGAAAAGGAGGTCTATTATCCCCCATACCCTATCCTAACCATATATACACTATTTCGCCTATATTTCGTGTCTCGCGATCTCGCGGTTTCCAAATAGCCCAACTATAGATAGGGCCCCCAAGCTCCGCCCCTTTTGCAGAATTCGACAATGTTAAGGAAAGCGTGGTAGTCGAGCTTATCTCGAGTTCTGGCTTATTTTTTACCATTTTTTTCTGCTGGCCATATGGATTGTCGATAAAAAATGATATTTATAGTTGGAAGTTACCCAAGAAGTTCGTGGAATGGGCTGAAATCCCAAAAATAAGCAAAAAAATTTCGTATTTCTGTTCCTGTGCTGCCCACAGGCGAAATGTCTCAAAAAACCCAAGTTAATTCGACGAGGATTTTGTCAATCTTGATCCCTGAAAAGAAATTAATCAATAATTTTTGCCTACACGCGCCTTCGCGGCGATTTTCCGATCGATGTCAAATCGTTCAGTCTGTCCGGTGTTTACGCCCTCTGAAAGTGAACATTTACGTTCAAATTTTTTCATAATTGGCCCAATTATCGTAATTTTTCGCTTGTTTTCCCTCGTAATTTTCTCGAAAATGATCTGTAATGCTTCAGGGTGACGTCGACTAGCAGCAACAGGAAGCCGAGACAGGCAACAGGATCGAAGGTTAGTGAAATTTCAAATCAACATGCACTAGGCTGTCTGATATTGTTAAAGTTTTGCTAGAATGCTACATTTTATCCCTATCGTGGTATGTCGTTTCATATCAAATTGCACGTCAACATGTAGATGAAGTTCTTGATTTTTTTTGGAAAAGATTAATTTTTGACTAATTGCAGCAGACTGCTATTTGAAATGAATGTATTAGGGAGCAGTTTGCTTTGCTTGTAGGAATATTTTCAGACTTTCACGAACGTCTCCAAGCAAAGAAGATCCTCTACAGCAGTCGGCAAGACGTTTAAAGATTTTTTTTTTTCAAAAAGAAAGTTTTTATTGTTTTTTTTCTGTGTAAATAAAATATTTTCATATTGTAAGATGCTGTTTTGATAATTTCGTTGTTTGCAAACAATCAAAAGAATTTCCTGACTAAGAAATTTATTAAAAAAAAAATTACAAACATAGAAATATACATTAGAATAAAAGAAAATGTCGCCGTGGCCCCCGTTTATCTCTTCCTTGTCGATCCGCTGCTGTTGTTGTCGAATTCTGAAATTATTCCATGAAAATACTAAAGTTATGATGTGGACAATTCTTTCAATCATTACACAATTTTCGAGAATGTTTATCAAATGTTCAGTTTTTGAATTTAATGACAGCAAACTCCACTCAAATTTCATTCTTCAACAAATGAAAGGTCTCCATTTCCATTTGTGATCATTAAGGATTAAAAATCATAAATGGACTCACATTTTCATCTTTTAATCGATCCACTGCTCCATCCGGCTCGACTGTCTCCCTCTGCTCTGAAAATAATCTTGGAAATTGACAAAATTTCAGCAGTGAATTTGAAAAAATCGTAAAATTCCATTTCAAGTGTAAAATCATGCATTTACATTGAAAAAGTTGAACGGGTTGATAAAGGTGCAAGTGCATGTTCTAGCTCGTGATTCGGAATAATTATTTCAAGCAGAAAGAATTTTTAGAAATAAAAAAATTAAACTTAAAAAAATCATTTTCTGAGTGAATTGTTTACTGACCTTCTCCGAGCAGGTGGCCGCACTCCCGTGGTCGTCGTCGCGGCATCTGAAGACCTGAAATTCGAGGGATGATTATCGAGGAATTTAGAAGTCGAAAAAACAAAAATACATAGAAAAATTAACCTGAAAATCGACGAAATCCCTTAGAAATGCGAAGTTGCAATGCCCCCGCACGCTTATGCATTGAGATGCATTAGGCCCCGCCCCTCCACGCTTCTCTATACAAACTCTGTTCATTTTGACTGTTACAAATTTGCATTTTTCGGGATTTAGATATTTTTTTGATTTTTTTTATTGTTGCCATCGTCTAAGGTACTTTGCCATGGACGTTTTCATACCCAACTCGACTACCATACTTTTAATCCCGAAACCCACTTGGGGGCCCTAACTATAGAAATAACCATTTTTGTTCCAAAGTTGGTTTGAAAGAGCACATTTCTTACCTGATCGAGCGTTTCGTCAGTATGCATAGCGATGGGTTGCCATAGAAGTTGCGGATTCCAGATTTGACCATTTTTGGGAGGGAAAAGCCCTGCCATCATGGCCTCGGCACTTACAGAAGTACGATTATCTACTCCGTGAGAAACGTAGAGCTAAAAACAAACTCTTTCAGGAAAATTTGTCAGCAAGCATGCCAACAGGTAAAATACAGGTACGCAATGTCACACCTCACCTTAGGTAAGTTGCAGGTACTGAGTTCGCAAATAAGATAAGGCTCAGATACAATTATCTGTACCCGTTGGCATTCTTATTTTAGCTATTCGGAAACCGCACGATATCAAGACCTCAAGACATGCAAAATAGTGTATGGTTAGTATAGGATATTGGCTGATAGCGATCTCTTCTCTCCACTCTTTTGTATATCGTGAGATCTTGAATGTCGTGCGCGTTGCCCTTATTTTAAGGATTTTTTAGAATCTCCTTCATAAAACTAAATATATAATTTTTTCAGAAAAAAAAAAATATTTTAAAAATCAAAATTTTTTAGAACTTACTTGAGGAGGCCTGTAAGTCTCGCCCAAAAAATCGCCGTAGATGTCTCGAAAATATTGGCCAAGGTTATATTCTTGTTGAATGCCCCTCTAATTTATAAAAATGAATGAACTTTCGGAGAAAATTCAAAATTGAACACTAGCCTTGGTCATTTCACTGGGATAAGCGAGATCTGCATAGTCGAATTCGAGGGGTGGGTCGGTTTTGAACCTGGCAAAATTCGTGGGCAGCCTTTCCCCATGCCGAAACCACTCAAATTTCTCGTATATTTTTATGAAAATAATAAATACATAAAAATTTTTTCGTTGAAATTGTTTTTAATTTATCAAATTAGCGTTCATTTGTATATATAAATAAATATATGTATAGAAATAATAATAGGTGAGAGAAATTTGGTTAATTTTAATTAATTTTAAGTAATTTCGACCTACAATTTCCACAAATCGTAATGTATCGGGAGCTGAATTTACAGTGACTAGCAAAGTTGAAATTTGAATAAAAAATCTCAGAAAATTTAGCATTTTAAAGTGAACTATAATATATAGATATTTAAATTGAATAATGATAATTATGCAACAATAAGTTGGAGGTTAAATTGAATCAATAACCTGGCTATTTTAGATGGACCCCTGTTTATCTTTTTGTTATGCATGCATTGGGGCACGCTACATACTATAATTTTTGGCCTTATCTATCAGACTACTTTCTGATTTTTGTTTTGAGTTTAATAAATGAGAATTCAAGTTTTACGATCTAAATAACAGTGCTGTTAGATCTGCGATGAAGTATGAAAAGAAGCAATTTCACAAATTAAAATATATGCATGCTGCACTAAAAAAACTTTTTTCCTATTGATTAGCCCCTTGATATTATCACCGATTTGTTATCAGTTTTTAGGCTTTATTATTAGCTTCAAGTCTTGATTTTTTATTATTTGACTTCTATCGATTATTCTTAAACCATGACTATCGTTACTAATTTAAATCCAAATGAAAAGCTACTTAGTGAAAATGAAAATGAGAATTCTGAGTAAGTTAAACTATATTTTTCTTCATAACTTAGTGAGTCTCAATTCCAGACTGCAACGAAAAATCTGGAAACAGCGTGTCAAGGGAATTTTGATCTTACTGCAGATGGTTTTGATAGGAATCATGATTATTTTGGTCGTCTTCAACGTATATTCTGAATATGTGAGAAAAGTTATTTTTAAACTATTTATAATGGTTATAACGGGCATTGTAGGCCTATCAACCTGAAACAATCAATCCAGACGTTGTTAGAATCAAGGGACTGTTTAATGAATTCGTCCAGAAGTTTGCATTTTAATATATTATAAAATATATTGAATAGTTCATTCATTTTCCATGGTTAATTGAATTTGAGTGAATTTTTTCAATTTTATTATGACCTGCAGACCTAGGGAGGATGATCGTCAGAAAGCCCTTGCGACTTACTTCCAGTATATTCTCTTAACAAATTTCTCTCCAACCTGTAGTAATTAGCCAAAATTTTGATCAGCATGACCCAATATCATAACCATGAATTCGCTCGTGCGCTATCTACCTCCTACAGTTGATTTTCGTCTGACGAAAGTGCTCCCTAAGCCCAGTTATCTGAGATAATATAATATATCATTTAATTTAAACTGTTAAATTTTACAAATTTTCTTAACATATTTAAATCCTGACAAATTGTTCATTTTAGATACGGCAAAAAATACGACTCGCCTCGGGAAAAGCTTCGTCGATTTAATATATTCTATTCTAATGTCCTTTCTTACGAAGAAGAAGAGCGAAAAAATCCCGAATTGGACTTGGATGTCACTGAATTTGCCGACAGAACTGATGAGGAGTTGAAAATGGTTGGATATTTGTTTAGTTTTTTAAGAAAATAGTTCATTTTATCCTTTTTACCAGTGTTATTATGTCTAAAATTGAATCAACTTTCAAAGAAGATTATTTTTCTAGGCCTATTTAAAATTAAAAAAAAAATGCCAAATAATAAATGATAATTTAGATCCTACTAGCCTATGAAAATGATTCTATTCTCGAAGGTACTTACCCACGAAAATCCGAAAATTACCAACCTATCCCGAACCGCCCCGAAAACCACAATTGGAACGAACAGGGCAAGGTTACGGCGGTGAAAAATCAACGTAATTTTTTGCTTACCTTAATTATTTTCTAACTAATCGTAAATTATCTGAAAAATCAGCTCCATTTACAAAATAATTGCCCAGAAGTAACCCTAAATTTTCCTCTAACTTACTTAGAAATTCAGAGCAATGCGGCTCTTGTTGGGCTTTTGCGACTGTAGCTGCGGTAGAGAGTGGACTGGCCATCAAAAACGGCACTTTATTGAGCTTGTCAGAGCAAGAGGTAAACTTGAAAAAACATTTCGGATTTTTGTTTTATGAAGACTTTTAGATGGTAGATTGTGATAGGTCGAATAATGGCTGCCATGGGGGTGTTAGGGCTTATGCGATGAGGTAGATCATTATTTAGAGCCTTTCAAATTTTCCATAATTTTAAACAGATTGATAAGAATTATATATTCTGGTTTATATAGTATATAAAGACTCTTTGAGATACAACTAAATTAATCTAAAATCAAACTTCCAGGTTCGTCCAGAAAAATGGTTTAGTACCAGAGCAAACCTACCCCTATACGGCAGAAGAAGATGCACAATGCCACTTGAAGAAGGATAAAAATGACGTATTTTTGAAAAAAATCTATTTTTTGCATTTTTTCTTAAACCTAGAGCCGAATATTCATCAATAACTATGAATTGCTGGGGAAGAGCGAAGATCAAATAGCGGATTGGGTCTATTCTAAGGGACCGGTGACTTTTGGTGAGTCCGAAAAGCTAATTTTCAGCAAAATAAATTTAAAAGACAACTTTATGTAGAAAACTTTAAATTGAAGAGCTGATATTCATAAATTAAAACTTAATTTCAGGCATGAACGTGACCAGATTCCTCTACTACTATCGGAATGGCATCTTTACTCCCGATCCGAAAGATTGCACTGTAATTTCCATCTTATTTTCTAACAAAAAGTTCGAATATTCAGCAAAATTCTCTTGGCTCTCACGCTATGACATTAGTAGGATATGGTAAAGACGCTAATACGGGCAATTTGTTCTGGGTCGTGAAAAATTCGTGGGGCCAATATTGGGGAGAGGTTTTTTTTCTAATTTTATTAATAAATTTTAAAATTTGATTTTTAGAATGGATTTTTCAAGCTGGCTAGGAACGTTAACGCCTGCGGCATGGCGAATAATGTAGTAGCGGCAATTTTATAGTTTTATTTTTAAGAAATTCGTTTTTTAGATTTATTAGTAAATAGATTTATTTTAATTTTAATTTTGAATTTTGATAAATTGCCGATAAAATGTCATAATATTCACAAACAAAGCATAAGTTCATATCCCGTCGTATTCAGAACACATGTAACAAAATAGGAATAGAAATTTTTGAGACAAATCTAGGATATCTAACTTTGACAAAAATCGTACAGCTGCAAGAATCAATCTTTTGATCAAGCTAACATAAAATGAAAGAAAACCTGAAACACTACCACTACACTATTTAACCGTAATTCATAGAGACATGTGTTACTTTCAGACCTGATGCCGATTTTTTTCTATAATTTTTCAGATTCTATGATGGAGAATAGTAGACATGAAAACCGTCGGAGATAATTCATCATACTATACTATTTTAATTCGAAGACCGGAAAACGGCATTTATGATATTCGAATTACTCGAAGGGGTTGATGATTTGGAATTGAGGGGCTTTTGTCTTCGAGATCGAGGGTACGTTTTGCCAGCAGAGAACACGCCCACTCGCCAAACAGACGAACAATTTCTTGCCGCCAGTCGAATATTCAACGCTAAAAGATCGATATTTTAGACTCCGCCCTCTTTTCTTGTTATATAATGAGGTTCAGGTCCTAAAGTTTTCGAGACTCCCATGTTAAAAATGACAGAGTCAAAAACTTGAAGACTTGATGAGGTTACGCTTACCTAACAACAGGTTCTCGGTACTTTTCGTGGAATATCGAGCGCACCGGCATCAGGGTCCACATTTCGACGAGTCTGAATTATCCTGCTTAATATATTTTTAATTATATAATATTTCAAAAAAGCTAATTTAGTTTTCTTCTTCAACTTTGTTTACTTAACTTAACAACACTATTATTATGTTCTAGATAATTTATATGTAAAATTTAAAAATATATTTTACTCGTTTTAAGAAGAATATGATATATGTTTCATAAGTTCGAATAAACGATATGCCTATTTAAAATCGCTTTTTAAAAGTATGTATACTTTCATCCAACACCATTATTTAAGAATACGCTTTAAAACCCACTCGACATGCCCGTTGGACAGGCCCAGTGCAATGCAGTTGATGGCTGTGCCCTCCGTCTGATTAGTCATCGTCATGCACACCACTGCACACTCTGTTTGCATCGCGCCGACGAAATCACCGTTGATCTGAAAAATAAGAGCAATAAATCAATAATTTATTGATTTTTCGCAATAATAAAATTGATCTTCATAGAGTTTTTAGAAGTTTGTTCATTAAGCCATAAATGTTATCATTTTCTCTACACTAAAAAGTTAATCCATCAAATTTTTGCGATGTAGACATCAGGCTATTATTTTGATTAATCGCTTTTCACCTACCGTATACATTTCCACTCTGGAGCCGTTGCCCTGATGTGCCACTACAACAATGTCCCCACTCGTCTTGCTGCAGCAAATCGAGGTTATTGCAGAGCCGTTAGCCACTTTCAGTGATTTCACGAAGCTGAGTCTGAAGCTGGAGTTTTCACCTTTTCACTTCAAATTTAACTTGAGAGTTTTTAATTCAATTTTGAACATCAAAACTTAGAACGTGTACTTCAGAATTTTATATCGAACTTCAGACGAAGTATTTTTAGGCTCAGCCCTTAAAATTTGATTTTAAACCTCATGTTTTAAGTCTAGAAACTAGAAAATTGAGATTTCAAAACCACAATACTGTTGATCATACCGATTCGTGTCCCATATGATCATAGTCCCATCCGCAGCTCCAGACACCGCGATGAAGAATTCACTGCATACAGCCAAACACGAGACCGAATGCAGATGGCCGAGCAGCTCAGCGGATAGTTCGATGGAGTCGAGGGTCTGAATATTCTCCGTCATTTTGTCGAAGGTTCGATTTTTGCCACAAATTCAAAACCACGCGTACCTCTTGCAATTGCAAGCGGTAGACTTTGATGACTCCCGAAGAGAAGGCCACGAAAAGTTGCTGTCGGATCGGGCACCATTCCATTGCGCTAACCTAGACAAAGATTTCTTGATCTCTGTTCAGAAATTTTTTAAATCTCTTTTCTGAAAAAAAACTTTTGAACCTACCTGATCATTCCCCACGCAGATAGCGTTTATCCAAGGCTTCAACTCAGGCTTGATCATTCTGAATCTTAGAAGTCCATCAGATTTAGCGATCGTAGCCAGACTTTCGATTATCAGAGACTTCGAAGTTGAGTCTGAAATTTTGAATTTTTGAAAATTATATTTTTTGTTAAACTTACCTTTCGAATTATCCTGAGAGCATTTGGCTATGACTAGGACACCGTTGGTCAATCCCGTTACAGTGCCGTCAGGCAAGGAGACGATTTTCGTCAATCGATATTGGCCCACTTTCTGGCCTTTCAAGGATAGGACGACCTGAAAATTTTAGGTAAGTCAAAGCTTTCACTAGAATAATTAGGAAAGCTATCGAGTTTACTTTTCGTTTAGGCAGGGAAATATGGATAAAATTTAACCTGAATATGAGCCGAGTCTTGTTCTGGACTGCCCACGTAGTCGCCCCATCTAAAAGTTAGCATAAATGTCAAAAATTTAAGTTTTTATGACTCACCTAACTCCAATAACCGAAGGAATAGGTGATGGAATTTGAGTTTTGGCATCGCGTCTTTCCTTTTCTTTGGCTGCTGTCAAATGGGGCTGGTGGGGTGATTGGAGGAGCTACAATTTTTCAAATTAAAATTTTTAAAATCAACTTTTGAAGGGACCATTTCAGGAAATTTTTAAAGGGCATAATCGGTAACATCTCAAAATGTTCTTGTTTCATATGCTATTTCTTTAGGTTATCAGTTAGCTTATTACTTATTTAGGTATCTTTCAAAAATTTGAAAAACCTTTTCAAACCAACCTGAATCGGCATTTGTCCATAGCACCTGACCATGGTCCTTAGGGCTGATTGGGATAACTCATCGGCGGCGTACTCGTCCGCATTCAAATGATTCAAATATGTCGCAGGGTGGAAAACGTTTATAGCGTCCAGGGCTGGTTTGCCGGTCTGGAACAAGGTTTTAGGCAAATCGAATCATTTTCGGATCTTTCTCCATTCTTACCTGCCGAAACCCGAAAATCAAATCGACCCAATAGTTGAGGTTCGCAGTGACGGTCAGAGCCTCGAGAGCCTGACGATGGATTAGCATGAATAGTCGGGCGTCGTTGTTTGGCACCCAAACCGGAAGTTTCACGGACCACACTCTTTCGCCTCCCTAAAATTTTGGAAAATCATTGGTAAATACAAATGTTTGCAATTCTGCTATAAAATTCTCCAATTTTCTAGTTTTTAAACAAGGTTTTCGAATCTTACCTGTCTAATACCCATATCTAATTCATCCTTGTTCAACAAACATTCTGGAAGGCAGAAAAGTTCGGCAAGTAGCTCTTTGAAGTCCGTCGTGGACTCACTGCTGGCTAGCCGCCATGTCGCCTCGAACGAGTTGAACAGTCTATCAGGGAAATCGAAGTTGTTATCCTGAAAAATCATTTTGTGATTTGTTCCGGAGAACGAATATTTCTCAAGTGCACTTTATCTTTTTCAGGAAAATTGTTGATATTTTTAAGAATCGTTTTTAGATTTTCGTTGTATGTCTAATTAAAGGTTTGTTCCAGAATATTCGAGATTGTTCTAAAAACTAACGAAGTTCTAAAAAAATTCCGAACATTCAAGTTTCATACCTGATACTCCAACGCCGTCTGAGTGAAGGGGCTCAATCGGACGAGGTAGTGCGCGACGATGCCGGAATTCGAATAGTGACTTCCATAATGATAGGGCCCAAAGTGGAGTGTGGTGGCGGCCTCGGCTTTCGATTTCTTCTCACACTCGGCCTGAAGTTTGGGGAGCTGCATTGAAGTTTCGGAAACCTTTAGAAACTTTAATCTATGTTCTAGAAACTTAGAGAAAATCGATTCTTCTTAGAGTTATCTACCATACTTACCTCTAAGCACTTGTAATTCGTGATGTAATGCTGCTCCATGCGTTTGTCTTGGATTGCCATAGGTCTTGATAGATTTCTGAGAAATCAAAAAAGATAATTGTAAAAATCTAAAATCGATCAACTGACCTAAAACTATTCGAATTGCTGAGATCTAGTCTCGGACTGGTGTAGTCGGACAGGACGAACGGGAAAACCGGATATTGCATCAAGTCGTTGAATGATCTACCCGACAATTTATTCAATTGCATTAGGTATCTGGAAATTATATGCTAATTTTTAAAACTCCAAAACAATCTAAATATTTTCAAATTTTATATGAAAATGTAGGGAAACATTTTGTTATCTTCGCAACTCGAACAATTTTCGTTATATCTTATGAAAGAAAATTCTGCAGTAATTAGAAAAGACTAAAACAAAACCCCTACTCAAAATTCGAAATGGCTCCGTGTCTCCAGGCCTGCACTGTGGCGTGCAGCATGTTGTCTCGGTTTGGAAAAACGTGCTCCAACTTCAAATTTACCAGTTCGTCCTTGAATTGCTGACGATGTTCAGTCGAAGAGAATACGAAGAGATGTGAGTCACCACTGCAAAAAATCAATTTTCCCTTTAAAATAAAAAAAGAAACATCCTAAAATTATCCATAAAATAGCTTGAGACTATGGAAAAGTGTTGGAAAAGGTGAAATTCTTGACCAAACTTGCCTAGAAGTGAACATCTCCAAAGCGACATTTTTCAGCAGGTAATTCCGCATTTGGACTTCGGTGATTTGGTCGTATCTCCAGGACATCGCGACCGCGTTGCACTCGAGACCTTTCTGAAATGAAACATTTTTAGATGAGTTAAAAGTTCTTAATTTTTCTTTTAGAAAAAATCAACTTTGAATCATTGCTTAGTTAGGCAAACTCGAAAAAATTCTTTTAAAAATGTACAAGTTAAAGATTGGTTTGCTTGAAAAATAGGTAGGTTTGAAAATTTCTAAAAATATAGATAAGTGGAAGGATAGCTTCTAACGACAATCATAAAAGTGGTATGTTAAGCAAATCGTTGAATTTCCTGACCTGCGCAGTTTTGGCCTTGTCCCCGACGAAATGTAGATTTCGTTCGCCGAAAACCAGTTCGCCCTTGCACTCGAAAGTGCCTCGAAGTACGGTGGCCTCCAGGTACAATCTAGTTGGCTCGTCAATTTGAACGTGTTCCAATGGAGAGGTGGAGTCGTTTAAAGGTACCTGAAAGTGGAAATTCGGAAAATGATAGTTATCTCTTCAAAATTTGATCGAATTTCAACTTGCCAGCAATTTTTCCAGGGGCTGCTCCTCCCGATTTTTCGCGGCTTTTTCGCCTTTTTCAGGCATGAAGAATTTGGCATCGAAGGAGTAATAGTAGGGCATCATTCGTTTCCGTTCCCTCATGGGGCCCTCAGTCGGATCTAGCGCCCATCCTATCGGCCAGTGCCTTTCCTCGAAGCCGGACGCTTCAGGATGGCACAGCTCGTCCTGAAAATATAGGTAATTTTCAGCAAAGTCTAGGAAAATCTCTAAATGTTTGTGAAAATTCGAATTTTCGTCAATTTTTACCGCGAGATTTTTCAGGATTTTCTCTGCTTCCATGAATTGTTGCAGCTCGGATTTCGTGGCTTTGATGAACGCTTTTCTCGGGAAATTCTGCTCTTCCACAACTTCGCAGGTGACACTCATGGCCATCTGAAAATGTGAAATTTTTAGGCAATTTTCAAATCTTAGATAAGACCGATTTAAAAAATGTCGACTTTTAGAGAAATCAAAACTTTTTAAAATAAGTCCAAAAATTTCTCACCTGACTAACTTTCGCCGTCGCTTTGCCCTCTTCATCTATGATGACCTCCATTTTCGAGCGCATCTGGGCGGTGACCTGAAAATTCAAAACAATTTGAATTTTGACAAAGAATGATCTTTTTTAATTTTCCAAGAAAAGATAAAAATTAGAATTCTGCCAAAAATCCTGTCTTCAGAAAGATCCGTACCTCCTTTCTGTACTCCGAATAGGAGTGTACCGCGAGGATTTCATCTGTTGTGAGATTCTGGAGCGCGTTCGGGGACAGAGAATCCACCGCTCTACCAACTCGACTGTTCGACAGGAACCTAATCATCCGATCGATCTCCTCTGGAATTTGAATATGTGAAAATACCGTAATCTTGTCAACTTGCTAATTGAGAAAATAGCGTGCAGAGCTAAGAGAGAGAGAGAGAGAGAGAGAGAGCATTGAAAAACGCTCTCTAACTTTCATATGTACTACGTTCTGAAATTAGGGTATTTCCAATTTACTCTCAGCTTCTCCAGATCCAGTTAGCGGGGATAGAAAAGCCAGTTCATAAAGTCCCAAGCACAGGGCATATTCGTAGTCCAAGTTGACATTCAACAAGGTGGCGAGATTCTGCTTGTACTGCAGCTCGTGGGCTAGGGCTCTGAACAAACGTTCGGAGTAAGTTGGAGAAATTGCTCATAGAAAAACAATTCCACCTACCTAACAATTTGCCTCCTTTTCTCCTCGACCCAAGGTGAGTCCCAGTTTAGAGCGGGCTTGCAGTGACCGGCTGCTCTAAAAATTATAACAATTGAGAAAAGTTTAGAAACAAAATTAAGATAATACCTGCTAGTCTCGTAGATTTTCTTCGGTGCGGGAAAAAGTACAAAAGCAACCAACTGGGCCAAGAACACCCTCACTTTGTCCCTGCACATTTGGATGAGTAGTTGCCAAACAGTCTGATGGACGGCCCGAGATTGATTCTGAGATAGAATAGGTAAGTTGGACGAAAATTTGGCGAATTTTATGCGATTTTCTATGAGAATATCTAGATTTTTTTCTAAAAATTTCTCAGCTTACCTTCGCCCTTCCCGCAACCGGGCCCCCGACTTCTTTTTTCCAAGAACTCAGCATAAAGTAGAGGAAAAAGTGAAAGAGGTTTTCTTCCTCTTCGGTTACCTGACCTGGAAAAATATATTTTAAAAGTTTGTTTAGTTTTAGATTTAAATAAAGCATGTTTACCTGCGGTCGGTGTTAGAATCGTGAAAATCCTCGCGTTCATTTCCAGGGCCAACAGCATTCTTTGATTCAAAATTTCGACGGCTTCAAGCGACGAAGAGCCGACCTGCCTTTTCGGGTAAGGACATTGTAGAGCTCTTCTTGAAACTGGAAATAATATAATTCGATTTTTAAAAGTTTAAAGATGAAAATTTTAGACTATATCTAAGTAAAAGTCTGAATCTCTTAAGTTGTTTATTTGAATGAGCATATTGATTTTTAAATCTTTATTTTTATTTTTGAAAGAAATGAACGGAAATTTCTCACTTGGGCCCATTTTCTTGATGATTTCCTTCAAATTGGAATAAGAGTTCATGACGAAAGACGACGAAGGCGCTATTCCATCAAGTAATCCTGCTCTTTCTGAAAAAACGATGTTTCTGTTGTTCTCCATTTTCCCATTTCAAATACTTGGAAAAATTTTCTGACCTGGTGTAATAGGATTGTCTTCGATGTATTCATAATCATTGTCTGAGCTCAGAGAAGTCGAGGAAGCGTTGTTCTGATTGTACAGCGAATCGACAGAGCTAAAAATTTAATTCTAAATAATCTATTCCGACGACACTACTTCAGAGTGCGGTCGTAAAATCAGTACCTGCTCGCACTAGCACTCCTGCCTTCTTCGGAAAACACCGTGCGGACGCTCTCCAGCCAGCAATGCAAAAGTTGGCAGAGTTGAGATCGAATTATTTTGTGCGCCGACAGACGTTGATTCAATGGATATTGGTCGTCTCTAAAGAGATTCAAAATTTTGAAAAGAGATCAAATTTTTAACCTTGAAGCCTGAATATCAGCTAACATCAGCAGATAGATGAATCTTTGACAGCTTTCGTAGAGTCTGGGCTCGCTGAATTTAACCATACTTTTGGACAATGTCGTACTCGAAAGTTCTCACTGATATGGAATCGCCATGATGACGATCCTTTGCGCGAAAGAGCTCCAGCACTCGAGTTGGGGAGAGGCGAACGGCTTTTCGGCTACGACGTCGGATTCGCTGAACATTTAATATGACGCTCTTTTATTTTTATGACCCCTTTAAAGATGCTTCAAGACGTCACAATTTTACCTTGACTGTTCCAAGTAAGCGATTCTTCTCAGAGTGTTGACCATGGTATCGACCAATTTGCAATCGAGCATGGCTTGTTGTAGTTGCCAGTGATTTTCGAAGGTCTGAAATTGGTTTTTAAGCCACAAAATTGACTTCATAATTTCCTGAACCTACCTTCAGGAGGGCGTTGTTAACGTTCCAAAACAGTGCAACATCTGGGACGCTTTCCTCGTATAAAATAAAAATCGAGTTGAATGATTCGCAAGAAAGTTTGTCGACTTCCATCTCAGAAAGGTGCGCGCCGTCGAGTCTGGAAAGTTTTTAGGTCAGTAATTAAGCAATTTCCAGAGGAGGAAAGTTAAAAATTATTTTTGGGTAAGTAAGGAAGGAAATTCCTAGGCAAGATAAAAAAGAAACTTCTTATACGAGTTAGAAAAAAGATAAGTCCAACAAATTTGTAATATAATAAAAGTTCTCACCCATCTCCCAACCGGACTGTTTCATTGCACATCAAACTAAACAGGGAATCGGCCATGCGGGAGGATACCGGTTGATTTCGAATCTGACTGGCAAGGATGTGGAATCCGGAGAGACGAAGAAAGGAAACCCTTGGAAACGGGGGCGATCGGAGCTGAGAAAAGCACATCAGATTCATACATTTTAAAGTCTCGTATAAAAATACAAGCTTTTAGGCGAATTCACATAGAAAGATTTCAATAAAATATTTTTGTTAAGTTTCGAGACCTTAATTTTTTATTCAATTATAGCTTTTCAAAAAAAGACAACTTACCACAAATTTCTCTAGCATGTCCAGGGCTGCTTCTCTGATCCTGATATCGGTCTGAAAAAAACCAATAAACGTCTTGGATTGCCGTAGATTAGTCTACCTGATGAGAGAGAAGAACGACGATGGCTTGCCAGGAAATGACGTCGTGACGGATCGCAGCTAACAGAGAGTCTGTCCCATTTTGAAGCACATCTGACATGATCTGAAAATTTCAAAATTTGTGTAAAATATCCCAAAAATTTAAATTTCAATACCTGCATCAAGCCCGCTCTCAGGGCTACAATCCATTTGAGTTGCTGTTGTTTGTCCTTCTTCCTCTTTTCTGGACTCTGGTTTTCCGAGAAATGCCTCAAATCATCTAGTCCGGAATCTTGGGAGTCCGATTTTTCACTTGTATCGAGTTTTTCGGGAACGCTCCCGGAAGTTAGTCGACTTGTGGAGGGTATGTCGCTCAGCTGAAAAAATCGAATTTTCGAGAAGTCAAATTTTCTAAAACTTTTCAAACTATTCTCGAGGTTGTCAAAATTTCTTTATAGAACCTTCCAAAACCCTACCAAGTCCGGAATGGGAGTTGCCACGTTGCTGCTGACATCAGAGATCTCTCCCAGTCCTGAGCCCGATGGGCTCGAATCTCGATTTTCCAGAACATTGTCTTCCAAACCCTCGGCCCTTCTCCTTGCTATTTCTTCGTATTCCCGTCGGATATCGAACAGGGTTTGTCCGTGACGCCACTTCTCCAAAAATGCGTCTGAAGAGGGCTTGATTGGGGACACTTTTTGGGGATCAAATTTTCTGGGAATACATTTTTAGGACTAACCTTTCCCAACAGTTCTTAGAATCTTGTTGAGCTTCTTCGAAAGTTGTGACTCGCCTTGTAAGTCGCCTTCAGGCTCGTCTTTTATGAAGGCTGAAAAATGATCACGTTCGAAAAGTCTTCACCTTTTCAAGCATACCCGGGTTAATCCACTCGCAATGGCCGACAACCATGTGGTCGATATACGTGTTGTTCGCAGGATGGGACAGGAAGATGAAATGCCACAAGTCTGCAATGGCCTGGGGGGATTCTGGACTGCCCTGAAAAGAGATCAAACATTTTCGAAAAGGATCAGTCTCCTTGCCAATAGAGCCTGCACGATCGTGATGGCGTCGTTTACGAAAACCTGTTCCATGAAAAAATCGGGGAATTTCGCGGGCTCTTGAATCATTTCGAGCTGGAATTTTTTAAATAAAAAACAGGTGATACCAAATTTTCTATAAAAAAAATATTGAAAATGAAAAATCCCTACCAGACAATGCAGAAACTTCGGGAGTAAATTGACATTCTGCAGCTGTTGTCGATTGAAACTCCAATGCTTTGTTGCGAGTTGTTGGTTTATCAGCGTTGCCGTGACTCCCACCAGAAATCGGAAGTGGTGGAATCTCAGCCTCGCTTGATCCGCAAGCTCCGACCTGAATTCACATATTTCCAGAATAAATTCAGCGAGTTCCGACCTGGTTTGAATCTGTTCCGAACCGACCCAAATCATCTGACGACTCAGAAGATAGGTCAACAAAGCTGGCTCTCGAATTACCGAGACGTAAGGGTCGGGCATGGATCTTCTGGAATTTGAAAAATCTCGAAAATGGTCATTACTAAAAACTTGTAATTTTCCCACCTGATAGCCCTATCCAATTTTCTGGCCCTCTTGTGATTTTCGGCCTCGTCGTCGCTGGATGACCATAATTTCTCGCCCTCAGATTCAGAAGGCAAGTTGGCGCCTCTACGGGCGAAATTTTTGGAGCAGGAATTTGAAGAGCTGAATTTCTTTTAC
This sequence comes from Diploscapter coronatus, assembly GCA_964036155.1. Classification (NCBI taxonomy): domain Eukaryota; kingdom Metazoa; phylum Nematoda; class Chromadorea; order Rhabditida; family Rhabditidae; genus Diploscapter; species Diploscapter coronatus. The sequence continues at coordinate 81,579,319 of OZ038423.1, read as the reverse complement.
TTTAAAATAAATAGAAAAGACTAACAAACCTCGAATTAACGCAGTGATTTATCAACAATTCTATTGTTTTCTCGGTGATACTTGCTTGAGGGCTGGCCAGGATCCTTGAGATGATGTCGTTTATCTGAAATTAAAAAAAAAATCGATAAGAATTTCAGGTACGTCGGAAATTTTCATAAAAACTGAAAGAACGCATTAGAAAAACTTTGCTTTTCCACAAATAAATAGGAATTCACAGTGTGGCAGAGAAGCTCTACACAGAGGAGAATTTTTTGCTTAGCAAAATTCAACTTTTTCAGGTATTCCCAGAATAACAAAATCAATAGGGAATTTTTTGCTATAAGTTCCAAAATTTTACTTTCAGCCTGTGTGCCTTGGTGGTGTGGACGCATCCCCGTCTGAGGGCGTTGAGGAGAATTTCGAGGGTCGAGTTTTGCACGGATGCAGGCTCTGCATCATTGACAGACTTGGCGTAGAGGTAGGTGATGAGGGAGAGGTCCCCGAGGGGTGTTAATGAATCGTCAATCGACACATTCCTCTGGTGGACTAGTCTCGCGCACCAGTCGATTGGGAATTCCTGAAATTTTTAAATTTTTTTTTTAAACTAGATCTTTTTGAAGCTTTAATTCTTTTTAAAATGAAACAAAAAATCTTGGAAATGAGTATTTTCTTTAATTTGAATATTAGAAATTTTTTGAAAATCGAAAAAAAAACGTTTCTCTAACTAACCTTCAAATGCCCATAAAGCAGAGCGGAATGGCCCGCGATCACTACGGGCTCTATGTCGTTGCCCAAAATCGAAATTCCGTAAGAATCGGCCGAGGAGGGGTGGACCTAAGAATTTTTAGATTTAAACATTGGTATTAATTTTCAAATTTCACCACGAATAGCATTGCCCTTTGAAGTCTTTGCACGAACTTGGGGGTTTCCGATCGCAAATACCAGAGTGGCTGAACCTGGGATAGGGCTGTATCCCCTGAAGTCACTGAAAAACAATCTTTAGGAAAAAAAACTCAACCACAAGAACATTTTATTTTCCTAATTTTTTAAGGCTGACCTGATGCGATATTGGGATGAAGATAGTCTAGTTGAGCCTCGGCTAGAGACTGAAGTTGGACCCCCAAGGCTGCCAGAGTGAAGATGCAATTTTGGGTGAGTAAGCCTGAAAATTAAAAAAAGTTAATTGTTAGAAAATTTACTTATATTTTTACAGAAACTTTTATTCAAACTCTCCGTATCTTTAACATTTAGGGAAATTTTCAATTCCTAATTTTTATAAGAAATTCTCAATTGAATCTTTTAGAAAGAAGTATTTTGTTATTTTCAAATTTTCAATCGGCCCACCTTTGAACCCGAAAAACGTCGAAATTTGGTACTGGAAATGGGCCTTTTTCTTGACGCATCCGAAAGAGATCGAGAATTTGAAGACGATTCGCTCGATGTGGATGATCAGTGGGATTTCCAGGTTCGTTGAAAATTCGCCGATTTGGGTCTGAAGATTTGTATTTTAAAAAATCTAGAAATTTGCTTTTTTCGCGAAAAAAATACAAAAAAAGATTTAATCTAAAAAGTAAATGTTCTAAAAACTACAAACTCTCTCCCAACTAACCTGAACGATCACCGTGTCCCCCGTCGTCTTCATTCCATAGCAAATGTGGACCCAGGAATTTTCAGGAACAAAGCCCTTAGCTCGATACCTGAAACATTCGGTTTTCTAGAAAATATAGAATTTTTTACTTGGTAAGTCGAGTTTCGGCCATTTGGATTTCGAGAAAGATGGTGCCCCTTGAAGAAACCATCATTGAGCACGTCAATTCGTGTGAACCGAGCGAGAAAACGTGCAAGTAGGTCGTCGATTTTTGGATCTGAAAAATTCTACCTTTCTACTTTTACAAAATATAGATTCTTCATAATATGCAATTTTATCTTTATTGAATTCTTTAGAACTTAGAATTAAAGAATATTTATTGCATATATATATTTTTTTTCAAATTTACCTTCGTAACCGGATTTCTCTTCAGCCAGAACGACAAATGCAGACCGTCTGACGACTCGATGCACCCGTTTTCGGACATGCAAAAGTGGGCTGCTGAGTCTGGAAAGGTTTTAGGCAAATTTATTCTTTTTATTTTAGGTAAGTTGAATCTTTCAACAATTTCTTACCTTTATGCAAATTTCCAGTGATTTCCTGGGCGATTTGAATGTCTGCTTGAACCGACTGGTCTTCTTGTTTATCCTCTAGCTTCTTCCTGGTTTTGGGAGACTCCGACGCGTCTTTCCGCAAATGGAACGCTGCCAATTTCGAGGTAGTTGCTCGCAAAATCGAGACCATTTCCGATTTCTTCGACGGTTTTTCGAGTTCGTACTCGGAGGTCGAAGATGCAGTCGCGTTTGCACCGAGGGACGTGGATTTTATCTGAATTTGTGTAAATCAGTTTTTATTCATCTAGAATTTTTTAGCCTACCGAATTTTCATCGTCACCCTCAGTGGTTTCCTGGATGTCTTCGGCTTTTTTCAGCTCTATAGGTCGACTGACAGCGGTTTGGGGAAAAATCAGGGAAGTGAAGGGCTGAAAATATAAATTTAGAAATGACCATTTTTTAAGTTAAAGAAAAACTGAAATTACCTGAAGCTCTCTATCATAGAGCAAATGCTTCAGAATCGCCAGAATCACGAGTTTCGTTTCTTCTTTGGAGGCGTTTTTGTAGTAGTCGATGATTCTCTGAAGGTCCTGGGATTTTGGATCCCTCCGCATCAAAATCGCGCAGAAACGAAGGACGTCCTAAAATGAATATTTTTAACAATTTTTCTAAAAAGAAAATAAATACCTGGCAAGTTTTGGGCATCGCTCCCTTATTCAGTAGAGCATCGCAAAGTCCAAACAGCGCGTTCAGCCAATGTTGTCCGTCCTTGGAGTGCCTGAAGTAAAAAGTTCAGAAAACTTAGTATCAAATAATTTTATTGTGTTGCTGCATCATTTTCGAGTAACAAATTTTAGCTCGAAATTTCAAAACTTCATACCGGTCAATCATGGCCAATTTGTCGGTCAATTTCTTGGCGGTGAACTCATCGCGATTTGCCAATTTGTCCTTCGAATCCAGGATTTGGGTCACCAATTCGATCGTCGGGATGATGATGTCCGAATGCAAGACGGTCCGGCTGGCCGACGTCAGGGCGGTTCCTGAATTTTTGTTTCGGTGACGATTTTAAAAATTTTATTTCAAAAATTTCACCTCCATCCCCCATCAGAGCGTCATCCTCTGACTCGGCGTCTTCACCCTTTACCGGTCTAGGAGCCTGCGGCAGTTTCGAAATGCATCGATCCAAAAGGCTTCCAATGATAGGAGAGAGGAGATTCTGAAAGATAGAAACATGGTTATTTAAAAAACAGGAAAAAACCTCATTTTCAAGCTGCTCCTTCTTTAGCGATTTTTTCAGGGCCACGAAAAATCTGTCGACGACATTTTGGGAATCAGAGTGGAGCATCAAATGAATCGACAGAGCCTTGCACATCGCTTCGGAAACTCGGTGGATGTCTCTGAATAAGTTCTCCTTTCAATTTTCAAGATTTTTGCCAAAAATTTTCTTAAAACTCACCGAAAATTTCCAGATGGATGACCAATCCACTCGAAACAGATGTCGACGACCTGTGACGTCAAATTCAGCAGTCTCTGCGACATCGGGGCGAAGGCTTCTGGAAGATATAGAAATTCTTAGTTCTCTCATTTTTCATGCTAATTTTTATACGTCATTCAGAGTATGACTATTTATTTTATTTTCAATTTCCAGGATAATAGACTTTGGAAAAGAAAAAACTACTTCTTAGGTATTTCAATATTCTGAGTTTATCTTTTCAAGTTTTTTGCTTCTACATTTTCCGGAAATACTACTTATTTTTAAAAAAAAAATGATTAAGAAATACCCGAATTGTCCTCCATGGTATCTCGCACGATGTTGAGAGAAGAGAGGAGCAGTTTAAAGTATTTGGCAGCCGAGTCCGAAACGAACACCCAAATATCAACCAGGGCATTTCTTGTGCAGGCCTCCATTCTTTCCACCACCCACGTGCAGAGGTCGGAATTCTAAAAGAAAATATATTAAAATCAGTTATGAGTTTTTTTCTTTTAATTTATTCTCTAAGAAATTATCTCGTTTTCGAATTTGGGAAAAACCAATAGAATAAAGTTATTTCTCTAAACTATAATTTTGATTTCAATTTTTACCTGAGCAACGGTATGATTGAACCGGATCGCTCTGGAGCAAACCGCAACGAACACGTCCTGAAGCTCACCGGTGGAAAAGTAAAAGTCACTGAAAATTTTTTAAAATCATAAATAAAAAATAAAACTATACCGATAAGGGACCAAGATTCTGTTAATGACCTGCTCTGAGGTATGAGCACTCCATAAATGGCATGCGACCAATTCGAGCTGCTTCAAAATGCCCCTCTTCTCTTCACACATCGATCCACAGGGCGCCATAAAATCGTCGCTGAAAATCAACACAAATCATAATTAAACGAATTTTACAAATAATTTTTTTAAAAAAATTTTATTCTATTTCAACCTTTCCGACTCCTTGAATTTCTGGCAGCAGCTGGAAATCGATGGAATCACCACATCAACCAGGAGACACTCTGCATCGAGTAAATCGCAATCTGAAAAAACAAACAAATTTAAAAACATAAAACTTTTGTTTTAAAAGTCCTACATTTCAGCACCAAACTGCAGATCTGACAGAGTAGATCCACATTTGCCGACTTCGACAGTTCCAGGGATAGCTTTAGAGCCGCTTGACTGGGGCCCGCATTTGGGAGGATTCCTGAAGATGTGAAGGATGAACCGCGGCTAGACGAGTAGCACCAGTCCATATGTGGTAGGTGATATCGAAGAACCTGTAAAAACATTACATTTTCCCTATCTATCTATCTTTTGAAGGGAAAAACATCTAGACAAAATTCATGAAAGACACTAGAATAATTTCCATTTTAGAAAGCAAAATCGAAAAATCTTACATTAGCACAAAGCGAAGAGTGGCTGAAAATGGTGGGCGTTAGCACCGAAACGAATTCCGTCCCTGTGGCCATCCTTTGAAACCCCGCTGGTAGGCTGAGACACCAGGAAAGAAGAAAGTCCAGATTGGATCTGAATTTTTATTTTTAGTTTTCATTTTTTTAATAAAAATAACCCGTTGCTGATCAGACTAGCAAATAGCTCGAAGATGAACCGATTTTCCTTCGAATTTTGTGGGTCATTTAGATGAAGCCGTTTTTGAAGAATCTGAATTTCGGCAAAAAATCTTCAACTTACAAAGCTTTGATCTTTACCTCGGTTATTTGAATCATGAGTCCTTGGAAGGTCGGCGTCGTTAGCAGTTGAGTTACTTGTTCGCCCAATTCTTGAAATTCCGGCATGTTGGAGTGCTGTTCTTGACTCAATAATTCCGCCTGAATACGGTAGGCCTCTCTTGCCCTCATGATCAACGAGGTGATGTCGTCGAGGATTCTGAATTTTGACGCCATTAAAAATAGCCACTTTTAGAGAAAGTAATATTCAAAAGCACAGTAATCCTCAGTTAATGGTGTCGCTGTCAAGTTAGGAATTGCCGTAACCCTTACTTGATCGTGACATCGTTCGTCCTTCTGATGGCCAAGTCGATATTCGCGATTTGGACCTCGTCTATGGCCATTCCAGAAGAGTAGGTGTAGCACAGACGACACGAGGTGGAAATTGTCTGAAATAATATTTTTAGTTTCATTATAAAATGCATCATTTATCTCCATTCTTCTTTTATTCTTAAAATTTGTATTTTTAAGCCCACCACTTTCAAATGCTCAAGCAGGAAACTAATGCCAGTCAGGAGGAAGTCGAAGTTTGGAACGGCGAAACCAGAAGCGGCTATGTGACCGAGGCGACAGATCTGACGGGAGACCTGAAATTTTCAAAATTAAAAAATATTTAGAAAATAAATGAAGAAAGTGAAAAGATTACTTGCAAAAATTCATTTTCATCTTTTCTTTTAAAAAATGAGTAAAAGAAAAAACAGAAACTTGCAAAAGCTTTTAAATCAATATTTCCTTTTCTGTAAAATAGCAAGTTTTCCTACCTGTCTAACGATTTTCATCCAATTGAGCCATTTTCGGAAAATTAGGAGCGACATTTGCGCGTCTTCACACATCGATTGGCCAAAGGAAGCGGCGAAATGGTCGCAGAGAAAGTTGATCTGAAAAATCTACTTTCATTCAAATGCACCTCAATTTGTTTAAATGCAAGTATGAGCTCTTCAAAAATATTTTATTTTTAATAAATTCAGAAACTTAAATACCCCATGAACAGGCGTCGTGACGGCGGTGAACCTCGCATAGACCAGCAATGCATTTTGTATCGTATCCATTTTCCTGATTCTGGTCGGGAAGTTTCCGAAAATCGAGCGATACATCAGGAATAGTGCCCTATCGCTGACTTCAGAAGTGTCATCGAAGTTCAGATCTGAAAATCGAGGATTTCATATATCCGGATATATAAAATTCGATTTCACCTTCTGCCGGAACCTCCCCTGCGCACTCTGCAAAGCCATCGGAGTCGGATATCAGCACTCTTTCGTGGACGTAGACCTGAAATAACAAGGGATTTCAGATATTCTTTTAGAGTTGGATTTCATTTATTTGTCCCCGTTTATCTGAATTTCAAAAAGTACCCTTTTCGGTTTGTTCCTCAAAAACGAAGCATGGGGTCGGTCGCTTTCCGATTCATACGCTGTTTCTTGCCGTGCAGCTTCTTGGCGTCTCCTGGTTAGTTTTTGACGTCGACTTCTGGTCTTCCGAATCCGCAACGATGAAGTCGAATCAGGCAGACGGTGGGAGGCACTGAAATTACATAAATCATTGAAAAGGCAATAATTTACTTTCAAAAAATGGAAATATTTTCTTGGGAAAGCTAGTGTTTTTAATTACAGTAACTCCGACTAACATGCTCGCTGAGCGTCTCCTGATAGGGCAGAATGCGTCGTGCTGCGAGATTCTGATTCTTCTTTCGTCGTCGTCCTCATCCGAATCTTCGTCCGATCGATCCGTCGCCCATTTGGCGTCATCGTCGCCGCGTCTAAATCCTATCGTAATCCTTTCTTCTTTAAGAACTGGGATTACCGTTTTTCACTGCCACTGGTGGTTTCTCCTTCGGCCAAAATCGAAGAAAGTGGGGAACTCGAAAGGAGACCTTCTATTATCGGCAACAGAGACTCAATAGCGTCATAGGATTCTGAAAATGGTCAAGTTATCAAAACTCAACATTTTGGTACCAAAATGGTACCTTTTGATATTGGTATCGACCCGAGTAACGCCAAAATTGACTCTATTCTCAACTGTGACGACGGAGCATGTTTCAGGCAGTCTAGCCGGAGGGACCTGAAACCAAAAATGGTTATCTTTTACCAAAAATAGTCTTTATTTTTACCTCACGAGCAAAGTGTGCCACTCCGTAAATTTGAGTCGGGATACTGTAGTTTCCTGGTCCGGCTTTTTCATCGAACTTCTGCAGCCAGCTGCCGTTGTCATCATTCTGATTGAACTCTGAAACTCCGCACATTTTTTTCAAAGTCGGGGATTTTTATTCGGACTTACAAACTAAATCATACTATCCTATGCTAGAAGTAGCACTCGTAAATGTCGCGAAATTTCAATATGGCACCCAAAAATCTGGAAACATTTTTTTAAAATAAATCGAAAAAAATGGGGAAAATGCGTACTACATCTACAACGAGCGCAACTTGATGAATGAAAGAGTGAAAAAATCGCGATTTTACTTTGAAGATAAAACAAAGGTCTTTAGCTATCGGGGCTCTAAAGCGAGAGATTTATTACCAGAGATAGAGAAAGATATGAAGTGAGATAAAGTAAGGTGGGATATAATAAATCCCTTATCTGAAGAGGGAGACAGATATATCGCAAAGACGGCAGACATGACATTTTACTGTAAAAATACGCCAGAAGGCTCTAAATCATTAGGAGAGAAACCACGATATTCGTCCTAAAAATAACCACTATGTCAAAATTGAGGTTCAATAGGAACTATTATCTCTGATAACATCTTTTCGGCTGTATTCCTTATCATACTCATTTGAAAATAGAGCAAAGAATTACGAGAGCACAGAGAAAAAGGTTGGCTATGGACAATGTAAAACATCGAGTGCATAGACGCAGAGTAGCATCAGGAAACTCACTCTGAGGGCCGAAAGAAAGATGTAAACAATCTAATTTCAAGAATTGGTAGATTGATTGGAGTTTAAAACTCAGATACAAAACAATACATATCAGATCTACGCAATATAAATTAATTTTGACTCTATCTGTCCGAAAAGGAGATCTAATTAATAATTAATTAGGCAATTTAATTAATCAGACGGAAAAGTCGTTTGAAATTTAGATCGAAGATCACAGGCTAAAATAAAAAATATTTTAAATTTAAAAATGTTTAAATATGAAAAATAACAATTATTTTTGAACACATGTGATACCAAACCATCTGTGTAATGTAAAATGCGATCTTTAAGCGTCATTTTGATCAATTTGGGTGACTATAAACTACAACGAATGCATCACTATTAGCATATAGCCTACTTAAATAGAAATATTCAATTTCATCAAAATCTAAATGTGAATATGGATTCGGTAAGTCATTTCATCTAAAGCTTAACTTAAACTTAATTTAGGAGGCCTCGAATTCGGAAAACTTCGAAAGTAGCAGGGACATTCAACGGAATAGGGATAATAATGTGGATAAGTCTTGCATGGTAGGTATATTTTATTTTATTTATTTATTAAAATCAAATATCTAAATTTTAAATCGATATTTCAGGTCTGTAATGCTCCAACCTCAGGCTTTCATTTTGGCTCCTTTGCCTGTGCGGCATGTTCGGCATTTTTCAGAAGAACGATCGTCGAAAAGCGAAAATATGTCTGCAGGAAGGACAATAATTGTCCGATTGATCAACGTATTTAATTCCAATTTAGATCTAAATCAGCCCAAATTTTTCACTTTATTAAATTTAATCTATACCAGGTTTAGTTTGTTTATATATTTAAATATCTACTTTAGAGCATCGATGCTACTGTAGAGCATGCCGACTAAAGAAGTGCTTAGATAAAGGACTAGACCCAAATGGTATCTTTATGCCATCTTTTATGGTATCATTTTGGTAACGAATATCACTACTTTAGCGGTTCAACCTCATAGGGACGCTATAGGAGCTAAACAATTGACGATGAACCAGAAGTCAGAACCAAATCGGAACAATTCTGAAGAGAAGAAGAACGAAAAAGAAAGGGATACTGTAATTACAGTTACTCAAAATGGTAAGTCAGGCATTATTCATTCTTGAAGGAAGGATTAAATGATAAAACTTTAGACGAAAGACTGGTCCCAGTTATCGTAGTCAAGCCTAGAACTGATAAACAAATAATTGAAGATCAATTGAATAGGTAAAAGTTATTATTTTCTAAAAAATAAAATAAAAGTTATTATTACAGCATTTTGGCTAGGCAAGAAAAGAGCGAAGAACTAAAGAAATCTGAATCGTATGTATTTTTTATTCAAAAATAATTTTTAAAAAACCACTTTCAGAAATAAAGCTGCTATAGAACAATTGATAGCGTTCTCTAAGGTCGCCGTTATCGAATGCAATAATAAACAGGTGCGTTGAAAAAAAAAACAGTGCATCGATTATTATAATTTAGTCTACTTTGGATAGGAATATTTCGCCCACTGAATCGCCAAATTCTGTTTTATCAAGCGATAATGCTCAAAACATCCTAGAAGCATCTAATTCTATTGAAGCTTCTACTTCATCAGGTATGCAAACACAGTCTCAGGTCTTTTTTCTATGCATAAGGAATGGTACAGGTGCTGAAATCGTACTTGCGCATATGACGCTTGTATCTGACCTTACCCATATCATACTTGTACTATATCATGCCTAGAATGTATCATAAATGGACCTTACCTGTTACTTCTTCACCTGTACCTATAACTTATCTCTGGATATCTTATCAGTAACAATTTCAGAATCTAGCCCTATGGTAATCAATGATAAGAAGACCTATGATAGAACGCAAAATGTGATTGAGATGATGGTGGATGCGTATCAAGCTATGTGTGAAAGGAGAAGGCTAGTCTATTGTCCAAGATCATTGAAGGACTTACTCAGCGGAACTCAACCGGTATAGAATTAGTATATTTGATGGGTTACAGAAGTCATTTATTGCTGTTGATTGGAGAGAACGTTGATATTCGTGCAACAGCAATTAGAAATCAAATTTGGAGCGAAATAGTGAGTCGAGTGAAAGAAACAAGGCGAATAACGTAATTTTGAATATCGACGTTCCCTCCAATCAATAATATTAAAAATCGATCAATAACATGCATGAAAACTTACAAGAATTCTTTATTTAAAAAAAAAAACCAGCATAGACTCGAAAAAATCATTCGAATAACCCTTTATTAAAGATCAACAGTATACCTTAAAGCTAAAAGAATAATCTTATATATTTTAAAACAACAAGAAACACTAAAAAGTAAACCAAACAATATACAATAAATCCATTAAAATTTAGGTACCTAGAAGTTGTAAATGGGGTGAGAGATTTTCTCCCGAACAAATGCGTATCGAAGTTGCTTTTATGGTTGAATTCATTAATTCAATCCACCCCTTTGCTAAGTTCTCACTTAATGACCGGGTAAAATTTTCATTCGTTAAAAACACATCCTTAATTTTTCGTTAAATTTAGATGGAGTTATTTCGAAATATTGCCTTAGCATGTGTAATGTTGGAGAAACACTATTTGACTATGAAGCTAGGCGGAATTTCTCAAAGCCGACTATACCATCAAGGTTTATTCTAATTTTAAAAATTGGTTTTCATATATATTCCTGATTTTAGATCATAGTTATTCCGACTTAAATGATGAAGATGCTTTGGTTCCGAAGCACGATGTATCATGCGATATGGATACACTGAGAAAGTGAGGGATGATTATTGATTAGTTAATTCAATCCAACGTCATTAACGATAATTATAGGCTATTCCTCGAGCCTGCTCGATCCTCGCTTAAGCTTATTGCGAGTTCTATGGAACAAAACCAAATGACCGATGTGGAGCTTTGCGCTTTGGTTGCTGTAATGCTATTTGATCCAAGTACGGTATTTCAAGAAATCACTTACTCATTCATGACCTCATTTAAGTAATTTGTAAAGATGTTAAAACTATAAAGTAATAAAGCATAGTTAAGAGAAAGGGAAAAAGATCACGAAAAATAGCATATGATAAGAGGCACTTATCCAACACCCAGCGGTGTGGCCTTATTTATTTAGTCATGACATATTTGGAATATCGATTTTAGCAATCCGAAGTTTGGATGCCTCTTCGAAAAAGCTAGTTATGGCTGCTAGGGATAAAGTCTATGCGGACTGGTTTTCCTACTACGCGAACCGAGACATACCTGTGGACGTGGCTAGTGAAAAAGTGGGCAATACCATGCTTCTCCTACCCGCTATTCAGGTAATAATACTGTAACCCCAGGAAGAAATAGCAATTTTTTAGTCTACCGTAGAAAGATCCCATGAGAACTTCACGATCATAAGAGTTTTCGACCTGCTAAACTACGATAAAATTTTGGACGATGTGGTTTGAGGATGATCGATTAAATTTGAATTTAAATGTAGATTTTCGCCTAGACTTTTACCTCACCTTTGAGCATTCATATCATTTTTCTATGTAATAAAGATAACAAGGTTACTAATAAAGAATTTATTTTATCCGCTGCATTATATGGCTAACATTATGCTTTCGATGGGGGAACTTCGCTAACCAGAGACTGGAGTGATGTGAAACGAGAGAAGCACGCGATGAAGGTGTCGAAAGAGTTCAGAAAAATGGACCATTGCGAAATTAGCGATGGGACAGGTTTCCTTTTTTCTTTTTCTTTAACGAGAGATAAACCGTAATCGTCGCTATATCGGTGGGCCAATTACTACGCCTTTTACTTCCAAAGTGCGTGCATCGTGAAGAAACTATTCCGGACGGCGTGGCATCCCCCTCTCGCTTCCCTCCTCCCTTTCCCCTTCTGAAAAAGAAAACAAAATCTCTCGTCTGTATTGAAGCATGGCTGCAAAAGCATATAGTTTATATTGCGTGAAAATGGAAGGGTATCGAAAATGGAGACTAAAAGGCGCTTGCTATGACAAATGTTAGTGAGTTTTGTCTCTCTCGCTGAGAAACGCAGAAAAGGAGCCATGTATAACATAGCGTTATTCATTTTCGATCGATTTTTCTTCAATTTTTTTTTTCGAATTATGAGTTTTCGATAAGGTCGAAATTTCTCAGTCCCAGCTAGGACAAGATTAAATTTCTGAATCTCCTTCCTCTCCGCACACATTTGGAATCGCCTCATTTTAGTAGGAGTTATCCTTCGTAAATCGCGTAGTCGGAAATTCACTCTTCGTTGAAAGTTGTGATTTTCGCTAAAAAGTCAAATTTCAGTTCTAATCTGCGAATTCTGATGTTCTGAACGATGCTGGCCGGTTCCTCGAAGGTATTGAGCAAGCGGCTGCCTCAAAAAGTAAGAAAAAATAAAAAGTAATTTTAAAATGTCATGATTTCGAAAACTTAGAGGGTTGACATAGCAATTTTTTTCTGGAAACAATTGAAAATACAATTAAAAAATTTTATTTTCCAGCTAGAAGACGTAGTTGAAGACGTGCAGGACTGGGAGAACCACATCGTCCTTAGGGTGCCTCCGGATGTCGTCGAAAAGGTTCGAGTTAAAAAAATGCAAAAGTCGAATTTCCGACATTTTTCCCTGAAAGATACAAATCTCCCGGCATTGCTTTAAAAATTTCTAGAACACCAGGGTTTCACATACTTTCAAAAACAATATAAAATTCCGCATTTCTTTCACAACTGCTTGCAAAAATATATGAGAATTCCCTGAAGATGTTTTTTTCTGAAAAGTTTAAAAATAATTTTTTTTCAGGTGAACCGGCTGCTGGAAGACAATCCGTCCGGCCAGATTCCGAAGGACGAGTTGGCGATCGCGTTCACGTCCACAGACATGCGGCACGCACGAATCCGCCTCGGCGACTATCTCATGAGCGCCAAGATCTACGATCTGCCTTGTATCTGCGAGGTGAAAAATTCAGACGAAAAACAATTGAAAAGGCATCATAATTTTATAAGGGCGCTATTAAATTTTTCAAGAGTAATACCACTTTTAGATGAAAGGAGTCATATTTTTAGAATAGACATTATAATTTTAAATTCCAGGTGATGAAAACGATCGACAAGAAGGTGGTCTACAAAGTGGCCGACCTGTCGCAAATTATGGCGTGCAGTCACGACTTGGCTGACACGGTCAGTACCAAAGACGCCAAGTCGGCCAAAAAGGTGCGTTTTTTGCTTATATTTTTTTAGCAGAAAAATGTTTCTATAGAAAATTAGTTCTTTATTATTGATTATTGATTGGAGAGAACGTCGATATTCGAAATTGCGCTATTCGTCTCGTTTCTCTTCTACGCGACTCACTCTATTTCGCTCCAAATTCGAATTCTTATTGCTGTTGCATGAATATCGACTTTACTCTCCAATCAACAGTACACTTCGATCACTTTTCTAAAGATTTGGTGGAAGAGAATTTGTATTTTGAGGAGCAAAAACAGTGGCAGTACCCGCATGGCCTGACGCCCCCTATGAAGAGCGTCCGCGTGCGTCGCTTCAGGAAGACCAAAAAGAAACGTTTCATGGATGCTCCGGAGGTTACTTTTTGTCCATTCTTGTCTGGGAGTACTTTTCTCCCAAAACTAATTGTTTCTCTTTTTTTTTTTATAAATTTGGAAGCAAGTGCTCAATCTTGGGAGGAAAATACTCTCAGTTTTTATTTTTTATTTTATTGTATCGGCCAACTGGAGCCACAGTTCATGTGAGTTAAAGAGCGCTGTTGCAAGAAATGCGCGTCACAACTATGCGCGCAAAGAGGGAGGCTAGAGTGCAGAGAAAAAGGAGAATCAGCGAGAGAGTGGGTACGCAATTTCCTGTGTCTCTGGCCTTTTTTCCTATTTGTTCAACACACGATCGTGTCATTCTTCGTTTGACCAGAACAATAATTTTCAGGTGGAAAAAGAGCTGAAACGTCTGCTTCGTGCCGACCTCGAGGCCGATTCCGTACGCTGGGAGATCGTCACTGCGGACGAGAAGAAAAAGGTGAATTAAAATTTAATTAATTGAAAAATGAAAAAGGCATCCTGAAACCTTATTTTTGTTATTTTTTCTTCATTCTAAAGGAACGGTAAATTTTAGTATTTTACACGAAATTGAGGATTACAATAAGCAATAATAAAAATACAAAATAAATTTGCAGCAAGTGGAGCCCATGTCCGATGCAGCCCTGTTCGGTGACAAAGTGTCGAGCTCTGAAGACGAAGAGGAGGCTCCCCAGGTTAGCATCACAGAGGACCCTGCTGAATAGAGCGAGTACGGTGGGATTACGGTAACCACGTTACGGTATACTTATTTAGTGTACACTGTATAGCTTTAAGTTACAGTAAAACCTCGATGCATTCTAGTCATATCGCCGAGTTGATGGTAACTCAAAGTTTCAGTGTACCTTTCTGTATTTATTTGTATTTATTTTAAATCCGAATAAACGTTTTATGGTTTTTTTTGTTATTTTAAAATGAAATTGATTGTCGAATCAATATGAAATACCTTTACCTTTGTCGCTTATCTTTGTAAGTCTGTAGAATTTCAAGCAGGGCTGCGAACGTGCTAGACACGCATGCGCGTGTACCTAAACATTTACAGCCCTGATTTCAAGACATACCTGTAATTAGTGAAAACTTGAAGGTTAGATTTGAAAGGTGCAATTATCTTTCAAGTCTTTAAACTAGTCATTACCGTTTTCAGAAAATTTGACAAAAATTTCGAAACTTATTACTTTATCGATTTTTGATGGTGTATTGCTGACTTCATTATTATGCAGGGGAAGGAAGTTAGGTATTAAATTGGCACTAGAAAACGTGGCATATCATTTTTGATATCGTTGATATCTTGCTTTTTCTCACTCTTCCACCCTATTAGATTTCCTTTATCTTTCTTCTATATGAGAATTTCGGGAAGAAGAAATATGCTTTGGAAGGGCGCGCGGGATGTATAAAATCCCTCTTTTCATCTATGACGAGATATAGATTCGATCCAATCGAAATCCCGCTTTTCATCATCACTTCATTCTCGTTTTCAATAGAGATTTTCTATCGCATGCAAATCCTTTTTATTATTCTAGTCATTTTCATTCATATGAGAAATCTTGATCATTTAGAATAGATGTGTGTTCGTTCGTTTTCACTATATACAGTAATATTTTTAAAAATATTTTATGTCCTTTTAAAAATTTTCTAAATTTTCAGGATATCATTTGTTCCAGAGCAGTTATGTTCTAATTTTAACCCTGTTCTAGAACTTTGAGCTAATTTCGAACACTTTTTATATAGAATTTGTTATTTCTTACCGTGAAGACGCGCGCGCTATGTTTTATTTGTCCAAGATTGTCAGTCTTTCACCGTGCTCTCTTCGTTTCCCTGCATCTATGACATTTTTAGGGGCGTCAGAAATCGGTCCTACCAACATGTCTAAATACTCGCGCTACTATTTTGGCCTTTATTATTTTAAAAATTTTAATCGATACTTCAGATTTTTAAACTAACATTTTCTTTTCACCCCTTGTCTGAAATCGATCTTCTTTTATGGCTAAACGGAAATTGCCCAGGTGCAATATCGAAGAAGAATGTTTATAATTAAAAATTTTTCCTTTTCTTAAAAACACAACTTTCCAATAGTTACTGAAAATGTTTCTAAGTTATCATTGGAGACGGTTTTCCTGCTCTTTACGCCTAGATTTTACCATTTCTTTTAAATCTCTCAAAAACTAACAATATTTCTTCATTTCTGATGTCAATTTTCTATTTTCAACGATATTTCTTCCCTCTTATCAGTATATTTGATTCTGCTTTGAACAGATCTTCGATCCCTTATTTTACTACTGTACGAAAATTGGACCCGTCTAATTGAAGCTTGATAAGATATCACTCAAAAATGAGAGAAAAAGACGTTTCCTTTTATCGCTGATAAGACTATTCCTTTATAGAGAATGTTCTTTCTTTAAGCCTCGCCATTCAAATACTATCTCACTTTTGCTAGCTATTTTTTAATTTCTCTTACCTCATAGATAGCGCTTTTGCTTAAAATTAAATTAAATTTCGATTTTTCGCTAAAATTTTAGATCTATACTATTTCTTATGGGCTATACTTATGCACATCCTTATATAGAGCCTGGGAGTTTGATGAGTGTTTTGAAATAGTTAATAGAAATGAGAAGCGAAAAGAAATAGGAAATTTTGATTTGAAAGGAGGAACGTGGAGATTTCAAACCCAGATTTGGCGAGGGATAAATTGAAGATATAGAAATTTTGAGAGAGCTCAAAGAAGGATGGAAAATAAAAAGGTGACGAGAGAGAGAGAGAGAGCGCGCGCGTTCTCGTTTCCAAATAAGTCCGAGGCTATCGGCTAGCGCATTTTCCGGACCTTTAAGCTTTATCCTTCAAGCTTAAATCCAAATCTGGACTTTCAGCTCAGATTAAATCAACATCGATTTTTCGCCTTGTTATTCTTCCATTTTCTAAAAATTCCGCTAAAGTTTTCGATTTTTAACCAGGGGGTATCCCTCGAATGAAAATCGACAATTTTCTTGATGAAAAATCGAGGGCGCAAAATATTCGAGAATGAATTATTTATTCGAAGATCTCCGGGCGAACTTTCGGGCTCCAAGTCGATGTAGTTTATGAATTATTCGTACTTGAACTCTCTTTGGTTTGAAAAGTGGCAAAATCAATATTCAGCATCAAAAATGGTGTATTTCAGGCGTTTTAGAAATCTACAAGTTGTAAAAACGTGTGAATTTCCCTATGCAAAGTTTAATGAATTTGTTAGCCGTTGGATGGGGTTCTGCTTCTCTAACTTCCCTTTTGATTCTTCCCTCTCTCACCATGGCCTAATTTCTTCAGTCCTCTATTTTTCGTCATGCTATTTCCCCACGTTCTATTGAACTTTACTTGACTCATGTTTTCATTCATTCTTACGATGTCGTAAAATATTTTGACTAATACAAATCTTAGCTGCCTGTAATCGATAGCTATTTTGAAATTTTGAAAAGTTTGTGTCAACAGAATTACATTTTTCTGCGTGTGTAAGAATAGGACTTGAAATTTTAAGCCGTCTGGAATATAATTTTACCTCCGGGCTTGGAAAGTGTAGAGCGCTACTTATTGAATATGACCTCTTTTCCTCATCCCGAGGGTTACCTATTAGAGTTCTTTCTCTTTTTCCTCTAAGTTTTCAATGCTATTTCTCTTTATTTTGTTCTCTTTTTGTCTCTCTAAGTTAGATACTCGGTGTCTATTCTTTCGTCCATGTTATATCCGCTACCTAAATGAAAAAGGGATTATCGATACAGTTTGGCAATTTTTCTGTTACCCGAATTACATCATTAATTTTCACTTTTCGCTCCGAACTTGTATAGTCTACTTCACACGACTTCATAATTTCAGATGTTTTTGTTCGAATTTCATGAATTTTCATTTTCAGATCTCGCCACTACATTGAATCTGAAATATCGAATTTCTGGCGATATCATTATGGACTGGTGCTGACTAGTTTTTTGCAAGAAAACAAACTCAAACTCGACCCAGAAAAGAGGAGTTTTATAAGGTAACTTTAAAAATTTCAAGGGATAGCGTCTTAAAGAATTCTAAAGGGATGATCTCTTTGAACAAATTTGTTTTCAGCAACCCCATATCTATGCGCATCATGCGTCATCACACCAAGAACTATCTGATATTATTGGGTGTCGCTATATTCCTGCTTTGGTACTTTTTCGCGGGAAGGTATATGAAAATTCAATTTCTAGAAGTTGGATTTTTTAAATTTGAATTTTTCAAAATAAATTAAATATTTCAGTAGCAGTAACTATTATGGTAGCCCCCGACCAGTTCGATACGATATGCCATCTATTTCTCATGGGGACGTTAACCAAATGTCGCCGCTCATTTTTATTGGTTTGTCTTAAAATTTGAATATTATTTTATTGTTTTAAAATATTAATATTAAATCGTGCATGTATGCCTCAGGATATTTTCCAACTTTCTAATTACAATAGACCAGATTATTCACTTTCTGGGAGACTCCTTAATTTAAATTGGTTATTCTGTGAATAATTTCGATTTCAAATGATTATCTGAGGACTTTAATGAGTGAAATTTATTCTTGATCACTTATTCGAAGTTTCAGGAGGCGTTCCCCGTTCGGGCACAACTTTGATGAGGGCTATGCTCGACGCTCACCCCGATGTGAGGTGTGGCGAGGAGACGAGGGTCATTCCCAGGATCCTTGGCCTGCAAGCGCAGTGGAAGAGGAGCGAAAAGGTAGAATTGATTATTTTGAAACAAAATCGAATATTTTGAAGAAATTCGACAGAAAACTTGCGAGTTTTCAATGAAATTATGATATTTTGGAAAGACAAAGACTTGGTTTTAATTTTCGTGAATTTCCAGGAATGGAACCGCCTCCAGCTAGCCGGCGTTACGAATGAAGTTATCAATTCTGCAATTAGCGCTTTTATAATTCAGGTACTTTCTTCAAAACGCATCATTTAAATCTAACGTCCTTTATTAAAATAAAAATAAAAATCAGCCTATTTCTTCAAGTTTAAGATAGAATTTAAATTTAAAACCACTTTATTCAAATTTTATATTTTATTTATTTTTTCATGCTTATAGTTTGAAGCTGAATCTAAAACCTAAAGCTAATAAAAAACCAACATATCTCACAAAAAGAAACTAACCGAGATTCATTTAAAACAATTTAATTTGACTTTTTCAGGTCATAGCAGGTCACGGTGCTCCTGCTCCACGTCTGTGTAACAAGGATCCCTTCACGATGAAATCTTCCACTTATCTCGCTGAACTCTTTCCCAAAGCGAAGTTCGTCTTCATGATACGAGACGGCCGAGCGACGGTGCACAGCATCATTTCGAGAAAGGTAAACAACTTTCTAGAAATCTTGGAAATTTTATAGAAAATGTAGGATATAAGTAGCTATTGAAAAAATCTAAAAATGTTTGAGAAGCAAAAAATAAATTGTAGATGAAATGAAAGAATTTTTAAATCTTGAAAAATCATAGAAGATTAACATAAAATAAAGAAAATCGAGAAGATTACTGTAATAGTTATCTATTTATTGATTTTTCAGGTGACTATAACCGGTTTCGATCTGAACGATTTCCGCCAATGCCTTCAAAAGTGGAACGCCGCAATTTCGACGATGTACAACCAGTGCCAAGCGGTTGGGGATCGGTGTTTACAGGTGTGTCACTTTGACTAAGGACGTTGTTTTAATGTTAACGCTAAGATGCAATCAAATAATTGAGTACTTTTCTTTCAAAATGAGAATAAGATAGATATACAAATTAAAAAGTATCTTTGGAATAAAAGCATTAACTTGATAAGATTTTGAAAAAATGCTCGTCATTTTGAGTACGGACATTTTTAATAGTCTAATTAAAGGCGTCATTTTATAGCTAATCGTTTTATTTTTCAATTATTGCTCTAAAATTAAGCACAGACGTACTCTGAAGAAAACATGAGGATTTAGTTAAAATATTATCTAGGCACTTTAAAAATTCTTAAATTTAAACGTATTCGGAATAAAGGACGTTTGCTTTTTTAATTATCCAAATTTGAAGGTCTACTATGAACAACTCGTGCTTCATCCCGAGCCCCAAATGCGAAGAATTTTGAACTTCCTAGAGCTGCCCTGGAATAACTCGGTTCTACATCATGAAGAGTTGATTGGAAAGGACATCAGTCTGTCGAAGGTCGAGAGAAGTTCGGACCAGGTATATTATTATTTTATTTTTTCTATCTAATCTAAATCTCAAATGTAACCATTATTATCATTATCTGAAGCTAAATTATCAGATATTTTGCTTCTTATATAACTTACAATTAATTGATAATGAAAGTATACGTATATCTTTTTAATTTAATCCGAGATCAAACTAAATTCGATAAATTACAATTGATGTGAAGAAACATTTTAAACCCTAAGTCTAAATATGATATATGTGTCAATTTAAGAAAAAAACCGAACTCATTTTTTATAAAGATTGAACTATAATTTGTTTCCAGGTAGTCAAACCCGTGAATGTGGATGCGCTCTCGAAGTGGGTGGGGAAAATTCCCGAAGACGTGGTTGCTGAGATGGATTCCGTCGCACCGATGCTCAGAAAACTCGGCTATGACCCCCATGCCAATCCGCCAAATTATGGTAAAAATTTTAAACTACTATTTCTCCTCTCGGCCGATAACTACAAGTAGTAAGCAAACATCCGTATATAGAATATGAAAGTTTAAAATGATAAAAATGAAACAACCTTCGGATTGCAGTAGCTTTCAAATTTATCTATCTTAGATCGTTAATAAAAGTAGTAAGCTGAAATATAGCATTATTCCCACTATAAGGTTGAATGAAAATGGAATATCTCGAACTTTGCATACATGCTACTTTTATTGGCCACTCGTTTTAATTTTAGCAAAAGGAAATTCCAAAATTCGAATGGATTGGCTGGCCAAACACCCTCGGGAATTTTCCGGATTCGATAAGTTCGACCCGAAAAATCTCGACTATTTTGACGGCGAATTTCAACGATTGCAAATCCAAATAGGATAAAAATTTAATTAGGTCAAAATTAAAATGAACAAAAAGTATGGCCTATCGGGGATACTTTGCTTGGAATTAGATCAAAACGAGCTACCGCTATTACATTTAAAGACAAGTTTATGAACTTTATCACTGGGGACTTCTATCTTATAGATTCTTTTAGTATAGATTTCATTGTATTTTGTCATTATGTCATGTGAGATGATAGATACTGCGCATACTCTTTGCAACTCGCTTTTTTGCACGAGCCACGCTCCTTCTCTTTTCGTTTGCTATCTCTTTCGTCTCTTCAGAGCGCATGCTATTTCTCAGGAGTGGAGTCTGCGAGAGGAGGGTTGCAAAATGTATGCAGTATCTGCCTCCTCACAACGCCATAATAAGATTTGGCTATTTTCTATCTTTTCAATTTGAGGAAAACCCGATGAGGTCGTTGTGAAGAAGTCACAGGACGTCGTGGAGAACGCGAACAAATGGTACGAGAAGGCGGTGCAGGTGGTCAACGACCCGAACAGGGTCGACAAGCCCGAGACTTTCCGGAAAAACGCCGCACAGATCCTCGAGCCGGGCGCGGAACATGCGGACCACGAAAATGCAGACCAGCCCGATCAGAAGGTCTGATCGAATGATCATTAAGTATGTTTGTCCTGTCTTTAGTCATTTTAATATCATTACCTATTAGCCTAACTTAATATTATTAATTTGGTATGCAAGTCTTAGTGCTTTAACATAATTTCATCAACTTGATATTTTAAGAAGGCCTAACAAAATTTAACATTTCATGTTTATAACCTTTTTATAATTTGAAAAAAAAACGTAGTTTAAACGATTTCAGATCGACGACAGTGGAACGGCATAACGGTATGAAAGACATTTTCGAACGGCCAAAGACTGGATGGATAATATTTTTTGCTAAACTCATCACAAAATAATAATTAACAGTGGTAACATACCATTTTCTTTTCTTTTCTAAACGCGGGTTTTCACGATTTTCTACCACACAAATTACATGGAAATATTCATTCCAAAAATTTCGAAATATCACACTTTTCTTGATGAAATACCGTAATTCAAACATGTAAAGATAGATATTTTGGCTATTTTTAGCTGGAAGTAGTCAAATTGAAAACTTATCGTCGATTTTTGGTCTCTTAGATATAAATTACGAGAGATTATGGAATTTTAAGAGGTCATAAGATGCAGACTTTAGCTCTTACGTGATTGAACCCATTAGTACTCTTATTCAGCAGTCAATAATGTTGGCAGCATAGGTTTTGATTGACAGTTGAAGTACATTGCAGTTTAATGGAACTGACGTTTTTGAAATACGGTGTTTTACAATTTAATTAGTACTTTATAGTTTAGTAGGAATTTAAATATTGTGTAAGCAATAATATATCGTAGCCTTTTCTCTAAATAATAATGCTTCGGAAAATCGACTGTTTGTATCCTTATTTTTCGTTTAACTGTGATTTCAAAGCCTTGTCATGATTTATTCAATAGATTTTTTCCTGAACTCTTACCTGACACCTAGTTAATGCGATTGCTCCAAAATATCGTATATCTTTGCTTGAGAAATTCTTGCCTCTCCATAAAATAGTCGAAAATTAGCAATATTTCATTACTTATCAATTTTTTACACGAAGTCAATATTTGTTTCGGGTTCAAACCTTTCTGACTTTGTTTCAATGTGTTAAAAATTTCCTTATGCATACCATTTTCTTGAATCGGACTTTAGTTGCATAATAGTTTACTTTTCATAAGTAATGATTACTTATTTCAGGCATTTTTTCATAGAAATGTACTCGCTCTGTGATATGGTTGTTATTGTTCTTCAACAACAATGAAAAATTGTACTTTATTCAAGGCTTACTACAAAAGAGATCAAAGACAATTTTTACAGGGGAAAATTGGCCTATACATTTGGCAGTGAATTGCTAAATTGATTCCTGACAAGTTATGCTTCCTGAAGCTTATTATGGTGATAACTGACGACGCTAGAGGTAGATTATTAACATAACGTGAAAATAAAAACTTAGAAAGTGGATTAAATATGCCGAAAATATTTACAGAATATGGAAGAAAACGTTAGTTCCTCAGAGTAATATTGATTTGCAAGACGTTGCGGGTGACGTAGGTACGTCTTGGCGTCGGCAACCTATTTGTTCTTAACGACGCGTTCCAACGTCGTTCTGACGTTGCGCTTGCGGACGCCCTTAAGTGTTATATCTTCACTTTTTAACGCATTTGAAAATTATACGTCCTCTCCATAGTGATTCTTGGTGCGAAAGTATACCGAGAAGAGGAACGATGCGTACAGTGCGGAGATCATAAATCCGGTGATGTGATTTGCCGAGTAAACTCCCTAAAAATTGTCTTCAACCGTCAATTTTGTCAACCTGCAAACCTGAATCCAATGTCCCCACACGTTCAAGAAGACGATGACGCCTTGGGTCTAAAATAGGGCAAAATTATTGATTGGTTCTTCTTCAACTGTTTGAAAGTTCTACCAGAAGTCTGGAGAAGAGATAGTCAACTTGCTGGACGGGCTGGAGGGCGGCGACGAATAGCGAAGCGAAGGCCGGATAGAGGCACAGGGCACCGAAGACGCGGCACCACATCACGTGATGGCTATCGATGATTTCCTCTTGCTTGATCTGCAATCAATCGGCTCGTTCATTCCTGGTCTTATTTCCTTAGGAACTCACGATCAGTTTCAAGACGTGGTTGGGGAAGGCGAAATGGATCATGGCGAAAATGAGCATCAGAGCAGCATCGCCATACAGAGAGTTTTCCAGATAGAAGCTTCCGCGATTCTGGAAGCATATTCATCAAGTGTCTGTTTGACTTTGCGGAATTACGTCGAGCCAGATGGCAGCGCGATTGCTGATGATCTGGACCTCCTCAGAGACGGTTCTCTTCCTCGCGGCTAAAACGAAGTGCGCCAACTCCGAAGCGAACCACACTCCATCAGATAGGATGGCACAGCACAGGAACTAAAATAGCCATTTGGATCTTCTTCCTTTGTGCGTCAAGCTTACGCTATCAGTGATCAGCAATCCTCTGGTAGAGGTAGTAGAGAGATGGTACGCAGCGAAGAGTCTGGTCACGAGGCAGATGAAGGCAGTCATGCCACGAGCGAACAGGAACGGCTGCACTGGTTCGAGGTCAGAGCCAGAGTGCTCCTCGTTCATGTACAGGAAGTATGCCAAACCAATCTGAAGAAGAAGAAAAAATTATCAGCAAGAAAGTTAAGTTGTGAAAAGCATACGTGGAAAGCCGACGCGAAAGACTGGAGGAAACCATGGAGCGAATTGAAGTCTCCAGTGACGGTCGACTGTAGGAAGAACGTCGGAATCATGAAGTAGAGCACGCCGAGGAGGCCATGGGCGGCGATGTGGGCCAAGGTGCGATGACGTGTCTTGAGCTGAGGCAGATGGGATGCCGCGAAGCACGCTGCCACGACCCCATGTGGGACCAGGGATAGCATCTTCTGAAAGGAAAATAATATAAGTAAGGATGGACAAATCGCAAGTGTGATAGAAATTCGATACGGCGAGGAACTTTTCTTCTTTAAGAAAGAAATGTTTATTTCAGTAAGTTTCAGTAAGAAGAATCTGAGGGAAGTAATGCAGGAGATATCAGAGGAGGGAATCTTTAATTACCGAGATAATGACGGAGATAAAATCGATTCTGCACCCTCGGATGGGACCCTTCCGGCCGACTGACTTTTCGAGTGGCAAGTAGCCACCCACCCGACTACCCCCAGGCTAACCTCTCTTGGCGCATTCGATGCCTTTCTTTCTCTCCGCTTTTTGCCAGCTATCTCATCTTACAGCCAGAGGCGCTCATTCGACCCCTTTTGACCATATGTCACTGCTGGTTTGTTCGTTTCACCCCCTTGCTTCTGTCTAGGCATAAAATATGCGAGCACGACAGGAAAAATGCGAATGCTCGAATTGAGGAAGACTGATTTTCATGGGGAGGAACTCCAAATTTCTGAGAGTTCTATGAAATAAAAAGAATTGCTCCAAACTTGGGCCAATACTTAGCTTAAGACGGGCCAGAACTCTACGCATTACAATGCCCCAGAGGAGTCCTATATCATTCCTTTCGATCTCTTTCGCTGCGCTATTCTAATTTCTTCTGCGCTCCCTGACTCTTGATTTGGTGCGCTATTTCGGGGAGTGTTCGAGAAAATAAAGAAAATGCCATCGGATCATCTGTCTTTGCAAATACCGCACCAAGGTACTCCTTCCTTCTTTGCATACATAAGGGACATTAATAAATAGAGAAGACGAAGAGCGGGGCCTGCTGGGTCGAGGTGTATATGCGCGATGTCGACAAGGGTGTAGTATTTAATTTGAGAAAATCAATCATTCAAATAACTAAAAATTATAAGTTTGAGAAAAAGCTCGAGAAAACGAAAAAACAACGATTGTCCTCGAGAGTTTGTTGACTTTGTGTGAGATTATTGGTGGAAGAAAAAGACAAGCTTCCTGGGAAAATGCATACGAAGCGAAGAAAAATCCTATATAAACTAAAATAAGTGGAGTATATCCAAAACAACAATCCTTCAAATGGGATATGGGCGAAAATCCTCGGATATTCCAAATCCAAGGCCACGCCCCTCATTTATCGGTTCGCACATTGTTCCCCCAGGGTCATATGAGGCCAACCCCCAGAAGAAAGAATGGAAGATGGAAGAAATGCAACTCTAATGTGACCCCCTACACATCGGACAACATAATTGGACCCCTCTAAAAGTGGGAGGAGCTTTGAGTGGGTGGAGCAAATTCCCTTTGCAAGACCGCCGCACGACTTTATGGCGCACGTGATGCATAGGATGGCGAACAAAGAATGGCAGACTGCCAAGGGAAAGAGAGAAAACAGGAAAGACTGACGACAATGCAAATTAGCCTAAGCCCCGCCCTCGCTGCCCTAAGGGCTAAACGAGTCCGAAAGTCATAAAGTCGGCTCATAGATTTACGGAGAGTCCGTAAAACCAAAGAAAATGGAAAATTAGCAAGGTTTAATACGAAAATATCGTGTATGCTGGGGGCATTGTAATATTTTCATGCACTTATAACAACAATAAAATTCTCCCTATAAGAGATTTATTATATTGGGTTGAACAAACGAAGTGGAAAATACAATGCTTTGCAATATAAAAATCATCATCAAAGGTCCAGGAAAAACAAAGAATGAAAATAAAAACGATAGGAAATACAGTAATATCTGCTTTTGTCACTTAATCGTGGTAGAGAATAAAGAATAGATTTCGGAAGGTTGTTCATCACAGTAAAGATAAGAAAAATCACTCTCACGTATATATTTCAATTCTTTTTGGGGGGAGTTTGTGTGTGAAAACTGGATTGAATAGAATATGGAAGGAGAGAGGTTTTTCTGACCGGCTTGAAATGCGGAAAGAGTGGGGAGGGGTGAAATTGCAAAAATTTAACTCCGCCCAAAATTTGACTGCATTTCAGACGCGGTCATAGATATAAGGCAATATGTCGGATAAAAGTTGAATAGAACATGATATAGGTTCTCAAATAAATATGCACACAGTCATCTAAACATCTTCCACAGAAAAAGCGGAACAGGGGTGGCCGGAGTTCCAAAATATTCCGATTTCGACCTCTGGGACTCTAGACTCCGACCAACCCTTATAGGAAAAGCAATTATAAATGTTATATAAAATGAATATAGCGTAAAATCGTAAAATACAACACCAAACAAACTTGTATCTCGGGTTATGGGTGTGAACTTATAATAAATGCTTTGCATAGAAGCGAGCGAGCGAGAGAGAAACTATTAAAACATATCTTAAATTCTCATAGATAAAATGTCAATTAATGATGTGTTGTGTGTGTTTGAATCTATCAAATCCAAGAAAAGCAAATTAATTAATTAATTATCGTTTGTCCCAAGAGCGACACAAATAAATGGTTAATAAATACTGACTGGTTTGCCGTCAAGACACATGTATTTAAACTATAGCGCAAATATTTTAAATCTAAATCGAAATATATTTGCGCTATAATTTCAGAATGAATTTATGGTGAAAAGTGTGCATGAGAATTGCGTTTAATAATTTACTCTCACGACCAATTTTAATTTGAACAAAATACGCAACTCATACACACCTTAAATGACGACAAATTGCTAACTCAAAACGAAAGGTGTGTTTCCATGAAACTTCTAAAAGAAAAAGCGAAAACTTAAAATTAGAAAGATAATAAAATCTTCACGGGGCTTCGAATGGAGCGCAATTTAGCTAAATAATAATAATAATAATGAAGAAAAATCTATAAACTATACAGAAAGAATGTGTATGTGTTTATGACTAAAACAACAATGTAATTCATAGAAATGTTGAATAACTCAAATATGATGAATTCTTGCAAAGGCTTCTTTCAATAGGGGACGTCGTAGTTTTGTTCGCACTCGCATCATCAACCGATTGGAAGGAACAAACACAATTTTCTCGGTGAATTTTGAAAGCTTCAAACTTGTTTAAAATATTTCGAAATTAACCGAGATTTACTTTGAAATGCATCGAATGATATTCTGAGGGAGAGAAATCACGAAAGAATGTGTTGTGTTTGTATTGTCAGGAAAATCCATTATATCATTTGTGTGTGGTGTGTTTGTATATATTTGTCAAAGAAAGTCATTAGCGGATAGATATAAACTGTAAACTATTTCAACTTATAATTCGAATTATAAGTTGAAATAATTTACAGTCATATATGATAGACAATCTAATATAGAAAATCTTCTTGGATGAAAGCGAAAGATATACGGGCGCATAGAAACTCTGCATATAAATGAATAACTACAAAATTAATAGGCCTTATTACAAAAGAAAATGTGATACGCTTCTCAATCGATATAATTATCCGAGTCACAGTAACCACTAGACGAGAGATAGCCTATATACAGAAACAAACGATGATAAAAACAAACACGGCGCACAAGGAAGGAGGACGAATGATGATGAATGGATGTATGGGTGGGTGTGTGTGGACATGAAACAGCAGGTTTGTGTTGCTTAGAGGCCTCTCGAGGCTCGCGCCGAGGAACCACCACCGGTCGTGAAGGATGAGCCGTCCGGGCCGGCGCTGACCGGACCCAGCGTTTGTAGGTTGAATACCCAATCGCAGAGGAGCGCCACCAGGAACGAGACTACGATGAAGAGAATCTGAAAATCCACTTTTGATCGACCATTTCAACAAAACCAATAATTTTCCTACCACAACTAGAGTCGTCAGGCTGAGCTCGGTTCTTGGGACTACAGCTGGCGGGAGCCACGCAGTTGTCGTCGTACCAGAGGACCACAACGATGACAGGAAGCCGCCGGCTCTCGACTTAGATTTCGAAGTCGAAGCGCCAGCGTCCTCCGAGGAAGAGTCTTCGTCAGACTTCTCGATCCTTTGATTCGCGATATAGACGACTGGGCTTGCCGTTCCGAGGATCTCTGTCTCACCTGGAAATTTGAACCGTTTATGAAGGAAAACAACTCAAGTCCTTTTACCATCCAAGCGTACGGTCACGATGCGCACTTGAATAGCCGACGGATAGTCAGAGGTGCGGAAGTTGTATCGAGGCTGGTCGCCTTCGTAGACCTGCAAATTTATTCGTTGCTTGTGTTTTCTTCAATTTCATGCACTTGGACGTACCGTATGCCACTTGGCTTTTTCGATGGAGCAGTCGACAGCTTGGAGTCGGTAGGCGAACCTCTTCTCAGCGGCCGATTTGCCAAATGCAGATTGCCATTCGATGGTGTAGAAGCCAGTATCAGTCTGCGTGGCAGTTGGTGCAGTCTTGACCGATGGAGGAGGCGAGACGAGTGTTCGGAAGGCGAACACCTCAGACCACGGTCCGGCTCCAGTTTGACGATCCAAACTCCTGATCTGGAAGCGATACTCGTTGTCCTCGCTGAGATTCTTGACTCGAGTCGACGTGTTCTCGCCTTCGTAGACGACCTGCTTAGTGTCGTTTTCCGACAGTCGGACGACCCTGAAGAACAGTGAATAATTTGCATTTTGCGTTTTTGTCTAGAAACCCATACTTGTAGGTAATGTTCTTATGCGTGCCGACATTCTTCCACTTCAGCTTCAGCGTGCTGACTTCCGAATCAGCGTAGAGTCTTGGAGCCTCCGGAGGTGGGCAGCGGGTTCGTCCAGCGACGCTGACAGAATTTCCTCGACCGATCTCGTTCTCGGCAGCCAACTCGACCCTGTAGGGTGTGTCTGCTTGAAGACCATCGATGACGTACTCGCAATCAGACGAAGCGGCGATTGAGAACTCTTTCACGATCTGAAGTTTCATTGGATCATCTCTTCTGAAGGCAACCTGTCTTACTTCGCCCCGACTCTCGACTCTCAGTCGATACTGCCGAATCATCGATCCCTTCGAGTCGGGCGCAGTCCACTTGAGCCTCAGCGATGACGTGCTGACTGCCTCAATGCTCACAGCCTCTGGAGCTGCGGGAGTCGAAGCAGGTGTCGCGAATGCTAGCTCATCAGAAGCGAGAGATTCGCCACCTTCGTGGTACGCCGAGACCTGAAGATAATGAATTGGAGTTTTTGCAATCAGTACCCAGACGACTTACGGTGCATCGGTACATGGCTGCTGGCGCAAGGGTCTTCAAAGGCTGTTTGCAATCCTGTGACTCCAGCACGACGACATTTTCCTCAGCGTGCTCAACCTCGTCCTCATCTACGTCCGAGATCCTTGAGAACCGCACTCGATACCGAACATCGACTGGCGATGTGTCTCCACTCGACCAGACCAAATGGGTTCTAAAGCTAGGAAGTGATTTTAGACGAATAATAAAGTGGTTTACTTTTCCGTATTGATCCTGAGATTAGCAGGAGGCTTTGGCACATCTCTGAGAGTGCACCCACCGCCCACAGCCGACCAAACTCCTTCATAGCGAGTTCCGTCCACGTCAACGATCACTCCACGAGCCTGCACTTCGACATGGTGTTTCGGCGGAAGTCCTTTGAGGATAAACGAAGATTCAGCACCAGAGTAGACCATTTCCGTCTTGCCATCGACTCGTCGGACCTCGTACATCAGCGAGCAGTCCGATGGGGCCTGAAAATCACGAATTTCGTTTGGTCTTCTTTTCCGAAAATTTCGAATTTTTACCGAGCTAGCCTTCAGCGGTGTCCACGAGACCTTCAAGCATCCTCGTCCTTCAGGAGCCAGAGATGGAGGTGCAAACTGGGCTGGCTTGAGGATGCGATCTTCGTCGATCGGCAGAGTCAGCACGTCCGAGTAGTCGCTCATCGCGTTCTTCTTGTTGATCGAAGCCACTCGCAGGTTGGCGATGTCGTCTTCTGTGATCAGGTAGTTCATGGCTGGTCCCTTCTGCAGAATTCGGTATTTCATCGGGTGTTGTCGGCTGGAGCCTTCGAGTTGGTAGATGAATTCCCTGTCTCGAGCGCCGACGCATCTCCAGGCGATTTGAGTCTTCCTTGAGCCTGGAGCGTGTTCGACGACGAATGGCTTGTTGGGCACGACTAGTCGTTCGATGACAAGTGGCTGTTGCAGATGCATTGGGTTGGCAGAGGACGGGACGGAGCTGCCGGTCGGAGTGATTGTTGTCGTCATGACTGGTCGCTCAGAGCGAGCCTCAGACCCAGGCCGGCAGGTCTTTGCAATCATCCAGTCGGATCGAGGCGATTCTTGATTGGGCTGTAGTCGGTGGCAGAAGAGACGGAAGCGGTACTCAGCACCGGGCTGCAAGTCGCTGACGTTGAAGTAGGGTCGACTGAGTTGGTCTTTAAGTAGAGTGATCGCAGAGCTCGGATCCTGCATCTCGAGGCCCCATAGGACGTCCTTCATCGACTGCCACTGGAGTTTGATGTATCGTGCTCCAGAGGAGACAAGCGAAGGCGGCATTGGTTTGGGAAGATCGTTGATTCGGCTTGTCCAGAATTCCTTCAGATCAGTCGCATCGTCGGATTCGCCCACTTTGTTGGTTGCTCGAACTCGGACTCGGTAGGAAGTGGAAGGTTGAAGATTGGTGATTTTCGCTTCGCAGCTCCTCGTTTCGATGGATCGTTCTTGACGAGCGTGATCTTCGTTGTTTCGATTGCTCTTCGAAATGTAGACGGTGTAGTACTGAACTGGAGAGCCGTGGTCGAAGAGAGGGGGATTCCAGTGAAGCACGACATGATCAGTAGACCTGTAGACGATTCGGGCACCTTGAGGGGGTGAGGGTCGACCGGCCGAGGTTCGGAATGGGACAGGGCTCGAAGGCTCGCCATGCAGATCGCGTTCTTCCAAAGAGGCCTTCAACTGGACGTAGTATTCAGTGTTGGGGTGCAGGTTGCCGATGTACTGCTTGTTGCCATTCTGGATCGGGTTGCAGCGGAAGCTGTCGATCTGTCGGCCTTGGTTCTCGTAGAGCACGATGTGGTAGGTGAATTCGGAGGCGTCGATTTGAGGGAAAGGTCCGCCGGGGGCGGCGGCCTCGGAGGTGTCGATCTCTTGCCACTGGACGGTCGCTTCGTGGCTGGAGATGTGTGCGATAGTGGGGGTCATGATGCGGTTGAGCATTTCGCGCAGACGGTCGACTTCTTCCGGGTCGAGCTCAGCCGTCTCGGTTTCTTCGTCGGTTCTTGTGGATGGTCTCTCCGAAATCGGAGGGCTCTTCCCAGGCCCGTTCTGCGTTCCGGGATTCGTTGTGCACCTCGCAGGTGGTACTTCGCTTGCATATCGCCTGTTGATCGTGTAGAAGGAAGCTTGCGGGCCACACGGCTGTCCGCGATGTCTCTCGTTGTGCCGGCAGTAGAATTGGGTCGGATGAATATTCTCAGGAGACAGAATCATGTGCTTGACGTAGCCGAGCTCGTCAACGATCTGATGAATGACGTGGCCTTTGGGCATGTCGAGAGGAACGGCAGTTGGCGCAATTCCATATTCGCCTGCCATGCGGATCGTGGCTGGGCCTAAAGTTTCAACGAATTGCCTAACTCCAGAGCAAGTCGTAGATTTACCAGTGATGTTCTGGAGCTCATTTCCGACAACGATACCCAGGGTTTCGCCTTCGAGCAAGTGCACGAACAAGTCGTTGTTCTGACCAGGGGGAATTGGCTGCACCCAAGCCGGCAGCATGAAGTTCTGCAACATCCAAATAAGCATTCTTAACAAAGTTCCTTCTCATCTCAATTACTCTTATCTTATGCGTAAAAGCGAGACAAATCAATCTTTTTGATCCTACAGAAATCTAGTGAAGCCTAGGTAATCAATCACACAAATTGTTGCATGAATGCCTCTTTTCCAATTCGAAAATCTGACAAGAAGCTGCTATCATCATCATAAGCTCTATTCATTCATGCGACAATATAGCAAATAGCAAATAGACATATATATTCACCTTGATATGATGGGTAATTCTTACCGGCATCGGCAAGGCGTGTGGCATGCCGCTACCGGGTAGTCCACCGTTGACGCCAGCGACGCCTCCGCCACCGGCTGGCGGCATCATGGGGGTCGCTGGGATCTGTGGCCGATAGGCAGGATGGTAGGGCATTTGAGGATGGGGAGACGAGCCACCACCAGCCGAGCCTGCAGAGCCACCGGACGAAGAGCCGCCCTCTTCGGACGCCATCTCCTGGTTCTTCATGCCGCCCAAGCCGGAGCTGAAATCTCGTATAATGATGATGATTTGTTTGCAAGATGTTTCCATTAGGGCGTGCTCATACTCCGCTGACGCTCACGCGAGCAAGAAAAATAGCCCGTGAGGGTGAGCGGAGTATGGGCGTGCCCTTATGGAATATGTTTATGAGTTGTGGAGATTGGATAACTCCTTGATTCCAGTTGCATATGTTTGTTTGTATGTATGTGATTGGTTGCTGCTGCATTCGCGCAAGTATGCATTGATGAGGCTATGGGTGGTTGTTGGCAGAGGCATGAAAGAAAGTGGCTACCATTTGATGGGGCGAAAAGCCTGAGGCACGATAGAAGGCGAAAGTCGAGGAGAAAGAGTGAGGGGAAATGAGATATGAAGAAGAAGAAGCCGAATTGGGGGTGTCCCTCCAAAACACGAAGGGCACAGCGCAGCAGTAGCAGCAGCAGCAACAACGGGCTGGTGGAAAACTCGTTCCGATGCATCTTATTTTCCACGATAGACAACGATTTTCCCCTGCGCCTCTTTTCGCTTTTTATATTTTCTCCAGCAACACGACGACGCTTGGCTAACTTTTTCTCATCCCCAAAAATGCCCCCACCAACTATGAAACCCTCTTCGCTTCTGCTGCTGCTGCTGTTTTGCTTTCCAACTCTCTCTCCTCTTGTTATCTATCCAATCCGCGCGCTCGTCCGCATCAACGTCACATACAAAAAAGCGTGCAACACGTTTGCATTCGAATAATGCAAAGTCACGCCCCCACACATCTCTCCTCGTATCTGTCGAATCAGTTCAATCATTTACGCTGCTGCGTGTTGATAGGATAATATTTTTCTAGGACACTAATTCGTTGAAGAAAGGGGGAATTATTGAGTAAAGCGGTACTAAAATCGGGCGAAGAATAGGATCATAAAATTGGGAAGATTCGTCTGTCTGTCTGTCTGTCGGTTGTCTCAATTTTTATTTCAGAGGTTTTGCGATTTGTTTGCCTTCATGCAGATCGCAGGGCAACAAAAAATGGTAAGCGCAGACTAATTTAGGGCGACTGTGTGGTTGTATGTGTTTTTGTTGCTGTATAAATGTCTTTCCCGCTGCACTCTCTCTGACCGATGACATCATACACACAGCGGAGGCGCTCACACCGAAAAAGGACTGAGCCTGAGGCGAGATGAAGAGGCCGCATTACAGCAAGAACGAGAGAAGCAGCGAGGCAAAATGAGACTCGCCAAAGAAGCAGAATTATCCCCG
Organism: Diploscapter coronatus; assembly: GCA_964036155.1. Lineage (NCBI taxonomy): Eukaryota > Metazoa > Nematoda > Chromadorea > Rhabditida > Rhabditidae > Diploscapter > Diploscapter coronatus. The sequence goes on along the minus strand of OZ038423.1, from coordinate 81,545,609 downwards.
TAAGCAGTTCCCACAGGGGCGACATCTGAGAAGACCTCCCTCCAGTCCCATAATAGGATATATCTCCGTTCTAAGCTAAAGATTAAAGACGCCGAAGAGTTCATATAGCGAAAATACAAGTTGAATACACACACACACACAGAAAAACATCGATAGAGGCAAAATGTCACTTCTTGTCTTCTTCACCTTCACACCTCTAAGTTTACATGACGACCCGAGTGAGCGAGCGAGGCGTTTTTTGCATATCGTTTGTGTTTCGCTGTAAAAGCAAAGGTAGAAAAATGGTATTTTTCTGCTGCTGCTGCTGCTGCTGGGTTTCTTTGTATAATTTTGTTGCTGCGATGAAATACAAAGAATGCAAAGGGTAAGAGAAGAGGAATGAAGCGAATCGCCGCGGTGTGGTGGTGGTAGTCAGAGCGAGAGAAGAAGGAGACGTGTAAAACGGGGTCAAGTCGTTTCCGATCTATTACTTCGTGGACGAAGGAACGGACGGACTGAAATGAGAAGAAAAGAGAGGAGAGGAGAGAGATTTTCTCTGTCGCACGTGTCAAATAGAGGAGTGAGCGAACGGGAGAATATTGGCTAAAAAAGTGTGCGCAACGCACAGAACAAATCGATGTATTGATTCAATCGTTGCGCTTCTTCATCCACGGGATTTTCATAAGGAAAAGCGAGTGTTTGAAATTGACAAACGCGTACCTGCTTCCACAGTCCGAGTCTTGAGGGCAGCCGTTTCCGCTAATGGCGGTCGTGTTGCCGGATCCGGACGAGACGCCAGTCGTTGTGGTCGCAGTCGTAACTCCGCTAGTTGACGGATACGGCGATGCCATGCGACAAGACTAAAGTCAACACATCAGAAGGAAGGCTCAAAAGAGCATTTATACCTGGATCGGAACTTGTTGACCCTGTGAGATGACAACGGGTACGACACCGTTGGGGATCACAGCGGCGGTAGCAGCGACGATAGGCGGTGGGACGTGTGTTATTCCATGAGGCGGTGGAAGGGGAGCGACAATGTGATGATGAGCAGCAGCGGCCAACATCCGAGGTGGAGGAGGGCCGGCGCCGTGGATAACATGCGCATGATGTGGGTGATGCATATGAGCGTGTCGGAGAGCTTGAGGAACCACCTGAAATTATGAAGATTAGACAAGAAGATCTGGGGAGGGAGTTTTGATGGACGTACCTGTGCGGGCGCCACAACCTGTGCGGGTGCGCCCTGAGGAGGGGCGGTGACGACGGTGGGTGGCTGGGAGGAAATCATCGAAGTGGGTGCAGCAGTCGCTCCGCTGTTGGCGAAATTCGAGCTCGTCGTCGCTGCGGCCATCACGCCATTCGTCTGAAACAGCGGGGATTTGATTTTTTGAGCAAGTCATTGTCTCGGAGCACGACGACATCATCGACGCCGGATGTCGGAAATCTGCACGTGGCGAGACGAAACGCGAAATGTGTGTACGGCAAAAACTGAGAATGTTTGTATGGAAAAGCACGAGGGAGCGGAAAGACGAAGGGTCGAAGAGAGTGGACTTGTGCGTGTGTAATTCGATTAGGTCGGTGAGAGAGGGAGCGCTGTGTGGACGGACGGACGGACGCGCCGCAAGACAGGGGACGAAAATTAGAGCGACTACGAAAAGATAACGCAAAATGAACGAGAGAGAGGCGATAATACGAAATCTCTGAGATGCAAGAAGCAGAAAACAATCGAGATGATGTGGCAGCAGGCTGATGAACGGATTGCTGCAGAACTTCAAATTTGCAGAATCCACTGAGAATTCGAACGCTTTTCCCATAGTTATATGGAAGTGGAAAGCGTTCGAATTTTCAATGCTCCAACACCATTTTTTATGAATGAAAAGTGGAGAGGAGAGGCCCGAAATTGGAAAATAATGAAAAATTTTACATACACATAGGCGACGAAAAAGGATCAATATTGCCGCTAAGACGGAGGGAGAAGCGAGAAATTGGCCTTCTGCACTAGTTACCCTCAAGTTACTCTTACCTTGTTATAGAAGTTGCCTTCTTTTTCTCTTCCCCATACTATTTTCAAAAAAGGAGGATAACTTTTACAAAAGGGTAAGAGTAACTCGAGGGTAACTAGTACAAAAGGTCGAGGAATTTAAATGAAACAATTGGCTTAAACTCTAGGCAGGTGGCATTTAGAAGTGAAATAGCGAAATATTGTGTCTTGCGCTCATAAGATGTATATATCAAAACGAGAGAAAGAGTAATTCGGGGAAGTAGTTGTATTATATGGAAATGTGTAGCCGGGAACGCGTGCTACTTGGACATAATGTATTCATAGAAATCTCTCGCTTTCCTCAGAGTGGGTACAAATTTAATCCTCCGATAAACCGACACATTTTATCATAAAGACTAAGCATCAAAGAGCTTTATCTCTGGAGGTTATTTTAGGATCATATTTAAAAAATATCTGGACAAATCCTGACAAAAGTCGAAGATCTATTTACAAGAATCAAAAGAACGATAAATATGAAAAGAATAGAGTATTTTATGCCGGAAAAATTTTAATTTGGGTAATTCTTTAATAACACTACTTATTGAAATAATAAAGTTTGTAAATATTGTTATATTTAATGCCATAACATGTGTAAAAGACGCGTTACATAGTTTCGAGAGTTAACGAAAATTTTGCTAGTAATAAAAAGTAACGTTCATGCGCCACATATCAAGTATTGCGAGTCAAAAGGTGTGTGTATAAGTCTTCTCACTCACTCACTCACTAGCATTGTGTCTGACGTTGTAATAATAATTAATTTTTACCCGCCATAAAGTCCTACTTTTGCCAACTGAAGGCTGTTCATTTCTTTGAAAAGTGAAAAATTAGCCTTCTTGAATTGAAAACATCGAAAAAGCGCGGCGGCGAGAATAATGATGATATGATATAGTTTTGATTTGATGGTTATAGCAGTTGTTCTATGTTATAAAAAGATGTTGCAGTTTTTGAAAGCGATGTGTAATTTATAACGCTAACAATTGATATTACAAAATATCAATTCTCTTTTTAATGCAATAATGACATCGATGTAATTCTACTTTAAATTAAATATATTATATATAAAAATCTTCTCTTAACTTATAGATGATGTGATTTTACGCACCAGAGGGAAAACAACTAGACGGATAATATTGTGAGCTATATCTCGGATATATGAGAGATGAAAAATGACTGCAGAATAAAACGGAAGGAGGATGTCACAAAGGCTGAGGATGGCTTTTCCCCTTTCCTCTGCGTCCTTCGCTAATGAGCTCTTCCCGCACGGCAGAGCCGCCAAATGAGTGCTAGTCTTTGCACACGAACGCAGAAAATACACTGATAAACACGAATATGCTGCGCCGACTTTGGAAGAAAGGAGAACGGAGGACTTAAATTATATGTTAGGATAGCTCATTTTCGACAATCACTATATGGCGGAGTGCGTCTTTTTCATACTATTTCTTTCACATTTCATCCTCTTGTTAATCTCTAACTATAGAACTCCGCCACATAGTAATTGCTCTCATTTTCTATTTAAAATTTGAAGAGAATTATTGGGACAAACAGGGGACATTATAAATTAAACGGAAACTGAATATGAATAGTTTAGCCTACTACTTTTATTAATGGATATACAAAAATTGGTGAAATTTAAGGTATGAGTTAGAAATCTAAAATCTCTCCTTATAGAGAACGGGACATATTCATGAAAGACGTCTGGAATAGCATAGAAATATCTCGCGCTTTCTCACACATGCATACCATAACGCCATAACGCGTTTCTCCCCTACCCTCCCTAACGCATCTTTTGGGTTCTTGAAGGCGATGGAAGGATGAAGCCGAGACAGTCAGAGAAACCGAAAAATAGCCTGGAAATTCAGGAGAATCAGAGAAATTTGGAGGGATAGTGCGGGGAATCGAGAGAGCGAAAAAGAACGAAGAAACAGGTTCCCTCGCTCCACACTTGTCGCAGCAGCAACGCGAAGCTGTCTTCTCTCCTTCGAAGGGCTTACCGGAGAGACAGAAGCAGAGAATAAGCCAACTGCAGAAGAAAGACAACTCGCATGTCTCTGTCTGAGAACAACCGATGCTAACTCCTAAGATGGAACTTAAATTCGAATTTTTAGCTCACTTTTTAAAATTCAAGCTAAATTCGAAGTTAGGAACTCTGACTTGATGACGATTAAGCTTTTGAACATAACAGCTGCAGAAAGCCAACATGTGTCTGAGGACAAAGATGCTAATCCCTAGGTTGGAATTTGAACTTCGAATTTTGGATTAAAAACCCTAAGCTTGAAATTAGAAGTTGAATATTGATGAAGATCAGCTTTTACAATTGGAAAAATTGCAAACTTAATTAATTTTTAACATTGGAGCAGTTTACATACAAGGTTTAAATTGAACATTTGATGAAGATTATTAGATTTTTGCATCGAAAAATACCATGAAAATTCGATATAAGACATCGCCATTATATAATTTTCAGACTTGGTATGGAAAATATGAAAATGGTGACGATGATGAGATAGAAATTTGTTTTCGTCTCAGGTTTGGGTTGAGGAATTCCTATAACTCATAAAGACCCCCTCCCATCTCGGCCCTTTAATTATGAAATATCTCCTCATATATGGTAGAATATTTTCATCAAAAACACATGAGCTTTATATATATTTTCGTTAAATCTGGCGAGAGGATATGAAATATTTTCATGAAAATTCTGGCATTTCTACTGAAAGAACGGGGAAAACTATTTATGTTTAGAGGGATTTTGTGAGTGGGCGGCGCAGTTACAGTAACCGGATTTTTGGGATAGCTTAGCTGTCGTCGTTGTTGTTGGGCTGATGAATAGAATTCCTTAGAGAAGGTGAAAATCTCCTTTGCAAAATTAGAATATCCCAGCTTATCGATTAGAAGGAGCGCTAATAAATTCCAAATATGCACTTTGCTCTAAATATATGAGAATAGTCATATGTGACGTCGACATAAAGCGTAGGTCCCCTTATATAAGGAAAAAAAGAATAATATTGGTGAAAATGATAAATTGAATGAAATGAGAGAAATTTCGTTGAAACTGAAGAGAGCCCAGAGAAAAGAGCGGAATATCTATTATGTATGTATGTATGTATGCGTGGTGCGTTTTATCGACTGGGAAGCGTTTCTGGGGGTCGAAAAATCGAAAAATTGAGCCGAAGATTTTTCGGGGGTGCCCTTGTCACGATTACCCCTTAATTTGTACTTTTTATAAAATATATGGAAAATGACGATATTTTAAAACTGCCGGAGGCGTGCTGCACACTTTCATTAATTTGAAATTTGTAAATGAGCTAAAAAACAACGCGATGATGTCAGAGAACGGCCCACTAAAGCGCGCATGTGAGATATAACGGAATTTGAGAGAGCGGAAAAGATGCAGAGAAAATGTGGCCTACTCGAAAAAACTGCTGTTGCTGCTGCTATTGCGCTGAGCAGAGTCGCCTTTAGGGGAAGTGGGCGAGGCTAGAGAGATGAAGCTGGAAGTAGTGTTAGAAAATAGGAGGACCAAAGGCGGAGAGAAAGAGCTAGAATGCAGGCCGGGATATATAGAGAATGACGCGACGAGGGCCCCCTTATTTTCGTCGTATTTAGTTGAATGGAAAGAGCAAAATAAAACCAAAATAGCCAATTATGTAGAAGTAACGGGTACAAACGTAATTTTGGCATATATAAATCTATATCATTGGATTGATTTTACAAATACTCAGAGTCCATAGCTTATTAGTTTTTGATCCGACTAATGAGATTAAATAAGGAAGAGGCATGTTCCAATTCAAGAGCAGAGTACAGAGCAACGGAGTCATGACGTAAGAGCTATTCTCATTTGGATAAAGCGAAATAGATGTTTTAGGCGTTCGAAAACAACGTTTTACTAGGAAGTCGTTCTATTAATGAGCACTTTACACGTTATTTAAAACTATCCTTATTTAGTATTGTATCACATCATTTTCATCTGGAACGTCTGGGAAAAAAGCACGCGGGGGCGTTGCAAAATTTGGGAACATATTTTTCTTCTAATGGAATCACACATATAAAATGGTGAAAATAACACCTTGTTTGGCCAAAATTGCATCATAATAGGCAGTCGGGAATTCAATTATAGCATGTCGGGGGGAGCTCTGCAGGAAATGTTCGAAAATAACGAAGTGGAGAGAAGATGAAATGATAAAAGCATAGAAGAGAGGGAAAAGAAGCACTAATTTTTAAAGAAGCTTCCCCCTTTTCTCAGATCGAGTAAAACAATTTCTATGACGAAGCGAACACTTTTGCCTAAAACACGTGAAGCGAAATAGCAAAGGGCTTGAAGAGGGAACCAAACAGATAGAAAACCCCTCAGGCATGAAGACACCTTAACGCATCTGAGATCATTCCCAAGAAACATCACTTCCTTATGTGTTGGAAGATAGGGCGCTACAAAGCGGCGAATATATCGCACATGCGAAAGGCTGATCTTCACGTGATAAACGGTAGAACGCAATATCTCGCGGCTGGTATGACTTTAAAAATAGCACCAAATTTTGAACATTCATTAACAGACTTGGGGACATAATTTAATTTCGAATTTATAGTTAGTTTTTTCTACTGTTCGTTTCCATAGAAATCTCGCAAATTTCGGTTAAGGCCACCGGAATTTTTTTCGGGCTTCAATTTTTCATTTTCATCTATAATTTCTTGCGAAAAACAGCAGCAAAAAGGAGTGGCCGGCTATTGACAAATTGTTGTAAATTGCGCGTACGTTTCAATTAAAAAGTGCAGAAAGATCGATTTCTGCCATTTTGATGCAGATTTTTTCCCAAAAGGAGGAGCTTCTCAAAACACCCCCAGTTCTAGTACTGCAATTGGCCAAATTTGTGAGTCACTATGAGAGGAAAATAATCATTGGAAATGAGTGAGTGCGAGAGTAAGAGAATTTATACAAACAACAACGCGACGATGCAAAAATGACGCCTATGGGCCCTCTTCTCTCTCTCTCTCGAATTTGACAAATACAGATACTGAACTCTATGTGGGAATCTGGGATTACGGTATTTTCAGCTTCTTTTTCGTACTTGATATGCTGATTTTCGCATCGATGAAAATTCAGGTCAAATGATATTCTGCCTATAAAAAAATACTTAAAATGGAACGACCGTGTTACGAAGAGAAAGCAACGCGGTCCTATGAACATTGCACGCTTCAATTTCGCCTTATTTGCATGTAAATTGCAAAGAATGCAAGAATGAGAGATAACATCAAAAGACGCGCATAGAAAATAGGTAGAAAAATGGGAGGAATTCGCGTTTTCCTGTCGTGCTTGAAAATGTCAGAGTTAATTTATAAGTCCCCCATTTTGCCTTTCGTTTGGAAACGGTCTTGTTTTTTGTTTATAGGACAGAAAGAGAGTCATTCAAGCAAAACCATTAGTTTTTATAAACAATCTGATAGAGGAAATGTGGAACCGTTGAGATTTTTCGCAAGCTCCGCCTCCTAACTTTTTTGAGCCATGCCCACTTTTATACGCTTCGCGCGCAGTTGATTTTTATGTGCAAATAAAGCGCTCGCGAGCGAACGGACAATCGGTCGGGTTTTTACCGATTCTACACACCCCGCACGATTTTCGAGGTAAACTGTCAAAAGCCTTCGAAAAAACCCTGCAAAACTGCAAATTTTGGCTATATTTTCATTTCCGAGAGCCAATCGAGCTAACCTTGGATCATTTTTGCAAAATCGGGGCCTGAAATATTCGAGTTTTGAGGAAATACGTGAAATTCTTGGAGCGATTTATTATTACTTATCGCGAATAGCGAACGGGGATATGTGAAATACTAGAGATTTAGGATTACCGCGGAGATATATCGAATCGAGAATAAATCCGATAAATCCCTCACCGAATTTGAAGATTTGAAGCGATTAAAATCTAATTCGAAATCGCATTACGCGCCGAGAAACAGCATGTAGATAAATAAAATATGAAATCTAAAGAAAAAACTAGAGATTTTTTGGTATATTCTGTTCATTTTAATGAAGTTCAGGTCTTATTACATTGGACTAAGAATTTCATTCAAACGTGCCGGTTTTATGACTTTGTTCCAATTAAATCATATTTTAGAAAACTAACTAAAAGCGTGTGCGCAGATTTTAAGATAAGATAGAATTTTGGGTGTGTCGTGAAAAGATGCGCCAGGGATTGAATAAAATTGATGAATTCTCGTGTTTTGTAAAGTTTAGGCAAAGATCTGCTATTTTAGAATCCTTGAAGCTTGAACGTTCGGCGAAAAAATGTACAACAGATGCCAGTCTCCAACAATCGGCCACAGGACTAAACATCAAAACTGCATAAAACTCGAAAATCCCTCGAAAGCGTTCTCGCGATAATTTGACATCCACGGAGAAAAGCCTGAAATGAATATGGATTAAGGCGGGATTAAAAAAACGGATTTAGTAGAAAAATAAAATACGAACACGTGCAATAAATCTGTTGATAAACATAATAGACCGGATTAGCTGCTAAAAGACAGATGAAAAATAAGAACTACAAAATATCTGCAAAATAAGAAAGAATTCACAGAACACGATAGTCATAAATGCCAAAAAATCTTAGTATAAGTGGGTGAATTTCTCCCAATAGCAAAGAAAAGATTTATAAGATATCGAATGGGAATTACTGGTTTTACAAGCGTACTGGTCGACAATAAATCTGTGATGGATAAAACGAGGTCAGAGGGCGAAACATTCTTCGCAAAAGTGCGGAAAAAGAGACAAAATTCTCCCGATAGCATTGATTGAATTGTGAATACTAGCACCTCAAGAATGTGTGTGCGCGCGGACCAAAGTTAGGAAAGCAGAATGTCGGGGAGAGAGTATGTGGAAAAGATGGAGGGCCGGTGAGAAATAGCGTGGGAATGAGACAAGTCCGCGGTTGGTACGCGCGCAAGCAAGAGAAGAGAAAGAAAACTTAAAATGGGACACTTAGAGGGAGAGACAGAAAAAGAGTAAGAGAAAAAGGAGAAGAAGAATGGGGAACGCGCGCACAGCGGTAGCCGGACAGTGCGCAAGAGAGAGACCGTACAGTCGAAAGAAGAAATAGCGTTGATTCTTAAGAGACCGAAAAAGACAGACAGATCTACCAAGGCTGATATGGCCACATAGATAAGAATAGGAGAGAGAGAGAGACTATGCGATTTTTAGAGGAATAAAGAAGAAGGAGATATCGATAGGATTTAGCAAAACAAACCGAGATATCCTATCGGGAAATGCGAAAGAAAGAAGGGGGTCTTTCTTTGTTGATTATCACCACGACAATTCGACGAATTTCATTGACAAATTTACGAGGCTCGAGAAAGAGATCAAAATAATAGTGAAGATCACTTAATCCTGTTATTTTGATTCGGATATATGGTAGCCTTCGGTGAGTTGTTTTGCTTGATCAGAAAAACAGCTGAAATGAGTCACACTGGCAGATGGAACGGAGTTCCATGTAATTTTTGCCGCAACTCATATGACCCGAAATCCTTCTTCTCTAGTGCATGAAAAACGACTCTAAATGGGGAAGGTCGGAGAAATAGCATTGAAAATTTGAAGGTCAGGCTAGACAAATGCAATAGTATGCGATTTTTAGAGGTCGGAAAAGATGGAGGGATAAATTTTAGCAACAGGCGCTTGAAGCACTACGGATCAATCCAGGAAAAGATGAGTCACAGACAGGTCAGAGATAAGCGAAGTTGAGAGATTTTAGAGAGTCAGACAAATTGACCAAAGGACCTTTCTCTCTTAACAAAGAGAGAGAGAAGAAAATTAAACGAGGTGAGCGCGCGTTTGTTTTCAATTTCTTTTCTTTCTTTTTCGCCTTTCTTCTTCCTTTTCTCAGTCTTTTTCTCTCTCGCTCCCTGCAAAAACTAAACTCGCTCATGACAGGAGAGAAGCACAAAAAAATGCACACGAATCGACGAAATATCGCGGAATTTTAGAGACACCGAGAAATGCAAAAAAAAGGACTCTGCTCGAGCGAGAGCACAAGTCGCCTAGAGGAGTTTTTTCGCTTTCAAGTCCAGAGGCCGACCAAATCAATTTTCATAGGTGTTCACTTTCAAAAATTTCGAATTTTTCCAACCCTTTTTCCCGAAAGTGCTCAGAATATTGCAAAACACAGAGTTTTTCCGTCAAAACTATGCGGCACTTGCAAAACTTGACTATTTTGCAATGATGCGGCACGGTTTTTTCTGATCACGTCATCAGAAAACCCTATGCATTGTAATATTGTTCCGGGTAGTCAATGGAAAACGATATAGGCGAAGAAAGAAGACGGTGCGCGTAAAAACCGATGTGTCATTTTCGACGTTTCTTTCCGTCTCTCAATTCGCGATTATCTATCGACATACAAAAGAATCGTACAATAGAAACCCTCTTTTATTCAACCCTTGGAGCGTAATGATACCCCCACCAGGCGCGCTCTTCATGAAAAACCTAAACCGGAAACTATGTTGATGTGATTTTAAGCGTACTCTCTCAATTTCGTTGGATTCTATTCGATCTGTATATAGACGATAATATATACTACGCAATGCATCGATAGAATAAAATAAACAAACTGTTAGAATTAGAGAGCCAGAGTCGGGAAAGAGATGACATAATTTAGAGCTCTGCGTCTATGACATAATAAAAACTAGACAGATTTTGCACATTTTCACGAATCATCACCCCCTAATCGTTTGGCGAATTAAAACCTACGTGGCATAAGTGCGATGTTAACCAAAATGGTTCATTTAAAAAAGCTACCTTTTTACGTATTAAAATTGAGTGTTCTTTGAGTTAAATAAAAAGATCTAACCTAAAATAAAGCGAGATATTTGTGTAGTCTAATAGAAAAATTCACGTCCCGATTTGAAAGGAGATTATTATTTACTACAAAAAATGAGCTAGTTCCTTACTCAACGATAAAAAACTGACTATTTTTCGTCTTTTCTCGGGATTTTCTCCAAATTAGTGATTCTGACGAAAAACTAAAACATTAGGGGAGCAGATTTTCAAAAGCTCGGGAGGAGGGGATTTTCTGCAAAAATAATGGAGGGAAAGCAATTTGAAACCGAAATATGAATGAAGATCAGCTTAATTATGAAGCATACGAATAAGAAATGGTTGGAATACGACGCTGGACATTTGAAACTCTGCTTCTCTGGCTTCTATGCTATAGCATTGAAGCATGACAGTAACGCAGAATATTCACTCTAGCCACACCCAATATGATGCAAAACAAATATTTTGCCTTGTATGTCAATCTGAATCGGAATCAGAATCGGCGCGGTGTGGTCGTAATTTGACATGAATTCTTCAAGCATTCACAGTACGAGAATTAGAGAGTCAGAAACGGGAGAAACACTCTTGTCAAATAATAGAAGAGGAGAAACAGAAATTGGAGAAATAGTACGGAAAAGTGTGAGTGAAAGAGAGAGTGTGAGAGGGAAATAGCATGACAGGCAGAGAATGGAAATAGCTGCTTGCAGCAGCAGCAAAGCGATGTGCTGAGGACCGGTTTCGAGGGAGTGGCGAGAGAGTATTCCTTTTTGGGTGAGAAAGAAGCAGAGAAGGAAAGAAAGAAAAAGAAGAACCAAATTGGGAGCGGGGAGAGCGATCATCATCTTCGTGTGTAGAAAAGACACTGGGGAACTTCTCCCAATTTTGTTCCCAGAGAATGTCTTTCTCTCCCCTTTTCCTCCCATCCTCACATTATGCACTTACTAAAATACATACGAGAAGAAGAAGAAAATACGGAATTTTCGAAAAGGGCAATAGAATATCGTTTTTCTAGTGAAACATGGCAAAATTTTATACCAAACAAACAAACAAACGATAAAGCGTGATCTGGGGAACAAAACTACAGTAACCTTGAAGAAATTTGAATTTTCAGGGTGGGATCAGGAATTTTTAAAAATCGGAGAGAAAAGGCATTGATTTTTGGGGAAACGGTCAGTCAGTCGTCGCTCCCTTGCGTCCGTCCACTTTTCCTGCAGAGAATTGCAGTCGCTCGACGAGGGGCTGTCATGTTTATTTTCTGCTTCTTTTCTTCCCCCTCATTTTCCATACTCTCTCACTTTCTCTCCATCTCTTCCTCCTCTCTTTCTATCTCCCTCTGGAATTCGCACCTTCTTCTGTTAGCGCATTCATCTTTTTCGCCTCTTCAAATCAAACCCTATTTCCCCTAGAAGAAATACCATGCAGATTCATGGACCAGAGAACAGAAAATAGCCGAAATTAGCATAAAACCGATAATTTGCAATGAAATCAGGAATATCTGGGCTTTCGACTGCATAAAATGATCAACCGCTATGTGTGTTTGTCATGCATAGGGTAAATGGTAGAGAAACAGGATTCTGCATCCCGTGTCATCGTGCCGTCCTTCAGCGAAAATGTGTTGCTGTAAAAGGGCCACTTGACGCGCTGCCAAAAGTTTCGCTTTCTCTATTGCAGAATTTTCCTCCAGCGCGATTTACGCAGAATACATCCATGTAAAAAGCGAGACCATGCCATAATTCCGTAGTTCAAACTAGACAGATCTAAGCTAAACTTCTCGAGTAATACCATTGTTGTCGTCGTTGTAGTTGTAATTGAAAAGAATCAGCAAAACAGTTCCAGTTAAAAATGCGCGGGGAGGAGAACCCCATTTTTGCTGCAGTCGAAATGTAATGCACCTAACTTTTTCGGCTGCCTGCACGAAGGGGTGAGTATAAAGTTTGCGTTCAAAACATATCTAAAGTTGGCCTGAAAGCGAGAATTTCGATTTTCCGGCGTTTGTTTTGATTAGATTTCGAGTTTGATTTGATGAAGGAATGGATGATTTTTAGAGGAAAGGGGGTAGATTCTTATAAAAAAAGGGGTAGCCGTGATGAAAAGGGACGATTTACAGAAAAGAAGAAAAGGGGCCGAGTTTTGGAAAAAGATGGGAAAAAATTCTTTCGGGCGTTTTTGTCGATGATTTTGTCCTGTGCTTCGGGTCGCCGTGGGTTAGGACGGTGAACGAGAAGGTGCTAGAGGCGATTCAAGACATCGAGAAAAATCGAGACGCAGAGGACGAGGGAAAGAAAGAAAAGAGAGAAAGCAAGAAGGAGAGAGAAAGAAAGAAAGATATAGAAAAGTGTCGAGAAAACAAACCGAGAGAAGAAAAATACGCAGAAAATGGGAAAATAGTATGGGAATTCGAGAGACAGAAGGAGGGATGCACTATTTCTGCCTTCGGAGATTCGGAAACGGAATTGGGTCAAACTCGCGATCAGACAAACTGCGCGTAGGAAAATAGTCGGAAAATAGAGAAATAGCATGGACAGATGAGAGATGAAGAAAAACAAGGGAAGAAATAGCAATGAATTCTTAGAGATCACAGAGAATTAGAAAGTACGACGTCTTCGAAACAAACAAAGTCAATTTAAGCAGAGAAAGACCGACGTGGCTCTAATTTTCTGCGCTCTCTCATTCTCGAGTACTTTCTTCAAGGCGCAAAATAATAGTACAAAAGTTCGACGTAATGGTATCGATTTATAGATCTTCCGGAAAAATAGGGAAATCGTAAAAAATGTTTATTTCAGGCTAAAATGAACGTCTTAAATTTGGCTATTTTTGCCATGAGAAACTACAAAATGACCACTAGGCCCACACGTGTAAAATGATGGAACAAATTTACAATTTAATTTTAGCGCGCTGGGAAAATTTAGCGTTTTAGTCGAAATTAGAGAATTCCGATACGAATGGAAGTAGTGCTGGAATTCGAGAGAAAAAGACATGCATAGAATTCGCTTGTTGGCAGTGCACGGTTGCATGTCCAAAAATGGAGAGGCGAAAAAGGAGAGAGTCTAGGATTTCATGAGACGAAGAGAACCAGAAAAACGAGCCCTCAGGCGACATTATCTGGACGGTGAGAGTGTGGGGATTCGAGAGAGCGGAAAAGACGCAGGGCGAAAATAAACTAGTAATGAAAGCCCTTGCGCGAGGAATGGGCATGCATGATCAGAAGAGCTACTAGATCTGACAGAGTCAAAGAAAGAGACGCAGAGAGTTGGAAAAAAACGCTGATCTTCACCGAAAATAATCAAACATTTGTTCTAAAATGAAACAGCCTGTAGATAGAGTGCACAAATGTCCAAGTAAGGGTTTGGAGGGGCGTTCAATGCAGAATGGGTTTGTAGTTCGTATGGGAATTGTTCGAAAAACGGTTTCGGTACGCGGGGTGAAAAATTGGACTGGAAACCGGCCCCGATGCAAGTTTTCCCCACGCCGCGTCCTATCGACCCAAATATAATAGGATGATGCAAAAACGATCGGAGAAAGACTCTTCGGAATAAGAGATTGGCTAGGGAGAGGCAAGGAGGGAAGGTTAAACTGACCAGAAGTAGAACGGGAGGAAAGGGAGAGAAATAGAAAGACCAAGAGAAAGGAGAGAGAGAAAGAGTACGAGAAAGAAAGTTTGGGAGGAAAGAGGTCGGCCCTCTGGTCTGCGCTTTCCTGCAGGAATAGAGGGGCTGCCTAGGGCGCTCTCTGCAGCGCTCCCATTTTCCACTATTTCTCGCTTTCTAACTCTTTTCCTCCCAGCGCTATTTCCCAAAACAAATCAATGCAAGCCGTATATTCGAGAGAGACGAAAAATTAGAATAAATACAAATGCGCAAATTTTAAAAGTGGCAAACTGTAGTTCCCACCTTCCTTTTTGGAAAATAATATGGGGAAAAAGAGGGCGGAGACTACAAGAGGACAAAAAATCGAAAATCGTATAGAAGATGTCGAAAAAGTGAAGTTCCGATATATTATCTATAAAATGGACTGTCTTGGCTTTCCCGGGGGCATAAGCTGAAAGGTAAATGCGAGAACGCCTTTCCTCTGCGTCCTTTCCTTCTCCAAACTTGAGGGAATACCTCCGCATATAATGCTTGAAATGGAAGCCTATTCAGGCTCGAATTCTTTTTAATCTTACTTTCAAATTACCTTTAACTTTGACCAAAGCCGAATAAATTTATATTTGGAAGTTTTCAGAATAGGTATATCAAATTTAAAATACATCATAATTTAAGGAAAAAGCTAATCTTCGCCATTAAAACGGGTATAATCGATCAAACTTTCAAGGCTCATAGAACAAGACACCGGGACACCAGTTAGAAAAAGGCACCGGCTTTTCTAAGAAATAGTATGGGGAGGCAAGATAGGAAAAGAAAAAAGCCGATGTCTTTTTCTAGGAGCCAATTTTTAACCTCCACAAATGTTTCAGCGGATTTTGTTTATTTGGTCTCTAGACTCGTCGGTGTTATTACGAAAATAAATAACCACCACTATGGCATATGTGAAAGTGCAAATTTTTGACTCCGCCTCTTTCTAAGTCTGCAAATTTAGTGCATAGTTGTTTTTCGTTTAACATAAACAATAAACAGGATCAGGGCGATCAAAGAATCGAGGAAGTCGAATTTTTTGTTAGTATTTTTAATGGAAAGGCAAAAATTCGAATTTTAGCCGGGGGAGAAACGTATGAATCCTGTGATTTTCAGGGGGATTGAATTTTTCGGCCAAAATGGCGAGCTGAGAGGTCCAGACCCATTTAGCAGATGAATAAATAGAGGGGCGATTTTCGGGAATTCAAGGCTTGAAAAATTTCAGGCAAAAAGCGGACGAAAATTGTAGAAAGTACGGGATATCTCTAAAATGATCGAAAATTTGACTGATCTTTTAAATTTCAAAGGATATATGAAATCTATGATTAACAAGAGCATTGATGAAATCCAATTTAAATAGTTTTTTGCTCAATGAAGACCAGCTTTTTTAGGTTTAATTTGGAATATATGATGTATCCCAATCAATAGAAATGAATATGCTTTTTAGAAAGCGCAGATATATTTTTCCCGTTCTGACAAGAATCAAAAATCATCGCGCTATCCGAGAGAAAATAAATCGCTCTACATAAAATGCGATCTGATCGGCGGATATATTTTATCGAGGATTTTTAAGAAAGAGCAAAAACAAGAAAAAGATAATCGTACTTTGACCTAGGTGCAAAAATCCGGAGGCTTCAAAATTGCAAGGGAGTTAATCTTTAAATCGGAGCCTGCTGTGAAACCTCACAGGTTTAATCTTATCAATCTCTCTTTTCTATATCCCTATTTCCCATACTATTTCTCCCTCCTCTCGTTCTCTAGCCGAACCCTTTCTTTTCATCCGATCTATTGGCATCCGGACGCCTTTCATTTGGCACTCTGCGCCCTTTTCTCTACACTATTTCGCCTATTTCTCTTGACTCTTTCCTTCCTTTTGTCTCATTTCACGAATGCTATTTCTTGACAGATGTCCGGCTTTTGCAGTGCAATGTCGGCTGGCATTTTGCGCTTTCCACTCGGTCTTTCTTTATTTTTCTCTCCCCATTCTTTCTCTCCCTTTCTGCATTCCTCCAGAAAAATCGAAACTCCACCGCACGGTTGATAAAAACGAAATTGATCTTAATCCAGTAGACTTTCAATAGAAAATGCAATTCTTGAAAAATCGATAATAAAAATAAAAATTCCCGAAAAACAAACAAAATGAGTAAGGTGGTGCTAAGTTGTCTTAAAGAAATGAGTAAGAAAGGAGAAAATAGAAATACGGAGAGGAATGACCTAACAAAGTTCAAGAGTCAACAAGAAATAGGAAATAGATCTAGGAGTACTTCCTCGTATTTTTTCTCCCCGCTCTATCTAATTACGCTCTATTTTCTTATCTTATTTTATTGTGCCACGCTGCGCCAGTGCAATATCAAGAGAAATAGCGCGTTTCTTTGGATCAAGATTAATAAGATAAGGATATACGAAATCCCCTCTTTAAAAGCAAATATATAAAAATTTCGGATGTATGGAATTGGGTTATTCTGATTGCGCAATATTCAACGCTCCGTCTTAATGTCCCATCCGAGTGATTCAATTATAAACATATGATATGTTAATATAAACGGGGGAATGGGAGAAAGAAAAGGCTCTTCTCGGGATGAATTAAGAATATGACTTTCTCCATTCCCCCTCTTCTCTAACTCTTATGTTGTCTATCATTAATATGATAGTCTGAATAGACTCGTTGCCGAGTAAGTTGTTATTGGTTATCCTCAAGCTTGTGCATATAGCCTAACTGTAACTCCATTAGCAGCCGGCCTAACTTGTTTACTAAATCCCAATAAATTAATGTAAAATAAATGAAGATCAAATTTTATATTTCAATCTAAACTTTCTGGTTTCAAATGAAGATCAGCTTAATTAATTAAAAGCAGTCCTAGGGGGACGATCGTCAGAAAGCCCTTGCGATCTACTCCCCAGTATATTTCTTATCAAATGTCTTCCTTCTATCTACAATTAGTCAAATTTCTACCATTACGATCTGATATCATAATACTGATTTCGCTCTCGCGACCCACCCACTGTATATTTTATTTTCGTTTAGCGAAAATGCTCCCTAGATCTGATTAAAAGATATGTGCAGCCCCCTTTAAAAGTGGACATATAAAATTTCGGATATATGAAATCCCTCCTCCTATCATCGAGACACAAAGCCTGACTGTTCCATTCATCTCGCTCCCTTCAGTGTAATCCGTATCTCTTCCCTTTCTTATTTATCAACGCTATTTCTCCTGATATCCATTGGCAACTTTCCAATGACCATCAGGCTAGGAATGACCTATCGCGAAATAGCGTTGATTTTGCCGAGAGTAAAAGAGATAAGATAAATAGAGATAGAGAAAAATATAATTCGTTTTGAAGAGAGCAAGAAGGGCATTTATCATAAGGCAAAAATTTTCACATTATTTATTTTCCCATAAAAATTAATTTTGAGAAATTTGCTCTATGCACCCTTTAGGTGAGAAAATGACCGGCAAATAAAGAAAGGGGGACCTGAATTAGAGATTGTTGAAATTCGAGATAGGAAGAGAAAAATACGGCTCTTTCTTCCTCTAAATTTCAAATACTCTCTCATCCTTAGAGGAAAAGCCCGAAATCGTGAACGAAGTTCGACAAATAAAACACAAAACTGAGGGTTCGTTCGAAAGAAAAATGTGAATCGTCGAGAGCAATTCTTGCAGAAAAATCACTTTTTTGGAAAAAAATAGAAGAACCACAATTTTGCTAGGGAGTATATAAGGGCACTTTAAAGATATGCTTAAAATTCTGTAGAAAGCTATATTTTAATATAAGGCCCCCTCTCTTTGAAAATAAAAGATAAACTTTTCTAAAAATGTTTCAATTTCTATAGAAGGTAATATTTGAATAGAAGGACACCCTCCCCTTCTGCTAAAATATAAGATTTGTGTAATAAAGTGCGGCCTCAAGATACGAATTTTTCAATGCGGGGAGGCCATCGTTTTGTGGTAGCCCCTTGTATAGGGAAATGGCAAAGAAAAAGATAAAAAGTGAAAGGAAAGAAATAGCATTCGATTCGGAGAGAAACAAACAAATGCAAACATTGTCAGTGAAAATAAATAGTACTGAGTCTTGAGAGGGGAAAGAAGGGAGCCGATCTCGAATGATAGTGACGCTGATACGACTTTATGGTCTGTCCATCTGCAACGCTCTCGTAACTTTCCATACTATTTATCGAAATGCGTTTTCTTTTCTATTCCTTGATTAGTGTCATACTCTCCAATATTAGGTTTGACGCAACAGTGGTGATATTCAAAAAGAATAATTCATAGTTTCTACAAGTTCCGGACTTCATACCTTAGATCTTAAGAAAATTCTAGAAAAATAGCAAAATTCGAAATTTCTCGAATTTGCTTTCAACAAAGTTTAAAGTTGTTTATGAGTTTGTGACCAGCGAAAAAGTTCGACTTTTACCTCATACGAAATGAGAAGTGTCTGATAAGTTATCAGCGCAAATCATAGAAAGTCTGCAAAAAGTCATCGTCTTTATCGTGGATTCAGGAATTATGCTTTCAAAGTAGAAAGTAGCAGCAAAGAAATTAAATTCCTGGGTTTGAGTGACGCATTGAATTCTAACATGTCAATAACAATTTTAAAACCTTCAATTTTGGAGAAGAAAATAAATTTATGATTGACTGACTCTTTTATTTGGATATTGAGCATGCCATGTATAGAAAATTGTGCAATTACACACACAGGGGGTTATTATATTTATGTTTCTTTTTCTTAGATAAGATAAAGATTTTCCTATCTATTATCGAGAGAAAAAATAAACTTGGATAAATTTAAAAGAAAAAAAACTTCATTATTTTCCGATTTAAAACAACAGTAAAAGATTCAACAAGAAAGCCATTTTTAAATAAAAAGGCAAAATGTGATATTTCCTTAAAATCAATAAATCTACCGTATCACAAGAACTGCTTCTCTTTAAGGTTCTTGACCAAGATATAGGCGTCATCGGGCTCGATCCGTTTGTAGTACTTCTCCACGACGCCCTGAAACCAAATTAATCAACTTTCGAAGCTTAAATTTGATACTCTGAGTCTTTTTGTCGTGTTAATTTTATGGATTATTTAAAGCAAAAATCAGCTTGAATTTTAAGAATCGATGGATAAGAATATACCTGCTCAGTGAAACCGTAACGCTTGTAGAACTGGAGCGCGGTTTCGTTGTTAACCTGAAAATCCTTTTTCTGCTCTTCAGGCAACGCTGCAAGCGACGCGTACGACATTCAACACCTCACGACATGCAAAAGAGCGTGGAGAAAAGAGATCGTTATCAGCCAATACCCTACACTATTTTTGCATGTCTTGAGGTCTTGATATCGTGCGGTTTCTGAATAGCCGCTCTTCATTATAGAAAAAATCCCACATTTATATTTTCTAAAAAAAATGTAAGAAATCATATTTCAAACTCTACAAGAAAAAAACATGATTTCTACAATATATAATTAAACTTTTTTAAGGTTTAAATCTTACCTGAACATGCAGGAAGATGTATTCGTAGGCAGGGTCCTTTCTGCATAGCGCGAACACGTGTTTCAGGAGCATTTCGCCGACGCCAAATCTAGAAAATAAAGGATTTCGTATACCCAAAATAAATAGCCTACTGTCTGTACGGAGCGAGTGTCCCCAGAGTCATGATGTACATCCCCTTCTTCCCGTTGTAGGCATCCGCGCGACAGCACACTGCTCCGACAACCACGTCGTTGAAATACGCGTACTTCGCAAGTTCGCCGGCGCTTATCACCTGAAAATTAACAAACAAATAGCTTGTTTTAGCAATATTCAATCAAAAACTTATCATTCTGCCCATTCTTGAATTGGCTATAAAAAGTTTAGCAATATCCCGTCAGTGTTCAAATTTAACCTATCTTTGAATAACTTACAAAAATGAGACAAAATTTTAAAAAGAAATCATAAAAGTAGCGCTTTATCAAAATATTCAGAAAATAAATAAATTTTTCAAAAATCCACCTCGGTGTAAAATTTGTCATTGTACGTAACAGGGAAGACGGCTTGGTTGAGTCGTCTCAATTGCTGAAATCGATAAGTTTAAAATTTCACTTTAGGATTACTGTAATTGTTTATTCCTCACCAAGACATTGTGGTGCGTGACGTCGCCCAGCTGGATGTCGTATCGGCCGGCGACGTTCTTGCGCTTCTGGTTCGACGTCGACGCTCCAGAATCCGACAACGTCAAATCGTTGACTCTTTGGGCGATTTCCGCCGCCATCTGAAATAAAAAATATCAAAAAAAATGAAAAGCAAAAAGAAATGCAAAATGACTGAATTTAGAGAACATTGATATCGATTGAAACGCAGTGTAAAGTTAGAGCGTTTTCACCATACTAATATAATAAAGAATTAGTTATATTTTACGCATTGTTTTTTTTTACTTTATATTTTATATTGCATATTTATTCCAGCTTAATATTGTGCATTAAGCTTGAATAATATATAATTCTTTATATTTAAACAGTAATAAATAGTCTGGGAAAAAACGTTCTCATCTGATTATTCAGTATATGTTCAGAAGCTCATAACTTATCATCAGCTTCAAAATTAAAAATAACTTGATATTGTATATATATGCCTCAATTAAATAACTTTTAGTATCGTTAATTGGAAAGAAAGTCGATATTCATTCCGCAAATTAGAAATCGAATTTGGAGTGAAATAGTGAGTCGCGTAGAAGAGAAACGAGACGAATAGCGCAATTTTTGAATATCGACACGTTCTCTCCCAATCAATAATATCAGAAAACAAATTTCAGGAGCCGGTATTTCGATCAGATGGTCGGAAATGCTAATAGGGAGTCACAGAGGGACGAGATTTGCGCGGTAACGTCGATTTTCCCGGAACATATCGAGGTCGAAGCGGAACATGCTGTCGTTTTGAAATTCTCTCAGCCGATCGAAATCCGATTATCCATAGATCTACCTCAGGGATATCCGAATGAGTAGGGCGATTTCATATATTCGGATTTAGATTTGTTACTTATTAAAAAAAAATTAAAGCATAAGATAAAAGTTGAATATTGTTGTAATATCTTTGGAAAGATTTCACATATCATTCACTATCAAACCCTGCGTTTTCAAAACTAAAATATTAAAGAGTTGAGCTTTTTAAACTACTTTAGATGTCATTGAATAATTTGCATATATCGTCATTTAGAGTTATTAGCGAAGCTAAAATTAATTAAGTTATATCTCCATTTTAAAGATGTCCTCCGTCATATTCCCTATCCGGACCAGAGTTAAGCGGTCCGAATCGGGAATTTCTGGAGCGGCAGCTGAATGAAGCTTGGAATGATTCCCCATATCAACCGATCATCTTCACTTGGGCTAATGTTATTATCGAATTTTTGCAGGTATGGTTTTTATTTCTCGTTAAAATATCGCCAATGACCGATAACTTGAGACGAAATAAATGGTGCGCACAAATTCGTATATGAAAGTGCACTGCGTACATTTACAAATAATCGTTGCATCCATTCCTTGAATATGAGATTGATATCGTAAAGTCTGCTGCTGCGAAAACAACGTGCTAATTTATACGCATCAAAAGTCCGTATCATTTAATTTGTCTCAAGCAATCGGTCTTCTTTAACAATAAACGATATTGCAATTCATAAAAGAAATAGTCAAACACTAATCCTAAAATCTATACACTAGTTTCGATTGCTACTTTTATTGATGACCTAAGATTTTTAGGACCGACATAAACCCGACGATCTTCGAATGGAAGGCGGCATCACCGAGCTGGAAGACGATTCTGAAAGCCCAAGTACGTCGCAGGGGTCTTGTAGCTCAACTACTATGGAAAATAAAAAGTATACCTTCTAAAAACTGGGAATTTTTAAAGATTTTCAAAAGGCACACGATATTCCACGGAGAGTCGTTCACCGACAGGAAAAGCCACTTCCAAGCGCATTTAGCGCCGATCAAAAGTGAGGCTGAGGTAGGCAAATAATTACTTTTTAATATCCGGATCTTCCAAAGTATTCTTTTTCAAAAGACTGGGACTTGGAAGAATATTTCAGGCTCGAGAAGTCATGTCTCAGCTCTTGGAAAACGGAAAGGTCGCGAGAGCTACGCATAACATCTACGCTTTCCGAGTCAAGGAAACCAGGAAGGGACGTGAGATTTTGTAAGATTTTGACAAATATTCAACCTCCTTAAAATTGAAAAGACCCCTTAAGTTTAGACTCCAAGACTGTGAGGACGACGGAGAGACGAAAGCTGCTTCGAAAATTCTGGAAATCATGATCCGAATGGAGGCCCTAAATGTGATCGTAGTTGTGTCGAGATGGTATGGGGGTATTCACTTGGGACCAGACAGGTTCAGGTAGACTCAGTTTCAAGTCACACGCGAATTTTTGCACAGCTCAAATTTCAGACACATAAACAACCTGGCCAGGGAGATACTGACCGAGCACGGTTATGACAAGAAAAGTCCCAAATAATAATCGATTTTATTTCTCTTCTTAGTTCTAATTTTATGTGTATAATTTGATTGAATGTGGTATCATTTAAATTTCATTAATTGCAGGTATTACAATTAAATACTATATATCTTATCTTAGATCAAAATATTTCGCTAGCCATTCAATTTTTTCAAATGGAAATACTGTACCATTGTCCATATTAAAATTGTGATTTTATGATTGTTACCAGTGCATTAAGTCCATTAAAGTTCGATTTTTTTTCAAATTTTCTATACAGATGCAATTCTAAGATCAAATTTCTGGGCTCAATTCAATTAGGGCGTCAAATTTACATGCGCAATTAAGTTGAGTCCTCGGTATATAAAAGCATGACATCTTGCATAAATTATCCCTTTCAAGGAAAATTTCACATCCATGAGCCAAAATTACAGTAATTCTCCTTCTAAAACGAAAGGTATTATTCTTCTGAATAGAAATTTTTATAGTTTGAAGAATTTAGAAAACTTCTCCAACTCCCCATACATGTCGATTTCTCAGCAAAGAAGGTTCTTGGAAAACCAAGAATTTGCTCTACTTGCAAAATATCTACCCCTAGCTAGAGCGATAGCAGGCCAACATATTGACAAGGTATTTTTATCAGATATAATTTGTCCAAATTATATTTTAGACTACGATGGTCAGAGTGGCGTTATCATACATCAAATTGCAACAATGCTTCATTAGACTGTTGCCTATCTATCAAAATTATTATGGTATCAACAAAAACTTTAATCATTTTTGAAAACGATTTTTCAGGTGAAGAATGGTTCAGGAATGTCGATGCTTTAGATGTAAAAATTCAAATATACCCTGAAAAATAACCGCTTTTTCCAGGTTCTAAATGGATTTTTAATGATCGTCGACTCTAAGGGTGACACGGTTTATGTTAGCGAGACAGTCAGTCTATACCTTGGACTATCTCAGGTCAAACTTAAGCTAAAAGTTAAAAACGAAAACTGAAAGCTTCAGGTCGAAATGACAGGAAATCGCTTCATAGATTATGTTCACAGAGATGATGTCGAGTTATTTCAATCGGTAATTCGATAATTATCCCCTACTTAGCGGTTTAATTGCTATAACTAGGCAATTAACTACACTCACATTAATTGGCAGCAAATGTGCAATATTCGAATGAGGTCTTCATTGACGAAGAGAGCTAATAAAGATACAATTCGATCTAGTCCGGGCTATAAAGTAGGAAACTTGAGAGATTTTGATCAAGATCAACCTTTCTCTCGATTTCTCAATTCAGGCTAATTGCTTAGGTTGTTTAGGTAATCCGAGTCGAGTTATCGCAGTGCCACGAGAATTGTATCGAGATGTACTGTCATCCCTTGCCCTCTTTAATTTTATCGACCCTTGCCATACCCCACAACTCATTCACCGTTTCAGTGATGCTGGATTTTACTATAGCAAGCTTGGATGACCGGTAAAATATTTGAATTGAAAAAAAAACCGATTTTTAGGGCCTCTCAACTCCTATCTGATCAGAGATTTTTAAATAATCGAATTGTCGGCAAATCTCTGTATTTATTGGTTCATCCCGATGACGCTGAGACGTTAAAAAGGCTGCATTTAGAGGGTATCCTTAAATCTTTTGATTTTTATTTTAGATAGGTAGTAAAATTTCAGTTTTCAAATTGGGCGCTTGCAGATCGCCATTAATTCGGCTATTACTGAATCAGACTTGTGAGAGCTTCTACGTTGAGGCATACTTTATCTCTGAAACTCATAAATTATATATGGAATTATTGAATTTAGTGCGACCTATTCCGGTACACTTCGCAAGGTGCCAAGTGGCTTGTCGACTCCATCACCGTCATTTTTACAGCCGTTTAATTATTTGAAGAATTAGCATACATCCGGAATATTTGATGAGAATTTGCTCATATCAATAAAAAATCTTATGAATCTGCATGTTTTGTTCATTTTCTAAAATTTTTATAAGCCACTTCCGAAAATGGCCCCGATGTTCGCGGCAGTGCTATTTTTCTGCGGGCGAGAAGTGAAGAAATTGAAGAGAGGTCAATAGTTTGGATAAGAGATCAGTTTTGCAGCGTTTGCCTCGTTTCCGGACACGTCCACGTGGGCGTCGTAGACAAACTTGCGCACCCCCAGCCCCCATGTCTTATCACAGCCAACACATTCGATAATCACCGTTCCAAACGTTCGATCGAACGTGTCAATATAAACGGGTTGTTCGAAATTTTGTTTAGATATTTTTGGCCAATTATGATATTTATCACGTCGGATCTTTACTAAGTCCTATGGCAAATACAGTCGATGACGATTACAAGATGCCAAATATTTTAAACGCCATTCGCAAAAACATTTCTTTATTTTCGTTCGTCGATCGAAATTTCAAGTTCAGGAATGAAAAATCTGGGATTTAAATTATTTATACGTTGCTTCCATCGTACCCGTTGAGAAAAAAAATCAAAGTAAATTTAAAATAAGGAGAACCTAGCCCATGAAAACTAAATTATATTTTGAAAAGAAGAGGCGGTACAAGGAAGGCAACTTTAATAAAATATATAAGGCAAGAGACGACATTCTGATCTATTGACGAATTGAGGCACGTAAAGTGTGGAGCATATTTGCAGGGGGCGAAATTGGAATTTTTCTTGGCCCGCCTCCTCCAAATATACCCATTATCACATGATGAATTGAGGATTATGCAAGAGGAATGACAAAGTCGAAGAAGTTGGCAAGACGATTACAAATATACTGCGTCAAAGTTGGGAATATTGAAACTGGCAAGAAACTTTACACAAAAATTATTCGATACTTTCTAGCTGGAAATTAGTGCATTTGATTCAGGAAATGCCAATTTTCAGCGTGTCTATCACCACCCAATGGAACAAAAAATGCGCACAATATCAGGGATGTGAAAATTCTCATGAGGCATGGCACACCGAAAAAATCTTTAAAAATCCACTACCGTAAATCTTCTACAAATTAGAATGCAGCATATCATAGAAGAAATAGGCACTCAAATATAATGATTATGCAAGAATAATAATTGAAAGATGCCAAAGGATATGTGTTATGAATCGCTCTTAAATTATGCACAACTCGATTTGCAGAAAATATACAAAGTGAAAGAATATCGTATTGAGATGTAAACTATGAGCACTTATGTGAAATCTAAAAGGAAAAATAAAATTAGAAAAATTTAATACAAGGCAAAAATCGCCCATTCCAACATGCCAAGTTAAAAATTTGGCCGATAGCGAAACTCTCTCCA
The DNA here is from genome assembly GCA_964036155.1 of Diploscapter coronatus. NCBI lineage: Eukaryota > Metazoa > Nematoda > Chromadorea > Rhabditida > Rhabditidae > Diploscapter > Diploscapter coronatus. The sequence continues at coordinate 81,519,463 of OZ038423.1, read as the reverse complement.
CGCAATTTTTATACGGCTATTCGCCATAGTTCAAATCGACTTTGATCTCGACGATTTTGTCGGACTCTTGCGGGAGGAAGGAGGTTAGTGGAGATTGGACTGGTGCGGGTTGGTGGTGGTTCCTTGCCGAGGAGTTGTTCGCGTTCTGCGCCGCTTGGCTCATCTGCCAGCCGCGCTCCTTGGCCTTGACGTAGTCAGGGAAGCACTCGTGCAGCAGAGTGTTCCATTCTGCACGCATGTCGTCCGTGCTGAAACTTCTCTATCCTCCAAATTCAACGAACTTGCTTCCTTACGTGATGTCATTAGCGTCGTCGCTCCTGTGACGACACTGCCGAGCGTGCGAAATCACGTTCGACTTAATCCCGATGAAGTCACAGTCCCAGCATCTAAAATTTCGCATTTTAATGCCGATTCAGGCGTTTATTTAGGGCAACTTGGAAACCTCAAGCTCTCAAGCGATGCGAAATAGTGTGAGAAAAGAGTCGTTTTCCCCTGCAATTTCTCTCACCCTAGTTCGCATGGCTTGAGGAGCGTTTGAGGTCTCCAGATAGTCTTTATTTAGTACTTGTAAGGTTTGCTCTCGCTGTGGATCATGATGACATGTCTCAACAAGTTCCATCTCGATCCCGTCGAATTCAGAGTCGTCGGCTTGCCGCATAGCTGCAAATGTAGCGTGTCAGGTGGTCATCAGATTGCTTTTGAGGTGTTCATCCCTTACCGCGCATTTGTACGTGGCTTTGCAATGCACTCGTCCATAGGCCTTGCTCCGTCCGTTCCTGCTCTCCTCCAATTCGTCTGCAGGAAGCCATCTGTGCTTCTTGGTCGGAGTCGGATGCGTTGGCGCTGATTCATCCTTTGCCGCTTCCCGTTTAATGCCTCGATTTTCATCGAATAGTGAGCTCTGGAAGATGGATCTCTTAAGATATGTTTTTAATGAGGCATCAGCTATGTGACGGAGGACGGAGGGCTTAACTAGAGGGCACTCCATTAGGTTTTTTGTTGTTTAAGTACTCGTTCGTCACTTCATAGTTAAAACCTCCGTCATATAGGGTAACTGTCTCTGGACGAGAATCGTCTTTCTGCGTACCCCAAAAGCTGATCCAAGCACGGGGTTGAGCAGATGGATCATGGATGCTCGGACTTGTTCGTCTGAGGGACTGCCGTTGATCGAATTCACTCCCTGGTCGCCGTCGCAGTTCTCATCCATGATTTCCGCCTTGATATCGTCGCTTCCAGCCTTGCTGATTGTTTCACTCGCCAGAGCAATCTCGTCCTCATTCAGCTCAGGGCTTCTGAAAATTATCACCTTTCCAATGTTTTCTTGATCTAATAACATACATTCGGCAACCTGGAAAAAACAAGAAGACAGCGAAATAGTATTGGAAAAGAAACATACAAGACTCTTCCCCTACCCCACCCTCTACTATTTCGTGGGCCTTGTCGTCTTGTTGTCTTGTTTTTGCCAGATTGCCCATACATACATTCTCGTTTCCGGCTCTGATCGTCGATTGTTGTTCGGCGGTGTTCCAAAGGGATTATTCAGGGCGGCAGCCTGAGCCATGATGATCCGCTGAATCTGCTCTCGCTGACGATCATGCTCCTTTCGGGCCTCCTGCAATCAATGCCATTTTAATGATTAATATGAAGATTGAAGTGAGTGCGATACCATTTCCCTATTCTTCTCTTCGAGTAGCCGGGTTATTGACAAGGCTGCTGCCTGCTGCTGTTGAAGCTGTTGTTGTTGAGCGTTGTTTATCGTCGAGATCAGATTTTGGATATTCGTATCGTTTTTCTGAAGAAAAAGCATTTTACTTCGATTTTTTCGAGTTTTATATTTCACTGCACAACATTATTCGTCATGCTGCGATTCGACTATGACTGCACTATTTTATCCACTTCACAACAAACTTCAAAACTTCAAGACCTCAGAAAATCAATCATTCCACTCAGTACGCCGTTTGACCCTAACCTGCTTCCTCCAAGAAAAAATGCCTGCTGTGTTTCACTTTCATTCCGACGGAAGAGACTGAACTTTCTCTTGACTGTAGTTTAGACTCCCCTCCCCCAAAACAGTTTTGTTCTTCAATCAACTTACCTGTGGGGTACTGTTTGCCGAGTTCGGTAGGGATGCATTCATTCCCATCATGTTCTGCTGCACGGTTGAGACTGATCTAAAAGTATCAATTTTTCAGGACTTGGAAAATTAGTGCTACTTTTTCTGCAGAGCCGACGCAATGTCGTTAATTGAGATGCCTTTTCGGAGTTTCTTTGCTCCATTCTGCTTGTATTTCAGCGAGGGATGATCGGAGAGGTCTGTAACGACAGCGAATTTGTCGTAGCCGTGGGTTACCTGAATTTCTTCAATTATTTAAAGTATAGGGAGAATCGATGATATACCAAATATTCGACTAGCGTCATGGTCGACTGAGTGTTCGCCACTTCGACCACCACGAACTTGGACTGCATCTCGAAGGACGCCGTCGTCTGTAAAGAAGTATGCTCATTGAGAAACACCCAAAATCAATGGAAAGTCAAAGATATCTCAACGTTTCAAACGTTGTCGCCAGTTGTCAATCAATAACGAACACTGAGTTTTCTTATATTTCAGCCAAATAAATATGAGTCAACCAAATATATACGAGCAACAAATATATGTGAGAAAGAGTGATAATGAGATTAAGCTTCTTCGTGCTCTTGAGAATAGTCCATAGCTGAGGATTCGCTAGAGCCTTCGCCGATGCGTTTCCACTTTCGGTACGTAGTGCCGAAGCACTCGTCCAATAACTCGTTCCACTCTGCGTCGAGCTGAGGATTGCTGAAATTCGTGGTATATAGTCAAGTCAATTTTTGGGTAGGTGTTTTACCGCATATCAATGTAATGAGCTCCAGAAACATTGCCGTGATGCGTCGCGATATGCTTGATCAGGTAGGTCTTAATGTGCGAATAGTCGCACTGCGAGCACTTGAAGGGTTTGTTGCAGTCGTGCATGATCCAGATGTGTCTCATCAAGTTCCAGATTCGGTTGGGCGAGTATACGACAAGTTGTCCGCACTTCTGAATCAACACTTGCTTGGAATGTATGGCGCAATTATTCGGCATTGAATTGAGCGACAACAGGCCACACAATGACATTGAGATGATCGCTATTGCATTGCACCAACCTTGCACGTCGTTTTGATGCTATTGTTCCCCCTCTCGCCCCGACATCTGCCTCTGCGTCTGACGGGACAGCCGCCGCCCTTCTCTCTCGCACCAGGAAATAGACTGCTGATGGCAGCATCGAATCCAGCTGCCATTTCATCACCAACGCTGGATGCTCCAGCCGAGCCCGAACCCGTCCTTGCGGCGGTCAAGTTTCCGCCAGATGATTCGGCTTCGTCCAACATGCTCATGGATGAGTGATGAGAGGAGGATCCATGATGCAGATGGGCGTGGTGCTCAACCTAAAATCGAAAATTCCATTGACTGTCACACACACGAGTTTGATCTGACCATTCCAAACTGCCTGACTGCGTCGAGTTCCATAGGCACTATTGGATGAGGATGATGGTGATGATGATGAGCAGTTGTGCTGATCTGATGGTGCAAGTATTGGAGTGGCTTGAGCTCTTCAGCCGAAATCAGATGGCTTGAAGTGTCATGATGAGAGGCGAGGTGTTGGAACAGCGAGGTTCCCGAATGTTGTGGATGCTAAAATTCTTTAGTTACACATTGGTGCTTTCACTCTCGAACACTCTTACTTCTTCAAGCAGTTGCAAGGTGTTTCTCGATGCAGCTTCTGCTTGTTGCTGCTGTTGCACTACGGCACTCGAAGCGATGCTACGATTGTCGACCGGTTTTGCGGCACTCGCCTCGGGCTGCATCTTCTGCTCGGAACCGTGATTGGGCGTTGAGCCGGTTGGGGGCGGAGCTCCTTGAGATCCATCCTTGTTGAGATGAGCGAGTTTTTCGACGACATGAGCATGTTGGAGGAGGTCGTTGAGGAGTGAAACTCGTGGGTAGTTACGACTTACCTAAAGTAGTAATCAACTAAAAAGCTGTTCTTCATCAGCCAATATAATACAATATATCTGGAGGCCTCCTTTAGCTACGTGGAAGCTTCAAAAGGAAGAAGATGAGATTTCGGAGAAATGGGGAAGGAGCTGGATGTAAAGTGAAGTGGAAGCGGTGGTGTGGAGGAAGGGGAGCGATGCAAACGAGATGAGATCAGCAAAGGGGAGGAAGGGAAGGGAAGGAAGATAGAGAAGACGTATGTTGAGGGATAGGGGATAGATCGATGTGTCGACGAGGAGACGGTAGAGATGGAGAGAGATTCGGGTAGATAGGAGAGAGGACTGTCGTCTGCTTGAAGGAGAAGGGAAGTCGGAGAACTGGATGGTGGGAGAACGACTTGGTTGCTCCCTGCTGCTGGAGAGCGAGAGATGGCCATCTCGCGCTGGGAAGGAGAAGGAGAAGAAGAAGAAGACATAAATCGAGAGGAGATATCGCGCATCGCGCGTAGGGACACAAATTCTTCCCATCCACTTTGGGCGCTTGGGCGCGCATCCACACTTGGAGAATTCTTGGAGTGAGATTACTGTGCGTGATTGCTCAAAGACACAAGTAAACAAGTTTGACTCGTCATCGAACTACAAAGAAGGTGCCACAATCGATTGGAAACGGCGAAGGTGGAGAAACACCGCAGAGTATTGAGATCAGAATATAAGGTACTAGAACGACGAAAATAGTGATTGGCATATGACTTGCAAGCGAGTGAGTGTGTATTCGTTTACCGCCGCTGATGCCACTGTCCATTTGAGCAATAGCAATTCGATCGTGAAAAAGTGTAAGAGGAGGACGAGGTTGAAGGGGGTGTGACTATCGGGCCGTGCGAGAGGTATTCAACGAAATACGCGAGAAACAGGGAGGCGAAAATAGAAAGTTGGCCGCACAAAGGGGGAGTATGCGTGGCTCGTCAACCCCACTCTCATTCTCGTTTGCCGGCACTATATTTTTTTGCCTACGCGCTTTCAGTCCATCTTAACTATGAGAGAACTGGCGATAGCATCGCTATCATTCCTTTCCCTTTCACTAGCGGAGCAATTTATGATTCGGCGGCATCGCAAAGTATTCTCGATACGTGAAAACAAAACATAGTGAAGGTTCAATTGGAAGAAGAAAAACTTGGATCATGAGTAAATTGAAAATTGGGCGGAGACTGGAAAAAGATGACGGACGCGATGCTGCTGCGTCTTGAGAGATTTGATTGTTGTTGCAATGCCGAATAAGTAGATTGGGAGATGGAATCGCGCTTTTGCTTCTTCTGTATTGAAGTTTGCGGTTTTGACTGTCTGCTTCTGCTGGCTGCATCTCGCAATGGAAGAAGACGAGGTGGAATGTGTGTAACAGAACGAAATAGCGAGTGGAAGTGAGAGAGAGAGAGAGAGAGGCGCTGCTGAAAAAGCAAAATTGAAGAAGACGACGACTGCGTCGAGCTTGCTAGTGGGGTAAGGCAGAAAGCGAGTTCTTCTTTCTGCTTTCTGTCGTTGGGGAAGTAAGAAAGAAGATGCGCCCTGAGGGGAGACAGAAAGTGTACAGTGGAAGGGAGAGGGGAGCTGAAGAATGCCACACAGTGTCTCTTCAGTGATGCTTCTTCTTTCAGCTGCTGATGAAAGAATGCCACTCGAGCGAGCGAGAGAATTGGCCTCAGTCATAACAACAGCAACCACATTGCGCGCTTGTGCGACTGTGCTGACGATGCAGCGCAGAGGAGGACTGCGCTTCACGTTTCCCCTCCATACACACACACACACACACACACACACACACACACACACACACACACAGACACTGCTTCACCTTCAGGGATTGTTGTTTTGGCATACCGCCCTCTATCACAAGCCCCATACCGTATGCTCCTTTGCAAACGCGATTTTGCCGCAGGGCGCTTCAAGGAGAAATGAGATACAATCTAGATAGACATCTATGCACAGTGAATTCCACCTCTTGTGGAAGAGAAAGCGAAGTTACAGAAGAGGGACAGGAATGTGCATCAATCTCATCTCTTTTTGCTGCCTGAAGAAATGATGAGAATTGGAGAAGAAGAGATTGAGAAGAGGGGAGAAAGTAAGGAATTGCGATGAAGGCGAAGAAGGAGAAGGAGAAGAAGAAGAAGAAGAAGAAGACGACGCTGCTGGAAGGGACAACGCGCGCTCACAAGACACAAGCAGCGCAGCAGAGGTGAGGAGAGGCGAAGACAGATAAAAACTGGTTCCGACCGAGTTGCATGCCGGCAGAGAGCAGACGAATCGGAGAGGGCGCAGACATCCTCGCGCCGCAAAGATTCGGAGCCAATTGGGAGGAGACGAGAAGGGGAGGGAGATGGAAATGGGAATGGGGAAAGGAATGCTCAAGTGACTGGAGAGAATGGAGGAGGAGCATACGGTAGGCAAGCCGGATCCAAGAGATGGGCCAAGAAGGAGACGGGAGGCGATGGATGCGCGAATGAGACTCTTAGAGCATTGTAAGAATGTAAGGGTAGAGCCGGTTCTGACGAATGGATGTGGGTGAAAACTCCAACAACATGCTAAAAAGGGGATTTCGCAAAACAATGATGTCAGGCGTCAATAAATGATGATGTGCACTAAGACGAGAATGAAAGAGTATGACTAACTATGATCAAGGTTTCAGGCAGCGCACAAAACGGGAAAAGATAGGGCCGGGGAGTTGTCGTTGAAAATGGTTAGACAGGCAATCGATCAGCACGGGCACTTCGTCGAGCGAGTCTCTCGCGCCCCCACCACCCTACCATCGCCTCTCATTTCTTCACTTCGAGCAAAACAGGGCGAGAGAATTTTCAAGTAAACAGTCAATTGATGCAATTGATGAGATGATCAGGAGGAATAATCGCGATCGAGAAGAAGAAGAAGAAAAAGAAGAAAAGAAACATTGCAAAACAACAGCACAAGTTTTGAGAAGACGGAGTTTTTTTGCCGAAGGGCTTTGAATTAGCAATGCGCACACGTGTGTCCCAAATGGTTTGCTCAAACAAAAACGCTTTTCCTTTGAGTAAGTTAGAGCTTTCGAAACTTTGGTACAGTACTCGACCCATATCACTTTCATTTGTGTGTCCATGAGTGTGGATTTCGTCACTTATCTTATCTCAACTACAGCGGTAAACGCGGGCTATCAATGGCATGAGACTGAAGACAGTGCCTCTAGCACTGCACGAAGCCAATAAAAACGTCCGTCGTGTCTCAGAGAGACGATAAAAAGCGATCGACTGGGATGGAAATAGCGTGTTAATTGGCGAGATTCGGACAGTCTTCGAAGACAGAAAGATAAGGGAGAAGTCAGACGCAGAAAAGGAGGGCGTATTTTGGTTAAGCGAATAGATGAAGCCCAGAGAAGGGGGGAGAAGCGCTGCCTCGCCAAGCCACTCTCAAATCCTGTTCAGAAGTGAGGCAGAGGACGAACTAAGAGAAAGATGGGGAAGGATGGGGAGAATTGGCTGTTGCTGCTGCTGCATCGCAATGCAGCAGCCGAAGGAGAGAGACGAGCAAAACTGTATCGGTTAAAATCGGCTGCTGCTGATGTGTATCGCCTTTGCCTCTACCCCCATAAGATAGCTTCGTCGGCGGGTTCTCCAGCCGAGGGAGACATTGGAAAGAGTGAAAGGGGAAAGAAGAAGTGCTGCGCAACACACCCACAAACAGCGCCAAAAGCAGAAGCAATTTAAGCTAAAGCCAATCCAATTGTGGGGGAACTTAAGAGATCCAGAGCCATCAGATTAGAAACCTATACAGTAAACCGCTATAGCTCGCGATTTTACGATCTCAGCAAAATGCGATTCGAGCGTAAATGGGAGCGCAAGATAAGAGATGCGCGTAAGATTAATAGTCTTGAAGGGAATTAAATGGGTGAAATGCGCATTGCAGGTACTACTGCTCTCCCATTTATCGCTGCAGAAGGAAGTATTGATATGGTGTGTGTGTGCTACCCTGTCAGGGAGTTCGTTAATGTCTCTGCGCACTCCCGAATAGATGAGATATTTTCCGGTGCTGCAGCAGCGGAGGGACAGGGTCAGGGACGTTTCCTGGCGTGCAGACCTTATCTCCGCATGAAGGTGGAGGCGAGCTGGGCCGAGGATGCACACATCGTACGGGAAGGAGGGGAAATAAATAGGTTACCTTATGACAGCCCTGTGAAACTGAATCACTTCGGTGATCGTATTCCTGATAAGAACGAATTCTGAACCTTTTGTAGTCCACGCCCACTTTTTGAGGAGGGGAAAAGAAAAATGGGTGTGAGTGTAGAATACAAAAGGCCGAAATGTGCGCTTAGTTGAATTTTCGCTATCGGACTCCTCCACCCCATCTTTCTGATGACGAAACCACACCCCACTGCGGCGCACTCATATGCAATCACAGCGTGACGTCCCCGCTCCATCCTGATTTGCATAATTTGCGACGGCTTTGACCGGCTCTTGCCGAAATCAAGCGGACGAATTGCCTTTTGCGCTGGTATTTCATTGCTTGTCGCTCATTTGTCGGGTGGATGAAGGGAGAGGGACAAAGAGGGAGGAATTTAGGACAGTAGCTCGAAGAAGGAGAAGAAGGATCGGTTGGTGCGCAGAAAGAAGTGGGTCAGTCGGGGGGCAGCAGCAGCATCAAGAGGAAGGAAGAAAGGGAAAGGGGTGAAGGAGCAGCGAAAAATGACCAACAACGGAGAGGAGATCAGATAAAGGAGAAAGGAGAGTAGTTTTAGTCGCAAGGGGTCAGGTCCAGACAGGCCATGAATGAGGAAGGGATATAGTCAATTCCAGGAGTATATTTGAGCAGAATTAAACAAGATCATAAAATCGTCAAGATTTGGGCAAGAAGGACCATCCTGGATTATGACAGATGGGGATATGAACCCCGAGTCTGAAGAGGCAGCATTAAGGCTCAACTTTTGAAGATTTAAAAGAGATATATGAAATTCCCTCTTTCCAAATGAATTTGGAGCAATCTATATGTGAAATCGAAATATAAATATTGGAGAGTCAGTGAGGCAGCAGCCATGCGGGCGAATTGACTGTTTGAGCCACACGTGTGCACATCGACGAAAGGGGTGGAAATTGAAGAGACGAAATGAAGCAGAGACAAAAGAGTATACAAAACCGAGAGAGCACACAGGATGAAATTATGGAAAGTCGGCTGAAATCATGGGCTCCCAACTTCGGCACAAATAGAGAATCGATATTTGATGGAAATGATATCGATCAAAGTTGCTTGCAATATCTGGAATGACTTCGGAGCCCCATCCTTCATCATATGAAAGGGATAGAAGAGTGTTTTGTACCTAAGAAAGGAGTTTCACATTGAGGAACAGTTTCTGAAGGCCACACTGTGCTGCGCATGCACAAAACAAGTATATGCAAGAAGTAGGAGAGAAAGAGAGGATGAGCACCCAGAGAATTAGAGAAGCAGAAAAGCGAGATAGAATGGCGAATATGAGAGAAGAAGATCGAAATGGAGGGGGAGCAAGGTAGGGACGGATAACCTTGAACTGAATTGATGCTAAGGACAGATAGTCGGAGAGTCCTAGAGTTAGACAAAATAAAGAGGGGGCTCTAAGTGGGCGGAAGAAGGAGAAGAAGGAAATATATGCAATTCCAAGTATTTTGATTTTCAAACACTTGCTCAAAAGATGGATATACGAAATCCTAAATCTGATGAAAAGATGGGTATTGTAGATGATCGCTAACTTGAGACAATAAATAATGCAAAACTCGAATATGAAAGGTGTGTGCGTTGCGTATGCACAAATGATCGTCACATTTATTCATTAAATCGATGAATTTTCGTCAAGTTTGCTGCAAACAACGCGCTGCTAATTTCTGCACACCAAAATTGCGTGTTTCATTTCCTTGTCCCAAGTTATCGATCATTAACAATATATGAAATCTTAAATATTGAGACTGAGATATTTGATCACACGATAAAGGTCTCATTCAAATATTAGAAACCTAAAAACCCAAATATCATGGAAGATATCTAGAAATTTGAAAATATATTAAATCCTGCAAATATAAACATGGAAAAATCTGCGAGATTAAGCCAAACAAATTTCAAGAAATACAGAGCCTTGGTTTGAGTCTAACTAAAACTGCTCCTACTTTTTGCGTTTCGCACAGCTGCAAACGAGATAGAACGGCGAATAAAGAGATCAAAAGGAGAGTTGCCCCTTTCAAATTGAAGGAGCAAATCTTAGAAAACAAAGCAAAAAACGGTATGAGTAAGAATTTTGGCGAAAATATTGATGAGGGTGAGAGTTTTGAACTGACCAGGAATTGTAAAAGTTGAACGGTGGACTGCTCATCATTGCACTCGACCACGACGTACTTTCTCGGGATCTGCGTCATCGGATCTGGTTCATAGGCGGGTTTGCGCTGCTCTCGGAGCTCGCTGATCAATCTTACGGCTTCTAAAAATTGAAATTAAACAAAGAAAAATCGCAAATGAATGATTAAAGCATACAATACATTGAATAGTGAATTCGCGAAAATCTGTAGAGCTCATAAAGTAGCTAGGCAATAATTCTTATTAAAAAACGCACTGTTTCTCCACTATCTCGCTCTTTTTCTTCTCCCTAACTAATCCTTACTGAACCAAAGAACTTTACTAATTGCGTTAAATGGAATTATACCGTAAGAGTAGTATTGTTGGAATAGGTCGACAAAGTTAGAGTGAATAATTTTGACCGACGGATTGATGCTTAGCAGCATTGGAATACGAGTTTGAAGCTCTCGACTTATATATCTTCGCTCAGAAGCAGCGATTAGCGAAAGATTGCCAAGAGAAGCAGAATGATGCCGAGTTTTTGCTCACTTTATCGAAACGACGATTTTCGACGTAATTGTTTGCAAAGTCTCCTCAAAACGCGACGTGATTTATTTTTGAAGTTCTAAGACTCCATGCAAAAATTTGCGCGAGCAGGTGAAATAATCCAAATTGGGCAGATTCGATTTGAAAAGAGATGATGCCGAAAAATTACATCGAACTTTGTGTGACGCAAAATTGCAAATTCGCCATGCCGTTCGGCTAAAATTACATATGATGCTAAAGAAAATTCGCATCGTAATTTCGCGTCATATGACCATTTTCCCATGGGAAACACCGTCTGGGAAGTCAACTTAGTAGAGTTCTTAGGCTCGAAACACAGGTGTTAGACGCGCTAAGTAAGGCATGATAACAAATTACATAGCGGGAAAAAACGCGATAAATAATCAACACAGATAGAAGCGCACATATTTACTACCATTCGAGTATTTGTTGAGCATTATCAGAGTTGAGATCACTTTAGCATCTTCTACCATTAATAACGCTTTTCCAAATTCTATGCTAAAAATTTTCGGCAAAAGATTGCTGTATTTGAAATTCTGCTGAGCAAAATTATGGTATAGTTAGTTAGTTGGCGAAAAAGTCGATATATTCATGCAGCAGCGATATGAATTCGAATTTGGAGGAACGAAATAGTGAGTCGCATCGAAGAGAAACGAGACGAATAACGTAATTTTTGAATATCGGCTTTCACGCCAATCGACGATATGAGGATTATATGATTTAAGATTTAAAAATATACGAAATAATTGGTTAAAAATGAATCAATTATGAAAGAGTCATATCAGGTTGATTGTTGTGTGTGTATGTGCTAGGTGTGTGCGTGTGCGTATATGCGTGTCCTGGTTGAGTGGCGAGAGTCTCCGAGAAATAGTGCGCTCATCAGATAGACTCAAAGAAGTCAAAGAGAGGAAGAATAGGGGCAGAGACGCACAGACGCTCACATCATTATTGCTGGATGCTGGAACACGCTCAAGGCACACAGCTAACAAAGACAGGAAAATAGTGCGGAGAAAAGTAGAGAGCGAAAAGAAATGAAATACACCTTTTCAGAGAGGTAAAAATGTACCAAAATTAGCATAAATTTTCGAATTTCTTTATCTCGTTCACGGTATATACAGAAGTTAAATTAGCACCAAAATCACAGTCAATGTATTTCACAATGCACATATATGATGAAAAGCTCCGAAGGCAAGAAGTCTAGGTTAGGTCACAAAATCATGAGATCACAATAATATCTATATCTGAAAGGCAAGTCAATGCATTTGGGAGATTCAATATTAAAAACTCGGAAATAAACTAAAATCGGCAACCTGTAAACCATAAGCCCTTAAGCCATGCGAAATAGTATGGGAAAAGAGCCCTTTACTTTCCAATACCCCTCCTAACCATGCACTATTTCGCAATGGCTTGAGGGCTTATGGCTTCCAAATAGCCATTAAAATCATGGATAATTTACAGTCGTTGTCATACATTGTGTACAGGTTATGATAGAACTGAAGTATTGGCAGACCCACAGAGTGTCGAGACCAAGAATCCTGTCCGGTACGCGAATTCCGGGAAGCATCGACCCATGATCGCGTCCCATTCTCTTCGCTTATCCTCCGTCGATATATCCACTGGCTCCATGTCTTCGCCGTGCGAAATTATGCAATGCTTCCTCATTCCGGGTTTCCTGCAGAGAAAAACATTTGTTCTGCTATAGAAGCGGCAATTACTAAACGACGGAGTTCTGTAGTTAGAGATGAACGAGAGAATGAAATTGAAAGAAAGAATGCGGAAAAAGACAATATTCCTAGGAAAGCTAGAGTAAAAATGCCGCTTTTACCGATAATCCTGGAATTCGCATTGTTGGCACTTGTAGGGTCGCTGCGTGGAGTGCATCGCGAGAACGTGCATTTGAAGATTCCACCTCCCGCCCCTTGGTGCTTTGACTCTCGTTCCGCAGAGCTGAGAAATTGGGACATTTCGAATTTTGTCAACACCTGTGATTTTTACTTGACACTGATGGTAGTCTTTCTCGGGATCTTCGATTTTCATCCTTTTCAAGGGAGGCGTAGAGCTCGATGCGTCACCAACGATGCAGCGAGCTTGGGCGAGGAGATCTAGAATTGTTGATGCTCAAATCTGGAAGGCGCGTGCAGTGGTGCAGTTATTCTTAGTGGTTGGAAAATCGAGAAATAGTACGTGAAAAGAAGAGAGACTGATCTAAAATCCGTTCTTTCTCCCCCATTTTCGAACTCCCAGATTTGGGCATCAACAGAAAAAATCGACTCGTTGATTTGCTTATAATTGATCATCTTACATTGAGGATCGAATGTAAATGAGATGTCTTCATTGTCGGCAAAAGTATCGTTTGATCCGTCCTAAATTTTATGTTCGGTATTGTAGGACCTCTTGCACTTTTTACCTCCTTTACTGGAAAATAGCAAGGGAAGAGAGAGCAAAAAACGGAGGTAAAAGGTACAAGGTACAAGAGGCCTGTTGTAGCCCCCTAGTCCTACCGTCTCGTCCTTCCCTCTGACGTTAATGATTTCCTGGGCTTGGTACTTGATCAAATCAAGAAGTTCACTTCCGTTCGTCTCAAGACAATCCGGCTCTTTACTACTTCCTGCTCCCACATTCGACGAGCTGCCGTAACTCGACTGCCTTGAATCTGGCCTAGGAGAGACGTTGATCGTCTTTGCTGTTGCTAGGACTATGTCTCTGAAACTAAAACTTGGCACATTTTCGACTTCAGGAAATTGATATTAAACTCGGCAACTTGGAAACCTCAAGCTCTCAAGTGATGCGAAATAGTGTGAGAAAAGAATCGTTTTCCCCTACAACCTCTCACCCTAGTTCGCATGGCCTGAGGAGGGTTTGAGGTTTCCAAATAGCCGATCAAATTCTACCTGATAGAAGAGTTCCTCTCGCTGGATATCGAAATGCTTTCCTCCAAGTTCGGGGGTGTCTCTGAAGGCTGCGAACTCGTAGAGCACTCTGAGGACCGCAGCCTCTTCCCTGCGAGTGCAGGGTGCTTGGAAAGGTCATCCAGTAGCATGAGTCTGCCATAACCTCGCTCCAGCTGCAACTGTACAGGTCACAAAATTCTTCAAATTGATTTTTTGACTGTTCGCATACCATAACCTGCACGAGCTCCACCGCGGCCTTGTTGTCGGAGACCTCGACCACCAGAAACCTGGCGGTCATCGACATGGTGGGGATCTGAAAAGCAGTCAATGGAAAAATGTGCTAACTGAGCGAAAGCGGATAAATTTAGAAGATGATGAAGGTTAGCTTTAGGTGTATTCATAAAGCTTGGAAGTCATACGGCATCAGGAGAATATTGGTTTCACAAATGACGAGCAACTTTGAAAAGAAATCGTAAGAAGGTTGCAACAATGGAATTCCTCAAACATTCTGCAAAACGCATAGCGCGCACGCATTCTAATGCAGCCTGTCATTGATTAAGCAGCCGCCTGTTTCTCAAAGCAAAGCGTATATTGTAATTTGTTTTGTTCAACAGAATGATGATGATGTAAGGATGGGATGGTGGGAGAGAAAGATGGAAACACGGCTGAGGTGTACGACACACTCACTGCATCGCTGAATGGTAGAATGCATACGCATCATGCATGGCTGACAGTATAATTGTTCTGTAGAGGGAAGCAGTCTCTTTTTCGAGTCGTAAAGATGTAGAAAAACTCGAAATAGCATTGGAAAAGGGGAAAAACAGGCAGAAAAGTGGAAATATGATGGAGTAGAGAGGCTTCTGTGGAAAGACTAAATTATAGAGATGTCGAATGATGGTGGAATAGCATGGAAAAGAAGTGGAATTACTTCGGAACGAGGAGAAATAGCGCTTGAATCTAAGAGACTAAGAGAGATTGAAGTATATAGTTGAAGCAGTGTGTGGAAGGAGGCATTGAATAGAGAAGGGGAGCTTCGTGTAGCTGGTTTTGCGCGCTGCTTCTGTAGAGACGCAGTCCAGACTTGCTGCTGTGGAAGAATAGAAGGAGAGGGGGAAGTTATGCGAGTCACACCGACTGGGGACAACTGTAGTGGAACGCTTGGGAGAGAATTTGCATATTGATGAGAGGATGAGAGGAATTTCCCCAGCTTCGAGAATAACTTGATAACGGAAGTTGAACATTTTGAACGTATAGCTTCGAGAAGTTCTAGTCCAAGTTTCGATGATTAAAATGGTACCGAAAAAGGTTGATTTTCATCAGGAAACAAAATGATGGGTTTGATAAAGAACGTTGAACCAAAATCGATATTCAAACCAACGATCAAAGTTAAATCCATCGCCACTACTGCCTTATTGAAGATTGGAAAACAGAGCAGGTCAGATCTCATCCCTTCCATTCCATTCCATTCCATTCCATTCCAATTGGACTGGACGATGAATGGAAGTGGAGGACTTGGTGGGAGTTTGAATGGATTGAGGGAGAGAAGGATGGAAACGCGGTTGGGATACAGAAGAACTGGAACTGGAACTGAATGTAGGGTTCGTATGCGCATGCGCATGCAGTGGTGCAATTTTGTAGGATTGATGGATTAGAGAGTGCTATTTGTTGAAGAGCGCGCGACCAAAGATGGAGAGACGAATTCAACCAGCAAGCTGGTCTGACTGTGAATGGAATAATGTTCAGGCTGAGAAGGATGGTTGGAGGAAGAAAACTTGATCTTGGGAGCAAATCCCATACTTCTGAAAGTAAGAGAAAGGTCGATACTCTCGTGGTAGCACGGTAGTTCTATTCCTGGGAAGAAAAGTCATCAGAAACTTCTCCATACAAGGGAAAGAAAAAAACATTTGACGAACAACAAATAAAAAAATACGTTTTCTTTACAAAGCTGAGAAAAAGCTGGCCTTCGCCAAGAGTGTTCTTCTCCCGCGGGGTGCAGTCGAAGTTGGAGAAGAAGAATGGAGAAGAACGGGGGAATTGTTGTTTGGGCTGTAAGTGGGACACTGGACACTTTCGTCTGAACGAGAAGAAGTGAACAGGACGGTCATCCAAAGGGCCTGTGGCGCGCAGAGAAGAAGATGGAGAAGGGGGGATATATAGGACTTGCAGGATATGCAAGGATATATAGAAGTGGGCGAAAGTGACATTGGCCAGGCAAGTGAAATCTCACTTTCAGTAGGAGGAGAAGAGAGATGCATATATTAGAGCTGAGATTCGGATTTGGAAAAGAATTTCGATGTTGAGATTCTAAGAAGTGAAAATTTCGATGGAAATATCTCTTCAATTGAAATATATTAGAACTGTTTGGAGAAGAATTGATATTCTGTAGAACAGTTATTTAAAACATGATATTTTGAACCCAATCTATCATTTAATGAATGTTCTCTAGACTCGATCGATATTGATTAAATCAGATTTCTGATCTGGCAGGCACATTTTTTTTATTTTTGTTTATCTGAGAGATATGTTTAAAATGGCAGTTTGTAAATGTCGAAATGATGAAACCCTTTCTTGTAATTGACGAAATGACAGAACGTTCTTTTCTCACGCTATTTCTCCCTTCCCTCGCTCTCTAACGCAGCATTTCGTTATTTTGCCATTTCGTCAAATACAAAAAGCGTTTCGTGATTCCGTCATTTACAGGTTGCCGTCTAAAATCGATATCACATTTGAAAAGTTCAAGTTAATTTGATCGATCATGAAAATGGTTTATTATCAAAGTGTTTTTCTAAAACAAGAGGTGGTTAAATATAGTTGTCAACAAATTATGTACACTGACATATGCGTTTGTACACGACTAATATGTACAAAGTTCACAAGCATTTTTCTTACAGAATGTTGCTTCTAATAAATAAAACATAATTGCGGATGCACTAAATCAAGTGACCCTTTGAATACCCATAATGTTTTTGCTGAGACATGGAATCAATCATGAAGCTGATGAGTTTTGAAGTGGAGTTATTAAAATTTCATTTCCTCGAAAATAATAAATTTAACGCCACTTCACATAACTTAAATCATTCAAACTATCCTAAAGGTTTAAATAATGAAATTAGAAAAGCTTCTGCAACTCCTTGTCCTGCTTCATGAAATTCTGCTTGAAGGTATCTGGTTTGGGCTGTCTTCGTGGCTGCGCGTTCGGGATAGCGTCGGTTTGATCGAACGGGAATTTCCTATCGAATTCCATGTACTCTAAAGAAATACCGTTAAATGGCATTATTATAGAATTATAAGTGGCATCATCATAACGCTATATTTAAATTTAATGCTTTAAATGAAATTGTTACAAAATTATAAGTGACGTCATCACAACGTTATATCTAAATTCGTAACGTCCTTGCCATTTAAGTCCAATCCACCAGAGTGGTCTTTGTCAAAGGAGTAGACGATTTTCGGGAAGTTGCTTCGGGGTCGAACCAAGAACCTTTCAGCCAGAACGTTAACCAACTCATCCCCGCTAAGTTGCATATCGAAGTTAGTATCAAATTCCTAAATATGCTAATTTTTAGCAACTAACGTTTGTTTTAGCAGACGTTGCAGCGTTTTCGAACCGCGCGCAATTAACCTCGCATGAGACGGGATAGTGTGTGCCTTATCGAGAGACGAAAAAAGCATGCCTTCTTTTCGCTTCTCAAAAATATCTACTATCTCGTTTCATATGCTTCGAAAACGTTTCAACGTCGGGTTTCTAGCCTACCTCAAAAACGCTAGAGAAGTATTGCTGTCTGAGTTTATCGCTCTGCGTTTGAACAGATTTGTAGTGATCTTGGTACTCTTTCTGTGAAATTATACCGTCGTCTGAAATTAGCATAAAATTAGCGTTTTGCTAATTGAAAAAGGAACTAGCTTACGATTAGTGTCGAGCATATCGAATTCTTCTTTCTTTGCGATGACGTAGGCAAGGTCCATGAAGATGAATTCGCCGAAGTTTAGCTGCTTATCCTTGTCTTGGTCCATACGAACGAATTCTTCCTCTGAAAATAATTGCTTGAAAATTGCGTTCACTCTGAAACTTATTTCCAAGAACTTTGCTCGTCTATTTCTGAAACATTATCAATTTCTTACTCATCCCCCGAAACACATGTGTCCTCTCATGTGATGATTAAATTGATATCTCTCAGCCACTTTTTCGGCGCGTCTATTTTTGCCGCATGATAAGATCACTTGCATTTTTCGTCAGCGGTAATTGATATATCATGGCTAGAATCCGAGAAAATATGTTCGCAATTGTGGATAATGAAAAGACGCAGAGAATTCCTGTGATCACCTATGGGGATAGCCGAGGATATTGATAAATTCATTACTCCAATATGCAATGACATAGCGCGGACATGCTTGGTCTTGTATCCTTCAACATGGAACGCGATAGCCGCTAGATTTCTAGATTTATCGCCAATTTGGCGCGTGATTTTGCGCTATCAACTTATCACCTGCTTCGCCGAGTAAACAACCGTGGAAAACGAACTGTGAAATCAGGAAAAAATCTGGGTCAAAATGATAAACGATTTACTAGAATTCATATTTTCGGACTGAAATAAGACTTTACAAGACTGCCGAAACTTGTCATCATTTATTCAAAGACTGACTCTTTATCTCATTTCAAACTCTTCAAGATTTTTTTTTTTTTTAAATATACGTACTGATAGTTAATATTGTTGGAAGAAATTCTCACCATGAGTCTCCGGCTTTAGATTGAAGCTAGGCATTTCGAAGTCTTCTTCGAGAACGTCCGGGGCCGATACCGGTGCGGAAAGTACGGACTTTACCGCTAATAGGCAGATAAAATACTGGATCATTTTGAGATTCGCAGAAAAGTAGGAAAGCTTAGGTTTGGATTGAATCTTGCTTCCTTCCCAGGCCTTATATGGTGATCAGACCTAGGAGGGCAGAGACGCAGGATCGCATGTGGTTAGGGTAGATGGTGGGGCGGGGCTTGGCGTATTTTAGTACCAAAACGCGTTTTTTGTTTCGCGACTAGGCCACGCCCACTTTTTACTTGAAATTGAAAATCGTACATTGTCCGAGTAAACAATAACATTCGTTAACGTACTCTGAGTGTCTGGCGAATTGCAGTGGTTAGGGATACCAGAGTTCGATAATTGCCAGTGACAAGTGACCCGCGTGGAATGCGGGTTAGACGTGACACACGGCAATTAATCACGTTCCTGAAGTCGAACATTTTTCGAAATACGTGTTTCTGGCGTCAACCTCTCAGACGATTCTTGGACTGTTTTGTGGGTAAATATCGGTTTCCGTAAACATGTTATGATTTTGTACGATTTTTCATAAAGTCCAGAGTTTTTGCCTTAAGTTTCAGAAATAAACTTAGGTCTTTTCTTAGTTTGTTAATCTTCTGTAAACTTCGATTTTCGAATCTAATTCCATCTTGTCAACTTGATAAATTGGCGATTTTACATCTTAAACAAACCCTTTCAAACCTTTAAATTCAAATAAAATCGGCGAATAATGCGTTAAACCTAAATCAACCATGACTCACTTCCTGTTTTCTTTCTAAACCTTGAAAAAAGATCTAAAGAATTTGTATTTTAAGTTTTAATCTCGGTAAAAGACGAGGAACTTGATTTAATGACTTAACGACAACATCATAAACCCCGAAGAAATGTTTGGAATTTGAATCATCATCTCATTGGTGATCGTTCGATACTTTGTTTTGTTTCGCCCAGCGGTTTTCACCGAACACAGATTTCAATTTCGCGCATCGGTCGTTTCGCCGTTCGACATTGCGCGCGATCACTACTCCACGACCAAAACCTCGGGCCGTAAAATGCCGAAAATAGTAAGCAGAAGCAGATTCAGTGATCAGAGATACAAATTATAGGCGTTCTACTCGTATTTTAGAAGGATCATTAAATCATTAAATAATTGTAAATTTTCTGCAATTTTGAAAATCCTCTAAATCCCAGATTTAGTGTCCCCCCTTAAATGTTCAAACTCCAAACCGTAAACTGAATGAAGTTTGAAGTCGATCCCTTAAAAGATAGCTTTTTATGGACAATAAAATTCCTTTCAAGTCCTACAATATTTCCGCATTTTTAAGCAAACCTAAAAAAGTCGAAGAATTTGAGAAAAACTCGGAAATATTTTGACCATTTTCAGTGCCAACTATTTGCGGTCAACAATTTTTTGCTTGCAGAAAAGATAGGTGAAATGACTGATTAGTGATGGGAAAATATATGGGTCGATTTCACAGAGATGCGTGTTAAAATACACCTCGAGGTCGAATTCTTTTAATTTCCTCCCCAATTATAGTTTCTATTTGGAATCCGATTTCTGATCCTACATATGACATATTCCTTTATATTTTCCCGAAAAGCTATGAAATTTTTTTCATGACCTTATGATGGACGTCAAAATACGGCTTGAATGTGATCATTTGTATGCAAGTTTGCGCGTGGATTTGGGGAAATAGTGATAATGAAATGGTGATAAGCAAAGATCGAAAGATAAAGAAATAGTGATAAGAAAAGATGTGAGAACTGATAGGGACATACGCTGTCTGATTAGGGTGATTCCCTAAAGCCGCTAAGTGTATAGATTCCTAACATTCCATCGAATTAGCTCATTTCTTTTCGCCGCAAATAGGCGTGTACCTAAAACCCTCCTAACGTCCAGGAATGCTAAAAATGAGGCCATTTTAACGCCGCTCGCAAAAACATCTGCGAACAAACTAAATAAGGTGATCTTTTGCAGTGGGAAAATTGTTTAGAAGCTTTATTCTCTCCAAGAAGTTTCTACATCACCATATTTAGAATATAAACAAGCATATAGCACATAATAAGGCACGAACATACGATTCACAAAAGATATTGAATATCATAAAATGACAGGAGAATATATGGAGACTCATACAACTTAACCTGAATGATTACCGTAAATTTGTGTCAAAAATATTTTGAGAATCTTTAAATTATCGTTCCATTTTCAGTGAAGTTTGAAGGAAAAATCGACGATGACCCGTTAGTTCCATTCGTTAGAAGATGCTCATTTTGCGAATATAAGGCGTATGTTGGCGCCCGTCGAATAAATACGGGTCTGGGCGAAGTTGTATGATGATTTCCATTCGCTTGCGCGTAGGCTTCGTGGATTTTCTCTGGAATTTAAATACAAGTTCCCTGGTCTTCTAATATAGAAAATTTTGGAATTTAGAGGATTCTATTCCCCATTTTTTTATGTCTCCGCAAAAAATTAACGTCAGACTTCTACAATATATAAAATCTTCAAACATGTCACTTCTAGTAAAATGATTAATTTTCACAATGGATAAAAATAGTTAAGATCGGAACGAACTGAAACATCGTTATTTATCGTAAATGACCTTTTCTATTACACACCCACTTTTGAGGAGAGAGTAGGGAAGGGAGGTAGAGGAAAAGAAAAAAAGTGGGTGTGGAATACAAGAGGCCATCGTAAATAACGTAATAGGATAATCCATATATAGTGATTTGTGAACATCATTACGTCATGATCCCATTTCCCCCTGCACGACTATTACTCTATCCTAATTCTTTATCCAAAAAAGGACTTTCCCTCGACTTACCGACTTGATCGGACTGCTGCTGCAGGGCTTTGATGGGCGATTGGGAGAATTGGCAGCCTTTGCCGCCCGCATACAGCGAAGGGTCGTTCGACAAAAATCGCGCATTTTCAAGGGAATCGGCTTGGCTACGGTCCAGATTTGAGGAGAGGGAAAACTGAACACTTTTATTTTTTGTTTGTCATCAAAGAAGTTGATCTTCATGGTGTTCTATCAAAAATTGGTGAATGAATGGGCAACTACTAAATGACGAAGCCCTATAGTTAGAGATGAGCGAAAGAGTCAAATTTGA
Source organism: Diploscapter coronatus (assembly GCA_964036155.1). NCBI lineage: Eukaryota > Metazoa > Nematoda > Chromadorea > Rhabditida > Rhabditidae > Diploscapter > Diploscapter coronatus. The sequence goes on along the minus strand of OZ038423.1, from coordinate 81,497,802 downwards.
AAAAAAAGTGTCGAAAAGACATACTCTGCCAAATAATAATTGCCTGATGGATGAGCTGCATTTTTATTTACTTATAAAAAGTAGATCTTCACAAATTTTTCAAATTCACCTTATGCCTCCAGTCTCTAGCGGTAACTCCAATCGATTTTCTAACCGCAGCTCGTTTTTTTATCGTCCAATTTCTCCAAAGGCTAAACTTATCGTGAACGGGGAGTTTCATCGTGATGCCTCTGACGCCGCAACCATAGACCACGATGAGCTCTTTTCTGGAAAGGGAGTTGTCTCTTGTCAGGAATTTTCTTATCTCTTTCCTTGAATTTTTAAAACTAACCTAAAGTCTTTGCCAAAAATAAGATAGATCACGAAATTTATCGATGAGTTTATAATAGCCAAAAAATTGATCGCCTCTCGCGAGAACGTATAGAACACGTGGTGGTCATGCATCTGAAAAGAGAATTTTGAAAAAAATCGATAAAATTAACGAAAAATACCAATTTTTCCTGCCCTATGATGCGTTCCAATAGGGTTAAAACGAAACCCCAGAAATTGCAGCCTAAGAAAATGCAGACGATAATCACCAAGACTAGGGTGGCTTCGCGGCTCTTCTCCTTCAACTCGTTTCGACCGGTAACTCTAAAATTTAAAACCAATATTCTCAAATCGATAAAAATACAATATTTTACATGTGCTTCGAGTCTGAAATCGTATTTTTTAGAAAATTAGATTCCAGATCAAAACAATTCAATCTATTAATTTTACACATAGCATTAAAGTGCTTGCAAAGCCACACGATATTTCAAAAAAGTTTGACAACGAATTTAAGGACTTCCCTATAAAAATGACACTCCGAAAAAAGCCACACTATATTAATGAAGAAGAAACTTCAAAAAGAAAGCGTAAATATCATCATTCTCAGTTAAGCAGGCAGGCGTGAATCTAGAGGAGCCTAATAAAGACACTATATTCGGATTGCAATCGGACCCCGCCCACATTCTGACTCCGCCCACTATTTATTGATTTGTTACCTAGAAATTCCCGTAGTGAGGTTTACGCTTGTTTGTAAACCTGTGTGAACTGATCTGAAGCATAGCGGAATTGCGTAAAAATTTGAAAGCGCGAAAGAACAAAAAAGTTTCAAATAGAAGTTCAATATTTTTATCTTAAAGGAATCTTCTATTTTAGGGATCTTTATTAAAAACAAACTTTTGTTGATGAAAATCGTAGGACTCCAAAGTTTTCCTAATAGTGTAGGCGATTATTGAATTTAACGCCAATAGACATAGAAATGGGAAGAATACCATAACGAAGTTCGTGATCCATAACGAATATATCTAAATTTTAAACAGAAATGTCAAAGTCTAAATATATTCAATTTTACCTGTTGATAGATAGGATTCTGAGACATTAATGATGGTTGTAATATATAACTCTGCCAATTTTTTCCGTCTGAACAATCTGGGTTTATCGTTACCTAAAATCTAATAATCTTAGCTCAAATCGAAATTGAAATACCTCTAATTCGAAAAACTTCGTAGCGTTAAATAATATCGCAAACGTAGTAACGCCTAATATCGACCATGCGGCTCCGTCTAAAATAAAAGAAAACAAATTAAAAATTAATTTAAATAGAAAAATACTTGATCCGCAAAGTAGTCGGCTTTTTCTGGGGTGGCATACCGCCAAATATCGTTCTATTGTTACGGCCACCGTTATATAGACCGACCCCGTCTGGGAAATGTGTGAGAGAGCGAAAGCGAATCTGAAAGATAATTGGGGGTATTCACATTTTAATTAAGGTAATTAAGGATTTAATTAGGTCACTTAAATCATTTAATTACCTCAGATACGTCAGCCAAGCTACGTATAAGTTGAATGCTCTGGTGTATTCAATAATATATTCCATAGCGTAAATGCAGAACGCGGTTATGATCAGGCAGGAATCAAAGACCGCTAGGGCGGTGAGAAATAAATTGTTCGGGTTACGCATTGAGGGTCTAAAATGCGTGTTTGATTATTCCTCCTAAAACAGGGCTGTAAATGTGCTAGACACGCACGTGTACACCCGCATAACAAGATAGTGTCTTTTCGAGAGAGCATAGGAAGAGCGTGCTTTTATCTCTCTCCAAAAGAAACGCTATCTCGTTATGCGTGTATACCCGCGTGTCTAATATTTACACCCCTGTCCTAGAATTTGAATTTTTACACTTTTCCTACCTTGTCAATATCAAAGCCGTACTGGCATTGCCAAATAGCCCCAATAGTCCAATGATACTGCCCACTATGGAGATTAAGAAAAACTTCACCTGAAAATTCAAAAATAGCAATCAATCGAACATTTTCAAATTTACCTCCAAAAACTCGTGTGGATTTAGGCTACAGTCCACTATTTCCGTATCGCTAATAGTCTCGTTCATTTTAGGGAATTTTAGAAATAAAAAATCAATAGTTTCATTTTACATCGTAATTGAACAAAAGTCGTTGGTTTCTAATCCAGGTGTACAAATTTTCTTTAGTCTAGTGACATTTTGAGTCACCCCTAAAGCGATTTTGATGATGATAAAATGTGTAGAAATATAAAGAAGCTTGGCACGAGCGAGACTAAATACGAATTTCCGGCAGGAAAAAAATTCGAGAAATTCACAAGGTTATATCAACTACATTTCAAGTAATCAAATTCAAAAAAGCCGGGAGCGAAATTCAATTGAAAACTGGAACGAACTTCAAGGTATTTTTCGGAGAAGAGGGTATTTAGTTTGCTTAAGGGCACTACCAATTGCGTATTTTGGTAAACAGCTATAAATAAACCCCAAAATTTAGAATACTCATAATTATATATGGGTTGATAGTGCAATATCTGAAACCTCGCCATATAAGGCTTCTCGAAATATATGCAAACTTGAAAATCATATGGTTTACGTATGAGCGATATATTGAAATTCTCGCCACACGTGGTAAAGGATATGAGAATAAAATGGATCCATATACGACACATCGTATATGATCAGGAAAAAGATCTTTGGAACACTACTCGAAAGACCAAGGTGAAATTGAAATTTCTGAGAAGCTGCGTGAAAGTTGAATTGAATTTCTATCTTCGTGAAAAATATGAAGACGTCAATAAAGTGCTAACATTTTGCATTGCAACTAATAATTATCTCCAAGATACATTCAAACACACGGGAGGGAAAATGTGTAGATTCGTTAACATTACCACAAAATCAAATTAATGCCAAAATGTCATAATAGATGAGAACATTAAAAGGGGTTAAAATATGATCATTAGACACCTCTGAATCTTAAAAATTCTCAGAAATGCTTTAATTTTCAGGGATTTCAGCGGGGTGTAATAAATTAACCGTCTATGATAACTCAGAACTAATATATGAGTCTAACCTGAAATGCCCCCGACTTTTCAATTTCCCTAAACTTTCATTTTATCTGAAAATTAATCAGGGTAAAAAGCCGCATAAAGACGTGAAAATCTCTGGATAAATTAGGTCTGAGGGTAAACAAAAATTCTCGAAAATTGCAATATCCGAATAAAGACGTCTAGATTAATGTCTAAACTAAAGAATGTGTAGCCTGATCTTTTGCCTTTTGAAAAATGGAATATATGGCAGATTAACCAATTTATCATTCAGATATATTTTTGAAGGACAACATAAAAATCGATCTACAGTAAAATTTCGGCAAATATTTGATTTCACGTTCTATTTTGCTTAACTATAAATGAGTTGTTTTCGGGAGCGCACTAGAGGGCTTGCAAATTATTAAGGCAGAGCTTCAAATTTTGTTACTCGAGAAATTTTTTCGACGAATTTAGTGTAAGACATTTCAAAAACTATATCTGAAGCTGAAAATAGGGAATTTAATCAATTCCCTAAGGAATTAATATTCTTCTTTCAAAGAAAAAGCGACATGTTCTAAACTAGGTTAACCTAAGTATAAATATTCTCGGCTAAAGGGAAATGACAAGTTCAATCTATGTCATATGGAGAACTTAGAGCTCAGAAATGTGCAGTGTAGTATTGATACCCGGCTTTTGACCTTTATTCTTGGTCAAATGACGATAAATATAAAGGAAAAGTTGAGGATTTATGATTCGAAATTCGAAAATTTTGTGAGAAAATATACAATTCTGCAAATATTTTACATAAGCGTTCTAGAATAATTGCGTGATATGAGAAAACATCGTGAAAGCAAAGATTTCATTCCGAATTTTTCATTTTATGTGAAGAATATATCTCTGCGGTGCATTCTATTATTTCAACAATGAATGAAAAGGAAGGGAGTACTTTAATTTTAACTGAAAATAATGGGGCCTTCCTCTTAGACCAAGCTTCGTCTAAAGAAGACTCAGGGAAATAGTCTTCAAAAATTAGATAGAAAAAGAATTCGGCCGCTGCTTTCAAAGACTTAGTGGGACGAAATACTATTGGATTTGGGGTATTTCAAAGAAATGAAATTTGGAAATAGCTTGAAATTTTAAGAGGTTCCAGAGAAATAGAGCACGTACGAAACTGACCCCAGGACGAACGGGAAGAAAAAGGGTTTACCTAATTTGGGACTCGGGTTTTCAGGTACAAGAACCGAAGAAAGATTGTTTTTGCCGAAAAAGTGCATTCTTTTAATTAAATGGAACTCGATAAAGTGGCTTATTTTGGGGAAATATATAAATTTTGCGAAAATCCTCCAAATGATGCAGTTTTGACATATTTTGACAGTTCGTAGATTATTGGGCTTTTATATGAGATTTTTCCAGAGCGCGCAAATCTTTGATGCTTTAATGAAAGGATTAAATTAATCTCTCGTCTAATAATGAAGAATAGACAATGAAATCCGGCTGACACACAAATTTTTTTGAAAAAGTTTTTGAATGTAGCCACTGAACCATAGTGTGCGCGGCTCGTCAAAAATCATTCGGGCCGAAAAGAATGTGGAGAAACAAAGAAAACACCAAATGAGCTTTCGTATGGGCGTCTCTACCATTAAAAATTTTGCAAGGTTTTTCTTTAAAAAATATCCTAAACTGTTTTTTTCAGTCCTATGCTCTAACACGTGATGAGAAGGTTGAATAAGTCATCTTTAAACAGCATCATTCAGAAAGATTCCCACGAGTGCCAATAGTAATATTGTATGAAGAGGCTTTTTCCTGATAGCTTAGTTCCAGGAACCTACCGTTCAGCATTTTCCAAGTCCTGAGACCTGAGACGCCCCTTATCCAATTAGCAGGAAATTTCCCGAATCCCAAAGTAATAATATGATGGTCCTCCAAACATTCGTCAATTTATGAGCGAATTTTCGATTCAGACATTTTTTTGTCAAAAATATGAGCGAAACGCTCAACTGACTACGCTATGCAGCCACTCCTTAAAGCGGCTCTTGAGGAATGCATATAAAAAAGGGAAGTTGAAATATGAAATATTGATGATAAATGCAGCGGACGCGCTTCATTAAAATTTTCGCGCGAAGTTTTCGAGAATTTGGAACTCAGGTTTATTTTCGTCTTGTCGATGTTTCGTGCGATTCAATAACGGGGCCAGGGCTTGGGGCCGGAAGTGCGGTGGTTCGAAGTCACTGCTGAGCACTCCGAGGGAGACCCGTGGTGCTTGAGGAAATTCAACCGACGAATTGCCCTAGTTGGTTCCAAATTCGGAACGGACCAAATCTCTATTCGCGAATTCAACAAATCCAAGACTGACGAAAATCTCGGGCTCGAATGAAAATGAAATACACCATATGAAAATTCTTTCGCATGAGCGAGATCATAACACGCGAAAACTTTGAAATTTTCTGGCAATTCGAAAAATCTGCAACAGCCGAAATTCCAGAAAGATTCTCCGGCTTTTCAAGTTTTAGAGGTCGAACTTCAGCGAAGAGGTCCGCGTAATTGCGTCGAGTTCTCAGAAAAACAAGCTAAGTTGCGAATTTTCGATGGACTTTAAAAAATAACGGAAGGAATACCGAATTTGACTCTCCGAAAGTAAAGCTAAAATACGAGGCTGGGGGATTAGGATAGAAGATATTTATGGATATACGAAATCCAACCATTTATAACCCAAGATAAACGAAGATTAGATCATCAGCTATAAAGCTAGACAAAATTATTTTGCAACAAAGGTTTCCAAAGGAACGATGCGTCAGAAGATTTACGCGATTTTGCAAAATGAATAGCCTAACCGACTGAACTATTATCGGGGTCATTCCTGGAAGGCGAATAATTGTACACTTGCACCAAACTGCAGAGGACAATGGAATGTATCAGATTTCATAAAGCGCATGATATAGGAAAGACCAAACTCAGCCTTGTGTTGCATATATATTTTCGATTAAAGAAATCTATAAGGAACTTGAAACTAAACGTTGACAAGTCCATTAAAATTCAAACGCGGTACCTAATTTTAAAGGTCTTAGCATTTCGATAGAAAACTACAAGTGAAACGGTAGAAGTATAAAGTTTAGGTGTACATAAAATACTAAACAGGTGGTTTATCACTTAAAAGTGTAAGTATATCATGGAAAGGTTTCATTTATCAGCATTTAAAACCAGAAAAATGAGACATGGCATAGTTCTATTCTTAATTATGGGCGTTGGGAGATGCATAGAGGAAATGCATATGTTTTTACAGATTATAATTTCCTGGACTTGAACAGGATATTGAAAAGTGGAGGCTTTTGGGGTCTAAATTTTTAGGGATATTAAGATTTCAATATATCTTAGCATATTTACTTAGATGGTTATTCATACAAGTTTTTGCAGGAAGCGCAATCAAAGATCCTCAGGGTGACATATATGAATTCGAGAGATGACGAGGGCGTAAAAATCTATCTACAGAGTACATATTTTCTTCATCTTGAATCTACACTTACTCATAACTTAATTTATCAACCTAAAGCACAAAAGTGCTTCTGAGTCTAGGAAGAAATAAAAGTGTTGTGAAGCATCAATCTATTCCGCAAAATTTGTCACCTTTAACCTAAACATTCGTCGATCATTTAAAATGCGGAAGATAAAGGCATTTTGCGTAGGATAGAAACGTGTGCGCTCATCCAATTTATGAAATAGCCTGAAATTTAGGACCTTCGCAATTTTGAACTCGAAATTTTGCAATAAGAAGAAGAAGAGGATGGGGAATGGGAGCACGCATCTTTCCAATATATGGTTAATAGCATTTTGATCCCCTTACTTATCCAATTCCATATCTTTTTCTCTCTTCAATTTATCTACTATTTTTAAGTTCTGTTAATGACAGGGAGGCGCGCGCATTCATATTATTATTGTTACTAGACAAGATATAAAATCCTCTCGCCTTAATGCTGTGAATTTCCGCATAAAATAGTGCAAAGTTCCCATAAATTAGGCTGATTATGAAAAGTGTAGGATGGGTTTGCAAAATTTCGAAAATTCGCAATCTCGCTCTACCTTTTATCTGGCCATAAGTTCAGTGAAAGCTCATGTGTTATGACGATAAAATGTGTTAAAAAAGACTTAAAATTGAGTTTTGCTTTCAACTGGCACAACAATGAAAATCTCAGCCCGAAAAATCGAGTTATTTGATATTCAGACAGGTTTTTTCGCCTATCCCTTAACACAGGACTATATGAAATCCAGCAGACATAAAATTTGCAGGATCAAATTTATGGGTCATTCAGGAAAAAACATTTCGGCGTTTTTCGAGTTGAGTCTTATAAGCGTTCCCGGAAAATTCAATATAGTTGAATTTCCGTGGGGCCTGATCACGCTCTATATCGTGTTGTAGAGTTTTCGGGAAGTAATTTTCGAAAAATCGTAGTATATTGTAAATTTGATGTCATTTAAGGCGAATTTTTAAATTTAAAAATATAAATAAATGGTCAAAATAACGACCCAATCTAGGGAGCACTTGAGTCAGACTTAAAAAATAAACGGGTGATGGTAGATCGCACCAACGAAATTTACGTTATGACATCATTACACACAGGGTATAAAATTAGGATTATATCGGACTGGGTACATCAAAATGTAAAGAAATAGTATGTGAGATTGGTAGTTCATGGCCATTTTGATTTAAGTCCTTTCTAGGTCTGATAACATCTTATTAATGGTATATCATTTTGTAGCGGAAAATGGCTGCGCGAAGTCCAAGTTCCTCCTTTTCTTTTTAGTTTCTTTGCTCACGCTAGCGTATTAATTATCTCGCTTTTCTGTCTTCTCTAAAATTTCGAATTTTGAAGTTTTCTCAGCTTTGGAGAAGGCAAAGAAAAGCGAAATAATCAATACGCTAGCGTGAGCAAAGAGAATAAAAATAAAAACTTTAACTTGGGAAAGTTTGACTTCGCGCAACCCTACGGAAGAATAAACAAAAATGGAATATTTTCTCATTTTGAACATTTTAATTTCCCCATCATAATGTCTAGTTTGCGTTTTCGCTTTTCTAATGTGATAAGGGTTGGCGATAAGGGGAAAGGGAAGGTGATAACGAGTGATAAGCCTCCTCTTTGCTGATAAGGACCGTATCCTGTCTTCTCTTAGATGGAAAAACCCCCGTGACTTGACCGAGTTTTTACGCCGATTCAAACGCGGGCATTTTCAGTCTAGTTTTGGTTGAATTCCTTAGGAACAGGCGCACTTCTTTGTCAAAACTCAATAAAAACTAAAATGACACATTTTAATAAAGAAATTTTAATGCTTACAAAAATTATTTTTTTAGAATCTTTAAGGGCTACTTTAGAACTCCTAGAAACTTCAAGATATAACACAAACATTTTTACCATTGAAAGCTATCTTCCAAACATATTGAATTTTGTTTCGACAAGGATGATGTTTTTTTTAATTTACAAAAGAAATTCATCAAACTGATTTTGTCTTTCACTTATGTCACGTTTCAGATCAATTTTATTGGGGGTTATACACTGTAAGAGAGTGAGAATCTGTCCGTTTCCTTTCGGAAATAATAAAATCGAACTGGTTAAAAATTCTCTCGCTCGAGACATTGATAGAAATCGCTAATTCGCTCGGCAATTCTTGAACTTTGACAGTAAGAAAAGTCGGGATTTTCAAAAAGGGTTTTCCAGGTTTTCAAAATCCCTCAAAGTTACCAAAGTTTACACAGCTTTGCATGGAAAAACCATGATCACCCATCGAAATGAAATTTCCAATTTCGATAATTTTTACAGAAAAATGCCCGTGTGATTTAAAGGCAAATAAACTATAAGATCAAGCAAATTGAAAAGGAAAAAAATCAATGTAGTTTAAGGAAAATATTTCCTGTTTCAAAGTCAAACGTGAAAATTCTCAGCACATAAAATGGCACATGCACTCTTTAGAAATCCTAAACTTAGTCTATTTAAAGTCTTTTTCAATTATAATTTCTATGAAGATCAGATTTTTTTCATAGATTTAACTGAAGGCTACAGTAAAATATTGAATTCATATAACTCTATTCGATTTTGCTCATCTGCTGTGCTATAATAAACTGATTCAGATCAAAATTCGGTATCATATAAAGATCATCTTTTCCATCTCTATATTGCAATTCACCCAAGGTCAAAGTAACATGGTATTCAAAGAATAAGAGGCTAGGTTAGATTACAGTATTTTCTCGTATTTTCTGAAAATGGTTCCGCTTTAGCTGTTGATTGTGTGTGACATAGCTTTCTTTGTCTAGTCTAAACAAAGGCCTGCCTCGATTCACATTTCAGTTTTTCGCAATGCCCGAAATTTCATGTCTCTTCCTATCTAAAAATCTTTTCTGCCTCTCAAAATTTAAGACTATTTCGCCCAAAATTGATATCTTAAGAAACGGTTATTAAGGCGCCATCTAGGTATTCCGTGATAAGCCCTACAGTTATCAATATAACAAGACTCTGGCATCTCTAACCATTAAAATAAGCTATAGACAGAGGACCAGGGTTTCAATTTATTGAGCTTCATAGATAAGCGTTATCAGTAACTTTCGAAACGCAAGCAAGCGAAGGAAGGAACTTCATTCCACAGCGTACTTTTCATCAACAACTCAATTTTTGTAGAGGCTTAAAAGCTATCTGAATTGGCAATATTTTCGGAAAGGTACGAGGATATTTTATCTAAATTATAATATTTAGCATAAACACTTAAAATGGACATGATTTTTAAAAATATTTTATGCTAATTTTTATTTAAATTGATTCAAAATGCAAGTTATGATAGACTGTTTCTTAATGTCTAAATAGTTCACTCGATCAAAGAAATTAGGTCAACTAATTTATCACCTATAACACATCTTAGACTCTATTTTGTTCCATGTATAAAGCAGCATTTTTTTTTATAATTCAAGTTACGATATCATATATATAATAAATTTTTATTTAAGTTACCAAATCATTTATTTCTTTAAAAGTGGAAAATTAAAATACTTAGCTAAATCATAATTTAAGTTACAATATAATAGAATATGCATTTAAATTATTGTTGATGCCGAAATCTGAAAGGCATGCAAATTGGTGTACGACTATTTTTAGTGGTTAGAAAATCGAGAAATAGCATGCGAAAAAGAGAGACTGGTCTAAAATCCATTTTTCTCCTCTCATCATTTTCGACCTCTCAGATTTCGGTCATCAACAATACATAGAGGTGGAAAATTGCTATGAGAGCTGGCTTCGGTACGTAATTCCCCATGTTATTAGCTGAATTATTCGTATTCTAACACTCGGGTTTAAGTGATTAGCGAGAAAAGTCGAGTTCAGCGTATCAAAATTCTACTCAAACTCCTTTTTCTCGTATTTAAATGATATGAAAATGACTTTCTCTTTCAAATTGATTTGATTTTTTTCCTGTTTCATCGAAATCTTTCGGATTTCTGCTTTTGCATCTTTGAAAAAATGAGTTATCTCACATGGAGTGTTTAATTATAATGCAGTATTTCATATAAAAACGCTCTAATGTTCGCGCTTTTTCAGATGAAGTCGTTTTTGGGATGTTTTATAAAATTATTCAAAATTTTAAATCGACTTCTTGGAGGGACTGGTTTTTTTTCTTTTCGAATTCGGTACCCCCGCCCCCGCGCTCCCTAAATCAAGTGTGTCCGTTTTTCCTGCTGTTGCTGTTGCTGTTCCATTCCTCCTCCCATCACATTCGCTTCTCGTGTCTTTCGCATTTTTCAGCGCCGAAAATATCGATTTTCGAATCGTTCTAAAAGAGCGCAATTTTTTGGCTTGAAACTATATTATTTTAAATAAATTTCATCTTTAATTTATTGTGAAAAATCGACTTCATTTCTTGTGAACGAATATTTTCTATAAAATATGAAAATTTGCTAATTAGAATGATCTTCATGTCTTCATACTGTATTTATAAAAAAAAAAAAAACAAACAAACTTTTATTATGTCGACTTTTAATATTGAATTAAATCCAAAAATAAGAAAGATACCTATAACAATTTCTCTGATATCAAGAAGTTCATACAGTATTTTAGAAGGAGCAGTTTGATGAAATTTCTTCTCCTTAAATTGCTTTTTTTTAATTTAAAAATTACTGTAATAATCCGTCTATTATTCGAGACTATGGGCATTTTTTTGCATCTTGCTGCACTTTAGAATCCGGATGTTTTTAATCTTTCTCCTAAAGGGGATATATGGGGATATGTGATATCTCATCCAGGTTTAAGCCCGGGATTATTGCCTAACAAGCAGAGTCATGTTATGTTAATCCGGACAAGCGTTCACAACGATATTTTGCAAATGAAAGCGAAGTTTTCGGATTTTGTATATCTCTTTTAAATAATCCCTCTCATGAAATTGCCAACAACCACCTAGCAAAAATCCGCTATTATCTCTTCCTCTGCGTCTCTAGTCATTATCTCTAACGTTAAAAGATAGGCTCTACCCATTCTCCAACACAATTTTTAACCCCGGAAGGTTTAGTTAATTCGCACTCGTATTTTGTAACAAGATTGATAATTTTCTTAAATTATAGTGTAAGAACTCCTAAACTTGCCCGAAATTCAAGTTTTTGAGAAATAAGATAATTGTTTGATCTTAATTTTGTAAAAGTTTGATTCTTCTTTTTCGAAAACTGGCACGATGCTACTCAAAACATAGATCAGTATTCCGAATTTTCGAACATCATCTAAATTTGCGATCTTTCCGCAAATTTTCGTCGTAAGTCGATCTTTTAGAACATATTTCTATCTAATTTTCGGGGCTATCTTCTGATCTATATTTTACATTACAATGAGGTTCATCGGGGTTCATTTATTTAGGCTTAAAATATATTAGATTACATATATCTAAATTTATTTAAAGTTTAAAATTAAAATGCTACTCAATATCACTTTTATATCGTATTTTTGCTGACTAAAGACCTAGTCATATTTACTTCATCTGAAATTGTACCGAAAGTGCACACATGTCTACTCATTTTCATAGACTTCTGAAAATTTGAATTTCTAATTTATTGTATCCTCTAGACTTTACTCTTTTAGGGATACGGTAGAATGATCATTTTAGACGCAGATGACAAATTTGATTAGGGCAGGTGTTCGCGCTTTTGATAAGCTATCAGCTAACTTAGGAAGTGATAATTTGATATTTCCACCTGCTAGAACGGCGCTCTAAAGCGAACTTTAAAACATCTTATTTTCGAATATATATATACAGCCGACTATACGAGCTTTTATGCTAATTTCCTCTAGCACTCTGCGTCTTTTTGCTTCGTATGTATTAAGGTGGGATTTACTCTGGTCTTAGAATACTATAGTTTCGGTAGCTCTAAGTAAAAACATCTATTTGATTTGATCTTGATAATTATTTAGATTTTAATAATTTCTTTTTTTACTATAAGTCAATACTTAGCCTATTTAAATTGAAAATAACTTAAACTCTATTATCAAAAATATTTAAATTAAAGTGCCTTAAACTAAAATGCTAGTATATTTAAATTTTCTATCATGCGTTCGGAATACCTCATTATGATGCGCTCTATATCCCCACACTAGATCTACTTAATATTCAGTACATTTTCGATAAATAATACGTCTGCAAAATGTCGCCGAATTGACGCGCTATTTTAATATTTATTTTTTTGCGGCAAAGTTCAAAGTCATCGTCAGAGATTTGTTACTTATCACGTAAACATTTATTAAACCCTAAATCATACCTTTTCACACAATTATTATATTGAAATTTCAGAAATTTTTCCTATGTTATCATGCAAAAATTCAAATTGCACATGTTTTTTCATTCTCTCGATTTTGGCGCTTATTTTTCATGATCTACACAAACTTGCAAATATAACGTATATCTTTTCATCTTTTCCGTATCTATCTCTCAAAACCTGAATCACCTTTCCCTGCCTTCTTTTCCGCTCTCTTCGAAATCAATCATCTCTCGTGCTTCATTCCTTTTCAGCTTTTATCCTTTACTCCCTTCTATGTCCATTCTTTTGCCAAAAGAGTGGACTTAGTCCCAAAAACCTTATCATCCACCATATCGCTGATAACCCTCAGCCCTAAACACGTCATTTACAGATCAATATTATTTTGATATTTTTATTTTTTTCGTATTTAATATACTATAACTATATTTATAATTATAATTTCATTTTCTTATATGAGAGATTTATCTGATAATGGATCCTATCAAAATTCCGTCAATCGATCAATATTTTGATTTGTATACTTTTATTTCAATATTCTATTTGATAATCATAATAATTCATTCTATCAGACGGTATATTTACAAAATATCTTGAATATATTTCAGTCTAATCAATTTCATTTTTAAACATGTCCAACATTTTTGATTTAAATTTCACACATAGTTTTTCGATGTGTTTTGCGTAATACCCTTTAGAGAAATGCTAAAGTTTTATATATATATATATATAATCGTCGTCTGAATATGAGTTTGAGTATTTGTAATCTACATCTCCTCAATAATTACTTTAATTATCGAGTTTCCAGTTACCATTTAATAATAGCCCTTGCTCATTCTAAAGTTCGATTTTACGATGTCTCCTACTCATTTTTCAAGGCTAATTCTTATCCATGATCTTTGAAATACGCCCCAATTTGTTAGGCTAATCTCAGACCTAGGGACACACTTTCGTCAGACGAATCAAGTATACAGGGGGTAGATCGCGAGAGCGAAATCAGTTATGATACCAAGCCGCATTGGGGAAAATTTTGGCTAATTACATATTAAAGAGTGAAAATTGCTAAGAAAATATATTGGGGGATAGATCGCAAGAGGTATCTGACGATTTTCCTTCCTAGTTCTGGCTAATATTAAAACTACAATTTTGTTTCTCAACTCCGAAAGATAGATTTCGCATTTCCCTCTTCTTACATTCAAATCTCAAGATTAGTTAGGGTTTAGTCATCCACAAAATATATTGAGCATAATTCTATCATTTCTCCATTTCGCACCTAGTCTTTCTACCGTATAAGATTTAAAAAAAATATATTTTCGTTGAATTTGCATATATCGCCATCGAATATATTCAAAATTATTGTTAAAGTTGAGCTAATTTTTCTTCCAACTTACCTAAAATTTTCAGATTCGATTGGGTATAAAATGCCAGGACCTTTGGAACTTTACGTCATAACCCCTCTTGGGCTTGATCTCCCTGAGGATATAGCCGGAAAAGAGTCGATTATTTCATCGCCCTGCAGCTCTTTTCATGATGATTCAAACTCTAATTCTAACGAGTCGAACACCTCGAATTCGAATATTCACCTATCAAACTCGAACTCTAAAGCGCATCCTAGCTCTTCATGTAAGTAAATATGCTAATTTTAAAGGTAGCGATAATTACCCTAGTTATCCTAATTTAGCGCCCTCAACGAGTTCCTCAATATCTCTGACTTCTCTATCGCTACCGATCGGATCCACTGTGCCTCTGGGGCTGAACAAGACCAACGGCAGTGCTCAGACTACAGTGAGTTAATTACTCTAACTAACTTCTAATTAACTTAATGATCGACTGAATTGCTCCAATTATCTTCTTCATAGTCCATAGAAAATATTGCGCATAAAAGATACCATGTAGCTAGAAGTACAGCTACAAAATTTCAGTTATTTAACTAATATTTAATTGACCTAATTAAACGCTTAATTACCCTAATTAAGGTGTTACCTCCCGCCGTCCATCATCAGGTTCGAACTTTGCGATTGCCTATTAAAGCTGCTTCCGTGGAACCCCCACTTCCTCCCCCAGAAGCTCCCGATACAAGCCCGTCGAGTAGTGCAAATACGGAGAAAAGTCTGGAGTCAATCTTGCAAGATGTGAGTTAATTACCCCAATTACATATAATTAATTACCCTAGTTAATTCAAGATAGTTGGTTTAAGATAATATTTATGAGATACTGAATCTAGGATTGTAAACCTAATTGCTTCATAGCCTGAGAAAATTCATTTATCTAAGACTACGATATAAGCTGTGCGACTGGGAGAAGAGAAGATAAGAAATCTTATAAGCTCTAAACCTAGTCGATTATTTGCGGTTCTGGAAAGATTCCAGGGACTGTGAAGTCCCATAAACAAGAGTTTCTGGTAAAATACCAAGGATTTATTCAGAAATTGTAAAGAGCAAAAATATAAACTTCAAGCCAGCCAAAGGGCTGAGATTTCCATAATTCTACGAAAGCGGGAGATAAAATGTGAAGGGGAAAATAAAAACATGCTGCAGAAGCGATACAGCATGATAAAAAGATCGATGCAGATCAAAATATAAGGGCGCGTGGTCGCACATAAGCTCGCTAATTTATTAAAAGCTAGATATAGTAATTAATCGAGTTAATTACCTAATTATCAATTTAATTAGCCAATTTAGTTCGAAACGCCGGTTCGGGAACACATTCTGAAGAAACAATCCTTCGTGATGGCGGTACGACGCGGATCTAGCAGGGAAGAAATCATGGCTCAGTTGAAAAAGCTCATGCCAGCGGGATGTGGTTACGCCCTAGTCGTGGTGAGTAGTGTCATTTATTTTTTATAATGCCCTTTAATTATGACGTCATTTAATAAAATAACGTCTTTTAATTATAATAGCGCTAAGTAAAGTAGCCCTAAAATTTTAGAAAGTCATCAACCATCCTCTGTACTCCAGCCGGCATATAAAGAAAGCCAGCAAGAAAAGGAAGCATGAAAGTTCGAAACGTCATGATTCAAAAAGTAAACATGTAGTCTTCAAGAAGCCCAAATAAAATGTATTTAGTCTTAAATATTATTTTCTGACGCATGAATAATAAATCGTTCAAAATTTTTATTCATATGTATGATATTCGTGTAATAAAGACCTGTATGTGAACATAATTCAACAACAAAAACAATGAAAACACAAATGATTGAGAGTTCTATTCTATAAGCTTCTACAGGCCTTTTGTATTCCACACCCACCTTTTAAGGAGAATAGGGGAGGAAGGTATGAAAAAATGGGTGGGTGTAGAATACAGGAGGCCGCTTCTACACATTTCCTAATGAAAAATGAAACTTTCTTTTCTCAAAAATTTAAAAATCATTATTTTCGCATGAAAGAATGTGTATTAAATTCGAGAATTTCCAACGTTTTATGGTTTTCTTACATTAAAATGCTGAGAGTTGCTATTTCTAAAGTCGAAATCCGAAAATCCTAAGCTTTCTGATCCGGGAAACCGAGTTTGAAGATTTGAAGACGAGAAAAATTGCGTAAAAACGGCAGGAGACTAGCACCTACAATAATAAAAGTATAGAAATTGGAAATTTATGGCATTTCTTGTTATTTTTTATTTAATAAAGGAGCTAAATTTAAAAAGTAACCTGAGACCCTGCGCGACCGACATGAACACGCCAAACGAGCCGCCCGACTGCGCAATTGTTCGACCCGTCTGAAAATAATTTCAAAAATATTTCTTTTTTAAACCATAAACTATTAAAATAGTTCAGATATAACATCAAAATACTCAACTTGAAAAGAGCTACACTTTGATACCAAATAGGTCATATTAAACTATCAGTTTTGAAGATAAATTTTAAAAAATAGAATGAATTTAGTATCAAAATGATCAGCATGGTAAGGGGAATATTTTGATGATAATTAATTTTAAAATAAAAATAAATAGAGAATATTTACATGCAAAAACAGCTCCTTGCCCCTGAGACCGCCTCGAAAGCCGGTGAACCCGCCGAGAAGCACGCCAATGCCGGCGCCGATCAGCGAACCCATCATGAAGCCGAGTTTTATCTGAAAACTTTTTTTTTCAAAAATTCGAATTTTAATTCAACATGATCTTGTAACGCTTTCCGAGAGCTACATTTTGATATATTGATTGGAGAGAATGCCGATGTTCAAAAATTGCGTTATTCGTCTCGTTTTTCTTCTACACAATTCACTATTTCGCTACAAATTCGATTTCTTATTGCTGCTGCATAGGAATATCGAGTTTCTCTTCAATCAACGATAAAATGTTTAAAGCTTATTCATTTTGAAGGGAAATTCCTTAACCTTTCAAATTATCGGCTCCCTGTAGTTGTCACTCACCTGCCTCCTCGTCTCTCATCTGTAGATGTCACTCAGTTTATAGAATGACCACTCTAAAAACTGAGTAGCGACAACTACAAATGAGAGGCGAAGGCAGGCGAGTGATAACCATAAGGAGCCTAAAATATCCCATTTTAATCATAATATTTTCTGTAGAAAATCGTTAGAAGAATATCTTTTAAAGGAAATAGATAGAATAAAATGATAATAGTAGCGAATTTGAAACTATTTTTGAAAAAAATTGAAATTCGGACCTTTTGAAAGCACGTCGGTTGACCGCCACCCGCTTGCGGATTGTACGCGCCGGCGACCGGAGGCATTTCTGGAAAATAACATCAAAAATAAAACTAAAAAAAACAACAAAAATAAGCGAAAAATAAGGGTAAAATGAACGGACACTGAGATTATCACACATGCATTTGAGAAAAGCGCAAACGCACCGCGTAGTTTATATATCGATGAGTGGGCGGGGCTTGCTTTTATAGGTTAAGCAAGAAAGCAAAGCGATCAACACGCGAAGATCTACAGTAGAATTTCACATGTATCATTTTTAGCCGGATTTATCAAGTTCTGGACGTAACTTTTTGAAATATAGGTACTGGTCAGGATATTTTGCATTATTTTACTACGATATTGCCGAAAGTAATGCAATCAGCTGGGCAGAAGTTTGGAAACTTCTAATTACTTCGGAAAATAAAATCGAAAAGTTGCAATTTTCAACAAAAAATAAATAGAAAGAAGCACAACAAGTAAAAAATGATGAAGAAAAATGGGCTGTTTCTTCAGTCAGTGAACATTGTTTTACCCTGCAACAATAAAATTTTTGATTTTTTCAATGATTCCGCGTCTTTTTGGCGGCGGTGACGTCGTCGTTGCCGTCACCTTCGTTTTCTTTGTCATTTCCGCTCCTCGCTTCGTCGTCTGTTGTTTCATTTCTGATGTCGATGTCAACATCGTTGTCGTCGTTGGATTCTACAATTACGCTATTTACTTTTAACAGTTGATTTAATTACCTCTTCCCAGTCGTCCTCTTCCTCTTCGTCGTCATCATCCCAGTCCAATTCCAAGCACTCGTCGCATTCCGAGTCACAACATTGGTCTTTGCAGCAATGGGTCTGATGGTCATTTGGCTTAGTGGTTGTGCCGCTATCCTCTCCATGGTTTTCCGTTGGTTCTTCAAACATTTGCATTTTTGTTCAAAATCAAACCTCCTTTTTACGGGATAAGCCAACCAAAGGTGTAGAAGCTTGTGGGGTCGTTAACGTTTCATTGGTTATCTGAGGCCAATCGCCAATCTAAAAATGAATCTTAACAACCAGTTATACGAAATCTCCGATAGAAAACCTTCAAAGCCTGGGCCCAATATCTGTAAATCATGCATGCATCAGATCCGGCTTTTCTCGCTAATCGGATATGGCCCTCCTCTCCAAAGTCTGCTCCCCAACTAAACAAACCGAGAATTAAACAGACTTCTCAAAATGCGCGACCCGCAGAAAAAATAGTGCACCTTTTCAAGAGGAAAAAAGAAGGCATGGTCTTTTTCTCTCTCAATACGAAATACTATTTTTCTGCGAGTCGATTTGCGGGTCGAATTTTGGGAAGTCCGGAATTAAAAAAGTGGCGTTATATTGAAAAGTCAAACTCGTTTATGTTACCTATTCCTAATGATCCAATAGTCCGGTGTAAACCCGACGATGACCACGGCGTGATTAATCGATGAACCACATTGCCCATCGTATATTCCCGACCCGTAGCTGAACATTGCTGACGCAGTGGCTAGGCCGACGGCCACCGGGCCTTTTCTGACTCGATCTTCCATGTCCTGGTTCAAATCCACCCTCACTTAAAAAAATTTCTCCCAAAATGCCCAACCTTCTCCAACTTGACTATCGAGTCATTGTTAATTTGGCTCATCGAGACGTATCCGGTGTCGAAAGTGATGATTTTTGGGGAAATGAAAGGCAATCCGGTTATGCAGGCTGATGAAGGGCCAGACTAATTGTGTTGGATTTAAACAGTCCTAGGGAGGACGGTCGCCAGAAAACCCTCGCAACCTACTCCTCGCATATTTCTTTCGCAAATGTTTTTTTAATCATTATCACCTCATCAGCCAAACATTTTACCCCTCCGAGGCATTGCCATAACTATAATTTCGCCTTTGCGATCTACCCCCCGTGTATTTTTTCGCCTGATGAAAGTGCTCCCTAGGTCTGGATTTAAAAAAAAACAGATATAGCAAATTTAATACCGATCCGGTAAATGGATAGTCAGATCCAGAAGTGACGAAGTTATTTTTCAAGAAATTTGAGGCGACCTAAAAATGAATAAATTTGCTTTTTTGTTGCTTTAATTTCATACCTGAAAATATCCTCCATCACAACCCCCGTTAGCTAGGCCATATTTAGAGTCTGTCGCTCTGTCACAATCCAATAGTTGCTGAACTGAGAGGGGAGATAGGTCCTTTTCTTAATTGAGGAACGATTAAATCGAATTAATTAGAACAGTTAGTTAAATACCGTTAATTTTTAGGAAACCCTCCAACATGCCTAACATCGCAAAGGCCCAACATCCTCCACAGGATTCCTAGATGATCAAAGGAATTTTATTGAAAGACTGATCTTCATTGAAAATCAAGGTTTTGAAGCCAATCTTCCATTTCACAAAACAAAGTAGAAGTAAAACTGACCTTCATCAATATATTATCATATATTTTGCTTTCGCATATCCCTTACCTGATCCAAAATAGGCTTCATGAACGGTCTCCAATCTACGCTATCGGAAAGTGAAGAAGTACTATTTTCATCTCTCTTTTGACGTTTCCCAGAATCCTTGATAAAAACCGTACTAGACGGGGGCATTTTCAATGTAAACGGGGGCAGTTCATCCTCACTCTAAAATCGATATTATAACTCGATTTTTAGTCCGTATTCTGAGTAAATCGCGTTGATTTCAAATATTGATTACTTACAGCTACAGTGAATTTGTTGACTTCAGCCTTATAGGTAGTTTCACCCTTGCCGAATTTTTCGTTATGAGTGTCGACCTCTTTCTTGACCTCGGAATATTTTTCATATCGTAAAAAATCCAAAATAGGGTCGGTTTTGAGATTTTCTAAATTTATAATTTAAATTCAATGTTAAAGGCTGCACAAATCCGACTGAATTTGTTCAGAAGCTTCTGGAAGTGTCGGTCATTTTTGAGGACGTTTTGAAGCTTGGCCTTGCTATCGTTCTATAAACAATTATATAAGTCCAATAAATTTTGATAGACTCACGAAAAATTCTTCTAGATTTCCTTTGATATTGTTGAATCGATTAGATTCAGTAGAAATTATGCAATAGATGAAAACTACAGAAACAATTAGGAATAACTTTAAATGATACATTTTCAGGCATTCATTTGGCAAATGAAATTTAAGTGTGAAATGAAAACTTCATAGTTCTTCTATTTGCCTAATTTCCTGTAGATCCTTCAGACACTTGACTAAAGTCAGCAGATTTAAAGCTGAATAAATATTCAGTACGTAAAGGTTCACTTATTTAAAAAAAAAAAAAAATGAAATCGACTAGAACTTCGTTGCTTGCAGCCACTTTGCGGCTGTTCACCTCTCGTTCTAGGCGCCAACCTTCGGCTGGCGGTAGAGTAGTTCCTACAACTTTATAACTATTCTGCTCATTGAGTTCGAGTGAGTTTTATTATATGAAAAAATGAACATTTTTCCTTAATTTAAGCTACTCTAATTAGAACATTCAGGTCAGTTTATTTTGTGATCGATTTGTGTCACTTGTGTCGAGTACTAGGGCAATTTTATCACGACGAAAATAAAGCGCATGCCAATTCGATAAGATGTCAGCAAGAATTTGGAATTTTCGTCGAAAGCACATAAAAGTTCAAATACTCCTTATGGTCAGAAAGTTTACTTATATTTTTTAAATTTAACAAAATGGAGGTTTATTTCCATCGATAGCTGGTGCTTGGCACATGAAGAAATTCGTCGAGGGGTAGAAGTTGCTTTTTACCTGAAATTTCAAATTCCCAAATATTATTTCTGCAAAATGGCCCCCTGTATTTACAGACGGATAGAGAGGGTAGGGGATGTAGGAAAAGCGGAGAAATAAGAAAGAGACGTCTATAAATACAGGGAACTCTTCCAAATACCTCTGGGGATGGCATTACTGACACGTATCGGTTGCTACCGTCTAGTTTAGGCCAGATAAATGGTAGTCCAGAACTTATAGGAGTTGGGTTGCTGAAATTCAACTTTATCTTGTAATTTTTGATAATTTTTGTTATGTCAAACCCAGTTAAGACAAAGTTGACCCAACATCTTTGAATTGTATCCCTCAAAGCGATATCCTCGTCCTGGCACTTGTATCCTTTGCATCCTTCTTCATAGAGATACGATTTGTCAGATGAATGCGGTGCTAGCCGTAGTTCGGTGACGTTTAGCCACGACCAGGCCAACGGACTGAGATAGTCAAAACTATAGAGGTACGCCGCCGAGCCCGTAGTAGCGAAGTATTTGAGATCTCGTAAAACTGCTGCAGTGAAATCCAAATCGCTCATAAGCTGAAAGTATAGGACTAAATTTACTTTATGGTCTCTTCTTTACCTTGATCCAGACTCCCGCCATTACAACGTGGTCGTCATCTGGAACTTTCTGAGAGTCAATGTAGTGCGAAATAGTCCTTTGCAAGATCGCATCTGAGTACAATGTGTTTTTTAAATGATATGCCTACGCAGACCGTAGTTGTTCCAGCATTTCATTTCATACAAGTCCCTCAGTCGATGGATGATTCCTTGCCTCGTGTAAGCGTCACTCTTCAGATGGTCTCGAATATTTCCCTGTTCTGAAAAGTTGAATGTTTCAAGAGAAGATGCGAGTAGAATGGAGATGACATATTTGATTGAGATACTGTTCTTTTATCATAAAACAATAAATAGATGTCGCCTAGAAAAATGGTCGATTTTGAAATGGCCAAGGTTTACCGAAAAGCAGCCACTCTCCCGCCGTAACGCCACCCATCACGCTCAACGGTGGGCGCTTCATGGCAAGATTCTCTACAGTATCAGGTAAATATACCTTGTCCTGAAAGACCATTTTCCTTTAAAAATTAGAACGGTCCTTACGATAACGGTACCCCATTGCATAAAATGAGAATATGGCAGATGCATGTCAGCATTCTGGAGTTCCGTGGCGGTAGCCGAACGCATACATCGAAGAATTTGCTAAAGACTTATTAGAATTGTGATATAATAATAATAAAATATCGAACATCAGATAGAATCGCAGCGATCAAGATATTATAAAATTTTGATCTACAAAACTCTGAAACTAACATCGAAATTTTTTCCCGAGTCCCATTGTCCCTCAGTCGTGCACCCTAGCGTCATCGCTAATTGAAGGCTCGAATTCCGATAGCCGCATTGGGAAACGCCTCCGCCAAATGCAGATCCTGATTGGAGAATAGCTTGATTGAATAGGCCTAAAAATGCATGGCCTACTGAAAGATACCATATTTTCATACCCCTAGTTGTCGGTGACAGCGTCAACGTGCTCACAGATTCGGCTCCAGAGCTCTGTCCGCAGATAGTAATCCGATTGGGATCTCCGCCGAAGAATTTGATGTACCTTTTGGCCCACTGCAAAGCTTCAGTCATGTCCGATATTGCGTAGTTTCCGGGTATCGTGTCATCTTTTGAAGTGAAGAATCCTGAATTTTGTTACGTCATCGGGAAAATGTGAAAAGCTACCGAAGGGCCCGAGACGATAGTTGATAGATACCATGATTAGCGGCCCACGTTCGATTAAGTTCCTATATATCGCTGGACTGAATTCGCCGTTACCAGTCTGCCAACCACCCCATAAAATTGATCAAGTTCTTTATCAGAAGCAAGAAAGTACCATGAATGTAGAACAAGACTGGCAGAAGCATACGTGGATCTTCTGACTTAATTTCAAGGTCCAAGAGAGGAGTAAAAATATTGATGAACAAGCAGTCTTCGTTCGTGAAGTTGCTCTGGCTGCATTTCGATCCGTAGTTCATCGCATCTATCAGTCCTTCCGGGTCTTTGCGCCGAGCGTACTGAAGTCCAAAGCGTGTAAAGATACTTTTCCGTACTGATTACTGAAAATCTCAAGGGGCCAATAGGTGGTTGAGCATATCGAATCCCTCTGAACCAATAGCCTCGGGTATATGGGCTACAACATGTCTGGCCTAAAAATAGAAAAATTATTATGTTTCAAAATACGAGAGTATAAACGATATAACTTATGAAGCGATAACCCCGATGTTGAGAAGTCGAATTTTAAAAAATCGTACCTTGTATCGTAGCATTCACGCCATCATCAGTTTGAATTTGAATGTTGATGATTTTAGCATTAAGCGAAATAATAATTGAACCTAGCCATATTATAATCATTCTTGGCGAAAAATCGATTCAAACTATTCATCAAGGTCACCTTCTCTTTCAAACTAAATTGTGTTTTTCGAGTAAGTTTCTATTGATCTAGCGTGCAGATAAAGCATTCTATCATAGCTAATTTTATTGGTTAACAAAGAATTATTTAAACGAAACGAAGGTTTTGAACCGGCAAGAGTAGGTGCTTGACAAGCAAAGTAATTTGTCGAGGGGTCGAAGTTGGTTTTTACCTGAAAGAAGAAAATCAGAAAACGATATTCTTCATTAATTCTCCGGAAATATTTCATTTTTAGTAGGTACTGCATACTCTTTGCAACTCTCCCTTTCCTGACTAAATCACGTTTCACTAAACTAATGAAGGAAGTGGAAATCAATACATGGATCATTTAGGTTTCGAATAATCTTTGGGCATTATGTTACTAAGCACATGCATTTTGTGTTAGTTTCGATTGTAACATAAACTTTTATTGAAAACTAACTGCTATTTTATTAGGGAAGCTCATTTTATGCTGTTACTATTATTATTCTCAAAATTCAAAAAGTTGTAACAAAGTTCAGTTATTCATATCTCTAGACACCCGGTTCAAACGTCATTGAATACGAATTTCGAACGTAGTATCGCAGTTTGTAGGTAATGAGGTAATGAACAGAGAAGTAGGTATGATCAAATTAATGCCTTGACAACATAAATTCATTCTATTTATCTGCAACTAGTGTGCATTTTTAAATGAAGAACTACCAAAATAGTCAATAAAGATGTTTTTTTTCAATATTCTCATTTTTATAGCCAAACAAATATCTTTCTGAGAAGGAAAATTTCAGAAGTGTCTTTCGTATTTTTGGCCCTTTTTTCACTATGAGGGTATTTTGGTGTGTAGATCACGAATATGAAATCGAAAAATTCTAGCATTGGGTCCCATGCTCAGACTTGGCTTTTAATGCACATTCAATACAAAACTTTGTTATTGTAGCAGAAAAGAGGATGAAGAGTGCCAAATAATGTATTCAAGTTTGGGCATTTCTTATACTCTCATTTTCAGGCGCTATTTTGCCATTTTTTCCAAATAAAATTCTGAGCTTAGGATCAAAATCGAATGTGACAAACTACATATTTAAAACATGAACACATCTCATCCTAATTCGCTAATTTAATTAGTGAATATTTTCAAAATATCGAGATAGACAATTAGCGATAGGTTTTTCAGCGTCTGCTCCGACGCTTCTTAAATGTGTGCTCGTGATCGAGATTTCACCAGGAACTTGAAATTGAGGGTCTCGTCATATGACAACAAAAAACAACAGCTGAAAAAACTTAGTATAATTCCAAGTTGTCATAGAAGAATATCATCAGACGACAATCCTGATTTCTGGAATTTTGTGATAACGATTGGCAAATCACAATTTATCAAATCTAAGAATTCGTCATAAATTGTGTGCGGAAAAATTACTGTTGCAAGTCTTCAAAGACTCGTACTTCATATAAAATAATAACAAATCGCAATTGTTTTCTAATGATGCGAGCTTCACGAACTCTTACCCGAATATTTGACAAGATTTTTCAAAATCTCGTTTTCATATAGTATGAGTTCAAGCCATGAGGTTGACACATAAATAGAGGGAGTAAGTGGAGTCAAATTTTCGAATCTCAGCACTTCGATCCTGAACACTCTTTGTGAGTTCTTAGACGATAGTGGCAGAAAAAATCATCGTGAAAATTAAGAACTCATTTATTTGATCTGGGATCAACGGAAACATTGAAACTCCGCTCAAAATAGCAATCGTCCAAAATTACGATCTTATTTGCACATTAACGATGTTCCACTATCTAAATATGGAAATATCACATCAGCGTTCCTTGCTGTTTTCTGCAAGTGTCATTGAGAGCGTTAATATCATCTTCAATTATCGAATTAATTAGCACGGCAAGAAGATTGTGGCGGAAGGGTTCTGTCTAGACTTGGGAAGCACTTTGAAAAATACATGTTATTTGATTTGGTGGGTACCTAAGCCTGTTTACATCAAGTGTTCCTAGGCATGTGCTCAGAGAACAGAAATTTAACCTTATCTTATCTTTAAACCAAACTAGATCAGTTAATTTCCAGCAATTTCTTGGCTTATGCTATGATCTAAAAGTTTATCTGTTGATCATGCATGTCCTGAGATCTTTCCAAGCCTTTTTCCAGGATCTCAAATCTGAACACGACTATCCTGTGACCATCGAGCGGTCCTACAGACGAAAATTCCTCTAAAGAAGGCCTCTAATTCGATCAACAACAGCGAGATCTGCAAACCTCATCCTGCATTACAGACGAACGACGTTCATTCATTTAATTAATAATTCATTAGACAGTTTTGAGCCCAGATGCTGACGCCATTCACAAGCCTCCAGAGTTTGTTCAACAACGTTGATCCCGCCTATTCTCTCGAACGCTGTGAAACACGGTAAAGCCCCGCCCACGTCCTTCAACCACTGCGGCTCAGAAGCTCTCAGACTTTCATTCGAACTTCGAACAGCCCACCGGACAGTTGACCCTTAGTTTTCTAAGCCCAAGTCTCTCAACTCTCCAGTCTTCTCTTTTGGTATATCTTATTTTTGGTTTGAGTGTTCAGAACATAGGTACGTGGCTTTGGTTCTTAGCTAATAATGATACAACAATCATGCAGACAATAGCAAAAAGCATTAGACTAAAATGTGTTCACAATTGGCCAGTTGGTCAAGACTGAGAAGTCTGACTCACTCAACAATTTGTTTCTGTTCTTTAAATGGTTGTCTGAATGATATCACGAGCTTCAATGCAAGGACGTTCGAAATATCGAACGCGTGTATGGTTAAGATATTTGAATGAAACTAGATGTAGGAGGCAGGGGGTGCCTTCAACATCCCTGTCCCTACGCCTAGGGGTTGTTTCTTGCGGAAATCTTTTTAACTTATTTGTACTAAAATATAATTTCAAATTCAATTGATTAACAAACCGAATTTATTTATTTTTCGATAACAATTCTTTCTTCTAAAAGAAGAATTATAAAAAATTTTCTAACCTTAAAATTTTATTTTATAAAGCTTTAGGCATCCTTTTAATGACTTCTAACTTCTAAATTGTTAGTCTTATCTCGTTGAAGTCTAACTTGTTGAGGTTTTATTTCATAAGAATCGAATTTCTGGACGCAATATTTATAGGCGTATAACTCGAGAAACTTTATTTCATGTTCATCTCATTGATTGATATGCTATTTCGTTTTTGTTCCTTTATTTTATTACTCGTTTTTCTTGTATACGCATAAATAATATATAATCATAGGCTTATTGGAACAATTTTTCCAAAGTTGTACAAAGAATGGTCAACTTTAGTCATGATTAATCCACTTGAAGCGCCGAATTTGAAAACGAATAACAGGTTCATTCGACGAACGCTTAGTAACAATATACCAACCGAAAGATTCAAAAATAACTCTCAATGATGAGTGGATAACCGGCCCATATGAGTCCATTAGAACCAATTTTACGTTTTTCTACTAGTAAAACTCTGCCTCAGTATGCAGAAAGTTTTATTATTTCTTTGGAATATCTAGAAGGCTATTCTAAAAGAATAACATTCCAACGGGATAAGGTTCTCTGGATATGGGCACTGATAGAACAAAGCGAATGATACAGAATTTGGCCTTCAATAAAGTTTACGCAGAAATTTATACATATGCAACCGACAAAGAATGACACGGTGAGATGAATTTTATGATTTTCGATGTATCCTTGCATAAGAATTTGAAATGAAATGGCCATGAACTTAAACTTAGTGTATTACGTGCGAGAAATACTCAAATCAAACTTCCCTATTTCAATTATCAAAACTATAAATATCGCCCACGTTGTAGTTCTGGCTCTCGAAAGATCGGTAGAACGAGTTTTTTTTTCTCAATTTCAATGAAAGTTGATCATATGAACCGAGCGGGAAGTGATAAAGTCAGAACATTTTTTCTCTCGGCTGTGTTCCAAAAGACGAATTGAAAATATCCCGATCGGTCTCTTCTTCGATTTTGGTTATTTTTTTTCGTAATCACAAGTGGCGAGCTGTCCATCTCAAAAAATCAAGTGAAAAGTTGCGGACTAGAGAAAAAATGAGAGAAGATGAAGATACAAGGAATAAAGGAGCAGAAAAAATTAGAGATATTCATCAATCTCTGCATTTTTCGCCAATGTTCTTCCGATTTTGCAAAGAAGTATGGTAACAGCAGGTGACTCGGAAAAGATTGAACGCTGCGCGGTCGGCCTGTTTATGAGAGAAAAAAATTCTCTTCGCGAATAGATGAAGGTTGTTGTTCGTATGCAAGTGCGTTCGCACTCCGCCTTTCCCTACCCGGCACCGTGCTGAGCGCAAATCTAGCGTTCCTTTCAAGCAAGTTTGGCAAGATTTTTTTTTTTTGCAATTCTTACCATCCTGGTGTTCAATTATGACTTCTAAGCGGATATTATTTGAAACCTCAAGCTGATCATTATTATTATTACAATAAGAATTTGCTGATGTCATGATGCCTTGAAATGTTTAAGTTGCATTCCATGCGCTAACTATGCTGGTAGTGAGAAAGAAGAACAACAAATTCAAGTTCATGGTGAACATGCACTTTACGCATGACCGCAAGCGCATTCGCGAATTGATTAAAGTAGTATTGCAAAAAGTGATCCTTTGATTTATTTGATTCAAAATGCTCACTAAAATCTCTTGTAGAAATTCCGGAAACGTCTCTGAACGTTCTCTGCTCAGAATTGTCTTCCTCCCTATTCATCGTAGTTCCGTACGGAAATTACCTTCCGTTTCTAGCCTCATTATCTTCAAAGTCGTCTTCTAGCCTATCAACAAAAGTTAGCCTTCAACATACCATTCGGACCAAAAATTGATGTTCTCGAAGGCTCTCTGTGCTTCTTGGGCAATCATACGCCCACAGAAAATAGATCTAGACGATCTTTCAACTGGATATCCTCTTAGCCTTGGCTGTATAAAATTGAGCTTCTCATTCGTTTTGTCGTTCCTTTGTCATACTATATTTCCACCTGGCTCTTTGTGGATATTCGAAATTTAGCACTGGCTTCCTAACGACGAAACGTGAATCGGCAGAACTATGAATTCGAACAACAAAACTGCATTGAGATGCCCTTTCTCAGTCCCATTGGCTGCTGACAAACAACTCTCCGCGCAGCCACGGACTCGCTTCAGCATTCCCCTCGCTCTCACCATATTCGCGTCCATCTTGTTAGTGTCCATGTCGATCTTGTAAGTTCTTGGAAAGTATTCCGAAATGAACTTTAATATCTTCAGCCTCTCTAACCCCCTCTATTCCATCCTCTCTCTGCTCATCTTCATCACTGCCCTGTTCGTCCACTCGTATCTCAAGCACCGCTCCTTCCCACCTGGTAAGCTAAATTATATCTACCATAGAGAAGTTGATGTCTAGGTCCCTTCCACTTGCCCATTATCGGAAATGGGCATTTGTTCTTCAACTGTCCCAATCCCACCCAAGTCGTGCTGAGCCTGAGGCAGAAGTACGGTCCGGTCTTCACTCTCGCCCTACCTCATCCCACCATCATTCTCGCCCATGGCGATGCTCTCAAGAAGATGGGGG
Source organism: Diploscapter coronatus (assembly GCA_964036155.1). Lineage (NCBI taxonomy): Eukaryota > Metazoa > Nematoda > Chromadorea > Rhabditida > Rhabditidae > Diploscapter > Diploscapter coronatus. The sequence goes on along the minus strand of OZ038423.1, from coordinate 81,468,287 downwards.
AATTGGAGGGTAAGTATAATTATCGGGAAATCATTCCCAATTCTCAAATTTAGCTTTGGAGGGAAGACCAGGCGGCTTCGTATGGAGCTACTTCACCCGCAACAAGGCGACTGGCTCCGGAATCATCCTGGCTGAAGGCCCAGAACACCGAGCACTCAAACATCTGGCGGGTCAAATGACGAAGGGCTTCAATGGCACACCAAACGTCCTCGTTGCGAGGGTCGAGGAATACGTGGACGTATTGATTGGGTCCCTTCAGGAGCTGGTGAGCCTTCAAATTTGTAAATTGAAAGCGAAAATAATCAAATAATTTTAAGGTGAATAAGAGCAGTCCAAGCAACCCGGACAAAGCTATCGTGTCCACCGTCAGCTCCATCATTGATAGCTTTGTGTTTGGGGACTTAGACAGCTGCACTGCGTCTTGGAAGGACAACCTGGATGCAATACTTAAAAACGTAATACAATTCAAGGAAACTCGTTTCCGAATGTGAAATTTAGGTCGCGGCTCCCCAGACGCAACTCATCAACTCGTACCCCCTTCTTCGGTTCTGTCCCGTCCTCAATCGAACGTTCACGAAGTTCGTGAAGGCTGGAAATGCCATCAACACGTAAGAACTGGGATTTATTTTTATTCCCACAAAATCCAATTTTAAATGTTTAGGGAGCTGGGGTCACGAGTAGCAGCAAGGCGCCAGATGTCCACGGTCTCCGAGCACGACGATCAGCTGCCGGAGGATTTCATTCAGGCCGCACTGAAGCAGAACAAGAACTACTCGTAAAATGAATCATCACGAGTGTTAAAATGGTAGTCAAATTTTAGCGACACCACCCTGATTACGAGTGCAGGGGATCTGTGGACGGGTGGATTGAGCACCACCGTCACTCTCCTTCGTTGGGCCTTAATTTATTTGGTCCATCATCCCAACGTGCAAACGCGCCTCAGGGAAGAAGTACTCGAGGTAAAAGAATTTGATTTTCAAAATGATGATAGAAATGAGAATTTTCAGGCCTTCGGACAGAGCATGCCCAACTACAAGGAGAAGGAGAAGACTCCCTACTTTCTGGCCACCATTCGAGAGCTGCTCCGGCTCGTTAACGTCCTGCCATACGGAATTCCACACAGGTAACGAAATGATGAAAATTAATCTGTGAGACACGATAAGGCTCCCTGTATTTGTCGGCGGATAGGGAGTGTAGGGAATGGAGAGAAATGAGAAAAATAATCGCTGATGAATACAGGGGGAGGGCTAAAAGATAAGCAAAAAAAAAGATAGCACGTTTTCAATTTGAATTTCCGTTTTCTAATAGGTAGAAAGAGACGTGATTTGAAGTTATTTTCAAATGCATAAATCGTAGAAAATATTTGTTCTTCAGGGCCTCGAAAGACGTCACAATGGTCGTGGAAGGCAAGACCTACTTCATTCCCAAGGGCGCGACCGTCTTTCCCATCTATGGCGTGACGAACTTCGACCCGAACGTCTTTCCAGAGCCCTATTCCTTCAATCCGGACCGGTATGAATAAGCTCTTATTGTAGCTTGTAGACCAATAAAGAATTCTCACAAAGTAATACCACAACCAATGAACAACACAAAAGGTTTAATAGAAGAAAATGCAAAAAGTTAAAACGATCAAATGAGTTTTGAAATTCCAGCTTCCTCAACACATTCCACAGCGATTTCTCGAACCCGCAGAACTTCTTCCCATTCGGTGCGGGTCGTCGACGTTGTGCTGGATCATCGCTCGCGTACATAGAACTGTACGTGCTACTGGGCAGAATCATGCAGTTCTTCGAAATACACCCAGAAGGTAGAGCAAAGCTAAAAATCAACAAAAATTAGACAAATTTCAGATGGAAAGCTGCCGAGCTTGCAGCGGTCGCCGGGAATGACGAATGAGCCCCTGCCATTCAAAGTGGTCCTGAAGAATGTGCCTGGGCCTGGAATTCAGGAGCCAGTCTAGGCAGAGGAGCCGCCGGTCCAAGCAGACCCAGAAGCTAATCCACCAGTGGATCGTGAAGCCTGGGAAGAGATTGACAGAAGAGGGGAATAAATCGCGGGGTATTTGGAAATCTCGCAACCTTGTAACTTAACGAAATAGTATGTGGGATTAGGAGGGGAAAGGCGTGGTAAGGAAAGCACTCTCACTTTTGCATACTATCTCATTAAGTTGCGAGATTACGAGATTTTCGAATTACCGATAAATCGTGACTAGAGAGTGGTAAAGCAGATTTTCTTTGAGATAAATTTTACTTTGTCTGATGAGCTACACTATTTTTTGATTACAATCCCGATGACGGAGCAATTTAATTTGAGTATCCATGAACTTGGGACGTTCATTGGTCGAGTCATGATTATCGATTTTTTCTTCCAATACGTCCACCTTCTCAATGTCTTATAATTGTAAGTAACTGAAACTTTATCACTGTTTCTGTACTTGTATATTTTGGTTGAATGCTTTTATTGCAGGAGAGAATTGTAGCATTTTTAAAATATATGTTGTTTTTTTCTTTTTGCTTTACTTTAACTCAGTGTTCCTACCTCTGTTCAATTTCATACAACCGTTCTATCCTCATACTATTCCAAATGTTCAACAATAATTTATTTTCATTATACAACCATTCTATCCTCACAAATTACAGTAATGTTTAAGAAAATTTAAACATTCTTTATGACTTGAAATCACTTGCTATGCATTATGTGTGGTATTTTAATCATTGCTATTTGTAGCTTTAGATATTTAGAACAATTAATTTATTTATTCATAATCGTTATACAATATGTTAGAATTTAGTAGATAGAAATCTGTTGAATAAAATAGAAAAAAATACTCAAAATGCGCTGAAAAGCGTCCAAGAAATTTATGTATGATTGTGTTGATCACCGTAATGCATGAAATGTGTACAATTGCGGTGCGTAAAATTACATCTTTGACTTTTCAAGTGAGAATAACACATTTTATATACAGGGTGCGGACAAATTATGGAGGCACCGATAAATTGGGATTTAACCCGAAATATTGAAGTAATCGAGTTCAAATTTTAAAAATAATTTATTGATAACATAACGATAAAAAAACAACTAAGAGTTTTCGAAATGGCCGCCTTTAGCGTTGATACAGGCCTTGAGTCGCTTGGGGAAGGCATCGATGACGGCACGCAAGTAGTCGGCGGGCATTTCGTTCCATGCTTTGATGAGGGAAGCCTTCAAGGAATCGAGACTTTTGTGGGGAGTAGAGCAGGCCTTGGTCTCGAGGTATGACCAAATGGAATAATCCAATGGGTTCAAATCAGGGCTGTTGGAGGGCCATTCGGAAGTGGAGATGAAATCTGGGAAGTGAGTTTTGCAGAAGGATTGGGTAGATTTTGACTTGTGGGAAGGAGCCGAATCCTGCTGAAAGCAGGAGGGACAGGATTTAAAATGGATTTTGGTCCAGGGAATAAGAGCTTTATTTTAAATAAGATTTGATAGGTTTCGGTGTTGATCTTGGCGTTCTGGGGGACGAACACGAGGGAGGACTTTCCATGATAGGCGGCAGCCGCCCAAACCATGACTGACTGAGGATGAGCACGTCTTCCGGCCAATCTGCCATTAGAATTAGCAGAGGAGATGTTTGGGGACAGGATGCGATCATTTTGACGATTCGTGAAAGGCTCGATTGTGAATATTTTCTCATCCGAGAAAATTATCGCTTTGTAGCGTGCCGAAGAAAACCTCTCGCGAAGCTGTCGACATCTTTCAAGTCTGTTTGACATCATTTTGTCCGTAAGTTCGTGGACTTTTTGGATTCTGTAAGAGTTGAGCCCCAAGTCCTTCCTGATGATGGTTCTGACCGATTTTTCATCGATTTCCAATTTTTTGGCCATTTTTCGCATGGATCTTCGGGGATTTCGTCGAATCATCTCGCGAAGTTTTTTCTTGTTCTGTTCCGTCCTCACACTCTTTTTTTTGCCTCTTCCTGGACGGTCAGCAGTAGATCCAGTCTCCTTGAACCGTTTTACAGCCTTCTGGACCGTCTTTCGACTGATTTTCAGCAGTTTGACGATGTCTTTCGTTTGATGCCCAGCCTGATGCAATGTGATGATAGTGGATCGCTTTGAACTCGGGGCTACCATTCTGAATAAAAATTTTATTAGTGGTAAATAATATATGAAAATGATCACGAAATACAAGATAATGACGAAAAAATAAAAATAACGTGTAAACTCTGCGCGCTTCGCGAAAAATAGACGTTTTAGCAAGTGCCTCCATAATTTGTCCGCACCCTGTAGTTGGAAATTTATATCGTGGATGTTTTGTGTTGTGAAAATCACGTTCGAAATTTTGAAGTTTCGTCAAAAACAAGTTCTCGATAAAAGAAAATTTCCAAAATTAGCTTATTTTTAGACAAAACTGCGTGGATTTTAGCCCGTTTGGAAAGCGTAGTGAACGACTTTGCTGGAAAGAGCTGAATAGAACGAGAATGCGTTAATTAGTGCTAATCACAAGTAAGCTATTGGATAATCTCTTTCGCTTATTTTTACGCCGTTTGATGTAATTTTGTGAAAATGATCCCTTTTGAATAGATTTATGATTTTCTTCCGCAAATTGTGATAATTAGAGCATACCTACGGACAGAAATTTCAGTTTTATGTTATTTCGTCAATTTTGATCTATTTTATCGGAAAAAAACCAGAGAAAATCACGAAAGAAAACAACTAAAATCTGTATCTGTAGTTATGCCTTAATTATCGAATAATCTCCAAGATATCGAATTAAGGTAGAAAGAAAACGAGTGAGTCAGACCTAGGAAGGACGATTGTCAGATACCCCTTGCGATCTACTCCCCAGTATATTTTGTTAACAAGTTTCTCTCTCCAATTTGTGATTAGCCAAAATTTTTACCAATGAGACGTGGTATCATAGCTATGAAATTGCTCGTGCGATCTACCCACTATAGTGTCTTTTCATCTGACGAAAGTGCTCCCTAGGTCCGCTTACATCCTCATATAGTAAATGTTTTTTTTTTTTTAAATTTTTAAGATGATGAAATAAGATCAGAGTCCAAATTTTCGAATTTTCTCGTTTGGCCTTACCTATTTATCATTCAAAAGTCATGTCATTTCGTTATTACCGACGGTTGTAAACTCATAAAATCGCCTCAGTGGGAGAAAGACTCCCTGTACCGACTTCTTGTTTTCAAAAATCATACAATCCTGCTTTCCTCACCTATGCTTAACCATAAGACAATATTTCAAACTTCAGCTTCAAAAGTGTTGCTCATACCAGGGCTGAGAGTTGTTTCTCTTCGCCTCTTAATTTTAAATTATCTCTGAATTTTCCCCTCTTGAAAAACGTTGTCGTTAAATTTATAGTCAGGCTACCTATTTCATTCACTTTCTAGTTCGAATTATGCCGTCTTCCTTTCAATTATTTTTGTCTATCTTAGGTTTGATTTTAAAAATGCATATTCTAAAAAAATACTTTAGCAACTTTTACAATATCGACTTTTTCAAGTACGATTAAACCTAAAATTTATATTGATCCACTATCACCTATATCAAGATCGGTAGATGGCAATCCTGCTGCCATACACAATTGCTCCGAAGTGCAGTTAAGTGTGAGTTAATTGCCCTAATTAAATATTTAACTACCCTTTAATTAGGATACGCTTGACTGTCTAAAAGCCTACTTCCAAGGATATAATTTGCTTGACAGCAATACTACTTTACCAGGAAGGAAAGATGATCCATTCCAGAAAATTCGGCTTGATACGAAAACTATGTGCTCGTAAGAATAGAATTTTAAAACCCTGAAAAATTGAATATTCCTAGAAATTTCCAAATTCTAAATGAATGTAAAAACAACGTGTTTAAAACGTGTTCGAATTATGTGAGCTATCTATTAATGTTGGCTAATTCCTTGGACGCTGATTATTATGTCGACCAAATTGGACTGATCGACTTCTATTGTAACCATGGGAGGGATTGTGAGTTATTTTTTGAATATATAATTTAAAATATCATACTCATTTAAATTTAATTGAAACTCAACGCTGTTATTTTATAATATAACCTTATGACTAAAATATAATAACTTGATTATATAAGACCTGATGTTAGCTATTAAAATATTTGATTATTTATAACTATAACTCATAATTTACTTTTAGTCATAACCTACTCCCAATGCCTAACAAAAATCGACGATAACGATTTAATCGACTCGATATTTTCTGAGTGTTCAGTTTTAGAAGTTGGTACTTGCGAGTAAGAAATTGGTTTTATTTGTTTTTTTTTAATTAAATTGAAATTTCATTTTTAGATCAGTAGCCCATACTTTAACTTGTGAAAGAGCGGTATTTCGAAGATCTTGTGGAGATAGTGGAGTTAATGCTTATTGTAGTTTACAAAAGTTCGTCTATTTTAGTTTTTTGAAGATAGGCACATTTTTCAGAATCCTCTTAACCATGAATGGTTGGGATAAATGCGAAGAAATGCCTTGTACGACGAACTCAAATAAAATTCCTGTATTTTTAGTGTTCTTCATAGTTTTGATCTATCAAATAATGACAATATTGTGATCTTAAAAGAATTGTGTAAATTATTTTTTATACAAATTCGAATTCGAAAATCTCCGATGCCATGACCATAATAAAGTCTAGTTTTACGGTAGCTGTCGCTTAATTTTTTAACTTGGAAATGCATATTTTACAGTTAGATACTTATCTCGATTTGATTACTATCAGTTGTAAAATGACGCATTTTCGGCGAAACTTGACATTATAGGAAAAAAATGTTTCGGCATAAAATAAACGCAAAAAATTTTAAATTACAGCTTTATTCAATGCCTAATTCCTCATCAAGTTTCAATTCAATTACACACCTGACAATGTTTGATGATTAGTGCGGAAAATGCGGAAATGTTAGGACGTTGCTCTTCGCTCGAGTTGATAATGTGGGAATCTTGATCCGAGGCCGTTCCGTTCGATCCCTCAGAGGATCGGTTTGGATCAGCTTGGAGATCGGCAGAAGTTTGCTCGGAGTGGTAGGCGTCTGTTTCTGGTGGTCTTCGTTCGATATCGCGGTCGCTGCCGATTGTGCAGACGCAGTGTTCAGCGACTAAAACATAAGACCGATTTTGAAAAATAGAAGACCCATAAAATTCATGGAAGACCCTTATATTAAGTTACACATAATCTTTTATAAATGAAGTTTATGCAATACCGCACGATCTCATGAGCGTAGTTTTTCTCTCTTTTGGAATTCTATTTAAAAAGGGCCGAAAGAATAGGCTCCGCTCATAAAACATTCAGTATTGCAGAAAGGCTACTTATTTATAAACCGCTAATAAAGGCATAAAGAATATATATGAAATTGTATAAAAGAATGATATAATTAAATGAAAAGTAAAAAATCAAGTATATCGGAAAATAAATACCTTTTCCTATTCCTCATTTCGGGTCGACTCCTTCGTCTCTTCGAGCTGCATGGCGACGGATCGACGAACAGTTGCACGGAGCGTGACACCAGCTCTTTTGTTGCTCCACTGAAAGGCGTCATGATTTTCCCTACGTTGAGCGACTTGACGGCTCCCGATTTCTTGATCTTGTCGAGCGTTAATACGTCGCTTTCCGGCGATGACTTCTTGCCGTCGTGCAACTTTCGAACACACATGGTAATAAAATCATTTGCAAATTTCTGCAGAGTGAAATTCAAATGGCGTCATTTTAAAATTGACATTATTTCCCGATATGACGTCATCCTATTTCTATCCGCTAGCGTCCGTCCAGATCTGCATCATCGCGGGTATCGCGACGTTCTGCTTCGCCGGATACGCGCTCTACTGCTACAACAAGAAGAAGAAGAAGAAGAAGAAGTAGGACGTAAGTGGGGGCGTCATCTAAATTTTATAAGGGCGTCAAAAAGGCGTTTTTTTAAGAACGACGACGGCGACGATTGTCCCCAGTCCGCCTACGCTGATCTCATTGGCGTCACCTACCAGCAAATGAGTAAGTTAAAAAAACGTAACTGAAAATCAATATTTATCGCTTTTCAGATCCAAACATTCGTTTCGGGCTGAAGAAGAAAAAAATAATCGCTAAAATTTAGCACCGTAAATTTTAGACTAATAACCACAATATCTTCGAGGAAAACAATCAAATTTCTTACTAAAAATTTATTCGAGATATTTTTTATTTTTTTTCGGGCAATTGAGGTAGTTTGATAAGGTTGAGGTTTTTCTTCGATAGCCTCTTGTAGAACGATCGTTTCGGTTTTCCATTTTTGTCGATGTTTAGAGATCGCTGAGTTTGGCATTTCGAAGGGGGCGGGGCTTTCGGTTCGGGGCCAATTTTCCAGAGCTCGTTTAGCGCGTCGAAATGGCCATGTTGTCCTTTTTCGCCTTGCCAATTCTCAGTGATTTGGATTCCGGTAGGTGGGGCCACTGCATTTCTAAATTTGTAATTTGAGCGCAGTTTTAACATCTTTTAGAAAGTTGTGTCTTTGGAATTTGAGAAAAATTATCATACATGTCTTCTAAGCTATTCTTGATTTGAAATGAGTGAAAATTTGGAAAACTCCAAGAACCTCTTTGGTGATACAGTAGTGGTTGCATGGTATAACAAGAGAAATGAAAATATTTAGATTTGAAATATGAATATGGTATTTTATTATATCATTTTATTGTCTGCGGTATATTAATACTACGTTTTTTCGGTATCTTATGAGCATGGTTTGCTCGAGTAAATAGGATTTCGTGCAATTATATACAAGGAGGTAAATGAGAATTACGCACCTCTTATTCTTAGAAAATTACATTCGATTTCTACTATGTAGGCAGGTTTTTCTTATGAAATTAAAATTCTTCGCGATTTTGTTTCTGGTTCCAGAACTTACCGATTTCGGTGTTTAATCCGATCGATATAGCGCTTAAATTGGACTCGGAAACATTCGACTGCCAGCAAAATTAGCACCATAAAGACATTTGCAGAGCTAAAGTTAAAAAATCAACACATTTAGACTCAATTGACCATTTATTTGGTAACATTTTCAGGTTGCCTTTAACTTTTTTTTTTAAAATTAATATAAAATATATCGTTTTGGGTAAGTAAATGATCCGTTCACAGGTTTTTTTTTACCGTTTTTCGCCCAGTCTAAGCTCATTATACTATGAGAAACTCAATCAGGCTTGAAAGATACGATTACCAGATTACTTAGACATTGGCAAACACTGGATTCAGGTTTTAGAGAAAATATTCATATTTATCTAAATAAAAAACTTACAAAGCTACAAGTGTATTAAATAAAGCTAGCAAGGTTTGTCCTGTAAAAGCTTCGCTACTACCATACATTACAGCGGCCACCAAATTAACGCACGCTATTAAAATGAACACTCCAGCGGAAACGGTTAACGACGTTAGGGCCTAAAATTATATTTATAAATCGCAAGAAAATCCCACTTGCTTCAATTTCAATATCAAAAGATTGGCATAGCCTTAGGTAAGCATTAATGATCTACGAAATTTTGCACGTTTTATCAAGAGACTGCGAATATCATATAAACTAAAAGTTTAAATGTTGGATGATCCAGTAAGTGCTTGAAATTTAAAGAGTTATAATCTTCTAACAACGAGCCTATTTTTACTATCTCTGACAGTGAATTCTTTGAAGAAAGATATGCTCTTGAAATAAAAAAAAACTTATCAGACACAACGCTTTCGAACCGTAGTTAACTCCGCATGAAGCGAGATAGTGCATATTTTCGAGAGACAAAAAGAAACTATGCTCTTTTACTCTCGCTCAATAAGGCACACTATCTCGTTTCATGCGGGGTTAACCGCGCGCGCGATTCGAAAACGTTGCAACTCCTGAAACCTATTTTTGGATATTAAAATGATTACCTCAAAAACCCGGAGATTTTCTGCAAGTTGAAACTTGACACTCAAAGAATATGAACTATTCCACTCCAACGGTTGAGCGGACAAACGTTTCAGCCGCTTTTGGTTATATCTTAGAATTAAAACGTAGAAAGTGACTGCAAACACCGTTACAGCCGCTCCAAAACCAAGTATGAAATATCGATGCTCACGGTATTTTTCTGAAGATATAAAGAGCTACAATAATTTATGCAGAATTATCGATTCATTATTTTTTATATGCTAGAAATGAGTTTTTGTCTTTCTAATCCTAGACATCGTTTTTGCTAGTTCGAAAATCTATTATATCTTCAATCTAAGCCCTCAAAATTTTTCTCAACTAGACATTAGCAATTAAATTTCGTTGCTATCACATGTCCTATTTAATTTCGTGCAAAAAGCTGCGGTTTAGAGAATGGAAATAGAATTTGTCTACACATAAAATATCATGATCTATCGTAATTTGAAAGTATAATAAACTCACTTAAATACGTTACCATATAAGTTAACAGCATAGAAATTACAGTAGCTGAGGTAACCAAAACCACAGAGATCCAAAGTCGCTTTTTCTTTTCATAATCTTTCAGATATAATGTCGCCATGCCTCTTTCTAAAAATAATCACTTTAAAAGTTTCCATAAAGTATAAAGCATAAAATACCTAAGACTATAGTGGGCAATAGGCAAAATACGTATCCAAAACTGAACAGCCGAATATCGCTAGCGAATAATAATAGGAAATCTCTACTTGGATCTTCTAAGATGTATAAATTAACATAAATTATTATTAAATTCTAGATACCGTATATTTTAAATACTCCCATTTCATAGAGATATATGATAACCCGACCTATCATAGATAGATAATAACTTATAATCAGGCAAATGATAATTATTCTCAGGTTAACGTGAAATAGCCCCGACTTTTGTAGGAATAAAATCGAATACCAAATAGTGGTAGCCGTAGTGAAGATGAATAGGAGTTCGAAAAACGCTAAATTTCAAATTTACTTATTTATTAAAATTAAAAACGAAAAATGAGTACCTATAACTCTTAGGGCGATATGTTTTGAATACCCGGTGCCTGGCGGTGAAAATAATATCACGAAAATCGTAGTGGTTTCATTATGTTCTTCGGATAAGCTATAGAGCATTTTAATGCTATAAAATAGCAAAAATCAATATTTAAATAGATCAAATATATAGTATAATGCTGAATGTATAATAGCACATAAACTGCAGAATGTCTTATTTGAAAGCTCAAATTCGGTTATGTAACCAGTTATTTTGCAAAGAAATCTTAGTTTGTAGAAACACGAAATGTCTTATTTCTAATGGGAGGCGGGATTCTAAGCGCCTGACTTAAGAACTTCAGATTTGCATTTTTCTGACTATCACATTTTTGTCCTCAATTTCCAATCCACCTGTTAGCCTAAACTCTAGAGAAATAGTACGTATCTTTAAGAGAACTTGGAAAATATTATCATCTCATAGAAAAAGGCGTGTAAAATTTCGTTCAAACCATAGAATTAGGTTTTTTTACTGTAATTACGCGAAAACTGGAAGTGTGTCATTTTCGTAACATATCGCAAATGTGCATACGTTCTAAATTTCAAGTGAAACTAAAAAATCTTCCTTTTTCTTAAATAATAACTCAACTTTAGGCTGAAATTATTTAATATTACTATAAACATCATTTTCTTCAAACCAATATCGCAATTACCTGAAGTTTTAATGGAGACAACGATATTTTCTAATTAGCGATTTCTGAACACTACTTTTGGGCCTCATGATGAAATCCAAGTCTATGAAAACAAATCAAGTGGAAGCCTTTGAAAATCACATGTCCTTAAAAATTATACCACATTTTAGTAGGATAAACTTTATTAAACATCGAAAATCCAACAGAAAACTTGACAAAAATCTCTAAAAATAGATAGAATCTAGCATTTTTATAAGATCATCATGAAAATCAAGGTTAAAATTGACAATAGATATGAGGATTTTTCCACGTTATTCCCTGATTTTTTGCTGCCAGCCGTCAAAATTTTCTTGCCGTCATTTTTATCGTCCGGTTCTGAATCCTTCAGCTCTTCGGAATCAGGCTTTTCCAATATAATTCCATCTGAAATTTGAATGCTTACAAAAATTCTTAGCTCAACTAAAATCCGAACCTGGAGTTGGTTTTTTGTCCTTCACAGTATTCGATCCACTCTCCCATTCGGCACTTTTGATATCCTCTTCATTCAATTCTTCTTCTATTTCCTTTTTCCCTTCTGCGCTCTCCTTTTGCATTCCCTCTTTCTCGGCCCCGCCCACTTGATTATCGATTTTTTCGTCTTTCATATCGATTTTCTCGGGTTCCTTGTCATCCTCAGACTGCGAATCTTGGTAATCCTTCACCGGAGGCAGTTTCGGAGCCTCTGGGTTGGTGTCTGAGTTTTGTTGGGCTTTTGAATCCTCCAAATCGGGTCTATCCGGTCCGGGAATAACGATTTCGCCATTTTCTGTGAGTTTTTCCTGCTCAATAGCCTTTTCAGCGCTGTTTCTGTCGATTTGACTGATCGTGTCAGATTCATCGGCCTCTTTGGTTCGTTCCAGAACTTCCAGACCGTCGTCGTCTGTCTTATTTTGATTAGAAGAGGTTCCAGATTTTTCCGAATCCTCAGATTTCGGCACCACTAGGGGCGAATCAGATACTTGTTCGGATTTTTTCTCGTCCGGATAGCCAACAGATATAATTCCGTCGGCTTTCTTAGACTTATCCAAGTCCGACTTCATAGATTCCTCATTCAGGAGATTGTTGAGTTCTTCTAAATTTAAATAAAGCATTTTTGTTATCTTAAATGAAAATATATTACGTTCATCCGAAATAATTGAGTTCTGAATGTCTTCCGCTCTGATGTTATAATATACGGGCTCGATGAGGTATTTGAATTCTGTAAATAGAGTTGAGAAAGTCACATTTTCGTGATAATTACATATTCTGAATCGTTGATTGCATGTATTAAACTCGAGATTTAATAAAAGTATTGGATTTTTTTTAAATAAAAAAAATTATTAAATTAAAAATACCATTAACAATTTGACCGCCTTCGTCTACAGGCACTAGAACTTTGTCATCACCAACGATCAGACCTATTCTTTTGTCGTCTAATTCAATTTCTTCCTGAATATTTAAATGTAAAATTTTGTAAATTAAAACATACATCTTCCTCAGGTAACTTGGGTAATTCAGTTTCTCTCTCGACGATAGACTTTAGTATTGAGCCATCCTTCAAATACCTACGTTCCACTACATCATAGTTATCTTAATTTGGTAATTAAATATGGTTAATTTAAAAAATTAAAAGTAATTAAAAGTTAATTACCATCTCTCCTATGTCTATGACGCTTATGCGCGATATGACGACATTCTAAATTGATATGTTTTAGATTAAATAACGTAAGATGAAATATGCAGGTCTGATAATGACTATATAATCAAGATGTAAGGTGCAATTTTGATATTTCAGATTGCATTTTAAGTTTAAATTTCCGATTTAAAACGACAAACTAGACTATATAATGAAGGCTTGGTTTGTCAGAATTTCGAATTTCATATGCAAAATGTAGATAATTTCGTGCTGAATGTGTTTAAATTCAAATAAAATTAAAATATCTACGACCAAATAAAATAGTAATTTCAATAATTAAAACCTGCACTAATGAGCAGATATACGATTAGGGCCCCGCAAATGAATTGATTGGCGGTGAAAAATCGGGGCATCAAAATGATTGGGAGACACCTTCAAATTGGGCAGTTGAAAATCGACAAACGACTCTTTGGCACTAGTCATATTATTGCCTGTCACAAAGCATTCGACAAAGACAAACCGAGCAAGAATAGAGGGAAGGAGTTGATAAATAAAAATGATAACGACGAAAGAAATCGTGGGTTGATGAGTAGACAAAATATAGGAGAGATCAAATACTTTGAATATAATTTGATTCACGATCCATAAGTATTTTATTCAATTAAGCATGCTGATATATTGTAGATGATCGATAAAACTTGAGACGAAATAAATAGTGCAAAAATTCGAATATGCAAAATGTGCATTGCGTATGTGCACAAATAGTCGTCACATTATATCTATATATTATAGTTTACTCATTAAAGCGATAAATTGTCGTAAGGTTTGCTGCAGACAACGCGCTGCTAATTTCTGCGCATCAAAATTGCGTGTTTCATTTCTCTTTGTCCCAAGTTATCGGCCATTAACAATATCATAAAATATATATATAACTTGAATCATAAAGAGAAAAAAAACTGGATTGGTGAATAGGCAAAATCGAAACATACTCACTATCAGTGCCCGAACAGGAAACTCGGAACCGTCCGAAACCTTCCTATAGGAACTTTCTTCCTGTCGAGAGATTCTCATAGGAAAAGTTCCGGGAGTTTCGTGGATCCGGGCACAGAATATTAAACATAGAATTTATGAACATACATATATATACTTAGTTATATAAATAAATTTATTAAATATGATGACATATCATAAACAAATATTTAATGACGAAGCAATATAAAATAGTGGATTGATAGCTGAACAAAATTAAAAGATACTTCGAAGATAAATACTTGAAGTTACTAACAATAATGGGCAGAATATTTGGTTTAGGTATATATCTGAATTTGAAGATTTAGAATAACAAATTTTGATCGGGAAAATAATGCCATTAGCAACTGATAACCTGACTTTGTAATAAAGCGGATAAAACGCTTGGATATATGAAGATGGATTGCATCATGTAAAAAAGTAGGTAATCATTTAGATTGACAAATGTGTGTTCGACTAGAGTGTGGATCAAGTTTGTATGTTTATGATTTATAATGACCCGTTCGTTTTATAAATAATTGTTTATTTTTGTATTTTTCAATGAAAGTGATAATATAATTGTATCTATTTCTCGTACAATAATCGTATATTTTCGGATATATGACATTATCCCGATCAATTAGTGAGAGAAACAACATGGAATCAATAGAGAACGTTGTAAAGCTATCAAAGAATTATTAATATCGAATCATTTGGCAACTTGGAAAACGCGAGACAATGAGAAATAGTGTGGGAAAAGAAAGCCTGTCATCCCCATACCCTAGCCTAATCCTATACTATTCCGTTCTATGCCTCGCGGTTATCAAATAGTCAATAATTTGAACAAATTAAATCGTATAATTAATCTTACTCGATGATGGATGAGAAAAACGCGAAATAGTTCGCTACCGCAATGCAAAAATAAGTGAAAATGCGCGCATTAATTTGGAAAATCAATGAAGAATTAGATTAATCTGAGAATCAATCATTTAGTTTGCGAAAAACGAAAAATAGTATGAAAATTAAGGCCTCTCAATACCGTTTCAAAGTATATACAGGCAAGGTTGGGATGTCAAAATTCATTTTTTTCAGGAAGTATACTATTCGGACACCCTCTAATTAACATAAATATGATAAGTATATAAATTAAAAATCAGAACAAAATGAAAATAATGAAAACAAGATAATTTCTATGACATTCATCGATAGATTTGGGTATATTTTGCTATGTTGGGCTATATGATGATGATAATCCGACGCTGGAAGTTGTCGATCCAATATAAGATATAAGCTTCGTCATTATCGAATGCCCTCTTATCCGTAATCACGAATAATGGATTGGAAGTCGGCTACGATATTTCTCAGCAACATTCAAATATACCAGATCGACAAACTTTCAACGCTTGACGATGATGATGAAATAATTTAGTCACATTCCCTGTTACTTTTTGCTATTCTTCTTCTTGTTGCCTTTTATGGAGGTGATGAAAGGGATTCTGAGGAAGTGACTGAACGAGTGATCCACAGAGGCGGAGCGTGCGGATCTGAAAATGGGCGACGCTTAGTTCAGGTATATTAATTTTGAGGTATATTTGTATTTTGAAACAATCCTGTCTTTAACATATATAGCTAACTTATCGAATATGGATACTTAGACATTAATTTTCTTTTGATCTATTATTGTGTTTTTTCAAAAATATATTTGAACTCATTATTTTCTATTATCCCAGCTATTAAATCCAGAATTTCTGCATGGTCTTCCATATTTCAAATTTCGTATTGTGTCGTTTTTATGACACAACGCTATTCCATGGTTTTTATTATGAAATAAATATCATTGCGCAAAGTCGTTAAGTGCGAAAGTCGAGAAACGCAAAAAAGCAAACACGCATATGAATTTATGGGGGTAAGTTTGTGAGTCATAAGTGATCATATACGGAAGATCAATATCGAATTCAGGTCCTCAAATATTTTGCGCTAAATAATATCTGAGTGAAAAGCCTTATGCTTCATAATATGAAGATCAGCTTTAAATTTGAACCCACATATTCAATGCCGTATAAAATTTGGGTAAAATATCCTATGCTTTACATGAAGATCATCTTTTAGCACTTACTTAGTTTCGACATTATCGACTAAATAGGCAGGATCGAGGGATTCGGCTCGGTGCGGCGAAACAAGCGAGTACGTGGAGCTGTACATCGATTTATCTGAAATATTTCAATTTAATATATCATTTTTAATGTCGAATCCTTTGTTGATCTTTAAAAGATGACATTTTCAGGCAGTGAATATTAAATCACGATTTTCTACGCAAATAAAGTGCGTGTATGAGTAAGCGCACCTACGTCAAAATGCAAATATTATTATTGATTGGGAGAGAATGTTGATATCCAAAAAATTACACGATATTCGTCTTTCGTCTCTCGTTTCTCTTCCACACGACTCACTATTTCGTGTCCAAGTTTGCTTCATAATTGCTACTGCACGAATATACCGATTTTGCTCACCAATCAACGATACACATGAAATATGCGCGCGGAATTTTTAAACTATTCCCAAAAATCATTATCGATTTTCCGATTTAAGCACATGTGTGATATTATCATACGTCGAAAAGACACCACTCGCATAAATAAGTCTAGAGGCGCCAAAATTCATGCTATTTTCTGATAAAAATTAAAGCTAACAATTCATACTTAAGAAGATTTAACGAGATAACACGAAATTGAAAGTGTGTTAAACAGCGTGATACTATTCCTTGAAAGTTTATGCCGAAATGTTATTGACTAAGATTGGGGAGATATTTCGAGCATCGAAATAACAAGTGCTCGATGATCACAGGAGTTAATAATATATATATATGAAGGCACCAAAATATCTTCGCGCTATTTTACCAGTAATTTAAGTAAATGGCGTTGTTCTCAATTATCAATAAAAATCGACATACGAAGGCTATGCAATTTATATTATAACAATTTGCGTTGTATTTAACCCCATAATTTGCGTAAATCACGTTGTTAATTCGTCTCGCTCACCGGGCTCACCTCGAACGTTAAGTTTCTCGAGTTCCGAGTCGAGGGTTTTATACTGATCCGCAACGGGTGATTGAATTTCGATCTCGATCTTCTGGGCGAACGATCTCAGCAACAATTCCTCCCACAGCTTGTTCGGTTCGGGAATCTGAAAATGTCAAAAGTTTCCAAAGCTAGGAAAGGTTGCCGAAACTTGAAAGAAGTTGCTGAAATCTAGCAAAAAATTACTTCGCTATTTTCACCGTCCGTAACTCTCCGACCATCCTCCAAATATTGGATCTTCTTTTTATGTGACGTAAATAAAGGCCGATACGATGGAGTGCGTTTAGCAGAATTATGACGAGACGGAGTCGCAGTGGCTGAAAACCATCGACATTTTTCGTGGGAGCTGAGCATTCAATTGATACCATGTGATTCAGAAGTGGCCCTTATCCGGACGGACTCTTGTTTTTTGGGCGCGGAAGCGTAAAAGTCGATAGGACTATCGCACGGCACATTTACCATACCAATCATTTTCTGAAAATATTTCAATTTTAGCCTAAAAATCGAATTAACTGATACTATGAGCAAGAATGTCGACTTAAAACGGAATAATTAGATATAAAATTTGTCAGAAGTTCAAATTCCAGCTTTTACGATTGAAGGAAATAACGCGTTAAAGGTAATAAAATAGGGTGAATAACATCAGATTCAACTTAGAATCACTACCGTTCAATAAGAATCAAAGAAAGTGGTCCTAATTTGGCGGGTCTTATCTTCCGAGCATTTTCCTATTGTGTGTGCGTCTTAGAAACGTTAGAGCCATCTCTAATTTAAGCACTCTACACGTCTCTGGCGCTCGGAACTATAAGTTCTAGGGAGAAGAGTGAATTGGAAATATCTATTATCATCACTTAAAACACTAGCACGTAAAAAAGTGGGCGTGTCTATTTTGCCGATAACCGCTTGGCGACGGAACTTATAGGCGAAAAAATAATTGTTGTGACGCAATAGCCTTATCACCGAAATATAAAATTACGTATGTGCTATGAAGATTTACGAGCACACATATCCTGGTTTATATAGACGTGTGATCCCTGAAATGGCCCGAAAAGTTTAGGGCGGGACTAACTTGGTCCAGAAAGATTTGCAGCACAGAATTTCGTAATAATAAGCGCGTGCAGAAGATTCGAATAGAGGGGTTTTGAGATGAATTGACAAAAACCGAGTTGAAATGGGTCGAAAAGGTGTGATAATCTAAGCCGCTTAAGCGCATTCAATACTCAGGCCCCGCTCACTTTCGCCCTATGGGAAAGAATAACACGTCAACTGACGCGAAAACACAGACTTTTCGGGTTACGCGATGACTAAAATAAACATTCGAAAGTCAATTTTCGACCTAAACGCGATTATTCACCATTTTGCACTCTGAACTTTGTCCAAATATGCGACGGTTCTAGCCAAATTTAGAAATAATCAAAGTGCATGGTTAAGTGAACAAGAACTAGATATAAAAATGATTCGAATAAAGGATTCGTGGTTTATGAAAGAACAGGAAAGACGTGATCTGAATGTTGACTGCGAGAAAATCGAGTAATAACAACCAAATATAATTGCCGTGAAAACATTTATACGGTCCACCTTCGCGACAGAAAATTGTGAAATTTTGAAAATAAGTAATGATAATCGGCAGAAATTTGCCAAAATTTCGTGATGATCGCTTAAATTTTTATGCGTGAAGAGGGTTTAAAAACTTTGATGCAGTAATGCCGATATTTATATCGTTAACCGATAAGAGGGGCCCTTTGAATATTGGCCATTAAAATGTGTGCGCGTCTTGTGCAAAAAAGGTAGAGTCATAAAACATTGCCTATACTTAAACATAGTAAACGTTAGAGACGCAGATCTTAGAAAAGCGCACATTAAATTGCAGGCATTCGAACGATGCGACAAATGTTTTGATTTTAGTTTCCCCCGAGTCCTTCGTCACGCTGGTGAGTTTTTTTCTCCGTACTGTGTACGTCAATGCGTAGTAAATGTGACAATATTAGGCGTAAAATTACGATGTTACGACAAAATTTCGATGAAATGTTATGTGTAGGAGGTAGGAATGGATCTAAGCAAATTTAAATATGTGGGCTTTTGTTACCATATGACAGAATTTGTCAATGAAACAGGAAATAGGAAAAAACTGATCTTCACTGTTATATGACGCAGGATGAAGAAAAAGTAAATTTGATAATAATTTAATTCATTTAGAGAAAAAATAATTGGCCTTAATTAGGAAATGACGCAAATTGGAAAAAATTGATAAATAAATTCCATCGCATACAGAGCGTATCGGATCATTGCTTAGACCGTTAAATTGAAGCGACTGTTTTTAACCACCGAGTGCAATACCCATTCACATGATTTGACCATAATATCAGTGGGGGGAAAGTGAAAGCGACAATTGAGACTTTCCGAGGCAAAAATTGCATCGTCATAATTCCCAATCCCGGTTTTTGCCGATAATTGATGTACGAAATATGAAAATAGGCATCATTTATGATAATCTAAAAATACATTATAAAATGAAGACTTATCATTCGAAATTATTGTTTTATAATAATTCATCAAAATAAATGTAATTTCTGCTGTAAAGTTTCTTATTTTAAGAATATATGTGGGTATAAAACGTGAAAAAAAACTCGTAGACTGTAGGGTTTATGACGAAAACCGATCAAATAGATATGATGGATCTGAGAAATACAGGCTCAAATGATGCAATAATTTTGCAGAGCGAAAATAAATAGCACTCGAATGTAAGAGAGCAAAAGTAAAAAGTAAAAGACAAAATGCAATTTACGTAGTAGTGGGGCGCCGCGAGGTTCCTATGCGTCTTTAGCATTTATAATGTTTAAAGATACACTTTGAGGCAAACTCTACTCCATGTAATGTAATACATCGAACAAAACAAATAATGTGAGTATTGTAAAGAATGCGTACAAATGAAAAGCGAATCAGACAATGCAGAAGGTTCGGTGGTTAAATTTAAGCCTAACACATTTTTGCATCACGATAATCGACCCATTCCATTAATTTAAGCGAGCAAAAATGTCGATTTCAAAACGCTAAAATCGTTAACAATGGGGTTAAATTTAAGCCGAAGTGAATTATCAAAGTGCATCATTTAATCATTTAATTTTCGAGTTAAGCATTAGTGGCACCATACCATATGTGTAATATGAAGTAATATGATCTTTCTAGAAAAAAAATATCATTCGACCCAATTTGATAGAGAATTATCTAGCATAATCTCAGAACTTTTGAGAAAGTCACACAACTTTTATAGTTTATAATGGCTATTTTCGTAATAACTACCCGGAAATCATCATTTTCAAAGGCCAAATAGTAGTCTGTGGTTTAACCATTGGCTAGAAATTGACGAGAATTTCGAAATGTTTTCGTAGCACTCCGAAAAAAGATAGTCTTGTAAGAGGAAACTGTTAGCATTTTCTCTAGATTGTTCTATGATATATCATGTGTTAATTTGAAAATTTTATTCTTTTACGTATTTACATGTACAACAAATCTGGACCTGGATATTATATCAAATCAGATGATTTAGATTTATCCTATCGCGTTCATCATGTCTGGTGTATCGTCTGGTTTTGCAAGTCCTAATGATTTGGGTAAATATTAGGGGAAAAAGAGCGAACTCAAAGAATGAAAACTGACGTGTGGGTTGGTGGGGTTCACTCGTTTGCACGACTCATGAACACAAGTCCATTCTTCTTCTGCAGGACTACTTTTCCTGACTCATAGATCCAGAAATTGTGGAAAGTCGAACAACTAACAACAAAGTTGTACACTAGAATGTATACGAGTCCTAAAGTTACTCTGTATTTGTATGTTTAGAAGCACTTATTTTAGCGATGATTCATAGTGCCAGCCAAGGTCGGGCAGAGTAATAAGAAAGGAATGCTATTTGTACTCCGATTTTTATGGAAGCTGTAAATGTTTCCTGGAAAACTTTGGCATTTGAAAATCAACGACAAAATTATGTAATGAGATTAAGAAATTTTGCACGAATATTTGCAAAAAGGTGATAATTTGATATTTTCGAATGCTTGGAAAAAATGATATCATTTCCGATATATTCACTGATAAAGCGACACATATTCTGAGTCAATATCATTCATTTTTGAAAAAAAAACGTATAAAATTGAAATATCAATAAATTATAATGGAAAAAGAGAAATGAAAAGCAGAAAATAGGATTTAAATTATCAGTGATATCAGGATTCCGGAAGCTAAAATAGTGCAACTTACCGGCGCCCTTTTGGGGAGTACTGATGCGATGAGGTCCAGCTAAATCTCAATTCCCATAAATTTTGCCATATTCCTAATTTTTTTTTTCGAAACCATCAAAAATCTCCTTCCCATGTTTTTAAATTTCAATATTTTGCAGGACATCTCCCGAAAATTTCGTTTCTTTTCATCTCTCACTATTTTTCGCGGATTTTGCGGATAAATTCGGGTATTTTGAGAGATGGTAGAAAAATAGGAGAGTTTAGAGAAAAATCAGAAATCTCTTCTTCTGACGCCTCTAATTGACTGCACATGTGTGCTATATCTCCGGCGCTCTTTTTCTTTCGTTACACTTTATCCTTAGTCTTTCTCTCCGTTTTTCTTTCTTTTCTTCCACTTTTTCTTACCAAACTCTTCCTCTCTCTCCCCGACTAGCATATCCTTTTCACAACTCTCTGCAAAAGCTCAAGATTTCCCCTTCCCGATCATCACAATTTATTCCCACTCATTATATCAGCGCACACGTTATTTCACTATCAAAATATCGGGTTCGCGCGACCGCGTTGCGTCGTGACGCCGTGTCGCGGTTCCGCTAATTTGAATGAAGCGCCAAAATGTCCGAACGCTAGCGCTCATCGTCTGTACGCTGACCTATCTTCTCGTTGGGGCGGCGGTATTTGATGCGCTAGAATCGGAGAATGAGTTGCAACAGGTATTTTTGTTTAAATCTTTCCAACTTTAAACAGTTTTCGCCGGATTTTTCATCGGTTTTCAAGTCGAGTTTAGTATCAAAATGGTCCTCAGACGAAACTCTACAAAACGATACTAAATGGTGCATTTTGAATTGATTTTGCTTAAGTTATGCCGTTTTGAAATTAAAGGTCGAACAATTTGAAAATGGTACAAATGCAAGTATATCCTTAGAGTTTATTGCGCCATAAAAATCACAAATCTTGAATCAATCCTGGCGATTTTTCTTCGGCACTCTTAGGTGTAATTTTTCAAACAACGGCTGCAGCTGAAAGGCTCACACTCGTCAATGAAATACAGAAGCCGAAAATCTGGAAATAGTCTGAGAAATTGAGAGAGAAAAAGAGCAAAATCGACGAGAAATAGTGCGGTAATTGACAAAGTGATAAATCCGCAGGCAATTTGTAGCTTAAACAAGCAGATCTTCATGTATAGCATCTCAAATTACGAACAAATTTGTGTATTGCTTAGACAGGAAATGACGAAATTCGGACGTCAATAATAAATTCAAAAATCGATATTTCTAATTCTTTGAATGCACCATAATAAATTCAAATTTAGTGCCAATATATTCACCATTTTATGACGGAGACAATGATGCTAAATTTAATAATTTTAGAATTGATAAGCGCTTTTAAAATATATGCTAATTTTCAGAGAGCCCTAGTGGAGAAAATCCGAGAGAGACTGAAAACCACGTATAACATGAGCGACTCGGATTATGAGGTGCTTGAAGCTACGATCGTCAAAAGCGTCCCTCATAAAGCCGGCTATCAATGGAAATTCAGTGGAGCGTTTTATTTCGCTACTACCGTCATAACAACTATAGGTAAAAGTGAAATTTAATTTGAAGTAATTTATAATTTAAGTTAATTTATAAAGATATGATCTTCATTAAAAGTAATGCAAATTTCAAAGCCTGTCGAGGCTATAAATGTAAATATTATATATTGATCCTTACAGGATACGGTCACTCAACACCCTTTACTACAGGAGGAAAAACGTTCTGTATGTTCTACGCCTTAGCTGGAATCCCATTAGGATTAGTCATGTTCCAAAGTATCGGTAGGTTTTTTTCTTCAAAAATTTCAAATTTCTTGATTTTAGGCGAACGTATGAACACTTTTGCTGCCAAGCTATTGAAGTTCGCTAAGAGGGTAAGTATTTAGTTCTGATTTTTTTAAATTTCATATATGCCCTAAAGTCTAGATATATTCTTCTAAGCTATTAAACTTAGTAAATGTTCCTCGAAAAAATATTTAATAGTTAAAATATCTGTTATATTGGATTTATAAATTAGATAAACCATAATAATAGAACCTGAAAAAAATAAAAATCCATCGTCCTTCGGGCGGGGAGGGGGTGGTTAAAAGTATTTGAATTTTTTAGAACCTCGGCCGAAAGAAGGAAGACGTGACCCCAATGGACCTAATCTGGGTCGCATCCGGATTAGGAACTTCTTTGATTATGGGCGGGGCTTTGGTATTTCACCACTACGAGAGATGGTCCTACTTCGATAGTTTATACTATTGCTTCACGACGTTGACGACTATCGGTAATCCTAAAACCTGTTCCATTATTTCAACTTACAAACAGATCAAATATTGTCGATGACCGATAACTTGAGACAAAATCAACGATGCGCACAAATTCGAATATGCAAAATGTGCACTGCGTATGTACAAATAGTCGTCGAACTCATTCCTTGAATCAATGAAATCTTGTTCATTCATTTATAAACAACGCGCTATAATTTCCATGCATCAAAATTTTCGTCCTTTTTATTGCTTCAAATTATCGGCCATTGGCAATATGAGAAATATTTGCACTGTAAAAAATTCAATGTAACATTTGGAAAATTAATTACTATGTTTTAATATTCAACTCTGAATATAAGATGTAGAGGGCTTATATATTTACAATATAAATTCATATTTGTTCAAATCAGTTATCTTCAATAAAGAATAGCAAATATTAGCTTCTAAGATCTCGCATTTTCTTATTATTGAATAATATTGAGCCTTCTATTTCCAGGCTTCGGCGATTTTGTAGCTCTTCAACAGGGCGGTGCGTTACAAGGCCAGCCAGAATACGTTGTATTTTCGCTGGTTTTCATCCTATTCGGTTTGACGGTGATTTCCGCTGCGATGAACTTATTGGTTCTAAGATTCCTGACGATGAATACGGAAGACGAGCGGAGGGATGAACAGTATGTGTTGAAGTTTAAGAATAATAGACTTAAATAGATGATACCCAGACCTAGGGAAACTTTCGTCAGGTAAAATTAACTATAGAGGGTAGGTCGCAAAGGGTTTTTGACGATCGTCCTCCCTTAGGTCTGAAGACACCTAAACAAACTAGAGAATCATCTACAGTCCATTTTAAAATGTTGGGATCCTGCTAAATTAAAATTCACTTTTCAGGGAGGCCCTCTTGGCGAAGAAGGGTCTAGTTCGAGTAGGAGGCTCAGATGATGAATATGACGACGATTTTAACGCTGATAATATATCGGTGATTAAATTTCGATTTTCGATTAAACGATAAAATACTTATTTTTAGTTAATTTTCGTGGTTAAATGATAAGAATCTTAGGTTTGTTCCTGCTCATGTTATCAGCTACAGTACCCCGATCTTCGTCATAGGCAATCAAGACTGAAATCGGTGGCAGGATTTAACCGCAAATCACTACTATCAAAACCCGGCGCTAGCAGGTGATTGTTAAGTCTCAGAAATTAGTTTTGGAAACCTTCTTAGGTTTCCAAAAATTGCAACATTTCCGAAATTTCATGAAGATCTTTTTTTAATTTTTATACCTTCAGATTGGCCTTTCATAGCCACGCATCGCCACCGCACCACTCGAAATTTCACAAATCCACGGGATTCCAAAAATAGCCTTCGAATTGAACTCATTTTTAGACTTTTACAAATTTTTATGGTCATATATTTACGGGTTTCTGTGCGTTTTGCATTTACTTTAAGCTTGAATAAAATGTTTTTTCAATAGATGGCCTAAATTTTTGCATTTTTTCGACCCCAGTATATAAAATTTGTGGTTTGACCAAATTTAGGGTGGATGGAACCGCGACGTTTCAGTGGAAATGAGGGATAAATATTCTTCCTTCCTCTGCATCTCTGCCATTTAGTAAGTAAATGATAGAGTAAGGGGAAGAGTGCTCCTGGAGCCCTTGACTATTCTGGGGAGCAAGAGAGTGCTCTCTAGCTTTGTCTGACTTCTTTTTCTCTCAAACTCCAATACTATTTTCCCTTGTTATTTTTCTTTAGTTTTCTGCCAAAGACGACCTAAATCGATAGGCATGCACGGCTTCATGCTCCTCTTTCTTTTCTCTCTTCTCTCTCCCATTCTCTCTCGAGCTTTAATTATATCTTCTACACTTAACCTTATATCGGCGAAAGCATCTTGGTTTAAATCCTTTTAACAGTCTTTTCTACTAAAAAACAAAAACATTCTAAATTTATATCTTCACCAGGTTTACATTGAAGTTCAACAGAACTTCATTGGTTATATTTTAAATGCTTATAAATTTCATAATATTTATTTTTAATTTTAGGGCCCCGAAAACTTCGGGTAATCATGCCTCAAGAGGGTGAATTGATCACTCCGACGTCTTCTGGTCCGCAAAGGGGCGTCGTGAACGAAGGCGCGGATTGCGCGGACCCACCTGATAGCTTATACTCGCATGAAAGTGGCGGAGTGGAAAGACCTTGGTGGCAGAGGTAGTTTTTTCTTATCTTGATAAGCTGACCTTGATTTAAAATTCGTCATTTCTATTCACCTTTCTATGAATTATTATATACCATAGAAAAGCTGATCTTCACCATTTCAGACGCCTATTCGTCCAAGAGCCCACCCTATTCGGACCTTGGGATGGCGTTTTTACCACCGTGATGCTGAACATTTTTGGAGTCATCGTATTTCTGCGAATGGGGTGGATAGTGGTGAATTTTTGTAATTTTACAAGGGCAATTGAGAAATGACCGGGAATTATGCGTGAAGATGTGAGCTATCTTTTTCACACTATTTCTCCCTGCTTCCCTTCCCTCGCCTATCCCTAACTATAGCGCGCACGTCATCACGTCATTTCAACAATTGCCTTTAAAAGTACGATGATACAGTAATTTAAAAGCATAAATTTCAGGGAACCGCCGGAGTGGCTAATTCAATTTTGCTGTTGATAATTTGCGCTTCGCTAGCTCTGATTAGTGTATTTTCGGCAATAGGAATAGTGGAAAGGTGCCAAATTCAGGTGCGCAATTTAAATATGCTTTGAAATTGGCCCACTTCTTAAGACACGGCCTTATGTTCTTTATGGCTAGGCTTTAGCCCCGCCCATCTGCAATCTTACTGCGCCGCTGTGTATCTCCGTGCAATCGCGCAACAGATTTTGGCAATTGAGCGAGATCATTCCTCGTTTTCATTAATTCACATTTTGAACGATCATTCATTTCCTCTCCATTTTCAAAGGCATTTCTTTTCTTCGAGCGTAATCACAGAACTCTACGAAAGCGTAGAATTTATAAGGCCGTGAAGAAAGGTCGAGTTCTCAATCTACTTTCTAGAAAAAGCATAGATATTTTTAGAACGGTGGCATCTATTTCCTGATATCTCATGTTTTGGGAAGCCGTATGGGAGGTGCTGTAGGTCTGATCTACGCTCTGGGTCAGGTACAGGAAAAATCGATGATGACCCGAAAATTTGATGAGTATTCTAATTTTAGGCGGTAGCTACAGGGCTAGTAGCGGTGGGTTTTGGGGAATCTGTAGCGCATTTGCTAGGCACCGAAAGTCGAGCCATGGTCAAGGCCGTCGCGATTATAACGATCATAGTTTTGACAGGTATTTCAAAATTCGAGTTTTTGGAAAGGTCACCCTTTAGAGTTCTTATCAATCAATACAAATCTATTTTCAAAGTGAATAATACTTGAAACAAAAAAACCTCTAAAAATTTTATCGATTTTTTGAAAGTCCAGTATTTCAGCGGTAAACACGGCTGGTGTATCGTGGGTAGTCCGACTACAAATTTTGCTACTATTCTGTCTCGGTTTAGCGGTACTGGACTTTGTACTCGGCGCTCTTTTTACTTCAAATCCAGGTAAGAACAAATTTCAATTTCATCTTTCTAGCCGGAAATTCTCTCGCCGTCTTCTGAAGATATAGCTAACATTTTAAATTTAAAACTAAAATTAAATTTAGGCCAAGATATACATTTTAGAAGGATTACAGTATTTGTTTTGCAGATGAGCACGTATTCCGATGGAGTATGCAAAGACTGCGTGAAAACGAACAGCCCAATTATTTCCCCGTAAATTGCACTCAATTCAACAATCAGACCACCACCGTACTGCCTGCATCATCGTTTTTCACCGTCTTCGGCGTTTTTTTCGCGAATTTTCTGGGAGTTTTGGCAGGTCTGAGAATTTTCAACACATTTTAAAATTATGTGACAATTCATAAAAGTAGTGAAACTTTGTTAACATTTATAACTGTTCTCACTTCTTTTATTCTATAATAATTAAAATTAAAAAAAAGAAATGAAAAATTTCAGGAGTGAACATGTCGGGAGACTTGAAAAATCCCCACGAAAGTATACCTCTCGGCGAAATTTCCGCGGTTGGCGTGAGGTAGGTCCAGAAGAACATTTTGGGATCGTTTAAAAGACCCAATTTTAGCTCCACGATATGCTTCATTTTCATCATGATTTTGGGATCGACATGCCAAAGAATGGCGCTTCTTTGTGATAATATGATATCGGAGAAGGTGGGTTTTACAACAATTTCAAAAGGGTAGAAATTTTTATCGTTAATTGGAGAGCAAATTCGATATATTCACTCCGCAGAAATTCGAAATCGAATTGGAGGAGCGAAATAGTGAGTCGCGTAGAAGAGAAACGAGAGGGACGAGTAGCGTGTAATTAAAAAAATATTCGACATATTCTCTCTCCCAGCCAGTAATATAAATGAAAAATGATTTAGGTCGCCCTAACCGGGATTTTCTTCCTGCTAGGTCTCTACATCTGTTCCCTGTCATCGACCATCGGCTCCCTGCTTGGTACACCTAGGGTTCTACAAGGAATCGCAGCCGATGGTATCATTCCAAGTCTAAGGCCGCTGGCTCAGGGGGTGAGAGGTTTAGAAAGTTTGCGCATCTCTTATACTTTGATACTCTGAATATTTTAAGTTATTATTATGATGAAAAAGTTGATCTTCATCAAGTTTCATCGAACAATTTCAGGTTGGACCCAATGACAATCCACTTTTCGCTTGCTACGTCCTAATGGGAGTGGCTAGCGTCTTCGTGTTATTGGGAGATTTAAACCGATTGGCTATCCTATCAACAATGCCATTTTTGATCACCTACGCATTTGTCAACTATTCGTACGTTTCCCTAGCGATGAGTTACGATTTGGCGCATGTCAGCGAGGCGGCGTGAGTATTTTTTAATTCGTAATTTTGAATAATAACGTTTTTTCTTCAAAAATATATATAATTTTAACCTTTATAAATAAACTATAAAGCCTAAATTTTGAATGTTCTTAAAATGTCACTATTTTAACTACGATTTTCTTCACTAAAATACACGACTTTTATAACGCCCTAAATAATATCGTTATTTACAATTCTAATGATTTCCTTCTAAAAATTACAATTTTTACAGACCGTACTCTAAATTGGTGATGTTTTCTAAAATTTAGAGCTCCGAATCTGCCGACATATGGATCAACGCCCAAGGGTGACTTGGATGAACTATTCCCGGAGAGACGAACCGTGACGATAGAATCTGGAGCTCAGGACATCGTGGGTCAGCCCGCCACTTGGTGGTCCATGTTCAGCAATCGATATATCGCCTTCGTTGGGGTAGCCTTGTTTATTTCTATTTAAACTTAGACATTAGGAGCTCAACTATAACAATAAGAAATTGTAAATAAGATCATGTGCTAATTTGAAAAATGCTTAATTCAGGAGCCAAATTATTTTTTTAAGAAAATTGAAAAATTATTTAATTTTAAATTTTATTCAAGTCGTTTTCTTTTAGAATTGAAAATTAGTCTCCATTAAGCGATTTGAAATGTTAAAGTTTATCTAAGTTTTTAAAGTAAAATTTGAAACATTTACTTTGAACTTTTTTAATATTTAATTTAGTTCTTGGTAAACCTATTAATTCTCTTCCTGATCCACTTTTGGTTTGCGGTAATTCACTTCGCCGCATTAATAGCCCTCTACTATTACATCGGAAGAGTATGTCCCTCCTGTAGTCCAGGTATATTAGAATTACCGTAATCCTTTTAAAACTATCATAATTTTAGGAGTCTCAACATTTTCCATCCCTCATATGTTTAGAACTGCATTTTCGAATGTTGAGAATATCGGGGCGAGTTCTGGAACTCAATGCGTTTTACCGACGGTAAGGGATTTCATATATCCGAGGATTTTCTCATATATCTGCAATTTCATGTATTCCTATTTTAGACATCACTATCATCCGACGTCACCACAGCCCAGCAGAACTTGGAAAATTCAGACTACCAACAGAGAAAGCCCTACCATCATGCTGAACACGTTACAAATCAATTTGATTAAAAAATCGATATTTTCAAATACCCTTATCACTGACATATATCTCATCTTTATCACTGCTAATATTACCCTATTGGTCTTTTTCGGCGTCTATTTTCCTCTACTCTATCAAAATAATATCGATTTTAGACTAAATACAGGAAGTATTTTCGAGAAACTTGTATTCTTTTCGCTAGAAATTTCAAATAAATCTATCGAATTGTTATTCTAACAAGTTCTGGAAAGAAAACAGATCAAAATCGTTTCCTTGCCAAGAATATTTAAACATTTTAGAAATAACGAATTTATTCATTTTTATAACAACAAACGAGAGGGAAAAGTTAAGAAAAAATCAAAACAACGCACGTCTTTTGGGGGTTTTCTGGAGGCTCTTCGAGCGAGAAAGCAACTCAGATATTCGACGGGTAGAGAAGCTGAAATAAAA
Source organism: Diploscapter coronatus (assembly GCA_964036155.1). Classification (NCBI taxonomy): domain Eukaryota; kingdom Metazoa; phylum Nematoda; class Chromadorea; order Rhabditida; family Rhabditidae; genus Diploscapter; species Diploscapter coronatus. Next base: position 81,437,959 of record OZ038423.1, on the reverse strand, counting down.
AAATTCACTTTTCAAATAGCTAAATTTGAACTTCAAGAATGCCATTTTAGAAATCTGCAAAAAAAAATTTCCAAGTTTTCCCTTCGTTTTTCTAAACAAAATAAGCGAAAATTCTTCCCCATTTTCTAAAAAAAAAAAATTCAACTTACGACACGAATTCGCTTTCCAATGGCGTTGGGCGGGAGGTTGTGGTGAAACTTGGCTCGAACCGTGCCACCGCTGCCGTGCACGCGCGTCACGCGGCCCCAGATCGCTCGGGTGCGCGAAGCCACCGATTTGCCAGGCTTCTGAATTTTAAAAATTTAGTTCATTTTATTTTAAAGACTTCTAAAAATCGGACATAATGAAATTGATTTGGTGGAGAAGTGTGTACTAGTAATTATTTATAATTTAAAAATATTGATTCATTTAAAGGATAATTGAAAATGGTGATGCTTTAAAAAACAATCGATGTTTCTTCAATTAAAGAATAAATTCTTACAGTGACTTTCTTGTGAGCCTTGTACAGGTAGCAGGCGCGCTTGCCGACGTAGAAGTTAGCTGCTTTCTGAAAAATTTTCTTTCTAGCAAGTCTTCATATTTTTGTTTAGTTTTCGTTTTTCAATAGTTTCAGACAAAATAATAATCATCAAAATGGTCGAAATGTCGAAATTTAGAAATCTAAAAACAATGAAATAAAGATTTGAAAAATTCCCGAACCTGGTCGAAAACGCCCTCGAGCTTGAGCAGCGCGGTGTGCTCCTGCTGTTGGTGGTGGTTGCGGCGGTAGCCCGTGAACACACCTTTCACATAGAGGCTGGAAAAAAACTATTTAACTCGTTAAAATAATATTCTCTTGGGCTGGATTATATGAACTTTAGCATTTTTAAAAATATCTAGAAGAAAGAAACTTTTGAAAAATGTTTTCATTTTTTCCGGAAAACTTCAAATTTTACCGTCCGGCCGGCCTCGGACCGGGCTTGGCAGCAGATCTCTGTGCATCGGCCATTGCAATTTACCTGAAAATCAAGAAATTAAAAACTCGAAAAATCGACGGAAATTCGGCAATTTCAAGACGCGATAAACCAAGTGAAAACATGAAATTCAGATAAAAACTAGATAATTGCCTAACCACCCAATTTTCAGGGTAATTATCCGAGATAATTAGGGCAATTAACGGAAATTAAATCGAGAAAGAGGAAGTGGAATCGATTTTGGGCCGAAAATAAATGCATACGCTCGTCCGGCGTTTAGCACGTTTCGCATTCGAGCGCAGTTGCCACTTGTTTTTATTCGTTCCCTTCGACCCGTTGCGATTTTCCATTTTTTTCTTGATTTTCGTGAAATTTGTTGGAATTTTCCTGGAAAATTGTCGTGATTTTGTTCTAGAATTCTGAAAAGGGCACCACTCTATCAGAAATACGCTCTTTTCCGCTATCTCGTTAAATTGAGCAGAAATATGGCCCACTGTAGTTGCGCCACCCTCTTGTAGCTCCCACGCCCTCGTTTTGGAAAATAGATGGGAAAGGAGAAAGGGGTGGGAGCTACAAGGGACCCAAAAGTATTGTTCTAGAAGAAGTAAAATGGACGTTCCTGGTCGCCTGAGGCCGGAGGATGCTGGTAGCTCTGGAGGGCGTCAGAACGCCTCGCTGGATTCGATCCCGACCAGGAAGCCGGTGCGGCCGAACTTCGCAGAAGACGTTTATGGTGAGAAAGGTGATGCCCCGGAAAAGTCAGGAAAAACGCCCCCGACGTCATCTAACTTTGACCCGAACGATTCGGCGTTCGAAGACGAGGGCGTAGTTAGCTATTCTGAATCGCCTCTAGCTCAAAGGCGCTCTGCTAACTTATTAAAGCTACAACAGCTCAAAGGTACAACTATTCAGAAATAACGAAAATTGTAGTTGTAGTTAGAAATAATAGGCTTTCTGTAAAATTGACCAGTTCACTATGATCATGTATTTGTAAAATTCACCAGTTGTTTTTCCTTTTCACGGCACACCTGACCATTCCTGGTGAATTTAAAGAAAACATGGTCATTATGAGCTGAAAAATTACAGGAAACCTGGGAAAATATGTCTCATCCCCATCAGACGTTGTGTAACGTTTTCGAACCGCGCGCGCGGTTAACCCCGCATAAAACGCGATAGTGTGCCTTATCGAGAGACGAAAAAGAGCATGTCTTCTCTTCGCCTCTCGAAAATATCCACTTTCATTTCATGCGGTTCGAAAACGTTGCGACGTCTGCTCATCGTTTTAAACTAATTTTTTTTTTATTTAAAGAAGCCGCACAAGGAGTCGTTATTCCAAGGGCAGACTCTCTAGATATGTGGCACGAATCCACAACCGATCTGGATTTCGTCTATGCCGACGCGGACTGCCTTCCAAACGAGCTAGCCGAGCTCTATTCCTATTCGGAAATGGAGGATTTCGCCCAGAACACTCAGTGCTGGAGGGAGTACGCTGATAGGTGTGCATTAAAACAGTTTTTCAAAGGAGCGCACTTGTGAGTTTTAAACGAGGTTTTCTCGGAAATTTAAAACTCTGGCCGTGATTAGTATCAAGTTAATCCTCACGGTATGGGCAACATGTTGGCACAAAATTTGGACCGCAGTAGCCATAAAATGATCGGTTTTATGCTAATTTTTCTAGGAAAGACATCGACGCTCCTTATTACTTCTCCTCTCTCCCGCTGGCCAAGAAACAGTTCATCGTGAGGGATCTGAATGCTCGTTTGGAGTCTGCAGACCCGAACATCCGACTGAATTCCGCCAGGATTTTGCTCTATTTTTTGCAGGTCAGAAAGCAAATTAGCAAAAAATGGTAAAGTTACCATTTTTGGGTATCATTTCCTAAAATTCTTCCTTGGTACCTTTGTGGTGCTCATTTTTCAAATTCGATACCATTTAGCGTATTCTAAACGTGCTGAAATTATTATCTTTACCAAGTTGTTAGCCAAGTCCCAAGTCAATTTATCGTTCTCTATACCATTTAAAGGTGCCACTTTTGGTAGCAATGTGTTACCAATTTCCAGGGCGCTCCCCTGGATTTCGTGGATGAGGACGATGGTGGGGATTTGTCGCCCTCCTCCTCGGCTCCGCCCACTTCTCCCCCCGAGTCGGTCAACAAAGGCACCGGCCTGCATGAATCCGACTGCATCTTCAACGGGACGAAGAATGCGTATCTCCTCTATTCGCTCGGAAGCTATCAGGTGGGCGATAAAGAAAATCTCCGGATATATGAAATCCACCTTTGAAAGGGGAGATATATTAAATATCTTTTTTTAGTTTAAAGAAAGCTATATGAAATCCTTCTAAATTGAAAGATAGCAAAATATTCCCCTTGACTTATGATTTTTCCTGATATTTGAAATTTGATTTTAGAGGATATATGAAATTCGCTTTTTAATCTCCATGTTTTGAGGCTCTTTCTGGCATGCTCCTCACCGAAATGCGCGCCCCGTTCGACAACGGACTGGGGGGTCACTCGCTTGACGGTCGACTCTCTAAGGCCTCCTCGAGGGACAGCAGAAGTGCTAGTAATGCGGATTTGTCGGACACAGGTAGGGAATATATTAGACCCATATTTAAAGTGGATATATGAAATCTTCTTCCTTGCAAAGGTATATGAAATGCTTTTCAAGAGATATGAGTTTGTTTTTCTGATAGAGATTATGAAATTCTGATTTTCAGAAAAGAAATTCGGCCGGGCTGCTACGTTGGCAGACAATGAGTCCTTGAGGCTCACGCTGGCCGCGCTCTATCACATGGTCGAATTGATCAGGAGCAGACACATTGCCGTGAAAATTCAGATCGAGCAGGGCGACGTTCAACATCTTCAGGAGCAGTTTTTGCTTGAACTGGGTAATTTTTACGCCCTTAAAATTTAAAGAATTTTCTGCACTTTTCTGTGAAGTACGAAGCGTGCTACCCTATGCATGAGTGTTTTTTCAAGTTAAAAACTTGTCCCTTTTTCAGAAATTTGAGATATTTTAAAACTTATATTTACTTCTTTTCCAGAAGAGCCCCTGGAGTTCGTGGGTCAGCCCCTTTTGGTGGTGCTTTTCGAAATGATGCCTCCTTTCTACGGTGGCACTTCGCCGCATTTCCCGATTAAAAAGGTGAATTTTAATTTTAAAAATCTGCTTTCTTATATTTTTTATCTTCAAAAATAAAAAAATTTCAGATTCTCCTCTTAATCTGGAAAATTCTTCTTGCCACTCTCGGCGGTTGGGAGGAATTGGCTCTAGAAAAGGCCAACAAACGGACCTCCATCAATCTGCCTGTCGTTGAGGACACCATCATGGTCGCTACGAACATGCCGAGCACGCAGTTCAATGATGGAGAGTCGGGTAGGGATGTATGAAATCTGTTAAGTTGCATCCTGAAGAAAGATATATGAAATCTCTTTTCTAGTGATATTAGGTCCCCTTTCTTTTTTTTAAAATATATATGAGAGAGTTGGAATATATCAAATCCCCTGGATGTACGAGATCTCTTCCAGGAGTCCGAATGGCGATCCGAAGAAACGCTCCCACGGCGAGAATGATGTCTCGACAAATGGCCTGCGCTCAGGCAGAGGATGGCAAGGAGGACGACGACGTGGACTCTCAGCCAGGCGAGATATATAATCTTTGGATATATGAAATCCATTTTTAAAAGGGGATTTATGACATCTCTCTTTCTTAGAAGAGATTATATTAAACGTGCATATTTCAGCAGTCGCTTTTGATGATACGGAAGATCGGAGCGCTACGGGACAGTGCAGACAAGTGAGTGGGGATAAAACGCCGAGAGCCGGCTCACCGACAATCCAGGAGCCGCCCAGGAAGAAGTTGCCTTGGTAAAATTTTTTCCAGGGTTTTAAATATTTAGACACCCCTAACAAGGTAGTGTATCTTTTCGAGAGGGAGAGAGAGAAAAAGAGCATGTTCTCTATGCTCTCTCCAAAAGACACTATCTTGTTATGCGTGTGTCTAAACATTTAGTTCTGATTTTCGCAATATCTTGTTTTTATTTCAGGAAGTCCAAAATCAGCCAGGCAGAAATCGAGGCGTTCATTCAACTTCAAAGGTGAAATTTTAGTGCAGCTTTTTCGGCATTTTTTTGAAGAATTAAAAATATTTTTACTGAGACTTGTATTGAAAAAAATAGGAAAATATTGACTGATCCAAAACTTTGCAGGGAGAAGTACTTCCACTACGTTTTGCCCGGTGATTCGACTTCCCTGTTCGGCTTACCACGTCCCATCCTCGCCTCCATCAATATTCAGGTAGTTTATTCGTATTTTGGGGGATATTTTATTTTTTAATGTGCAAAGATTTAGAAGACCCACCTCTACACGTCGATGAGCGAGATTCAGGTGAGCATTGAAAATTTTTTGCTGAAAAGCTTTTTATGAAAATAACATATAAAGAAAAAAGCGCCTGATTTTTGGAAACATTGAAATTTTAAAATAAAAAGGAAAACGAGTAATTTTCAGAGAAAAGACGATGAGGATTTGAACCGTTATCTTTTTTCGACGAAGGAGAAAATCGAAGAGTCGAAAACCGAGTCTCTGTACAAACACCTCCTGCCCAAACTGACCGAGTACACGGTAGCCTTGCTGAAAGTCCTGCTCGCGGCTGCTCCTTCGAATAAAGTGAATTTTTTATTGTTTTTTTTTCGAAAAAAATGTTCGTTTTTATGCAATTTTTTCTAAAAATATCAGAATATCAAAATTGTAGAAATTTGAACATTTTATCCCATCATTAAACTTCCTTTAAGATTGGACGTTTTCTATAGAAATGACGAACTTGAAAAAAAAAACGTCATCTTCAAAGAAACCTTTCTTTTAAAAAAACAAATTTAGGCCAAATCCGAAACGCTCAACATTCTGATCGACGTGCTGACGAGCGAGCACGAAACGAGTGACATTCTGTCTAATTCTATGAGTTTGGACCGATCCACCAGCAATCCCTTGGAAGATGGAGTGCGCTTGGCGATCGACATAAATCGGCATAAGGAGGTAACAACAAACTAGAATACCGTAGTTCTAATATTCTAATTTCTATTATTTTTACCTTTTTTTGCTTTTTTCGAGTTTTTTTTCTGAAAAGAAGATTTTGTAAATTGCTGTATTCTTGAAAATGAATTTGATTTTTTTTTTTTTATAAATTCAGTTTGATTTCTATTCTAAATTCAATTTTTTCATTTTCAGATCATCGTCAAAGCCGCTTCGGCGATTATGATTCTGATGACCAAGCACTTCAAGTTGAATCACGTCTTCCAATTCGAGTACATCTGCCAGCATATGGTAAAATTCGAATTTTTGTTTAAATTTAAGGATTACGGTAATTATTCTAGTTCTAAAATTAAACAGTAGTACAGACATTCTAATTTTCTTGAAACTCCATTACGATATTTCGACTTTCAAGCTGTATTGTTTAGTTTTTTATTCGAAAATTTAGAAATTACGGTATTACTCTGATTTCAGGTGTATGGTAATGGGATCCCTCTGATTCTGAAGTTCTTGGATCTGCAGGTGGTAAGGCATGTCCAGTCCAGACACGAAATCTATGCCTACAACTATCCGCAGTGCATCCTTCATTTTGTCAGGAATGGAGGTATTGTTTTTGGCTCGATTTTCTTAATTTTTTTTTAATGAAACTGGGATTTTCAGAGGAATGGCCAGTTCTGAACGCGGAAAACGTCGAAGAAACGACGGTGGCAGCGAAAAATGCCGTGTTTTGTCGCTGGAGAAACCTCTTTGCCCTCATCAACTTGACTAGGTAGATTTATTATTTTTCAAAAGATGATCTCTTTTTGAAAATGTTGGACCCCTTTTAAAAATGAGCCTCTTTGCAGGGTTCTGAACAAACTCGTCAAAAACAAGCCCTCTCGAGTGATGATGCTGATGGTATTCAAATCCGCTCCGATACTCAAGCGGGCTCTGAAAATTCGATCGGTAGAAATTGAAGTTTCAATTTATTTCCGTTAAGACCTCGTTTAGTTTTGCCCTAAGTGTGTGATCCTTACCCTTTAGTAGTTCTCACTTCCTTTTCTGGCAGATAGCAATTCGAAGAGAAAAAGCGAGGGGTAAAAACTACAAGAGGAGGGTAAGGGTAACTTTAGGGGCAAAAAATATACAAGGACTAAATGAACTATTTCAGGGGATCTTCCAACTCTACATCCTGAAGGCCCTCAAAATGCAGTCGCGATATTTGGGCCGGCAGTGGAGAAAAAGCAACATGGATATCATGTCCGCGATCTACAGTAAAGTCAGGCATCGGTAAGATTTTTTAGATAAATTTTGTTTAGTTTTATTTAAAAAAAAAAAAATTTTATTCGCGACTTTTTGCAGATTAACCGACGACTGGGCGTTTGCGAATGAAATGAGGAAATCCTACGACTACCACAATGAAGAGTCGGAGCTGAAGGCTTCAGTAGAACGCTTTCATTCCAGGTAAACAATCGGAGGATTACGGTAGTTCTCCTTAGGATTATGTTAATTTTTATGGAGAGGATTGTAATCGTATTTTTTCCAGAAGGTACTCCCGCCTCTATCCCAAACTCGCCGTCGACTTTTCTGATGGGCCTCTGCCCGGAGATGACTATTTGAATAGGTCAGAAAATGTTTGACCCCTTTTCAAAATTTTTAATCTCTTATTTTTAGAGTGGACCCAAAAGAGTTCTTGCCGAACGATGTTTCCGTTCATTCGGTGATCAGTGCGGCTAACATTGATCTGGGAGCAAGGTAAATTTGATCTCTTTAGAAGTTTTTAATGCTGTTTTTTTGAAAAAGAAAAGATCTCTTTTCAGGTTCAAGAAAAACTACGAAATGTGGATGGAGGAAGAGCTAATTCGGCGCCAGATCGACTGGGACAAACTTCTCGAAAACACCCAAGGCATCTGCAATAAATGACATTCTAAGAGATCCGAAATTTTTGATCTCTTTCGCGGAAATCTAGGAATGATGATCTTTGCAATTATATAATTTATTTATTGCGCTTTAAGAATGGAAACAACCACCAATTTGTATTTTAGGTCATACATCTTTTATCTTATGTCATAGTCTCAGAAATAAAATTGAGGATTTTTAATTCGTGTTTTTCCATTTTTGGATTTCATTTCTGTCTTTACAGCTAGATATCTTCCGAAAATTGATTCTTTTTCTTTTTCAATTTCAACATTTTTCAGATTTATGAAAATCGCCTGGAAGCCGGTGAAAAATGTGTGTGGACTTGCACAGATTCGGTAAGATTTGGAAGAGCGAAAAGTAAGCAAAAAAAATAAAAATGATGAATTTTCAGGTTTATGAATGTCTGCCATACGGACGCTTCCTTCGGAGCGAAAAAGCCGACTCCGAATTTCGAGGATTTACTCAAGGAATATTCGCAGCGATACTGGGATGACAGTTTGAAAGACGATGATTCGAAGGCAATTCAAATTATTATTATTTTTCTAAAATTTGCAAGTATTTAGGTAACCGAACTCTACCACGGCCTGGTATCGGGAAGTAGATCGGCGTTGGCCTCAAGTATAACCCTGGTAGAATCAAGAAACCCCACAAAGCGAGCCAGGGGGAATCTATTGTTGAAGGTGAGCTTTTGAAAGAAGACAACATTTTTTTTTGTAAAAAATGCCATTTTGAAACTGTTTAAAAGAATATTTTGAAAAATTTTATTTTTTCTAGAAAGTCCTCGACATGGAGCGCAAGAAATTCCTCGATACCGGCTGGAAGTCGATGATTTTTCGAGTCGGTTCGTTTTTTTTTCAAATTTTTCAAAAATAATTTTTTTAGGAATTTCCGGAAGCCCAGGTGTTGGCAAGTCGTCTTTCATTGAGGCACTTGGAATGGAGTTGATTACGAAGAGAAATATGAAGGTAAAGCAATTCCTATTTACTCTAAATTTCTTCAAACTTATCCTAAAAATTTTCAAAATCTACCTCTAGAATTGCTTGAACTAGCCCTAATCGTTCAGGTAGCCGTCCTTACCGTCGACCCTACGAGCGCTATGACTGGGGGCAGTCTTTTAGGAGATTTGACCAGGATGCAAAACTTGTCCATCAATCCCAGGTATTCGAACTTGTATTAATTTTGCTGATTTAAGCAATTCTTTTGATTTTCAGAGCCTACATCCGACAATCACCTACTAGTGGATGCGTGGGTGGGGTTACGAGGTGATATTCTTTAAAACCTTATCAGTTTGACTAGAATTTTTTATCACTAGCAAGAAGTCTTATGTTATCATTTGCAAGAAAAACTGACGAGGAAATTTCCAGGGGCACCCACGAGGCTATCGTTCTTTGCGAGGCCGCGGGCTACGACATCGTCCTGGTGGAGACTGTTGGGGTGGGCCAGTCGGAATACGCAGTGGCTGATATGTGCGACATGTTCACCCTCTTGCTATCCCCAGCACATGGCGATGAGTTGCAGGCATGGCTATACGGTTAAATTGCAGAAAGACCACACCCATTATCGACTTTTCCCTACAGTTCTTCTCTGTACAAATAGCGATCCTGTAGTTTTTGGATTTTTAAATTAGCATACATTTTTTCGCGTGTCATTTCTGGACAGAGATTGAGAGTGTTTTCTTTCAGATTGAGGAAAACAACAATTAGATGGCCCAATATTATTGCAATTTAAGCCCCACCCCTAATCGACTTATATTTCAGGGCGTGAAGAGGGGAATCATGGAGCTGAGCGATTTGCTCGTGATCACGAAAGACGACGGAGATTTGAAGGCAAAAGCTAAGATAACCCAGGCGGAATACATCTCGGCGTTGAAGTACATGCGCCCAAGGCTGGAGACTTGGAGACCAAAAGTGCGATATTGTTTCTTATTTTCAAGAAAAATTCTTGATTTAAAAAAAATGTTTCTGTAGAAAATAGTTTTTTAATGAAGATCGGTTATTTTTTACATAAAACTTTATATTTTATTGGAAAATTACAAATGTGTTTATTAAAGAATCTCAGGTTCTCCGCTCTTCAATCCACGACGAAAAGTCGGTATCCCACGTGTGCGATGAAATGTTCAAGTTCAGGGATACGGTAGGCGAGACGGGAGAATTTGTGAGGTAAAGAAAAATTGTGTTTAGAAAATTCAACCTATTCAAAAGATTGGTGTGTTTTGCAGGAAAAGAAACGAGCAACTATCGAAGTGGATGTGGACCTATGTCAGGGATGAAATCGTGGCCCTATTCAAGGAGCATCCCCAAGTCGCTAGAAATGTGAGATATACGAAGCTCAGGATATGTGAAATCCGGATTTTCAGATCCCCACCCTCGAGTCCCAAATCCAAAAAGGAGTGATCACCCCCGGGATGGCCGCCGAGTCATTAATTAGAACGTTCTTCAAAGTCTAGAAACTTGGAAAAGTCGTAGAATTTTCCAAGTTTTTAGCCATTTTGCTTGTAGGTGTAGAAATCGGGTTTTTTTTTCCTGTAAAGTGATTTTATTTTTGTAAATTTGTGCTAGAATCTTACAGGTATTTTTGAATTACCTCTTTCAGGATGGTGTAGTTTTAAAATGCTGCATCGTTGGAAAAATATTAAAATTGCGTTTTTCAACGTTTCACCGAACAAATAGTTTTCATACTCCGCTCTGCGTTTAGAGCGTACCTCATCGATTATTCTCAAACGACCACTTATTTTTCGTTATTTCTATTCACTTCTCCCAAAGGTTATTGATTTTCTCCCAAAATTATCGATTTTTCTCAGATCAGCCTAGAAAATGTCGCAGGGCGGCTCTGACTCGAAGATCCGTTTCACGATCGACGTCTCGAAGAGGGTGTCCAAGTGCCAGAAGTGCAAGAACAGTATGGAGAAGGGGGTGAGTCCGAAAGGGGGACGGCCCAACAAATTCAAATATCTCGTCTTTACTTTTTCCTATTAAATTTAAAAGTTTTAACACATTTTCTGAGAAAAAATCGATAAGGGACGAGATTTGGAAAAACGAAGTCGATATGGGCGTGACTAAAATGCAATTATATCTCGCAGTTTTATTGATTGTTGCTTTTTCAGTCCCTCCGCATCGCGAAAGTGGTGCCGAACTTCTGGGTGGCGCAGAAACGCGACGCGAAGGGCGAGGGCGGCGAGGACAAGACCGTCCCCGACATGAAACAGTTCCATCACACTAACTGCATCTTTGAGGTCATGATGGGGGTAAGGAGATCAAAAGTTGAGAAGATCCTTTTCGAGCAGATTTGCTGCAACTTTTTCAAAAAAACCACACCCACACCCGCGGGTTCTTGTTTACAAGTCTGTTTTCGGGAAGAGGTTATTTTTCGTGTAACGTTTAAAATGTGGAAAAAGATCACAAATTGAAAATGATAAACAAAAATTTAGGCTCGTCTCACGACCAAAGTGATCGAGTCTTCTGATGATTTGGAGGGCTGGGATGAGATCCCCAAGGAGGATCAGGTAAAATTATTTGCAAAAAATAAGGGCGCTAAAAGACGTCATAAAAATATAAGGCGTCAAAAAATGATAACGCCTTTTTCAATGATTTTAAGTATATGACGGTATAAGAGGCGTTTTAAATGACGGCAACTGTTTTGCAGAAGCAGATCCAGAAACTCATCGACGATCTGGTGGAGCATCGTGAAAAGAGGGCGGCTGGCGATGGTAGCGGGACCAAGAAAAAGACCGCTGCGAAACGCAAGCCTGAGCCGGAATCGGATGAAAACGAAGCCGCCACCAGGTCGCCGGAAAAGAAGAAGCAGGTAGCGAACATTTCATTTTTCATCTAACAAATTTTAGACGATACGTATTGTTTTTTTTATTTAAGAAAAAATTTAGACTGGCTACCCTTTTAGAATGCTTGAATTTCGTTATTTCAGGAAAAAGACGAGGGAATCCCGCCCAAATCCAAGAAAGCCAAGAAGGAGAAAAATGGGGACGAGGAGAGAGTTAGTTCAATTTTGTCAGTTTTTTTTTTATAAATGACTTCAGGAAACCTCCAAGACCCCGGAAAAGAAGCCCAAAAAAGAAAAGGAGGGAAAGAAGAAACCCCAGGAAAAGAAAGAGAGTAGTGATGACTTTGACATTGAGGATCTGAAGTCCAACGGCTTTGCCGAGGTACGGCAATTTAGAAGTTACAGTAATCCCCTCAAAGTTTTAGTTCATCAGACTGTGCGTGGAAATCGGCAAGGAAAACACGAATGCAAAGAAAACGAAGATCATCAAGAACCTCATCAGCGAGGGTAATTAAAAAAACATTTTGAAGTTACAGTGATCCTTGAAATAGCGTAATTCCTAAAAATTCAGAAGGCTACGACGGCGACATCGTGCAGATTCTGTCGATGCTGCTCGTCAACAAGTCGGATGGTCTCAGCCGCATCGACGATAAGAAACTCATCCACTATTTCTGCGAGGTAAATCATGCGGATTTATTGCAATTTAAGCCGCATCCCTCTTTTTTAGCTCCACTCACTTTACTCTAAAATAGGAAAAATCTGCCTTTATATATTGGAAGAAAAAAAATTTCGATTTGTTTGAAAAGTGAAAACCCTGCAGCAGCATTCTTGCAAAAAATAAGCCCCGCTCACTTTCAGACTTGCGAATGGGACGAGGAGGAATTGATGAAGAAGTTGGATGAGGAAAAGGATGTCTCCAAAGTGATCGTCGAGAAACTCCAATCTGATGGATTGGCCCCCAGAACGCCGGAAAAGTGGAGTGTTCACAAGGTCGGGAGTTTTCTGCTAGTTTTGAGAGGGTTTTTCCTCATATTTGGAAGCACTTTGAAGCGTTTCGAAGCTTCGGGGATCTTTGAGAGCATTTTTCGGGAACTAAAATTACTAAAAATGTTCAGGTTCACCGCTGGCTGGTGAAATTCGACGATGCGAGGAGCAAAGATGAGCCCACAGAGAATTTGCTCAAGTTCGTCATCAAGCGGTAGGCGCGCAGAATTTTAAATTTGAAAATTCTCACTTCCCGCCCTCGTCTTCAAAAACCACCCCATTGTTATTTTTTAAAAGAATAATATTTTCATAGAGTAGTGACTGATAAAGAAACAAGTAATAAAATTTTTATATTGTTAATCAACAAAGGGGGTGGATTAACCAAAAAAAATGCAAATTTCATTTTTAGTCTCTCTACCAAAGAGATGAAGTACGTGGTTCGTCTGATTCTGAAGGATCTGGACATCGGAGCGACGACTGAAGTGGTTTTGGGCGCTTTTGGAGAGAACGCGGTCAAGGACTACGGTAGGCAAAATCTCATGCTAATATTCAAATTTCAAAAACAACACGATTAGCCTCTTTCCTTTTTCCTTGTCTTCTCTCCGTCTCTATATTTTATCGTCCTGCGTTTACAATATTGACTTGAAAACGTGATTTAGTGGGCAAGGGCGTGAGCCTGGACAAAATCGTGGCCAAGTACGGACCCAAACTCGACTAGGGACAGAAAATGAAGACCTGGAGGTAAGTAGAGGAAGTTTCTGGGTAGGTATACTTGCCTTGAAAAATGTTATTGATTTTTTATTCGAAGCAAGTGTACATGTATTTTTTTGAGAAAACGAGTATTATTCTTTTGTTAATAATGGTGTCTTTCAAGTTGAAACCTTTTTTAAATCATGGAAATATTTGATTCTCATTATTCTCATGCGGTGAAAATTTTATTCTTACGGTGTTTTTTTTTCATTTTTACCCTCTAGTCTTAAATTTTAAGAAAGGCATATTATATCGTTAGAAAGGGTGAGTTTTGAATCGATTTTTTAGGTCAAAATTGACATTTTTAAAATTCTTTAAGCCATTGTTTTACCTCTTTTGTTGTTGCAGAAATAAATATTGTTGTACATAATTTTTTCTCTATTTTGTTGTTATTTTCACAAGTTTGGGACTTGGTGATACAGTATTTCGGAATTCTTTTTTCAAATTACCTGGTTTTTTTTTTATTTTTAGGAAAATGTTCGTAGAAACATGGCTACCCTCGATATTTTCTTCGAGACATCGCATGCTTCATGCGTCAATTGTATTTTTCCTGATACCGTATTTTTACAGGTATGATTTTGATTTTTTGAAAGACGCAGTAATCCTTGAACATGTTGAAGAAAAGCAATAGTTTGCTCAATTTTGTTAAAATACAACAAGCTACCATTTCTAAAAAGGAAATGACTAGAGTAAGTTTGATTGTTTTTGAAAGAATGAAAATTACATCAACTTTAAAATTAAAGAGATGCTACAGTAATCTTCAATTTTCTGGATATACAAAGTTAGTCATCCATTTGTTAAATTATTCAAGTTTCAGCTACTACAACGACCAGCACCGTCTGAATTCCTACTCAGTCGAGCAAGCCATGTCCCTTGCTTGGGAAAGAGCGATCGTTCGGCCTTCGACGATGTTTAAAAAAGTCGTGGTTGGGTAAGATTATCATTTTTGTTCTAATTTCTAAACAATTTCAAAAATATGTAAACATTGTTTCTTAAGAAATGAAGATAAAGTTTTAACTTTATGCTGACTGAAAAAGTATAAATTTTAAACTTATATTGGGATAATTCTATTTCATGTACCCACTTTGTTCCGTTTCATGTACCCACCCAAATCCACGTTCGATTTCGTGTACCCACACGGTTTCATGTACCCACTAACATTTTCAATAGAATGGGTACATGTACAGACCGTGGGTATATGCAAAAGGCGGGTACATGTAACCGATTTTTCCCCTTATATTAAAAATAACAATCTTATTCGAAATGAAATTTTAGATAAAAGATACAAATTTTCAGGTTCAACTGCAACGTGGACTTAATCGTTCCGGGAGTGCATTTGGTGGATTTGTTGAACACGACGGTCGCCAAGGACCAGGATCATGAAAATATTCAATCCTTAGAGGACCTGCACGAGACTTTCGCGCACTTCTTCAAACGGGGCGCCGCTGCGGAGAGGCATCTTATTTTACGACACTTTGAAATTCAAGAAAAAAAGCAATGAAAACTATGAAAGGATGAATTTTCTGTAAATTCCTTTAAAATTTCATTTTTTAAACTTTTCCATTTTATGTATACAATGCTAAATTGAAGTGAAAAATTGGACGATTTCCTGTAGATTAAAAAAAAATTAAATTCTTTTTATCTTCTAGAAATTTGAACTTTTCAGATACATGGCTGATGAAGAGCAATTTCGAATTGTGGTTAAACAAGCCGAGAATTTTCCGAGGGCCCATCATCATATTGGAGGCAACGCCGCTTTGATGGCGGATAGGTACATTTCTTAATTTTTTAAAAAATTTCTCTTTAATTTTTCAATTTATTCTAATTTTTCAGAATAGCGACAATGTTCCCGAGCACGGACGTGCATTTGGTTGGTCCCATAGGCCCGCGAGCTCAGGCCCTGTTGCATCCATCTGTGAAAAGAACCAATTCGACCAGGATTGTTAAGGCTCGTTCAACAAATTTGTTATTTTAAAATTTCTGATACAAATATAAATTTTATTTAGGAAATGATAAGAATTTTGACTGAACAAAATGATAAGATTCGATAAATAACATCCATAAAACTTGCTGATAAAATGGTCAAAATTTTCCAGGACGAGCTTCATATCATCATGGAATACCGTCAGGGAGAAATTCTAGGTGATTGGGTAGCCCCCTCGAGTAGCAGATTTATCACCAGTCACGATCATTATAGGTACTTTCTTTAATGATTTGATAAAATAAATTGATGACGGAAAACTTTCTACCGTAGCTTTTTATCTATTTTTCGTTGATAAATTGATAGAAATTTGATAAGAAACTCTCCTACTGTAACTTTAATTTTTCTATTCAACGTAAAAGTAGCAAATGTTCAGCGGGTCAACAATAGTGATGGAAATGTTTTTCAAGGCGACGAACCAATTCAAACCCGAACTTGTCATTATCACCGGCATTCATTTATTGGAATTCCAGGTTAGAAAATCTGAAAATAAAAAAGAACTAATTTTACAAATTTAAGAAAAAAGAAATCCGGCTTGAAAAACTAAGGATGATCAAGCGAAATTTGATGCAAATGAACCCGAAAATCCCGGTTCATTTGCAATTGGGCAGTTTAGGAGACGCTCAGTATCTATTGGAGATCGTCAACAAGGTTTCTTTTTTAATTTAGTTACCTTTGTTTATTTTAAACTCATAAAACGAATACGATAAAAACTAATGAGGAAAATGGTAGTAGTGGTTTAAATAATTAGTAAATTTTATTCGATATCACCATACTATTTTATTAAGGGCCTTTTTATTTATTTTTAATTTTAGGTTCTACCTTACGTCGACTCTCTGGGCCTGAATGAGCAGGAATTGTCATTTTTATCCCATGTTACGAACGGGCCCCATATGGAGGCTTACCCAGTGCAAGCGGGAACGGTTCATGTTCATAAGGTTAGGACTTGGTTTTTATTTGAATATTTTTATTATTTAACTTTAGGTAGTAGAAATGCTGCACTGGATTCTAAGGACCTTTGGGAAACCAAGCGGACAAAATTCGGACCCCCAAAAACAAGGATATAGACTGCAAAGAATCCACTTTCACTGCCTGACTTATCATATTATGGCATGGTTTTCTTCTATATCTTTAAACATTCTTTAATTTTGGGTTGATATCCAATTTGTTACAAAGAAAAATATTTTAAAATTTTTAACTTACCCAAAAATGTTGAAGAATTTCAGGTAAGTATCGGCACAGACTGGACTAACTCGGCTGCAGGGTTAGCGGCCGGCGCTAGAATAGCCGGAAGAATGTCCTGTAATTTGAATCAGCAGGTAATGCATTTTAACTATCCATTCAATTGCCCTAATTATCCATAATTATTCAGGCCAACATCGAAACCGACCTCTTGGAAATTCGCATGGCTCCTACGATCACTTTGGACCGGACCTTGAATAAAGTCTACCATTTTGATCCTCATAAGTAAGGAGTTTTTATTTTTCCCGAAAAGGATTGAATTTAAAATTAAAATTTTCTTTAATTCCCTGAGTTTGAAAAAAATGAGAGATCTTAAATTTTTTTAATTTCAGCCCTATGGCGTCATGGATGAGAGAAGATATGCTCTTTATTTTTACGCCGGTTTTGGTTTGCCGTTTTCCGACTAAAACTGTAGGAGTGGAGGATGCCATTGCGGCAACAGGATTGCTATACTCACAATTTTACAAGTTCGATACAAAAATCCGATGGTAATATTCGAATTTTCCATATCTTATGCCGATTTTTATGCAATGACCTCATTTTGTAGGTGCTATATTGGCCATATATTCACTTCGTTTAGATTTTTTGTAGATTGAAACTCGGGTATGCTTATAGATTTGTTTATACTGTAATCCTGCGAATTCGGGATTACGCTACTTTTACGAGTAATCTTGACCAGAGCTATATAGGGTCGCTAAGGACAAATTCTTATAGATTTGAATTTTTTTATTTGTAAATTTTTATACGAATAAATGTCTTTAAAAAACCACTTTTTCTATTTTTACAGTTGTCATCTGCAAATACTTTAATCTCTTAAGATTTCATTTTTTTCTTAAAATTAATTTTTAGATGTACCGCTCAGCTTTGGAGACTTTTTCCGGGAGAGTTCCGGTTTCGGCCGCTCGTAGACTCATCAGGAAATTTCGGAATGGTGAGAAAATTGGCATAATTAAAAGATAACGAAGAATATCAATCTTCGTAAGTACTTTTTTAAATGCATATTTTCAAAAGTAACTGAAAAATACTGTACTTTTCAAGGGATGGAGTTAGTAAAAATGTTAAAATATCGTACTCTTTGTAAATAGCCGAAAATAATTAAAATATGAAAAGATATTGTAATTAAAAATACTCTCTTCTGGAAATTGACGTTGGTAACAATTCAGAGAACCAGAGTCTCCTCGATGAAGCTTGCACTTTTCAAGACGTCGCCGGTGTTTTGGCTAATCCTGTCACGAAGCTACCGTATCCCGAAGCGGTAAGCAAAAAAGGGCGGGGCTTGGGGAAAAAGGACGAATTTAAAAAAGTGGGGCGGATTCTATTTAAAACTAGAAGTTTTAATTTTAGGAAGTCAAACACCATCTGGAAAAGACGTCGCGCGAACTTCTAAATGAGACGAGGAAGCAAAAGTGGGAATTTAAGAATTTTTTAACTCGGAGAGATGAAATCCGATTTTCGAATTTTATATCTCAGCCAAATTTTGGCCCCATCTTTCAACATATAGTAGTATAGGGTTTAATATTTCATATATCCTTTTAAAAGAAGGTTTGATATATCTGGATATACGAAATCTCTCTATTCTTTCAGATTCATGAACAAGCGCAAGTCCAATGAAATCCTATTCGACCACATCCCGATTGAGGAGCAAATCATTCTCCTGTTTCCCGGGCAGGGCGCTCAGTTCGTCGGAATGGGCAAAGCGGTGGGCGATCGATAGGGGGCGGGGCCGATTCTGTAGCTTTGACGCTTATTTTTCAGCTGATGGATTGCCAACAGGCCAAAGAGATTTTCGAACGAGCCTCCGAGATTTTGGGCTACGACATTTACAGAGTTTGCGTGGAGGGGCCGAGTTCTAAGTGAGTTTTAAAAAATAAAACAATAAAGAAAAGATGTTAAAAATCAGATAAATTTTCAGATTGGAGCAAACCCTCTACTGTCAGCCGGCAATTTTCGTCTCTTCGGTGGCAGCTTTTGAAAAGTTGAGGAAATACGAGAAAGAAGTCGTTCCTGAGGTGACTTTAAAAGTATGTTCTAAATCGAAATATCGTTTTCTCGGATTTTTATATTTTTTCATTTTTTGCATTTTTAGGATTTTGACGACAAAGTAACGCATGTTGCCGGATTCAGCGTCGGTGAGTACGCTGCAATGTACGCGGCTGGAATGATAAGTTTTGAAGATGGTAAGTTTTTAACATTGTTTTTTGAGAGAAAAACAAGCTGATCTTCACCAATTTTCTTCTCAAAAATGGGAAACATTTCGTTTCAGCCGTCAAAATAGTGGACGTTCGGGCGAAGGCGATGCAGAAGTGCAACGACCTAACCAGGGCGGGGATGATGACTGTGACGGTGAACGCGAAATCGAGACTCGAGGACGCTCTCCATGACGCCATTAACGCTGTTCGGTAACTTTTTGTTTGCACTTTTCGAGCGTCTTTTTTAGAGTTGAAAGAGGCGTTGCATCATGCAATTAACGCCTTACTAAATCCGAACTATTTTGATTTTCAGTTCGACTAACGAAATAGGCATTGCGCAGGTGGCGAACTATCTGTATTGTGGAGTGCGAGTTATCGGCGGGTCGGAGCTCTGCCTACAGTATCTCGAGGAGAACCAGAAACTCTACGATATTACTGTAAGACGAAATTCGAATTTATGCTATTTTTTGCAGTTTTTAATTCATTTTTATCATTTTATTTAAAAAAATACAAAATCCTGCATTATTACCGTAAATTTATAAACGAAGAATACCGTAATCTTAAAAGTTATTTTTAGGTGATGAAAAGATTACCCGTCTCCGGCGCTTTTCATACGACCCTCATGGCCTCGGCTACGGAAGAATTGAAACAGGTGGAATATACTAAATCCCTTTTCTTTGGATTTATGGAATCCCGTTTTCAGGCCCTAATCGGCGTGAAGATCAACCCACCAAAGTGCAACATTTACTCGAACTACACCGGCGCGCTATTTCCCGCTAAAAACGTATCATTTTTGGAAAAATATCGTTGGGAAAAGTTAGCATATTTCAGATGGAAATACGGAAAGCCATTATCGAGCAGATTTCGAATCCCGTCAAGTGGGAGCAGATCCAGCAGATCCTGTTCAGGAAACATCAGGTTGCTGAGACTGTTGCCAAAACACAAGTTTTCGAAGATCGGCAACTTATGAAATTATTTCAGGACTACAAATTTCCCCGATTTATCGAGGTCGGACCCGGAAAGCAGCTCGGAGCGATGCTTTTCAAGACCAGCAAAAAGGCGTACAAAACCTACGAGCACTTTTCTTGTTGATCTTCTATTTTTCATGCTTTTTGTTGATTTTTAGAAGACGTGGGTCTTCCACTTTTAATTGATCAAAGAAAAAATGATGTGTTTGATTTTAAGATGGACTTCTATTTTTACATAATTGTTTCTAGGGTCAATTAGAATAACATTTGTTATAGTTCTCGTTATTAGAATGTTAGTTAT
Organism: Diploscapter coronatus; assembly: GCA_964036155.1. Classification (NCBI taxonomy): domain Eukaryota; kingdom Metazoa; phylum Nematoda; class Chromadorea; order Rhabditida; family Rhabditidae; genus Diploscapter; species Diploscapter coronatus. Next base: position 81,417,889 of record OZ038423.1, on the reverse strand, counting down.
TTGATTTGAGTTCGAATAAATTTTAGTTCTATATAAAAGTTTATTTAAAATAAATGAAATCTCAGTGAAATTAGCATAATAAGTGAAATCGTGATTGGTAGATTTAACCATGCAGATCCTGCACTTCCATGAAGTGTATGAGATATGGGCATGCGCCTTCTTAATGATAGAAGGGATTTACAAGAGGCCGGCAGTTGATCCGAGATACCGAGCTGAAAACTTGAAGAGATATGAAATTTAGAATATGCGCATACCTGAGACTAAATATATTCGGAATTTGCCAATTTTTAACATATTACGAATGATAATATATGAAACCCTTTAATATAAGTCATTCTAATTGATGATATAAGTTAAAATGCTGGAACAAAGATTGAATGTCTTATATGTAAGGTTTAGAGATTGATATATTAAATATATAAAGGATATATAAAACAAAAACCCGTACCTGAGAATATAGTTCCTCAAAGGAGCTGAATCCGACGGTTATGAAACGAAGCATCATCATTGCGGCCTGCTCGCCACAGGCAATTCGCGTTACCGGCTCAACGCAGTCGATCATTTCCCCGAGACGCCTGAAATTAGCATAAATAAAAGATGACATATAAAATATTCAAATTTAAATTAATATATACGATATTTTAGAAGATATAGGTTGAATTTGATATTCAAGCATAAAAGATAAATTGGTCATGATATCTGAGAATACATAATTTGAATATTTAAGTCGATATTTATTTCAAATGTTAACTTAATTTCAAATCTACCTGCACAGAGTCTCAAAATGATTCCTCAGATTATGTTGCTCCTTTTTCAGCACTGTCACTGAAAATGTATTCGACGCATCCAAAGAGGCGTTAATCTGAGATCGGCACTGTTGAAGTGCGACCTTTTCGTGCCTAAATTGATCTCTTTTCAAGTTATTTCCACGAAGCTCAGCTTTTAAAAGCCAATCCTTATCAACATTTGATCTTCTCATTTTTCTAGATTAAGACATATTTTTTCATTTTCTCAAGTCCTCTAAAGTTCAATTTTCCGCATGTGCTTTTGTCGATTTCGATAAATTGAGGCCCTTTCATCTCTCTTCTCTCATTTTTCTAGGGTTATTTCTCAGGCACTCATACTTCGTGAGTTCTTGAAATGCCTTGAAAGGCGCTGATGATGAATAAGTTAAATCTCTTTTGAAGTAACCCCTCCCCCTCTTCTTTGCTTTTGCCTTAGGGCCCAACTCTTGGCGTGGTCCATAATATGCACACTGAATAGAAGCCGAAAACTTGGCGGTATTATTAATATGGATTTATAAGGATACGTGAAAAACAACTTACTCCGCCAGGCAGGGAAGAGATTTGAAAAATTCTGAAAATAATCAAATTTGATATCTTAGACTTTGAAATATAATTATATTTTATATAGTAAACTAAATTCATTTATGTTCTATTAAGGAATTTCATATATCCCTAATTTGAAGTATTCCAACTATCAATACCAAAGGTTTTGGAATTAATATGATACCCTAAAATATTAGTTAGGGGGTTTTATTTTATATTTTATATATCCCTAAATTCAAAAGTAATTGATTAAGCCCTAGCCCTAAAGATTTATGATATCCCCCCTTTAAAAGACAGATTTCATATGTCCCCTTCCCAAAATTGTGACGATTTCCCTAAGGCGTCATAAATGTTGGACCCTCGATTTAAGCAAGAAGATTTAAGAACTTTGACAAATTGATAGCTCTTGGTTTAAAGCCTCTAAGCTTAGGCCTTGAATTCCCATATATCCAAGGTCAGAATAATTGCCTATTTCCCAGGAATTTTCGAAGAAAAAATAAAAACAAAAACGATATTTTTAGAGGAAATATAAAATTTTTATTTGAATGGTGAAATTTTTAATTTCAAAATCCTCCTATTCAGACTTTTCAAGAGCTTTTAGAGCCTAGCTTATTCTTTTTCGGGGAAAACTTTACCAAATAAGATGGGCCATTTTGGCAATCGGTTACGACGGCTAAATTGCCGTGCCAAAACTTAACACTTAGCGCAAAGATTGGACGAAAGGTTTGCAAGTTAATGAAATCAAATTACCGAGAAATTCGCGTGGGAATCGATGAATCACTCTGTGAAATTGTGAAATATAAAACTATTAAAATGAAAATATGATGAAGATCAGTTTTTCTTAAGCTATCTTATATTGTCATTGCTTAAACTATCAAATTTTCTAAACCAATTACTTAATAAAATAATCTTTAGATTAAAATTATATGTTATAAGATGAGATTTATTTTAAATCCCACCTTTCCTATGTTCGATACAAATAAACCGGATTCCAGCATAGGTTTGTCGAATCCTGGCTGAGGTATCGGATTGCCGCTCACACGAAGCCAGACACTCATCTACATGAACGTATGCGCTGAAATTATCCAAAATTAGGCTCTGCTCATTTTTAACTCCGCCCACTTTTAACAGACTCATGGACATTATTCCAGTTCTCTTAATATCAATTTAGACAAAAATATTTATGTTTAGATGATATTCTGCTGAACGAGAATAATCCAGAAACATTTTTTTAAATTTAGTCTATGAAGTGGGTCAATCTTAAAATGATTTTTCTTTGAATAGAAAATCTGTATTTATTTAATCCTTGTTCTTTGGCCTAAAAATTGTCTTTAACTATACATTTTTCTTCGATTAATAAAATTGCTATTCTTCGATATTTATTACCTAAATTTCTCAAAACTACGGTTTACTGTATAATACACAGAAGATCCAAAACTTACTCGCAAATCGATGCAAAGCTCTTTTCAGTGATTCGCGTATCGGAGGAAGCGCCGATCAGTTGGTTCAGCGACAGCTCGCCCATTCGCTCGCTCTGCAGCAACGGCGTATTTTCCAACGACTAGAAATGCACCCGAACAAAATTAGGCCAACTTAGGAACGCATGCAGAAAAACATCAACTTTCCAGTTTCCGAAACTTAAAGCAGGTTGCCGAACCAACAAAATATTAATTTTTAAAAGTAAAGGTAAATTTTGAAACTTAAAATATGATTTAATAGCAAAATTTTGTTGCTGAAACTTAAACTTTGACTCTTAACACAAAGATAGATTTTGAAGCATAAAGTATAATTTAAGGTAAACTAAAAAATGTTTTTCTAGAAACTTAAATTAGAAATTGCCGAAACTTAGGAAACTGAAACTTTCTCTCCAGAAGCAAGCTTTATCCGTACCCTTTGCATCTCAGCGATACATGGCTCAACACAGTCCGCGCCGCCGGGTAAAGCAGCCAGAGCGATTTCTCGAGCTGAAAGAAGATTTATACATTCGGAGGCTTCATATACAAAAATAAATCCACTATTTCGTACCTGTTGTGACTAATAAAGATATTAAAAAGAAGCACATTTTAGTAATAATCTATATTTTAAAACTTAGACATTTTCTCGAATACATTTGCAGATTTTGGAAGTAGCATGGAAGAAAAGCTTTCCGGACAAATAAGGCTCTCCCAAAGCTCTATCTTTCGCCTTTAGGAAGAGAGTTTTGACCCCGCCCACTTCTCCTTAGGAAATTCTCCCGAACTATGGACGCACGACTTGACCCCAACAATGAAAGATGATTTTTTGGATTTCGGAAAAAATAATAGGTAGGTTCACCGGGGGTAAAGTTCAGGATCAGTTAATTAGGCCTAGTGGATAATTATGAGACTTTAAAATGCTAATTTTTCGCTTTTATTCCCGGTGAAGTTGGGCCTTGAATTTAAAATATTTGTGTCTCTATAGTAAAAGCTATATGATACGTTTTCTAAAAAAAATAGGCAGTTTTATGTTTTATAGCTCTGTGACTGGGGAAAGAAACAACACGGATTTGAAGAAGAATAATTTATTAGAATTTAAGGGGTGATCATGCAGCTCCAGACTGCTAGAGATCCTTAGATACTGGAAGAATCCTTGGGCGTAGACGTTGGTGAGCGAAGCGAAGAGCTAGGAGCGGGCTAGCCTTGCTCACCTATGGGATCCAGCTGAGGATCTCCATAAGAAGAGTTTTCCCCAGCTCTGCTAGTCCTGAGAAGGTCGCAATTGATAATGAATCAGGAATGAATAGTGAAGCCTTATACTCTCCATTGTCTCTGAGATGAGCCTTTGTAAAGAAAAGAGAAGGGGTGCTCGCGAACCTTAAGAGAGAGTATTTGTAAGACTCGAACAACTTCGCATTTCAGAAAAGTCATTCAAATCGGGATTTGATCATAGACAGGGATGTTGGCGGTGCAGTAAAATGGCGCACCGCACCGCAAACATTCCTGTTTAAAATCTCTTGTTCGAGCTCTTTTTCGAGATCGTCGAGAATTGCATGGACTCTCTCTCTCTCTCTTAACAGTTAATCAAATGTGCGCTAATCTGCAAAAGCTGTAAGCTAGTCAAACATTCAATTAACTTCCAACTAGTTGACTACGCACTTAATAATATGGTGTAAAAATAGAATTGAATAAGACTAGGACTGAATGAAAGCTCACAAAATCAAATTTTATCAGGTGAAAGTTGGCCGATCATAAGTCGGTATAATGGCTGAAGAAACCAGTGTTGATATATTATATTCTGCTAATTATTCAAATTCTATCATTAACAGGACTGATTATCATCGGCCATTATTTGAAGTAAAGTATCAATCATATTATTATTTCAAAAAGCTATATTTAGGTTCTTGATAAAATCCACCCTTGTGACTTGGGAACAATTATGTACCATCTAATTGTGGGTACATTGGGCTTAACGTTCAATATATTCCTTCTTTACCTAATTATTGATGCATCACCGAAATCTATGAGTGTTTACAAGTAGTTTTATTCAATTTTCCAATTGCCAAAATACCATAACACTCCATTATTTAGATTACTGTTAATTAATAACGCTATTATTGAAGCTCTGATATGTTTATTTTCAATTATTGTTATGGCGAGGTATACAAATTAAATTTTAGTCGTTTTGAAAGAATTTTTAAATTACAGGACCGTACCAGTACCTCCTTGGAGTTTAATTTACGTCAGCTATGGTTTCTGCCAGTTGTTCGGAAGTACTGGTTGTTATGGAGGCTGTATGATACTGCTGCACTTACTCACTCATTCATCCTTGTGTCTATTGATGTCATTTTTCTATCGATACTACGTCCTGATTAAGTCATTTTAAATTGTTGATAATCGGCAAGTCTATTTTCAGATCCAACATCACAAAGAAAAAGGTATTGATAGCGATTGTGCTTGTATCTCTTCCATCAGTTGTTTCTGCTGTAAGTTATTTAAAAAAAAAAGGAAAAGTTTTCTAATGAAAATTTTATCACAATGAAAGCCCAGTTATTTTTCGTAGGTCATAAAAATAATATTACAACGATTCAATAAGAAATTAATTTTTAAAAAAATCAGATGTAATGATTTTAGATAGCACTATCAACCGAATCTGAGGATCCAGTTTTTCTGCGATATCTGATTTTATCTCATTTCCCTGAATATTACATCGATGCAGCAACAATTTCGGGACATTCCAATATTTTTCGAAATTTCACAGTAACTGCTCCAGTCGGATTCGTTGTTATTCTAATCCCTTCGACGTACCCGATCATGATCATTTTGAGGCATCATTTATCAATTATTGCTCACTGCAAAAATTTAAACTTTTTTCAAATGATAAAAAATACTGATTTTTTACCACTGCATTACTCTTGCTGTGAGCTTCAAATAGTCATATTTTCATTTTAAAAATTTTTTATCTTTCAGGAAAAAAATTTTAAACATCGTAGCCGAAGCCTGCTGTTCTCCTCATCTCTATCGAATGCACACTGAACTTCTCAAGGTTTTTTTCTAATTTAACTTCAAAGTCAATAGAATGAATTTTCATGCTCTAACGATCACTGCCATGATTCCACTTCTCTACATTTTGGCAATAACAGTTTTCCTCCTGCTCACTTTTCAGGTATTTCTTGTGCTTATTTCAACAACAATATAAATGATGTAACTTTTCAGGTTATCCGCCATCCATGTTATGAAGGTCTTCATAAATCATTCATGTTTCGAAAATTTAAAAATGAGTACCTCTTCAGATTTAATTTTTGTCATCGGCGATTTGGCACCTTCACTTTCGCCATTGGTGTCGATTTTCTTCATTTCACCCTACAATCATCGTTCACGTCAAATTTGGCAGAAATGGAAATGTAGGAAGTTGAGCTCATCCGTAGAATCGACTCCTGTTGCATTCTTTCAATCAAATGAAGATTATCGAATCTAAAGTTCTTGATTTGTTCGAGTATTCGGAAAATGAAGAGCCAAATGACCTATGAAATAATAAAGGGCTAGAGTTAGGATTAGATAAAAGGGGATTGTGATAGGTTTCTTTCTCTATGCTATTTCGAAAATCCTATGGTCATGCGTTTTACAGATTTCTATATTTTCAAAAATGTTCTGTTCCTATATTAAGAATAAACTAATTTTATTAAAGTATCATGGAAGACAGCATTTTAGTCATTATTCTATTTTTTCTCGTTTTTAAGAGTCATTCCACAAATAAACAAAATAACTGTCAAAGGGGGTCCGGACAATTGCAAAAGTCTCTTGAATCCGAATCAAACCCATATGGGCGGACAGCCCTTTGAACCCTAATCACAAAAATTAGGTTTTTAGGCTCCATCCCCAAAAGTGGGCGGGGCTACGAGGGAGTCAAAGTTTGTGATTTTTGCGATTTAACACCTGACAGAAGGTATAGAGAAAACTTTTTTGTTATAAAAGATTTTCGAAAAATTTTAAAAGTTTTGGAGACTCCATACGATGGGTCACCTGCTGATATACAGGCTTTGGGGGGCCAACCACTTGCTTGGAGCTGGAGAATATCCCGAAGTCAAAATTGGGGATCAAGAATAGGCTATTTTCAGAAATCATGATTTTCTCGATAAAAATGTACTGTTTAGTACTTTTTCCTTCCGTATTTGGATTCCCTAGGTAAAATTATACTATTATCAATCATTAAGAGTTCCGGAAAAGGTGGACGCCTTCCTTTCACCATTGCGCCAAAGCTGTGCATCCAAAATTCGAAATTTCAAAATTTTGAGAAAAATATTCCCATAACTCTGCCTTCACATTAGGAATATCATTTGTACCCTCTAGCTATATGACGACTTAACTACCCCTTTCTTTTCCCTCACTATTTCGCCCTACTCTCCCTTCCTTCCCTCTCTCTAACTATAGGAGTCGCCATATAGTATCTGCCTACAAAACTCTATGAAATTAGACGATAATTTACTTCAGTACTGATTATATGGGACATTGAAAATTGAATATGAACGAAAATATTTCATTATTTGTTCTACGCTATTAAGATATTAAGCTAATACTCAATTATATTACCAACTATAGAAACTTGTCACACTGTCAAATTAAAAATGTGTATTATCATTCGAATGATTTAAAAACGGAGTTAGTAAGAACGTGGCGTTTTACAAGCGCGCAAGCGTTTGCAAATTGAAAAAGTAATATGTTCAGAATAACATTGGGGTTAGAATGGTTATATTCAAAAATACTAGTGTTCTGTCTCGTATTCTACAGAAAGATAATTTTGAATATTCTTACAGATAAAAGAATACTTTCACACTAAATAATAGAGTTAGCTTATTAGTCAGTTTTCTCGGGTTAAGTTTATTATTCAAATATTGCTCATTAAAACGAATCATAGAGTTTTATGTTCATAAATTCAATGCTTTTATGGCACGCTATCTTATCATTGTTAATAGCCTTCTTTTTTCGGGAGTCATTGTGAAAAATTATCGATTAGTCTCACAATTAGCGATGCTACTTTGAAGTGGTTGTTGAAATTTAATAATTTATAATCATAATAAAGATTTACAATGAATGTTTTTCGTTATGTTCATTGTAACTTTTACATGTATTATTTTATCACTGTTATTGAGGAATTTAAGAATGTTTGATAGTGACATAAAAAGGATTTCGAGCACTTCGAATAATAATCAGAATATTCGTGATGCGATTGCAATCGATATTGGCACCTCGAAATGTAGGATCTCTATTTGCAAGGATCAGCACGTTCAAATTGTTGAACATGGTAAGCATTTTTATTAGAAAATTGGGCCTTTGCAGTATTCGCTCGATTTTGTTTGTTTTCTCCATACCATTTCTCAAAAACCGAGTGAATATTGCAAAAAGGTAAGAATGAATGGTAGGGCAAATACTACAATAGACCTAAAACTGACATATGCCATGAATTTTATTTTATGCCAATCTAATTTTTAAGAATCAAATCGAGCAGTGCCGACCTATGTCGCTCGATCTGAACAGGGCGATTGGCTGGTCGGAAAACTGGCTGAGAGTTATTCGGTCTCTTTGCCGAGTGTCGCTTATGGTATGAGTTTTTGTTTTATAGATATATCTATGACCGATGATTTGAGACGAAACAAATGTTGTGTGAGCCAAAAATGATAGTCTGCACTGCGGAATGTTGAAGTTGACGAGAAATCAGTCCTCGAACCGATGAATTTTTGTCCAATCAACCGCAAATAATGCACTAACTCTAACTTCAATCCATCTTATTTTATGACTTTTACTTTGTCGCAATTTATCGGTCATCTTCAATATGAATATTTGCGATCTGAAAATATTTTCATATTTCTGAAAGCTTTTACATCCCACGATCAATTTATAATGCTACGATAATTCCGGATAGGCGGAAATTGGAAGCAGGACTTAAAATTCTTAATACTAACACTGAAGTGTCTGTGTCAAAACACTTTAAACCCTGATGAAGGAATAGTTGTTTTAGACATTCGTTGGTTAACGGAGAAAACCTATGCTGATGTGAACTATGACAAGGAGTATTTGTTTAACTTCGCTAAACATAAAAGTCCCACGGATCGTGAGTTAGAAATTCAAAGTTCAGTAATTCAAATTCGATTATTAGTTGTTATAATTGAACTGCCCCTGCCAAAAGAAGCGGGAAATGTTGCGAAGGAGATTGAGACGCAATTCTACCCATCTCGACTCTTATCGATTTTACTTATTACTGTTCTCAAAACCGCGTTTGGTTTCGTAAATGTGGGCATATTTTATCCAAATTTTTACAATCCACTATTTTCAGAATCCATCTTCCATAGCCGTCACAATTCCATTGGGCTCCGATTCGAATTATAGAGATCGAATAAAGGATATTCTGAGACATGCACTAAACAAAGTGGCAAATCCGGATATTCCATCGACTACTTTAATCCGATTGATCGAGGAACCAACAGCGGTTGTAGCTTCTTACGCGCATAGGCTGAACCTTCACCCGAAAGGCGATGTCGTGCTGTCGTTCTGCATGGGATCAGGCTATCTACAGGCTGAGTTGGTGTACATTCAGAAAAAGGTAATTTCTATTCGAATTAGAAAATTGGATGGAATTTTGAGACAGACCATTGGACGATTCATAAGATCCCCGATATCCAAGCGGTATATGTGGAAAATAAGGCTGGAAATTATATCGATCAGCTAATTTTCGAGTATTTGATGAAAATCGTCAGAAAACGGGTATAAAATGTTCTTTTCGAATTTTTTATTTGATCTATTTTTAAAAATTAATCATACGGGAAAACTCAGAGCAAGAATAAAAGTCTTCGTTTATCCCCGAAGCCTGAAAAGCGTCTGCGAATTGCTTGTGAAAAATTGAAGTGCGCTTTGTCGTTCGCTCCTCATACAAGAGTCGGTATGCTAGTTTTATTCCAATCTATTTGTGAAGTGCTGAATTGGCTATTTAGATGTTGATTCACTTTATCGAAATAAAGCCGGGCAGGATTGCGATTTGCTGGAAGTGGTTCAAAGGCAAGACATCGAACAAATTTATGACAAAATCATCTCTGACCACATCGGGAAAATTGTCAGAATGACTGGAGGTAAGTCTTTTCCTTGCAAAATAAGAGATTTCGAAATTTTCAGTGATTCAGCCAAAATTCATCCTAATGGGCGGGGGTAGCACACGAATCCCCAAAATCAACGAATATTTGCAGAAAAATTTCAAAGACTCTAAAATCGGCAATTTCATGAACGTTGATGAGGTAAAATTTCAAATCTTATTGTTGGGACCATCAGATTCGATCATGACACACTATTATGATAGAGATAAATTTTATCCCGAGAAATTTCGTCTGTTAGTCTGAATTTTGTCCAAATTCTATGTTGAAAGAACAGAACTCTTTCAAATAGCTTTTCCTATAGGTTGCTTCAACCGGTGCTGCAACGATCGCAAGTGACTCTGTTATGGTTGCTGAACCAATAAACTCACCGACAATTTTGAAGCTGATCAAGGATCGCAAGGAAGTCTCAACATCGCCTGAAAAGGAAATTATTATGAATACCAAAGACCCGATTCCTAAACCACAAGATTCGATGCAGGAAGTCAGAACTAACCAAAATAGCCAAAACGACGAGAGAATCGTTGAGCAACCTAGCCGCCCTATTACTCACCCTCCTACTGTAGTACCTACTGAGTCTAGAAACACCAACAGGGAGGATGTTGCAAGTGGGGAAATAAGTCAAAATCCTCCAACAAATAGTGCGCAAACTCAAATTATAGCACATATGAATCAAGAGCAACGAAATCATGCTTATTTCCCAACGGCAATGGAAGAACCTAACCATTATTTTTCGAATCCTCAAATTCCTTCACAATCTAAACCAGGTTATGAGGAACAAAAAAAAATCAAGAAGAACCACAAGATTCTCGAAAACGTTATACACCCAACACCAGATTATGATCATAATCCAAAGCCGAAAAGTGACAACGTGGTGATGAAAGAACGATCTAATCCTGAAATATCTGAACCAGATTATGATGAGAAACCGAAGTCCGAGAATAGTTCTGTAATTCATCCTGTAGTCATGAAAATACTTGTCAACCCAGCACCCGATTACGAGCCTACTAAAAAACTGAAGAATAATGACGTGATGACGAACAAACAATCTAACCCTGAAATATCTGAACCAGATTATGAGAAAACGGAATCCGAGGATACTCGTGTAGTTAATCCTCCAATTATGAAAATACTTGCCAACCTGAAGCCCGATTACGAGCCTATTAAAAAGCCGAAAACGAATGACATGACGATGAAAGAACAACCTAAGCCTGAAGAAAATACACCTATCATGTCTAAAATTGAACCGACAGAGGAAAAGAGACCTTCTTCCCCTTCGATAATAGCAGAATTGAAGCAGAATGAAGGGGAAATTTCATCTAAAAGGACTGAAACTATTGCTAATGATAGATATCCTGTGAACTATACTCATACTCCTATTGACATCGAACTTATGAATGTTATAAGTCCTCGATCTCCAAATAATTCATATCCGAGAAAGCCAACTCGTGAAGCGAATGGAGATATATTAGATCGCAACGAGATACAATATCCCAATGCTGACTTACCGACTAAATCTAGCTTGCCTCGTAATCGTGCATATGGCACTCAGGCATATCCCATACCCAGTCAGAGTTCAGCTTATGGTCATCAGCTATCACCGTATAGTTTACAGTATTCTTGTAAAAATGCCCAAGGCTATAGTTTGCCGATTAATATTTCCTACTCGAATCCTAAGGATCACAAATATACTGAGAGAGCGGAAAAGAAAACTAACAAACATCGTAATGAATCGGAGAAAACTTCGGCAAAAAAATACAAAGATTCCAAGCCTGAGATTAAGCCAGAAAAATTGAATTGGGTAAGTTGTAAAATGCTCAATCGTTCAATCAGATTAAGATTAGTATTTAGACTCTTAGTAATAATAATTGTCACTATATTGAAATTCCGTTCCAAATTACGAAACTCGGAGAAAAGTTAAAATTTCCTATTGGAGGAAAACATAGTAAATATTTTGATGGATTCGCTTTCAGGCTATTTCGAAGACAGTTAGTATACATTTTGAGTAGCAAGAAATAGAAACTCATCAGTTATTTTATAGATTATTTTATCCATCACAACTAGAAATAATTGGAAAGCCATATTCAATTTCATACAAGTCTGAAATCACGAAAATCGAGGTTGAAGTGAATACCGCTGAAGACGAAAAAAAACCGAATTATTGTGATTGGAAAATTAAAATTTTTACAGTAAAAAAGGGCGATACTCGCGAAGATTATAAAAAATGGAAATTATCAGGATTATTACTACGAAATGAATGTTTAAATAAGAACTTTATGTTGGAGATCGAAGCTAAACGAAATCGCTCCCTTAAATCTTAAATGAATGAAGTGAGACGAGCCTTGTAAAGTTTCTTGAATAACTTAAAAATTTTTAATAACATTTTTCTGACTACATTCCTTAACTTAATCCTAATATTCATCTTATTATTTCATGATCAATTTATCATTGATTTTACCTTAAATTACTAAAGTGCAATAAAATCTATTGATATTCTTTTATGCTTATTTTATCTTTCGGTTCTTTACTTACCACTCCAAAAATTTTCAAATTTCTCCTTTATCTCAGAATTCGATATCGTTAAATGAAGACTAAAAACGTTTTCAAGGGAAAACTCACAACTATACAGCTAAAAAATACCATAGATATTGCAGACTCAAGCTGGTTCCTGTCGCTACTTCCTTAATTTATAAGATTCTGCCTTCTCGATCTTTCTTACCTGGACAACCTGGGCTGGGATTCAAGTAAAATTTACACCCCCTTGTAAATGGTTTTACAGGGGGGTGTAATTTTAATTGAATCCCAGCCCTGGAATTAACAAATAATTTATCGTAATCATTTCAATTTATATATTTGTAAATGGTAAAGCAAGTCTATGAATTCGTTGTGTATTGAAGAAATGTTTAGAATTGAAATTGTCAGCTTTCAAAAGTGGTATAATTATGCATGCAAGGTTCTTTACCAAATTTATAATTTCTATCTATCCTGATCTGAAAATATTCATCGATTTAAACAAATTGTTCACAGCATTGCTCATTACCAGACATTTCCTCTATCAATCGATAGCTGTCGTGCATTTCTGGGCTCGTCCTAAAGTTCCCCTTCACGTGAACTAAGTCAGATCACACAGAGATTCAGTCGAAGTTCATGTGACCTTCGGCAAAAGTTCCCATAACCTCTAACAGTGTTTTGCTCTCTTTCCTCTGTCCGACGAAGGGTCATTAAAATTTCATTGAAAATCAACTTTATGATCATTTTTAAAAATCTAATCAGATAGGATTGTCGGAAATATTTTTTAGAATTTTTCTATAAAAAAAATTTTGCAAAATCCTACAAGTATGAAAAGTTTATCCAGCTTTCTGAAAAAAAATGCCGCCAAACAACTCAAAGCACTGTGTCTAAGAAAATTAAAGTGATTGCTCTATAAAAGTTCACACGAAGTAGTAGAAAAAGATTATTCGAATACTAATTTTGGCTTTCTGGCATTTCTACGTATAGATTAATTTGTTTAAATTACAATATTCTTGTAAAGCATGTCGAGAAGTACCTGTATGCTAATTTTCCGAAGGTGTGAACAATGGCGCTTCTAAAAATGAAAATTCAAGAATTTATCATGCAATGTTCGAGATCATGCATTAATCATTCTAAGTCAAATCCTTTATTGTACTTTCACATGTCTGATTTTGATGTTGTTTAAGATATTATAGGTGCTGGCACGCGACTTGTCTTGGCGGTTAAATGGTTAATTGGGTGGATTTCGGTTTTTTTTAGAATCTTGGAACGGATCTTCTTCTCCTCAGCAGACATGACAGTGGCGAGAACTCACAGTCATTCCACCCATAGCTAAACGGTGGTATGATGCTTCACTTGTACGTTTGGTAAAAATAATTAGCATATTTCTACTTTTGAAATTTCAAAGATAAAATTGAGTAAACTTATGGCGAATTTAGCATCAAAATGGCCCTTAATTTATGATGAACGCATTGATGTAAATTTGCCTTATTCTTTACTTTTATTTTATGACCTAAAAAGTCAAATATAATTTTGAAAATAGCATATTTTATTGAAGTATCGATTTTTATATTCTACCTGCTCACATCCCGCTTATTCGTATACACTTCGTACGATATGGAGGGGTCATTTAGCAAAGTGGCGCACTGAAAATTTCAATTAATATCTGTTTTTGTTAATATTTTATTAACAATTATGAAACTATAGATTTGAATAGAAATTTGTTCATACAATCTAAATAGAATAGACTAGGTTTTATAATGAAAAAGCTCGTATTAAATTTAGGGGTATTATGCTAATTTAAATTTACGGTTTTCCCAGCAGCATAATATCGCGAATCATTGAACAAACTGCATGAAGATTTAAATGATGATGATTTTTTTTTAAATCGCAAGAAAATAGCGTAATTACTAAATGACAACCATACATTTTAACGTTTAGAATCAGAAACTATTTTTTAAAATATGACTAACTGACTAAAATTAAGAGGCAATTATTTTTAATTTTAGGTATTTTTAAGAGATTCACAATAACAAAGGATACTGTAAATACGGTACTTTAACACATGTCAAACAAAACATGACTATTGAAAAATAGAAAATTTCGCTAATTTATAAACACTTGTTTTTCGCGTTGTCGCTAGTTCTTGTGTTTATTTTGACGTCAGATTCCGAAATTTCAGGTCGAAACTGATATTTAGGTCAGAACCTGACGGCAGAATCCAACAATTTCAAATTGTTTTTATGATTCATCAGCATGAGGGGGCTTTTTCTATTTTTTAGATTTCGTGACCTTATCAATAAGGGCGGATTTCAAATGAATAATTCAGGAATCTATGCTTTGATTGTGAATTTTTAACATCGTGCACGGGACGCCTCACGCCTACAGAATAAATCATGCGGAATTTTCACGATCCTAAAATAAGCAACTCGAAAGGTCTTGCCCAGAAAATTAGAAATGCTTAAAGGAAGTTTTGATATTGTTCAATTTAAGCTTGGTCTTCATGACTTAAAATCGATTTCGCGATGAAGATCAGCCTTTTCTCTATTGAACAGTACCTTGTTTCATACAATAATCATAGATCAAATCATAAAAATACAATAGGATAAAAATTTCGAAGAAAAAATCTATGAAATTTATAAAGTTTTAAAGGTAAAAGTACGAAATTTAATTTAATTTAAAAACTTGAATATTTAGACAAAAAATTACCTGGGAGACTAAGAATAGCAAAGCGAAGAGGAGAAAAATCGTACGAAGCATAGCCGAAGTCGAAATTCTTATGCACATACTGTACTGTGCCTTAGGTTTAGTATTTAAGTGACTAAATCTAGAAATGTGCCGCCTTAAAATATCGTGCTAAGATATATATGAAATCTGGAGAGGAAAAGAGAAACGGAAATATAAAAATAATTAATGGGAGAAATCCCCAAATGCCACGCCCAGATTTTCCAGGCTTAGGGAAAAATTAACCAAGCCAATTTCAAATGCGATGAGTCCTATAACATAATATCCGAGGGAATAACAAGAAACACTGAAATCTATCAAGATCCATATGTGACGTCATTTTTAATGGTATGTATATTGATCTGAGGAGTATAACGTCAATATATGAGGATATACGAAATCTGCTACCAAACTCGACATTTTTGCTGGGGGTTCATTGGCGAGCCTCGAGGGCAATTGTAAACTCGGGCGAAATCTTCGGAGTTAGACAAGGGACCTTTGACGCTAAAATTTAGGGGTTAACTTCAAGGTAATTTCGGGTCTAGCTTCAAGCTTACCGTATAGGTCCAGGCGAGTGCTCAGAAGTCCTCAGCTTTCTCAGAGCCTCTTTGTCGTTCATCGTGCCGCACCAAATTTGGGCGTAGTTCAGGAAAAATAGCTGATCATGAGTGAGGTTGACTCCGGGTAACCTCGGCGGTATGCTATGGGCTTTTTCGTATTTCTTGTAGGACTTATAGGCCATACGGAGCCCTCCGTTATCTGAAATTGGTCATTTTGCTAGTTCCAAGCTATTTTTTGTTAATTCCAAACTATTTACCCGCGATATTTTCGCCCTTCGTGCTCCTGCCATTTATCCTCATGGCAATTTGCTCCAGAACATAGCCGGAATACTGTTCTTCGATGCATTCGGCCTAAAATTTGGGTTAATTTTAAAAATGCTTTTCGATTTTTTCAGTACTAGCCTTTCTTTCAAAGTTCCTGATCGTGGAATTATCCCACCATTGCCGGATATTACCGAGGTTATCATATAGTCGGCCTCTGTCTAAAATAAGAGCTAATCTTCACCAAGAATTCAATTCATAAGGCTGAAAACTTCTATTTTATTATATTTAAAATAAGTTGACACATTCATCGAAAATTCGTTATTAAAAACTATAACATTTATTTTAAGTTAAAATAAATGATGATATCAAAATTGAAATACCATCAAATCCATGGGTGATCTCATGCCCGATTACCACTCCGATACCACCAAAATTCATCGATGAAGGGAACTCTTTGCTATAGAAGACAGGCTGAAGTATGCCGGCGGGGAATACTAAATGTTAACGCTTTAAAATATGTCATTTTTAAGATTTCGTGTACTAATTTCATTCGTGTTCGGGCTGTAGAAAGCGTTGACCAATGCCGCTCCGGCCACCCATCTAAAAATTCGGTAATATGCTAATTTTTCGCTTTTACTTATAAATAGGTAATAAGTCAAACGCTTTATTATATCTCATCCTACACATATCTTATATCCTAAAGCAGGAGGCATTTTCGTGAGTAATCTATAGGCAGATAAATAGCTTGATTACTGAAGAGGCCAAACCTGATCCGCTAAGGAATATGTAACGAAGCTACTTTTTCTCGAAAAATTTTTGCAGACATTTTTGACTAACCTTTCCCGATCTACGGGCTCTGCAATACGGCCTAAGACGTCTTTTTGGTACTGCTCGTAAAATTGGAACTTCGTCCTGTAGTACTTGCCTTCGAAGACCTAGAAATTCAAGTAAATGTATAGTTAAAACGAAGAAAATATATATCAAAGTTATATTGAAAAAATGAAAACTTAGATTCCGAAAATCATATTTTAGAGAAAATATTTAAACTAAGAAAAGAGTTTAATTAAACTTAGTAGGATAAAAGATATAATCTAAGCTCAACTCCAAACCTCGTAATGTTTATATTCGTCGTTAACCGCCGACGTATCATTCAAGTAATCCGGATAGCCGATTTTTCGTTTCATGGTGTTAACCTATATAATAATTAGATATATAATTTGAAACATTCAATTAAGTAGGTCGAGGTACTTTTTGCTTGGCAAATTGCTTCGTTTCCTCAGTTAACCAATCCTCTTCTAATAGCAGATGAACGAATGACTCCATAATTAGGGAGATCATCTCTTCGACCTTAAGATATAGAATAATATATAGCCAAATAAATTAACTATTTATTAATATTTATATATTTAAAATCATTTAAGATCATAAATTTTACTGTGTTTTGCTTAATTGAAATCATATACCTGCTGCTTAGCTTCATGATCAAAATGATGCTTAACGTAGATCGCGCTAGTCGCCATAGGCATTAGCGAATTAATTCTGGTAACGCACCCATGCCACCTCACTTTTTGGACGTTCATCACTTAAACACCATCGATTTTATCCTAGTTTCGAAAAGGAAAAGTTACATACGATTCAAGGACTTGTAGAATTTAAATATCGTCAGGGCAAATGGATCGGGCAAGTCACGTAACATAGTTTTGAAAAACCAGCACCAATTCAAATAATTGATCACTTTTCTGGAATTTAGGGTCAAGCAATTGTGATTTATGCTAATTAAATTACCTAATATCGTACTGAGGCAGCATAACATCGAATCTTCGTAGAAATTCAACCCCATAAACTACGACGGGTGTGTTTTCATCAAATCGTATCCGCTCTCCTTTCTTAGATTGAAATGTATCAGTTAAATCTTATCAATGATTAAAGCTAGTATATTTAATTATTGTAATTATATAAAATAAACACAATTAAAACTTCTAAATGTACTTGAAATAAAATTTGAATCGAATTTATAAGAATATAGTTTTCAGGGTTGTGAATTTTTAGACATGTGCGCGTGTCTAAACATTTATAGCCCTGATAGTTGTCCCTACTTTGCTCCTGACATCCTCGAACATCGACTGAAAGAATAGAATCCAATCGAAATGCCTAAATTGTCGTCGCATGTCGCCAAGGGTCATTTTCGTGTACAGCTCAGCAATGTCATGCCTTTGTTCATCAGCCATCGTGATCTAAATTTTAAGCTCAGCCCATTTTTCGACAAACTCAGGGTCTAATTAAATAGAATTTTATTATAATTATAATTCAATAATGAGGATATGAGATTTAGCTGAATTATAAATTACTTTTTAGACTCTGTATACTTTTTGGTAAGATTAGGGGTATAACTTTTTTTGAATAATTCAAAATAATACTATTTGCCATTTTTTTCAATATTTTCTTAATTTGATCATTTTCCCTTTTACATTAGCTAATGAAGTCTCGAAATCGATAATTTCCTCCGCGTCCTTGGTGGCAATATCTGGTCTAGCGTTTAGCAGAACTAGCACGTCTCTAAATTAGCATAATTGGCAATTATTTTTTTAGGTATAGAATACCGTATCAGTGTCAGATATGCCAATTTCTCTTCGTTCTCGGCCAAGACGTAGAAATCCCTTGCGAACAGGTTTAAGGAGGGCTGGTCTATCTGAAATTTTGAATTTGATTTTGAAATTCGAAATTCCAGATCTTATAGTACCAATAAAACATGCTGTTCGGAATTTTTGTCATCAGGCTGAACCGTAGCTTTGAATAGAAAATCGCCCCGGAATTTCGAGACCATAACGCCTAAAATAGCCAAATTAAGTTTATCGGAATTTTGACGAAGATCATCAACCTTTTAAATGGTGAAATTTGAATAAATAGTATCGCTTTCGATGAGGATTTTTCAGTAACTATCATATTTTTATGAAGATCACAACTTTTCCTCACCATATAATTTCTCCACTGAAGCCCCCGGTAAAACATGTGATCCCAAAGAAGGCCATCCTCCAAACAAATTCATCACTTCATCGAAACTCGCCCTCCACGAGTCGGAGATTTCACCTAATCAAACATTCTCTCAAAAATAAACAAAAACAGCGAAAATTTACTCTCATTCAGGCAAATTTTATAGAAGAATTTCGCTTTTCCGACTGCAGTTTTCGCATCGATGGGGTCGTGCATCTTGTCTTCTAGGAGCTCTGAAATTCAACATTTTTCTGACGACATCATTTACAGCTCTGATAGCTTAAACTTCATGGCCTATAATATAATATTATCAGATTTTTTATTGGTTACTAAATTGCATAAACTCTGTGTTGTCACTTGTAAATGATTCAAAATTGATCGTTATTAAAGTTAAAGTTTATATATATATAAGTAAAAGTTGCCTTTTAAGGCAAACTCCAAATCTTGTCCTAGGTTTTCAAAATTCGAAACACTTGGAGCGTCATCGGGAATGGGATGCCTTCGTATCCACTGACCACAGGCGTATTCATAGAAATCAACGCAGGGGTCTATCGATGAATTCATCGAAGACAAAATTACTGATGCTGAAACTTTGATCTTAAGTCATTTTTAAATTTTAATTTCAACAATCCAATTTATATAGATTTCTAGGTCCTTTTAAGAGCTACAAAATGACAACAAAACACTTGATTTATTTTCATATGAAAATTGAAAAGTTAGAAGCTTTCAAAGTTTTCATCATTTTTTGGAACGTTTTTCCCACTCGTGTGTGCATAAAATATTTTGCTATGCTGAATTCCTCCTGGACTCAAAGAAAAAAGACCAAAATATAAACTGAGCATTTCCCTTTCGGAAAAGGGAACCTCGTTAGTATTTGGCTTTGTCTAACTAATCTAAATACGGCAATAAAACGGATTCCAGAGAAAAAGACAATCGAATAAATCTTATTAAAGGCATTTCTATGCCAAAACTTGGTCTCAGAAAAAACGAATGAAACAAAAATGTTTTACCAGTTTGTATGCATCCCGGAGTTAGGCAAATATCGTGTTTAGCTTGATTATCCAAATACAAATAAGTTAATCCCGCAAATAGAGCGACTGATAATAGGAAAAATAGCACGGCCGCAGCGCAGTAGAAATGCTCTCGCATTTTACGCCGTTCTCTGGACGAATCCCGTAGTCGAATATTAAAATAGTCCTATTCTTCGCTAGGATTTCGAATACCACCGACGTAATTCAATTATTCAGTGCATGAATGTGCCCTGAAATACGTGCGAGAGTAGCGGAATGAATTTTGGCAAAATGTCCGGCGAGTCGCGAGCGTCGTACTCGTGGTGAAACGACAAGCGTACAGTCCGGCGTACTATCCACTGAGCTACGTGTGCAGCAGCCTTCGAGTTTGGTGCGGAGAGCGAAGATTGGGAGCAACGATCGACGGCGGCGTGATGTAGTTGGCTCGAGCCATGGAGCAACTGAAATAAAGGGTAATGAGCGAGAGAGAGCGTGTGAAATGATGAGGCCACAGAGACGCAGAGGAAGAGTTAAAATGATAGAAAATCAATGAAAATGCCAATCAGGCTTAAAGAATGAGAGAATGAGAGGATAGAGTGTAAGATGTAAAGATATTGTGTCTTCTTTTGAAAAAGACGAGGAAAAGCTAAAGAGTCGCAACAGAAAATAGAGAGTGAAGCCGTGCAAAAACAATGAGGAGAAAAGGAAAAAATTGAAAGAAATAGTATAGGAAAAAGGTAGAGAAAAATGAAAATAGTGTAGAAAAATATACATCGAAAAAAAGTAGTCTGAAAAAACCCAAATTAGAAGTGATGGACCCGGCTATTTTCTTTCTCTTTCATTCGCTCTTTCGAGAGTAATGAAATCATATTGAGCGTCTAAACAGCTGAATTATGAATAACCCCTGCGGCGACTGAACGCAAAACGAGTGTGAGAAAAGGATGGGTAATCCCCGAGATTTGGAATATTCGCTGGAATCCCGTCTGGGATAAATTAACTCTTTTTTCGGGATGGGATAAATTTGGAAATTATTCCTAGATGGAATAATCTGAACATTATTCTTTCTCCTAAGAAGAATCTTAAGCATGAAGATCACCTATTTCCTGGAAAAAATCGTGAAAAAGTGAAATTCGATATATATCGTGACACCTTTCAAAAATTAGGTGTCCTTAGAAGTTTGAGAAGTTAATCATGTGGTAAAGCATAGGTCAGAAAACCCATTTTATATACGACGCAGTATATCTGAGATCAAATAAGTTTAGGGTCCTAGTAGGCTTTCTTTAAATACGCGGCTGTTAAAAGATGGAAAAAATCAAGGACCTTCACCAAGTGGTGATTAATAAATGAAAAATTACATCTTGCGCCAAATGTTTAGGCTCGAACCCGGGTTTATCCATCATTCACAACATATCATCGGAGACAGTTTTTGTCTGAGATTCGAAATGATTTATGGCGTCCGTTTTTAAGACCTATGCTTCAACATGTGATTAGAATTTCGGAACTAACAATCATTTTCTTGAGATAAAAAATCAAAATGAGGATTTTCATCAGGCTTACGAATTTCAAATTTACTTGGTGAAGAGCAGCTTTTAATATATGGATTGAATATAAATATTTTCTAACACACATACAAAATTTATTTATTAATTTACAGCGCCTTTATATCGATACAACATACGAAAATCTATAGCAATAATTTTTAATTTACCCGAAAAAAATCAAAATTTAAGATTGGGGTATTTTGGAAATCTTTAATCGACCGGAATAAGAGAGTCTGTGCCAAGCTCTGTCGAGGACCAAACACACTTCGGCGGCTTTTCCGTTAGATTTTTGCTGGGGAATAGCATCTGGAATAAATCATCTTAAAATTTAGGTTTTTCACGATTTAGTTTCGAAAAATAACGTAGATAAAAAATTGTTAGGTAAGTAGGAAAAAGTTGTCAGGTAAGTAGAAATTTTTAGGGAAAGTTCAAACGATTCTTACGTTAAAGAAAACTTTCAGTCGCTTTCTTAGAGTAGCCCTAAAGCCTGCACCAAATATGAAATAGCAATAGAAATTCAGTGTTCCATTTACTACGACCAACAAATTCGATAAATCGATCAAATAGACCATCATTGTCTAAAATATTGATTAAAAACGTTTTGTAAATTAAAAGAAATCTTCGAATTATTTAGCATAACTTCAAATTAAAATACGATAAGTTTTGTTATTTATCTATCAAATAAGATAATAATACCGGATCGTTAAAGAAGACCTCTACAAAGTTGACAAGTAGAGCCATGAAATTGCAGAAGATGAACAAAAATACCACCAAAATCAGCGAAGTTGTATCAAAATCATCTAAATTTTTGACTTTCAAAGTTATTTCAATTTTGCAAAAAACCACCTCCAGGACTTCCTTTCGTTAAAATCGTGATCACTATGCAGGCATTTAAAAATATGAGAAGAGCTAAGGGTCCGATAGCCAAAAATGTCGTGTACATATAGGTGTAATAGACAGTAAAGTAGGCCTAAATAAGAACTATTATTAAATATATATATTTAGTTCCGGGTATATTAATTTCGGGTATACTAAATTTAATCTATAACATCTGAAAGATAACCTCATTTGTCCTGATATCAGTTGGGCAAATCTGGCCGTTCAACTCTCCATATTTGTCGATGCATTTTACCTTAATAGAAAATTAGTCAAAATCAGCTTTTATTTCCATTTTTACTTTTTGAATTTCCAGAAAGTGTGGCAGATTATATACCACGCAAAAGGCCATGATTGCCATACAAGCATACTTGGCTCTCCTAAATGATACATAATTATTTTTGAAAGTATTGATTAATCTTAAAATAAAAATCATTAAATATGAAAAAGATATATCGATTTCCTAAATATTATTCTCTTCTAATTATCGATCTTTTCAGTTTATTGATTTTTCAAACTTTACTTTGGTGTGCACAAAGCATGATGTATGGACTGAGGCAGGACGACTATAATGAAACAGTCCATAGCGGCGGCAACGCAGAAATACACCGAACTGGCTTGGAAGATCGTCGACAAGGGGAACATTAAAGGCGCACAGTTGACGTACACCCACCAGATTACTGGAATTAGGGATTAGAGAGATTTTATATATCCTGGATTTACTATGTTTATATTTCACATATCCTAAAATTTTATATAAAGAAAAGCTGTTTTTAATTGGAAAATATTAAGCTGTGATGCCTAACTGTAAATTTTCAAGATCTAAATTGAGACTAAAGTCGATCTTCATACTTTTTTGTTTATAAATCCGATTTTTTAGATTTAGACTTCATATATCCTTACACGGGTGGTCATGATGTCGCCAGGCCTCAAAAACATAGAGAAATATCGCACAAAACACCAGACAAAAGTCAGAACACCCTAAAGCCGCCAGAAATATCGAAGTTGAGTGAACCTAAAGTCGATAAATCTAAATCTAAAAATCAATAGTTTGGTTAAATACCCTTTGCTCCGGACTTAGATATACCACGATGACCAAAATATTGGATATCAGCCCAATGGCAGCCACGATAGCCATGACAAACCCCGAAACGTACAGATTATAGGTCTAAAATGACATCATTTACCAAAAACGGCATCTTTCTTACCATATAAGATGGTACGGTGACGTCCTGACAGACATTGCAATACACAGGCCACTCCTGGGATAGGTCTCCCATTTTTGGGTCTATCTAAAAGAGTTCAGAAATAAAAATGATAAAGATACGATTTTTTTCCAGCCCCTTCTTTCTCTCTCTCTTCCATGCACTCGTTCTGCGTTTACGCCATCCATTCATTTCACCGTCGCGTCCGTTTTTATTTGCGCTTTTGAAATTCGCCTATCTTTTTGTTTCGAGAAGTTCGTGACTTTTTCCAGAATGCGCTTTGAATGAACGACGACGCCACGACCTCCAAGGATTCAGAAGACAAAGGCGACGTCAAAGTCAAGGATCCAGAACACGTGCAAAATTCCCCAAACAAGGACGCGACAAATCCAAGGAAACGACAGCACGAAAAGGTTGATTAAAACGTTCTATAAAAATAAAAATCTGACTTTTTATTAAATGATAGAAGATATGAAAGGCTACCGTAAAATTAGAAAAGGAGAATTTTAAGAAATAGAAATTCTCAAATGTTGAGAAGAAATTATAGAAAATGACTTTTAAAATTTTATTTTGTTATTTTAGGGTCCCGAAAACCCGGTGGTTCCGGAAAAGAAGGAGAAATCCGGGAAAGACGACAATGATCCATTCGTCATGGACGTGCCTCACAAAGTTATAAATGGTATTTTTTCAAAAATTTGATTTCTCTAAGAAATATTTGAATTTTCCGAAAATATTTTTAAAATGTAATAATATTCTTCAGGTATCAAGTACCTGTCGCCCTACTGGTGCCCCTTCAAAACCCGGGCTAAAGGGCGCTGGGTCGGAAGGAATATGGTCGAATGTTTCAGCCAGGAATTCCTATCTGTTAATCCGAATTATACAGTCAGTTTTGTTTTTTAAATTAAAATTCTTGTTTTAATCAGAAATAATTTGCAAAAATTTTGAAACTCTAAGACTAGAAAATTATAAATGGGGGAATAAAAAATCTAAATTTTCAAACATTGATTAAAAACAATCGATAATATTTTAAGAGTATAGGCGCGCGAACCTTTGCAAGCCGGAGCGGATAATCTAATATTTTTTACAATTTGCGAAAAAAGCGGAGGCATAAAATAGAGCCCCGATGATAGAAAATTGAGATGGATGAAAACTGACAGGGACCTTATTTCTCTTAGAGAAGGCGAACCTGGGTGTATTTTCCTTAAAAGTGGATTTTAAGTGGGATTGAGCCTCAGGGTAAAAGATAAAAGCTAGAGGGTTTTGAATGATGATAAAAATCGGGGACATGTGAAATCCTTTTTCTCGAATTTTAAGGGATTTTAAAAGTTAAAATTGGAATATGATACTAGACACCGGAGATATACGAAATCCCCTATGTTTTGAATTTTAAGGAATTTCTAAAAAATTCGAAACTACATTTTGGAAGCTCGAAGGTTTCGAGGTATTTTGAAACTTGCAAAAATAAATTCTACTTTTCGAAGTCGGAAATTAAAATGCTTTAGGCTAAGCACGAGGAGCGTGGATATGCAACTACAAGGGTGTCTAGGAACGAATAAAAATCTAGGATGATAAATTATTCCAGGCGTTTTTATTTCGGGCATCTTTTAAATGTGTAATTAGCGATTAATCTGACCCTCTAGATAATCCTTATGCAACAGCCCTAATTAGGCAATGTTCTAAAGAGAAAGGGAGAGAAAAAAGGAAAGAAGAGTAAGGCTACTGAACTAGTGACTTGTTTAGAAAAAGTGCCGTTCCGCGAAAATCTTCGACTAAAAACTTCCTCTTTATTTAGCTTGCAAAAAATCATGTACTCGATCTTTTTGCACAATATTACGTCATAAACTTGCCTAAAATTCAATTTAAGCCCATTGCTGGTGTTATATTTTGGTCGAAAATCATTGAATTTAGGGAATTTTAAAAGAGCTTAAATTTTGCAAGAATATGATAACTCATAAAATTAAACGCTACATGATATAAAATACAAAACTTATAAAATATACCAGCTGGTTTTCTTGCTCTATCTTTCAGCATGGGAAACAAAGTTATTTCAATAGATTTAGGAAAAGAAGAAAATATGGTCTATTTATCAGTAGATATGTTGGAAAATGGGTATTTTCTCCCCTTTTAGTTCAAATTCGAGGATATCTTTCCGTATGAGGAATAAATTACCCCTTGGGGGCTCTATATTCCGAACAACTTCCAAAATGGACTATGATAAAGGACAACCTAACTTTCTCGGAGCATTTTAGACTCTAACTCCTTAATCATAGGAAGACATAGACGCAGAGAGTGAACTACTGAACTTTTAAATAAATCATAATGGAAATTGCGTGATACTTTTGAAATCTCAAAAATCTCTGATCATACGACGAGGTTTGGGCCGGAAAGAACATAGTAGAATATTTGATGCACATTTAAAACGTTTCGAAGTTCCTATTCTTTTTTAAAGAAAGTCATATTTTCGATTTTGAAAGAAATAGATTTTCGGACTCTACCCATGACATAATTTAAAATATGGGTTAGGGACGGAGGCTTTCTTCGTAAATCCTGAAATTGAAGATATGAACCGCCTAACTTAAAGACGTCCTTAGCTAATGCAGTCATTTTTCTCCCCAACTTAACAATGAGACGGGTGTGCTCCCTTAAAAGGAAAATAGAGGAGCCGCTGCTCAACCGACCAGGGGAAAAGATGATTGAATTTTTTGCTCTCAACCGCCCATTTCAAGTTTCTCAACTTACCTAAAATTCGCAAACTTTCAATCGCATAGAAGAAAATGAGAAGAAATTTTAAAATGGCATTAGAAGAAGCTGATCTTCGTCAATAAGGCCTGGTATTTGAAATTGATGCCCTCAAAAAATGATCGATTTTCAGACATTTTTCAGAAAATCGCCTGCAAAATGGGTCGGATGTTCGTAAACGGCGAGCAAATGACCGATATCAACTATGTGTTCAAGCACAACGATCGGGTAGAACACTGGATGCATAGACATGAACACCCGGTAGGTCAAAAGCAATTGTCCTACGGTTAAGAATAGGGAGCTTGAACCAGCTGACGTAATTTCCTAAAATTAGAATACTTGGAAGAATAGAGCGTTTGTAATGAGGTAATCTAATGAGCAATACATAAACAGAAGTCATCACTCAAAATGGACTAGAAGAATTTTTCAGACTAACCTAGAAATTTTCGAAGCGCTATGGGAAATCTTTGAACTAACATAGAAAACTTAGAGAATAAGTTAGAAATTTGTAAGTTCTCTTAAAAAATCTATCAGCTAACCTAAGATTTTGGGTTAACATAGAAATTTTTCAGACTAACTCGAATTTCAATAGGAAATTTTGAGAGATAAAAATTTAGATTTTTCGGAAATCTCTACCCTTTGCTCTATAGCCTAAGTATAAGATACTATGAAGGTAATCCGAGATTTTGTCATATTGCCATCTTTCGGAGAATAGCATCTTTGAAAAAGGAGATGGTGGAAATGAGAAAAATTCGATTTTTGCCGGAATCCTACCAAATCTCATATAAATTGAATCAAAATGATGAGATTTTTTCTGGAACGAACGCTTTTTTCAAGTTATTTTGATCAGAATCTTGCAAAATATTGGAGGGGATATATGAAAAATTAAAATAAGGATATATAACATCTTTTTTAAAAGAGTGATATATGAAATCCAACTCAGAAGAATATGAAATTCCAGGTGCTGGATCTACCCATCCGAATCATCAACGAGGATGAAAACCTTCTCGTCGTTGACAAACCTCCCTCTATGCCCGTCCACGCCTGTGGCCAATACAACACTAACACCATTATGGGGCAATTAAGGCAGAACAAAATGGCCGACAAGGATTTGAGGGGTGCATTTTAAACATTTTCTTGAAAAATTTCGAAATCCAAAAATGACTGATAAAGATTTTGAGGGGTGGGTTAGTGAAATCTTTTTACTCTTTCAGAAATTTTATGGGACTTGCCCGAAAATTGAATTTCTTTTCAAAAGATATAGAGAAAAATCTAAAAATAATTAGAAAATGTTTCAGCATCTTTAAAAAATAAACAGGAAATATGATCCTTTTATGAAAACTAGGAGAATCCTAAGTTTCTTTCGACCTACCTCAAAAAATTTGTTCAGTTCTACACCGGCTGGACCGAACCACTTCTGGGATTTTGCTATTCGCGAAAAACTACGCGACCGATTTAGAGGTAATTTCTTTGAAAATTACCTACTTAAAATTGGAAAGAAGGAATTTTCTGCGTCCCGAACCCTCCCCATTACGAAAGATAGGGACAGAGTTCAGACACCGAGTAGGATGCATCTTTCCTATCCGCACCCCCTCAGTTTACCAATTTAAATCCGAGTTCTTGAAATCTCCCATCTTATGATGAACAATGCCCCTCCAAAAACAGCTGGAACAGATTAAATTGAATTTTGAAATCCCAATTATTTTTCTAAGCCGATAGAGCTCTAAGGAGGGGATAAATAGCATCGCCAGACCTCAATTCTCAAGCTTAAATGAATTTGTTTCAGTTTAAAACGACGCTAAAGGATGGGCACTGGAAAAAGACGTACGTGTGCAGAGTGGAGGGCGAATTTCCAGAGTAAGTCAAGTGGGGATTTCGTATATACCCGTAAAAATCGAGACATGCAAAAAGCGACATAAAATTGGGATTCTCTTCAGATGAAAAAAGATCAAGAGATATGTGTCAAATCCCGCGGAGTTTCTTTGGGGCCTTATCTGATCTAGGGCTTTGTTCTCCAGAAAGAAAAATTGCTCACTGAATTTGAAACAACAACGGGGGGAAAGAAACCGATCTTTTACCAACTGAGCTACTTATTCCAATTTGCACATTTTTAGGGGTGCAGTTTTCTGCGATCAGCCTATCGGCAATTTGGTCATTTCTATGGGCATTCAGTGCGTTAGGCCAGACGGAAAACCGGCCAGGAGCAAATTTAGGTAAGCCTAAGAATTTTTGAAAATCTAATTTGGCTACATAAAATTCCTGTTTCAGACGGATGTGGACCAACGGTAAAGAATCTGTGGTAGAGGTTACCATCGACACAGGAAGGACCCATCAAATTCGGGTGCACGCTCAATTCCTGGGTATGTTACCAAAACGGTGGCACCATTTATCCAAAAGCTACTCTTACCATTTCCAGGGTACCCTTTGATCGATGATAAGATTTACAATTCGAGAAACTGGGGCGAGCAGAAAGGGAAAAATGCGGAATACGGTATGTTTTATCGATTGTTCAAAAATTTTAAATTTTGAATTTCAGGCAAGTCTTATGAAGAACTAGCGGAAATCATTCGAGTGAACCACAGATCAGAAAACTGGATGGAATACAAAAATCCGGAATACGATCAGATGATGGAAGATATAGCGGCAAAACTGGACGAGGTATTTTTTTATTTAAAAATTTTTTAAAACATTTTTCAGATTACCCCCGATGACCCAAATATCAGGCCGGAAGATCGCCTAAGTACGGATAAAATTTGTCTCAATTGCAATGTCCGGAAGAAAGTTGTGAGTTTGTTTGTTTGTTTGTTTTTTTTTTTTAAATTTTGTAGCCCCAGCATTTTATTTTCAGCCCCAAATGGCCGATTTCCGAATGCCTTTGCACTGTTTGCGATATGAAACTGACAAATGGTCATTTCAAACGGAATTGCCCGATTGGGCCAGGGAGTCGGGAGGACAAGTTCCTGAAAGTGTCCCGAATCAACCCATTCTAGAAACAGATCATGCGGACCAGGTTCCGGAAAGCTCCTCTCAGAATTCGGAACTTGAAAAATTCCAGAACTCAAACAATCAAAATGTCCAATTGAAGATCGGTTAGGATCTTTCCGATTTTTTTCGTTTTAATTTTAGTTTGTTATTTTTCGTTGTTAGGAATAAAATTTTCAAATTTTTGTCTTTCATTTAATCGAAAGGATGCGCGGTTTTTAGCCGTTCTGATATCTTTCGAATCGAAATACATTTTTAACAGGATTCAAATTTCAGAAAATCATGGAGGCCAAGTTTTCCAAGGACGACATTGATAAGTTCGGGAGGGTGCTTTGCGATACGAGGTATTATTTGAGTTTTGCAGGATTGCTGTAATTATTCTAATTTCCAGGTACCCTCTGAAGGCCCGTTTTCGCGCTCTATTCATTCTTCGGAACATTGGAGACGATCTTTCAGGTACAAATTTTACTTAAAAGTTGAAAGAAATGGTCATATAGTTTAATAATTTAAGAGTGAATGTCAGCAAAAACCAAAGTCTTAGCAAAGGAGGTGTTTCCATGGGTCCTCAGATTTGGCTGATTTTCACATATATTGTTCAGTTTTTCGCGCTAATCATTATAGTATGGTTTATTTTTCATAAAAGTTATCGTATACAGGGTTACGGTAGCTTGAAGTTTTGACAGATCCGACCTCAGGAAAAAATTCATAACTTTCTTATTTCTGAGCCGAATCGAACGGGGTTTTCAGCATTGGATAGCCCATGAAAAACTCTACAAATAATGTAACTACGACCACCTGGTACGATCAACAACTTTCCACCAAAAAATTAATTTCCGAAAAAGTGACCCTGACCAGTGACGGTTTTTCGATTTTTTACCCAAATTAGAGTTTCGACCCCAAGCTGGAAATTGGCTTATTTTGTAGAGAATTGAATTCTGCACCTGAATATGCAAAAATTTTCAAAAATGAGGATGGTCGAAACTACGAAAAATGCATAAAACCAGTGCATTCATATATAGGATGTCAAACTTTGACCCCCCATAACTTTCTTATTTGTGGACAAAATCGAATGCGATTTTCAGCATTAGATAGCCCATGAAAAACTCTACAAATAATATAACTTCGACCATTTTCGAAAATCGATAGTTTGGTGGGAAAATTAAAAAATGAGAAAAAAGACACGAAAATGTGATCCGACTTCGCCGCAGTTTTTCGATTTTTTACCTAAATTAGAGTTTCGACCCCAAGCTGGAAATTGGCTTATTTTGTAGAGAATTGAATTCTGCACCTGAATATGCAAAAATTTTCAAAAATGAGGATGGTCGAAACTACGAAAAATGCATAAAACCAGTGCATTCATATATAGGATGTCAAACTTTGACCCCCCATAACTTTCTTATTTGTGGACAAAATCGAATGCGATTTTCAGCATTAGATAGCCCATGAAAAACTCTACAAATAATATAACTTCGACCATTTTCGAAAATCGATAGTTTGGTGGGAAAATTAAAAAATGAGAAAAAAGACACGAAAATGTGATCCGACTTCGCCGCAGTTTTTCGATTTTTTACCTAAATTAGAGTTTCGACCCCAAGCTGGAAATTGGCTTATTTTGTAGAGAATTCAATTCTACATCTGAATATGTAAAAATTTTCAAAAATGAGGATGGTCGAAACCACGAAAAATGCGTCCGAACGCGTAAAATAAGGATGATTCTAGCATAGTGTCAACTTTAACCCCCCATAACTTTCTTATTTCTGAACCAAGTTGAATAATAATTTTTTTTATTTTGTAGATATTGAGTAGGAGAATAAAGTAAAAATAAAAATAAAATTTGTAGAAATTAATTTTGGCGGAAAAAGTTATCCGAAGTTACCCTATATACCCGTACTGTGTTTACAGATTTTATATGAGTTAATTTCGGAATTTCTCATAGAATCTTGTAGAGCTCTTCAAGTTGATCAACTTTTGTTCCAGAACTTATTCTAGGAAGTGCACACACAGGGAGATATGAATTTTTGAAAATTTGTATTATAAAGGCAAAATGCTGAATTTGGCCATCATATTTCAAAAAATTCTGGAACTCATACGAATGTGAATCCGACCTCATTCCTGGAACGAAATTTGTTCACCATGTCAATCTACACAACATACTGAAAAGACGAATTTTTTCCAACGTCATTTACCTGTAAACATAGTACGGGTATATAGAGTAACTTCGGATAATTTATCCCCATCAAAATTAATTTCTAAAAATTTTACTTTTATTTTTGTCATATTCTCCTATTCAAGATCTACAAAATAAAAAAAGAATCATTTAATTTGGTCCAGAAATAAGAAAGTTATGGAGAGTCAAAGTTGACACTATGCAATAATCACTCTAGTTTTACGCGTTCGGACGCATTTTTCGTGGTTTCGACCATTCTCTTTTTTGAGAATTTTTGCATATTTAAATACAGAATTTAATTCTCGACAAAATAAGCCAATTTCCAGCTTGGGGTCGAAACTCTAATTTGGGTAAAAAATCAAAAAACCGTCACCGGTCAGGGTCACTTTTTCGGAAATTAATTTTTTGGTGGAAAGTTGTTGATCGTACCAGGTGGTCGTAGTTACATTATTTGTAGAGTTTTTCATGGGCTATCCAATGCTGAAAACCCCGTTCGATTCGGCTCAGAAATAAGAAAGTTATGAATTTTTTCCTGAGGTCGGATCTGTCAAAACTTCAAGCTACCGTAACCCTGTATACGATAACTTTTATGAAAAATAAACCACACTATAATGATCAGCGTGAAAAACTGAACAAGACATGTGAAAATCAGCCAAATCGACGGACCCTTGGAAACATCGACTTTGGTCCTTAGTGACATTTACTCTTAAGTAACTTATCCCGAAGCTAAAAATTAAACTTCGAAAGTATAAAAATATTTTTCTAAATTAAAATAACATTGATATTATATTGGTAAAATCAAATAAAGTCGTGTGTGTGTTAAAGAGCTTCGTTGCGAGAAATGCGCGCAAAGAGGCTAGAATGCAGAGAAAAGAGTCAGCAGGGACAATGAAAAGAAAGCGAGGTACGCAATTTCCTCTGCCTCTCTCGTCCTTCTCCCTATTTTTCAATGCGCACGAACTTTCACTTCATTTTGACCGATATAATAAAATGAGTTTGAACTAGAACTAAATAACTCCCAAAACTTCAGTCGATTGGATTTCAAATGCGTTCGACGACGAGTCCGCGCTTCTGAAGCACGAATTGGCGTACTGCCTTGGTCAGATGAAAAACAAATCGGCCATTCCTATTCTGGAGACGATTTTGAGGGACAAGAATCAAGGTCTTTTTTTGTTGAAAATATCGTCTTTTTATTTTGAACAATAAAAATCGGTGTTTTTGCAAATGGCAATTTTTTTATTAAATTGAGGAACAAAAGTCAGGATAATATCGATTTTTCTTTAAAACACCTTTTCTTTTCAAGAAATTATTCCATTTTTCGTATTTTAAGAAGAATAATAACTAGCTTTTTATTCTTTAGACAGGTTAGAATATTCGAATTTTTAAGGATTACTATATTTTCTATTGATTTTTTTAAAAGAATTTTTAGAACCCATGGTCCGTCACGAAGCTGGAGAAGCTCTAGGAGCAATCGGAGATCCATCTTCGAGGGAAATTTTGAAGGAATACAAAAATGTAATTTTTTTTAAATGTTTCAAAATTCATTTGTGTTCAAACTTTTGTTTCATTTCAGGACTCCCAGCCTGAGGTCGCAGAGACCTGCGATTTGGCTTTGAAGCGCATCGATTGGATTATCGAATCTGGAAAGGACACGGATAGCCCTTATCAGAGTGTTGGTAGGTGGATATATGAAATCCCTTTATCATTCCTACAAAATGACGTTGATCTAGTTGACTATATTATCTTCATATTCAAATAAAGGGATATATTATATATCCCTTTTAAAATTGATATATATATATATATAAAATTTCCGGATATATGAAATTCTCGCCTTTCAGACCCAACTCCAACCTCGTCATCCGATTCGATCGAAATCCTTGGCAAAACGTTGATCGATTTGAAGAGACCCCTCTGGGAGCGATACCAGGCCATGTTCAAGCTGAGAAATATCAACACGGACGAATCGATTAAGGCTTTGGCCCAGGGTACGAGACTTTCTGGAAAAGTGATCAAATTTCTACACCGAAAAGAGATCAATCAAAAATTTGCAAAGAGGGATCGATTTTAGGTCTGTACTGTGAAGACAGCGCTCTGTTTCGACACGAAATCGCCTATGTTCTGGGTCAGGTCCAGTCTCCAGTCGCAACCAAAGAGCTGAAAGATAGACTGCTTTTGGAAGAGGAGGTGGGGTGATTTAAAAAATGTTTAAAAATGGGGGTGGATTTCAAATTTTTTGTAAGTTGATCTCTTTTTGACCGAAGGTTAAATTTCTAGAATTGCATGGTGCGTCATGAATGTGCCGAAGCATTGGGTGCTATCGCCACTGACGAGTGCACTGAGATTCTGAAGACCTACGCCAAGGATAAGGAGGTGAAATTTCATTCTTCAATTTGATATATCTCCTTTTGAATTTCGTGTATTCAAAAATAAATCATATATTAAAAAAAGAATTTCGTCTTCTTCCAGAGAGTGGTTCGTGAGAGCTGCGAAGTCGCCTTGGACATGGCCGAATACGAGAACAGCGACGAACTACAGTATGCTAAAGTTCAGGATTAAGGGAGGATTTCCATATATCTGGATCATCAGGAAAGTCGCCTTTATTGTTATTGAATTGAAAGTTTATTTTCTGAAGAATTATTTTTTCTTGTTGAGTTTGAATAAAATTTATGTGTTTAAAACTTTCAAATAATTGAAATCTTAGGGTTTTGGGCCTAGAGATATTTTCTAATAAAATTTTAGAAAAGTGAAATTGTGAAATTAAATTCAGAAAATGAAGTCGGTTTTGAGGCAGGCGGCCTTTGTCGCTAAGAGGAGATTCCAGACCAGTTCTAGGGCTTTAAAAGAGGTAAATTAAAGAAAAGTATTTTTTATTTAAGTAAAATTTTAAAAATAAAATAGAAAATAAAAACCCTGCCTTTCCACCGCCATCCTCTTTTGGAAATAGCATAGAAAAAGGAAAAGGAGTGGTAACTACAAAGAGCCAAATAAAAAGATAAAATTACGAAAATTTTAAAAATAAAGATAACATTTTCAGAACTACCCCAAGTTGACTAGCTTCACGGATTCCGACATCGGAAAAATGTACGAAATCGACATCGAGACGGCCAGGCAGTTACAGGTAAAAATTTAAGATTTAAAAAAAAATAATTTGAAATAAAAATAACAAATTTGAATGTATTATAATTTCAGTACGACAAACAATTGACCCTGAAGCTGAAGGCTCAGGTCGAGACACTCAATGAAATGGTCACCGTTGTCAGGAAACCACTTGTCGAGGTTATTTTCATTTAAAATGTTTTTTTAGTTTCAAATATTTCACTAAACAAATTTAAGATTACTGTAGCTCTTCCTATTTTTTCTTCAATTTTCAGATCGCCGATTGTATGCAGTCAGTCTGTTCTGTGGACATTCCCGCTTTACGACTCGTTTTGTGGGGCCACTTCGGCACGGGCAAATCCGTCACGCTTAGTCAAGCGGTCCATCTCGCATATTCTCACAACTGGTGCATCGTCTATCATCCCACCGGTAAGAGTACAATTCTTTCCGGATACTCTCGATTTTCGCCATAAGTATGAGAATTTTCTGAAATTTTAGTAAAGACTGTTTTTGAGGATTACACAACATGCGATTTTTGCCAAATATATTATCATTTTTTATCTCAGTTAGTAAAGAAAAAGTGCCGATTTTTGCGATGGATACACATGATTTTGCCAAG
This sequence comes from Diploscapter coronatus, assembly GCA_964036155.1. Classification (NCBI taxonomy): domain Eukaryota; kingdom Metazoa; phylum Nematoda; class Chromadorea; order Rhabditida; family Rhabditidae; genus Diploscapter; species Diploscapter coronatus. The sequence goes on along the minus strand of OZ038423.1, from coordinate 81,382,680 downwards.
TTTTCATTGAACTTATAAAGGCTAGAAGAAAATTGTAATCGCAGATATTTTTTTGCCATTTCTACAAGTAATTTTTGTTTTGCAGCAATGCATCTCTGCCGCCGTCTCCAAGAGGTGGAGATGTCGACACACAAACCCGGACGAATTAACGACCCAAATGGCGCAGTGGCCATCCTCCAAGCCTTCAAACATCAGGTAGTATTTTTTGCTGAAAGCTTAAAACTCATTAAAATCATGATTTTTGTCAAATTCAATTTTTATAATTTTTAGAACCAGCATCTCTGGAAAGTGCTCAGTGAATTGCCCTGCGAAAGAACTTACGAGTGGTCGAAGGTCGACAAAACACAGCAGGGAAAGCCCATCACGGAAATCGTTGAAGTGGTAGGAGATTTTGTCTTGAAAAAGATCAATTTTCAACGAAGATCAACCTTTTAAAGCTGAACTTCGTAGACATCGTTTTAGAAAAGCCATAAATGTCGAAAATCGACCATTTTCAGGGTCTTTCCGCTCCCTTCCTGGCCAGTGACTGCGTCGGAGCTCTTTTCCGTGAGCTGAAGCGCCATGCCTCATCTGGAAAAATAAAAGTAAGGAAGGCGGGGCTTACATTTTTGGAGAACGGGGTCTCTGATTTTTAACTTTTCGCAATTTTTCAGCTGTTCGTTGGCATCGATGACGCTAACTCGTGTTGGGGAAAAGTCAATGTCAGAAGAGCGGATAGAACTTATGTAAGATTTTGATAAAATTTCTAAATTCTGTATAGCAGATCCGCCTAAAAATGTTTATAGGGCTCACTTTAAAACTTTTAAAAGACCCCTCAGTTTTTAGAAATCCACTTAAATTTTTTTCACAAAATACTCCCAAATTTCAGGCCCTACCCTCCGACTTGACCCTCGTGTGTCACTACCGCAACATAATGAAGAACGATTGGTCGAATGGTATCATCGTGGCCGTCACGGATCGCAAAGAACAGGCCGATAACAGGAACGAGCTCGAAGGTACGGATCCTTCTCGGACCATCATTTTTTGTCAAAATTAAAATTCGACAATTTTCAGTCCTACCCTACACGCCGTTGGAAACGCTGGGCGAAGAGGGATTCGATCACTTGGATGTGAGTTTTAATTTTTGATCTCTTTTCCAGAAACGAAATCTCTTTTCAGCCCTTTCTTCCTATCGAGTGCGTTGAATATTCTGAGGCAGAGGTGACCGCCGTTTATAACTACTACAAGGATCGACGTTGGATTAGCCATTCGAAAGGTTGGTAATTTGAAGAGTAAAAAACGAAAATGAAACACAGGTTGGCATATTTTGAATTATTTTGAAAAGTGCGTAAAAATAAATAATCCTCGGGCCACTTAAAAGTCTCGGGAAGCAGGTTACCTAATTAGCCAAACATGGCGATTTTTCTCTATAGCGAAGATGACGATTAGAACGCGTCTGTTTCCTTTCTTTTTGAAGAGGCTGACTTTTTCGTCAAGAAAACTCGTTTTCTCCGTATTGGCTAACCAAATACGTTTTTTGCAGAAGAAAAAAATCAAGGCAAATTTTTGTAAACAACCTATATTCCTGTGCAAAATTTGGATCGAAAATCGCATTTTTCGATCCAATAAAAATACAGTAATCCCAAAATAGAGGGCTCATCGTAAATTATAGGGTTCTTTATATTATAAGTGTGCATAGTGTTTTATTTTAAAACTTCTAATTTCAGCTCTAACCGACTCGGGAAAGCTGGAAATGATGCACCTGAGCGGATTCAACCCCTTCTACTTCGAACGGCTTTGTGCGGTCCTTTAAATTTTTTATACAAGACCCCCCGTTTTTGTAGAAATTAGGTTTTTTCTAGTAAGTTTGTTGATCTTGTTATGTATTGAATAAAATTCTTCGTAAATCGTTTTCAAAATCGAATTTTCCTAAGCTGATTAAGAAAATAGCGTGCGGAAGGGAAAAAATGTTAGCCTTGATCGGGGAACATAGAAATCTCCAAAGAAAGAAATCGAGTTCGATTGTCTGACTCTTTTCGTCTCTCGAAGATCAATTATCTTTTTCTACCTCTCTCCTTTTCTAATTCTTTAACTCTCTTGTATTGCTTTTCTCTCTAATTCCGAAGATCTAAATCTTCCAAATCTATCCCATTTGTGTCCTTATTTAGTGGAATTTTCTTGGGTCTGCCTTTACTATCTTAGACTCCAATACTATTTTTGAGTACTTTTCAAATAGTTCTGTAAAAAGTACTCTAATCGGAATACTTGTCTTCCGAATCAAGTAATTGGCACCCATCTTTCTCCTTTTAGGGTCAAAACAATCATGAGATAGGTAGAGAAATCGAAAAATGAGAGAAATAGCATGGAAAAACAGAGAGTAGTGAAAAGAACTTTGAGAAATAGCACATAATTAGAGAGAGTCGGTCTCATGCAAGGTTCAGGTAGCCACCCCCATCCCACTCCCAGAAATGGCCCCGAGTGACCTTCGTCTTTCTTCCCTTGGCTACCATTTTTCTTTCCATCTTCCCTATTTTCCTATGTTACCTTCGCGGAAATATCGATTTGCCATGTATTAGAATTCGAGTTTGGACATCGATTTTCCTTTAATTTATGTTAATTTTTATTGGGGTTACTGTATATTTCCCATACATGATTCTCTTGTTAGTTATGAAGATCACTATGGCTTGTTTGTTTCCCTAAGATATGTATTTTTCGGCATGATTAAATATTGTATCATTTTCTCAGCTATTTAAAAATGATTTCATATTTTAGGGTGGTTCCAAAATGCTACCCATAATGGGCGATACAACACCTCCCGCTCCACCTGCTAGAAATGTCTCCACCTTCCCGGCGAAGGTTACTTTCAAAGGGGTGAGTTACCGAACATTTTGGTACCCCGGTGCCAAAAATATGGTTGCATTACCGGAATTGCCACTTTAGGCCCAGACTTGGCGAGAATCGCTTGGGATGTTCATGATATTGCTCCTAGGAATGTCGGCTTTTGTAAGAATTTAAAAAATAATAATAATAATAATTGATTTTTAATAAAGCGACTAATTTTTAGATCTCAGTGATAATTCTTTGTGTCTATACCTGGAAGGACAAGCAAGTTTATGAGGAGCTTGTTAATTATATGGACACCACCATTTCGATTTCCAAGATTCAATATAACCCCCAATATGGAATTTATAACCTGAACGATAGGGAGTTAGATGTTTTGGGGCGGGAAAGATCGGTAAATTTATTATCTTTTATAATTATGCGAATTTTTACTAGTTCTCTTGTTTACTTATTTGCTACTTTCAAAAATCTAACACCTGATAGGATTTATTTTTTTACCTAAGCACCCCGAACGCATTACTCAAATGCTAGATTTAGAACGATTAGAAAAGTTTGGCGAAAATATGACAAACCTCGAAAATCGTGAGATTTCTTAGATTCTTGCTATTAATCCGCTGAAAATCTCTAAATTAATGCAATTTCATGCTAGACTTGGCGCCTCGTTTTTAAGCTAGTGGAAAATTCTGCAAAATACAATGTTACACATATATTTTGTGCATAAGATGTACTAAAACCGAAATAGATATTACACATAAAACCAACTAGGAAGTCTGAGAACTCTAGGTACACTACTTAAAATAAACGAAAGTACATCTGCTTTAATAACCTGATCTTTTGATTTGTGAATCTAAAAATACTTTTAAAAAAAGTAAAATAACTTAAAATAACCATTTTAAATTAGATAAACTGTATCAAATAAATCTCGAAATGATTAATAGCACCTTGAGAATTATATTATATTTAAAGTTAAATAAAATAATTTGTTCAATTTTAGTACAAAAACCTCCTAAGGGGTTACCTGTTCGCTGAATTTGGTTTCTGGGGCTTATTGATAGCGGTTGCCTTTGTCTATATGACTACAGATCTGACTGTGCAAGCCAAGAAAATTGTTTTTTGGGTAAATATTTCAAATTCAATTATTCAATTAACACATTACTTTATTATCTAATAGTTTATTATAAAAAAATTTAGATCCTTATCGCTATTTGTGTCGGTTACACTATGGTAGAAATCTCGATTTTCACGGTTACGTTATCTCCTCATTCACGGCAACTACCTAATTCCACGGAAATGGTAACGTTTGGGTTTTTTCAGAAATATTCTAATTTTAGCTCCTAAACCATGCGATTCCCCACAATCCTGGTGGCTTGAAGAATATCGAAGATCGGCTGGGATGCACTTTCGACTATAACTTGTATGAGTACCAGGCCAGCAAACGAAGGAACAACTCTAGGGTAGGTTCTGGAAAAATCTCGAAGTAATAATATCCTAGAAGTTTCTCGAAGGATCGAAATATCGAGTTTTCTATAGAAAGTCTGGAAAATCTAAAAGAGAACATTTTCCTTATACAAATTTTCGAAAAGAGTACAAATTTCTCGAGGAAGAAAATTCCGAAAGTTCTATAATTAAAAAAAACAATCGGAAATATTCCAGAACACATGCGACCCTCAGATCGAAAATAGCTTCATCCCCGTGTGGCTCGTGTTGTTTCTATTCGGACTCCGACTTTTGCCGATTCTAGTTTTCTTATTGCTAGCCTTGAAAAGGACCCCCATGAGTGAATCCATCGCTGCGAACGTGGAGAAATTACCGAAAACCAAGAAGACTAGGTAAGTCAACTAATTTTCGGATTTGTTTTTCCACATTTCCCACTTAATTTTCATATTTATATAGTTAAATCAAACTGATCTTCACTATTTTATAGTTTAAACTTTGGCTTTTTGATAGGTTTCAATTTTACTTTTCGAAACTTATCATTCATTCTGAACTTGGATAATAGTCTTTCGGCATTTTGCTCACATTTGTGTCGAACGTGAAGTGCAATTTCCTGCTGAACATAAAAATCATATGCTCTCGAATAAACAGGACAGGACTTTTCGAAAGATTTAAGTTTAATCCAGGATTTAAAGATACGGATGTTTAACAGAACGGGCTTCATATATCCTTAGGATTAGTATTAATGAGATTAAAATACGAAAAAATGATATTCTAGATTTGTCTAGCCATATTAGCATATGTAATTTTTATAGCTAATTTATTTTATTTTAGGATGTACATGAAAAAATCTCGATCTGAGAAAAACTCCAATGTAGACGAGTCTCCTATTCCTAAGTCCACTACTTTTGGAGTCACAAATACTGTTAGGTAGACTATTTCAATAGTATATTTGAAATTTTATATGCAATTTTCTGAGTTACCCTTCTAGAACTTGAATGCAGAAGCATTCATTTAATGTAATATTTGAAACTGATTAGCAAGTTTCCTCGAATTACCTATCCAAATTCTCAATGAAATTTGCAATAATTTTCAGGGGCACTCCCTTGCCACCTGTACCAAGCCCTAATCAACTAGATCACAGTATCAGGTAATTTTAAAAAAATTATATTTTGTTTAATTCGGAACGCACATGCTGGTTTATATATATCATTAGCAAGACATTCAAATCGTGCGATTTGTCATAAGGAACTAGAATTTTTCAACAACTTTGAATAGGATAAGCTTTGCGCGTATTTCTTTTTCACCCAAAATAGTTTGCAGTCTCTATCGCAGGTGTTCATTATCATGATGATTATATATGAAATTTTCGTCTCCAATTACATTATTTCTATTCAATTTTCGCTAAATAGTTTCAACTTCTAGGAAGTATAAAAATACCCCAAAACTTGGCTTTTTTGAAAGCATCATCTGCAAGAGCTTATTTTTATCATATGAGTAAATTTTAGGTTCAATTTGACCTAAATCATAATTTGAGAGACATCACCATGTATTTGAGTCAAAACATAAATATTTATGCCTTTTTAAATTTCAAAAATCATAATTTCAGTTATAATAATGCGGCATTTGTTGCTAATACGGGGTTGAATTCTTCACTTTCAAGCGATTTATCGCGTCAAGAACATGATGTTTTCAGGTCAGTTAATTGGTATCTTAAATATTCATGTCAAAACATACCGCCCTCTACGTTTAGATCTATTCTTGATCAAATAATTGCATGTTTAAACTTGAAAATATGGCGGTTCCCAAGTTTAACTTTAACCTAAAAATCAAATATGATTCAATTCTTGCTGTAAAATATCAAAATATTTCGAATTTTGTCACGGGTGATTTAATTGTAAAATGTCTCAAACTTTAGAGCAAAAATTACACTTCTAAGAAAAGTTACTGAAGCATAAGTATACAATTAAAGTAAAAAATATTCAGTCCGAAGATCTAAATGTATATTTTTAGGCCAAGCTTATATATTTCAGACAAAATTTCTACATTTTAGATCCAACCTAAACCGACCCGTATCATCGAGTATACAATCCCAAGTTTAAAGTCGAAAATATCCAGAAAAACCGTCATAAAATGTGCACTTACTTAACATTATTCAGCTCAAAATGTGCCTAATTTTACATTCTTTACGCATTATATCTTGCCTTATTCTACTGTGTCACAATCAGGACTGTACATTTTTAGGCACGCATGTACATGCATAATGAGATAATGTGTATTTTCGAGAGAGCATGCTCTTTTCCCTCTTTCCAAAAGACACACTATCTCGTTATACGTGCACACGCGCGTGTCTAAACATTTACAGTCCTGGTCCAATGTTATCAGATCTTTGTATATTAGATTTAAGTTTCGTTTCCTATGTCAATTTGACTATCCCGAATTCAGGTATATCTTCAAGCATATGCACCATTTTTTCAAAACCTCAGAATCTTTCAACTTCATTTCATTTTTAGATTTACATTATTATATTAAGTTATATAAGTTTAGGTCGCATAATTTACTCAATTCGACAGTTTTTTGTTGTATATGTATTAAAATATATTTCCTGCAAAGTTTCATATGTGTGCGAAATGAATTAAATACATTTTGGTTTGTTCGCGAAATAAATCATGCAAAATTCAATTTGTCTAATTGGGGTTAAATTGTACGAAAATAACTTTTCGAAATCAGCTGTCATTTCTAAATTTACGGACTACGCTTCTTTCCACTCAAATCATAGGACCCCGAAATCTAGTATGCAGAAAATTTCATCTATATTTCATCTGCAAAATAAAATATCATAGAATTCTATTCGACGGTTTTTCGGGGTCTATTCTTTATTATCGGATAATATTTTGCAGGGTGCATTATTTTTTCATTCGTATTCTTATTCATCTTATATTCGAGTATCTGTCTAGAAAGTTTTATTCTTTTGCATGAAAGGGGAGGTAAAAGAAGTTGAATTACCCCCGTTCGAGAGTATTAAATGACACGTTAAAAATTTATTCAGAGACAATTAATCTAAGGAATTGAATATAACTCTTCTCGAATAGGGAAAATATGGACTTCCTTAGTTTTTCACCCTACAGAATTCCGCCAGTTGGTAAATTTCTCTGAGGTTTTCTTAAGCTATGATTAATAATTCGTTCACTTTTTGATTACAAGTCGCTGAAAATGTAGTCTCGAAGAAAACGAAAAAGCGTTCTAGAATTCTGATCATTAAATTTTAAAACTACATGACTGATAAATCAAAAATGATATAATTTTGGTGTTCTATTTTCATGATTCAATTCATGGGAAAAGAGTCTACAACCCAAAAATTTCCACGAAGATCATCAACTTCTTTATTCCTCGTTTCAAAGGAATAAAGCTAAAATTGCATATTGTCGATGAAGATCAGCTTTTTCTTATTTATTCTCGAAGAAAAATATTTTGTTTTTGCGTACCCTTGTACCCGTCGCCTTATTTGGTCTGAAACCACCCTCACCCCCTTTTCCGGGCCCCGGGAAAAAGGGAAAATGCCGGAAAATTCCCTATTCATGTCAAATCAAGCGAACCTAGACCCGAGAGCCTAGGACATCTATTTTTAATTCTTTTGACTTCAGAAATAGCTCTTTCAGCGTGTCAAGAATTTGTCACTCAAACTCTCGAAATATGATGCATTTTTGCTGGAATTTTGCTACATAAAATACGGTCATGAATAAAATATGTTTGGCGAAATTAAAATAATGCAGACTGTCCAAAAGTTATCAGGCTATGAAAAATGTTTCCCATTTCTATAATTTTTACTGCTTTCATTGTGTAAAAATACTCCCGAACACAATATTTCCATGAGTAACATTTCAGCCTTAGCAAAAAAAAAACGGCTAAAAATATTTATTCAGTTTTGGTTTGCATAAAACCTGGAAAATAGACCTGATTCGAGGTCGAAAATGAATATTTCACTTATTCAAAACATGCTGATTAATGGTCAGACTTAGCGGCAAATTGCCGGGAAATTCTTTATTTAACTTGGAGAAAAATATTGGGGCTACTGAATATTTTAAGTGTTCAAAGTTTGCGGTCAATATTTCCTTGGAAGAGAAATGAAGAAATTTATTTCCAAGGCCTTCCCTTTTTTTATCTATCATCGTTAGTGTAGAGTGACCAAAAATTGGTTATGTTGGGAATCAGAAATTTCGGCTCAAAAATCCTCTCGAAGCTTATCATTTAATCACCTAAACTTAATCCAGGAAAATAGAGAAAAAATCTGCCTAGAATTAATTTTTAATTTTGCAAACTTCACCAGTTTCTTTTTTTTAAAGTTGGATTTAGGATGACTTTTACAATAAGCCAAAAATTCGACTTATCTTGAAGTGATCAAATCCTTTTCTTATCATTTTGGCTCCAAACTTAACCCAAAGAAGATAAAAGCCTGTTTGTCACATTTTCAAATAAGCAATAAAGGTCGTAGATTTGCAAGGATTTTTACCTCGGATAGACTGAATTCTCACGAAGGCGTAGGACACATTTTTCCAAATCAACGCTGAAAATCTTAGGGAAATCTGAAATTTTTTAAGAGAAATAAAAGGAGATTTTCGCATGAATGACTGCACTAATTGGCTTGTTGTATGTGTCTGGGTTATTCTTTGAGAAAATGCACCTGATTTTTTGATTCAATAAGAAAGCTTCGAAAAAAAATTTCGTTTTATATTTGTATTCAGGTACAATTTTTTAGATCTAAGCTTCACGTTTTAGATTATAAAAATCGCTTAAATTTGATTCTTAATGAACACAGCAATATCGAATAATTTATATTTTTGATTTGAAAAAAGATGTAAACTAAAAAGTACTATGAATTATTTTTATTTGGACTCTAATCACTATAAAGATGGTCTTGATCATAAAGCTTTGGCTTCGTTTCGAATGGTTCTAAATTAGAGATCTAAGCGTGTTGATGTTTAACAAGATTATGTGCATTTCTTTAAAGCCGAATCCGATCTATGGTAATTTTAAACACCATTTTAAGTTTGGTCAATTTTTAGGCTTCAAAATGATAAACTCCCTCTCAAAGCACAATCATTCGAAATACGATCTTCTTTTTAAGATTTCACTAAAAATCAGCCCTATTTTGATGTATCAAAGTTGAAAAAATCTATGCACATGTAGTGTATTGGCCAGCTACCAGCATAAGTTGAATATATGGCTTATTCCTGCGGTAGAAGGGATATGTGAACTCCCCTAGAGATAAGGGAGATTAAAGAAAAGCGACGAAAAATTGAGGGAGTCAGGGGCGAGAGAGTCCTCGAGAGAAAAGAATAGAGTCTTCTAAAAAAAAGGGGGCGGGGCGATAGTATATAAGCACCCGACCTAACGATAAGGGCTTTATGAAATTCTTCTCACCATATTTCCAAGCATACATATTGGACTACACCATCACTACTGATCAACTTTACTATATCAGTGAATAACTGAATTCTTGCAAAACATCGTCACATCTATCTATCATCCATTTGGATTCGAACTATCGACTATTTTTTAGCAAAAGGACAAATCAAAACCCCCTACCAACTGAACTATGTTCCATATTCAAGATGAGGCACTCGAAGTCGCTAAACTCCAACAGCAGAGACACCAACGACTACTCACTCTGATTCTATCGGAAAGGAGAAAAGGCTTCAAGCGGGCGTTCTCAACGGTCAACTAACTAACGGCAAAAGAATCGATCCATCTTTGGACATCACATAATTTTGAAGAGTCTGTGTTATCTAATACGGTCAATTTTTTGAGATCTCAGTCAGTTTTTCTCTTCTCTTAAGCGTTCTTTCATGTATTGTAATTGTTCAATGTTTCTGTAATATATACAAGTTCTAGATGTACTTAATTGTTACAAAAATTTTCTTGAGTATCGTGGATGTGGATTCGTACATTTTTGACTAAACATTTTTTCTAGGTGATTTATTCCATGTGCTAACCGATTTTGCCATAACGCCCAGATTCATTTCATTTTCGATTTTATACAAATTTCTTGTCTGTACATTGCTGACTGTAAATATTCGAAGTGATAAAGTTTTCTAGATTCTTTTTGCAATATTTCTGGGTGCATTTATATGATTCAATGGAGATCAAGGATAACCATAGGTATCGAGAAATTTGCGCACCTTGATCCTTACGTATTATGGGTATCCTTGATTGGAATTTTTTTAAAAATGAATTTGATGCCAATAAACACATTTCATTTGATGATTCGGATCATAGAATTTTTCGCATGCAAAATGATGAAAAATAGCAATTTAAATCCAAGAAAATTATAAGTTACACTCGAAAAAATTTGCTAAATCATATATGCAAAAACGAGCAGCAGTCAGTCTGCACAATAATAATAATAATAATTTCTCTGCAAGATAGGCGAAATTTTGTGTTGTGCTGCTCAAGTCTTAATGGACTTTGTATCTTCTGCTAAAATTTAAAAAAAAAACATATGAAGACCCTAGCTAGCCTGAACACATTTAGAACTATATTTAATTAATAATATCAAGTTTTGTAATCCAAATTTTTTAATCGTATTAAATTACACAAAGCCGAAAATACAATTGAATACCAAATAAAAATGCACTATTATATTTTTTAATCTATCTATTATAATTTACATATTCGCACAAAATTGTGCTTTTTGATTAGAGATATTTTGAGCCATAGCGGACGGCCAAAAATTGAATTATCCCAGCCCCAATTTTGATAAACTGTAACTCATTTTTTTCTATTAATCTGAGAAAATTTTATTTGCTACGTTTAGGGCAAAAATTAAAAATCTCCTTAGATTTTAGAGCCGATAAACTAGTTACGGGAAAAATTAAAGAAACGTCTGATATGAACTATTTCAGACAAATTACACGGAAGCTATTTTTATTCGGAGGGTTTAAGCAGATCTCATGCTAATACACTAGTTAAATAAAAATTTCTATATTTGCAACAAATTAGGTTCAAAAACTTGCGTTAATTCAATTAATTCATTAGTTTTTGACCGATATTGCGTCAAAATTATATGATTTACGTCTTACTACAATCCCTAAAATATGCATGACTCAAATTAAAAATAGACCCATTTCAGCGAATAAACCAAAATCCAAGATTTGCAGAATATTTTATAATCACATGCTAGAATTTAGCTAAATCCTGTTTCCTCCGGTTTGAACAAAAGATTAAAATTTGAATTTATGTAATACGGTTTAAAGGGTATTCTTCAGCATATAGCAAAATTTGCATGACAATTTCCTTTAGCTGGAGTCAATTTCCTTGATTTTCAGGTGCCTGAATTTCGAAGAATTTGCATTGTTAACGTCTAGAATCAAAACGATAAACAAGATCTAGGAAATGGCTTGAGTCGGGAATATTTACATGATAATGCATCCTTCAGAGATTCTTGAAAATTCTAGAACTTCCATACGTAGTCATAATAATATTGCATATAGAATTAAAGATAAATATATTATTGAATTTATTATCCACTATTTTTCTTCTTTTAATATACAAGTATTAAAAGTGCATTATGTCTCGACTAAGATAATATCATGTCTCTCATGACATGCTATAACCGACTCCGAAATATGATTAAATCTAAGATATGTGACTTTTGAAATGACCACTGTCCAGGGATGTACGGACCCGAGCCCGGACATTTATGGATTCGTCTCGAAAAAATTTTAATGTTTGGGTTCCAATTTTTACGGACCGCGTACATCCCTGCTAGTGTCTGAGCATCCGATTAATGGATATGACGATTACTTTTTCGCGATTTTTGAGAAATATTTTAAATGAACAAATATTCTATATCTGAAATTATATAACTCAGCCTGTTTTTGAGGTCTATACTTCAGTATATAACTAACTTTTCGTTTAGACACGCTATGTTTAGGGGATTCAGATTCAAAGCAACTTTCCGAAAGAAATGCCAAATTTCAACGATGTTTAACTACATAGAGGGTTTCAGATATTTTTGAACTTCGTACAGAAGAATATGCGACAGATCGAAAACCTGGCATCTTTAAGCCCTAGATTATTATTCATTCGATAATATTATTTCATAAGAATAAGCCTATTTCTAAGCGCTATTTTCAAATACTTAAATGTCTGCCAAAACAATTCTATAATTTGGCATTTAAAGATGAAGCTTTGTTGATATTAGGATTTAATTAGAAAGTATTTAACCTAAAGATAAAAACGTTTAGTCTAAGAGATTTAGGTTATTGTACATACAACAATGGATCGAAAAGCGTGACATTAACTCTGAATCTAAACATGTTTATTTCTTTATCCAATTAGTAAAAGCGCAAGATTAGCCCTCAGTATTTTCTGCCAGGTATCTCGACAAAAACATTCCGGATATTGCATCGATATCTGGTGCTGGGTGTGCCGTGGCGAATCGATGTTTTCAGGTTTTAGAACAAGAACTTTTGCAGTAACAAACCGATATCCCCAAACTTTTAGGAAAGCAAAAACTTGGCGTAAACATACCAATTTCAAGTTGACCTTTAAACCATATACATATACCTTTAAATATTTTTAGAGTGTTGTATTTTAGGTAAAAATGCGAAATGCATAAATTTGAGCCTTCCTAGTCTTTTACAGAAATCACTTTCTCGAAATCCGGAAATCTGAATTCATCGAACTACTCCTCGTTGGACTACATGCACTCAGAGCTATCTTAAAAAGAAATTCGAAATTAGTACGGATGATATTCGAAATGATGTATTTAAATTTGAAAAAAAATGCAAAGTCGTTGAAAGAATCCATATAGTATGAGCTAAATCCTGGGGTGGTGGGGGCTAAAATATTAATCATTATCTGTTGAGATATCATATAATCCAGATAATCTAAATCCCTCTGACAAAGGCCGATGCTCGCATGAATAGAGGAATCCTTATCGGTAAAAATTACCACCCACTTTTTACCATACGCTAGTCCAGATATTTCTCGAATTGCCGATTATAATAGGGCGATTACAAAAGACCGAACTATTGAAATTTCTCAGGATTCACACTCGAAGATTACAATATTCAGCATGAATAATAAAATTCGAAAAAGACGACTAAAAAGAAAATTTAGGTACGGATAGACCCAAATAGGGCTTATCAAAGACGAAAATTGAAAAAAGAAAAAAAAACTCAAAATTAAAGACAAAAATTGAATTTTTTCTGATATGGGGTATGCAAAACTTGAAATTAGTATAACTCCGCCCACTTGCATTTTTGTGAAAAATGGATAGCACCACGAGAATCAGCGCGAAAAACTGGTATATATGAAAATTAGCCAAATCGACGGACCCCTGTTCCGCACCCCTTCCTTATGACTTTGATTTTTCTTGACATCCACTCTTAAATATCATCTACATACTATTTTCTGAATTTTTATCCATCGCCTCTCCGAGTTTTGCTTCAAAAAAATCGTTTACTAGCGATTAACCACTCCTTGAAATTTGATTATTTTTCCGATTTCGAATTTTGGATCATAAACAGGAATGTTGACCCGGACCCGATCCGTCAGGTCGGAGACGGGTCGAGAATGTTCGGCCCATCAACATCCCAGGTCATAAATCTACATTAAGGTGGCCTCAACCGTAACAGGTATTGTACAACTTAGTCCGGACCGCCATATGTATAACATTCGTTGATGCTCGATAAAATGAGACGTGTCATCTTTTCAGAATCATAGCAGAATCGTGCGATCTCGGTGCCGGATTATAGATTCTTTCTGAAGCTAGCCTTCATTTATGAGTTTTTAAGAGAAAAACTATACACTTTTTACTTTCCTTGTAAACTTGTTTAACAGCAATAATTCCCTCTAACCAACTGTCCGATTTACAAAGGTGTAGCTGCCGAGATCTTCAGTTTACATTATATATCGTAGTGCCAAATATATTCTCATAAAATATACGGAGAGATGTTTGTTGTTATACATTTATGCTTTTAGGGTGCGCCCGAACACTTAAATCGGGTTGAAACGAACGCGTGTATTCACATGGCCAAATTTAATAGCATTCCTGACACCGAGATCAATATTTTCTTGAACTTTTACTCAAATATATTGCCTGTGTTTCAGCATATTTCTCTAGTCTCCTTGGGGCAAAATAGTGCTATTTTGTGCTGTTTGCCTACTATAATTATCGCCCGAAAGTTGAACCTAAACTTACTTAGCCACTTATAAACGTGAAAAGTTGATGGCAGAGTAAATATGCGCGGATTTTATGCAAATAAATGATGTAACAAAGTCGTAGAGGCCACATTTTTATTGCAACCTGCAAAATAACTCGTGGAAAATCAAAAGTTGCTAACTATCCCCCTAGGCCCGTCCATCGTTGTTATTTCATAGTTACTCCTCGCCTAACATTTTCCGGATGATCATTTTATTTTCGGCAAAAATTTTCAGTTATAAAAATCGCTAATTTTCAGGAGGATAAAAATGTTTGTTTTATCATTTTTGTCAATTTCTGCAGTTTTAAAGAATCGTCGATCTGGAATTTTTTCTATAGAAAATGGGCAAAATGCCATAAACTTTCGCTCTAAGTGTCAGATAATTTCACTTTTACGAGTCCTCTCATATTATATATGCATCGTGAAAAAATCGCCGGCGAAAGTTTCAAAACTCGAGGTTTTTTGTTCTCTCCTCAAATTCGCCAAGTAGGGAATCACATCTCACAGGGAAAGTGGCCTTATGATTGACCGAATATGGGGGATATGTTTCGAGTATTTTTGCGATCTTTCCACCCAAATAGCGGTCAGAAATTATGAAAATTATATGGCCAGATGGTTTTAAGTTTGCATGCTTAAACATAAAGCTTGAATGGGAATTCAAATGATCGAACCACTTGAGTGGAGGACACGGTAACGCGTCCGCGGCGGCGGGCGTGGATACTGCAGTTGTGTCCTTCTAGAGAAATCGCGAAGATAATATACCGGTTTATTGAGAATTTTGCTTGGGCCTTATAACCCCGTATATCCCTTCATCATATCCTCATTTCTTACTCATATATCATTTATACGGCGATTTTTTACGTTTCATCTTTTGTAGACCAACGAAAATCCCCGCTGGAATTTGCGATTTTTGAACACCGAAATTTAATGTAATCTCAATTTAATTTTCATCGCAAACACACACGAAATTGACGCTAGTTTTACTCATTTTGATAGATATATAAAGTGCTCATTTTTCGAAAAATGCTCACTCAACTTACCTCTACAGAATTGGTGCTTTCTCATGAAATTTAAGGTATTCGTATTCTCGATGAATATTACTTTATTTAAGATCAGAATGGGTACAACTTAGGAAAATTTCTTCTTTCATATAACTTACCGTTATGCTTACCGAAGTTATTCATATTCCGGATGCAGTCCTGTATTAGCTATGAATCACACACGCACACACCAACAACGTCTCTATTCACCTCGTCTTGTCATACAAGGAATTATATTATATTGTCACCCTTCGCTTCTTATTCCTATTCAATTCTAAATCATTTTTTCGTACCTTCATTCAAAAATTCTCTTCCCACCTAACCTTCGCGCATGCGCCACACTCCTCCACAAAAATGCAATCTATTTTTCCAAGGCCAATTAAGTTTTTACGAAGATGATCTTCATTACAAATTCTCTGCGTGGGATGAAAGTATGCGAGTTTTGACTCTATTTAAAAGAATATGGAACACATTTCGTATTTTCATTATCAGTTAGTGGTAAAATAACCTATTTTCTTGCTGATTGTATTGTGGGCTTTATTTACCTAAGTCGGATCTTTTCTCTCTCTCTCTCTCTCTCTTTAACGCCGATATAAATGCTTGTAGCACGTAGACGGTGAACCCAGTGTGGGGGTTAAGAGGGGAATTCGGGATACCACGCCCATTTTTTTTATATCTATCGTATCATATATTATATATGTTTAATAGATTGTTTATCCATTATACTTCAATATGCTATGCACTACGTAATATAGCTTCATATATAAAATATTATTGTATCTAATTAGATAGACTCATTATATTTATTACCTAAGATCTATGAAGCCTAGGTATTTTCCTGACTAACCCAATAATATAAGTATTTTTACTATAATATGCGTCATAGGTATTGTTTGGATAGTTCACATTCTCCTCATATATTTTCTGAGTGGATCTGCATTGAATGCGATTCTCTTTTTCGTATAAGTATTATTTATTTGTATACCTTTCTTGTGAAGGATCTGAGTGTGCGACTTTCTGCATTCAGAAATATATTTTCTGATTTTAAGAAAATGAAAATACATTTGAAAAAATTTCGATCTCTCACTGCATACGTTTTTTTTTCGGAAAATTAATCGTTTCCTTCCTTCAAAAATACCCACCTTTCATTCCTGAACACATATGTTTACGCTCGTTTTCTTTCAGTCTAATTTAAAAAGTCAGTACACACCACGCGTCCTTTGACCTTCGAAACGTTGCCGCCACGCGAAAGTTCGTGTTTATGATATTTTGGCAACATCTGGAAATTTTCCCACCCCCTCTACCTCCGAAAATTTCGTCGTGTGACCCCTTTCTTCCAATATACTTTATCACTGCATCAATTTATCAACTTTGTGTAGTTTTTCCATTCCGGGGCAATTTCACGGCTGGCCGTCCACAACTATAAGTATCATATCATTAGATCATTATCATTTCGCACGCGCCTTATCATATCAAATTTTGGCAAGTCTGCCCCTTCCACACGGTTTAATTTAATGACATTAATTTGCCCTAAGTCATCGTTTGCAAGATAGACGTGCTGAAGTTTCAAATTTAATCATCAAATCTCGGTAACATTAAGTTGTCCTAAGCATTGAGTTGGGTGCTATTAAATATATCTTGAAATTCGATTTAGCAATTTCCCGATTTAATCAACTAGCAAAGGTCATTATTTTTCTCCGAGATATTTTCCCTCGCGTTTTCCGGTTTTAGCCCCCGGAATTCTCAGATAGTTTAATTTTCACCGTCGGTAGTCTCAGGGCGCACTATTTTTAAGTTGCATGTGTTTACTCTAGTAGGGCTAAAATGTGCTTCCTCCCGGCAGTTTGGTGTTATTGCGTTATTATCATCACTACTCTTTCTCTCTCTCTCTCTCTCTCTCTCTCAATAATTATCTATTTCTGTATTTAGAGAGTTTTTGAGTTCGAGTAAAACTGTCAACATATAATCTGTCGCGGATAAGTGAGTTGAAAAAACGATAAATGAAAATAAATACGGGTTATTATTTGAAATTTAGCTGAGTATCATGGCCTTAGAGCTATGATCTAAATTTCATTCACGATATTTATGTTTAGTATAATTTATCTAGTTATCATGACTTTGGAAATTAAAATCCTCTCTTCCATGACATTTATATATCTATATTTAGTATAATAACATCCTGAAATCAGCTAAATATTTATATCATCACTTAAGCAACAAGTATTACTAAATTTGGTCGGACCCAGTCTAAATTTATCCTCGATCCATTTTCATCGTCGCGTTCTACCAATTCGCCTTTGTTATCAGTCTAACCTATCAAGTATCAATAAATCAAATCACTCGCTTTTCTCGAGAACGCACGTGAATTTGTCAAAAAACGTGTAACTCGTCACAAACTTCGAAGGATCTGTTCTCGTGAAATTTCAAATTCCCTGATTTTTGAAAATGTTTAAATTTCAGACCGACTATGGTCCGGATAAGTCCGGTCAAGTCGGAGCGACAAAACGTGTTTATCACCGAGAAAAGTCCAGGTACATCAGTTTTTTAGGAAAGCTTTTAAAAATTAGCATATTAGATTAAAAATATGAATAATTTTAAAAATCATATTCTTGTTAATTTAAGTATTCCCCTCGACGAGATTCGTACTTGCCACCGCGCTATGCCTATGCTTTATGTCTCTAGCTGTAGCGACATCCAATATTTCTCAGGCTATGGTATTTCAATAGTTCCTTTTTAATTCAAATTCAAATAAATTTAAAATTTAGGTATGCATGGTACCAAAGAAAATCGACGACCCCCATAATATTTCTATTAGAAGTGCCGAGTTTGATCTTTATGGTATCCAATTTAAACCTGAATGTTTCTATTATCCTATATATCTATTTTAGAGGATGAATTAATGTCTGAGAATAATTCTACGCCTCCGTGTAAAAGAAGTCTTGCTAAAAATGGCGAAGAAAGTGACGTCACAAAAACGAAATGTAGTGAGTACAATACGATGGATTGGACCTCACTTCAGCAAGGTATAAAAAATTCCAAAATATTATTCATAATATATTTTTTTAGGATTTGTATACGCAGCCCAAAATTTCGGGTCTATGTTTATGTTGGTTACCGGGTGGCAAGCGGATAAACTTAACAGGTTAGTTTAAAAAAATGATTCATTTTAAATTCATATGATGAAATTTTTAGTAAATGGACAGTATGCTTGGGATTATCGTTACTGGTGATTTCAAACTCTCTAATTCCCTCCGTAGCTCATATCTCTGTATGGTTGGTGTTTTCTCTAAGGTAACTTCGTGATCTTGTACCTCTAAATCTTGACCTACACCCTGAGTCACTAGCCTTGCACAATGCTCAAGAATACCAGTCTATAGACCAGACATGCGTGTATTCATAGGGCCACTTATAGGGGAATGAGTAAAAGTGAAACTGCGGGCATTGAGAATTATATTGTACCTAAGCTTTGATTGTTTGTTTACTGAACGTACTGTGTTTGTTTGTTTGTTGTGCTGTGTTGTGTTGAGAAGTATGCAGTAAAATGATTTTATCGTGCATTTCCCGGAAAGAACACAAATCCAAGATTAAAATTCTCTAAAATGATTTAGCAAATTTCAGAATTATGACGGGCATTGGTGATTCTTTGCTATTTCCTTCGGCCTCGTCTTTAATAACGAGATGGTTTCCCGCGAAGGAACGACCATTCGCTTTGGGTTTTGTTACTGGAGGCAGGCAATTAGGCAAGTACAAGATAGTTTTTTTTTCTTTTAAATAATGTATCTTAAGTATAGATTAGACTAAAATATTACATTCCAACATGTGATTTTCTATAAGTTCTCAAAAATCGATATTTCTTATCCCGAAACTTGAATTTGCTTATAAATTTGTGTTATCATTGCATCAGAAACTAGAGGCGTCTATCAATATCGAGTTAATCATTTTTTGCTAAAAATCGATAAATTTCCGCCCCGACCAACTTGACTATGAGTGTTCCTGACAGATCCATCAAATTATGTCTTCCGATTTCTGGGCAATAGTTCATATCGTTCCTTTCTCCTCTTTGTCACAACCAATACAAATTCCTTTCCATGGGGAAAATGACAAATTGCGTTTCGTCAAACTGTCAAATTCCATCAATTCTCTATGGTCAGACAACTTTAGAAATAACAATAACACTGATCGTACGCGTTATTTTTATCAACATTTAGATCAGGACACTTTGACCTGTAAAATATTGATTAAAACTAAGCCATAATCGAAAATTTAATCAGCAAAGCTCAGCTTCACAGACATTGGGAGTTTGTCGATCCGATATTGGAGTGTTGCTGAGAAGTATCGTAGCCTACTTTCATTCACTATTTTTCGTCATTATGGATAAGAGAACATGAGACAATGACAAATCTTATATCGGATCGACAAACTTCCAACGTCTGCAGCTTTATTGACGTTTTTATCGAAAAAAAAAAAACTAATTTTAATATTCATTCAAGTTTTAGACAGCGAAAAGATCATTTTAATGAAGTGTATAAATTCCAGGTTCCCTATTGATTTTGCCTATCGGTGGTAAACTGTGCGAGAAAAATGGAACGGGTGGGTTTTCTGGCTGGCCCGCCATTTTCTATCTATCCGCCATGATCGGGTCGGGGATTTTGGTGATTTGGCTTATTCTATCCGCTGACAAGCCCTCGAAACATTTGTGCATTATGAAGGTAGGACTTTTTCCAAGTAAAATCATATATTCTTTCATTTAAGTTTTAAAATAACAATGAAGATCGACTTTTAAATTTATGATTTAAATGAAAAAATGACGAAGATCAGCTTTTAATTATATTTAATTTGGAGAAAATTGTATGATATTTTTAAAAAATACGAGGATCAGCTTTTAGTTTAATTTATTTTAGAGAGAACGTGAATACATCGAACGTAAAATCGAAGAAGAGAAAATCGGAAAACGAACTGAACGCGGGAATCCTCCCTGGAGAAAAATGGCGAGATGCGTACCCCTATACGTCGCCATTGCTGCATTAGTCTGTCATGAATTCCCATTGGTCATTATGCTTCAGGTAATTAACCCCTTAATTAGGCTAGTTATCCTAAATTATTGGACCATTTTGAACTCCGATATCGAAAAAAATTGTCGAAAGTAAAACAAACAATGCTAATACCGGAAAACTGCACGGAAAACCCGATTTTAAATGCGAGTGAAGGTGTGCAATTTTGTGGCGATCTCTCGTGAAGACCTAGGTTAAGGGTATTTTGCGCGCATCTGTTTGATTTCAAGAAAACTTGTTCATATACTGTGCGAGATGATTAAAGGTAAACAGAAAAACTCATAATTTCAGAGAGCAAAACATTATGATATTCTGAGAGGAATTAAGAAAAACAGCTAGAAACGCAGAGTTTATAGTTTCAAACAGATCGAGAGTTCAATAAAAATACGGCAACTTAAAATTTCTCAAAGTTTCCGGAACGGATACAAAATACAATGTTTTATGAATCACAAAGGTGAAAAATAGTGGTTTAAATAAATTTCAGTACCTGCCCAAATTCTTTTCCGACGTCCTGAAGTTGAAGTCTTCGGTTAACGGCCTAGCTTCATCCCTACCCATGGTCTGCCTGTTCATATCCAAAACCATTTCGTCTAGCTTATCTACAATCATGACCGCACGAAAGCCGCCTATTTTAAGTATATCTGCATTTTACCTATTATGCTAATTTGTAAAACTAGGTAAAACCACGTCTTGCAAGCTATTCAACTTCATAGCATCATTGGGATTGGGCATCTGTATCGGAATAACCCCGTTATTGACATTACTAAACCATCCAGCCCCAGTTATCGTGGTTCTATGCTTAGCTAATGCGTTTGCAGGTATCATTTTTGATATATAATATAATTTTGGATATTAATTTTTATTTAAAATTAAACTGAATTTTAGGACTCCATACCCCGGGAGTTCAAACGGCGCTTTTGCAATTGGCTCCGGCGTATTCTGGAGTGATTACGGGAATCTCATTTGCCGTCGTTAACATGTTCTCGATCTCGAATAAACTGATAAGCAGCACAATTTTACAGTAAGTTTTTGAAACTTCATGCTTAGCTTCATGAATTTCCAATTTAATTTACTCTATAACTTCAAGCTTATAGAAAACCTCGACTGTAACTTCAAAAACTTCATCCTAACTTCAAGTTTAACTTCATTCAACCTTGGGAGTTCTAAAATCTCCTTCATATCTTGAATCTCCTACGTCAATTATAGCGCGCTTTCAAAAGACAAATAGTCAACCAAACGCATCGACATTGAACTTTTGCAGTACCTATGTTTACCTTTTCATATCAAAGAATTGAACTGATGAACGGGGAGTGTTCAGTCCAATTAAAAAATGAATCAAACATGCATCATAACCAATAGCGCGCAGGTGGTTAGCTATTGAGATTAAAATGTTGGCAAATAATCCAATCTACTCTCTCCCTCACTCTGGTTCAATAATTCCAGAACCAGTTCGATGTTTTTTTTTGCAAAAGTTCAGACGAACAAGATACAAATTTTAAATCTACGATTTTCAGAAACGGTACCCGACACGAATGGACTATCGTATTCGAAATTTCCGCCGTCATAGCTCTATTGCCAGTCGTATTCTTTACGCTTTGGTAGGTTTTTTTACTTATAAAATAAACCAAAATAATGACTGAAAATTAGCTTTTCTAGCATCTTGTAATATACTATAGAAATTCTATAAATTTATCGCATAAAAGCGTCCTAGAGACCTATAAAATTGAATTCTTCAAAGATTTATCAGATGAAACAAATCCTAGAAAACGATTTAAAAAATAAATCTTAGAAATTTGTAATATACAACAAGTTTTCGAAAACTATTAACAAAAAAATCTTCGAACTAAAAAAATAAAATCCTCCCAGACTTATTTAAGAAAAAAAATATTTTAGGGGATCAGCTGAGAGACAGGCCTGGGCTTCATCCTCCTCAGCCTTGCCTAATAAGGAGCCTGACCAAGAATCCAACGATTCTTCGGATTCCACCGAACAAGTGTTGCATGCCTTCGCCAAATATAGCCTATTCCTTACACATGATTTGGGTCAATCGTAGATCTAATAAATTTGCTGCACTCATTTAAAATCTGCTCCAATGAAAAACAACATTCGGAAACTTAACGATAGAGCAGATTTTAAAGGTAGATTTATTAGAGTTGGTCATTTTCCACCACGTTCTTGCAATTCTTAGCAAAGAGCTTTAAAAATCGGCCTTAATGTTTCAGTTTTCTACGAGTCTTATCCGAGATTATGGGTCTAATAGGGATTTTCGACTTGGATAACTCTCACCGCATCATTAAATTTTACTGGAAAAGGTTGGAAATTTGATAATGTGGTCAAAACAGCTATATTTTGTAATTTTTGTTTACGTATCTAGAAATCTTGTCAAATTGTTCGTTCGTTTAGCTGTATATATTCGTCGATTATTATTATTATCACCTTTTATCAGTGATAAGGATGATTTCTTCCCACCCAACAATGCAAAATTATTGTTGTTCCTTAGTCCGTTTGAAGCTTTCACATTTTTAATAATGTCGGGTACCGTCTCTTTGAAACAATTTTGCAATTCGATTTTCAAAAGTTTACATAAAAACGTTTTGATGGAGAAAATAAAGATTTATTTCGACTTTAATGTTGAATTTAAGTTTTTAGTTAATTTATACAATATTTTCGAATGTCAGAATTCATCATCATTTCAAATCTTTTTTGCAGTCAAAGCCCTGAGAATTTTCATTTTGTAGCCCCTCCTTTCTGACTAACGCCATATATTTTGTCGTAAAGCACGCGCGCGTTCTCTAACAATCCAACCTCTCTTCTTAACCTTCACTATTTTCCGCCTTCGACTAACTTCTAACTATAAAAACTTTGGCCAATTATGCATCCTATTTCTGAGTATAATTTCTATTAAAAGATTCTCTCATTTTTTACGAATTTATTATTTTTCAGTTAAAGTTAGTTCGAATTTCATCATACCAAACTTTCGAGCTATATTGTTTATAAATTGATTGCACTAGCGCGTCCAAAATACGGAGAATTTTCGTTCTTCCTATCATTTAATTGATAAATTCGCCCCGAGGCTTCCCATTGATAAAATCGGAAAATTAAGATATCGATTTAGGAGCGTTTCGTATTATTTTCGTTATTTTATCATTTCATTATCGCATTTGATTGTTCTTTACCCTTTGGTGTATCTTATCATTCCATATCAGACCAGACTCCATGTGCTCGTATTCTATAGTTTATATATTTATTGATTTTCGTAAATCATAAAATCTAAGTTCCTATACTTCTACTTAATTATAAATAAACGTCTTCTATTTAATTTACATGGTCTTTTATTTAATTTAAGGGGTCTTATATTATAATTTAGTGAATGTTATGCCAGGACATAGACGGGACCAGTCAGATTCACAAGTGCCGCTAAGGCCTGCAACTGAGCCGAATATGGATGGAACTGAACTGCAGCAGGTCTAATCAACTTATTAATTCATTTAAATATCATCAAATTTTCGACTTTTATTATTCAGTATGTAAAACTTAAGTCATTTATACAAAGGTTATTAAAAAACTTATCATAAATTATCTTTAATGCATTTACATATAAATTTAAAATCCTAAATATTTAAATGGGTTATAACCAGAAATTAACCGATTTATTTCCTCCATTTACACATTAATTGGATATTCAAAATCTTTAAATATATTGTAAATGACCGACTACTTGAAACGAAGTAAATGACACGAACTTTTTATGCGCCGTAATCAGCGCGTTGTCTGTAGCAGACTTTACGTTATTACATCATATTCAAGGAATGAGTTTGACGACTATTTGCATACGCAGTTCACTTTGCTATATTCGGAATTCGTACACGATTTATCGGTCATTCACAATGCCTATTTTCGTCAGTTTGATTTGATGTATATTTAAAATTGCAGGTCCGGATAGACTGCAGCCGAGGTGTAACCAATCTAGCCTCATCCGTAGAGGGCGATTACAAACCCGTCTCCGTTACTGCACCCGACATAACTCCGAGCACCGCATCTAATGCTAATTCGAACATGACTAAATCTAATGGAAGCATTATTATCACCGTCGATGAAGATATCAATCAGCAGTGCTTGAATAATTCTTCACAGAGAAACGTAAGTATCATTCATTTATTTAAACTTTCATATTTGTCTTTCTTATCTAAGCGCTATTTTTATATTTATATTTCAGTGTACAAAAAGGCCTAACGAATGTACGAAAACGCTAGCTGCGCTGGCCTGTCTAATGATCTCAGCATTCCTCAACTTTTTCCTTTTGACCGTAATTCATGACATCGTACCTAGGTACCTTTAACTTTGCTACTAAATCTTCTATTTTATTTCAGAGAACCCTTGAAAGACCTAACATTTATGCTAATCGAGCAACAAAGATGGGCTTGGAGTGTGGGAGATGTCCTCTCTACATTAAGGTATTCAAATTGTTGGTCTCAGGTCTTGTATTTCAATTTTCCAGCTCCGTAATGGGATTCACCGTTATTCTATTACATTACGAACGATGGGTCGTGTTGCGGCGAACTTTTCTCTTGGGCGCTATTATGTATGGCCTGAGAGCTATTGTTCTTGGGGTAAGATTTGTATTTCAATTCAGTGTTTGCATTTAGAGAAATGATTGTATTTAAAGTACCTTACCTAAAATATCAATATTAAAAAATAATTTAATTTAAATATATTTCAGGTAACATTTATTCCTCCATCCCTTCATAATAGGGACGAAATTTGTCGACCTCAACTAAATGGCACCCATCACATGTACATGAGCGAGATCGCTACTCGCTTTGTTGCCTACGTCGTGACGCTGGGTCTAAATTCTGGTCAGGATAAAATCCTATGTGGTGACTTAATGTTCTCTGGTCACACCGTCGTTCTAACCATCATGTACTTCGTACAATTACAGTATACTCCCAGAAAATTGGTCTATATTCGGTAAAAATTCGAATTTCTTTAAAATAGTTTATCATTTTAATTGAATATCTGCAGAAAGTTTGATGTATTGTATTTAAAAGTATGACTTTATTATATCTAGAACTCTACAGAAAGCTGACCTTAATTTTTTTTTTTAATATTATGATCTTCTTCAGATATATCGCCGCTCCAATAACGTTTTGCGGCATCGGAGCTTTAGTACTGTCTGGAGGACACTATACCATGGACGTTCTGATAGCATATTGGCTTACAAGTCACGTATTCTGGGGATACCAACAGGTTTTTTTCTTCAATTTATCAATTTTTAACATTTATTATTTAGATGTTTGAAATGCCTAAAGAGGATCGTCCTCAGGCCCCGATGAGCAGATTATGGTGGTTCTGGTTGGCCTATTGGTTTGAGAGCGACGTCCCAAATGGAAAACTCGAGAATAAATGGGATTGGCCGTTTCAGGTTCGAGTTTTACTTGATTTCAATTTTCTTTCAAAAATGGCAACTTGAAAACTACGAAACCACGAGCCACAAGACATTGAGAAATAGTGTGGGAAAAGAAAGCCTATTATCCTCATACCCTACCCTAACTCTGCACTGTTTCATCTGTCTCGTGTCTCGCGGTTTCCAAATAGCCTCCAAAAATGACATTTTTAGAAGCCACAAATAATGCATGATTTTATGGCGAAAATCAACCGGAATTTGCAATAGTAGGAAAATTATGCTAACTATTCTGCCGTAATCCTATATATGTGTATATGAGGATATGCTAATTATTCGAATTCTTCCGAGCTATTTAAATTCAACGACGTGTATTCTATAAGCAATACTTATAGATTACTGTATACCGGTGCCGGATCTAAGTTATAACAAGAGATTGGTTTACTTACCCCTTAACTAATTTAAATTGTAAAATTACCTAGATTTACGCGTAATCATATTTTAATTACTTATGAAAAATGCTAGTTATTAGAAAAACATACTTGGCATTACAACTTTAACATAATTGTCTTTTTCTAAAGCATTTTGCTCAATTTTTTCTTGCTTAAGTTTAAAATTCAGCGATTAGAATTTCAAACATCGAAACAATACGTCCTCATGTGATCTCAAGAGTTTTTGAAAGAGCAAAGAAATTTGTAAATCTTTTATTTATTTTTTACAACTTTGTCATCTGCCATCGTGCCATTGTAATTAGCCAAAGTTATTCAAATTCCAAAAATTCTGTAACTTAAATACAAAACTTTTTCTTTCAACGCTCGGTGACTAGGCTTTGTGCTTTTTCTTGGCTTTGATTGATAAAAATTTGAAATTTTCGAAAATACAAATAAAACTTTTATTAAAAATTAAACAAAATTTAAACTTACATTTTTTGAAAATCCATTAAAAAAATTAATCGTCAATTTCTTCGTCCGGCCCGTATATCCGAGTCTCGATCGTCTCCAAAAGTCGCTGCATTTCTTGTCGGCTAGCGGCTGAATTTATTTTTTTTTATCTTAGTTTCAAATAAATTTAAAAACATATGTTTATTTAAACTTTTTATTGTGGTCTATTTTAAAAGTTTTATTCGAAAAAATTAAAGTTTTACTTCGATTCGCTTCCCAAGGCCTACCCTGCGACAAAGACGCCGTTCTCGTCCGAACTTCATCCACAATCTCTTCAATCGGCCTATTCCTTGTTTCTGAATTTTATTTTTTTTTTGGATTACGGTATTTTTAAAACTACAATATACCTGGCAGTAAAATGTACATGAGGACGATCGAAATGGCGAGAATCACGATGAAAGGCAGGTAGCTGAAGGAGACGCCGACTAGCTGAAAACAAATAGCATAATTACAGTAATTCTTAAGATTAGAATAATTATTAGTAATCCTAGAATTAAAATACCTGTTGAAAAGGCAGATACGAAGTAGAAATAATGAAAGCGAACGTCCAGGCCACCAGAACTGACACAGTAACTGCCGTGGAGCGAAACTGCAAATTTCTATTTTAAAATTAAGGAGGATTTTTGGGAATTTCGGTCCACTCGTAGTTACTACCATCTTTTTCCCTTCGTCATACCATTTCTCAGAAGAGGATGGTAACTACAGTGACCCGAAAATTTCAAATTTTAGACCTGTTGATTGAAGAGTTCGCATGCAATAATCCAAGGGATTGGGCTGCCCACACCGTATATGCACATGTAAAGAATCAGCGCCAAAATGGTACCGTATGACGCCCAGGACATCTGCAAATTTGCAATTTTTAGGAAAGCAATAACTCTTACATAAATATTATAAAATTACCCCCAAGTAGTTTTGCAGATAGGTGAAAATCGATAGGAGAATCAGAGCAAAAAGACATCCAGTCAGCTGGAACAAAGACAGGGGCCGTCGACCAACCTGAAATGGGGTTTCACATATCTTATGGGGAATTATTTCATGTATCCTTTGAAGAAGGGAGTTTATATTTATATATCCTTTAAAAATGAGATCTCAAATATCTTTTAGAAAAGGGATTTGATATATCCAACCTTCTCAATGAGATAAGGTGCCGAACAAGCGAATACGAAGTAGATAATCCCTATGGCAAGCGTACTGTAGCGGGCTAGCTCCCTGAAAATGAACTCTCCAGAAAACAAATTCAAAGTCTTCAAATTTACGGGTTCAAATTCGCGTTGATGAACATATCTGTGGAATAGGCAAAGACCGCCGTGCACCCGGTGAATTGCTGAAAAACGTATGAAATTTGAAATGTGAAAAGTGTTAAATTTGAAAAATTTCGCTCCTTGTAATTGCCACACCCCTACCCAGCCTCAACACATGTTTCTTTTCCTATAGTATTTCTCAGAAAAGAGGCTGGAAACTATAAAGAGTTAAAATTTTCAATTTTACAAATAATACCTGAGCGATCATAACAAGTATGGAAGCGATCAGCGGTACTCTGAGGTCCTTTCTTGTAAATAATTCCCGAAATGAGCCGCTTTCTTCGCTGGACTGAAAACAAAAATAAATGAAATCCGGATTTACAACAAAAAAATGAATATTTACCTGATCCTGAGCGATTTCTTTGAGCACGTTAGCAAACATGCGATTGAATTCGTCTTCGTTGACCAAAAGACGGATGTCATTTCTGGCCTGAAATCATTTTTTGAGTTAATTTATCATTTTATATCTTTCTAGAATCTGTATATTATAATTTTGAAAAAATAAGCCCAACCTTTTCCCTATCGCCTTTCACAGCGAGGGTATATTTTGGTGATTCAGGACAGAATGGCAAAATGAGAACCAGCGCCAGAGCGGCAATTCCGGGAAACGCGAAGGCTAGTGGCCAGAGCTCTTCGCTTCCTAATATGGAAGGCAGTCCGATCAGCAGGGAAAACCAGTCCGAAAAAGCGACGGCTACCTGCAAATGTGGAAATTTTAATTTGGGCCCCCTGTATTATACACCGCTGGAACACCGACACTGCCTGTAAAAGACACCGTCTCTTTTTCTTATTTCTCCTCTTTATTCTACCTACACTCACTCACTCATCCTAAAATCACGGTGTGTTTAATGCAGACAGGGTGTCGGTGTCTAATACAAAAAGCCCTCAATTTTCTACTTTAGAAATTAAACAAAAAATCACTGAAAAAAGACTTTTCCAAAATATTCTTACAGCTGATTTTTACCCGAAGTTTAAAGTTGATTTACCTGATGCAAAGTGCCGGCACTCCCTCTATAGGCAGGCGGTGTGATTTCCATCAGATACATCGGAATGAGCCCAGATGTCAGTCCCATGTTTGCTCCGAAAATGAACCTGCCTAAAATCGGGGCTATTTGAACATCCCTCGCAACATTGGAAGACATCCTATTTTGAGTTCGATGAATAGATAAATAGAAAAAGAAACTTTAATCAATTTTGAAGTTTTTTTTTGTCTTTTCAGAGCTTACCCAGAATCAGGATTTCCGGGGATTTGAATTTTTTCGAGAAGAGCTCCAAAATTGCGGCGAAAACGTTGAACATCCCATTGAAGATGAGCCCGTTTCTCCGTCCGAATCTTTCGGCGATTACCCTCAAAAATCGATTTTATTGTGTTGGAAAAGTTTGAAAATTACAAAAGTACCGTGTCAAAGATGCGCCCAAAATCGCTCCGATAGCGATTGAAGAGACGATGAAAGACCAGAGGAGATTCGACGTGGTCAGAGACAGACCAAACCCGTATCTAAAAAGTTTTAAATTGAAAACAAAAAATGATACAAATGAAAAACAAAACAAATCAATAAATCGATAAAAAAAATAATCGAAAAAAAAACCCCCTACCTTTCGACATAAGTCTGATTGATCCAATTCGTGAGAATCGTCTGGACTGGGTTGACAATTCCATAGCTGTAAAACTGCGCGCTACCGCCCAGAATCACGGTCAGCACGGTGATGGTGTAGCTGAAAACATTTTAAAATGCTATGCCTAAGAAAAAATTGAAAAATCCATGCTTTCGGAAAAAAATTCAATGTTCTAGGGAAAAAATGAAAGATTCTAACCAACCGGATGGTGACCATTGAAATTTAGCGATCGTTTGAGCATTCACGGCAATGTTCTAGAAGATCATCTACTTGACTGTCTGGAAAAAAGTTGCGAATTTTGTAAAATCCACCATTTTTTCATAGAAAATGATGAATTTTATAAACAAGTAATTCGAAAAAAAAATCTTGAGTGGTTATTCGTATAGCTAGTAGCTATGTGTGTAAAGAGGCATTGGTGAGGTATTAGTGATAAGAAAGGGAATATGCCCGAAGCAGCCACCCAAAGAACGGCACAAACATCATGTGATACGCATAGTTTATTCATCCCAGAACATTCTGGATCAAACCAGGAAAAAACTTTTCAAGTAAAATAATAACAAATCTATCTTTCTGGATAAAAAAAATTTTCAAGAAAAATTTTTATAAAAATTTGTAATTTTCTGAATCGAGTCAAGTTTTCAGGTAAAATTTAAAATAAAACAAAAACTTGTTTTACGAATTCAATTCAAATTTGAGTCGGGGACCCGTGTTAAAATGTTCGTCTTTTTTATCGAAGGAAATTTTCAGCGAGCGTCGTAGACCATCACTGAAAAATGATCAATTTTTAAATTTAAAAACAGACCTCAAAATTCAACCCGCAGATCGACACTCGCAGAAGAGATACTATGACATGTCGAGTGAGGGAAAGAGCATATCTTCTTTTCCCTCTCGATAAGATATACTTTTTATGCTGGGTCGATTACGGGTTTTTGTGGGTCGTGCGTTTTGAGGTCTGTTTAAGAATTTTAGAGAAATTTACATTTGCGGGTGCGTTTCTTGTAGAGAATTCGATAGCCACAGGAGTGGCATCGGATCGCGTCTTTCGTGCGGATTTCGTTCTCGCTGTGGCATTCTGGAAAAAAAATCATTTTTTAAAAAGTGCGTACTTTCAACATTTTTTATTTAGCCTCCTGCAAAATTCACTCATTCGTTTTCTTTTCCCTACACTCCCCAACCCTCGTGAATTTTACAGATTGAGGTCATGGTGAACTGGTGCATTTTACAGGAAGCCTTTTAGTCAACTCTGAAAAATCTTAAAGTGGTGCGCATTCAAAATTGGCAAACTCGCATTTTCTTACCTCCGCAAATGTAAGTGGTCGTCGAGTTGCCTGTCGAGGCCTGCGCGCTCGCTCCTGAAGGTCGATCCATTTCTCGGAACTCTGAAAAAACTTTAAAAATTACAAACAAAAAAAAGTTTTTCTCTAAAGTTCACCTCCCAAAAATTGGAAGTTTCACTACGTTTCCCCACTTTTTGCAAGGCTCTCTAACCTTCAAAAATGGTGTATTCTGCAAAATTTCAAAGAAGTAAACTTTGGAAAATTGAAAAAATTCGAAAACCGAAATTGAGAAATTCGAAAATGAATGAAAGAGGAGGAAAAAGGAAATCGGAAAGTGCGCTCGAAACGCACGCTATCGATTGCAACTAGCCGCGCCCACACGGGATTATTCATTCCCTTCATTGTCACTCCCCACTCGCCTCACTCATCGATTTTCATCGGTGCAGTGCAGGTGCGTCTCGACTTTTCCATTTTCGCAATTTTGCCTAAAATCGCCCCACTTTCGAAACTTCTTACCCTCAATCCCCGCATATTCCAATTTCCTCTGATTTATCCACATCTTTTTTTAAAACAAATGATGACAATTCATTTTGCGCGTGAAATTTGTATTTTTGACCTAAAACTTGAGGAATTTCGAAATACTCTAGAATCTCTCGAAATTTCATTTTCGGATTTTCAGTAAACTAATTCAAAGCGATCAACCAACATGCAAATCTTCGTGAAGACCCTCACTGGAAAGACCATCACTCTGGAGGTCGAGGCCTCGGACACGATCGAGAACGTCAAGGCCAAAATCCAGGACAAGGAGGGAATCCCGCCCGACCAGCAGCGTCTCATCTTCGCCGGTAAGAAATTTAAAAATAAATAAGTATTGAAATGCAATCTTTTTCTATCGTGAAAATTCAAATTTAATTTCCTGAAAAAAATATAATTTTCCAAATTTCAGGCAAGCAGCTCGAAGACGGCCGCACTCTGTCGGACTACAACATCCAGAAGGAGTCTACCCTTCATCTCGTGCTCCGTCTCCGTGGAGGCATGCAGATCTTCGTCAAGACTCTGACCGGCAAAACGATCACTCTGGAGGTCGAGGCCTCGGACACCATTGAGAACGTCAAGGCCAAGATCCAGGACAAGGAGGGAATCCCTCCCGACCAGCAGCGTCTCATCTTCGCCGGTAAGAAATTCTGAAAAATAAAATAAAAGAAATAATTTTCCAAATTTCAGGCAAACAGCTCGAGGACGGCCGCACTCTGTCGGACTACAACATCCAGAAGGAGTCGACCCTCCATCTCGTGCTCCGTCTCCGTGGAGGCATGCAGATCTTCGTCAAAACCCTGACCGGCAAGACGATCACCCTGGAAGTTGAGGCTTCTGATACCATCGAGAACGTGAAGGCCAAGATCCAAGACAAGGAAGGCATCCCTCCCGACCAGCAGCGTCTCATCTTCGCTGGTAAGAACTCAAAAAATAAGAAAATTCCATGTCAATATTTATCTTGAAAATCCTCATTTTTCAAATTTCAGGCAAGCAGCTCGAAGACGGCCGCACTCTGAGCGACTACAACATCCAGAAGGAGTCGACTCTCCATCTCGTCCTGCGTCTCCGTGGTGGAATGCAGATCTTCGTGAAGACCCTCACTGGCAAGACGATCACCCTGGAAGTTGAGGCTTCTGATACCATCGAGAACGTGAAGGCCAAGATCCAGGACAAGGAAGGCATCCCGCCCGACCAGCAGCGACTCATCTTCGCTGGTAAGATTTAAAAGATAAATATCGAAATCCTAATTTTCCAAATTTCAGGTAAGCAGCTCGAAGACGGCCGCACTCTGTCGGACTACAACATCCAGAAGGAATCCACCCTCCATCTCGTCCTGCGTCTCCGTGGTGGCTTCTGAGTTCCCCGTTCGGCGTCCTGTGTCTCGCCCCCATTCCAAATCTCACGCTTATCCACTTCAATTAACATAAACTCTTATCAAATTTGAGCAAGTGTGCCTACGTCACTGACCTTCCTTTTATTTATTGATTTTTTAGGTTTTTTGTTGGAAAATTCACCCTTTTGAAAATTGGACTTGTCCAAACGAAAAATTGCGTGAATCTTTCAGAAAACGCCATACTTACTGTGAAAAGCTTATTCAGATTTTATCCGCTCTCCATCATTTGACTGTTTTTATTCGTCGTCTATTTTGTAAAATCTCAAGAACGCACTTCTGGATTTGGGAAAGAATAAAGTTTCGTGATCACCAAAAAGTTGTGAAATTTGTTTAAGAAAAGCATGTGAAAATCGATATCGCGTCAAAATATGATTTTTGGACAAGTCCTCACCTTTTTGGAAAATGAATTTCGAAAAAGTAATGATTTTTCTTTCGAAGAGGGGAGATTGATAAATTGGCGGAGTCATATGTCTCGCTTTTTCCCTTCGCAGAGGCGCCCTGTGTTTACCCCATCTTGACTACAGTAGTCATTTTAGGCATTTCTCATTCATTCTTCGTCTTTTCTCTTCGGGATTTCAGCGTTTTCTTCCTATTTTCGAGATTTATTTTAATTTCTATCACTTTGAAAAGTACACTACTCATATCAATATCCTATATCTTCTCTTCTCTTTATATTTTAGGGGCAAATTTTCTAGAAGATAGAACAACTTCAATTTCGGAAAATATTATATTTTTTGTTCTTTTCAGAGGGTTACTCTAATTTTGCACTTTTCAGAGCTTGTGGTTGATTCAAGACAACAATGGCTCGCGGACCGCGTAAGCATCTGAAGCGCCTTGCCGCGCCCAAGCACTGGATGCTCGACAAGGTTGGGACAGAATCTTCAAACAAATATGAATTTAAAACTAAAATAATTTAGAAAAGATTTTTCTGTGAAATTTTGAAAGGACTCGTTCTGAATACATTTAAAAGATACTTTTTCAGCTCGGTGGCGTGTTCGCCGTCCGTCCGCACCCGGGTCCGCACAAGCTGCGCGAGTGCCTTCCGCTGAACCTGTTTCTGCGAAACCGTCTAAAGTACGCCCTGTCCTATTTGGAAGCCAAGAAGATCCTCGGGCAGCGCATCGTTCGCGTCGACGGCAAGATCCGCACCGATCACAAGTATCCCGCCGGGTTCATGGGTAGGGGAAATTGTATTTTTCGAACAAATAATAAAGATTCCTATAGGAAGTCGCAAAAATCTTAAAAATGAGTTTTCTGTCGATTTTCTCATAAGATGAAAATAATCTAAATTTGGTTCAAAATAAAAAATTTCAGATGTGATCCACATCGATCGCACGAACGAGACGTTCCGTCTGCTGTACGATGCGAAGGGTCGCTACACTGTGCATCGCATCACCGAGGAGGAGGGTCGTTTCAAGGTGAGATATTTTAGGGGGGCCGTTCTTCAAAAAATTTTAGGATTGACCTAAAAAATTGTTTAAATCTGAACAGACTTGAAACTCGAGTCACAGAAATAATAGCGTGCCATATTGAAAGAATCGAGAGTATATCTTCTTTTCCTTTCTCGAAAAGATGCACTATTATTTCTGCGGGTCGAGTTTTGAGAAGTCTGAATCTGAGGTTAGATGATTAAGGTGTGTTTTTCAGATGTGCAAGATCCGCGCGGTGCGCACCGGCCTCAAGGGCGTGCCCTACGTGACCACCACTGACGGCCGCACCATCAGATACCCGGATCCTCATATCAAGGTTAGTGAACAACGAGAACATGATAATTTTCTAGGATTTCTAATCACCAACTTCCAATTATAATTGTTTTCAAGGGACAGCTAGTTTTATTACTCGACTTCTTCAGAAAAGCCGAAAAACCCTTCTTTGAACGTACAATGAATTTTTAGGCTAACGATTCCGTCGTTCTGGATCTGTCGGCCGGAAAGATCACGGACTTTGTGAAGTTCGAGCCGGGTGCATTGGCGATGATCACGGGCGGTCGTAACGTCGGCAGAATTGGCGTCATCGGACACAGGGAGAGACTCCCAGGCGCACTCGACATCATCCACGTCAAGGACGAAGCAGGACACTCCTTCGCCACTCGGTAAGAAAGATTAGTAAAAATATGGCGTAAAGGAGCGAGAAGGCGGGGGGCGCCGCGGCCTTAAAATGCCCGTCCAGGTTGGTCCAGTTTTGTAGAAACAAAAACAAAAAAGAAGTTTTAAAACTTGAGCTAAACAGTTTTCGGGAACATAATAAAAGTTATGGAACACTTTAAAGGTTTCCAAAGAAAAAGTAGAAAAGGTCTTGAGAAACCTGAAAAGAGTTGCGAGGGGAAACTAGCGAGTTTCCGGTAGCTTGGCGCAACTTGTTTCGGCAAATGCTCCTTTTTCAGAATCACGAACGTGTTCGCGATCGGCCGTGGCGGCAAGGCGATGGTCTCCCTGCCCGCCGGCAAGGGTGTCCGTCTCTCCATCGCCGAGGAGCGCGACAGACGTCTCGCCAAGAAGCATACCGCATAGTTTTGCAGTACATGCGGCCGAAGCTACGCTCCCTTTCTCCGAACTTGTCTCCCACAAGTTTCCCCTTTTCTGATAAAGTTTTCTCAAATTGTTTTTGATATCTAATCAATAAATTGTTGTCTGTTGAGAATCGATGTTTTTATTTGGACAAAAGAAGTTGTTGAAATGCAAGAGAAATATTTTTTGGAAGGGGCGATTTAAAAAAAAAAAACCAAGTTTAGCAGAAAAATGCACCGACGATTGTCGCAAGCCCTAAACGGGCTGATCTGTGTGCACAAACCACAGGAAAGGCCGTTGAAAAGAATCTGCAGAGTGCTAGCAAAGACATTAGCGGAGGAGGCTAGTCAGGTGGAATCCTTATATCCCATTTTAAAGGATTCCATACATCCACTTGTATCCTGGATTTCATATATTTCTCCTTATTTGCAGGCAGTCGGTCCCATCCAGCGACCGCTCATCAAGCTGCCCTACGTCGAAAGTCACGAGAGCGGCGCTTTGCTGGTGGTGGGCGAGAACGAAACCGAGGATTATAGGTTTTTTTTTTTTTTAAATTTTCGGATTACTGTTTTTTGTCAGATACGCCCCCTTAATTAGCGGTGCGGCGTTTCGGCCTGAGGACATAAGGATCGAGCCGCTACAAGACATGGAAACCACGTCGACGGGGGTTTGTGGTGAGAAACTGAAAAAAAAAAACAATTAAAAAAATCACAATTTAGAAAAATTAAATAAAAATAGAATTTTTTTAATTTGGAAAATTCAAAGATATACGAAATTAAGTGCTCGGAGTAAACGACGGCTGCGATGAGTTGCCGAAGCTAATGGCCAATTCCTGGCTCAGCGAGTACCGATTGGAGGGCCTGCTCGGCTTCGAACGAGTCGACAACAGACTCGACACGAAGGTCAACATTCGGGCGCCTTTTGGTAATTTTCTATTTTATTATTTGTTTGAAGAGCTATATAATTTTGCGGAAAATTGGTTGCCGATAAAAACCTAGATTTTGTAAATTTTATTTTTTAGTTTAAAATTTTCAGATCACGTGAATAAATTCATGATGAGCAAGTTCTTGGCGCGACTCGAGTCCGAATACCGAAAACTGGCCTTTCACACCGCGAATGTGGATTTGCAGGTATTTCTGTTTCATTTTTAACTTTAAAGGCAATCTGGAAACCATATGACCTTATGACATATGTGAAAATAATAGTCTAAAAAAGAAAGCCTACCACCATATATATTATCCCTTAATCATACACTTTCGCATGCGCCATGAGGCCATGCGGCTTTCAGATAGCCATTCTAATTTTTTTTTTTTAATTTTAGAGCGAAGAGGCCTTTGAAATGGCGAGGAAGGGTCTGCCTCGAACCCAATTGCCCGGCCAAACGATCATCTACAAACTCGAGCTGAGACATTTCAATCCGCCATTCTTCACGCTCAACGTACAGTGCACTGGGGAAACGGACAAGTTTATGAGGTTTTCATTTTTTATTTTATTAGAGTTTTCTTAAAAAACAAACTTTGAAAATATAAGTCATGTAAAAACGGGGAATGTTGGTAAATTAAGGAAAAGCGATTTTATTTCAGACTCTTCGTTCACGAAATCGGCCTAAGTCTGGGCACGACGGCTAGCTGCGTGAGGATGCAGAGGTAAAATTTGGAAATAAATAAAAAAAAAATTTTTAAATTAAGAAAAATAAATAAATTTAGGATTTCCCAAGGTCCCTTCACCAGCGACCACCTGCTCATCGAAAGAGAGTTCAATCTGCAGAATATTCTCAGGAATATTTCCCTTTGCAGGTTTTTTTTTTTAAATTTTATTTTTCTTTAATTAAACAACTATTTTAATTTTTTATTCGATTTTTAATTTAAAGAACAAATTTAGAAGAGTCCTAGACGCGACCAATCTCGACCCGAATGTCGTAGAAGAACAGGAAAAGGATCCGGAGGTATTTTGTAAATTTTATTTCACAAATTTAAATGGCAGTTCGACATTTATTTTAAAAATAGTAAACCGATCAAATAAAACTAAAACATTTCAACTTATGAACATTAATTTTCTCGTTTTGCTTCATGATACTTTGATTATTTTTTGTTGTTCTTAAAAATTATTGCTATTTTTAGAAAAGATATTTTTCAGAAAGAAGCAGAAACCCAAAGACGAGAAATCGTAGACGCTCTATTCCTGAATCAAAGCATGAAAAGAGACGAAGAATACGACTCTCTTCAGCCGAACTGGCCCAGAAATTACGAGTCGAATTAAGCCATACTGTATAATTCATACTACCGATTTGTAAAATTCATGCGCTTTTTATTTCTTTCCTCTACACTCTAACACAATCCTAGTGAATTTTACAAATCGGTGATGGTATATCATGTGCAAATTATACAAGTCAAATTTATTTATTATTCCCAAAAATTCTCAATTTTCTTAAATTACGGGTAAATAATTAGGTAGATCTAATAGTTTTGTACACAAAATTTATTTAGAAAATCAAATAATCATACTTTAAATTGTCTGAAAGTGATTTTGGAATATAGAGCCGATCCAGAATGCAATAAAAATGTAGAAAAGACGTATAAACAAAAATAGTACGGTATTTCATCTGAAAATTACGTTTCTTAAAATTAGAATAACGTACTCGGTTCTCAGAGAATATCCATGCTCAATTCCAGTACCTCAAGGATGTCTAACGGATATAAATATTAGTAAAACAAGCCATATAGTGTCAGATGAAAAACGTGGTTTTTGAATGTGAAGCAAATATAAAGAAATGATAGGGTCAAAGATAATGATGCTAAATGTGAATGAAAAGTTCATCTTTGTTTAAATTTAGCTTACCTACGATAAACGTGAATGAAGCTTTTACACAGAACTTCTAAGCTGATCTCCATCCTTATACTGAATGAAGATTCGGGATTTCTTAGATTTTTAAATCTCTGTTGCTAGCATTTTGACTTTCGCCCCATGGTAACTGCAGTAAACTTTTGATTTATTGGTTTGTTTGCTTGGACTTAAATTCAATAAGTCAGGTCTGTAGGGAAGTGGAATTAAAGGTTTTAGACTCAAGGTTGGCGAAGTTTAAATGACAAAAAACATGAAAAGTATAGTTGACTTCAAACTTTCCATATAATACTTAATTTAAATTTAAAACTCGTATGTTAACTCAATGTATAGCCTTATTTGGACTCTGTCAATACCCACTCTCCGTCTCTCACCTGTCAAATTACATATAGGTATTCAGTCGAGTGAATTCTGCCACATACATTTTCAAGTGTCGGGGCGAAAGTGAGAGAAAAGAGAGCGAGAAAACGTAAATGTATTTCAACTAGTTCTCTCATTTTCCTTATTGAGTTGTCCTCGCACGCCTTTTTGCCAGCCGATGTCAACCATGCTTTGTCGTTTTTTATTGTCATTCTATTTGATCACTGTCACTTCGCTTGCCATTCTATCATCTATCCTTGTCACTCTGCTGTCCACCGTTGTCATTACGTCATCTCTCCTTTTGTCATTTCTTCCGAATTCCTCTCTTGCAGTGTTCCTTTCATCTCGTCTCAGATAGTTTCTTCGGCTTCTTTATTTGTAATGCATTGCTTGTCGTCGTTTCCAGCGAACACACAGCTTTTATCCTTTGCTGATCTCAAAACATAGCCCAGTCCTGCTATATCCCGGCTGCACAAATATATCTCTCTTTATATGGAAGAGAGTTACTTACGGGATTCCATATATCCACTTTTCATTCAATTATTTTTAATTCAGGATCTTCTAAATTATGATGAATCTCTAAATAAAATGGGTAAGTCTTAGATCATTATTTTTAAGTTATATAAATTATCATATCTTTCTTCCTAAAATTCGAATTTTTCGCATAAAAGCAAATATTTAACGAGCATGTATTCAAACAAAGTACATGTGTTTTGGCCTCCTGTATTCCACACCCACTTGTAATCCGCACCCACTTTTTTTTCTTTTCCCTTATCTTTCTCCCCTATTCTCCCCTCAAAACATGGGTGTGAGTGTGGAATACAAAGGGTTCATATTTTTCTATATCCCTAAAGAATAGTGGACGTCAGATGGCTCGAATTTTCCGAAGCTCTAAACCCCCAAGGCCACAATTGGTCGGGGGGTTGTTGGCGGCCAGCAGTTTGACTCTTCCCTTTCTCTTCCCCCTTCTCGTCTTCTTTCCTTAGAAGGAGATGAAGCTTTTGGCAAAGAGAGGGAAGCAGAGAGAGGAAGGAAGCTTCATTCTATCGATTCACAACTCTATTCCCTCTTTGTGGAAATGTGTAGCATGGCAATCCTTCTACGTAAAAAGCATGGGCTTATATTTGACTTTACAAGATTGTAAGGGCTTTTATTTTAGGTTTATAAGATCCTTATATATAATTTAGATTTAGACTTGTATTGTTAGATTGTTTAAAACGACACATGTCCCTTGACTTATATAAATTGCATTTTTCTATAGGAATTTATTTTTATTACGGCATTATTATGCCATCTTTATCTTTATTATATTAATATTCTTTGTTATGTTCACATCTATTACATTTTCTAAGAACAACATATTGAGCGAGAGAGTATTGAGAAAATAATAGAGTTGCAGAGAAACGAGAAGCTAGGGTTCAGCTGGCTTGAGGATCTGATGATGCACAGCGAAGGTCTAGCTTCTCAAATTTCCGTCAATTCTATTTCTTTCTTTCTTTTTCGTCTCCTTCTTTTTCTTATTTTCGTTCGTCTTTTCAATGTCTTTAAACATTGAATTTTTCAGGATAAGCAAGCTCTAAAGATCAAAATTTATGCTAATTTCTGGAAAAAACTAGTCTTTAAATACTTTTAATTTTACATATTTTAGGATAGACAAACTTTTAAATTAAAAATTTGTAACAATATGCTAATTTTTGAGCCCGAAAATTGTAAAGTCTAGACGTATTCTTTCATCAGTTTGGGTTAAATTAAATTTCGCCCGTTCGTCAGCTAGGTTCATTGCTTAATTTAGGCATTTCAGTGTTCTAAATTTCAGCCTGAATGGGAAAGGATTGTATCTTTTTTCTTTCTCTCTAATTTCTTTCCCCCTCTAAATTCTTTCTCTCGCTTTCTCTGCATCCTTTCCTCTCTTCAATTCCCAATACTTTCGCCTGCCCATTTAGGGTAATCATTGAGCGAGTTGCTCTGGTGCAAGCAGCCATGTGCAAGCGGAGTAAATATCGACATGCTTACCCTTTCATGAAATACACACACGTATTCCTTGGCAAACTTATGCCATATAGCTTCTTAGAAAAGTTGATCTTCATTCAAATTTATGGAATTTCAGTGAACATCAGGCTTTTTCCTACACTTAATGACCTACTCTATTATTTAATCTAAAAAATTTCTAAAAGTTTGATTTTTCCTACATCTATTGAACTTTTATGTCATTTAGTTTCATAAATCCTACCGAAAAGCTGATCTTCAGCAATACAATTTAATATTTGATCAGTTTCAGATGCCCTATTTATGGATTATGTAATGGTTTCCTCATTTCCCCTCGATAATTTGGATGCGTTCGGCGGTTGCCTTGGAGCGAGGGCTGCAGCATCAGACCGCGCGTGAACAATTGAAAACACGTATCGCCGAGAAAATACGACGACAAATGAGCAGTTTGGTGGGAAAAATTAGTATAATTCATGAAATGATATACAAATTTTACAACGAAGATCAGGATTTTTAATTTTTATGACATATCTTAGACTGTGAAGATCAGCCTTTAAACTTGTAATATAATACTTTTTTCGCATAAATATCAAGCTTAAGTGGCATTCCGTGTAAGACTCGAACAACTGTCCGCATTTGGAAAAAGTATCTGGAATCCAAAAACAAATCATATAGGGTGATAGAGTTTTGAACGCTGATTCCAAAAAATATACACTTTAGGCCCCGCCCCTTTTGTGGGCGGAGCCACGCCCCCTCGAAAGTCGCGAATTTGGTCAAAATCGACCTTATCAAACAGTACAAAGAAAATTTTCTTATTTCTTGGCCATTTTCGGTGATTGATGGCTTGTTGGAAAGAGAATCGAATGGGTCTTCAGATATGATATAAAGTTTCTCGAAAAAACCACTTGCTCGCCCCAGCAGGTGGTCGGAGTGTCAAAAGTCCGAGATTTTCACCTAGGTTTTTTGCAGAAAATCGCTTCTCCTGAACAAAAAATGTCCATTCGCCGCAAAAATAACCATGCTAGAAAAATTCTCCAGGTAATTCTGCATATAAATCGCGAAAAAAATCAAAAATCTAGGTGGGTATTTTTCAGATAATCGACCCTGAATGTCGCCGGCCAGGTAGTCGAATTTTCAAAAATGATGGACAGATCCCCCAATCATACACCATTCGATAGAGCTCGAAAAACTGAGCAACTTTTGTGAAGACACTTTGGGTCTATCTATAATGGTATGTGTGGTATGGAGGTTTGAATGGGTCAGACCCACGAAAATGAAAAAAATATTCAAAAATTCATAACTTTTCGAAAATCAAACGAATTCGAAAAATCTTTTCGGAATATAACAGTTGAAGGGCAGTACTTCATTTTCGCTTCCTAGAGTACCGTGTTATCACTTTATCATGCTATCATATGGGTCCATGGTATACCACCCATATGGTACCCGAGTGATACTATACCAAAATGGATATCATTCGACTCGAAATTGACTGGAGAGTAATATTCGAGTCCATTTCTATCAAATACAGCAAGTGGTTTCATTATATCATCATTGTAATTGGCTATAACCACCTGTCGAAAAAGACCAAAAATGGGGTATTTTCAAATGATCATAAAAGGCGATAGACTAGTCTGTTTTTCAAGTAGTTTTCGGCATATTACTCAGTTCGATAAGGGCTTTCATTTGATATATAACATGGTGGATCTTTGTTAAAATGGTAACTTGACCCATATGAGCCGCGACCCCTATGGGCTGAATTACCATTTGGTAGAAAGACCTATAATGTTGTATACCATTCGAAAGCCAATGAAAAACTGAGTTTAATGCTGAAAACCGCTTGAAAAATGAATCAGTCTATCACGTTCTATGATAATTTGAAAATACCGAATTTGGATCATTTTCAACAGGTGGTTTCTATTATATTCAAAGGTGTTTCTATGAAATCACTTACTGTATTTGGCAGAAATGGACTCGAATATTACTCTCCAGTCAATTTCGAGTCGATTGATATCCACTTTGGTGTAGTGCTACTCGGGTACCATATGGGTGGTATACCATGGACCCATATGATAGCATGATAAAGTGATAACACGGTACTCTAGGAAGCAAAATGAAGTATTGCCTTTCAACTGCTATATCCCGAAGAGATTTTTCGAGCTCATTTGATTTTCGAAAAGTTATGAATTTTTGAATATTTTTTTCATTTTCGCGTGTATTACCCATTCAAACCTCCATACCACACATACCATTATAGATAGACCCAAAGTGTCTTCGCAAAAGTTGCTCAACTCGACGAGCTCTTTCGAATGATACCCAATTTGACTTATTTCGGTGCAATTTTGCAATTTCGACCCCTTGGCTGGCGACATTCAGGCCCGATTATCTCAAAAAGTACCTACCTAGATTTTTGATTTTTTTCGCGATTTATATGCAGAATTACCTGGAGAATTTTTCTAGCATGGTTATTTTTGCGGCGAATGGACATTTTTTGTTCAGGAGAAGCGATTTTCTGCAAAAAACCTAGGTGAAAATCTCGGACTTTTGACACTCCGACCACCTGCTGGGGCGAGCAAGTGGTTTTTTCGAG
Source organism: Diploscapter coronatus (assembly GCA_964036155.1). Lineage (NCBI taxonomy): Eukaryota > Metazoa > Nematoda > Chromadorea > Rhabditida > Rhabditidae > Diploscapter > Diploscapter coronatus. The sequence continues at coordinate 81,339,379 of OZ038423.1, read as the reverse complement.
AAACTTTATATCATATCTGAAGACCCATTCGATTCTCTTTCCAACAAGCCATCAATCACCGAAAATGGCCAAGAAATAAGAAAATTTTCTTTGTACTGTTTGATAAGGTCGATTTTGACCAAATTCGCGACTTTCGAGGGGGCGTGGCTCCGCCCACAAAAGGGGCGGGGCCTAAAGTGTATATTTTTTGGAATCAGCGTTCAAAACTCTATCACCCTATATGGTTTGTTTTTGGATTCCAGATACTTTTTCCAAATGCGGACTCTCTTTGAAGGTTGTTCGAGTCTTACAAAGAATGCCTCTTAATAAATATCGTCTGATTATTTATGGAATGAGGATCAAGTTTTTTTTATTATATATATATATCGAAGGCTGTATATATTTTTAATAAAATTCGAAAATTACAACTCTTGAATCTTGAGGTCGGCGAAATGGCGACGGCCGATTTGGTCTTAGTGGCTGCGGATGGGAAGAAACTGCCCGCCCACGAATGCATTCTCAGAGCTCGTGCCCCCGGGTTCTACCAACGACACGTCGAGGCCACAATTGCCGCGATGGGTCCCAAACAGGAGGGGAAGATGCGAGAGGTTGTTCAAAATTAGCAGTTTTGAATAAATGAGTTTTAATATTAGCATATTTGAAGTAATAATAAAGGATAGTTTAAATTATAGTAAATCACAAATAAACTAACTTTAAATTAGCATATCGTAAATAATTGATATTCCAGGTGGCTATTGGAGATATCGATTCAGCCGGATTAGAGTTCTTCATTCATTCTGTCTATACAGAGGATGAAATCGCAGCCATTCCTAATGAACAAAACGAGCAGAATCCGGATGATCAGCGTGAGGACTTCATTTGAATTAAAATGAACATTTTAGATCTCTCGATTTTTGAAAAAGTTTTATTCAAATTTTTAAGTTTGTGAGAAATGTCGCGAAATAATGCGGCAACGAAAAATCCCGAATCGAGTAATTAAAGGTAAACATTTGTGTGAGGATCAGCTGCTTCTATTCGCCATTTCTTTAGCACTGCAGAAATTCTCAGATTCCGAGATACATTTTTGTATGTAGAAATAACACGATTTCACACTGCTTAACACCTCCCCTAAAAGTCAATATAAACATGCAAACCTCAACTTTAGGGGACTCGGCAGCGTCTCGTACCTCGAATTTAACGAACTCCGCCATGGAGGAATCTGTAGAGCTGGATTTTATGAAGGGAGAGACGGACGATAGGTACGCGCCATCTGAAATTATCGTAATTCTGACGTCGTTGCCAACTTCAGAATCCCCGACGACGAAGTGACGCCGTCGCTGGAAGCGTCTGTTGACATTAACACTACCGGGCTGCAGCAGCCGTCTCTCCCCGAAAAATCGCAAACTGCGCCGCAAATTTGCAACCAGCAGCAGTCCGGGGTAATTGTTTCAAATTTTGGCCCCTCCCACTTTTAGCAAAGTCATATTATTTAAGATTTCCTCCTCACAAAGCTCTCCAAGAAGGGTTATGATGAGCGGTCAGAATATGAGGAATACAATACAACAACAACAACAGCAACAGAATCAACAAATGATCTATCCGCCACCATATCAGGCAAAAATTAGCATATTTTCAACAATTTAAGGACCTTTAGATGATGCCCTCTCCTGAGCCCTCATATTTGACCTACCCGCCTCCGTATCATATGCCTCCCACTAGTCATCATCACTACGCGATACCAATGGTCCCCGCCCAGACTATATTCAGCGGCGGATACCAAATGGGTCCTCAGATGGGGCCACAAATGGGCCCAATGGGTTCCATGTCACAGCACCATCAACCATATTATCAACAATTTGCTATGAATTACGCTAAGATGAACCCTTATTCGAGTTGTATGACGTCATCGGTAAGAAGTGTCAAATTTTCAGGATTAAAATAGCAATAACAAATTGTTCAGGTCCCACCCCCATCACTTCCAAGTATGACTTCATTTCGCGACTTAGCTGCCAATTCTCCGATTGGGGGATCAGTTTATTCGTTAGGAACGAGGAGCGAGGTCTGTAAATTCGACATTTTCTGAGCATTCATATCTCCTTGTAAAACAGTATTATTGATTGATGAGAACGTCGATATTCAAAAATTATGTTATTCGTTTCGTTTTTCTTCTACGCGACTCACTATTTCACTCCCCAAATTCGATTTCTAATTGCTGTTGCATGAATATCGCGACTTTGCTCTCCAATCAACGATAGAAATCACCAGATGTTCAACTATATATTTTGAAGATGGACTTCTAATAATTAGAGAGGATCTTTTTCGACTACAATTTTTTTTTAAACTTTAGGTGACCGATATTCCTGAGGAAGAGGAAATTTTAAATGTGGCTGAAGATCGACGTCGGCGGTTAGAGGCTGCCGCCGCAGCTCAAAGACGACGGACCAGTAGGGAGAATGGTAAATCCGAGAAAAACTTATATCGAAAAATTCAATTTTTCAGCCGGCATGAGCAAATTCATCCGATTAGACAGCCTTCAAGATGTCAACGAACAAGTTCAGAAGAAGGAGCATATAGTCGTGAGAAAGCGGTCTTCGGGGGGTAAGTAGGACGAAAAAAACTGAAATTCTAGGCCAAAAACGAAAATTTCAGGCCAAAAGCAAATTTTTCCGATGTTTTTCGGACTGGACAACGGAAATGGCAACGAACCTTCTCGTGAAGATGAGCCGAGAAGTGGCAGGGGATCAGCCCTGGATAATTTGAAGGCCAGAAGCATCGGCCTATCTTTATCCAAGAGACTATCCATGACGTCGTTAACCTCACTGACAAGCATCGATGTTATGACGCCGAGTAACGAAGGTGTGCATTTTATTTGGCTAATGACGGACAACTCGAGACAAATAAATGAAACGCAATTTTGATGCGCAGAAATTGGCAGCGCGTTGTGCTGTAGCAAACCTTACGATAATTCATCAATTTAATCAACGAATGTGACGATTATTTGTGCATACACAATGCACACACTTGGAATATTCGAATTTGTGCACTATTTATTTTATCTCAAGTTATCGGCCATTACAGTAATTAAATATATAGTAAAACATGATGTTTTAGATCATAGTTTATACTTAGTTTGATAGCAATTGGTGATCAATAATGCAATTTTATCTAGTTCCCCTAATGATGATAGTTTTAAATATAATATGGATTAATGCAATTTGATTTAGTACCCCCAATGATAAACACCGACAAGACCCCGGCCAGTAAGTTGGCGGCCGATCTAATGCAAATGTACTCGAATAACGAAGATACGGATGTGATAATTAGGACGCAGGATGGCGATCTTCATGCGCATAAGTAAAGGACTCAATTTCAAATGCATCTATTTTTATTATTAAACTCATTGATTTTAGATGCATTCTTTCCGCTACCTGTGCCTTCTTCAGGCAACAATTGCTTAAATCGAAGCGAGTTGAAATGATGGGTTTCTCGAAAAACGCCGTCCACTTTCTTCTATGCTTTCTGTATGGAGGACTAACTTCTATCCCAGGTATGGACAATAAAAGATATCTCTAAAATTGAGATAAATAAAAGATAATAGTAATGCGTTTTTAATGGTCGATTACTTGAGACAAAGTAAATGACGCGGACTTTTGATGTTCGGCAATTAACGCGCTGTGTTGTCAACAGCAGACTTTACGTTATTACCTAATATTCAAACGAATAAGTTCGACGACTATTTGTGCATACGCAATACACACTTCGCATGGTCGAATTTGTGCGCATCATTTATTTTGCGTCTCAAGTTATCGGTCATTGGTAATATGATTTAGACGATGTTGATGCTTGGGAAGTCATAGCTTTAGCCACCCATTTAAACCACAAGGATTTGGCAGATGTCGTAGCTCTTCACTTAAAAGCCACTAGGTGCCCGATTTATAAAATAATTTACTTTAATAATAAAACCCCTTTGATTCAAAATATGTTTAAATATTATTAGTGTATTAAATCTAAATATATATGATTTTAGATGCCATTGGTTCCATAGACCTTGCGCCAGCTGTGTAGCGTCTGTATTTGACTGCTTACCACAATTACAGTCCATTAGGTATCAAATTGAAACTTAATAACGTTGACCCTTATCTTTAAGTGTTTTAATTGTGAATTAAAACCAAAGTTATGATATGGCTATTTGGAAACCACGAGACACGAGACACGAGGCATAACGCAAAATAGTATAGGATTAGGGTAGAGTATGGGGATGATAGGCTTTTTCCTACATCACTTCTAAATGTCTCGTAGTGTCTCGCGGTTCCCAAGGTGCTGCTATGATTAAGGGTATTGAAATCGAAATATTGAGAATTGAAGTTGACATTTAAGAGGACTCCGTCCTTTATATGACGAAGCGATGGCCTGGCAGGCCAAACATTTCGCCCGCATTTGGAAGGGTCGAGTGTTCATTTATCTACCCGAGCAATGGCAGAAAGAATGCTATGAAGCGGTTATCGAGCAACTTAATGACGAAACCGTTATCGAAACGATGCTAGGATGTGAAAGGCTGCAAGTAGCGTTGCCTAGACTGAAGGCTGAATCCGCTTCACAGGTATGATGATAATATGCCAATTTTTAGGATTACGGTATTTTAATAATAACATCGAAATTTTGTGCAATATCATGAAAATTGTTGGTCTGAGAGACTCAATATTGTGATGCCGAAATCTGGAAGGCGTGCAAAATGGTGCACAGCTATTTTTAGTGGTTAGAAAAGCAAAAAATAGCACTCGAAAAAGAGATTGACCTAAAATCCGTTATTTCTCCTCTCATTTTTGGCCTCTCAGATTTCGGCTATCAACAATACTAACGTTTAATAGTTATTAACCTTTATTTAATATCATCATCACTATCATTCCATTATATATACTTTGAAATGATAGTATATTTGCATCATAGTGTAAAATAATGATGCTTCTAAATGATTACGTTTTCATATTTTAGGTGTTATCATTAGTAGACGATATATTAAATGTGTCGATGCAATATTTAACCCATTCCTTCCATCTGGTAGTTACTTCGAAATCATTCAAGCAACAAGGAAAAGGACTAGCCTTGAACCTGGGATTGCTCGAGGAATTGCTACCAGCGTTAATACATTCCTTATCAGCTGACGTTGCTATTAAGACTTATATTGGATTAAATGGTATATATTTTCAGTTCATTTAATCTAAACTACTTATTCTTTAGAATTACTCGAAGAAATCCAAGACGATTACCTGCAAAGTCAGGCCTCTCCAAAGAAATCTATAGCCTTATCCATGCAGTTCGAAAAGTGGAGTACGGTAAGGATAAAAACCATTATTACATGAAATTAAAGATAATATAAGATGATTGCTTAAGAGATTCATAACTTTGGTAAAAAGACTTCACGAGATGGTCGATAAACATTTACTTCATTATGCTGCGTCCGTAGTCAATTCTGATGCATGGAACTTACTAGATAGAGCGACTCAAGCTAGGATTCAAGAAAGTAAGCAGTGTTTTTAAATTAATGCAACCTGAAAAATAACCTGCTATATACATATGAAACATACACATCGAGACAATATCTAAGACTGTCATCATCTTTCGTATAACGAGTCAATTATTCATAGTAGATTATTATTTTTAAAGTTGCCAAACATTTTGTATATAACGATGATGTGTAATTATTTTTCTACAATATTATTATTTGTTTTTGTTGTTTTTTGTATTTTTGAAAATTTCTATTTTTTCAGCGGGACTATTCATCGAAATGAGGCAAGCTAAGGCCCCGCCCCCTAGGCTATCGAGCTACAATAGGAGCTATAAAAGGAGCGCTTCTACAGGCGTTCGAATGGGTGCCAGTCAATATCAACAAAGGGCTAAAAGTGCTGAGAGGTCAATGTTTCGGCCTAAAATTAGAAATTACAATTAAAAATAGGCACTACTGATACCTTTAAATTATAGATAGATTACGAATAATATTTTCTTAGATATATTATATTATGCTACAATATTATTTTCTTCATATTATAATATTCTGTGATATAAAATACAATATAATAAGTTTTACGATTCAAACTGTATTACCCTACCCTTATTTTTACGACTGTTTTCAGAACATTTCGACCCCTGTCGATTATCGAGCAATCGCCAGGAATCAACTCATCCGAAGACGTATCCAAATCAGGGAGTGCAAATGACATTTCGAAAATTGCCGACGTACCGCCAAAATCACTGATTCCAACATCGAAAACAGAAACTTCGTCGAAAACTTCCCAGGCGAAACTACCAGTCAGAAAGCCCGTCAAAGACAATTTACCACCGGGTACTTAGTATTATTGATGCCCAAATCTGGGAGGCGCGTGCAAAGTGGTGCACGGTTATTTTTAATGGTCAGAAAAGTGAGAAATAGTACGCGAAAAGGAGAAAGACTAGCGCCTAAAATCGTCTTTCTTTCTCCCCTCTCATTTTCGATCTCCCAGATTTCGACCATCAACAATAGAATATGCTAATTTTTATTAAATATTGCATATTTTCAGAAAAGCCTAAACCGTCAACTTCGAATATTGTCACTACTCAGCAAAAGAAGCCCGAAATTCCAAGGCCTGTATCGAAGCATGAAAAGCCGACAGCAGTTTCGGGAAATCACGAAGCGAAAATTGAAATGACTACCCCTACTACTGCGCCACACGTTGCCAAAGACAAATCTCCTTCAAGCTCAAATGCGAAAGAAACTACGGTAGAAATTAGCATATCTTTATTTATTTATTCATCAAATTTAGGGTATCGAAACGCCTGATAAATCATTGCCTAGAAAGGTGGAATCGCCGAAGTTGAAAGAGAGAAATACGGAAATGACCCGGAAAAAATCGCCAGTCAAGAAGAGAGTTATCGAAAGTGAAGATGTAATAAACTCATTATACCTCTGTGAAATTAAATGGCATAAATTCGAAATTTCAGGGCCGACTAGAAAGACAGACCACACATACCATCATGACCGGACCGAAGTCTAGTGGTTTACCGAATCCCGACGCCGCCAAATCCGCAGAATTACCTGCTGCGGCGAAACCAAAATCCGTCGTCAAACCCATGGTACAGGAATCTGCGTCTACAGTATCCGGCCCTCCTAATTTCAAACCCGTCGTTACAAAACCTTCTTCTCTAAGACAACCCACCGCTAGTGCTAATGTAAGAATTTTATGTGAATTTAAAATGCAAGTTGATGATGATCTTCTATTTTTTTTTATAGTTTTATAAAGTGTGGGCCCTCTTTTCATGATTCTTTTATTGTTCATGCCAAAATCTGAAAGATCGAAAATGAGGGAAGAAAGAATACATTTTAAGCCAGTCTCTCTAACCGCTAAAAATAGCTGTGCACCATTTTGCACACCTCTCAGATTTCTGCATCAACAATATAAAGAAAGAATTTCATTTGAGTTTTTAAAAAATCATATGAAATTAAATCTTCAGACGTCAATTTCGAAGACTCCAACCCCAAGACAAAGCGCGATTCCCAAAGCTACAACCCAAACAACTCAAAGAACTCCTCCAACCGCGACTTCGAAACTTCAAAGTGGAGTTGCGAGACCGAAAGAAGTTGCCAAGTCAGCCGCTCCAGCAACTTCAACCTCAACTTCGAAAACTCCACAGAAAACTCCAATCCGAGGCCCGAAAAAAGACACAAACTCCATTGAAAAATGAGCTTTTTACACATTGCATTCCTCGAATATTGCATAAGTTTTCGATTCCTATGGGTCAATTTTTAATCATTTTGACATTTAAGTTTCCGAGCTTTAATAAAACAATTTGATTCGATGTAGAAGAACTAAAGAGTTACAAATAATGTGTAAAAATTGGAAAAAAACACAAGTCGATTTTCTGTAGATCTCTTTAAAAATCCAATTAATTGAATATCTTCATTTTTATTGACCTTTGATGCTCAACTCAGGAGTAAATATACGACGACAATATAATAAACAAACTTGATCAAATGCTAATGAAATGATAAAGGCTGGCGGTGTTTTTTGGGTCTCCTATATTCCACACCCGCGCCCACTTTTTCTTTTCCCCTAATATCTACTCGAAAAGTGGGTGTGCAATACAAAAGGTCATTTTTTGTAAGAAATTATTCGAAACAAGAAAGTAGAGTGAAGGAGAAAGAAAAGGTGAATAGAGGTTGCGTAATTTCTCGCCGTTTGGCCGTTTGAAAAACAGGTTGTTACTTCGTTTTCATCTCTTCTACCTCCTAAATTAGCCCTACCTCTAAGCATCAGATTCAGAATTGCGTTACCTTGTGGTGCATATTTGAATGTGTTGATATGCCCGACGACTTAACGTTGATTTCGCGTCTGGTTATCTATTATTTTCATGTGCTATTTCGCAACGCTCTTATCTCTGTTTGCTAGAAGTTATCTCTCCACCTTCTCAGGTAGACTTCATTTGTGAACATCAGCCCTTATTTCTTCCCCGCTTCGCCAACAGCGAAAATCGATTATTTCAGTAATTCGCGTTTCCTTGCGCCCTCCGTCAAAAAGGCGTTTTTCAAAATTTGGACATTCCAATTTTCTTCGTCATATGTAATTCGTTTTAAAATTGACCAGCACTATTTTAATTTTATGATAATTTCAAATCACATTTTCTCAAATACTTGCAGTTTATCGTGACGTTAATTTTAACCTCGGCTTTTCTTCGTATGACTGATGATAAAACGATAATTTTAGAAGAAACTGATTATTTTAATCCGAGTATAATGATTTAAAGTTGATGATTCAATGGAGAAAAATCGATGAGTCGAGAAAAGCAACGACAAACCTCGAAGCAAATTCAGAGACAAAGCGACGAACAATATGTCTGTGAGTTGAATCTTTTAAATTAAAACGAAAAAGCCTATAAAATCAAATTCGTCATACATATTTACCTCCAATAGGTTTTAGCTTTAATTACTCCCTTATCATCACTTTTTCAAGCCTTTAATGTAATCCTACATTTTAAAACAGGGCGTTGGCTTCCCATGAAGCCTTATCAGCTCTATATAAAAATGGGGATACTTCCCTCATGAGCATAGGCGACTGTATTTGAAATTTTTTATCGAAAAGCTCTTCTACCTCTATAAAATTAAATAATGCAAGAAGTCTACGCTGCCTCCCGAAGTTCTTCTTCTTCTATGCTCGGTCAAAAACGAGGTCTCTATCGAAATTCGGAATATTACAAATCGGTACTCGGCGAGAGTTTTCAAAGCTGGCTTTATAAGAAACAACAGAAGTTTCTACAGCCTAATGTTAATGTTGGATTTACTCGAATTTTTCGATGAGGATTTAAAGCTTCAGGTACCGCGAAAAAACCCGAAGAACCCTACGGCAGCAGTGCCATCCGTTTCTAGTCGATTAGAAGTCAAGCTTTTCCTAAACGGAACCCCATATCTGGACGACGGCACTATAGGAACAGGGGCCTTTGGAATCGTCGCTAAGGCTATCGATCAGGTTTTTTTCGCTTTTCAATTTTTTGTCATTATTTTTACTATCAATTGTATCGTTGATGCCGAAATCTGGGAGGTCGAAAATGAGGAGAGAATGGATTTTAGGCACCAGTCTCTCTCCTTCTTGCATCCTATTTCTCGGTTTTCTAGCCACTAAAAATAACTGCACCACTTTGCGCGCGCTTCCCAGATTTCGGCATCAACAATAAGACAAGTTTTTAAAGCTCTTGTGGTTATGGTTTAATTTTTACCACTTTTTTATTTAATAATATTACACATTTATTTCGATGTGTACTTGTCTAATTTAAATTACTATATATATATATATATTTTCAGAGATCCGGTGAAAAAGTAGCGATCAAGAAAATTCCTCAGGCTCTGAGTTCGCATATCCTAGCTAAACGAACCCTAAGGGAGGTTCGAATTCTCAGGGACCTGAAACACGAAAATATCGTAGCCATTTTGGATATGTTCGCGGCAGAGGGCACTAATGTAAGAATTTCGATGAAGATCAGTGTTTTTTATTATTATTTAAACAGATATTTAAGCTAGATTTGATGAAGACCACAACTTTTACCGCAGCTTATTTCAGGGCAAAGACATTTATATCGTCATGAACCTAATGGAGACTGATTTACACCAGATTATTCATTCCCGGCAGAAATTACTCGAGCAACATTTCCAATATTTCGTATATCAGATTTTGAGGGGAATCAAGGTTGAGATCTTTGCCATAATAAAATTTCGAATTAAATTTGGATTTCTAGGCCCTGCACTCGGCAAAAATCGCTCATAGGGATCTGAAGCCCTCGAACCTGCTAGTGAATGGGGATTGCCTTCTAAGGATTGCCGACTTTGGTATGGCTCGATGCGTAGAATCGCCAGAGCCTAACGAAGAGGGTGGTAAAATTAATATTAAAACGGTTTGTATATATCTTAAAAATCAATGTTTTGATGTAAATATTTTTTAGCAATACGTGGCTACCCGTTGGTATCGCGCTCCAGAACTATTGTTCTCAATTCTCGATTATGATACGCAGTAATAACAAACATTTCCAATAATAATTTTTAAATAGAATATTTTGACTTAAGAGTTGACATGTGGTCTATCGGATGTATCTTATCGGAAATGATACTCCAGCGGCAACTTTTGCCCGGCAAAGATGCATCTAGTCAAGTCCGAATGATCGTATATTATTTTGGAACGCCGGACAAAGAAGTATTTCGCCATTTAAAATATGAACTCTATAAAAACAATATATGACTTAAATAACTTAGTAACCTAAAATATATTATAGAGTAAGAAGCCGCGCGTCTTTTAATATATATGAAATCACTAGATTACTAAAATATATACTCATCTCTAAAGTGATATATATATATATATATATATTTTAAAATTATATGCTATTGATTTTATGATAATTTCTAGGTGCTCGAGAAAGTATCCTCTCCCATAGTGTTGGATTGGATACAGAGTTGCGGTCAGAAAGTAGCGGTGCCCTGGCAGGCCATTTTTCCCAAGGCCACCGAACAAGCCATTCATCTCGTTTCTATGGTCTGCATTTTTAAACATTCATTCTGACCTAAAGTTTTATGAATTTTAACCTAAAATTTCAATTTAGCTTCTCCAAGTGAATCCATGGAAACGAGCTACCGCCGAGCAAGCCCTAGAACACCCCTATGTTAGTCAATATCATGACCCCAGATTCGAGCCGGTTTGTGATAAGCAGTAAGAATGTTTACAAATTTAAAATTAGTCATAAATTCTAAAATTAAAATTATATTTCATAGCTTTTCTATGTGTCACAAAATAATCTACGTTAAATTTTTTTAAATTGCAAAAAAGTATCATTAATTTTTAGATGTTTCAATTATATTGTACATTACTCCGGAAATTACAAGGATAATTAGCATAGAATTTTGAATGCTAAAATTTGGCATAATTAAATAATTCAGAGTGCATTTTGACGCCGACGCAATAGAGAGTCTCGACCCTAAAGAGGTCAACGCTGCCTTGGCTGAGGAGGTCGCTCACTATGAATCTTTAAGAGGACCCTATAATACAAGGTCTCTTTGAAAATTCGAGATTGCTGTATATTCGACGCCCTTAATTTTAACTGCCTTTCTCATTTATACTAACATCTTTTATGTCTTTGTCGAACTTGCCTTAACTAATAATCTAGTCTGGATTTTCTATGTTCTAGTCATTTTTGTTGAATTTATGTCGCTTGATAATAAACGCCTTAAATTTTGTGTTAAAGTGGACATTTTCAATATTTTGAAATTTTATATGTTCTAGTTAAGTTTATGCTAATTTTTATCCCGCTTAATAAACGCTTTACATTTTAGTTAAATGAATTAAACAAAAAAGCTGCAATCTAAATTTAATAGGACGACCCCACCAACGATAGAGGACTTAAATGACGAAGAAAAGTCTGAAAGCGCGGAAAAGCCAAGGATGGATGCTAGTGATAGGCGAATTGATAACGATACATTCAGTCAAATTCGGGAAGAGGTAATTTTTCGGATTAAGACAATTTTTCCGAGTTTAGAGAAAAAAAAACAAATTTAGAAATCGTCCTCTTCCTCTTGTTCCACGACCCAATGTAGTCCTTGCTCTTCAACGTCGACTGTTAGAAGGATGGACGAGCCCAATAAAAGGTTAGGATCTCAGAGATTTTCTTTCAAGCCATTTTTAAGTTTCATTTTCTATATATAGTTTCCTAGTTTGAAAATTTATTCAATGCTTAACTTTTTGTATTTTCAGAAACTCGAGGCTTATGGAATATTCTTCTACTGAGGCTCTGAATTTAACCTCCGACAGACTTGAAACTGGTGAAGATCAGCCTAATTCTTCGAAAGGAAGAACCCAAAATGGGCTTCACTATCATCAACATAACGGAATTATCGTGCCCCTTGATGATGCTAGCACAAGCTCAGCGCCTGCGGATTTTCAAAGGTTCGGCGGAAAAGCTGAGATCTTCATTAACTTTATTAATTTCTTTCATTCACATAAACATATATATTTATCACTGAATATCGATTCGCATCAAATAAAAAGCTGACCTTCATTATTTGAAATTTCAACTTCAGGCCCAATTATCGTCAATCTATAAAGGCTAGTCTGGAACGAAAACAGCGTGAAAATCGAAATCGAAATGCTCTGGATAAAATGTTGCGGAGAGGCACGGGCAGTAAGAAGGAGAAGGCCAGGACTACGGTATGCTAATGTTTAATCTAGTTAAAAATTATTTTTTTCAATGCCATTAACCTTTAATTAAGGTGAATAATAATTTTAAATTCATCTTATTTTCGTCATCTATTGCTCATTATGATTGACAATTATAAATAGTTGTGAAAATTAAAAAAAAAAGATTTATGCTAACTTAAGAGAATTAAATTACAGTATGCCGATTCGTTATTGCAAGCTGAGGAGGATGAAGCGTGGCGCAAAGCGGCGAAAGCACGTTCCCGGACGTGTTTATGCTCGAAGAGAAACTCAGTTGATGCCACAGCGACTAACGGCAATCCAAGTTCGGATACAAGTCAAGAAACCGCCACTCAACCGCCTGCCGACAAAAAAGGCCTTTTGTAGTCCACAGCCACTTTTTGAGAAGGGAGTAGGAGAGGGAAGTAGAGGGAAAAGTGGGTGGGGAATACAAGAGGCCGGCAAAAACGCAACGTCTCACTCGATGAATCTCACAATAATTTCGTGCAGAAATAAATTATTTCTAAACAAATATAAACATTTGAAAAATTCTCGACTCAGTTAAGTTTCTGAGAGGGCGAAAATTAATTATTTCGCCATTTTAGTTTTAAAAATTCTCGACCCCAAATTCGGGATTCAGAAGGGTCGGTTTACCATTAAAAAATTTCCCGCTGAATTTTTGAATTTTAATATCAAATAAACACGTTCTGAGAGTTATTTCGATCTAGGAAAGAGCAAACAAGAGAGAGAGCACGTTAAACACAGGACGCGCTTGTTTATTTCGATGCTACTCGTTCATTTCGTTCAGTTCATTTGTAATTTATTTTCTTCGTTTTTTCTCGCTAAATTTTGAATTTGAAGTTCAAATTGGATCTGGAAATATGTTATAGCCCGTTTGCGCGGGGTTTTAAAATTGAAGTTTCTCAATTGTTATTCTTTTTAGTTTTGTTTTTCAACGAATTTGTTTGCAGATGTCATTCCGAGGACGTGGCTATGCATTCGGGGGCTATCAGAGTCGGTTCGTCTCGGCGTCGGCAAACAGCTCATCGACTTCCACCGCGGCCGGGTCCAAGGAGTACACTTATGGACAGGGTTTTTCGTTTTTAGACATTTTTCTTATTTTTCTTATTCTTTTTATTTTTTATAATTCATAATTCAAACACAATACAATTTGTTAGACGATTTGTTTGCAATTCTCTTCTAAAAATTACTTATAGAGAAATTTTCTGGGGCGATGCTTCAAAGGTATTTTTTTAAAGAGGAAGAACTTCAGGAGCGGCCCTGCACGGCGCGATGAACAACGTGCCGCCACCGACCGAATTAACGGCGTCGTCGGGCGCGACGTCAAATGCGAACACGATTTCCACGCGGCTCACCGCCAAACAAGCCGAGGAGCAGAAAATGCAGCAGGTAAAAATTTAAAACCATCTTTCTTTAATTGTAACGTTTCGATTTTAAAAAATTTTAAATCATTATTAGGCCTATTTAAACTATCCTGGAGGTTCCATCAAAATGTTCCATTAAAATGCTTTTTTTTTTTTTAATTTTCGAAGATTTTTCATCAAAGCCTCTCCAGTTAGAGATCATTTTCATCTTTATTTGACGAAAACAAACATTTTCAGTACAACAATTTGGTGTATGGCTCGACGAGCGGTCGCAAGGAGCGCAAGAAACGGCTCTACGAGGACGCGTATGTCAAATGATTTCGTCTATGAGTTTAAAAATTTGTAAATTATTTTTTAGTTATTTGGAAGGCGAAGACTCGGACGATGAGGGCCGTGAGACGGACCAGCGCGTGCAGGCTGGTATGTTTGTTTTGATCAGTGATAAAGATTTTCTTATCGGAGATTATAGTTTCTTTTCTTATCAGCGATTAAAACTTTTATCTGATAAGTTTGTTTTTAGAAAGACGACTTGATGAAGAAACAAGCAGTTCAAAGAAAGCAGACGATGATGATGAAGCGGACGAACTGGACGCCTTCATGGCTGATATCAATAAGCAGGTAAACTGATAAATGATAAAAACTTACTGATAAGGAAATATATAATTACAAATATCAATTGAGAAGAAACGATAACATTGATGGAAAACATTTTAGACTGATAGAAGATAGTAAACATGCTAAGAAATGATAAAATGAACTAATAGAAAATTTACTGATATACAAACTATATTAAATACTGATAAATTGGATACAATCTTGAAATATAAAAAAGATAAATCGATAACGAAATTCCAGGCCGAAACTGACAAGAAGCAATCTGAGGAGAAGGAGAAAATTCGCGCGGCCGGGAAGGAAAAAGAGCAGCCTGAGGACAAGAAAGGCCTGGGCAGGGCGGACATCGATGAAGAGGATATGCAGGAGTCCTTCTTTAGGTGGGGAATACGCTAATTTTATGGTTATTGTAACTTTTATTGGAACATTACTCTAGATTTTGAAAAATAGCATAGCCTTTTCGGATTAGCATAACGCATTTTCTTGAATTGTGTGAATTTTTGTAGAACATTTATTGTGGTTTTCATAAAATACTCTTCTGAATTTGAAAAAAAAAACTATTAAAGTATAATTTCTATGCTAATTTTGCAGGTACATGGAAGAGCACAAGGCTAAAATCGAAGAGCAAGAAGAAGAGTTTGAATATGACGAAGACGGAAATATCATTTGGTCCTGGAAAAAGGTCATCGACCCATTGCCTACAATCGACCACTCTCAGGTAACGTATTCTTAAAAATCAATAATTTGGCTTTTACAAGAAGCCAAATAATTTTACCCTAACCACCTTGGGTTAGCTTGGGACTAATCCTAAACACTTAGGATTATATTCGATTTTGAATTTAATAAACGATCATTCGAGTCTTGCAGATCGAGTACCCGAAGTTTAACAAGAACTTCTACAAACCGCATCCCGATATTGAGTGAGTCTTAGTCATTTTTGCTTTATTTTATGAAAAAAATAGAATTTTGGAAAAAACACGATAAAAAAATTTTATTCTTCAATGAAGCTACATTTTTCGCGTTAAAAATTTATAAGAAATCATTTATGTTCCTAGAAAAATGAACTACATGGACATCGTGAAGCTGAGAAATTCGTTGAATGTGAGAGTGGGAGGCCTTTTGCCCCCTAATCCTGTCTGTTCATTCGCGCACTTCGGATTCGACGAGTATTTGATGGAGGCGATCAGGAGAAGTGAATATGAAAAGCCCACTCCTATTCAGGCGCAGGTAATGCACTTTTTAAATTAGAGGAATTAAATATTTAACTGGGAGTAATTATCTTCATTTAATTCGACTACTTATCTTTCTCAGGTTTTAACTAGAAATTATAAATGAATTTAATTGGGACAGTTAACTTTTTAATTATGCGAGTTAATTAAGGCCGTTCCAGCAGCCTTATCCGGCAGAGACGTGCTGGGCATCGCGAAAACCGGCTCGGGTAAAACAGCCGCCTATCTCTGGCCCGCCATCGTTCATATCATGGATCAGCCGGATTTGAAGGTTCATTTGAAAGTTCTATTGAAAATTAAGCATTTTATTTTTAGGAAGGCGAAGGCCCCATCGCTCTGATCGTCGTTCCAACTAGAGAGTTGGCTATTCAGGTACGGTATTTTAACATTAATCTTGATTTTATATTTCAACAAAGTTACAGTAATCACGATTTTTCTTCTCCGAAAAGCTGCAGTAATGTTCATTTGTTTTTCCATCGAAAAATACAACAGTTCTTTATTTTTAAATCTTTTGTTTTTAATGTCAGGTATACCAAGAAGCGAAACGATTCTGCCGAGTGTACAACATTAACGTGATCTGTGCGTACGGCGGTGGTAGCAAATACGAGCAGTCGAACGAGCTCCAAAACGAAGGCGCAGAACTAGTCGTCTGCACTCCGGTGTGAATTTTTATCTTTAATTTTCTATAAAAATCAAGAAGAGTATTTTCTTTTATAAATCTGCTAAGGGACATATTTCTTGAAAAAATGTTATTTAGAAATTGTAAAAATTCGCCAGGAAAAATCAATCATTTTTTAGGGAAGAATAATCGACTTGGTGAAAATTGAGGCGACTAATTTTCTGCGCACCACCTTTCTGGTTTTCGATGAAGCCGACCGGATGTTCGATATGGGATTTGGTAGGGGTTTTTTATTCAGTTACTTTGAATTTATGCTAATTTTGCAGAAGCCCAAGTGAAATCCATTTCGGATCACGTGAGATCTGACAGACAGTGTCTTATGTTCAGTGCTACTTTCAAGCAAAAAGTGAGATTTGTATTATTTTTACAAATTCTAATACAATTCTTTTTCTTCTAAAACTGATTTTCGAAAAAGAAATTATATATATAATCTTAATTTCAAATGAAAATGAAAAAAAAAAAACTAGAGTAATCCGTATTCGGATTTTTAAGTTGCAGTAAACTTTTTGCAGGTTGAAAGACTGGCGAGAGACGCGTTGGTGGATCCAGTTCGAGTTGTGCAAGGCGAAGTGGGAGAGGTGATTTTTTCATGTTTTGTCTATTTTAACTGAAGCACAAGAGCATCATAATCAACCCCATGAAAAGTAAGAAATATTCTCTATTCTCAAATTCATGTATTTGAATTAGTTTTTCTAAATCTATTTTTCCAATTTTTTATCTTCAAAACATCTTCAGGCTAACGCGGATGTCAAACAGCACGTCTGCGTGCTGCCATCGCAGGAGGCCAAACTAGCCTGGCTCTGCCAAAGGTTGGTGGATTTCGCCTCGCTGGGAAAAGTCCTCATTTTTGTCACCAAAAAATTGGACTCCGAAGATCTGGCGCATAGGCTTAGTGTAAGATTTTTACGATGCTAACTTTTTGAAAAGAAAAACATCTTTATCAATATTATTTCTTCTTCTAAAAATATGAAATTTTAAAGAAGTTCATTGTTTCTTGCATTTTTATTTTTTGTATTTTCAGGCTAGGGATTTCAAGCTCGTTCTTCTCCACGGTGACATGCTTCAGGCGGAAAGGAACGAAATGCTCCTATCGTTCAGGAAGAAAATGTCCATTATGATCGCGACAGATGTGGCGGGTAGGAATTTCATATATCTCGTCTAAAATAGAATTTCATATATTCCCTTTACTTTTCAGCCAGGGGCTTGGATATCCCAGAAATCCGAACGGTGATCAACTACGATATGGCAAGAGACATCGACACGCACGTGCACAGGATTGGAAGGACCGGAAGAGCGGGTAAAAGAGATCAAAATTTTTGAAAAATAGATCGTTTAAAAAAATCACTTTCTGAAAATAAAGCACATTTATCAAAAAGAGATCAACATTTTAGTCAAAATCAGTTTTTAAACGCTGGACTCCATGGAAATAATTAGACCAAGATGGCAATTTTAGCATATTTAGATCAAAAGAAATCTCTTTCTTTTTTTCAAAAGTGATCAAACTTCAAAATTTTCAGGTCAAATTGGCAACGCGTACACTTTGGTGACGGAGAAGGACTTTGAGATGGCTGGGCACTTGGTGAAAAATCTGGAGAGCGTGAATCAAGAGGTAGAAAAATTCAAATTCTCAGAAAAATAAAACATTCTTATTTTAAAAAATGGCAAAATAAAAAAAATTAGTAATGAAAAAATTCAGGTTCCCAAAGAGCTGATGTCCCTCGCCATGAGGTCCTCTTGGTTTTCGAGTGAACGTCGGAATTCCCTGCAAGCGACCGCTAGTTCCTCGAATCGCAATCGGTTCGGACTCGGATTCAAGCCCAAGGTCAAGGGACCCGCCGGAGGAAGTAAGAAACGTTATTAATTCCATTCTTTTTCTAAAATTTGAATTAATTCATATTTTAAAATAAAATAAAATTTATGTTTTTTTTCAAAAACTAATTCAGTTTTTCTTTCATGTTTTTTTTTCGATTTTCAGGTCAATTCGACCCGCTGAAAGAGCAAAGGAAATCGACAGCCTCGAAAACGCCGAGTCTCGAGAAAACCATGACTGCCGCAACAAGGTTATATTCGAATTTTTTGTTAAGTTTTTAAAATAAATTAACAACTTTTCAGTGGAGGCCCGACAAATAGGACCGACGTGATGAAAAAGGCGTTCAAGGTTAGAAATTTGTATTTTTTAGAAAAAAAAAATCTTTTTCAGCAATCTTTCGCCCATTCGTTCCACGCCTCCACTATGGAATCATCGAATTTGCCCCAGCAAGTCAGAATTTAAAACAAAAAATAGAAAAATCAAACTTTTCGAATTTTAGACAATTTCCGACCCTCGTCCTGAGTGGAAGAAGAAAATCGACGAAATCAACGCGAAACTTACCGCGGGAAGGGCCGAAAAAGCATCGTCGTCGTCGGCAGCGGATTCAGAATCCGCATATCAATCGACGCCACGGAATTCGGACAGCCAACATAAAAAACGAAGCAGATGGGAGTAGAAAAATTGAATTTTTGAAATCCTTTTATACTTGACAAGAGTATTTTTTAATCTATCTCATGGTTTTGTTGTGTTTGATTTTGATATAAATCAAGATCTCGAAAATTAAAAATAAATATTTTAAACACGTGCACAGATATAAAAGCGTTAAACAAATACGGAGAGAAGAGAAATAGTAAGGGAAATTAAGAGACGCGAAAAGATAGAGTATGCTCTCGTAGTCAGAGAAAAAAGGAGAGTCAGGAGGGCTGTGTAAAATACAACACCTCTGAAAAGAGGAACCTTTAACTTATCTTTTCAACCCGAACCTAATAAATCTGAACGCTCTTTTCTAGAAGTTTTTTCCCCGAAATATTGATATGTTGTCAACGATAATTTAACATGACATCTTTCATTAGTATTTCATTTCAGACCATTTGTGCTATCGATTTTCTGCCTACGTTTATATTTTATATTTCAGATTATAAAATTGCCCCAAGTATATTTTGAAATTAATGTATAGAACCTGAGTGTATTTCTATTTCTACTAAACAGCGGTATTATGCTAAAATCGATTTATATTCTGGAGTTCGTTAATTGGAGTATTGATTATCATCGATAAAAGGGTATTTTATTTGAATTCCAATATTTACATCGAAGTCTAAATTCGACTATTTTAGAAGCAATTCATTCATTAAATCTTATAAAAAATGGAGCGTCTTCAAAATCTCCGAAATTCAATCGCCTCATTTTGTCAGTCCGTCATTGAATGGCGTTCACCGGCCACTGCGCCATACCTCATGCTAATTAACACCGCGTTCTGGTAAGTAACTCTGGGATAACCACCCTAGATAATTATCTAATTGCCTAATTAGGGGGTCCGTGATTTACTACGATGAGCCGATGCAAATAAAAGTGCTGATATCCCTGGCGGCAGGGGTATTTGGATGGGACGTTTTACTGACACCATCCCATGAACACAGCATCGCAACGCATATTCTATTGTGGCCACTACAGTCATTCTGGAGGGTAGGTGTATACTGCAGATTACAGTAATCTAATCATAGGCTTTAAATTACACAAACCCCGAGACTTTTATCATAGAAATAGCCCATCAAGGGACTCTATAGCTTTATTTTGAAACATGTAAAATATAAATTAAGTCCTCGACTATTGATATTTATTTAGAGAATTTTGAAAATATAATTTTCTTAAATATACCTAAAATATGACCCCTGAAGCTTCTATTATTTTTTAAGAGATATACTATTTTAGACGTTCGCCGTGGGAGGCTCCCTATATTCTGCGAATTCTTTGAGAAAGCAAGATTTGGAGATAGCTTTCTGGACGGCTTACGGAGCGCGTAAGATGAATTTTTAATATTTTTAAAATTAAAGTACTTAAGTTGACTAAATCTAAAATATTTTTTATTAACTTGAACTATTTAAGTTGGATGTCTACTCGTCAACCCCGTATGGCAATATTATGAGGTTAACCAGAAGATAGGCCATGTTGCCTCGTTGACTGGGCAGAAAACCGCCGAAGTCGGAAAGACCTTAATCATACAGCCTCTGCAGGCTGTGTACTCAGCTGTAAAATACGTCGTCACCCTCCAATTCATTCCTCGTAAGTTTAAAAGGATTTATGAAATCTCTTAATTAGGATATATGAAACCCCCTATTTAGCGCTGTGGCGAACTATAAAGAGCTTCTTCTCAAATATCGGTGGCAATTTGAAGGCAGCTTTCTGGGCGATTATTAATTGGTGGAAATCACTATTCAGAGCGATTGGAAACTGGTGGGATATGTGAAATCTCTTCTGGGATATATTAAATTCCAAAAGGGGTATATGAAATCCCTATTTAGCCAGATATTTTAGGATTGATTCCTGGGTGGTTCAACCGATCAAGAATTTCATTTATGCCACCGGAAGGTGGTTAAGATATTGGTTCTGCGCACACTGGTGGCCAGATCTAAAGGCTTGGATGAAAATTCACGTACGATATTTTAACTTATGCCAATATCAGTGGTTATTGTATAGCTAATTCTATTCCTTTTCTCTCATACTATTTTAGTATGAATAATAATAAAATAAAAAAGCAAGAGGCAGAATGATATAGAAAACTCGGAGATGTTTAAACCCGTGATAATTGTGGCTTTTGTATTCCACGCTCACTTTTTGAGAAGAGAGCAGAGAAGGGGACTAGGAAAAAACCAAGTGGCGTGGGTGTGGAATACAGAAGATCGATAGTTATTTTGAGAAAATTATTTTAGATCGGTCAGCCTCTAAAAAGAATGTTTAATTATTTCTGCTACGGATTGGTGTACGTATTTTGTGGTCACTGGGTGCCACCCCTAGCTGATTGGATCGGTGCTAAATTGAAGATTCTAGGAGCTTATCTTCATAGAACGGTTATTGTACCCACGAAAATGTAGGAAGTTACTAATTAATAACTTATATAATTTATCTTAAATAGATAGATTAAAATTAATCGTTTAAGACGCCAAAATATGATCAATTTCCATTAAAAGGTCTATGAATATAGAGATACATGTTAAATTTAATAGATTGGAAGTTATACCTAAAATAGGTTAAATATACTTGAATATAGTACGAATTTATTTTTTAAACAATTAAATATGGATATAAAGTAACGAATGCTTTTTTTAGATATCTAAAGCAAAAATTCGACGAATTTCGAGTATGGTTAAGGAGTCAGCTTCATCGTCTCGCTCTAGCAATAAGGTGATCAATTTTATAATTTTAAAATTTAAAGCCTATTAAATTGATAAGGTATGATCAGCTCATCCTTGCCTCCTTTTAATACTATTTTCGGCAGTTATGATATTTTTATAATATTCATCACTTTTCTCACTACCTGATAAGGGTTTATTGTGATGAAATGGGATGATCGAGTAATGATATTACGAAAGATCATGTTATGAATCTTATTAATATTTAAAATTCATACATTTTAGAGACTCTGTTCTTTGGCCTATTTGTATTTTAATGGTGGACGTTGGTAAAGAAGTCTATGCGGTTCTGCATAGGATTATTTTAAAGGTATGCTAAAATATTCGAATTCTTTAGTCATCATATTAATTTAAACAGTCTTGACATATTCAATTTTGATATATCTTTGCATAACTTTATTAAGTTATAAATTTTTACATGGTGCTTCATTTGACTGTTCGAAAACCACACGGCATCAAGACCTCAAGTCATATGTGAAATAGCGTGTGCGGCTAGGGTAGGGTATTGGCCGATAGAGATTTCTTTTTCCACACTATTTCGCATGTCGTGAGGTGTTTACAACGTTGCCTGATCATTGAAATTTAGCCCATATTCGACTACTTATATGGCCGATATAAGATCGTCGAGACCACGGCATTAATCTATTTTCTTGGACCGGTCTGCGAGAAATTTGTCAACAACATCCCGGAGAAAAACCCGTTTTGCGGTATGTGATGCGTTGCTCATTTCTAAATTCATTCTTTTACTAAATACGTGTCTGGAATTGCAAACATTGTTAGCATATTAGAATTATTTAGCTTTAATAATGCTATGTCATAGTGCTATCATCATTTTACATGATCAAAAATTAACAGAGAAAGAATATACCTATGATAATTTCTATATTTAATAAAATTATTTGAATAAAACAAAACGCGATTAATTCAGATGACAGTGATGTAGAATTGGAGGGCATGCTACCCGATGAAGTTTCCACCGAAGCTGAAATTGACGACGAGGATGAAGAGCCCGGAAGAGAGGGCCGCCAACGACCCGACGACGGCAGTCCCAATAATATTGAATGTAAATTTTCAAATACAATAGTTTTATGCTAATTTCTAAATCTTTATATGCTAATTTATAAGCTTCTTTTTCCTAATTTTTAACCCTATTCAGATATTTTTATATCAAAATATTTATATATTCAACTTTTAAATGATATATATTATTTTAGCGGAAGAAGACCAGTTTATTAGTGGATTGGCTTTCCCTACTATTCAAGGATCCGAGTCGGACGAAGAAGAATTTAGACCTGAAATGAGGAAGGCCATAAGGTAGGATTAATAATGTAGAATATCGCAAAAAAAACTAGCATATCATAAAATAAGCATATGTGAAATTTTAGGAGAAAAAAGAAGCAGCCAGAATTAGCGCCGGAAAAGAGAGGAGCTGGCCCTGAAAAGCACTACGATGAAGATTTCGAAGTGTTAAGCTGAAAAAAAAACTTGTCAATGACCGATTACTTGAGGCGAAATAAATGAAACACAATTTTCATGCGTACGCAGGAATTCGCGCGTTGTTTACAGTACACTTTGCGCCATTATTACATCGATATTCAAAAGAAAAGTTCGACGACTATTTGTGCATGCGCAATGCACACTTTGCCATATTCGGAATTTGTGCACTATTTAGTGTCTCAAGTTATCCGTCATTAATAATAACATCCTCTTAAATTTAACAATTTTGCCTTAATAGACTGAGATTAGAATTTGCTCTTTTTCATAACTATTTGAATTTCCAAAGCCATATGGTTGATGCTCAAATCTGGGAGGCGTGCAAAGTGGTCCACGGTTATTTTTAATGGTCAGAAAAGTGAGAAATAGCACGCGAAAAGGAGAAAGACTGGCGCCTAAAATCGTCTTTCTTTCTCCCCCCTCATTTTCGATCTCCCAGATTTCGGCATATCAACAATATAGCCTGGCACTCGATCCTTGATCTGAAATTTCCTTTAAAGAATCGGTATTTTGATATTTTCTATAAACTACTAGACAACATAATACGAGGTCCATTTTTAAACCGTATAATAATAATAATAATATTTTTAGATTGGATTAAATGCGAAATATGTATTTGTATCAATATGAAATGATAAGATAGATTTTAAATTTGAGATTGGAAGAAAAAACGAAATAAATTGTATGAATTATATGAAATGGATACGATTAGAGTCATTTGGATTTGTCGCGACAAATCCAAATTGTCAGGCAGAGTATAAGGTGTGGTAGGATTTACTTTCCCACACTATTTCGCATGTCTTGAATGTCGGTGCGGCTCCCAAGTTGACGTCTTCTACTAGTAACTAAAAGAATACTTCTCTATTTGAAAAGGTGATCTTCAAAAGAAGCTGAAAAGAGGGCGGGGAGCTAGGATTTTGGAAGGGCCAAGAGACAAAGAGGCGAGAGTGAAAGAAGAGTCTGAGATCTACACGCGTTGCAAGCAATTAATCGTGCTCTTGTCGCGAAGAAATCCTGATCATCAAACGGCGGATATATGAGATCCTCTTTTTATTCCCCCTTTCCCCTATCAATTCACTTCGATTTTATCCCCAGTCAATCTCAATTTTTCGCGGATCGTGTTTTAATTTTCTCGCCGAAAGGCGTGGAATCCATTTTGCTGTCAATTTATTTCCTGGATTTGTTCGTTTAGAAATGACAACTGCCTAGCCCATAAAATTTTGAGGTCCCCCATTTTACCTGGTTCGAGAAAAATCATCATCATTACTATGAAAGAAAGAGGGGAGGGGTACTTGAATCACTTTTAGTTCTAAAGGCTTTAGGATTCATTCTATTTTTACGTAATTCTTTCTATGAATGAATGAATGAATGAGATATCATACGCGTGTAATTTTGTATTCTTCAGATTACTAATGGTCGGTTTAATGATAGAGGCTGAATCTCCACTAGTTTCCCCTTCAGCTCCGTCGTCACCCTCACATCGAAAATTATCTATGCGACGTCGTAGCTCAAATGGGAGTCTGATTTTCCGCACGACTCCTCCAACGATTAGAGTCGGGTCGATGTCGGATGACAACTTTCAAAATACCCCTACTGGATCCGAAAACGACTCACCCAAACATCCAGGTATCATTCTCCTAAATTCAAGAGCTGGACCCCGCTGTATTTATAGAGATAGCTCTTTTTCCTATTTTTCCGCTTTTCCTACAGTCTATCCGTCTGTAAATATAGGGAGCCAAAAAAGCTGATCTTCATTTGGGAGATGAAATTAGTTTTTAGTCTCTAATGGATCATTATCAAATGGATCGATTTCAATTACAACGCCAAGAAGGAAGCGACCTCCGCCGACGCCTGAAAGAAGTAAGTTTATTTGAATTTAATAAACTCCTTTATTGAATTAAATTAATTTAAATAATCCGAGAGTCGTTATTCATATGTGAAGTGAGTAAACCTTTAAAAAGTGCACCTTAGTCACCTGAAAAGAGCATAGTGCTAAAAACTCACAGCGGGACATCAATTCAAAGGACCTTAGCCACGTCCAAGAAAACTTTGGAAACATTGATCAATGTTTTCCCAAAAATCTACCCTACATTTCTGACTTACCTTTATTTCCCTTTCAAACATTGCTTCAAGTTAAAAATCATCAGATTTCACATGATCTTAGAATTTATTCAGGCAGGAAAATTACCTCTAAAAGCAATAATTCTTGCAAATAATGTCTACGTTGCAATACATAAAATCCCCGTCCAATTCAGTAGCATTTCAAGTCTAAACTAAATTAGAGTTTTTAGTCAGAAATTATGACGATAATCCTATTTTTTCACAATGTGTCAAATTTGTGAGGGCTAGTAGTACTCTCTTCTGAACGTATAATGTTGTGATAAATTGCATTATTCCTTAGGGGCTTTAGTCCTTTAAAATTGATCTTAGTTTGTAATTTTGAAACTGGGGCTTTTTGACGTTTTACGCTGATATTTTGCGGCATTTGTCAATTTTAAAATAACAATTGGAAAAGCCAAGATCTTGTCATGTTATCAGTAGCGTCACGTCAAATCAGCGTTTTTCCGTTTTTATCTTATCTTATCAGTTTAAACAACTGTTCCTCGCAGCACAACTTTGTCTACCAATCATATGTTCTTCTGCATGTCGAGCAGCCAAAAAATACAGCCACCTGCTCTAAGATGCAGTGCCGTATTGCAGGTATCTATTCTTGATATCTTAATGCATATGATGGATTATTCATGCTCTGAGAAAGCGCTCACGCATATGCTTTCTCATATCAGATTTGATAGCGCTTTTTGCCAGCCCATAGACATTTGCATTACGCTTGATAAGAGCAATTCATCATTATCAGAGCGTTTCGCATTTATCGAAATGATCATAAAATGATAAGGATTTTAAACAAACAAACTGCGTGCTTTTTCGACACTATGCCTGAGTTGAATGAAATATACGCCTTTTGTTATTAAGATTGAGTGATGTATGCGCACAAAATGATCGATGTTAAGCAATCGAGAGAAATCGATTTTTAAATTCACACGCGTGCAGATTCCGAAAAGACGGATGGAAATTCCCCCGAAATATCAGAGAACGAATTAAATCAACTTGAGATCAATATCCAATAGGGATATCGAGTTATTGACTGTAATGGGAATATCGAATTTCATATATCCCTGGGATTATTCATAGAGGAGTTCCTTTACTCTTTATGCGTTCCTCGCGGATTTCATATGTCCCATATATCCCCCCTATATCCTTTCCCTCTCTTGTTATACAACTTGTGCGCACAATTCGAAGGCTCTCCATTGAATAATTTCGGGGCCATCTGAATGAATTTCAAAGAGGGACTTCATTCGATGAAAAGAGCCCCAGAGGCAAAAAGTCGGCTATATCAAATCCCTCCACGCCTAACTTGTGCATAGATTAAGGCACTACTAGTAAATCTGTTCCAACGTGCTAAAACTTTCAGTAATGTTACAATTTCGAAGGAATTAATAATCCTTTATCAATGTTTATATCCATTTAAATAGGATTTGCTATATTTAGCCTTCATAGTTTTATGCCCTACGTCAACTTAGAGCACTCTTAGCGCTTCCTATTTGTCGTAGTTTCTACCCTCTTAAATAATTTCCTCTTGACTTTTCAACGTTTATGAGGTTTAAGTTTAAAAGTTTGCCCACACTTTTGAAATATTTATTCAGTTCTACAAAGCACGTAGGGCTAGAAATAATCGTACACATATGCCCTAGATTTACAGCGAATGAAATTCTGTGAGATAAATTCAAAAAATCCCATTTCCTTTCCGAGCAGAAGAGATTTCCTTCGGAAGCAAAAAAACTATCGATCATCTTTCCGCTCATTTATCTCTACTCTTTAGAGACATGATATTAATATTTCACACCTTCATTTCCAGCTTGTATAATTTTTGATATGCCAAATTTTATCTTTAATTGTGGATATTATATCATTTAGAAGGATCGTTTGTATTCCATGCCCATTTTTTGAGGAGATCGTAGGGGAGGGAGGTAGGAGAAAAATAAAGTGGATGTGGGTGTGGAATACAAGAGGCCATTTAGGAGCTCTTTACTACTGATATGATAAAAGCCTCGACATCGGATGGTCGTCACCCATTCCACAGTATCCCGAAAAACCAAAGATATTTCGACACTGACATCGATGAAATATCATCTGAAGACGGTACGACGTCAGATGACGACGTTCGAGATTCGGAAGTCCTTTGTGACGACGAAATATACGTCATCGAATCTGAGCCTGGCGGAGTTTCCGTTCGAAAGCGAGAGGGTCTAAGGCAACCCAGAAGAAGCGAAGAAAAGGATACTGCAGAGAGATTACGGTATCCGAAAAACTCCAGTAAAAATAATAGCAAACGTATGTTTGACGATTCTCGGAAAATGGATTTTACTTAATTGAAAAAGTTTAGAGGATTACCAACAAACTAACGGCAAGCCGACTAGTTTATTCTTCACTTCAGATTATTACGCTTTAAGGAGCCCATCAGGTAGTTTTCTTCAAATTTAAACCTAAACAAAAAACATCTCCATCTTCTTCTTCTTACTCCGTTTTCTTCTATCAAATTACCGAGGGATTTATCCTTTGAAGGAAGGCTTTATCAAATCCCCGTTATCCTTTAGGGTCCTCTCAACGCTCTTGAGAAAATCGCATTTGTATCGTCGAAATTTCGATTTTCACGCCTTTTTGAGGTTGAAACGCGTTGTGTGTCCTATATCTCTCTTTGCCCTGCAAAACTCCCCAAGCATTTCTATGGTTTTGAAGAAGGTTAGGGTCGAGTTTCTGCCTAAGGATCTCTATAACTTCTACGAGGTTTCTTCCCCGTTACCATTCTGGATTGATTCAGGTTCAATCTGACAAAAATCTTTTTTTAATATATTTAATGAAAATGGTCTTTTGTATTCCATATCCACTTTTTGAGGAGAGTGGTAAGGGAAAAAAAAAACAAAAAAAAACGGGTGTGGAATACGAGAGACCATGAAAATGTATATTAGCCCTCAAAAAATCTCGGTAATTTTCAATTCTCAAATCGCGTGTAGAGAAAGTATACGATGAATAGCTCTTTTTGCACGAAATGCTAAGATATCATTTTTCCTCAGACCTTTAGCACTAAGGCGCTGGATAATTTTTATACGTCTCAGGTTTTCTCGATTCGTTTTAAATCTCATCTTTCTAGAAAACGCTACTTCCTCATATTATAAACCCCACTTAAAATCTAATATAACTAGTCTAATGAGCTTAATTATTGCCAAATTTAGTGGTAGCCGCGACGAGTTTGGAAATGAATAGTCGTCCTCCTAGTGCAATTAGCCATACCAAAACAAACGGTCATTCGGGTAATTAGCTATCTTAATTATTTAATTACCTTAATTAAGTCCATATGAATGGCGGTCAACAGAAGCTCCCTCAACAAGAGTTGGTGGTGAATTATGATATTGATGACCCTCAGATACCATCAAGT
The DNA here is from genome assembly GCA_964036155.1 of Diploscapter coronatus. Lineage (NCBI taxonomy): Eukaryota > Metazoa > Nematoda > Chromadorea > Rhabditida > Rhabditidae > Diploscapter > Diploscapter coronatus. The sequence goes on along the minus strand of OZ038423.1, from coordinate 81,310,592 downwards.
TACTATTGTTGCAAGAAATTAGCTGTACAAGTAATCCAAACTAGCACATTTTAAATCCGAAGTTGTCTTCTTCAGAAGCTATGCCGTTTCGTAGCTGTAATGTCGTTTTTCGCGGTCACTGTGAACGTCATTTTATATCTTCTCGGATTTTCCAGACTTGGTCTAAATGGATATTTAGAGGTGAATGTCTTCCAGGATCGAACATTTTAGGCTTTCAGGTCTTCCTATTGGTATTCGATTTCTTAGCGGCTTTATGTTTATTGATAGGCGTTTCAAAGAGTAGCAGTGGAATGTTAAAGCCCTATCTATTCTTTAATGTAAGTCATCTTCCTAAGCGATTAAATCTAATCGAAATGCTAAGGCTATATGGAGCGTGGGCTTAATAATCCTATTTGCTTTATGCACTTGGCAGATTATAAAGGGGAATGGCGAATTACCCAGGTATGAAAGTGAAAATCGCCAATTCAAATAATTCTTTAAAAATCCAGGAATATCATGTCGAACTTGAATAACTTCAAACCGACCGACGAACAGATCGAATATCGGCCCAGAGCCATACGGCAACATGATAATAGTCGAGGTATGAAATATTTTTGCCAAGCATAACCAATCAAATATTTAACCAATGAGCTATTGTTGATGGTCGAAATATGGGAGATCGAAAATAAGAGGGGAGGAAGAAAGACGATTTTAGGCGCCAGTCTTTCTCCTTTTCGCGTGCTATTTCTCGCTTTTCTAACCACTAAAAATAACCGTGTACCACTTTGCACGCGCCTTCCAGATTTGAGCATCAACCATATTTGACCATACTATTTTCAGCCGCGATAATCGTGACGAGCATCGTAATGTGTTTATTGGGCTTCGTGATCTTCATCGACTGTCTATTTTTGCACGTAGTTTATCGAACTTTCCAACTATTCGCATATAAAGAAGACCGCCGTAGAGAGGAGGAAAGTAAAGATCTAATTTAATTTTTCTTTCAAATATTTTTTGTTATTTCAAAGAGCTTAGACAGCAATATTATCCAGTTTATTATTACGGGTAAATCATAACAATCGAAATTTATACACACAAGCAAAAACATCTAAAACGTTTTACATTTGATCTCAGATTATAACTTAAAATATTTGTTTGAACCCGGGTTTTACTAATTGCATATTGCAATAATAATAAATCGTTCTGAAACCGTAAATGTTTTCAATGAAAAGTGGGGGGAAAAGTTTAATAATCAATTATTGTGTCTGAAACTGACAGTGGTTGTGTGTAGTTCACGTGAACAATATTGCACTGCATTGATAATGACTTGGTCTAGATTAGATAACCTCTCCTTTTTCCAGATAATATATATCCAAAAGACTTTCTATACCTCTAAATCCCCCATCTGAAAGTGGACTTTTATCATATATTTTTTAAAAGAATTTCTTGATCAACTTTGATACTTTGTACTTTTCACTCGTATTTTTACTACACTATAATCTACCGTTACTTTACACTATGAGTGTTCTATTGTACTTAACAAATGGCTTCTTATTGAAATTTTCCTATAAAAATCTGTGCATTTTTTACAATATCTTACATCTTGTCATTAATAATATTTTTTGCTATCGAAAATCTTTGTGTTTTCTTTCTAATGTTTGCCTATCTTGAAATTTGGCCATTTTTTCAAATTTCCCTATGAAAAATCGTCGATTTTTCGACAATTTCCTTAACTTTTCTAACCATCTAATCATATCTGTCACGGTGTCATGCGCTTGACCCTTTGCATTCAGCTTTAAACAGGGCAATCAGGCAGGGGCTGTTTTGGTCAAACCTGATAAATGATAAGCGAGGCATCATTGCTAATGGAGAGAATCGAGAGAGTCAGAGAAAAAGTGCATAGAGACATCCCTTCTATATGATAAGCCATGCGTATAAACTAGTCCTCTGGCAATTCTTCCCTTATATCGATCCCAATTAACTGACTTAATTACCCTAATTATCTTTAGATCATGAAAATCGGGTTTATCGGGGCCGGTAAAATGGCCCAGGCTCTGGCCAGGGGGCTAATTAACTCGGGTAATTATAACTACTATTTAATTGGCCCTCTTTAATCATCTTAAATTTAGGACGGATTAACGCGGAGAATATCATTGCCAGTTCACCGAAGAGCGACTATTCCTTGCTCGATCAGTGTAAACAACTTGGACTCCAGACGACTCATGAAAACACTGAGGTAATTAACGAATTCGGGCCAATTCAAAGTTAACTATCTTAGGTAGTCCATAAAAGTGATGTGGTCTTCGTAGCGGTCAAGCCTGTTCATGTCAATAAAGTTGCATCGGAAATTGCGCCCCACTTTAGTCGGGAACAGCTTTTGATTTCGATAGCTTTGGGAATCACGATTAGAAATATCGAATCTGTAAGATATTTTTTTTAAAAACCTAATTAGATGATATATGAATCCTTTCTAAAAGTGGACATATGAAATTCCAGCTTCTTCCCGCCAAATCCCGAGTGGTTCGAGTCATGCCAAATACCCCAGCCGTGGTTAGAGCTGGTGCTTCAGCGTTCTCAGTCGGATCAGCCTGCAGGGACGGTGACTCTGAGATTGTTCGGGTAAAAATTTACAGGTCGTTTTTCCTGATCGATAAATGTCGCCTTATAGGATCTCCTAAGTACGGTTGGCTTCGCGGTCGAGGTGCCTGAGTACCTAATCGATCCTGTGACCGGCTTATCTGGTTCGGGTCCGAGTTATGTAAGTACAAATTTAGGCATATCTGCTAGATCATAGCTAATACTAGGAATTATTTGCGGAAATTCTAGAAAAAAAATCAATGAGTTTCAATTTCAGCCGTTTTCTTTATTTAAGAAATGTATTTCAATCTTGAAATAATCTAAAAATTTGAATCTTTCAAAAATGAGCAACGTTGTAAACACCGCGCATGGCATTCAAGATCTCACGACATGCGAAATAGTGTGTGGGGGAAAAGAAATCGCTATCAGCCAATACCCTACCCTAACCACACACTATTTTGCATGTCTTGGGATCTTGATGTGTCGTGTGATTTCCGAATAGTCCAAAAATGACAACAGCAACAACAACAATAACAAAAAATTAGATGTTCGCCGCAATCGAGGGTCTAGCAGATGGCGGCGTTAAGGTTGGACTTCCTCGGGATCTTGCGATCAAGTTGGCGGCTCACACTCTATTCGGTGCCGCTAGAATGGTTCTGGAGACAGGTTTGCCTTTTTGTATTAATCAGCATAATAAAATTTTTAATTTCCCTTATAACTTCTAGGTATTCATCCAGCTCAATTGAAAGACGACGTACAAAGTCCGGCGGGATCCTCCGTTTATGCAATGCATAAATTAGAGTCCAGTGGCTTCAAGGTATATTTAAAATAAGCGTAGCCTAACATATTGACGTGTTTTAACTATTGATTTTTGTTGAGATTATCGATTACTTTGATAGTTTAGGGAATTCTAATGGACGCTGTAGAGGCAGCCACCAACAGATCGCGACAGACCGGCGATAAGTCCCTGCCCAGGGACATGCGAAACACTGAGATGTAATTAAATATGTTAATTATCCCCCACTTAATTAGTCTACATAGACGTTAATTACTCCCTCTGCATTAACTATATGGACTAATCAAATATCCCCTAATTAGCCAAATCACTTACAAATGCTCGGTGTGCTATGAGAAATGACGGCTTCCAATTAAATTATCTCCGAATTTTTGAATGAACAATAAATTATTTATTTGGCTTAGATATTCATAGATTTTTCGTGAAGATCAGCTTTTCAATCAATGTTTAGTTTGTGGCATTTTTCTTCTTGGGATTTTTGATCATTTTTAGGGAGCATCGAGTCACTAGAGAGGACGATTCGAATGAAGATCAGCAACGAGAAAAGCGTCGTGCCAGAGCCTAAATTTCTATTCATTTTTTTCAAATATAACTTAGATTTGTGCCAATTTATGTGTATTTTTAGTACAAATAAATTTATATAGCCTTCTTTCGTCTTATACCGTGATCATATAGCATATTCAGTTAATATAGTGAAAATCCAGATTTAATTTGAAATTATTTTCAAATGGTATATTATTATTATTATCAAATTCAGAAATATTCAAGAAAATCTCTGATAATGATACAACCACGCGTAAAATGATGCATCGGCGGGAAAGCAGACACTGGCATTTCCGCGATTCGACGATGCATCTGTGTGCATGTGTGAAATGCAGAATCATCTGTCATTGTCATTGAAGTGTGTAGTCAGAGCGTATAATGTAAGATGATGAAAGAAAGATCAGAGAAAACTCACGGATCTGTTTCTTGTTTTATTAGATCAATAATCTCTAATCGATCTATCATCTTTAATTGCGTTTTTCGTAAAAATGCACACAAAAAGCATGAGCCTATATCTTGCCTTATAAAAAAACTCATCGCCAAATAATTTTATTGTTGAAGGTAGAGATTTTGAATGAAATTACGATAATTACTATATGGCGGAGTATATCTTTTCCACTATTTGTTTTTAATTTCCATCCTCTTGTTTATCTCTAACTATAGAACTCCTTCATCTAGCGGTTGCCAAATCATTGTGCTCGAGAAAAAATAGGCGGAGTTGAAAGTTCTTTGCATAAATTGGCCGTTCACGATAACACATACGATGATAAATTACAGCTGCAATAATTTGTCAGGTCGACATTAACCTTCCAATTTTCATGTATATCGTCGGGGGCGTTTTTGAATTTGAAAATTCGTAATTAGCAACACTTTGAGTTAATTTCACCAGTCTGGCTTGAAAAAGTGCAAAATATTTGTGCGATTTCCATAGAGAATTTACTTCAAATCAATTGTTTCTGGGACAATTTTTGTATATATTGTTAATAGTTTAGTAAATTTAGTGCAATTGAATGTGAATCGCCTATAATTGGTATTGTTTTATGAGCAATTAATAAAAGTAGTATCATAAACAATCTATAAAATTATAATCATGAATTTTCTGAGCTAAAAAGTTTGATATCCAGCATTCTATCGCTAAATCCCTACCCTACTTTATGAATAAGCTGTTATTTTTTAATTGACTCAAAATGTTATGCATATTCGTTAAATTTTCGTGGTAGTACCACTTTTATTAATTGCCGTTTTATATAACGATATCTGCCAATTCATGTAGCAATATTAACATCTCACAATGTGGCGATATATACCAGTTACCGTTTCTGAAATTTATAAACCCTTCCCTCATTTTTAACGGTGGATTTCCTGAACATCTGATTTGATGTGCTAGAATTAGCACGCTTATAGAATTCTGTCAAATTCCATCAAATCCGTCGTGCATTATTCAAATTTTTCGAAGACATTATGTCTTATCATTTTATTAATGCGGTTCAGAAGCGTTCTATGATTCTGTATGAATGCGACCTTCTCATCGAATGATCAGTTTCCCGATCCAACTCTCTACGTTTTGAGCATGCATAGCTTCGCAGCTATCAGCATTCCTCTTCATGCTCTGCACGTTTGGGCGATTGTCTTCCGGACTCCTCCATACGCTAAGACGTACAGCAACAAACTGCTCCATCAAATTGCTTGGTGAGAACAGATAATGCATCTGAAAATTCCAATTCAACATTTCCTGATTAGTTTCGCGTTTTGATTCTGAACGTTTCTGAGCGACCAATCTCCAATTCCGCCTCGAAGAAAAATGAGTAGTTTTAAATAAATTAATTAATTAAGTGCTAGTAGACTCACGCCGAAGTTAAGATAATACCGAATGTCAAGGGGCAGAAGATTATTAGCTGAAGGTTGAATTTACTTATTCAAAAGATAAGTCTTTTCTAAACCATCAAGTAACCGTAAAACCCTACCCATGAACCCAAGAAAGTCCTATACAGAAATAAAATGTGAAATAAGTGGCTGGACTCTCATGACTGTCTCCTTTAGTCAATTCAAGGTTTAAATACACGTTTCGTAATAGTGAGCATGCTCAGGCAATTGGGAGCGCATTTATTCTATAAGTGTCTATTCCAATCTGTCTCTGTTCATAACTATTTTCTAGCTACATAATTAAATTTCGAATCAAATATTAAGAAATTTAATTTTGAAATTTCAAAATGTCCGAATAACATTTGAATTTAGGTCTTTTTCCACCGAATTCCTTCTTACAAGCGGAATTACACCTGTCGTGGTATGTAAATTAATTACCTTTCAGCTAAACTGGAAATTCAAAAATATAATATAATTATTGGGGAATTTGAATATTTATTAACTGAGAACATTATTCGTTAAAATGATTCAAGTCTCAAAACTTAGATTCTTCCTGTACCAGCAGCGTATTCTGAAGGATTTCTGAGGCATCTTGGCATAAGTCTACAGCTTCAGATAATTATTGGTTTTACAGTTATTATTGGTAATTTCTATGGAGAAATTGATATTTCGATACTTAAAATTGCAGAACTCGGAGTGACCTGCGTGCACCTGTACTATTTTCGATACATTACTATCATAACTGAAGATCACCTCGTGAAGGTATGATAATGATTGACGTTCTAACCTTTCAATTGATGTTTAGAGGAAAACTTCGAGAACTTGCCGCATCTGTGGAGTTTTATTCGTCTACAGTTTGCCAATTACTTTGACTCCTCCTATCGTTTACCTTTCATTTCCAACGCAAAGTCTGGCAAAGGCAGATGCTGTCAAGGTAAGAAAGTATAGAAAATTTAGTGAATTCTTTAATCATTGAAAAATGTCGTGTATGCGGTTTCTCTCATGATTTCCATGTTATTTCTCCCAGCTAATACGTTATTCTATAATTTCGCAAAGTATTTCAAACTGCAATAAGAGTCATAACGATCTTCTGAAAGAATATCAAAAAGCAATTGCTTTATCTTAATTCAATTCATCTATATTTTCAAGCATGCAATAAATAGTAGTGATAAGTTTCGAAGATTAATTAGTCTACAGTTTGAAACAATGAGAACATTGCAGCTGAATTGCCATTTCTAACCAAAAAAAAGTGAACTTTCAGAAGTACAGCTACTGCTTGAATCCTCGATTATTCAATGATGAAACGTTTGCATTTGCATTGCAATCGGATGCTACAGTACCTTTACTAGCCTCGGAAGGCATTCTAGCATTAGTGTTCTTCGTCGTTATATTCTTTTCACTGCTATTCATATACGGATCCTTTAAGCATTCACGCATATCGGGCATGTCTTCTAAGACTAGATATTTACAGAGGCGATTTTACTGGGCTATCGCAATTCAGGTATCAAATTTTCAGTCTTAATAGCTTTGATAAAATCAATCAATCAACTTATCATCTTCACTTTTAGACAATTTTTCTTAATTGGGATGATAACGAAATTCGCAAAAATGATCATTTTCAGACTAGCGTCTATGGAATTGTCTTCGCACTGCCTATTTTCTTTCTATTTGTCATCTTGATATTGGAAAATTTGTGCATTCCAGGTACGTCATCATCTAAGAAAGAAAGCTCCGAAAGTTAAATAGCCTTTTCCAGGTGTGACCAACTTCCTGATATTTATCTTGTCAACTCATTCTTCATGTGGTACATTAGCCAACCTGATTGCGAATCAGAGCTATCGACGTGGGGTGCAAGAGCTATTCATGAAAGGTAAACAGCAGTAAATTTTTGAAAATACCGTGTCATATTGTCTTCAAATATTGTTTGCAGCATTCTTTTGTCTACCTGGGAAGAGTAAGTCCATAAAGACTGAAGGAATTGCTCATATCGAAATTTCAACGGCGGGCAAGCATCGCAAAAATGTCATAGTTTCACAACGGACAAATACAAAACTATTCTCATGAACATTCTGTGCATTTATTTTTGGAGGAATAAATTATTTTGTATGAAATCCTACTCAATACCCTCAATTATCTCTGAGGTGGTATTGTCTCTGTCTCTGGGTAAAGCCGGTGATGCGAGCACACGCAAGCCGCAAGTGAAAATAGCGTAGAAAGTAAAGAGAACGACGAGGACGCAGGCGGACAAGAAGGAAACATTTCGCATTGCCCCTTTGCCCAGAGACAGAGACAATAGCAATCTCAGGGATAACAGAACAAGATAACTCATTATTGTTGCTATATATATTCCAATGAGCTATTCCGTCCAGTCAGATTGAACTCCAATCGCTTTGAGTTCATCCCTGCCCAGAAGCAAATCCACGTGAGCCGTTCTCATCGCAGTGTCACGACAATCCTGCATTGCGAGTTGATGTCGTTGCGCCTAATTTTGCATCGATCAACTCATTTTCGGTTAAACTGAAGAACCATTTCGTCGTCGCCCACAACCAGAGCGTTATTTCTTCTAACAGCCAAGTCTTCGATTTTCCCTTCGTATTCGTCCAATCGTTGAATAGCTCGCTTGCACATCGAAGCTTCGACAGTCTTGCCGATCTCAATGAAAATTCATGAAACGAAGAAAAGATGTGATAAATTCGACTTTGTTAGATCTGTGCATCTTCTCAGCCAAAGCATTTCTGACGACCCGAAGACTGCTCAGAGCATCACCATCCATTCCTTCAGAAGTTGTCTTCATTCCTCCGCTCCCGAAATCCTCTAAATTTCATGAAGATCAACAAATTGGGAAAAATAATACTTACCAGGATCCCTCCATCTATGTGAACTCGAACTTCCCACGCGTGTGCCATACGGTGTCGAAGGTTTGGGTGCATTGTCCTGACTTGGTGTACTCGGACTGTTTCTACTTTTTCTACAAAATACTCTTCCAAATCTCAAAAATGAATTATTTATTTATTATTGAAAATTCATTAGAACATCGAATCATCGTGATTTTTCAGGAATCCAAGACTTTTATTCACCTCTCATCTTCAATGCCGAGATTCTTCTTTCGAATCTTAGACTTTTCTCGGTCCGTCAGAGGATAGCCGAGGACAGTAATCTTGTGGATCGTTGCCTAAACCTATGAAATGAGAAAAATCTTCAGAGGGAGATGCAGCTACTCACAATTTCAGTCGGGTTTGTACGATGCTTTATCGGTTCATGAACGACTAGCCATACATACTGACCGAATGCATCGGTAAACGCTTGTCTAAATTTATTTTTTCAATTTACTGAAATTCAGAGAAAACTCGCCTCATTTCCATCCGACTGGCACTTTTTTCCCTCTTCTTGTACTGAAGTACGACCCCAGTTTTGAATCTGGCGTGACGTGCATTTCGATAGTTCTTCTCCTCATCGACTGCGCCTAATCCGACGCTCACGTCAACTCGAGAAGCTAAAAATCTTCGTGAAATTGATTGTATGAATCCAGGACTGAAATTCAATCACATCTCAGCCAATAAATAACTCCAATTTCTTCTAGTCAAAATGTGAATTTTAATTTACGCGTATTAAAGTCATCCACATCAACGACTACTTTGTAAACATTGCACACGTTATCCAGCGCTAATACAATGTCAATCGGGTACTTGTCGCTGAAATCGTGATCTTTTAGAGTATTTCGAAGAAATTTAACCTGGACTGACTCGTCCATTCCTGTCCTTCAGTAAGTTCAGTTGGTTGACGCTGTCCCAAAACTAGAGTTTTCCATTTTATCTCTCGAAGCGCCATCGCATCATCGTCGTCGCTCATTTTTGAGCCTTGAAAATTTGCCTAAATTAGACAGATTCAGGGAATAACGATTTGAAATGAAAAACCACGAATGTATAGTGCGAGTGGAAATAATTAAAACACGAAGCAGTGCAACAGTCCACAAAGCAACATAAAAATTAGTCGGTATGAAATAACAAAGGAAAAAAATTCCGAAACATGTTATTTGGTTGAACCAAAACAAGAAAGCATTTTATGAGCGTTGAAGTTTCCATGGATTCTTCAAGCTATGCATATTGTGCATGATTTTTTCCTATTGAACTGAAAATTCATTCTCTTTGAATGTTTTATTTCGGAAATCGATGATTCCCACTTGACATTTTAAAATTTATTATTCGAAAACCCTAAAGTTGCTCAGGTTAAAATCAGCAACTGACATGGAGCATAATAATTTTGATAAGTTAGTTTAACCGAGTGACAATAATAAATAATATCTCAAAAGATTTTCTGAAGAAAAAATGTTCTAGCGAAATTTACCTATCACAATTCCATAGAAAAACGAACCCAGATTTTTGGCATCACCAATGAGAAAAATCGTTAGATATGACTCAGATTCATCGAGCATTGAAGTAAATTTGAAAAAAACGTCCTTAGAATATTTGAATCGCCAAATTTTTTGTATAAAGTATTAAAATTAACGACTTTTTAGCACCAATATTATTTTACGACGATTCAGATATTGCGAATTTAGTAAATTTTGATTACACATGTAATCACTTTGATACAAGAACCGTATTCGAGTTTTGTAAAGTTGAATTTTCGAGGAAAAATATCTGGGCAGATGAAATGCAACAACATCTCTTCAATTGTATAAATGCTACTTTCGAAGATTATTATATTTTAATTCGTCTGCTGAATAAATTACTAATTTAGATTCGAATGTTTAGCTATTACACAACTGTTGCAGACACTATAAATAAATGCTGACTATTTTGAATTTAAAGTATCAAGTAACCAGGGTAATGAAAAATTGATGTCCTCGCTTTTCATCGCATGATAAAAGTATCTATTTAGCGAATTTTCGCTTGTAAAATGAAGCTGAATTCAGGATCAAAATAACTCTTAAAGGCTTTTCTTGGAAATTTACAAAAAAAAAAATTCACGAAATAACTTCGTGTCTTCATTTCTCAGGCTTATTTTCGAGTTACTATATTCCAAATCGCAAATACTACAAGGTCTAGTATATCTTTTAGAAATGAGGAAAAGCCCCCTAAATTCAGGCTGTCATTTCACAAGCACTCTTTTCGAGTAACCATAATCCATGGGCTAAAATTGTCAAGCCTCAGTTTTCTTCTTGACCGATTCGACGTCCGTGTAGAAGTGCCGTTTCCGTCTCTTCGTCTGCAGCTCCATTGCAGCGACTTGCAGAGGCCAGCCGCCCCCAATCACTCCGGCCTGCACCGCCGCCCCAGTCACTACCGCCAATTCCGGGTCGACGCCGAAATTCGGAGGTTTTCTGGAAATCGAATCTTCGATAGAAAATGAGCAGTAAATTTGTCTGTGAATAAACATGTGGTAACTTCAAGATGCTTTCCGATACAAGGCTTTCTCTTAAACAAAGTTATTCGGAAAAATCACTTAGGCTATTTCTTTAATTAAAAATTATATAATATAAAAGAGCAAATAAATAAATAAAAATTACCCGAAGAAATGTCCAGCGATTCGTCTGACAGCGGGCAGTCTGGTGGAGCCTCCAACCAGAACGACTTCGTCCACGGCTTCTTTGTCGAGATTCGCGTCCTGAAAACATCAAAAATAGTCGCTTTTAGATTTTGGATGAAATTTCGAAATTGGCCTATAATATAAATGCTGATGATCAACATATTTATCTAGAATTTAGAATAATCTTCAGGTAAAATTGCAAATGAATGTCTAACCTGCAAGGCGGCTTCCATCGGCTGCTCGATCGATTTCAGCAAGTCGTCATTCAACTCCTTGAATTCATCTCGAGTCATCTGCGAATTTCAGGAATTTTCAAAGGATCATTTAAAAAGATAATTTTTAAAAATGAACGTTTTCTTATGAATTGGTAGTTTTCCATTAAGTTTACAAGAAGACTTGTTATTGAAAAAAAAAACTAAAATAAAATGAAAAAGTAAGAAAATAGGAACTGGAAGAAATATCCAACCTCATAGCTCCACTCCCCGATTTCAACGAGTTTGAACTGTATCTTCGTTTTGAGATGCGCAGTCAGCCTCAATTTGGCTCGTTCGATTTCGAGTCGCATCGTCTGTAGATCCTCTTTGTTCGTTATCTCCTTGCCGAATTGGTTCTTGATTTTCTGAAATAAAAAATTGCCTTTTAACTTAAGCTCTTTTTACAAAGCATGAAAAGCAAGGATTGAAAAATCATTTTTCTGTCCAAACCTATACTTTCTTTTAGTCACGTCTACACATGAAATTTAGCGTTTTCGAATTGGTTTTTATAAGTGAAAGAAAACAATGACCTCGAGCAGAAATTGCTGAACTCGATTATTGAAATCCTGCCCGCCCAGTCGATTGTTGCCGGCCATGGCCTGCGTCACGAAAGTGCCGCCCTGCAACCACAGCACTGAGACGTCCAGAGTGCCGCCTCCTAAAATCGAAGAAATAGCAATGAAAAATGAACGAATAAACAACATTGAAGAAAGAGAGTCAATTTCTTTTTAACTTTTTAGAAGAGAATATCAAAATCTTTTCGAAAGTTCACCAAGAAAATTAAAATTACCCAAATCGACGACGACGACATTTTCGATGCCCTGCTTCTTGTGCAGCCCGTACGCGAGGGCAGCCGCAGTCGGCTCGGAAATCACTCGACGAACTTCCAGACCTTGAAATTGTAAAATTAGAACAAGAATAAGGAAAATCCATCGAAACCTGCTAGTTCCGCAGCCTTTGCAGTGAAATTTCGCTGTTCTTCGGTAAACTCTGCAGGTACGGAAATCACGGCCTGAATCTTATATTTTACTTGTGAAAAGAATGCAGCTCATTTGTGATTTGGAGACTATTTTCAAAGGAATTTTTAAATGTCGAAAATTTTCGATGATATTTCAACCAGTGGAAAGTGACCGTGTACTCTAACAAGGGAAGGTCAAAACCTCCCCTGTAAGTTTTTAAAAAGTTTTGGATTCAATATTTAAAACGGACCTCGAAATAAGTTTTACAGAAAGAAATTCATGAAAATAGCCAACCTGACTTAATTTGCTTTCTACGTGCTTTTCGGCAGCTTCCTTCAGATACTCAATAATTATCGAGCCGACTTCTTCCGGGTAAAGCAATCTACAAAATAAAGAAAAATCATGAAATTGTTCAAATTTCCCTACTTATTCCCCGAGTCGAGAGGTATTTCGAAGTAAGCTCGGCCCTCTTTGTCCAGCAGAATTGTGAACGGATAGCGCTTTTTGTCGGCCTGAAAATAGTATTTCTGAAAAAATAACTAGAAATTTTAGCTTTTCCGAAAAGTTGCACGATGCAATTCTGTATTTTTGCCAACTTTTGATCGTTTTCTGTAGCATAGCAGTAAAACGTCGGTACATAACGAGCTAGAAAATTGAAGGATTTACCAAAAATTGCTCATCGTCCGGCTGAAAGACCTTTCCGATGAACCGTTTCGCGTCGTAAATCGTCCGTTGCGGGTTCTTCTCCTGCTGGTCGACGGCTCGCGTCCCGACCAAAACTGACCCGTTCGAACTGGAAATCGAACATTCAGAAAATGTTTTAAGAAATTCTTTGTCGCTTTGGATTTGAATAAAAGAAAAAACCCGCAAATCAAGCCAAATGTCAGGATTTTGAAAAATCATTAAAGCGGTGATAAACTAATAAGTTTGTTACAAGTAGCTTGCTTACAGAAGTGCAACGACGCTCGGGACGGACTTCTTGCCCAGATCATCAGCGATTATCGTCGTTCGACCCGTAACTGCGTGATAAATGCCTGGAAATGACTCAACTCTAATGATAATTGCTGAAAATGCACTTTCTTAAAAATCGCTAAAAATAAAAGCAAAATATTTGAAAACAGGCAAATTCCTACCTATCGAAGAAAACGTGGTGCCCAAGTCGATGCCAACGATCTTCGGTTTTGGCGGCGGCAGGCCGTATTGTTGGGCGATGTAGCCTGCCAGAAGCAGCACTAGGATAGCGCCTCCTGAAAATTTAAATTTTTTTTTATTTACAGAAGATTCTAAATCAGAAAATGTGTAACTTTGAGTCCGACTAACCAAGTTTCAGATCAGAACGGATTTTTTATCGTAATTCAAGTAAGATTTCCCATTTCAAATCTCTTCAGAACTTTAAAAACGACTATTTTTTGAAAAGATTTTGCACCAACCTATCATAGACATCGAGTTGGACATGACTGATTATTTTTCGAGTATCACAAACTGAAAACAACACGATAAAAATAGACAATTTCAAGTGAAGTTACCGAAATATACTAAATCGGAGCGATGAGTGAAAATTCAGGCACATTCCTTGGATGGACGATGACTCTCCGGTACGGGCTTCACTGTCCGCCCATGATCCGAGTCTGAAAATGCCAAATTTCGGGGAAAAATTTAAGAATCGCAAAAATTCGAGCAAGAAATGATGAGTCGCATAATGTTTACCATGGGGCAGGAATTGTAAATGGAAACTGGCGATGGAGCGTTTTTCCGTTCATTTCCATTCGAGCGGCGATTCAAATTCGCATTTTTCGTGATTTGTGTTTTTGGTCCCGCTCATACTTAGTTGAACTGAAACTTGCAGCTCGTTCGAAATAGCATGGGAAGTGAAAAGAACACAAAAAAATTATGCAATAGAACTCGAACTCTACACACTATTTCTCGCGTTTTTTTCTCTCTAAAGTCAGTGACCAGTAATCGATGATTCTGCTTCATTTCAACCTTCGCATTCAAGTTTGATTCCAAGAAAGCTCTGCTCGCATTCGCAATCAATCGGTCAGTTGATATCTTTTCCTCCCATTTGAGAAGTTCTTCGCCCCCGTAAATTCTGATGAGTCCGGAAAGCAAACTGCAGTAGTCTGTTATTCTGATTATGACGGTTTCATTTATTTACACGCTTTGTAGGCAAACAATTTGCATAACAATTGACATCATTGTGCAATTCTAATAATAGATTTGATTGTTTGCCGTTTCATTTTCATCTCCACAATCAGCCGGTTAATATTTTTATAGGATTTTATTTTTTGCAACGCGTCTGATTATTTCAATACTAGGAAAACCGCGAATCATTTGCATTATGCAACAGAAACAGCATGAATCACAATTAATGCTGCAAAATATGTAGTGAGAGGAGAAGAATGTAGCAAAGAGTTTGGCAATAATGACGGAAATGGAAAGTGAGCGATGCACAATCGCTCTATCCATCTCCCTATCTCTGTCTGTTTGGCTGTTATCTTCCCCTTCCCTCCATTATCGTTATCATCTACCCCTATTTTGCCTGCACTGACGCCACTAAGTCCATTTACTGGTCGCATTCTGGGAATTGCATTTATAACCAGCTATATAGGCCTGTGCCTAAGGCGTCTAGCCAAAACAAGGACTTGCTCCCAAATCACGCGCATAAATCTTTATCATCACTATTTTTATTTTGAAATTTATTGTTTCGTGCTATTTTGTAAATGACTCACTATTGATATATAATTAGTACCTCTGCAAAACTGATATTTTGACATTGGTTTCGATTACTAGGCTTTGCTAAACTCTTTCATATTTGGCTTTTCAATTCCATCATTTTCCACGCGTTCTCCTAAATTTTCGAGCATTCTCTATTTTCCCTTTTTCTTTTATTATTATATTTTTCACATTCACTGCCTAAGTACTTTCCGCAACTCTGCTAACGCTTCTAACAATTAATTATTATTTAAATCCACCGTGATATTTCCCAATTTCAGAAAAAAAATGCCTTCGCCTTCTGTTGCGTTCAGCACCGTGGAAAAGAATCAGCCAACCGCGATCATCGTTGAGCAAGGTATCCCGAACGACCAAACTGAGCCCGCATCCAGACCATCATTTGTCAGGAACTTCAAAACGTGTTTCACTGCAAATGTATGTCAAGTCTAAATTCTAAGTTCCTAACGGATGGGACATTATATTATATTTAAAAAAATAAATTTCAGTATTAGAGGCTTGCTCAATTCCCTAATACTTGAAATCATTCAGATGATCAGCCTTCTAATGTGGTTTTGGTACTTCGGTCAACTCATCAGCCCCATTCTTCTCCTCACTATGGCCTATCCGTCGTGGTCCTCTATCATCTGTAACCTTGCCGCCATCCTTTTGACGGCATGCAAATATTTGAGGCTTCAATTGAAATAACCAATCATTTCAGGGAAGTTATCTGTGGTTCACCGATACTATATCCAAGTCAGTGAAGGAGCAGAGAAGCCTTCTCGTCAAATATGTTGGAACAGTTTTTCTTTGAATGACTGAAAATTCAAATTTCAGGCTTTTCTTACCGTATACTGGAGCATTATGACTATCTGTTCAGCTATTTTAATTTGGTGTACGATTTTTAGACGCTAAAAGTTGAAAACCCCCAGAATTTCAGCATGTCGTAAGAATCCGGATGCGTTCAGTAGCAACGTAGCGAGACCGTATGATTGCCCATCATATTTCTCTCTAATTTCTCTGACGTTTTTCACCTTCAGTAATATTCGCTAAATTTCCTTTGAAATCTATAATCTTATTTTCAGCCATCGACCTTTTCACCTATAAAATTCTCATGGTTTATCCCGCCTATCAAGATGCGTCAGGTGCTTCTTACTTCCCAACCTTTGATATGATGAATTTTTAGTCGCGAACCCTCGAGCGATCACAAACGACTACGAATCAGTCCCAAACCCTATCCGACTGTAAAAGCTGCCCGATCAAGATGGATCTCAAAATTTTCTTCCAAATTCTCAATTTTCGGGTAACTGAATGCAATTGATCACATAGGTCTCTACCGTCGTTGCATATACAATTTCTCTTATACTTCAGGTGCTGTTGTTGAATTATGCTATGATATTCATAGAATTTTGCATACTGTATATATCTAGGGCATATTATTTAATAAAGCTGAATTTCTCCATTTTCTTATACACTAATGTACATTTTAATTTGCACTATCCGGCGTTTCTGACAACATTTTTGAGAGAAAATTACATACAATGTTTCGAAGTTTGATTTTGCGACCTCACCATTGTGTATATCGATGGTTATTTATATCATTATGCGATATATTTGAAGTTCGATTTTCTACTGTTTACATAGTAATGCATCTGATAATAGTTCCATAAAAATGGCGCCTAAAAACTCTTTGCTTCAAAATCCGGAAGTTCGCTTCACGTAGTACTGAACAGTGCGACTAATCGTATCGCGCGATTCTTGCAGCCACTCATCTATTTTCGTACTACTACAAATTTCGAAAATCATCTATTTTGGCACCTTGTCATTCCTCCTTACTTGACGAATTTTATCAGACAGTTAGAAATAGTGTGCACAATACTAATTCCCAAGAAAATAGTATTGGCGAGAGAAAATGAGGGAAGGAGGACAAAAGAATGAAGTGATTAGGTTGACCTGATAAAGATTCAGATTTACGACTAATCGATTTAAAATGTTCATAAGGTTTGATACGCTGCTGTTTGCAGAGGCGCTTAAGCATAATGACGTGTTGATTATGAATAACAGTGGAAAGTAAGTATTGTTGACAAAATATTTTTCGCCGTAAAAACGGAATAAGCGTTCAAATGAAAAACAGAGACATCTGGAGCAATGATACGGTCGTTTTGACGGTTGATGGCAGCTTCCACAGTGAAGCACAGCGAAGAATTTCTCATCGTTGAACACAATAGTCGAATGCGTGCCAGCAGAAAATCGTTGCAGCAACTGCTTACATCTTTGAACCCGTACGACCATATCATTGGGAGTCAGGTTGTGGACGTTTTGGAGCTTGAGGTCCTTTATAAGGATTGAACGAGCGGCTGTGTGATTGATGCCCAGGTTTTGAGCCATTCTTCGGATTGACCTTTCGGAATTTCGCTTAATTCGCATCTTGATAAGTTTCTTGGCTCTGGTGACGTTGAAAGTTTTGGGGCGGCCGGAACGAGGTTTGTCAGAAGTAGAGTCAACCTCCTTGAATAGTTTAATCTGGCGCGAGATTACTTATCGCGACGTTTTGAGCAGCCGAGCGATTGCTGCATTGCTGTGTCCTTGCTCGTGCAGCTCGATGATTGTAAAGCGCTTTGTACTCGGGGTTGCCAGTCGGAAGTTAACAGCTGAAATGTTTTAAAACTCGGATAAATAACTAAGATAAAGCACGACGATTTCATACAAAAATTAAATTATAAATAATAAAAACCACGTCATTTATGCTAATGGCGTTGTAAAGTTGTCAAAAGTACTTATTTTCCACCCTGTACTATTTTTTTTTTAAAGTCGAGGCCTTTTTCTAGGATACCAGGGATTTCTCTATTTTTGCATTCGATTTTTGTATTTTTTTTTCAAAATTAGCATAACCCTCGTTGAAAGTAATTTTTTAACGGCATTAACGCTACTTGTAATTGGCAGTATGGATGCATCGTTGTATGTTAATTTTCTTGGCTAATTATTTGTTTTTTTCTTGTTTTCTGGACTTTAATATTTTCGCGGATTTCAGAAAGCCCAAGGAATGTTCTAACTTTTCCGAAAAATTCAAAGTCAAGCGGATGGAGTACTTCAACCGATTCCGGTCGACCGTCACTCAAGTCGCTGAAAAGGTGGGGGCTAAAAATCGAATGTTCTGGATTTTCTTCTTCCGATTTGCATTTTCCGACACGAAACCTTTCTTTTTTTAATTTTATTTATAAAAGGGAAACGTTTTCAGTAAAAATATTCGTTTCAAGACTTGGCATATTCGGAAAGATAATATATTTTGAACTCGTATCTTCTAGGCCAAAAACGCGCTTCCTGGAAATCCTATAACGAGGGAGTACGAAATTGGAGAGCAGGTTGGATCGGCCGGGCCGGGGCTCTACTGGAAGATCTACAATGGCGTCAAGTATTCGTCCAAACAAGTCAGATATTTTTTTTATCTTTTGTATTTTTTAACTTTCAAATATTTTGAAAGTAAGATAATTTTGAAAAAAAGGTTAAATTTTTGATGGGACCTTATTTTAAAATTTTATTTATTTTTGCTACTTTCCAGCCTGTCGCCGTCTGGATGTTCGACAAGAAAGACATCGAGAAGTGGCCGAAAGACGACAAGGAAATGTTCATTTCGGTCATCAAGGTTATTTTTTACAATTTTATTCTCAAAAATTTATTTATTTTTTCAGAAAGGCGTAGCCCAATTGACTCGGCTGAGGCATCCCCGTCTTCTGATCATCGAGCACCCGATAGAAGAATCAAGGTCAAAATTATTTTAATTCTTGACAAAAATAAAACTTTGAGTTTTTCTATAATAAAATAATTCAATCTTTTCTCTAAAATAAAAGATTTAAAAAAAAGAAACGAGAATTATTTTCCAGAGATTCGCTGGCATTCACGACCGAGCCGGTGTTCACGAGTCTAGCGAACGTTGTTGGGAACACCGAGAATTTCTCCTCTTCCCTCCCTCCTCACCTCAGGGATTTCAAGCTGCTCGACGTCGAAATTAAGCATGGACTGTTTCAGGTATTTTTTCACTTGTTTAAACCTCGTCATAACACATGTAAAATATAGACTAAATAAGTTTAATACGATATTTTCTCATGCCATCTTTTCCATAGCTTGCGGTTTAAGAGTTGTTATTTGAATTTCGAACCACATATCACGACATAAAGCATAAACGAAATAAAATAAGAGAAGAGCTTAGTACGGTATTTTTTCTTCGATTCTTTTCATGAGTTGCGGTTCAAGTTTTTACGATTTTTGATTTTTTAGCTCGGCGAAGCCCTCACCTTCCTGCACATCGATTTGAAAATGATCCATCGGAACATATGCCCCTCGTCAGTCATCATCAATGATAAGGTATTTTTATTTTATTTGTTTATTTTTAAAATTATTTCCTGTTTTCAGGGCGCTTGGAAATTGGCCGGATTCGATTTTGCGGTGCAGGGCCAAGCAGGGGCGAACAGTCAGTACACTTACGAGGGAATCGATTGGACTGAGAGACTGCCCTCCGTATGCCAGCCGGTTTTGGACTACATTGCGCCGGAATATATCGTGGGTTATGTTGCTATTATCTGAAATTCATAAATGACAAGCTCTATAGGATAGGGACAGAGAACTGAAGAGCATGGAGAAATAATATGGGAAACTAGATTTTTTGTTATTATTTAGGGAAAAAATTAAAATGACGAGAACCATAGTTGGACATAGAATAGAAGATTAAAACAACTCGAAAATGATATTGAAAAATTTAGTTGTCATAATTTTTTATTTTTAAAAACTTGATTTTTTCAGTGTGGCGGTTCGTGCAACCCGAACTCGGACATATTTTCCCTGGGCTCGTTGTCGTTTGCCGTTTTCAACCGAGGCAAAGCCCCGATGGACCACAAAAATCGAAGAGACATGTTCGAGACAAACATGGAGAAGGTGATTTTTCGTATTTTTTTAATAATAATTAAACGCGAAAAAAATAAATTACAATTTGTAAATATTTAGTAAGATGTTGGCTTAGTCATTTTTTTTTTTAAATAAATTGTACATTTGATGTATTTTTCAGTTAAAATCCTTCCCGCAACAATTTCTGGCGAACATTCCAGCGGTGTTCGTCGAGGATTTCAAAATGTGCCTCAACTATCTGCCCGATTTGAGGCCTGATGCTACTCAGTTTACGAAGGTGGGGAAAAAATTTTTTTAAATAAAGGAACGGAAAATTATTTTTACAGATCGCCTACTTCGACGACCCTCTTGTTCGTGCACTGAATTACTTCGAGTCGCTCATGCAAATGGACAACTCGCAGAAAATGCAGTTTTTCAAGTCGCTGCCGAACGTGCTCACCAAATTCGACAAGGTGATCAGTTATTTTCTAATTTTGAAGTTCTTTTTATATTTGAATTATTTTATTGATTTCAATTTTTTTTATTTCAGCGCCCCCTGCTCCAAAAAGTCATGCCATTTCTCTCAGGCGAATTCTCGACTCCAGGTTTTTTTTCAACTTTTAAATTTAATTCTCAAAATTATCATTTCCAGACCTGATCCCGTTCATTCTGCCCTCGGTTTTCCTGATCGCGGAGATGGCGTCGAAACAGGAGTTTTCCGATGCGATTTTGCCGGTGCTCGTGCCGCTCTTCACCATGCAGAGGCCTTATCAGGTAATTTTATTAGTAAAAATTGAACCAAATTAACGTTACTGCATACAAAATAATATGCGAAAAGACAATCTTTTTACTGTCGTATCCTATCTGATTTCGTGTATGTAAAGGTGTACCTATTTTCAAAATTTAAATTCTTTTTTTAATTTGAAAAATGCTCCAGGTCGCCCTTTTGCTGCTTCAAAAGATGGAACTCCTTCTGGAAAAGACCTCTGAAGAAGATATCAAAAAGCACGTTTTGCCTCTCATTTACAACTCCATTTGTAGCGAGACGACTAGAATTCAGGTATGTTTTTTGCTTTTATGAAAAAGAAGAATACATTTAAAAAATCAACAGAAAATGTCAATTGATTATCTTCTGCTCTCTAAATATCGATTATGTTCAAGTTTTTCGATTTTTGTAAATTTTATTGACTTTTTTGCTATTTTCCAGGAACTCTGCCTCTCCATAGTGCCAAATATCGGCAAACTTGTGGACCGGCAGTCTATGAAAACGCAAATGCTTCCCAAACTGCTCAAGCTCGCCACTGATGGAACTGTACTTTCGGTTAGTCGCGTTTCAAAGGTTTATTGAAAAAATAAAAAAATAACTAATTATACCAATAATCCAGGTTAGATTTAAAATTGGTCGTATCATCATCACTTTGAGTAGATTGAATTTGACTCGGATATGGCAAAATTTCGTAGGTTTCCTGATCCTCATCGGCAATTTGTTGTTGGTTTTCCAAGTTCTCCTCGGGTTCAAAATCCTCCACTATGTCCAAATTCTCATCAGCCATATCCTCATTTTCCTCAAGTTCTTCCAGGTTTGGAGGTGTTCGGATTAGCTCCGGAATATTCGATAATGATGGTAAAGCGGACAATTGATAATTAGGACTAGGATATGGCGCAGTAGTTGAGGTTTCGGGACTTTTGAATTGGTGATCAATAACCACGAAATAATCGTCATCCGGAAATCTCCGACGCAATTTCACGCTTGCCAAAGGGTCGAATGCTGAAATTTATACCAACAAAAAGTGGTCATTTATTGAACAATTTTTCTGGCCTCGTATATATTTTTATCCCTAAGTGTTACCTTTATCCTCTTCTACTTTTTAACTCTCGTTTTTTCTTTTCCCTGCTATTTTTCAGAAAAGAGGATAAAAGAGTACAAGAGGCCGAGAAATGTCTTACCATTTGTCCAAAATGGATAACGCTTTTTCATTTCACTATCGGTTCTGGCGAAATAGACCTTGATGTCGCATCGCATTCGATCGATAGCTATAGAATGATCATATTTTATCTGCGTAACCCACATCCCCACAGAACAATAGCCACAAGATAACCTGAAATTTGTATTTTTGGAGAACAAATTAAACTTTCCAACTCACCTACACTCCCTGAAAGCGAAAGGAAATGTAGCACAGCTCAAACCGTTTTTAGTCGGTCGGTCAAAAATGTCATTTCTAAACATTTTTTTTTAAATATGCTAATTTTAACAACAATAAAAAACAATCTTACTTGTGCACCAATTTGGCACACCAATCCCCGGCTCGTCTATCTTGGCAGTTGGAATTATAGGGGTTCAAAAGTTGGGTTTGCACTAATTTCTGGTATTGTTCAGCTGACTTTTCTTGTTTTGGATCGAAGCTGAAAGAAAACGTCGAAACTCTTGCAAATATTGAGCATTTTACCAAGAGGCGCAACATTGCACCAGACCAAAATCGGCATCGAAAATGCACCTATTCGAAAATTTTTTCGGATTGTTCAACTTCATCCTGGAACAAGATAGGGAACTCAAACGATCCGAACAGCATGGGGTTCGACCAAATAGTTCTTCGGCTTGAAAAACCCTTGGCGTGGCTAAAAATGGAATTTTTGAAAGCAAATTATAAGGCCCGTCCTTCCTTACCTTCAACGAAAAAATATTTATTAGACATGAAAATGGAATATAATAATATTTGAAAACAATATTGATAAATCATATGTTCTGGGCTTTTCATGGAAAATTCTGAAATGTGAAAACATTTTGAAGGTATGCAAAATGGAAAGTCGAAAATTTTACGGAGACTAACCGCGAAGACTGGAAATAAGAATAGAGGTGAGGAGCCTAAGGCCCCTGAGGTCAAAGAAGCAATAACATTTATGCAAACTTTGCGAGAATCGAGCAAAGAAAAAGAAAAGAAATGTGTGTATTGTCTTGAAAATTTGCACAGAAGTGCATGCATAGATCGACGAAAAGGTATTGATTTTTGCAAATTTCGATATCTAAAATAGGCGTTTGCCTGGAACGTCGTGAACTTTTCTTGGGATAAAACTGGGATTTGTTTAGAGAAAGACCGTCAATGACCCCTGAGAATACCGTGAGAGAAATCAAAGTCTTTTTTATTTGCTCAGCAACACACATTTTCTTCAAACTGGAACAATCAGTCAACACAACAAAAGAGTTTATTTTCTTCCCGAAAACATTGACAATAGTTAGAACTTGAGCAAAATAATGTACCGCATATTCTTGTGATGATGATAATTTTTGACCTGAGAGATAATTCAGAGAAATTAGAATAATCGTTCACACATTTTTGGGTTTCTCGCAATGGTGGAGTTATATCGGACTGTTGCAGGTTTTGAGGAAGTACAGTAGCCACATGTTTTTCGGCACACCTGAAAAATTCTTCCTAGGTTTTTGAAGGAAAAAATTTTTTTACCCTAAAAGCGAAGGCGGAATGAGCGCAAGTAGTCGTTCTTCTGCTCCAGAAACTAGACCTCGTCACAAAGGCCTCACAGAAACTTGAGCCATGCCTAGAAAAATGTTAGAGAATTCGAAAAATTAGTATATATTCGAATTTTCCAAACGCTTACCTATCAAAACAGACATTCAAATTCGGCTTAAGGAACATTTCTGCAGCATCATGCATATACAAATCGGTAGGGACGGGAAATACTGAATTTTTCGTAATGTTGAAGCATAGAAGGCAAAAATTACTGTCGGAAGTAAACATATCCAAGTTGAAATGGCATGAGTGGCAACATTGTAGAAAGGAGAAGTCCGGGTTGTTTCGACACGATCTGCCGAATTTTTCATGGTCTCTAAAAATTTGAGGTTTTCAAAAATTCGAAGAAAAAAAAACGTTTAAATCGAAATTTCAACTTGCCTATTATACAGCGCCTTGCATACATTGGGCATTAAAGTATCCATGCAACAGGGCGTATTCGTCGCCTTCCACGCAATCAACTGCATCTCCATGCCAAAGATTACTGTAATGTTTATTTAACGAGGGCAATTAAATCAACGATAATTATCTCTAATTAATTACCAGGCGAAGAGAGTAGAGTGCTAATAAATAGGAGCATGGCTAGATAATTCAAACCCGAATTTGAAATATGTGTGATTCTTGCAAAAGCGCCTAGGCTAGATAACACAAAATGAATGCGCGGATTTTGCGTAATATGCTTGCCGGCTTAACACACACTTCACATAATCTTCCCCAAGGCGTTTTTACGCATTTTTGACCACGCCCCTTTAAATTTTGACGGCGGTCCTCCGCTTAAATAAATAGAAAATATATGCTTAGAGCAAGGAAACTTTGCAATCTTCTTTACGTCATTAATTTTGAATATTCTTCGACTTTTAAGGTTAGAAAGTGTTTGACATATTTGGGTCAATGTCAAGTAAATAAGATTCAATCAATAGGTTTCAAGATCCATGAATGGGGGTTAAATGGGACTAGTGAAAAGTGGAGAACCTGAAACATTGTTTGAATAACGCAAATATTAGGCAAAAGGGGAGAAACGGTTTGCTGTGATGTGTGTGTGTTTGGTCCGTATGAAAATCCGCCTAACGCGGCAAACAAAAACAACAAACAGACAGAGACAGAATTTTGCCGAATTAACCCAGGCGGATTTATTTAAGCCGAATAATTTGCAAGTGCGCGCGTTGAAAAATTCCGGAAATGCACCCGAGAAAACGTCTGTGTGACAGCATACGGGAAACATACGAGAAACTTGAATTGTTTTAAATTAGGAAAATTATAACTTGAAAGAAATAACACATGATTTATAAGAGGTTATAAAAAAAAGAACGTTTAGAATATAAATGGTGAATTAAGTTTGAAAATGAATTTTTGAAAACTCAATAAAATTTCCTTTCAGATACGAATCCAAGCACTGGTCTGTTTGGGCAAACTGCTTTCGAATTTAGAGGCTTGGATGGTCACCGAACAGGTTCTTCCCACGCTGCCCAAAATCAACAGCAAAGAGCCCGGCGTGCTTATGGCCATTTTGGGTGATTATGCTAATTTTTAAACTTATTTGGCCTAGCGTTTTTATCCTTTATTAAACTACTATATAATTTGACCTAAATTCTCTGATATTCTTTAACAACTTCGATGTACCCATCTCTATAGACTGTTGGCTGAAATGACTCAATTTTCGTCGTTATGAAATATACCCAAAATTATGCTAATTTTTTACAGGCATCTACAAATTGGCGTTCGAATCGGAGTCCATTTCTGTGAGCAAAGACCAACTCGCCAAATCCGTGCTGCCTTTCCTCATCGCTACGAGCGTGGAGAACACTCTGAATCTCGGCCAATTCGAGCAATTCATCACGCTAATTAAGGCAATTATGGCAAAGGTAGTTAAGATTTAATTACTCTAATTAAAGGTTTAGTTGGGGCAATTATCTTTTAATAATTTAGGTTGAGAAAGAACATAGGCATAGGCTGGCCCAGCTCAGCGCCGGTCAGGAGGAACAAAGGTATTATTTTTTAATAAAAAATATTCTATTTTTGATTAAGAAATGTTTTTTTGAGAAAAAATGATCATTTTTAAGAGGTGTCCCAAATTTCGACGAAATCATGAAAAGCGGCAACGTGGACGCGGCGAATGGAATGCCCAAGTCGGCCGAAGAGCTGGGCGACATTTTCGGGGCCCTCACCACGAAAAATCAACCAGCTAAGAATACGGTAATCATAACTTTTTTTAAAGAAACAATAGCACAAATTCAAATTCAGGGTACTCTCTCTCTGGAAGAGAAAAAGAGGATAGCTGCAGAGCAGAGAGGCGGAGGCATGGGAGCCGGAAATAAGCAAGTATGAAAATTTGAACTCTTTTTTATTTCAAAAATGAACTTTAAAAAAGTGACGTTTCTTCAGGAATTTGAATTTTCCCAGAATCAAACGTTGGGACGCGTTTTCCATCGCAAATATCCCCCTTGTGCAACGTGTGAATGTACTTCAGTCAACGTTTGCAATGACTATCCTTAATAATGACAACGAGAGAGAGAGAGATGATGACGCGAATTTTTGCGGTGAAAAACATCCGAACGTGTCTGTTTTCCAGAGTGCTTCCAAATCGAATGCGACGCTGTCGGACCTGACCAGCCTGGGCGGTTCATCTACAGCTGCAATATCATCTTCCGGCCCTACGTCCAGATCGCACTCGCCCTTCGTAGACTTGTTCGATCCGATGGCGACGGGTAGAGGGATTTACAACACATCTTTTATCACTTATTATCATATCATGTAACTTAGCATTCTATCAATGCCCATAGAAAATTCCGGAGACGCTATATCTGTATCAATGACTCACTTTTCTCATCAGTCGTCTCTCATAATCCTTATTGTTTGTATCAACGAGATTATATATAACTCATTTTATCAGCAAACTTAAGAACTCGTCCTTATCATCATTGATTATTACCGATAATTGATCTTATCATTCCAGCGTCGTACACCACGGTGAACACTTCTAGCGGAAAGACGTTCGACATTTCTGAGTTTCTGCCTGCGAATTCCGGACAGGCGAATAATTGTAAGAAAATTAAAAATTAAAACAAAAAATATAAATTTGAATTTTTCAGCCTCGAATTTCGGCGTGTTCTCGAGTAATCCCGCCCCATCTGCACAAATGCAGATGGCCATGCAATTTCCGAATTCGCTGAGCGGAGGAGGAACGACTTTTTCCATGGGACTTCCGCAACCACCGAAGTAAGAAAATGAAAATTAAAAAAATGAATAAATAAATGAGAAAATCGACAAAAAATAATCTGAAAGAAAACAAGAAATAGAGAAAAAACAAAAGTAACAACAAGAAAGAAAATAGAAAGTTAGACAAATCAAAGGGCAATTACTATATGACGAGACGCTATAGTTAGAGAGAGGGGAAGGAAGGAAAGTAGAGAGAAATAGTGTGTGGAAAAGATAGATCTCGTCATTTCGTCAAATAGCAGTTACTAAATCAAGAGATCTGATTTCCGAAATTAAAGGGATCAAAACATTCAGATCTTTGAACACAGCTGTACAAAGGAGCAATCCGACGTCGTCGTTGGACTCCCTTCTGTCGTTCCCGCCCAAACCCGGCTCTCTCCCGATGAACGCCCAGTTTGCCCCGCCTCCTTCAAATCAGAATACCGTAGCCCGACCACCTGTTACTAAGCAAAAGCCAAATGACAAGAAAGACCCATTTGCTGATCTACTGGGGTAAAAGATTATTGCAAAGTTCATCCCAATTTTAAAATCATCGATACAATTCCGAGTGTTTGAAATGGGGAATTTTTTACAAGGGGGCAAATGAATTTTCAAACACATACACAGTAATCCTGAATTCGAAATCTATTGCGCAGCTAAAGTATTCATTAATTTATTCTTCGATTTAAAGCCATTATACGTTCGAGATGACATTTATTTTTAACAAACACTGTGCTTTTGGGTTCTGATAGAATATCAATTTATCCTTTGATCACTTGTTTTCGTGAGCTATTCCATTTGAAATTTGTGAAAATTGTCCGAATGGGTTTTTTAATTTAAACAAAATGATGCTACAGATTTTTCGACTAGTCTATAATTTATGTTTCAAGCGGCAATCTGAAAGAAAACCCAGACAAAAAGGCGAAAAAGACATACGAAATAGTACAGGGTAGAGTAGGGGAAAGGTCTTGTATGTGTTCTTTTCCAATACTATTTCGTCGCTGTCTTGTGTTTTTTCCAGGTTGCCTTACAATTATTAGCATGCATGAAAAATGCCTGTAGAAAATAATCTCATGATAAATAAAAGAAATATGGTTTTTATTGCTTGTCCAGCCACTTTTTCACGTTCTTCTTCTTCTCATCGTTAATGACTGAATAGATTTGGGCCTTAAATAGTTCAATTTGAAAACGTATGAGATTTAAATTGAGATTATTTCGACTATTTGGAAGCCGCAAAACACGCGAGATATAGCGCGAAATAGTATAGGAGTATGAGGGGTTGATAGGCTTTCTTTTCCCACTTTCTCAATGTCTCGTGGGGTTTTCAGGTTGCCCAATTACCTTTCCCATATTATCCAGGCCCAAAGTTAGATCTTCAATTTCTCCGCACGAGGGGGCAGGGTAACTTCCGATGTCGGATTCGATGCTTAAAATATGTTTTTCATCGTATTTTTATCCACTTTTCAATCTACCTAGGCATCTTAAGAATATTCTCCTCTTGGAAGGTCCTAATGAGTCGCTTGTCGGTTTTAAACTCGACGCAGGACCGCGTTTTACCGATCTGGGCCAGTTTCTTGTGCTTCTTCATCGAGGTTTCGTCTCCGATCGAGTCGAATGCCGCTTAAATTTAATAGGGTCCTCTATACTCCACATACACTTTTTGAGGAGATAGTAGGGGAAAAAGAAAAGAAAGATAGGTGTGGAACACAGGAAGCCTTTAAATAGTTATTTTTAGATATAATAAATTCAAATTCGTACCCAGACCTAGGCACTGCTTAAGCCAAATCTCCCGGGCTACCCCCTTAAGCCGAAAATATTCGCCAAAATCGCGTTGCGTACCCCTCTCCATGCATCGACTTTCTATAGTCAAATTGGTGGTTTGCGTGTGCCCTCTCCTGCTACAACTTTTCGCCTATCTGGCTGAAAGTCGGCTCCCTAGGTCTGTTGCTGCTTACGTTGTTCTGAGATGGACTGAACGCTGGATTGCGATTTAGGCGAGTTTGAGTTATTTGTAGCGTTACTATCCGTTCGCTTAACGGTACCGGCCAACTTCCGTCTTAGGTCAAAATCGGAGCACGACTTCGGAGGCATACCTGAAAATTGTTTAATAGTTCAATAAAAAATGAAGATGGGAAATTTCATCTAACTGTAACTCTGAAACTCACGACATATTCTACGCCCTTATATATTATTAATCAGTCGAGCGTATCTGTAGTTTAAGTGAAGAGCACCTTTTCTATGAGATATTCACAGGTAGGTATTAAAAAGCCCGCCTTCTTATATAAAACATACTGGACACATTTTTCATCATATATCCAATTTTTCGAATAAACATAATGTCCTTTTGCCGACGTGCAAATTATATGCATACTTCGGTATCGAAGCTCGGGAGTGGAACCGTAGTGGAAATCTCAGGTTTCGGGAAAGTTCGCTAACATTCTAATATTATCTCAATGACCGAAATAAATGAAACACAATTTCTATTCGCGCGTTGTTTGCAGGCACACTACGCTATTATTACATCGATATTCAAAGGAAAAGTTCGACAACTAATTTGTGCATACGCAATGCACACACTTTGTCATATTCGGAATTTGCGCACTATTTATTCTGTCTCAAGTTGTCGGTCATTGGCAATAGTAACTTTTATAGGGGAGTTCGTATATCTGATTTAATTTCTGGATAACTGCACTCGACTGACTTTTGAGGGCTTTCGAAGTTTTCGCCGGAAGCATTTTCAAGAACAAATACGCCCTCGTGATATATCCTTCTACTGGGGTAATAGTTTGATAAATGATTAGTGTCAACGGTCTTTATCCTTAACTAATTGAATTAACTATCATCTCACCGAGAGAATATGATAAACAATATAAGAACTGAGCAAGTGCTCAGTGAGTTTAGTAAAAGGCCAGACTACGGTAAGGCTTGAATTGAATAAACGAATGAATGGACAGGATGATAATGATAAATGGATAGAGGGATGAGATATCTCAGATTATCAGGGATTAAGCCCTAGTTGAGGGTGGATTTGCGATACAGGATATTGAACAGACACCGGTAACAGGAAGGGGCAGATATGAAAAATTAGAGGAGAGAGATCATTTAAATTCGAGAGAGACTTGAGAAATCGAAATCCGCTTAAGGAAGCTTCGAAACTAAAGTTGTTTTTTTTCTTTGGGTGATATTTTCGAAGTGATTAAATTTTTTTCATATCTCGAAAGTTCATGATATGTATGATAGAGGAATGACTTGAGAAATAATCAGACTACAGCAAAATAACTTAAATTTGAAATGGTATTTCCTCAGATCAATACGTAATTGGTTGAAAACTTGAAAATATGAAACTTCAACTATAGAAAACTTTTCGACTTGTTTGCGTTGAAAATTACATGCCTCGAGTGTAGGAATTTGACGGTTCTAACATATATGAAATGCATACTTAGGCCTATAATTATTCACAAATAATTTCCATAATTGGACGAATTCCGATTTTTAGTTGTTTTAATCACTGCTATAAAAATAACACACATATACATGCGAGCATTTCATTTAAGCATAAGCCCTAATTTGAAATCATTCGAGCAAAATTCATGTTTGGATTTACGATGACGCAAATCTATCATATCAAAATAATAAATATCGCTTGTATAAATGTAACTCTATTCCCGACTACATAATTTGTGGTCTGTCGCAGGAAATAAGGACATTTGAATCAGACAAAAATCTTTTAATCATAATGTGTATTGTCAATGATCGATAACTTGAGACGAAATAAACGATGCACATATATTTGAATATGCAAAGTGTGCATTGCGTGTGCACAAATAGTCGTCGGACTCATTCCTTGAATATGACGCAATAGCGTAAAATCTGCCGCAAACAACACGCTAATTTGCGAGCATATAATTTTCATGCCTTTCATTTTGTCCCAAGTAACCGTCCATTTACAATTGGAATAATGAGTTGAAATACGATTACCATTTAGATGTATATCGTCGTTTCCAATCAGGACTTCTCGAGCTTTGGCATTAAATCCCCGGTGTGGGGCTATATTATTAGAAGGACTTGCCGGCGCCGTGTCGCACATCACCATGCTTAATTAGGACCAATTAAATCGATTTAATTACCCCTCCCTCCAACTAAGAATAGCTAATTACCTAATTAACATCTTTGCATTTTCATGCAATAATTGACTAATCATTAAGAGAAGACTAGGTGAAAATCGATATGATGATGAGCCTAGAAGAGGCAGCCCCTATGGAGATGAAATGTATGGTGAGATAAAGCTGTTCTCAGCATCACTATAATTGAGCATCGGTAAAAAGAGCAAGTAGGGCGGACTAGACGCACGCATAAAGGTAAGGTAGCGGAAATACGAATTTCACATATGAAATGCCAGAAAAACAAACTTTTCATAGAAAAAAAAATTGTGGAAGGTAGTAATTTCGTGCAAATTAACACATGCGCGTCTTCAATAATTATTGTTGGTGCCCAAATCTGGGAAATGTGCAAAATGACGCACGATTATTTTTAGTGGCTAGGAAATCGAGAAATAGCATGTGAAACGGAGAGAAACTGGCCTAAAACCCATCCTTTCTCTCCTCATTCTCGATCTCCCAGATCTCGACCATCAGCAATAATGTCAAGCTGAGTAACGAACTAACTTGTGATATGACACTACACAGAGTAAAAGAGGGCTTCGATAAAAATGGAAAATGAAGATATATGAGATCCCCTTTTATAGAGGATCTGTGTGCTTTTGTCTAGTGAAGGGGAGGGAATGAGACAAAAGGATTACACGCCTCTTTATTCCTTTATGCGAGGAGAGATTACTAATGCGCAGATTAACTCGGAGGATACTTTAGGACTTGAGATATCCGTAAATATAACTAACCCGTTCAGTAGATGACAAGATACAGCAGTTTGCTCTGGAACAGTGAAAAGCATGGATTTTCGTCTCATTTCAAATGCATCAATACTCATTTTAGAGAGCAAATTTTTGAATTAAGGCTTTCATAGAATCGAAACAAACTAATGAGGCACTTTGAAGAACCTCAAATATCATGTTCACTTCAGGCTTACTCATTTTGTTTGGGTGAATTTCAATTATTTACGCTTCAATGCCCACTCTGATTATTGAATCGGTATTCTCGTCATCGCTCACAGCAGGACAAGCCTTATACGTCGAAACTGCGCGTCCGTTTACGCGATTTTGTAACGGTATAGAAAGCGAGTAATGAAAACAGAAGAAAGTCCCAACGAGACCATCTTTTCTCCTCACGCTTACACACAATATCTCCATTCTCAGAATATCATGTTCTTTAACAAGAGGAATAACTAGCTCCTTTAAATTATGCATCTCCATATTGTAGAACACCAAAAACCCTCACGAACATACCATATCTTGATGCTAATCAGAGCTGAGGCGAAATTTCGAGGTTTTTTGAGCCATTTCGATTTCGATTTCGAATTTAAAAATTTCAATTTCGTCTCAGCTCTGATGCTAATTAATTCCGAATAAAAGTCGAAACTACATTTGAAAGTATCACCAAAGGATTACGGTTATCGATTTTTCTTTATCTTTCACCCTCTTCGTATGCCCTGATTTTCCGCTATTTTTTTTCGAAAATTGTTTCTTTGAAGTATTAGCTTTGGTTTGCAGCAGAGCTGAGACGAAATTTCGACTTTGACTTCGAAAATTTCGAGAGGTCAACTTCGACTTCGACTTCGAATTTTAAGATTTCAACTTCGTCTCAGCTCTGGTCTGCAGTACACTTATTGCTTAAAAACGCGCTAAAATCCGAGCACATAAACATATCCAATGCACAGTCGATTTCTTCATCGTCGGTCGACTCCTTCATTTGCTCGATTTTTCATTCTTTATTTTTTGGGTTTTTTCGGAGAGTTCACTCAACTCATCGAGCACTTATCAGGACATTTTTACCCTCCTTTCCACCTCAAAAGGGGGTGAACTTTACCCGTTTTGCGCACCCACATAAGAATCGAATTTTCCAATTTTGCTCAAAGTTTTATTTTTGTTTATTCTTTAGAGGAAACTCGAGATGTTCTCCCGCGTGGCGGCGACGTCGTCGAAGGCGGTCGCGTCGGCGAGCGGTCGTTCCGTTGTCGTGCGGATTCAGAATCCCACGACGCTGCGTCAATTCTACGCCACACTTCCGCCCTCGTCTTCTGGAATCTCCCCCGCCTCACAGCCAACGATATGTAAGAACTTTTCGAAATGGGAAAAATAGAATTTACAAAATTTTCATTTTTTAATTTAAGAAAAGAATTGGAGATTTTTTAAATTTTAGTATTCTGCTCTCCGCACGAGCGAAAATTCTCGCAGAAAAATGGCGACGAATCTTCTTCGGGGATAAACTCGAAAGACAAAATGCAAAAGTCGCTACCGAAAAAGGAGACTTTGCTGAGGATCGACTGGATCGTGGAGCATATGGTTAGAAATTCGAAGTTTTCTATTTATTTTTAAATTATGGTCTGCCTAAACAAATTCTAGGAATTTTCCAAATTTCCATTTTCTAACTCCATCTCTATTTTGACTATCGTGACCCCCCAGGTATAGTGAAGGAAACGTATATTTCATTGTTTTTAATTCTGGAAACTTATTGCGAGATCCAATATATGGGTATTTTCAAAGAAGAAATTAGAAAAAATTGAAAAGGCGAAAAAAAAACTTTCAGATCCCGAAAATCTTGAAGGCGCCCATTCAAGAGTTCTACTCGATGTGCTCTCCAGAAGTGGAGTTCAGCGATTCGCTATACAACTATAATCTGCGTGGCCGCGACGTTCTTAGCAACCACATTGCCAAAATGCGCATCTACTTTCACTACAAGTCGCCTTTTTGTAAAGTCGAGGTATTTTTTTTTATTATTTCTCAAAATCTTTAACAATTTATCTTCTTGATCGTTGAATTTGATTTTGTCACAATGGGGAAATATCGAAATTGCTGGATAACAATGACTGACTAATTGAACAAATTATTAGTCGACTTTTTTCTCGTTTCCAGAGAATCGGTTCGAGTGTCTACGAGAACGACGATGTGATAGTCGTTCTCTGGCGGCTGTCCACCATACAGTCCGGTCTCCTTTCCTACATTCCAAAATTCATCTCTAGGAGGGAGGTATGCCAATTTTCGAGTTGCCGTAACATCCATGACAAACGTTATCAATTTTCACACGCGGGCGCTCGCCCTCGCATGAGCGAGATAGCGTGTGTTTTATCGTGAGGAAAAGAGCATGCCTTCTTTCTGCCCTCTCGAAGAGACATACGAATTCGTTCACGCGGGTGGGCACTCGTGGGTGTGAAAATTTAACAACGTCTGATGCCTGATTTCGAAAACTTCAGCCCAAGATAAACACCGTAGAAGGCGCGTCGGATTTGCACGTCAACGCCGATGGATTCATCTATAAAATCGTCAATCGAAAAGTGGGATTAGAGTTGCCGAGAATTGGAAAAGTTGTCAATTCTAAAAATTCAGATAACAGCCTCCGATCGCGAAGGCGCTCGTGCAATGGAGAAATTGAAAGCGGAACAGACGGAATTTTTCAAGCAAAGGGAGGAAAAAACGTATCGCAAAGGGGTGTTCCTATGAATTTTTTCCTGTTTTATTCTTTATTCATTTTTTGAATACATGTGGCTTTCATTCGGAAATAGTAGTCTGAAAATCTCGAATTATACAAGTAGGAAGTTGGTTATTTAAAAACAATATGTAGTTTCATTGTTTTCTTGTGTTGTTGTTAACTTAGTGAGACGCGAGTATTAGTTAAACAATAAATCGAATCTCATTTTATTTATTCTTGAAAGGTTGGTTTTCAAACCAAGAAAATATCTGAATTTTTATTGTATTCTTAAAATTAAATTCAATTCCCCAGATCTTAGCAGAATGCTGGCCTGCTATTGCCGACAAGCGGTCGCCAGTTTCGGGCTGAAGACCGCAGGAAAGCGGTCGGTTTGGCCGACGCTCGCGCCAAGGTTAATTTTTTTGATTTACTATAAAAATAAATAGAAAGATAATTTTCAGACGGACCTATGCAATCGGCGGACCGAATGCTCACGAAAAACCGCTGCCCTTCCAATTGGAGCACGTTCAGAGGCGGCTCACTGAAACGGTTTAGAGTTTTAAAATTCATTTTGCATTTTTATTTTTACTTTTAGCTCCCGATATTCTTCCGCCAGCATATGGA
This sequence comes from Diploscapter coronatus, assembly GCA_964036155.1. Lineage (NCBI taxonomy): Eukaryota > Metazoa > Nematoda > Chromadorea > Rhabditida > Rhabditidae > Diploscapter > Diploscapter coronatus. Next base: position 81,275,588 of record OZ038423.1, on the reverse strand, counting down.
CTTCACGTTCTACCACGAAAACGTCGTTTGCGAGGACTATATTTTTCAGACCAAGAAAATGTTAGTGTTTTTATTTTTAGAAAAAATAAGAATCTTCAAATGAATTTTACTAAGAAGAGTAAACGCCACAATGGGAAAAATGATGGTTTCCAAAGTTGTCAAAGGATAAATTGAACAAAAAAATTGCAGAGGCCTTGACAACGTCCGACGACACATCGGAATGATCGCGGGTACGTGCAAAATCCTCTTTCCGCACGTCCACATGACCGTCGTATCGATTTTGCCCGTTTTGGAAGATGGCACGGTTCGAGTCAGGTAAAGACTAAAAGTAACCGAAACATGATTCACCTCTATTTTCTGGGAAATTCTTGAGTTTCGAAAAATGATTATTCTATATTTTTCTTTTATTTTACTCCGAATTTTTTTGTTCTTCACTTTTAACTAGTGCTTTTTTCGGAAAAATAATGAAAAGAAATAAAAATGCAAATATTTTCAGATGGCGAATGGAGTACATCAGTTTCTATCGCCTACTCTTCAACCCGAGGCTGTGGTTTTTCGATTATCGTATCAAAAATGTACGTGGCTTTGTTATTTTTATTTTTATTTTAAAATGTTATTTTTAACTTTGCAGTTGTCCTGGTTCGACGGCTTCTCGGTGTTCACGCTCGACGGTAACGGCGACGTCGTCAAATTCACCATTCAGAGGGTTCGGGTTACTGTAATTTTCAAAATCAAGAAGAAGGATTACTGTAATTTTTCAACAAAAAATATTACAGATGCGTCGTGATGACAGCCTCCTCCAAGAGGAATCAGCTATCAACAAACTCAAGAAGATGATGAACGTAATGCCGCAGCAGCAGAACAAAGGCGCCCCCTCCGTCAACATGACGTCGTTCGTGGATTCTGAAGCCCAACGACGCCAACATCAGGGTTCGGAATCAGGAACGTCGAATAAGTCATAATTTTTACTGTACTTACCTATTTGATTGAAAATTGCAGTAATTTATGCTAGTTTTCTAATTATGTCTTTTGAAAATTATATCTCACAGAGGCAATTATGGTCATTATCAGCGACGGGTAATTAGCGTAGAATTCGTAGTAATTCGAGAAATAAGGTAACTTTAGCCTTGAATTTTATATGCCATCCAAAAGCCTGCCTGCAACCTTATTCGTTCAGTAGAAATTAGCATAGACAGAGTAAATGTTTGATGATTTCCATCAGATAAATAGTGGCTTAGCTTCAATAAAGTTTTCTTTTCACTTTTTTTAGTTTGAACTTGATCGGTTTTAAGCCGATTTTATATCTTTTGAGATCAGACTTCTCAAAACTCGACCTATAAAAATCCGCAAGTCGATCGCAGAAAAATCTTGTGTCAGATCGAGGGAGAAAGAGCATGTCTCCTTTTTCTCTTGAAAAGGTCGGCTATTTTTTCTGTGGGGCGATTTGCGGGTTCTTGCCGATAGAGCTTTGGAGAAATCTGTTCGAGGTTTTTTTCCGTTTTTGGCAAAAATCTTGTATTCCAGGGTATGTTGAGCCGCCAGTCAGTGCGAGCCGCGCATGGGGTCGCGAAGCACGCTGCCGCCACTACACCAAAGGTACAAAATTAGAATAAAATCAAGATAAAGAAGCTTTTTCAGGCCGAACAGGTCACTAAATTGCCGAGCGGTCTGACTGTGGCCTCCGTCGACAATTTCGGGCCGGTCAGTCAGCTTGTAAGTCGTTTTTTTTTTTTTATTTTAAAGACTAAAAATTTGAAGAATTGAAAGATAAAATAAAGAAAAATATTAAATTTAAATTTCGAGAATACGAATTAAATCTAAAGAAGTTCAGGTTCTCGCGTTCCGCGCCGGCTCTCGTTATGAGACGCCCGCCCAAGGCGGTCTGGTTCACCACATTAGGGATTTCGTCGGCAGGGACGCAGATGATTATCATGTAAATTTGATTTAAAAAATTTTTTATTTTTTTATTTCAGGGTATGCAACTAATCTGGAGCGCCAACCAGCATGGGGGCAGAGTGGTAGGTCTACGTTTGAAAAGTTCAAATAAACGAACAATTTTAGAACGCATTCGCGACCCGGGACCTGTTTGGAGTCGCCCTGTCTCTTCCCCGAGACGCGGCGAACCTCGGTCTGTCGGTCCTGGGACACATGGCCGCTCGTCCAGCCTTCAAGCCCTGGGAAATCGAGGATGTAAGAGAAGGGATTACTGTAGATTTGTGCTAATTTTTGGAGATTATTGAGTTTTTTTGTTAAAATCTACTGTAGAAACATGAAGCTCCCATTGATTTTTTGTTAACTTGTTAAATTTGCAGGTGATCCCGAATCTGGAGATCGACAACGCCAACAAAGACCCCTACCAAGTGGTATTCGAGGACGTTCACCGGGCTGCTTACAGGTGGGAGATTACTGTAGATTTATTGATGTTTGTTGCGGAAATATCGATTTTCAGAAACGGCAGTCTCGCGAATTCCGTGTACGCGGCGAAATTCCAAATCGGCAAGTTCAAATATGGGGAGATGGTAGATTTTGCTGTGAGTTTAAACAATAAAATAAAAGTGAAATTAACAAGAAAATAAAAATACAAACTTAAGAACAAGCACTTCCTGTCGGGCAACGCGGTGCTCTACGGGGCGAACATCGATCACGAAACGCTCAAAGGGTACGGTAGTACGCACCTGGATATCTGCCAGGGTGGGGCCGTCGCACCGATCAAGAGTCCTTATAAGGTCGAATTTGTCATTTTTATTATTTTCATCGTTTTTCATATTGTCTTTATCTCAGGGCTTATCATTTCTTAGCAGCTCTTATAAATTTCTTTCAATTTTTACTTTTACCAGAAAAGTCTAATTTTTAAAATTTTCTTATCAGGTCTTATCTCTTTATCATTGTTAAACATTTTCAGGGAGGTGATTGGCGCCGTCAGGCTAAATCCGAGTGGACTCATGTGTTGTTGGCCGGTGAAGGCGCTGCGGGAAGCGATGCAAAGGCGCTGGCTACCCAGGTACAGATATTTTATCGCTTATCACTTATAATCAACATTCAAATCTTCCAGGCAGTTCTCCTGACCGCGCTGGGCCGATCCTCGAATGTTCCGCACGATGCCTCGGTCGGAGCAGGTCTTTTGTCGAAATCGGTGGGCGGTTCGGCAGCGGCCTCTGCCTTCCAGGCGGTGCACGCAGACAGCAGTTTGGCCGGCATTTACATCGTCGCTCCGGTGGACCACATCGAAAAAGCCGTCAGAAATGCCGCACAGACTATCAAAAGCCTGAAATTGAGCAACTTGGAGGGTAGGAATTTTGAGAAAATTTTAAATATATTATTACTTGCTATGAAACTTTTAGCTGCGAAACGACGCACCGTTCTGGACCTGCTCCGCGCGTCGGTTCACTCGGCTCCGCAGTCCCTCGAGAGAACCGCCCAGATTTTCAACAGCATCGATGACAGAGCCATTCTCAAGGCTGTTGAGCAGGTGAATTTTTAAAACTTTTCTATGTTTTAATGAGTTGTTACCCGTTTTTCATTTTTCACACCTAGGGAGAATTTGAGCCAGACTAAAAAATACGGGTAGGTAGGTCGCAGAAGCAAAATCTACATTATGACTTCATCGTGAAAGGGGAGGATCTTTTTAATTCAAGACTAGAGATGCATAATTGTGAAGGAAAGTATTATAGGGGGTAGATCGCACGACCATTCTGACTTAAATTCCCCCTGGGTCTGAATTATTACTATAAAAAGCATTCTCCAGCTTTCCATTGAAGAAAATTCTTTTAGCTTTGCCCATTTTTTGCTCTTTATTTTCAGGTAACTGCCTCCGACGTGGAGTCGGCCGCTAAGAGAATCGCCGCGAAATTCTCGGTCGCTTCCTACGGCGCCATTAACAACGTGCCCTACGCGGATACGCTCTGAGTTTACACCCCAGAAATATCGATTTTTTACCTTTCGAAAAAAAAAACCGCAATTTTCGTAGTTGCCTAGGTAATGCTAATGTGTTTCGTCGATTTTAGCTTTGAAAGATATCCGATTTTTAAAGAAATAAAGATTTTTCTGTAGATTTGTGTCTTGGTAGGATTTTACACGTTGAATCGTGATGATATCTGATATATCTGAAGAAAACTTTACAAAAAAATATCCATTTTCAGAAAATTCCCGAAAAAATGTCTCCGTTCCAAGGAGGTGGTGGCGACATGGAGAGCGCGTCGTCGAAGGCAAAGACCTCGTCATCGAATCCCAATTCTTCGAGTGGCCAGAAGCGAGTCACTCAGGCGGACGTGGAGCGCTTCGCGAAGGCTCTCACTGAATTCCAGGTTCCCAAAGAGGTAAAATGATTCTTATTTTATTTTATTAATTCCAAAAATCATGTTTTTTCAAGATGTCATTTTTGATTGCCAATTACTATATGCGAGACCTATAGTTAGAGGGGAGGGAAGGAAAGTGGCGAAATAGTGTGGACAGATAGATCTCATCAAATAGTAGTTGCCCTTTCATTTCTAGATTTTTTGGTTTACATTTCTACAGCTCATGAAACTACTTGCTCACAAAAATATACAATTTTATTTTGAAGTAGGGAGTGAATTTTAAGGACTGTTTGTCTCAAGAAAATAATTGTTTTTTCATTTGAAAATCGAAAATTTAAACTATTTTCCAGTCGGACTTCGAAGCCATGGCGGATAGTCCCACCATCAGAAAGCACCCCAATCCGCAAATCGAGGAATACTTCGAATTCGTCGCTCAGGTAGCAGGAAAATAAAGACTCATTTTCCCATTTTGTCAAAATTATAAACAAAGAAATTAAGAATTTTAAATTTGATTTTTACAGGTCGGCATTCCCTGCGTCTCGTGGGACAAGATCAAGCCCGCCTTTCTCTGGAAAATCAAGGTTTCTTTTCTTTTTTTTTTTAAATAAAAAGCTGTTACCATTTTTATAGTTAAAAAAGTCAGCCAATAAAAAATCCATTTAATGAATAGAAAATAAATTTTTTTTTAAATTAGTTGGTGATGGATGAAGTGGTGCGCGTCGAGAAACTCAAATCGGGCACCCAGTCGACTTCGGCCGATGACAATTCGTCGTTCGACGAAACTTACAAGGCGATCCTCGACAAGGCCGCTGATTTCGACGGGGCGCCTTTCACCTGGCAGAGGTAGGTTTTTTTTTATTTTTGTTTTCATTCAAATTTAAATAGTATAGAATGAAAAATATAAAATATAATATATTCAGTATTTTATTATTTCTAAATTTCTTTTTAATTTTTAAAAATTTATATGTAAAATTAGAAGATTATATAAAGTACTCCAGAAAATTTGTTTATCTTTAAAACTTATCTTCTCTTTTAACTATGGAAAAGGTATAGAACATTTGAAAGAAACAACGTTGCGACGCCTGGTATGCGGAGAAATTGCGAATTGCAGAATCTGTGAGCTTCTGACCACACCCGCTCGCCACTACAAAAAGGCGGAGAAGTTCGTTCGCGCTCTCGACAAGGCCGTCAACGTCGTGACGACAGTCACTGAGCATGGCGAGAGGCTGACTGGCGCTGATTGGATTCCAACGGACGAGCTGAGCAAGGAGGTCCGCATCGAGCAGAGATTCTTTGGCAAAGTGGTAGGCAGATGGACCCCTTTAAAAGATTCGAATTTTTGCACACAAAAATACATTGAGGAATCAGGGCTGGAAATAGTATGAAAAGTGTAGGGAAGTTAGCATTTGTTGAAGTCTGAATTCTGACAAAAATTTGCAAAAAAAAATATCGAAATCTTGATACTTTTTTCTTTAACTTTCATCAGAAGAATACTATAAAGTAATATTTTATTTCTAATCTAAATAAACAAAAAGGTTCAACATTTCAGGATGAACTGGACGAAGAGTTAGAAGATCTGTGGGATCCGAATTACAAGAACACCTCTCCTCCCGTCGAGGTTCAGAATATGGTTAAATTTTGTCTTTTTTAATAAAAGCGAACCATAGTATTTTCCCCCACAAGCGTAATGATTTCTTCCAAAAATGTATTGTTCTGGTCAAATGAAGTGAAATCTCGTATATTAAAAGTGCCGTTGCGAGAAATGTGCGCGCAAAAGAAGAAGGTTAGAGTGCAGAGAAACGAGAATCAGCGGGGGACAATGAAAAGAGAGTGGGTACGCAATTTCCTCTGCCTCTCTCGCCCTTTTCCCTATTTTCTCGACGCACAAGACTTCACTTCGTTAGATCAGAACGATAATCTTTCCTCGCAACACGCTATTTTTCGCTTTGTTCTTTTCCGAATTTTGGGAAGAATTACGCAACCAAAAGAATGATTTTTTTTAGAAAGAAATGGATTGTTGTTGCAAGAAAATATTTGAAAAAGTTTGATGATTTTTTCTAAAAATCGACTTTTTTGCAGGAAGAAGAACCCGCCACTCAGCCGACTGAGCCACTCGACATGAGCACGAAGAAGGAGCCGAACCCGTCCGACATGGAAAAATACGAAGATCAGGCTAAGAGAGAACTTGCCGCGTTCATTCGGGAGAATATCTAGGGAAGACGATCGTCAAATACCCCTTGCGACCTACACCCGAGTATATTTTCTTAACAATTTTCTCTCTCCAATCTGTGATTAACCTAAATTTTTATCAGTGCGACCTGCTCTCTGTAGTTTATTTTTGTCTGATAAAGGTTCTCCCTGGGTCTGTTCAGGAGTAGTGCAGGGGAAGGTATTCGTAAGCTATCACGAGGAAACGAATACTCACCTATGATGCAGCGCTGTATCTACCCCTGCGGCAGGGCAGTGGCCCCTATCCCAAATGCCCTTTCTTTTTCCCTTTATATTTCTTCGTTTTTACTTTCTTTTTCTGCACTATTTCTCTCTTGTACTATTTTATGTGTCGTGTTTTCTCCAAATTTCCTTTTAATAGCAGTTACTGTATGACGGAGGATGAACGGTCATTCTACTAAATGACGAAGATCTCAACTTTGAGATGACGGAGAGTATTTCAAAAACTAATGAAGTGTCCCTAGTTTTGCCCTCCAGTCTTCCGTCATATAGATCTTGCCCCTTTTAACCAAACCTCACTATATATTTTTTTCTTTTGTTGTTATTAAAATATTTATTCTTTCGAATTTGCTCTATAATTAATCTGTTAAAAGTCGATTCTTAAAATTTTCTATCAAAGAAAACTTGTATGGTAATTTCGCTTTTCAAGAGATCTCTTTTCAAATATAAAATGGCGTTTTCCTCTGAAAAACTAAAATAAAGTTATGATATTTTCGAAGAAAATGATTTATTGCGTAACGCATTTTTAAATGACACAGCTGAAGTTATTTTTATTTCGGACTTAGCTGGGAGTGATTACGCAACAAAGACGTAGAGATAATAAAGGGGATATATATGAAGTTCTATCTCTGGTCTGACAGGAGCAGACTTTAAATAAAAAAGCCTCTAAAGTTTTCCATTATCTATCAACCTATGAGGAGAGATAGTCATTAGAAAACGGGCTTTATATAATTCAAATATGAGTTTAAGAGTTGCAAGTCTAAACAGGAACTACGTAATATCCTTGTTTCTTCTCTACAAAATTCTAGGCGTTTTAGCCTATATGATGCAAAATTACAAAGAGCGAACGAGCGAAAAAAAGTTTATCTTCGCGAGAAATGGTCTTTGAGTAATTAAAAACACGAAGTTCAGTTTTTTATTGAATTTAACCGCTCCCGTGTAATTGTCACTTTTAGAGAGCCCTCTAAAACTCGGATTTGCTCTCTTTATAAAGTATTCTTTAAAGATTTTATAACTTTTTCTTTATATTTATATCCGACGAAATTCTATACCACACCAGTTCATTTTAGGATCTTCGATTTTTTGAAGGAATTTCAGCAGAATTCGACATTTTTGCCCCGAGATATTAGCCTCGTGAGAACAAAGATTTGAAATGCCTGAAAGAATAATAAACGACGAAAAAATAGGAATAGGCGGCTAGACGAACCTAAATTTTAGTTTGTTTTTCTTGTCCTGGCCGTTATTTCGTAGTAACATGGCATAGTCTACCTACGCTCTTTCCTCTCCCTTAACTTAAAATTTTAATTAAACATTTGCAAAAATACGAAATACTAACAAACAGTGGTGAATTTCCCTTTATCAAAGGTTCTTATCGAGGTATTTCGAAATTCTTCGAAGTTATAATTCAATCACGAGAATTCACTTGGATATATTAAATTATCCCGTCTAAGTGCGTATGTGTGTGTGTGTGATTGCGTATATTTTAAATCTTTGAATCCACTATAGGTTCAGTTGCAGGTGTAAACTGAATTATATTCCTCTTCGAATAAAATTTTTCTAGATTTTAAAAATCGTGGTTAGAGTTTTTCGAAAAATTCAGAAATGACGTTAGACCTATGAGCACATTTCTCTAGCTAGACTGAAAAATTATATGAGAGGGAATCCTTATATTAAATTTTTTCTATGGAAATTTGATGAATAGGGCGATAGCCACCAAAATACTTGGGTTCTGTTGAAGAACAGACATCTAAAAATGACAATCTTAAGCCCTCAGAAGGCTAACCTTTACCTAAACCTACCCCTAGGGTCTCAAATTTCAACACTATGTTCCTCATCGAAAATGTGCAAAAAATGCAGAAGATGGAGTTATTTCGGTAGCACAATTCTGTCAAAATGTCAAGTTATCATTTTTGGAAAGGTCTGTCCACCAGAATTTGCCTATTTGTTGAACAGACAATTTGCTATAGAGAATTTTCGTTTAATTTGCAGGCATTCATCCATAATGAAAAATTGTATTAGAGAAAGGGGCCGGATAAAAATGCTATAATAGAGATATGATATATGAGAGGAAGGTCTTCAAGGTTTTTAAAACATATTTTTTTTATCAAGTTTTGCCTATGTCTGAATGACGTAGCTATTTACTGTAAAAACAAAATGCGTGTGCGTAAAATAAGGGGGTATTCCCTAGGAAAACTACGTGCCAATGGCGTTCATTCTGGAAAGAATGTCTCTAAATCTAAATTAGGAATAGGATACATGCGCTTGGTGCTAAAATTAACGCCCTAGACCACGATGGCTTTGGATCTAAAATTGTCGCCAGACATTCGAGGGAAGAAACGACATGAATTAGCTAAATTTGCGTCATGTTTTGAATCTTTCTCTTATTCACTCCTACATTAAATGCTGAGTTCATACATCTGAGACTTTATATGGTCATTAATAAGTAAACTACTGCATATAAGCTAATGAAGTTTGTATTTTAAAGCTCATCAAGTTATATTTTATAAATTACCCATTATCGTCAGGCTCTAATTTAGTGAATAGTTAAAACTCCGCTTTAAACTTCATCATGTGTTTTTTCTTAACTCTGCTCCATAAAAACGCGTGTTTCAAATGTTGGTTTTAAACAACATCTGTTTAAATTTAACCTTTCTTTTTTTGAAGCACAAAGTTTAGTGAAACACATGTTCAACGAGCTGGTTCTTCGCAGTATTATTTATCCTGCAAATATCTTGTGGATTTTTTCGCATTAAATTTATATTCTGTTGGATAGAAACTCGAACTTTACTGGCATTTAATATCGACACTCTGAGTCAGAGAAAAGCTCGCATCCGTCCATAATTACGCATAATTATTAAATGTGTGCAAAGCCCTTCTATTTGATCTTAGACTTCTCTTTCAATTCGACGATTATTTAGTGCAATTTGGAAAATTCGTTACATTTTTACATATATATGAAAAAAAATATAGGGCAAAACGCTCTTTTCCCACAGTATTTCGTATATGTAACTAGTCTTCCAGGTTGCCGCATTGTTTTCGAGATATTAAAATTCAGGTGGAATTGTGTTTTGGACCGTTCGTTTTTTCTTTCAGCCTTTTTGTGCCACTTTTCGACGAGCGGTAAATCTTAGAGATTCAATGTGATTTTGTGAGGTTTTGTCCGTTTATTTTCGGATTTTCGAAGACTATGCAAACTTCCTATATTTTTAGCGCTAGTCTTCTTTCGCTTCTCTAGCGTCACTATATACCTCTATTTTAATTTTACGCCGAGCAGCCTCTTTAGACTCCTAGACTTGGATTTTCAACTCTTCTCTATAGTATATGTTTACCCTGTATTTCGGAATTTTCAAACTCCCGAGGATCCAGTCTAAACTTAATTAAATTCCTTGTCTTTTCTCTGCGCATAGACGGCATATTTTGCAGTATATAGATGATGATGAAATATTTTTATAATTACTATTTTATAATAATAATCATAACCTTTGAAATATTTTAGAAACATTCTATTTTTCAAAGCAATTCGGAAATCACGAGGCATTGAGAAGTAGTGTAGGAAAAGAAGGCCTATCATCCCCCATACCCCACCCTAACCCTATACTATTTCGCGCTATATCTCGCGTGTTTTGCGGCTTCCAAATAGCCGATTTTTCAGTCCATATATACTTTACCAATATGAATCTATGATTTTTGAGTACAATGGAAAGTTGATGCGTGAGCGGGAATTTCGTTTCAGCGGAGAGGGTATTTATTTTGCATGCTATATTCATGAGCGCTGGCTGGGTTTTATAATTTATGAGAGCGCAAAACTTAGAATGACAATTAGTTTGGGTAAAGGCGTATCTCTTACCTCCCCCACTCAAAGACGACTACCCCATTAGTTATTATGTGAACTTGATCATTATTCAGGTTGTCATCGAATATATCTAATCATCATATAAGTAATCATTCTTCCAAGAAAACGCCCTATGATTTATTTATTATTTTGTTCAACTCACAAAAATCTACTGTGTGTAGTAATTAAATTCCAAATATTAAAGCACATCAGTCATGTGAGTATCTCTGAAAAATGTGTGTAAATACTTGTAGGATATTTGCAAGATTCCTCAGTGATTAAGCTGCAAATTATGTGGAGTTCTGGTAGGGGAACTTTGCGCGTCATTTGCAATGCAAGCCTAAGGATTAAGCTCAACCAGAAATATACGTAATTTGTCGTCCAGTCCAAAGTTTGCCCCCATTTTTTGCAACAGCAAAAGCGCTTCGACATTTCACCCCCCAAAATCACAACCTAATTTGTAATGACGTCGTGCTTTTCCCTCTATATCTCTTTCAGAGCCTTTTATGGAGTTGAAAGAGTAAAACGTCATGGATAGTGAGATTTAAAGCGACTTGAACTTCAAATTTTATCATATATGTCTAAGTTATCATTATAAACCCAATATTTAGCTTCTGCAGAAGTCCTAATGTCATATATCTAAAATTACAGCCTAATTTGTAATAGCGTCATGCTTTTCTTCTATATATTTTCTTACTTTGTGTCTTCGATTAGTCAGTCTAACTACATTTAGAATTCAAACGATGATTGGGCCTCAGGCCATAAATCCCATCCATCCCAGCCGAATTTTATGGGCTTTCTCTGTTTCAGGCAGAGGGTGTTTTTGTTTAAGTTTAATCAAAAATTCAATCGTTTTTAGGTCCATGTTTAGCGTCATTCAAAAGCGAAATTATACAACAACCTGCAATGTAATATGCATGATAATCAGAGATAAATACAAAGTCTAATACCGCATCATCTATTTCCGGCTACTATTTAATGCAAAAATCGGATAGACGTATTTTTATCTTGACTTTTCATGAATATTGTTTCGGATTCAAAAATACTCCTTATAAGCATCATAACTTCTAATTTTGGCCTGAATCTTCGTGTCAATTCTCAATCTAAAGCTAAATTGATCATTATTAAACTTATTTATGAACCTAATCTTATCATCTTCTGATCTAAAATTAACCTCAGTCGTCATAGGCTTATTCTTGATCGAGGTTTTCCAAATTTCATCGTCGAATAATTGAATTTCTCGTGCAATCTTAATCCCCTTATCATTTTAATTTATTTAATTTACGTATTGTTTAATAGCTTCCCGCCCTAGTATTTTAGAATCAAATTGGTTGCCTTTTAAACTCTCACTGCTTCGAACTTTAACCCTGAGCTCAGAATATTTCTGAATCCTAATGCAATGCCCCTTAACTTTGTCGTTAATTTTAGCCAATCATTAAATTGAATATATGTCAATAAGTTAGTTGAACATATTTGATTTTAAATAGCCGAATTGTAACAAATTTCTAAATTGCTCATAGTTAAATTGTGTGAATTTCAGGTTCTATTCTCAAATTATGGCCCCTTCACCTGTCACATCGTTGGTTCTGCTATTTCTAACCATATTCATCGCGTTAACCTCGGCCCGCATTATCCCTTCCAAATGGCAACATAATGGCAATAATAATAATAATGATATTATCGATTCAGAGTACGTATATTATTACTTTGTAACATATCCACCCACTTTATTTCAAGTTCACCCTTTTTACAATAAACATGAGATATGTTTAGAAAGATATATAAAGAAAACATTCAAGTTTCATTTGAACTTCACCTATTCTTCGAGAAAAAATGACTCACTTTGAAAGATATAATGCTCAAAAACAAGTTATTTTTAGCTTTTCCTGTGAATTTTATAGCATAAGTTAAAATTTTGTATGATTAATGAAATATGTTTAAGCTCCCGGAATTGCTTCTTCACTCCAGTGCAATGTATGCTTCAAGACTCGAAGTTTCGTACACAAGGCTTACAGCAAGATTTGTACACGTCCAGAAAAAGCAGAGTAAGTATACGGTGCAACAGATCTGGGCAGTACTTAGGCCAGACTTCTCGATCTTAAACATTTGATAAGCCAAAATCTCCCTTGAGACCTTTCGCGAATCCTCACATGTATCAGTTTCCACCGAAAAATCTATCTTTTACATAATATCACCCTAAACTTGGTTGGCTGTGTAAGTCTGCTTAGGGTCCGTACTAAGCTCCTACTTAGTTCATGACAAGTTCAGTTCAACTTAACTCGTTTTTGAGAGAGGAATAGCCTATAGTTCATGCCAAGTTCGCTTCTACTTTTAGGGGACTTTAGTACGAGCCTAGGTGTGTATTGTAGGGTGATGGATTTATTCGAATTTTAAAGTTTAAATTATCTGATTTTTCAGACTGATGTGATGCCCTACTTTCAGCATCTGCCATTATCATCGGTGCAAAGTTACGGCAGTTCGCTTGACACGAACCTGTTTTAAATTATATACTAAGATTAAGGCAGCTTGTAAATGTTAGCGTAATTTAATACTGACAAAATGCTTTGATTCCTAGAATAATTCATGTCACTTCATTTCTTTCGCGCTGCAAATAACTAAATTTAGTCAGTTTACCAGATTAACCCACACACACAAAATTATGACACTATTTTAAAGTACGGGTATGTGTTTCACGCAGATTTTCTTTCTTTTAATCATTTGATTTTCCATTTCATAGAATTTATATGCCATGCCAACAACAACAATAAAGACTGTTCCAACTTGTTATAATCCAACATAAATTTATTTATCGAATAACAATTACAGTATTTTTAATTTTAAACCTGAACATATCACACTGACCCGCAACTTATAAATGAGTAATTCAAACACAATATATGTGCGCGGTAAGTCAGAAATTACTATATAATGAATATAAACACTTCGATAAACTTCTAGTTTAAATAAATTTATATTGTGGTTCGTCCCAAATAGTCCCATCTAGCTTCGACATCTCTCTGAGAATTTTTATTATGTTTTAAATTTAAAAAAGCATTTATTGTTAATGACCGATAACTTGAGACAAAATAAACGATGCGCACAAATTCGACATATGTGTTTGTGTGCATTGCGTAATATCAAATAGTCGTCAAAGTATACCTTGAATCATTGAAATGTCGTCTATTCGTTTACAAACAGCGTGCTAATTCGCGAGCATCAAATTTCTTCGCTTCTATTTTGTCTCAAGTAATCGTTCACTTACAATATATAATTACCTTAAAATCATTCATCGAATGTGCTTCGTAGATATTCAGGACGGGCTTTACCGATTGCGACTTCGGAAAATGCGATAACATACACGATGCCGGTGTGAAAAAGCAGTTTCTCATTCTGAAAATAAGAATAAAATATCTTAATGGTAACCTAGAATAGTTGTAATATTTAACATCGTAAAACATACAGAATACTATTTTGAACAGTCATATCTAAACCACCCTAATCCCATCCCCTAAATTATTTCGCATGTAAGATGTTACGATATATTACGATATTTCGAAATTTCCGATTTGGATCAAAATTTCATTTACCTATGGTGCCTATCCTGATGGGAGAAAATGCGACAATTTATTAGCACAATTAGTATTAGAAAAATTAGAATTTTGCACAGAATATACGATATTTTAGCCATGTTAGCGCAGAGTATATATAATTTAATTCCGATATTTTCCAGGGCTCCAATTTGAGTTTCACATTCATCTCGTCGGCGCTTTTATATATCTCAAAGTGACATGTGCATCACTTGCTAGAAATAATCCAGGTTTTTGTTTGAAGATACAAAAGAGGGGATTTCGAAGATTTCAGAAACAAGGGAGCGAAATTAAGCCCAGATCTTCGTTCAGGCTCTTAATCTATGAAATCTATGATCTGCGGAATTTAGCTGATTTAAATAGAACAACACCATGAGTTAAAGATCGACTTCGTCACTTCCTTTTCGTATCTGCGCAAATTCAGGACTTAAATAATAATACTTAAGTACCTGAAAATAACCTATATTCATGTTTTAACTTCATCTCAAGCTTTTATCTACGCCATTTTTAAGCCGAATCAAAGACAGCGTATGAGTTCACTGTACGAAATATGTTAAAGATCGTTGATAGAAATGTCGTCATGACAAAATATAGAAAAAGATATTTTTTATTATTATTCATCAATGATCATGTTATTTTCATAATATTCATTTAAAAAAAAAAAAAACGTTTAAAATGTCAGTAGAACGTGAAAATGTGAAATTAACAAATGAACATTCATTAATTACTCAAACGCTGATTTATTTGCGCATTCCAATGATTTTATTCAATTGTAAGTGACTAATTTACAAAACCGATTTCTTTGTACAGAAAGATGCACGTTTGCTAATTTCTACAATATCCTTTGTACTACAGAGCTTGTCAGAAAATAGAGACTTTTCGCAATTTCCCACTTTTGTTGGAAAAGTTACATGAATCGACCTTTTAGAATTTTATGCTCCTTAAAATGAGCCCTACTCTCGTTCAAAGTTCCACGGGACCCTAAAGAGGTTCCCTTGCGAGGTCAAAATGTATCAAAATTCACGCATACTTATAGCGATTTCGACTGGGAATTTTGCAAAAAACTTAGGGCCGATTCGGGATCGCACCGAAGACCGAGCGGATAATGCGCGGCATTCTTATGCATGCTGCAGCCGCTCGCTCTACTACTGAGCTACCGACCCTATGTCTCCCTCCCCTTCACTCGAGGTGAAAAGGCTAGAGACCAGTCACTTCCTAGTGCTAGGGGAGACTGGCTGATGCAATACTGGGGGAATGTTTCGTCAGCTGCGCGAGACATAGCAGGTGAAAGGGACCGAGAAAAGACGCAGAGAGGTCAAATCTGTTTGTTTGGTCAGCAAACAACAAATAAGTTCAACTAGAGACTCTCTCTCTCTCATTTGGGACGATTTTTTTACGAAAGAAAGTAAAAACCCTATGAAAATTCGAGTAGGATTTGAATATCATTTCATCGCAAATAACCTGTATTCGTATTAAACGAATTATATCGGGAGTTGGTATATTCATTTTAACTCTACACATTGGAACGCATCGCTCAAATCACTCAATTGCCGATGCCGAAATACAAAATGATTCGTCGATCTTAATGAACCCTGAATGAAAAGATTGGAGACTTAATAGGAACATCGAGCACGCTGTGAATTCTGCTTTGGGATATGGCTCCAGAGGTAATAAACCACATCTCATTTTTAGAAATTTTGTCAAGTTCTATACATTTTAGTTATGCAAATAAAGAATACAAATCCAATCTCTTGATATTTAGCTGTGCCCACCCTGCCAGTCGCATGATGAAGATCGGTTTTTCGCTTGAAGATCAAGCCTTTTCTTGACTTTCTCAGTTGCCGCTTTCAAGTCCATCATGTTGATTCTGATCTTTCAAAGCTTAATCATGTGCTTCTATAATCTTAGAGTCAAGCATGCTTAAAAATAAATCCTCTACCATCATATAAATATGCGAGTTTGAATCATATCAGACGGTTTATTTTCTATATGCTTCAGCGTATAGGATGGATTAAAATGACATATTCCTCACCATAGGCCGAATTTGCACACTTCAGAGAATAGCGCTTTGTACGATATTTAGAGCCTAGGATCAAGGTAATATTATACACTCGTTTTTAGACGTCTGCTTTGTTTTTAAGCTAAAATATCATGAATTTTAAATATCCCTTTCTCACCGGCGCTTAGAATTAAGTATATTTCATTAAGAGCACACATTTTAAAGAAATTGTAATTTATGAATGAATAAGCAGTTTTATAACGAACTAATTTATGAAGAAAAAACAACAACTCTGGCATGTTTATTATAATTTTGAGTGTCTGTACGTTAGAATTCAAATTCATTGAATTTTCACTAAAGTGTGGCGAACCTCGGTGTAGCCACATAAAACCGGGCTATTGTAGGAAAAAATCAGAAATTAGCATAAATTATGCATCAGACGGGATTCAATCGATCAAGTTTTTTGTTTATCAGGGAGCGAATGAGAGAGCATTTCCAAATGAAAAATGATAATAAATACTAAACAGGTTGGAGATGAGTGCAATTAATAAAAGTGGTACGGTAGTCGACGAACTAGTATGCTTATTAATAAAAGTAGTACGGAAAACGCATCAAAATAGTGCAGTTTTTAAACAGTATAGTTCTATTCGATATTTAAGGTATTACTGTATCCAAACTTTAGTGTTTTTTCACCGTGTATGTGTGCCTGTCTGTTCAACATTATTTTCAACCACCTGCTAATCGTATCTTCACATGTCACATACACCATTGGATAGGTAATTAGCCTGCTAGTGTGCAACGTAACTTTTCCGACGACTTTTGGTTCTAACCATTAGGTACTTTTACCCACAAACTGACATTGTCAATGACCGTTTACTTGAGACAAAGTAAATGATGCTGACTTTTGTTGCACGCTCAATTAGCTCGTTGTTTGCGCATATGACTTTACGCTATTGCGTCATATTCAAGGAATGAGTTCGGCGACTATTTGTGCACCATTTATTCTGTCTCAAGTCGTCGGTAATTGACAACACTACCGTACTGCTTTTATGACATTTTGCGAGAGATGAGAGAGATTACGGTAATTGGAGATGAGAGGGGGATTACGGTAATTTCGGATCAGGTTTTATAGAGCGTTGAACGAATTGAATTTGTCCATGGGCAACATGCACTGCATCGGCGACAGGTAGCAGTTCCGCAATTGCTGACGTCGCTTTACGGGAGGACCTCCTTGCCTAAAATAATTAGAATATTTAACTCTTTAAATTATGTAAATCTGAGATGACGTTTAATATAGTTGAAAAATCTGAATTTTCAATTGATATCATATATTGATCAAGTGTTTAAAAATCGAATATATACAGGATATATCTTCGAACGTTTGAATGCTCAAATAATAGTTAATTAAATTTGGCAATTAAAATGGTTTGCCTGAGCTCAGCCGAACTCTGTTGAGCGGATGCATTGGGCACCGGAGCCATTTGTAGATCACCGTTGTCGTCTCTTAGAAGGCGGAACTAGAGTTCAATTTAAATGCTTCGTCTTTAATTTTAACATATTTTAACTTTAAATAAATATATTATTAGTATATAAGATATTGAATTTGATTATTCTTATAGTTTATATTAAACTTTAAATGAAAACGATTTTTGCCTGATTGAAATTGGCTGCCGAGATGCTACAGACGAGGAGAGCGAGCACAAGTGCCACTATCGCGCTTCCCAAAGTTGACATATTTCCTTAAAATCGTCAAATTATTAATATATGCAAAAATTTATTGTATCTGAAAATAAATATAAAATATTCGATTTATTCTCAGAAAATCTACATAATGGAAAGAGAAATTGTAGAATTATAGGCTTTCAAAAGACATTTACAGTGCCGCTCAAAAGTCCTGGAAGTTTTGCATAAATCGTGATAAAATAACTCTTTTTGGTATAAACAATTTAATAAGTAATAAAATGATAATATATGATCAATAGTATTACGAAAGACTCTCACCCATTCATTTTTTCAAGTTATTTGTCAAAAAGTTGAGTTATTATTCAATCACATTTGAATACCAAAATGGCGTTATTTAGCATGAAAAATAATACTTTTTTAAACAAATTTTCAGCAAGACAGGTCGAACTTAGTTCCTAAACACATTTCTAGGGCTTATATCTGTTTTGGGTATAAAAAGTGGAAAAATTATACCACAAAACCTTTGCACTTTGGCCTATCTATTATAGCTAGCTGCGGTAAGTGGTCATTATCTGGTCTGTATCTTACCCAGAAATGTTTGTTTTCTTCTCAAATTAAAGTATATTATTCCCCAACATATCATAATACATATTTTCACGTATTTGGTCATACCCTGAGACTATTGGATATGAACAGGATATGACAAAGTTGTCCCATTCTATGATTGCTCAACAATGGTATCTGATATAAACAAAAATGTACCAAAACCGATCCAAATGCCAGAAAAATGTTTTTATAATAGCTAATAGGCGTTTTAGAGCATTTTTCATAAGTTTCTGCCACTTGAAAATACTCACTGACAATCATCCATAAGACTACCGCAACAGCTCATATGCCAAGCATTGAAGAGCGGTCTTGCACCCTTTGCAAGCTATTATTTCGTGTTTAAAACATGAAAAATCAGTTAAATTAATGTAAAACGATGCGAAATAGTGATATTTAAAAAGTTTGGACCAGAAATAGTCAAAAAATTAGAGTCAAACTTGTCATTTTACAAGCATGATACATTTTCTGGTTCGCTTGACGTGTTCTAATTCATCGTTAAAATAATTTTTTTCTTGTTAGAGCTTATATAGAAATGTTTTTAGCTGATGTTAAGATTATTTTGAAACTAATTTAGTATATCATAAATGAAAATTCACCCCTTTTAGTACCACTTTAATTCCATTTCAATCAGTCTCTAGTAGGCAAAATTTGCAGCCTCTTTCTCAAACATGACAATGTCATAGTTGTCAAAAAAAACTTGCAATTACACTAAAAATATCAAAATAATACAAATATATAATTTTTACAAAACAGAAAACAAGTTAGAAAGCGAAAATCGCCATTTTGTGGAAACTTCCAAGACTTTTGAGCGGCATTGTATAATGGAAGGGTTGAAGAATTATATATCGAAAAATATACTAAATTGAGAATAAATCTGAAGGCGTATAAGACTCCGCAGCTGAAGAATATGTACGTTTGAAGTAGAAGAGCAGAAGTAGGTTGACCTGAAGCATACGCTAATTTGCTCTTCCTTTCCATCTTTTATTAGTCGAATAACTACCGTATCCTGAGTGACATAAAATCACGACTCTAGCGAGCAAAATAAAGCGCACCGATGCGCAAATTGTAATCATATCCCCACTAGTCTTATCACTTGAGCAATTTCTTATCAGTAGGCGTCCTTTACTGATAAAATGACATAATTTCGAGAAAAAGTCGGGCGGGTTCTTTAGAACCTTGACGTAGGAAACTGCATGATGAACGTCATGAGGTGAAGATACTGATCATCATTTTAATAATATTTTTAGAAACTCAAGTACTTTTATAGTTTTATCAGGAATTCTTATCAAATTGCATCATGTAAAGATCAACCTTCTCTCTGCGATAGCAAAAATTGGGTCACCTCTTTTTTCATTATCTCTTCCAAAAGAAGCATTTTCATTTCGACTTCGCTTTTCTTTTCATTTCTTTATCTCCCTTTGTCCCACTTTTATATCTTCAACTTTTCTTCTTTTTTAATATTTCATCACCCAATAAATTCTTGAAATAGAAATTAGCATACAAATTCCTTTCGAATAAGATTGAAGATATAACGTATAGGAACTAAATATGGTTTTTTAATTCTAAGAATTCATTTTGGATGGTGATTCAACATCTAATTTTTAAATATATATTTTTCAGGCATGGATACCCGCGCGGGTACCGTTATAGCGTCGGTTTTATCGACCGCATCAATTTTGTCGGTTATCATAGGCTTACCTCTTCTGCACATGCATATGCAGAAAGTGACCAGCCTCATTCTGGAAGAATCGGAATTATGTCAAGTAAAAATTATTTTATAAGTAAAATCATTTATTTAGTGGAAGTACCCTTTATAAGAAGTTTATCTACATTTATGAACCCATTATTTAATGACAAGTTTAATGACGCCCAAATATCATATATGTCAATTTTAACTTAATCTCAGGCCCAAACCAAGGACATCTGGAAACAAATGGCCTTTACCAGAGATGGTGCCATTCGTACCAAACGACAGTATGGTGGCTATGGTGCTTCCAAAATGGGCATGGGGTCCCCACCTGGGTCCTGCTGCGCATGCACCCAAGGAATGCCTGGGCCCAGAGGGTAGGACTACCAAGAATTACCATTCATTATTACCAAAAATGGTAAATGCTACCAATTTAGACCAGCCGGAGAGGATGGAGATGATGGTATTTTTAATTCGGAACATAGAGGCAGTTAATAGAGTAAAATTGTAGTAAGATGAAAGTCGATGAAAGCGATGATGCCTTTAAAAACTTAGGGAATTTAATTCTATATTATTAACGCACTACTTTTATGAATTGCCTCCTCTTAGATTCTAGATATTTTTCAAATTACTTATAAGGCCTCTTGTATTCCACACCCACTTTTTTCTTTTCCCATCTTTTTCCTCTACTCTCTCTTCAAAAGTGGGTGTCGAATATAAATGGGTGTGGAATACAAAAGGTCATTTATAATAGGTATGGCGGGAGTACCTGGGAAGGATGGCCTGAACGGTAGAGCTGGAGCGTACATTCCTGCGCCTAGAGCCGAACTGAATGCGTGCCAAAAATGCCCTCCCGGACCTCCAGATTTGTTTAAATTTCAAAATATTAAATAATAGTCTCAGATATCTTCACGACCGCCCGGCCTACCTGGAATGAAAGTTAAGTTTTTTTAAAATTATATTTTGACATAACTAAGGGGGAGTGTAGTATGTAGAAATATGAATTACGATTTGATTGTTTTTTTTTTTTTTAAATTTTCATTTTATTATATTATAAAATTCAAAAACATTTCATTTCATGACTCCGAGGCGATCTGGGAAAAAGAGGCAAAAATGGAAAAGATGGCGAACCAAATCGACCAGGACCTCCAGATAAGAAGAATTATGAAATTACTTGAATTTATCGATTTGTTTTAAGGCCACCAGGGATCAGGTTAGCAAATTATAAAAGTTGCAACAAAAAATACATACTTTAAAGGGGCGAGCCTGGAGCGCAGGGTCCGAAAGGTAAAAATTGAATTTCAATAATTTTTCGTCAATTAAAATGCTAGCCATTAGGCGAAATAGTATACGGAAAAGACATCTACCAGACCGTTATCTATACTTTTAACCCTGGATTATTTTGTCTCGTGGCTAATTTTCAAAATATCTTTTGCCTGAGATTACGACATTCTAATTTCATGACCCCCCGGCGACAGAGGAAAAGTCTTGAACGGAGCGCCGCCCGGCCCTCAAGGTCCCGCAGGAAGTGTACGGAGATTTACTTAATGAGGATCAGCGTTTTTATTAAACCAAATTGAATTTTAGGTCGGTGCGAGGGGTCCACCAGGAAGCAGGTTTAAAAATTATCCAGCTATCCCGATTTTTATGCTAATTTTAGGGGAAGAGACGGAAGGCCTGGTATTTTTTGCTTAGAATTTTTGTTTTTAATTTTTTGACTAATCATGTGAATTTTTATGACCCATGGGCCCACCAGGAGTTAGGTAAGTTAAAAAATCGAACTTTTCTGAAACGAGGATGATTTTTAGAGGAGCGACTGGCCCTAGAGGAGACGCAGGCAATCCTGGGTGAAATTAGCATACAATTTAGGGATTTTATTTCATTTTTTTTATAGATTGCCCGGCCCTCAAGGTCTGTTTAGAATTTAAAAATTTGTATTCCTTGTAAAATAAATAAATATTGAATTTTATGACCGAAAGGAGAGATCGGAAATCCTGGCACATGTGGTCATTGCGAGCAAAGGAATGCACCAGGAGCTTCACCGCCAGGTACAATAAGAAAACTTAGCTTCAGAGTTTATTTTATTATTAAACCGATATGTCGATATTAGTGGTCTGAATATCGTCTAATATTGAATTATTTCACCCTAAATATTGGCAATGACCGTTTACTTGAGACAAATTAAGTGATACGGACTTTTGTTGCGCGTAATTAGCTCGTTGGTTGCAGTAGACTTTACGTTATCGCGTCATATTCAATAAATGAATCCGACGACTATTTGTGCATAATTTACTTTGTCTCAAGTTATCGCTCATTCACAATGTACATTTAAGTGAAATTTTCAGATGGCTACGATCACAATACCCAAAATCCCGGCGGCGAATATGGTGGAGACCAATCTTCAAACAATGGATATGATGGATCTTCGCCTGTATGAAAAATATAGATTTAATTAATATATTCGGATATATGAAATTCCCTATCTTTGAGGCTTCATCGGGAGGAGGGTATGATGGTGCCTCTAAACCCACTCACAGAGGACACCGCCCTGGATCTGGGTCCAGACACAAATCGAAATCTCACAATCAAGAAGCCTACGGCTCGGACCAACAGTATTTGTGGATTCATTGAATTTATCAAATTCAAATTATTAATAAACCTTTATTTATTATTCAAATATTAAGCCTTACAATAGAACAATTATGACTACCAGTAAATTCACCAGGTTTTGTATAAGAAGAAGCATGTGTTTTGGATTTTCACTCGGATTTAAACGTTAAATAATGACTCAATATATTAAATACCGTATCTCGCTGAAACGTTGCATTATGTACCTGTGTTTAAAGGCAGTTTTTAGCAAGTAGAAAATGAACACTCATAAAATATGGAAAATTATTAAAGCTGAACATACACATAACAATATACAAGAAGAGAATGCATATATTGAAAATTTAAGGCACCTTTTAAAAAATACAGAATTCTGACAACAATATTGCATCGAAATGCATAGGACATATGAGCCTCTAGAATCATTTAACTAAAATCGAATATTTAAGCAAACAAATCGTTGATAATTAAAGATAGTTAGACGTGGGAAATCCAACTTCAACTTTAGATTTAAAAAAAAATAACTTCAATAGAAAATTGCAATTATGTAGAATTGAAATTGAACAGATCCCTCTTGATGACAACTTGGAAACTCAAGCCCTCAAACCATGCGAAATAGTGTGAGAAAAGCATCGTTTTCCCTACCATCCCTTACTCTATTTCGTATGGCTCGAGGGCTTGAGATTTTCAAATAGTCCTTTTTTGATCATTTAAAACCTATCAACAGAAATCGAATGTACCCCGATATTGACCGGGATAATCTCGTCTGTTTTCGGTCTTCTCAGCTTCAACTTTGGCGCGTGCACGTAGGTATACTGCAACTCAGCAGCGAAAGATAAGAGGTAAACTTGAAAACATAGTGCGATCGTCCATTCGGAAAATATCGAAATTAAATGCTCCGTGTAATTCTGAAAGAAAACAAAAACATTATTTAAAATGACCCATAATATGTCATTCATAAAATTAGTAAGCAGCGCGTATGAAAGCATTATCAATGACCGAGATAACTTGGGACGAAAGAAATGGTGCGCACAAATTCGAATATGGCAAAGTGTGTGCATTGTGTATGCACAAATAGTCGTCAATCTCACTCTTTGAATATGATGTAATGGCGTAAAGTCTGTGCTGCAAACAACACGCTAATTCATACGCGTCAAGAATATGTGCCATTTAGTTCGTCTCAAGTAATCGGTCGTTGACAATTTTTTTTTCGATTTTCGTTACTAATTTTATTAATTGTTGTTTTTTCCCTGCTAATTTAAGTTAATGTAATACCTCCTCCTTTCCAGTCCAATGATATAACATTCCGCCGTTATTCAATTTCGGTGCCCTTCCGAATTGGAAGAAAATTAGCCCAGTACAATAGGCGGCTGTGGCAGACAAAGTCAGCAGAAGTCGAAGATGATAAAGCAAAAGTGAGTGCAATCTCGGGGTCAAATTATACCTAAGAATTAATTGGTCAATTAACTAATTAATTGGCTAATTCAAATAATTGCGAATCTAATTACTCACGAAAACATCGTTTGCCCCCAAGCATAAATCAGTCCGAAGGTGAACGCCAAAAATGCCCCGGTATAGTGAATGTAAAGACTGGGAGATTTCATTTGCTAAAAAAGTTGTTTATCTCAATTAATCTAAACAATTTGCATTTTTGTTGAGTTTGTATGTTTATCCAAGCTTAGATCTGTGCGATGCGATTATCATCGGATCGGGATGTTGGTTTTTTAACATTAGATATGTAATTTGATGGAGGTGTTCAACGTAAAAAATCAATCGACCTTCCAATGATAGTAGGCTAATTTCGTGATATGAGCTGACTATTTTCTTATATAAATGCTAATTTAAAATACAAAACTAGTAAAAATGAATGACCTGAAAATTAGCGACAATGGAGATTCCCAGCGATGAAATCCAACCAATAATTAGGAAGATTTTACTGATTTTAATATAGGCTCCTTTCTTAAAAAAAATCACTCAAGATATACACGATTTATAAATTTAAATGATTTGAATTATACCTGCCCACAGGCGTGATGATAGAACTCAATAATTTGACGATGTCGTAGGTAAATTGATATCGCCACTGAATATTTTTTATATATTCAAATATTAAGCTATTTTAATATTCTTACTGCATAGCGCCGCTAGATTGAGAAACTGCGAAAAGACGCAGCTTTCAGGGTCAAATGACCCGGTGTCGCTTAAATCACATATATCTTTATTCAAGTTATAATAAATATTTTTACCTAATATAGGGAAAGAATGCATCTACGTGTTTATAATACACCGCGAATGAATATCTGAAAGGTGATGATCTTCATCTCTTAAATTTATTTTATTCGATTATTCTGATATAATAGTTTCAATCTGTAAACCCGTTGCACTCTTGCGCAAGGTTTGCAAGTTTTCGCAGGAGAAAAACGAATAAAATCAACGCGGAAAAAGTACTTACGAAACAACGAAAGCTGCTACCGAGAAGAAGAATGCGAGAAATGGTATGGCCCACACATTCTTCAGAGCCATTCAGCTTAAATGACGACAAATTGTGCAGGATCTGCAAAAAAACTAGTGTATTGCGGGAATGTGCAAATTAGAAAAAGTGATGACAAATTGTGCATTCCAGAGAATTTTCTGTGTAATACGGAAATATGCAAAAAATGACGGAACCAAGCTATACCCCTATAGCTTAAGACGAGAGAATTTTGCTTTGTTGAATAGAGAGAAATATGCCAGAGTGACTCATACTTAACCCACCGGCTATTTTCTCTACCTCTTTCACACTCTCTTAAATTCAGCAGTCTCTGATCTATTCGCTAAATTTCCATAAATTCCTGTACACTGCGAATAACAACAGGAATTATGTTTGTTCATCAAATTCGGTGAAGATAAAAAATGCAATTCGATTTTAATATGAACCTATATGTGAAGATCAGCTTTAGTTAAAGTTAAACTTAAAATATCTTAAATTCCAGAGTGCGTATTATCGTATGAAACCCAAAGAAAATGCGGGGGCAGAACTTTTGTCTTCCACCAGAAAATTGTCTCGGATACCAAATTTGGCATTCCCGAAAATTGGGGAAATATCTCGGAGCAAAGAAACCAGAGAGAGTGATTTAAAAGTCTAATGAAAATCTTAGGCGACCAAACCAAGCTTAAACCGGAAAGGAAAGGGAAGGAGATTAGGGGGCTGAACATTCGAAAATTCGACGAATATGAAACTCGACTGAAATCTCAACCTCAACAGCACTCAGCGCGTCAATTTGCAGCCTGAAGCTTGAACCTGGCAGAGAAGGCTAGAGATACAGAAGTATAATATCAAAATTTCGAGAGGGCAGAGAAAGATGGAGTGAAAAATGTCTGATTTGAAAGGTTCGTTCCACACACTTTCTCTCTCGGCAACAGTTGTCGCAGATTTTGACTTTCGTTGCAATGACCAGGTTTTTAGTCTTTTTCAATACTATTTCGTTTTTTTTTCTCTGCTTCTGTTTCTATATACATTTCAAAATGCTCTCTCTTCGTGCTTTCCGGATTTTTTGTCTCTCGTTCTAACAGCAGATGTGGCGAACATGCCAGAAGCAGCCCTAAGGCACATTTTAATTCTTTCGGTTCTCTTTCTCTAGATTATCTCCATTTCAAATGGTCTCTGAGATTAGAAAATCACAAAGCAAAACTCGACTTTTCACATCACACAATTGAGTTGCATGCGGTCTTTAAAACCAGTGCAAAGACGAGAAATTCGAAATTTCAGACGGAAATAAGTGGCGCCGAGTCGACTAAGAAAACACAGGAAGAACGAATGAAACATTCATGATTCGACAAAATGTGAACGTTTAGATTTAACCCGCAAACCAGGAAGTCAACATAGGGTCATATTTTAAATGTGAAGATTAACTTTGATGTTTTAATCAAAACACAAAATTTGTTGTCATCAATAAACGTAGTACGAAATAAGCTAGTGGAATTCATGTGCTTCGATACTTATGAAGAATTTTAGAGCGTTTTTCCGAACTACTTCTATTAATGACCCAAATCTAGAGTTTAAATATACTTAGAATGCTATTATTTATGCATTTAGTAAATATAAGGATCATCGAAAAATGTCGTGGTTACAGCTCTATGACCAACTAAAAAGAGAGTCGAGAATCATTTCGAGTGTGTATATCAATATCAGCATCATGACAGTGATTTGCTAGCCAAAACACCAAATATATGGAGTCTAGTTTCGAAAGAGAAATTATAGAGAAAATAATACTCATATGACGAAAACCCTTGACATATTTGGAATAGAAAAGAGAAGAAATGAGGATTCCATGAAAATGTCGCTCTCAATTCTCTAGAAAATGTGAAATTACTTCGAGTATAGAGTCGAAGAAAATTCTTGAGTTTTCTTTGAGTCCAATGTCAAATTTAACAAGCACAGAGAAGACATTCTAAAGAACGCCAAGAAACATCATGTTACTACTTCAAAATGTTGTTATATTTTAGATAAAACTATTGCATTTGAAAGAACGTTAGGAATATATCACGATGCTTCTTATCTGTCAAATTTGAATGAAAACCAAGATGAGAACAGTTTGGCTACACTTTTGAACAAGAAAAAACAAATAATGTTACAGTACTCTCTAACTTCTTCTTAGCGATAATCTCTTCTTTCGATGATGCAAAACTGTTTACCAGTCCCAGGCAATTCATATCATTTCTTACTTAACGAAGAGGAAAATAGATAAATCGATTCCCCTCCTTATATAGTTTCACCACGAATACAAATTAGTTGAAGGTAGGGGCATAAATTTAGGAAAAACCCCAAGTTAAGAAGAAGTTAAAGAATTTGAAACCTGGTTACAGTTCTAGAATACACGAATCAATTTCGAAGGTATGATCTGATAATAAACCAGACTAGATAGATATATGATGACATTCAAAGTCTCGCAATAAAATATGAAGGGCAATGGAGACCCACAAAGTGATCTTCGTTGAATCATAGAATAAAAATGAATATATAAATCAGAAACGTTAAGAGATACTAGAAGAAAGTTCGAATTTGATTAGGTAAACAGATAAGTTTAAAGCTATGCAATAGAAATATCCATAAAGTTGACCTTCATTGTAGCAAAATTTCATATTTTTGTAGGTTAGTTCGTTCGGAAAAGTCGATGAAGAATGATAACATGAAAAATAGGGAAACATAGAATTCGGGAAATTCGCTCCTCCCTATTTTGCCTACCAAAAATGGTCGATCAACAAATACGTGTACGTATTTTCGTTAAATCGCACAAAAACCGATTGACGATGCAAAAATCGATGGAAATTAGGAACGCGAGAGGGCAGCGACAAATTGATGCACACCGATGAATACTGAAAATTGTCAGGGATGGGTGCGGAGGAGAGAGGGTGACAATTGAAAATTTCCCGAAAATTAACAAAGGCGCAAAGAGTCGCAATTGAAAAGTGAGAAAGACAGGCGAATTCCGAGGAGAACTAAAATGGAAAATCGGCCGAATTGCTCAATGCCAGCGTCAGAATGACGGCAAATTATGTCTTTTATCTATCATTTCAAAAAAAAATCTATAGGGTTCTTCTTCGTCATAAATTATATGAAGTTCGGAGAGTTTATGACGTTCCAGTAAGATTATAATAAAATGTCAATTGTTACTCGTGAAGTTCAAGAAATCTTAGCAATTTCTAATGGTTTAATAAGACTATTATCATCTCGAAAATCTAAGAATCATGATCATTATTATTATTATTACTCAGTAATTCAATGAGTTTCTAGTTGTTTGGGAACCTGAAATATTTTATTAGTAAGAAATCAATTATCATTTCTTAAAATCTATTGAATCTTACTCGGAAATAGTAGAGATAGTTTTCGAATTGTAGAAATCTATATGATATTTTGGTAAAGAGAAAACGATAATATGGTTTAAAAAATCGGTCAAGATTAGAATATATATATAAATAATCAGAAAGAGAGAAAGCAGTTGGTTTCTGCTGAAAATGGTGTGTTATTTTTTCGGAAGAAACGACGAAGCTTCCAACTGTGATAAAATTGATAGGAAATGCGAAGTTATTGCATCGTTATACATTTTTCTTTTTCGTCTCTTCGCGAAAAACCCGTTCTTGTCGCGTCTCTCGTCTCTCCTTATCACTTTCCTTTCATCGTTGTCTTTTTCCTTATCATCTTATCAGTTCAATAACTGTCAATTATACTTGAGAAAGAACACGCGCGCCAAAATAGATAAAAAAAAAAAATGTTTGATGGATCACTATTATAATTCTGATTAAAGGTCAGAAACGTGCTATTTCTAAAAAAAAATACTATACTTTATTTTATCGAGCGTTTCTGAATTTTACTTTCGGGCTCAAAATAAAAAAATTAAGATTTATTTCAATACTTTAAGTCACATAAGTTTATTTCCGAATACTAATACGCCGAAAAATCTCATCGATGATCTGACTATATTTAAAATTCATTTCGAAAACCCGGAATAATCTTTTTTTGGAAAGATAGATGAACATGTACAGAAAATGCAATGTGCTTGCGGATTTCAAATTTGGCTTATAGTTTAACGGCCCGCATCGTCGAGTAATTCATCGTACTCAGCCCACTCGTTTTGCGCCAGAAAATGCTCCATAACCTGAAAAATAATGTCTTCCAGTAAAAGCTCTTCAAATTTCAAATTACACCTCTAAATTCAATGTTTTTACCACTAATCAAAATGATAGGGCATATGTATGCTAATTTTTCAAATAAAGGTTGTTTGATGTTCTGAGAATTTAAAAGAAAATTAAAGTACCGTATACCTCTTTCATGGCCAGATTCGGAATTAGTTGATCCTCGGAGAGCGGAGTTCTAGTGATCGGGTCGAAGTGTCCTTAAGCAAGCATATATTTTAGCCGAAAAACTTTGATAGAATTAGAAAAAAGATATTTTATATTCTGAATTTCAGATAAGGAAACTAGCTTTAAAAATAAATCAATTTTAAACAAAATGAAATTAAATTAAGAAAAACAACTTAAAAAATCAAAATGAACTCTTACCGACTTTCTGTAGATGCTCTTTGATATCGGCCTTGTCGTAGGTGATGCCTGACGGCGTGATCACCGGGTCTCTCAAAAGTTCGAACGAAATCTTTCCGCACAAATAGTCCGGCAGCTCGCGACGGCGGCGACGGTCGTCCACCTTTCATTTCGAATTTTATTCACTTATAAGCAATTATTTTTCATAAAATGTAAAACTTATGTATGATAGAATAGGCTATTTGGAAAACCAAAGCCCCCAAGCCATTGCGAAATAATGTATGGTTAGTGGAGGGTATTGGAAGGTCGAGTTCTTTTTCCCATACTATTTCACATAACTTATGGGGTTATAGTTTTCAAGTTCCAGATAGAATAAATGAACTTCAAATATGTTTTTTTTTTTAATTTAGAAAATTGTAAAAAACGCCGAACCTGCATGAAAAGTTCGTTGAGCATTTTCTTGTAGTTGACGGTCTCCTGAGTGATGGCCTCCTTTCGGATGTCGGATTCAAAATCCTCGCCTTCGCCCGGCATTTGAGACGTCGATGGGCCGTCTTCGGACGAGAATTTTTCTGGAAAATAGATATCTTCTAAAAAAAAAAAAATTAAATAAAAGTGATATGGCCTCTTGTAGATACCATCCTT
Source organism: Diploscapter coronatus (assembly GCA_964036155.1). Classification (NCBI taxonomy): domain Eukaryota; kingdom Metazoa; phylum Nematoda; class Chromadorea; order Rhabditida; family Rhabditidae; genus Diploscapter; species Diploscapter coronatus. The sequence continues at coordinate 81,245,182 of OZ038423.1, read as the reverse complement.
TTTTCTTTTCCGTACTATTTTTCAGAAAAGAGGATGGTAATTATAGTGAACAAAAATACCTAATTTCTTGAGAGTAAAATTTGAAATTTACCACTTTCACTGTCCGAACTCTTCGAATTCAGATTCAATTCCTTCAATTTTTGCTCCAAGTCGGCCTCGATCAAACTGAAAATATTTTTTTATTATTTTTTATAAGCGAAATAAACAAAACAAGGATACTACCGATTTAGATAGCTCTGCAGCTCGATCTCCTGAGCGATGCGTTTGTCTTCTTTCTAAATAAACGCAAAAGGTTAATTTTACTTCAAATAATAAAGATAGCACCTGTCGGAATTTTTCCCGTCTCGCCAGACGCATCTGATTGTGGATTTCGTCTCCGAAACTGACCTTCAATAATAAAGATTATTCAGTAGAATAAAAATAGATTTTGAAAAATTAATATATCAGAAGAACACCCTATGCTTAAATAAAACAATGTTTAAAATAGGAAAAACATATCCAGTTGAATACAAGTTTCAAATTAAAAAGAAAAAACTTAATCACAAGAAAATGTTGTGGTTAATTAAATTTTTAAAAATATATATAATTCATACTTTCTGCCCGATGGCCAATTCATTAGCTTTAGTGAGCAGTTTGATGGCCTCGTCATAGCCTCCCAATTGAACGGCCGCAGTGCCCCAGAAGTAGAACGCCTTCACGGAGTTCCTGTCGATTTCCGCAGCTTTACGACAATCGTCCGCCGCCTTTTGGAATTGCTGCGTCTAATATTATTTTTTTAAAAATAGCTTTGAAAATTCATTTTCTTATATTTAATCAAAATTAAATTATAAAAATTTTACTCTACCCTTCATAGTAATTTTTCGATAAAAACAGTTACAAGGTTATATTTTAAAATGATTTGTTGTATTTTATACAAATTTTCTAAAAATAAAATTTTAAATTTGCCTTGATGTAGCACAGAGCTCGGTTCGTGAAATAGGAAGCCACCTGGGGATTTTTGATGATCGCCTTGGAGTACGAATCGACAGCCTCGTGATACATGAAAAAATCGATATTTATTGTTTTAATTTATTTTTAGAAAAGTCACCGACCTTTGCTGCTGGAAGAACTTGTTCCCATTTGCCTTCAGGGCTTCGGCCGTTTCCGGAGCCATTTTTTACGCTTTCAAAGATCTGAAGTTGAATCGATTCTTTTCCACCTTCAAAACGGTTCGAAAACGAAGATAAAGGCAACCACGCGCGCACTGCCACGAAGACACCTCCTCACTTCAGAAAATGAACTCCAAATATCTACGCCAAAAAGCAAGAAACTATCGATTCAAAGACGAAAAATGCGATATGCTTTTGTTTAAAATTCAAAGAAAGCCAGATTCTGAGCTTCGAATTCTCAGATTCAAACTACCAGAAGATCCCCCCATGATAATTTTTGCGGAAAATTCTAGCTCCAGAACGATGAAATTGACGAAAAAAGAAATAAATCGACCTGCGTTTAGATGCGGTTTTCCGCCTAACACGAAAGACCCTTCTATCTCTCGAGAAAACACTATTTCTCACGTTCTAACGGCTCATAGAAAAAGACATCGGGTTTTCTAAGAAATAGTATGAGAAAGAAAAAAAGCCGGTGTCTTTTTCTACGAGCCCGTTCTAACACTATCTCGCCTGGAAAGTTCTTTCTTCCACTGTTAAATGCATCGTTAAATCGAGGACGAATTTTCGTTATGCGATTTTTTTACAATGAAACGCTTAGAGAACTGACGCAATGTTGTGCGAAAAATGATTTATTTAGTGACAAGGAGTTTTTTGTCTTGAATATATGCACGAGTTGAATAAATGTTCCATAGAAAAACAAAAACTAACACGTTGATATAGTGGAATTTGACTAGATGTGTTGAATAACTTTGTATACAATTTGTGAAGTTTGGAAATTTTCAGGATATTTTTCTTTCAGTTTAAATTTCGAATGTCATGGATAAAGAACAATATAGGAATTAAATACCATAGGAACAACAGCATTTGTACCCGTAGATTATACATAATAATTCAAATAGAAGGTTAAAGTAAACAAAAAATAAGCTTTTCAAGAATATCTTGAGATTCAATGTGAAGAAAATAAGATTCTTTTTCATACGTATTTTATGTGAATTTCTATACATTTGGCAAGAGGGAATGATGAGATTTGTGCTGAATTATAATATGTGACTTAGAAAGAACATTTTTTCAAAAGAACAATTTTCACCGATTTTCGTCAATTATTATGTGGAATGATGTTAAATTGAGTGAAGTTCCATCTTTCGCGCAACTGTTGCATTTTTTACGTCTTCTGCTCACTAGTAGAGGTGCCTGAAATTTATATTTTATAGATATACCAAACATGGTTATTCTTCTATTTTCAACATGTAGAAAAATATCTGGTATATAAAAATTCCAAATTTCAGGATACCAGATATTTTTCTCGCGCTATCCCTAAACATAGAGAGAGATTCGCGGGCTAGATTGCATGTTTCATGGCTTAATCTTGTTGTGTTTCATGACATTCGATGAAAAGAGCAACAAGGAAGAGCTTGAGGCCGAGGCAAATTAACTCAATTAAAATTCTCGAAATACCCGCAAAAATAAGCGCGCTTTCTTTCTAAAAAATATGTGCTTCTAAAGTCGACGGAACTCATGTAGATCCACAAGTAAATAATGCAATTGATGGTATGTCTAACAATAATTCTTAAATATGCAGTTTTATGACATTAAAAATGTTTTTCTTTTTTTTAAATTGACGAAGGTAGTAAGTCAAGTCAGGCTATATAAATTCGTAACCTTCATCCGATATATGTTCTTTACCAACTTATTTTCTCCTACCACTTCTTCTAAGTACGTTAATTTTTAAAATATATATAACAAATATATTAACTTACTGGGTTGATTATTGGGATTCTGACTCTTAGATTGATCATCACAATGCGCTGTCAAATCTGATAGCCTATCCGCTAATTTAGCTGCGCCTTCATCAGCGATTTCAGTCTGAAACTGGAAAATAAGGACTTGTTTTTTTAATTTAAAAATGATTTTTTTTTTAAATCCTTGCACTTTTTCAAACATTTTTCATGTTGAAGATTTAATTAATAACTTTAAATATATTGATTTTAAAGAGTTGTATATTTTCCCTCCAGTTTTTTTTTCCATCTTCCGCTCGTCTGGGCAGTTATTAAGCGAAGCGCGTTTGATGTAATTACCGAGTTTTAGTCAGAATCAGCCCCTTGCTTATTAACCCAAGTAATTATCGCTTTTCCCATATACGTGCGTGGGGACTCATTATATTTTTTTTTCGAGTCTCTTCCCGGTTCTCTTAATTTCACTGCTATTTCGTGTTTATTGCGTATAATCTCAGGTCTATTGATTTGCGGGTGCATCGAGGGTTGTTACGCGCTGACGACGAAATTCTTTCTCTCCTTTTTTTCTTTCTTTCCTTCCATCTTTTTTCCACTCTCTCATTTCCACGTACTCTCTGCAGTTTGCTTACTTCGTCGTTACGTCATTTCTCCCCTCAGGGCGATTTCTCTCTAGCTCTCTCAAATACTCGCGCTATTTCCCCTAGACACGACCCCCCGTCATTTGCTATAAGTTAGAGAGGGAGGTTTTCAGAAAAGCTCCATCAAGGCTATCAGTACGCAGATCTCTAGGATATATCAAATCTAGGTGAAAATCCCCCACGTGAATCTTGAAGATCTTGGCATATCATATACTCATACCATTTGAAGACTAAAAATTAACACATCTTCTTCATATAGACGTGGAGAGGATCAAGTAATATTTCCATACAGCAAAATTTGCGGAATATCAAATAGCTTAAATGTAGCAATAATACTTAAATCTACTACTCTACTCGCGCTGATGAGAGTGGTCAAGTAGGTATGACAGCCGGCAATCCGGCGATTAGGTAAGGCCACTTAAGCAAAGACGCAAGCGTGTGACGCAACCAACATCATATAATGTTTTTACTTATCCCCCCACTTATATATGGTTAAGTAAATGTCTATATGTAATATTTCATATATACATTGACGTAAAAATGCACGATTAGAAAACTCACCCATCTCACATATTGGGAAATTTGACTAGGTTTTTAAGTAAAAATCAATAAACTGGATATTCAAAATGTGCGCACAATTGTACAAAAACTTATATTTTCGTCTTTAAGAAAGTTCACCCATTTGAAAATTTAATCCAGTTTTTCAAGCCAAATTCGTGGGTAAATTTTCTAAACATGTGATAATGACAATATATGCTTAATATATAAGTCAAATAATATATAACTATAAAATATATATGCGTTAAATGTACCTCGATAACCGGAAGTGCGTTCCTGCGACCCGCCCTCGCGGATGACGCGAAATGCTGCATCGCGTCTGTTTCGCTCGTCTCTAGTTCCCCCATATTATCGCTGAAAATTTGATATATTCTAATTTCTATATATTAAAATTTGCAGATATTACAAAGATAACAATAGAAATGAGTACATTGATGCAGATCAGCCTTATATGGATGAAAATTAGTATAAGTAAAGTAAAATATCATATTTAAAGGATGAAATGATAGAAATTCCGGTGAAGATCAGCTTTATATGATGAAATTTTCCATTTATGACGTAAAAACTATGATTCAATGTAAAAAATCATAGTAAAATGAAAGAAATGCAATACCTCTAATTGATTGCATGGTGGACTAATGAAATAATGAAATGAGGCCATTGAATTCGGATAGAAAGAAAGAAGGAAAAATTAAGAGCGTCGCGATATGAAAAAACTGAGCGCTAGACACAAAAGATTAACATTTAACGCGCAGAAATTGAGAGAACGCGAGAGAAAAAGAGTAACGCACTGCGCTATGCGCGAAAAGGAAATACACCAGACTGCTTTCCGCGTCTTTCCTCTGACTCTCTAACCTTCCACACGACACAGAGAGAGACCACGCCCATCGGTTAGAGATAGAGAAATAGTAATGTAAACTAAGAGGGACAGTGAAGAAGAGTAAGGACCTAGCAAAATAAGGCCCCACGAAGCTAAAGCTCAGCTCAATAGCGAATAGCGTTGTGTAGCATTGTCCCCTGGGTAAATCCGGGAGATTTCCAGAAGAGAGATATTATATATCCTCGAGCCAACGTATTTTGCAATCCTATTTTCAAAGATCTTTTCCAAGGTTGCCAGAATTAATGGAATTAAACGTCTAAAGGAAAAGGAAAATCAATTATCAACGTAGGCAACTTGGAAACTCAAGCCCTCAAACCATGAGAAATAGGGTAAGAAAAGAATCGCCTTTCCCCACCATTCCTCGCCCTATTTCGCATGGCTTGAGGACTTGAGGTTTCCAAATGGCTATCAACGTATTGTTCTGGTCAAACGAAATGACAGGTCGTGTGTTGAAAATATAGGAAGAAAAGGCGAGAAAGGCAAAGGAAATTGCGTACCATACTCTTTCCATTGTCCCCCGCTGACTCTTCCTTTTCTGCACTCTAGCCTCTCTTTTGCGCATAACCATGACGTGGATTTTTCGAAATGGCACTCTTTAACACACGAACTATCGCTTCATTTAACCGATACAATAATAATGACTTCATATCTCGCATTTGAATGATAAATGATATAATGCTACGAATGATCAATAACTTGAGATGAAATTAATTATGTAAAAATTCGAATGTGCAAAGTGTGCATTGCGTATGCACAAATGATCGTCACACTCATTCATTAAACCGATTAATTTTTGTAAGGTTTGCTGCAAACAACGCGCTAATCCTCGCGCATCAAAATTGCGTTTCATTTTTCTTCGTCCCAAGCTATTGGTCATTAACAATAAGAAATATAAGATAAAAGGTTCGAAGATTAGCCCCATTTATCAGAAGAGCCCCATAAAATTGTGCAAGACTTCCCAGAGGGCTTAGTGAGCCAAAGTTAATGAAAAATTCAAATATCTCCCTGCGAAAAGACCAGGCCATCAAATTCCACGAAACTTTGATGTTGAAATTCCGAGAAAAAATCTGACGTTTTATAAAGTACCTTTACCTATTTTGCATAATATTATCGGAATGATGAAATTTTTCGATATTTGGGACGGCAAACCTACGCAATTTATATGAGTTAGTCAAAATTTTGTTGAGGAAAACTAGTTGAAATATATTTCGAAAGAGAAAGAGACCCCGCGCGTGACACATACATTTTTGGAATTCACAAGTGTTCGACGAAGAAAGTTGTACTTTGAATAAAAATAACTCGACTAACCTACCTTAGAACGGCCATTTTAATAGAGTTTCTAATAGAAAGATAGGAGAACAGCGTGATTTTTGTCGATTCTTTGAAAATTCGTCTCATTTTCTTCAATCGATGACCATTTTTCCCGCAGGTAGATGACAATTTTTGCGCGACTTACCTTTGTGTCGACAATTTTCGTAGTTTCGATTGCAAACAGCACAAAACTTAAATGGCTATTTTTAGATTTTTTTATGGGAAAATTCACAACAAGTACAACATGGAGGGAGGCAAATTAATAAAAGAAGTACGAAATTATATAGATGTTTAATTTTTATCATTGTAAAATGGTATAATTTTATCAGACCTAGGGAAGACGATCGTCAGGATCCCTTAGCGACCAGATTTGGAACTTTTAACCCGATCCGATCGGGTCAGATTCCTTTAGGATCGGATCCGGACCGGATTCTAGCTCGAATCAACAGTGAACGGGAATGGATTAAAATTGGAGAGATTCTAGAAAGACGACGTTCTTTTGGAGTTGCATCGCTAAATAGAAGAATTTTTATAATTGGAGGATATGTCACGTAAATTTTTATGTTAGAAAAATCAATAATTTTTTATGTACATTTAGTTTGAATTTATTCAATTCTCGTCTGTGCTTCGACCCCTCAGCTCCAGTTGACAGAATTTCTCGAATCGCTGATATGAATTATGCAAGACATCTTCATTCGCCTGTTGCTTCGAATGGAAAATTGTTTGCAATTGGAGGGTAGGAAGTAGCCAAATTTATGCTGATAAAATTGCATAGAAGAAACTAGATTTCAAAGTAGCGAGAAAAAGAATGGTTTATATTATGGGAGAAACTTCTGTGACGCTATTGAAGAATACGATCTACAAACGAATGAATGGCGTGAGATCGGAAAAATGAACATAAAATAAAGCTTGGTTATAATAATCTCAAATTGAATATAGAAATTTAATCCAATAAAATGTGAAATAATAATTTCATTTCAATACACATAATACAGACAACTCTCGAAGACATCCCGAAGTGATGAGGGAAAATTGTAAATGAAATAAATATTCTTTGAAATATTCTATTTCAAAAATTCTGTAACTAAACCCAATATTTATTTGGATTGTTGTCAACTAAGCCTTCGAGAGATTCTGATACAATATGGCATAAGCTATGTCTAAGAAGGAGTATTTTAATCCGTTTACTATCAAAGGGTAAAAAAATTATCGATTATGAAATTATTTGATCCTAACCTAAAGAAAACTAAACAATATAAATTCTAAAAGTCCTATATTTTTCGGAAAATTACCTACAATCTTGTAAATAGTTTTAAAATTTTACGATTTATCCCTGATTTTGACATTTTTCCTTTGTTTGTATAAACGCGTTTGATGTGTTTTCAAAGGTTGCTTTAGTGCCGGAAACTACAGCGCTCCCTTTATCAGTTCGTGGCATTGTAGCGGAAGGGCTGAAAATGCTCTTTAGATTTTTGGCTTTTGATTACTTCCTTTTGAGCCTTTGTAATGACTTTCCCTCTCGAATTCCCTTTACACCTTCATGCTTTACGAGCATTTTTCAAACGTTAACTTCCCTGATAGAGGGCGTGAATCAGAAAGAATACGGCATTTTTAACAGTATTCAAAGACTTTGTAGGCTAGAAATGAGGTAGCACGTGGCATACAAAGCTGCATTCAGATCAAAGTCTTCAATACCCGTCCAAAAGGGTTTTATATTAAAAAAGAAAAGCGGAGGTTGCTTTATTCATGAAAAGCGCTCTATTTGTATCCAAGAGTGATTCCCACGAAAGGAGATCAACCAATATTCTTAAAATCTCGATGTTCGTTGCTCGTACATCACCCAAGTAAAAATATTTTGATGACTGATTCCATGTTTGAGAGACTTTCACCTGCGAATACAACCGACGCGCCCCCCCTTGAACTTTCTTAATAAAACTTTCTGTGCTAGCGCACAAGTAATGTTTTGTCGCATGATATGACTCTTGCTGGGAAGATATTTATTCTTATTCTCTTCGCTTGTTCTGATATAAACTTTATTATTCACCGCTACCAAATAGGCTGATTATTCTAATCACCGGCGCTCGCAAGACACCTGTTTGGGAAAAGGTACTGTCCTCTTGCCACCACCCTACAGGACCCAGCAGGGCATTACAATTTCTCTAATGGATATCTACATCACCACTTATGAATTATCTTTGTGAGATCACTCTAGTAGATAACTGGTCGATCACTGAAAGAAGATTCTCCGATTGTTAAACGTGCATTCTACAAGAATAAATATTAATTAATCAAACTATCTAGGAGGCGCGTCGGTTTTATTCGCAGGTGAAAGTCCCTCAAATATGGAATCAGTCACTAAATATTTTTACCTGGATGATGTACGAGCAACGGACATCGAGATTTTAAGAATACTGGTTGATCTCCTTTCGTGGGAATCACTCTTGGATACAAATAGAGCGCTTTTCATGAATAAAACAACCTCCGCTTTTCTTTTTTAATATAAAACCCTTTTGAATGGGTTCTTTTAACTTGAATTCGAATTTTAACCAACTTTCAATTCGCTTTCCTTCTTCCAATTCCTGTCCTGTATTTAGCGGTCTTTCAGCGCATCGTGTAGTTTTATTTAGCCCATTCCAATTTCCGATAATTTTAAAGATTTTATCAATTTCCACGATTTTATGAATTCAAATTACTGTATTGTTTTTGATTTTGACGTCTTCTGAACTACAGTAATCCTAGGGACGTCGATATTCTGAAGCCTCATGCTCAACAGTTTGTTTATCGTCAACACGACGGGGTATATATATTTTATTTTCTAATCTAAGACAAATAATTCTTTTCAGGGATGTAATTCTCGAGAAGCATTGGAAATCGGTGATTCACCGCTCGATATGTGACTATTTTTTCGACCAGCAAAAGCGGGTTCGTAAAATTGCCATTTTTAAATTTTATTTCTTTCGAAGATTATTAGTTCAGGAAGCTGTTTTTTAATAAAAAATAAATCAAATTTTACATTTTTAAATTAATTTTTCAAAATTTAATTTCCTTTCAGGCCACTCATCCAGAAGATGTGATTCCAGTCATTTCCACTCCGCATCACTATCTGATCAACGTTTACCACAATCAACTTTACTTCATTGCGGTGACAACGGTCGAAAGTAATTTGTATTTTTATTTATTTATCTTTCTTAATATTTTGATCTTTTTTGTTTGTTTTAAAATTTTTATTCTGCCATTTTAACAATTTGTTTCATTGCAGCCGCCCCCTTGATGGCGATAGAATTCCTGCACCGAGTCGTTCAAACCCTGACTCAATATTTCGACGAGTGCTCTGATTCGTCGATCAAGGAAAATTTGGTCTTAGTTTTTGAGGTTTTTTCTTAATTTATTTTTTAAAAACTTTAGTTATTTTATGTTTTAATTCTTAAAAACTCAGCTTCTCGACGAAATGCTAGACAACGGCTATCCTCTCGTCACCGAGTTGAACATTCTGCAAGATTTGATCAAGCCGCCCAACTTCTTGAGGAATATTGCGAATCAGGTAGATTTAAAAATTTTTTTCAATAATTTTAAATTTTGCAAGCTATGAAAGGATACAATCTTAACCAGAAAAGTATTTTTACCAGAGAAAAATGAAATTCAGGTAACCGGCCGCACGAACATGTCCGACACGCTACCGACCGGCCAACTGTCGAACGTGCCTTGGAGAAGACAAGGCGTGAAATACACTAACAACGAGGCCTATTTTGACGTCATCGAAGAAATCGATGCGATCATCGACAAACAAGGCTCGACTGTATTCGCGGAGATTCAAGGATCGGTAAGGGTTACTATAGTTCGAAAATATAACAAGACGACTTTATGGGCTATACTTTAACATGTGACTCTTTTTTGTACTTCTGACAGTTGGACTATTTTGACATAGGATGAGGAAATTTGTGATTTTTAGACTAAATTTTAAAATGATGAAAGATGAAAAACAACTATTTTTTCCATTTTCAGATCGAGGTTTGCTGCAAACTCTCCGGAATGCCAGATTTGACGATGACTTTGATCAATCCGAGACTTTTGGACGACGTATCTTTCCACCCCTGCGTCAGGTTTAAGCGATGGGAGGTAAAATTTCAAAAATAATTTTTTTTTAATTATATTTTTTAGAACGAGCGGGTCCTTTCTTTCGTGCCCCCAGACGGAAATTTCCGACTTTTATCCTATCACATTGGAGCACAAAAGTAAGACGTCGATATTTCTACGATAATTTTTTTTTTTAATTTTAGCATGGTCGCCATCCCTATTTACGTGCGTCATAATATTTCTCTGAAAGGCGGTCAGACTAGCCGAATCGAGCTGACTGTAGGCCCGAAACAAAGCATGGGGAAAATCGTGAGCATTTAATTTTTACAGCATCTTTCATTAGTTTTTTTCGGTTTCGTAAGCATCTTGCAAAAATGAATGATTCTTGAATTTTCTCCAACACCATTTATTTACTCTATTACGGCTTTGTAAACACAAAAACCAATGATTATTGATTTTTCAAACTATTTTCGTTCTAACGAGTCTTGTGAAATCATGCAAATTTTTCTAGGATAGGATTACCGTAATTATCGTAGTCTCTAAATTTAAAAATTTCAGCTAGAAGACGTCGTTGTTGAAATGGCAATGCCTAAGACGATTATGAATTGCAACTTGATTCCCACCCACGGAAAATACTCCTTCGACCCCACGACGAGGGTTCTACAGTGGAATGTGGGAAAGATCGAACTCGGAAAACCACCGACTTTGAAGGGATCGGTAAGATTTTTATTTTTAATTTAATTTTTTTGGATTCTTGGATAATTTGTAGTTTGAAACAGATTTGGGCAAGACGAGACTTTTGTCAATTTTAGGTATCCGTCTCTGGAACAAGCACAGTGGAGCCCCCACCAATAACCTTGAAATTCAAAATAAACCAGCTGGCGGTTAGCGGCTTGAAGGTAGTTTTTTTATTTTATTTTTTCTATTATTAAATTTTTGTACTTTTAGGTGAACCGTCTCGATATGTTTGGTGAGAAATACAAGCCCTTTAAAGGCGTGAAATATATCACCAAAGCTGGCAAGTTCCAAGTCAGGACTTAGAGTTTTTGTTCAATTTATCGATTTTTTCAATTTATTTATTTTTAATTTATTGAAATTGAAAACTTGTGATGGTGCTAATAAATATTCCTGAAAATTTGTGTTTCTTAAAACATGATTTATATGAGTTTGAAAACTCGTAATATTATCTTGTCGTATTGTGGTTGTAATTTTTTCTTCTAAATTAACAAAAAGACGTATTTTCTCAGGATGCTCTCAAATCTGAGATCCATTTCCGTGCGGATGCTTCACGCCTCTGCATCTTGTTCGGACAAAGTCAGGAAAAAGGATTTGCCGGTTTTACCTCCGGAAGAGGTAGGACATTTTATATTCTCTTTTTAAAAAATGGCTTTCATATATCCACCTCAATCTTCAGGTCGGATGGGCGTTCAACCACATCGAAAAGAAGAAAGGCCTCTACAAGCCAAAACACTCCATCGAAGAGCAATTGGCCTATATGAAGAGTAAAGGTAGATTTAAAAATGTAATTCTTAAAAAAAATTTTATTTCAAGAATTCTTGTAGAATACTCGTTGATTTTGTCAAATCTGTATAATTTTTGTTCGACTTAATTGTAAAATCTCGTAAAAATATCTTCAGTTTGTTATCTGAATCTTGACATTTAAAAAATAGAAGGAACAGGGCTGTAAATGTGCTAGACGCGCATAACAAGATAGTACGTCTTTTCGAGAGAGAAAAGAAGGCATGCTCTCTCGAAAAGATACTCTCGTTATGTGCGTGTGTACCACATTTACAGCCCTGTGAAAGAAGTCAAATTTCTCAGCCTACGAAGACGCCTACAAGGATCTGCCGGTGCACCGCTGGTACAAAAGGAATCTGAAAGGGCAGGCGATTTTGGCCCCTCCCCCGCGCCTGTTCTGCATCGACAAACATGGACGGTTCAACAGGGCTAATCCTTGTCCGGTAGGATTTTTATTAATTTAAAAAATTTTATTTTTTATTCACCATATTTTTGGGGAAGACTTATCCCTCAATCAACTGTTTGCTATGGATTTTTAACAAATACAATGTAGGCGAGTATTTTTGAAAGAATAATAATTGGTTTTAATCAGATCCCATAGAATTTTTGAAAAAAAAACATTGAATTGTTAAAAATCGAAAAATTTGAAAATAAAAGGATAAATTACATAGATCTGTCGTGACGAGTACCTGTTCTTCGACTACCGTAATCCGGCGCTAATCGAGCAGTTTTTGGCAGATGGAACGCATGAACCCATCGATATTCACAAGTCCGGATTGTGCAGAGAACAGTACGCTATGCTCAAAGCGGCTCTACTCAAAGCCAGAGAACATGGTATACATATTTGTGATTGTATCGGTCAAAACGAAGTGAAAGTTCGTGCGTTTGAAAACATAGCGAGGAGATACAGAGGAAACTGCGTATCGTTATCGTTATTGTTGATTGGAGAGAAAGTCGATATTCATTCCGCAATTAGAAATCGAATTTGGGAGCGAAATAGTGTCGCGTAGAAGAGAAACGAGAGACGAAGAACGTGTAGCTTTTGAATATCGACGTTCTCTTCAATCGATAATACTACTCCACTCTTCCATCGTCATTCGCTGACTCTTCTTTTTCTGCGCTCTAGCCTTCCTCTTTGCGCGCATAGTCATGACGAGCAATATACGCACATTTTTCGCAACAACGCTTTTTAACATACGAACTATTACTTCATTTGACCAATACAGTACTTTTTTCTACCTTATTTGACCTTAGAAAATGCGAAATTCTTGAAAAATATATTTTTTTCTTACTAGTAGAAGATTATCTAATTTTTTGTTGAACTTTCTACTTTCAGGAACCATCGTTTTCGCAGTCGATTTTCGCAACTACGACTATCGACAATGGTACACGAATTGGACCGATGAGCCGGGACCGAATGTAAAATTTTGACAGATTTTATAGAAAAATCTGAAATTCTAAAGCTTCTAATCTTCCTTTTCAAAAGAAAAAAAAAGAATAATTCGATAACAATATTCACTATTATTTTTCAACCGATATACTTTTCGAGTCTTTTTTCCTAGATAAAATAATAAGTATAAACAAAATTTCAGGTCGAACGAGGCGGCGTCCTATTCGAAGAGCTGCATCCCGATCCGCTGATCGAGTTCCCCGAGCATAAACGCGATCAGGGCAACGATTGGGACGAGTGGTGGCTGAGATACGACAAATTCGTCAAGAAGGGCAAATAGAGCAAGGGGGATTTCATATATTCGGATATATTGTTTTCTTTTAATTCTTAGATTTCGTACTTCTGGATTTTATTCAATCTTAATTCGATGGATTTCATATAAAAATGAAAACTTTGAGTCCGGATTTAACGTACCCCCTGCAATAGTAGCTCTTTCCCTTTCATTAGTTGAAAATTTAGAATCTAGAACTATCAATCGTCTTTTGTTCTCCTTTGCTGTTGATTTTGATGATTGTTTCTCGAAACGATGAAATGAAGTTTCATGCAAAAATTTGAATGTCGTGAAATTTGAAGAGCTGGGAGGAAATTTGGAGAGTTATTACCGCGTTTGAACACCTCCGGAACGTACCGACAGGCAATTTGGCGACCGTGAGGATTTTAAAACGGACAATGGATTCTGAAGGTATGACGACGAAAGTGATATCATCATCAAAAATGACGTCGCCCCAGAAATTCCAGACTCTTTATCAAACCTGGAATTGGCGTCGCCGGTAGCTGGAGGCGGTTCGACGCAGCGTCGCCAACTCGGAACGTCCGAATCAGGTCAGCAGCAGCGGCCTGCTCAACAAGCCGGTCTGCAAGTCCACGTCGACCTTCGCCAACCCCTGTCGCTGCGCGGCGATGATGTTGAACAGGTTAGGGAACGTTAAAGGGTGTTGGATGACGCCATAGCATAAAAAAACGTTAAGTGACGTTATTTTTGTATTTTTCAGATCGTCAGAACACGCAACACAGACGCTCTGCTCAGACCGGTCTACCTGAACGCTGTCGAAGTCGGATACGCGTGAGTGCGCTTGGCGTTTAAAGGCGTAGGGAAAAATGACCGTAACCCTCTTGCAGCTACAATCAGTCGAACGACTTGGACAAAAGGCTGCCGGTAAGGGGTGTCACTATCGCCCTCTGGTACTTCATCGCTAGAGGACACCAGGTTGAGAATAACGCCTTTTGAAAATGTGACGCTATCTAAACTGGATAAATTTTGAAATAGAGTTTGAGTATAGCATTTTTTTTTTTAAATATAGCGCTATTTAAGAATATGACGTCCTTTTCCAGGCAATAGCCCTCCTCCCGTACTGCTTCAAATCGTACCCGGACAAGTCGACCGCATGGGGCGAGCTTATGTCGCTCTACAAGATGAACCTGATTGAGTTTACGCCGGGTAAAAATGTATCTTCTTAAAAATTCTAAAAAAAATTTTCTGAGCTTACAATTTTAGAAATTTTTTTTGTAGAATTTAGCATCAAATCGAAAAATACCAAAGCTATTATCATTTCATCTAAAAATCTCAAGACATAGAAGAAACGAAGTCGATGGTTGTTTTCTCCTAAAAACAGACTTCCCAAAATTCGATCCGCAGCAAAAATAGTATGCCACATAGAGAGAAAAGAGCATATCTTCTTTTTCTCCCCTGAGAAGACGCACTATTTTTCTGCCGAGTTAAGTTTTGAGAAGTCTGTCTAAAAAGCGACGATTATGCTAATTTTTGCAAGAGTTAATTGTTATTTGCTTTTGCTTTAGGCTACGGTAGCGACAAGTACACGGAGGTGAATCGAATTCTGGCGATTCGCGCGGACGAGACGGGCGGGTGCATCGTCGCGCGCTCTCAGATGCAGAACATCGTCGAGGAGTGCCCCGATCTGGACAGGATCATCGAACGAAGGCAAGCGATTACTGTAGAATTTATTCTTATTTCGGATTATCATTACTGTAGTTTCCAAGATGACGTCGTTATTTCAGACTGCTGATGCCATCATTCAATGGCGAAGACATCATTTTCCCCATAGATGGACCTTTGGGCAGAAGTGGACCGAGCTTGCAGGTAAAAAATTCGATAATGGGCGGAGCTGATTTTCGCAATTCTGCAGCAAACCTTGGAGTGTCAGGACTCGTGCGATGAGTTCCCGCGATGCGCGTTGTATCAGATGAGTCTGGACGATCAAAGGATCTGGCTCGAGAAGCTGTGCGGGCTGGTTATCAATAATCGTAGGGAATTTTCAAAAATAAATACTTGTCCAACAAATTGACTACATTTGCAAGAAATGAGTACTTTTCTAAAAAATATGAGTACCTTTCAAAAAAGTGGCATTCCTTCTCCTTCTAAAATTGAGAGCTTTCATGATGAAATACTTTTTCTTTTTGAATATTCTTCGAAATCTAAAAAAATATTTATAGAAATAGTAGAAAGACATCATCTTTTCCCAGATACGCTCTCAGCGTCGTGGTCGCTGATGTGCAACTCCATTTGTACGTCCTCCCTGACGTCTTCCGCCCTCTCACAGTTCATCTCCCCGAGGACGAAAGCGATTATTTCGACAGCGCTAAACGGAGGCGTCCCGCTCAAACAGCATCCGCCAGGTAAAAAGGCGTTATATTAAAAAAAAAAAGTAATAATAATAACGCCATTTTTTCAGAAACCAACCCCATCGACAACATTGGCTACAGCTACACGCGCGGGGCGCTCAGAAGGGCGGCTAGCGAGTACGAAATAAACTATTACGCCTTTTTTAAATAACGCTTTTTTCAGACAAATGTACTATTCGAACAACGCCAACCCGGCGCCCTCGCCGTCCTACCCCTCTTCGGATTTGAACGCCACGACGTCCCTGAACAGACGCTATACGCCACCGATTGGGAATCAGAGGCAGAGGCAGAACGGGGATGACGTCTTCATTCCCGAGTACATGCAGTGCAGTGATGAGGTGGGGCGTTAAATTTTTTCTAAGGGCGTCATTTTGTTTTTAAAAGGCGTTGTTATTCAGAAGCTTATAAGTTTTGGCGAAGATCAACTTTCTTATGGAATTTTTTTTGTAGATTTTCAAAATTCCTGGATCTTATATCAAAAAAAAATGTTAGGAGTTGTCCCAACCACCATCCACCTCTATTCGTCCTGCCCTTCGTCAAGTTGAGCAGCAGCATCATCAGGCTGGCGACAGAAGTCCTTTGGCTGGAGTCCCCTCGGCACTCGCCAAATCGGTTCAACCGCCACTGCCTAACTATCTGGGAAGCAACGTCAATTCTATCTATAGGCAAGACAAAAATCATGAAATCACACCTTTCTTCTTTTCCTATAATTTCGAAAAGAGCTGGTTCTAAAGTATTATGGCTTGTGAGGAGGAGGTAGATATTTCACATGCTTGGCAACTCTCCTTTCGTATGCTCAACCCCCACCAAAATAGCATGCGTCCTGAAGAGACGGGAGAGATAACAAAGAAAATGAAGAAAGAGGGGTGTGGCTCGAGCAAAAGCGAGTTGCAAAGAGAATACACAGCATCTACCTCCTCACATGGTCATAATAATTTCCAGAGCTTCCGATAATTAAACACTTGCGGAGACTTTAATGCTGCAGACTATTTTGAAGTGAATTTTCCAGAATATGGTTTTTGAATCTTCAGACTGGTGAGAACGCCCACCAGCAATCTCCAAATTGGACGGCCTACCACCATCAAAAGTGGGGAGGTATGCAATTTTCTGTATCAGAAATTTTATCAAGACCAGCTTATTTTAGATAATTTTTCCTTTAATCGAAGAAAGATAACTGGAACTCAATGAAGAGCAACCTTTTTTCATTTTTAGACTTCCCAATCTCCCTCGTCCCTGCAGAAAATGAGACAGATGTCTCAGAGGGAGCAGGTACCCGAATTTTAATTTTTGGAGCAGATTCGAGAAATTAATTGTTTCCAGCCCCATACTCACTTGACGATCAACTACCGCACTCCTTCTACATTCAACTATGCGCAGGGCGGGACGAAGTACCATTTTTTTTAGAAATGATTAAAATCTAAGACCAGACAAAGCAAATTTAGTACTATATTCAGCAAATTATTTTGAACTAGGGCTAAAATGAATCTGAGTTTGGGAAACTTTCGATTTGATTTCAGGCAGAAGTTGTCAAGTTCTTTCTCGGCCACGACTTTTTCCACCATCTCGGAAAGCTATCCGAAACATCAGGACCAGGGACAGGGATACATGGTGAGATTTTTTGTTTGTATTTTCTTCAAAAACTTCAGTGTCTAAAAACAAATTTGTGTGAAGATCAGCTTTTAAAAGCTGGACCTCGTGAAGGTAAATTGGAAAGAGAGCAGAACTGCTAGAAAAGAGATCAATTTGCAGCCCTCAAACTCGTTGTTCTCCTACAATCCCGGCTCGTCGATAGTTCAAAATCAGCAGCAACAGCAACAAAGGCGCCGCGCCGTTGCACGGCAAGCCACGCCCACCCATCAGCCGACCAGGAGAAGTCCATCTACCGTATATGGGGCTGTGTCTTTTGAGCAGGTAGATTCCTAATCGATAAAAAAGGGGCGCGGGGTCTATTGTGAGAGAATAACTTCAAATATACGTTTAAAGGATTTTTGAAATGACACTGAAAGAGAAGCGATGCTTTTTCCTCGAATTTTCCTATGGAAGAGTGTCTGGATTTTTCACGAATGATTATTTTTGAATGTGCGATTTTTTAGGATGCAAGCACCTACGGAGACCGATCGGGCTACAACAATCCTGGAGTACACATAGGGGATAGCTCTGATAGACAGGCACTTCTAAAAAATACAAATTCAACGCCTTTTTAAAAAAAAAAACCAATTTCTACGCTCTTATTCAAAGTAATAACGCCCTATAAAAATATAATCCAACGCCTTTCGAATGACACGCCTCATTTTCAGATACAATTCGACCGCGACGAGTGTGCGAACGTGGTGGCGAATCTGCGCAACAGCGTCGATGACGCCACCCATGCTAACGTCAATTTGAACGCCCCTGGAAATGAGTGCTCCACTCACGCTCAAGAACATGAAGGAAGAATGCCCAGACACCCTCATCAGCAGCAGCAGGGAAACAACCGAATCGCAGAGGGAACGAGCCCACTTGCTAGGTTCTTTCCTCAGGTAGGGGAATCTCATATATATATATATATATATATATATCATACTTTAGTAATGAAAGCTGATCTTCATCGATTTTCAGTCGCACAGCTTCCCCCAGAAAAGGAAATCCCCGTCCAAGTACGATCAGTCCTCGGCCCATCGCCAGCACAACAATAACAACAATCAGAAGCACCGACGAGACTCGGGACACCACTACGTTTCGAGCAAGGATAGAGACGGTCTCTTGGTTCAGCTCATGCAGATTTTCGGGTTTGCTAAGGTAAATCGAGAAGAATCTCGAGCTTTTACCAGACTTTTCAAAACGCACGACTGCAGCAAAAATAGTATGATTTATCGAGAGAGTAAAATAGTACATCTTTTCTTCCCTCTCTCGAAGAGATGTACTATTTTTGCTGCAGTCGTGCGTTTTGAAAAGTCCGGCTTTATTGACAAGGACAAATTCAGGCATCCCGTGTGATGGAGAAATACCCCCGCACGCGAAATCTGACGGCCCTCATCGAGCACTGCCTTCGAGAGACTGACGTGTCTGGGGATGATGACGATTTCATCAGGGAACTCAATCCAACATTTTCTGAGAATTCCGGCGTGCACCATGAAAATTCGAACGGAGTTAATGTTACGGATCGTTCGTCGGTAATTTTTAGCTTAAAATTTTTGCAAAGTATTCGAATTTTTTTTTTTTAAATGTCTAATTTTTCTAGACTTCTTCTGCAAAATTTTCAAAGTTTTCCACTTTTTGGCAACAATTCAGACCTCTCGCGCGATCTCGACCGGAACTGATGAGAAGGGGCTGGAAGACGAGAAAAGTGAGCTTATCAGAGACCTGATCGACCTCGACGCCGACGTCGTCCAATCCACTACCGCTGGGTCATCCGACAATGATGACGACCCGCCCACTTATCTTACCCTCCTCGACTAAAATTATCCGGTGGTCATTTTTGAGGGTTACGGTATTTTCTTATGTTAATTTAAAAAAAAAAACCACGTTTTTCTATAGAAATAAATCGTAAATTTTTCATCATTTTAGTCAAAGCCGTAATCCGAAAAGTGATTCTATTCCATTTTTACTCGCGAAAAATGCCTGCCTGATGATTGTCCAACCTGTCTAGTTCAGTGGCTAAGACGCTCGGTCATGAATTTTTGCAAAAAAAAATGCCCCCACTTTTTCAAACAGGCTCAATTTTGATGAAACCCCCTATTTGCCCGTTCTCGTTTAGTTACAAAAGCCGAGTTTTCAATAGGAATAATTTCCCTGTGCGTGTGTGGGGAAAGAGTTTTAATAAAACGTTTGTTTGAAAAAATATTATCTTGTTTTGATGAAAATTCGATTTTTACGTCGTGAAATATTTGAAGCTTCAGGAAATTTGTACAATTTTGGAAATTCAGATATGGTAGAAGTAGACCAAATTATAGTCGGATACTGCAGGGATTTAGGAGATAATAAATGTGCCGCTACGGGATCGGTAATTTAAAAAAGGCGATTTTCTGAAAACTCAACACAATTTAGGTAACCTTGATTAAAGACCAAGGAAAGAATATTCTAGTTGATTGTGGCGACCCTTGGAATGGGGATCAAATAAAAGAAGGCCTTGAAAAGAACAACTTGAATCCCGATCAGGTAATACAGTATTTTATGCAGGAAAAAGCTGATCTTCATCATAGGAATGAAAAATTTTGTTTAAAACGTCAAGAAATTCGTATATTTCAGATCGACTACTTGATCATAACTCACGGTCATTCGGACCACTGCGGAAATATGTCGATGTTTAAGAATTCGACGATTTTAATGGCGGAAGGTGTAGCGAAATGTGCAAATAACGAGTATACTTGCTATGATGTGGTAAATAAATATTTCTTATACAATAATAATTTGAAATATTCGACAAAAAATAAAAAAAAATCATTAATATATTATATCAAAAAATGTTTTTAAAAATATTTTTAGGAAAATTCATATCAAATTTCGGAAAACGTTGATGTTCTATATATGGATGGGCACACTGACGTAGATTTAGCCACCATAGTGAAAAATACCGATAAAGGAACTATTGTGGTTGCGGGTTTAAAATATTTTGTTTAGGTTTATTTTTGTTTTAAAATTCAGGAGATTTAATTGAAGACAAAAATGATCGAGAAACTAACTCGTGGAGATTCGTTTCAAAGTATCCGGAAAGACAAGAACTTAGCAGAAAGAAGATTTTTGAAATTGGAGATTACATTATTCCGGGCCATGGGGAGGGATTCAAAAAGGCCTCTTGTATTCCACACCCACTCCACACCCAAACCCACTTGTGATCCACACCCATTTTTCTTTTCTCCTACCTTCCTCCTCTACTATCTCCTCAAAAAGTGGGTGTGTAGAGTGCAAAAGGTCATTCAAAATATCAAATAATTAATTTTTATAATGATGATATGCTAATTTGTCAATAAACTGCTTTTTATACAAATTAATAATTCTAGTATTACATCTAGTTTTCTATTTGATAAGCGCTGATAATACATATAATGCATGATAAGACGATTATATTGTGACAGCATAGTAGAGATTCGTTGAATAGGGTTTGATTGTTTCCCCGAGCGGTCAAACTATTCAAATATTTGAATTCTTTCGTCATATGTTTAAGCATAGGCCAACAGAACTCGTTTTTTATATCAGATGTTCGACCACTTGCAATGTATTCTGAGAAATCGATGATCGTATGGTTAAGCATAGGTCGAGAAACACAGGCTGACATAAATATGTTTCGACCACTTGCCGTTATAAGCAACTGTCCCCTCAGGGCATTGCATTGTTTCTGTGCGCGCACGCTACCTGTTTTCACTTTCTAAACGCCCTTCTTTTCGACAGTTAAATAGTTGAAAATCGAATGAAATCGAGAGTGAAAACGGGTATTTTCTGTTAAAGTTCTATTAGATTTAAGCGAATTGATATATATTGGTTTATTCTATGTTTTTGGTCATTAGTTTAGCTGCAAAAATGAAAGTTCGCCACTTTTCTTATCCAAAGATGGCTATTTAGATAAGGCAGGTCTCTCAAAAAAGTTCGAAATAGTGTAAGGAAAGATTTCCCCTCCGATCTTACCTCGTCTAATTTGCATGGCTTGGAAGTTCGACTTTCTCTAGTAACCTTTAAGACTTTATTTAAATT
Organism: Diploscapter coronatus; assembly: GCA_964036155.1. Classification (NCBI taxonomy): domain Eukaryota; kingdom Metazoa; phylum Nematoda; class Chromadorea; order Rhabditida; family Rhabditidae; genus Diploscapter; species Diploscapter coronatus. Next base: position 81,223,565 of record OZ038423.1, on the reverse strand, counting down.
TACTTTGTGACTTTAAACGTTTCATAATGAGTAAATCTTTTTATAATAACACATCATATACCGTTTATAAGCACTGTATTGTCCTTAACTTTAACAAGGCAACATTTCCGAGTTTTCTGACTTCGCTTATTTTTTTTTTTATTTCTCTCTCTCTTCTTTCTCGCCTTTTTCTTTTCCCTCTCATTTTCACTCATTATTTCGCCGTTCTCGAACTTCAAATGATCAGCGTGCTTGACTATGTAAATTCGCTGACAAAGACATAAGTGATGGTGAATTTCTGTTGCTAATTTTCTCTCTGACCTCTTTTTCGTTATATCTAATTTCCGCAGTATTTCGCATTCGAATTTACCGTGATTAAAACTCCCCGCCCATTTTTGAGAAGGAAACGATCATTTATTTTAGACAGGTTATTTACCGAAGAAATTGCCGCTTCTTATAATTACAATTTTGGCGGTGTCTGAAGAATTCGCGTCTAAAAATACCAATCAACTTTTAAAACAGTTATTTTTATTCAGTCTAGGTCATTCCACGCTATGAACTTTTATTTAGTAAGTTTAAATTTCCGACTTTTTCGAACTTCAAACATTTTGCCTGGTAACTTATTTTAGCTTTTCATTGAGATAGTTGAAAGATTTATGATGAAAAATACTTGATAAATTTGAATTTTCCGGAATTTTCATAATTTTAGAGTTTTTTTAGATCTGCCTATTTTTTACGGGTTCGAGTTCTGTAAAACTTTTCTGGGACCCACCGCCAGAGCCTGAAACTACCACAAGATCCACAATTAGTCCCATAATAGATGGTAGTACGGTGACCCAAATGATACAAAGGGAGATGGGGAATGAGCTTAACAAGGTTAAACATTCGAATTTCATAAAGAAAAGTGCTGATCTGCATCAAAATATCGATGAACTTCATACGAAAAAGCTGACCTTCGTTGAAATGCTTAATTTTTAGAGTCCTGCAGGAGTAATGGCTAGGCTATCCAAGGGCGGTGTTCGTTATATTACTTACGTGGTCGGAAACGCGTTAGCCTCACAAATTTCAACATCCTCAAATACCATTGATCCAGACGCTAAGATTTTTACGGTAAATTGAAGCTGCAAATTTATACGAAATATTCAAATTTAGCTTAAATCACTACCTACGATGAATTTGAATAAGATAAAAATCACGAATTTTCTGATGCCGAGAGATTTTCATTTGGATTTTCATCCGCCAACAGCGGTGAAAATTCATCTAATTTCGGAAAATGTTAGGTCAGCAATTTCAATTTCCAGCATAATATTTTTGTTTAATTTATTGATATTCATTTTATAGCATTTCATCTCTAGCTAATGGTCATATTAACGGAAATGATATTGAAAACAATCTACTTCAAATTAAAACTAAGAAGTTACAACTGGACTTGACTATAGATATATGGAGAAACTCGCGGGGAAATCTCCATCTAAATGTAAACTATATTTTAATCATTTTTCTAGTAAAAACTATTCCATTCTAGATAAGCACTTGTCGAATACCGCCCAATATTCCAGTAACTCTATCGGTTTCAAAACCTATGATCTCTAGTAGTGGAAAGTTATTAGCGGTAATGCAACTAAATACCAAATAAATAAATTAGACTAATTAATCCGACTTAATTGATCAATCATCTAACATTTTAGAATTCCATCTCTCAAAGCGGTAATGCGATCTTTGAAAACGCCATCTGCACAAAGTTAATTAAGATAATTAACGATAGGGTAATTCAACTAATTAAGTTTTAGTTGGGGTAATTAACTCAGTTAATTAGGTAAACAAGAGGTTCGAATTGTTGCCTACGAAAGTACCGCTAGCCGAGGCGTCGAGTTTTGACGTCGTCGAAAAAATCGCCGAAGCGGAGGAGAGAGCGAAAAGGCGTACTACCGGAAGGTAAAAGACGTTATATTTTAGATAGCGCCTTTTTAAAATAACATTTTTTATTTAGACGACGCCTTTCGTCGCACAGACGCTCCAAACGCCAACAGCGACGGATGCACGCCTTTCTAAGGGGTTTTGATTGGGTTCCTTTATCTTCTTTTCTTAGAAGTTAAGCAAACTAAAATTTAGCGTAAGATTAACGACCTCTCCCTGGACTATTCGATGGTAACGCCTTTAAGGATCACGACGAATGGCATCGAAGTTGGTACGAGTGGACAGGTTACCATTTACCCTTTTGGTAACGCTACCAAATGGCAACGCTTTAGATTTCCATGGCTGGCGTCACGACGCCTTTCACTGCGGCGCCCCTGGCATTGCCAAATGAGGCGCCAAAATCGATGCTGACCATGATAGTATCCGACTTCGTACCGAATACTTTGATGTACCACGGGCACAGGTACAGTTTTTCAAATGGGTCTTTTGGCGAAGCTACCAAATGGTACCAATTTAGAGTGGGTCTCTTCAACACCAAAGTGGAACCTCGGACGCCATCTCTGGGTCCCATGATGAGAACCACCTGTGATTTATCAACGGGAAGTCTATTCTGTTTAGGCGACATTTTTCCGACTCTAAGGGATACGGTAACTTATTATGCTAATTTTTTAATTGAAATTTTTTTATAGTATCCCAATAAATATCTCATGTTGGAGTTCAAAACGTTGCACCCACCAAATATGGTCGTCAAGAGTGAGAAGGATGGTAGGATTTTCGTTAATATATAATTTCTAAGAGTCAACGATAAATTTAGAGAAAATTATTTAGAATGATTTAAAAATCAACCACTTATTTCAGGCGGTATCAAATTTTCCGTAATTGGATTGATAACTCTGACCGGTCTAAATGGAATGATCCCAACCGGAAATGAGCGACCTCTAGGATCTATGGAAATAAATTTGAAGGCTAAAGTTAATATGCGGCTAGCGTCGAGTTTCGTCAGAGGAAAATTGACTCTGGAGGATATTAAATTTGTGAGATTTAAAAAATTTTTAAACACTTTTTCGAGATAGTTTCATTTTAAAAAAACATCTTTCGATATTAAATTTCCTATAAGTATTTTTCCATCTAGAAATTTTTCTAAAAGTTTGTATTGCTATATAAAAGTTTCTAATTGTAAGTTCCCTATGAAAATTTTTTGTAGGTTCTATGAATCTAAAGCTAAAATAAGCCTAAAAATTTAGACAACGCGCACCCCGAAAGTCCTAACTCAAGAGGAATTGGATGATGCGGGATTTCTGTCACGAGAAATCATGCAGAGAATGGTCAATGACATTTTAAAGCAGGGCATACCCATTCCGGTTCATCCGCTATTTAAACTGAGCAAACCTAAGGTTAGTGGAAAGAATTTTTCGAAAAACACTCTTTTGAAAGGTTGCATTTTTATGAAATACGAAGAATTTTTATAGAAAGATATATCAATGTTTATAAAGTGAGATACAAATTTTCTGAAAGACAATTTTTAGCTCTCTCTAACCAACCGAGCGATGGTGTTTCAAACCGATTTCGATCTGAATGAAGCGATCATCAAGCAGCTTACCTCCGCAAATCTTAGGAAATCATAACTTTTTCTCCTAGTTTTTAAACCTCTTACTTCTGCTAAGCAGATTATGGTAGTTTTTTTAATATAGTTTATTTTTTAATGACGATACACAAGGAGATACGGTTCAAAAATGTTGTAAACGGGTGATTTTTATTGAGCTCTTTTATGTTTTTAAAGAAAATGAAATAAATAATTGTGAAACTGAATAAATAAAATACAATTTTGGCATTGGAGCGCGATTGTAACACGCTTGGGTGAATTGAATTTAGCATTAGAGCGCACTTGCTACTTTTCAACGCTCAATCGTCCATTTCGTCGATTTTGTTAGTTATTTCGCAAATTTTCACCATTCTTCAATTTTCCTTCTGTGGCTATTTGGAAAGCCATAAGTCCTCAAGTCATTGCGAAATAGTGTATAGTTAGGGGAAGGTACGGGTTTCTTTCCCTCATACACTATTTCGCATGACGAGGGTTTATGGTCTCCAATTTGCCTCTTCTGTAATTTCGTGATTTTTAGGAAAATTTCGAGGATTTTGCTGAAAGTTTGAACCAGGAACGCAGAAGCCATGAAGCAAGTGGCTCGGCACATTGAAAAGGACTCTAGTGGGTGGGGATTTTTTCTTTAAGTTTTGTTTGCTATTTTATTTTAGAAATAAATTAAGCAATACTCCTTTCCCTGAATTACATTATCACGAATATGAAATTATTTCTATATTTTTGTTACTTTTCAGATACGTGGTCCTAATTCCTGAAGAGGCAGAGGACATGTGGCACATTTATAATCTGATCAGGATTGGGGATCTCGTTAAATCTTCGACTGTTCGGAAGGTATTATTTATTTAAAAAATGTTACTTTTTAGTTGTATTTATTTTTTCTAATTCAGGTAGTTTCCGAGACCTCTACCGGGACGACGTCCAGTCAGCGAAAACACACGACACTGACGATTTCCGTGGAGAGTGTTGATTTCGACCCTGGGGCCTTGCAGCTTCATTTGAAGGTTGTTTTTTCTTTTTTTTTTTAAATTATTTTATCTTTTTATTTTTCAGGGCCGAAATCAGGAAGAAAACGAGCTGGTGAAAATGGGCGCTTATCACACTTTGGACATAGAGCCAAACCGAAAGTTCACCCTCCAAAAGGCCGAATGGGATTTCATCGATTTGGGTAATTAAGCTAAATAATTAGAGTAATGTCATTTGCAAAATGAATAATTGACTTTCTCTTAATTAAGGGAGGGTAATTAACTGGAATAGCTTGAGTCATTAAAATATAATTGGGGCAGCTGAATTTGATAATTAGACCAATCAAATGAGATAATTAGGGTAATTAGCTTATTTCAGGTCGGCTTAATTTGGCCCTTGACCCAACGCAAAGCGCTGATGTTGCCGCTGTGGTTTTGCACGAAGGCCTGGCTCATGTCTGTTTGATCACTCCGGCGATGACACTTGTCAGGGCGAAAATTGAGAAGAGTGTAGGTTTTCTTTATTTTGTATTTTATTTTATTCTTTGTTTAACATTAGTTTTCTTAGAAAGTAAGTTTCCAGAAGAAAATTGCTGATTAGCAAACTATTAGAACTTTCTAAAACTTGGAATTTGAATTTTTCAGATCCCCCGTAAAAGGAAAGGCTACGCCTCTCAGCATGAAAAAGGCATGTCAGATTTTTTCGACCTAATCTCGCAGGCTTTCCTCAGGCATGTCAATTTTCAGGTGATATTTCGATTTTTTCAGCAAATTTTTCTATCTTTTTTCAGATTGTGAAATGCGTTCTGATCGCGAGTCGAGGCTTTCTGAAAGAACAATTCGTCGAACACCTCATGAAATACGCCGAAAATCAGGGCAAAAAGGTGGAAAATAAAAAGGTTTTTAAAAAGAAATAAGAAAAATACAGATCACCACCGAGCAGAAGTCAAAATTTCTGCTGACCCACGCAAGTTCGGGCTTTAAACATGCGCTGAAAGAAGTCCTCGAAGACCCCGCGGTTTCGGTGAGGTTAGCTGATACTAAGGTAAGATTTAAAAAATTTATTTCTGCTATGTATTTTTATTTCTTATGTATTATTATATTTTTCAATTGAAGCCCCCTTAAGGGGTGTATAGAACAATAGAAGATCCGGGGCTTCTATTATTTTGTTCACTATAATTTTGGTGTTTCAGGCTCAATCAGAAGTGAAAGCGCTGAATCAATTCTTCGAATTAATGTCTACCGAACCGGACAGGGCGTACTACGGTTACAAGTAAACAAAAAATCGATATAGAGGGGCGGGGGACAGAAGACTGATTTACAAAATTTTGTGCCTCATTTGTTGAAAAAAACTAAGCCAAATTATAAGAGGCAGGGACCAAAAATGTGATTTTTTTTACAATTTGAATGCACTCCTAAGAAACAATAAGTAAGGAAAAAATAAATAAGAGACGGGCTTAATTTTTGAACTTCGCAATTTTCAGGCATGTTCAAAGAGCCTATAAAGAGCAGGCGATCGACACTCTGATGTTGGCTGATTCACTATTCAGAGCGCAAGACATTAAAACCAGAAAGAAATACGTCAAGCTGGTCGAAGATGTCAAGAAAAATGTACGGTTTTTTCGATTTTTTGAAAATATTTGTTTACTGTTGTTTTGGATAAAAAGGTGGTGTTGGCGATGCGATGTGCTATTTTACTGCACCTCCAACACCCCTGGATAAAAATAATTGGTTACTGTAGTTTTATCAAAGAAGTTTTAAGTGAATATAAAATACTTACCAAAATTTTTAAGGGAAAAGTTATATTATTTTCAAATTTCAGGACGGAAAAATCCTGATTTTCTCGTCGATGCACGTTTCCGGTGAACAACTCGCCCAATTGACTGGATGCGCAGCTATTTTGAGGTAATCTTGTCGAAATAAAACTTGAAGATGAGAGAGTTAGAGAGAAAATTAGTCGTATGATAAAACATAGGCTTTAAAACTGTCTGGCATATTTTTCCTGAAATTAAAATTTAGATTCCCTATGCCCGACATAGAAGAAGAATCTGTGTCTGATACTGAAGGAGAAAGATAGATTTTTCTAATTTTATGATTTTTGTTAAAAATAATAATACGGGCAATTTTTGGGGTGATTACAAAATTATGACTTTTTACGAACAAGCACTTGTGATTATCCCGTTATTATTTTGTTGGAAACTTCTATGAAAATCATAAATCTTTGAAATTTTGTGCAACGCCTTTAATTTAAATTAGTATTGTAAACATCGTGCAAAAGTTACAGTTATCTGTTTATTGGGGTACACGTTCATGCGTACGGCGAATTGGAAAGAGCCGGATATATTAAATTTCTCCCCATGCGAATATATGAATCTCGTTCCTAGATGGTGCAGGAATAGTTGTGCGATGCGGGCGCGAACGTCTTGTAGATATCGTCGAAATACGCCGCATCGTAGCGTCGCTTGAATTGCGGCACGAGAAGGTGGTACAGCCAGTTTGGCCCGAACATGAAGCGCACACGGTCCCAGAATGAGCCCCTAGAAAATTAGAATATCGATTTTTTTTTCGAAAATGAATATTTTTAAAGAAAATCTATAGGGATATAGAAGATAGATTTGTTAAATTTTTGAAGATATATACAATTTTGGAATGATATATGGTCTTTAAGAGATATATTAGTAGTTCTCTTTGGATCTGATGATGGATATATGAAATCCTTACTTATCCCCTCGATATCTGGACGCCAACTTCTTGCTGAGCAGCTCACGCATCGTGTAGCCGCGACGGAAGAGGTAGACCTGAGATTAAAGGCGTAATTTTGGATAATGACGTTGGAAGAATACAAGTAGGATGCTGTAATATGAAGCACAGCTTTTTTTATAATTTGAAGTGTAGCTTCAACAGCCCATAAACATTTTTAAAGAATACTGTAACTTCGTGTACCGTCTTTATAAAAGTTATATAAAACAAGCGCGATTTTGAATGACGACGTTAGGAAACAATCGCTTACATTGAACGCGAAATAGGATATGGACGTAATGTAGAGCGTTGCCGACATGTAGAAGACGAAATAGCGAACCACCATGTCTGGCGTTAGATCATTTTCCTTTAAAAACCTATTCTTATGGTTAAGGATAGACCTGAAAAACGGCTGATATAGTTTTTAACCGAAATATTTTTCTCCTATGGTTAAAATAGATCTGGAAAACCGTTTGGGATATTTTGAATCATGAAAAAAATTTTTAAAATGTCATCCTATTATTAAGGGCAAACTTAAAAAAACCGGCTCAAATATTTCTTCTAATTTTACCTGGAACATCAACACCGGAAACCACTTGATCATTATGAGGACAGGAAATCTGAAATTAAAAAAAAATTTTTAGGTATCGGTTGAAAAATTAGAGTAGTCTAAAGATACAGTAATCCAAAAATATGGAAATTCTAAAATCTTACAGCTCAGGTCTGAAATTTTCCCGCAGGTAGAGGGATTGCAGGTAGATGGAGACGGTGAGGATGCACATCAGATAGAAGACGGAAATCAGGAAGTAGCCCTAAAAATTCAAATATGACGCCTTTTTATAGTTACTGGCGCCAAAGACGTCGTAACTTATTAGACGACGCCCCCTTACATTATTGGAAGCTCCCAAACAGACGTCCGTCACCAGGCAATGATGGTCCGATCGCATCACGCACGTCTCGCAACTCGAACAGTGAGAGCAACTGAACGAAAAGGCGTCATAGAGGCGTTATTTTTAAATACCGCAACGGAACGTCGACTTTGCACGTGCAGCAGTACTTGACAAGTTCGGGGTTCGGCACAATGTTGCCCATGAAGCGGCGTTGTTGTTCGGCTTTTTCTGAAACATGAGAAATTTTTAATCAGCTTATAAAAGCTCTTAATATCGATGATTTCTTGGCTTCTTGTACTTTTTATCTCCTTTTTGGGAAAATAGCGAGGGGAAGAGGAAAAACGGGGTGTAAAAGATATAAAAAGGTAAGGGTAACTTAGAAATAAAAAATGGAAGAGGCCAATTTCTTACAATACATAGGCTCATTTTCATAAGAAGATCAGGGAATAGAAGTCTAAGAGTTCTGGTTTAGGCTTTAACTGTTTGTTTTTCGTTGAAGATCTTCACCTGGCTGCGCAATTTCGGTGTCATGAAATTCGTTGGTGCGCTTGATTTCCATCTGCTCTTTCCACCACGTAAAGCTGCTCTGTCTGAAGCATGCAGTAATCCTTCTAGCTAAAAACAACTACAGTAATCTTTAAAGTAAAATTAAACTACAGTAATTCCATTGCTTACTTGGCGTGGTAGATGCAGAGAGCGTAGTTGACCCAGGCCTCGAGGAGTGCGAACACTCCCAGAACGCGCAGAACGTCGATCGTGAACGCCGACAAGACACCGTCCACCGTCTTGAACGAGTATATCCATGCGAAGATATTGAATATGCCCTGGAATTACAAGATACTGTAGATTACAGTAATTCTAGAATTTTTTTTATAAGAATAAGTTCAGTTTTTCATTCTTATATTTTTTGAGTAATTTGGTATTGAAAAGGAGTTGGGAAAGGCTGATCTTCCTTACTTTATTGTTGTTCCTCATAATTCTCTTCACGTTACATCATAGGAAAAATTGATCTTCATCAAAAGTTCATTTCTTGAACGACTACACTATTGGAGGAGAATGAAACTCATTAAAGAAACGATTATCTTAATTAGGAAAGTTTATCTTCATTAGGTAACGTTATCTTTATTAAAGAAAAGTTATCTTCATAAAAGATTTATCAAACTCTTATATTGACAGACCTATAGAGAACTTTCGTCAGACGAAAATAAACTATAGGGGATAGGTCGCACTGGTAGAAATTTAGGCTAATCACAGGTTGGAGAAGGAAAATTGTTAAAATAATATACCCGGGAAGTAGGTCGCAAGGGCTTTCTGACTTGTCCTTCATAGGTCTGGATATTGCAAACGAGTTTTCACGATTTCTGCATTTTATCATGTGACGATTTGTTTCTCACCAACGCGAATGGCCCGATGATTGCCCGAAAGGGCACAACTAGCCTGTGGTAGAGTTTGTCGAATTTCCGCTGGAAACAAACTCATGATTGAATATTTTTAGACTCGGGAATTCTGGATCGGATGAAGATCAGAACTTCAATTTTTGGGTGTCAATCTTCAAATTTTTAAATTCCGACCCCTAGTCAGCTTTTTTCCCAGAAAATGTCCATACCTGGCCGCCCATCGGCCGGATGATGCACCTGGTCACGAAGTTCATGATGAAGCACAACATCACAACGAGAGGGGGTAATGACGAGAATTTTTGGAGGGGAGACTTGAGATTTCATGACTCTGACGTTTTGAATGAAGTATGCTAATTTAGTCTGAAAATTCACTTTTTTGAAGATGTATGCTAATTGTTCCTGAAATTTTCATACTTTTAGAAAGTGTATGCTTATTTCTTCAAATTTTTGTACTTTTTTATCTTTATCTTCCTTGGTTTTGGATTTGTCATAGAGAAAAATGATGAAGTTCGATAGGAAATTGGTTGAAATATAGATCTTTTACTCATTTTTTCTTTTATATGGTTGTTTTTCAGAACGCTGCAATGTTTGTCCTTAGAGTGGACTCTCATTGCCACGCGGGCGCCGGATGGTCAAAACAACACCTAGAGAGATAAAGAGAAATAGTATGAGCAAATGAGAGAGAAAAGGAAAGAAAATTAGAATATTTGACCTTTTTCTCTTATTCTTCCTCTCTCCCTTTCTTTTTCTCTCTAACCAATTCTCGATATTTCATTCCTGACACCCAGGTGGCGCGATAAACCGTTTTTCATCGATTTAGATTACCTAGATCGATAAAAATAACATGATGTCTAAAATATTTATCGCACAAGAAATCTATTTGCAAGAGATGCGGATTTTTGAGGCCAAAAAGAGTTTTGGGGTGAGGTTGTGAAGACCAGATTTGTGAAGTAAAGCTAAAGGAAACATCGAAGTTTTCAGAAGGTAAAAATATGCTCGTTAAACGACACAATGTGATTCGTCACATAACATTATCTTTTTTTTTAAATTTGTCCTGAATATTTATGAAACATCTCAAAAAATCAGTTATGTTTCAAGTTAGATAAAAATACCAATCGAAAACAAACTTAGGCAGGCTTTCAGTCAGAATGAAAAATTAGGGAAAGGGGGTGTACACAAAACCAAATTTTCTATAGGAATTTGATATATGAGGGGTTACGCACAACATGATTTTAGCCACTCATTATGGTTTAAGGTGGGGTATGCACAGGAGATCTAGCTTAAATTCTGCCCCTGGGTTTCATCTAAAGCATGTTTAATGATAATTCTCAGCAATTACAAAGCCTCTACAACATATAGAATCCTTGAAAATTCAATAAAAATCAATAAAATTCCTAAAATCGAAAAAAATCCGATGAAAACCCTTCTATTGAGGTCTTTTCCCACTACTGAACTCGCATTTTCGAAATGCTATGTTCTTAAACCACGCCCATTTTTTTTGCAAATCCCCGCCCTCTTTTTTCGACCCCCTGCATTTTCTTCCCTTCGCCTTTTTGCTTGCTTGTTATTTGGGTTGGTCATTTTCCCGACTGTGCTACGTCTCTTTATTCTTCTCTATTTTCATTCTTTCTTTTCCCTCCAGTCTCTCCTTTTCCCATACTATTTCCACCCAGTTTCAGCTGACCATTCTGACTTCTTTTGTCTCTCTTCAGATCCTATATGTCTATAACCTTGCCGGAGGCTGGCACGAACATTGTTTGTGCGTAGTGCCGTCCGTCCAACGCGCAAAGAACTGAGATTAGAGAGTATTTAAAAAAGAGAGACTAAAAGAGGCAGAAAAGGAGAGAAAGAAGAAAATAGCATTTAAGAATGGGAGAAAGAAAGATAAAGAGAGAGAGTAAAATTTTTCCGAAAGAGAACGGCTATCCCTTGCCTTTGCTTTTATTCTCGTATTCTAATTTTCTGCATTTCTCTTCTCTCACTCTTATTCTCTAGCGCTATTTCTTTCTTTTCCCTCTCCAGTGTTTATGTCATATTTCCATATTCTAATTCTTTCCGAAATCTCTAGCAATTTTGTCCCAGTCGGTACCATGCATGTCCTATGCCCTGAGGCACAATGCCCGGAAAATAAACTCCGCCCACTTTTTAGGTTTCTCACTTGCAAAAATCAATTTACTAGGAAGAGAGATTACAATAGTAAAGAAAAAAAAGAGAAATAGTGTGGAAAGTGAGGAAGGGAAAAGATAGAGAATGAAATTGGCAACCAGAAAACTATGCACAACAGAAAATATAGAAGATCGGAAAATCTATGGAAAGAAATCTACTGAAGGGATATAATCTAAAGGAAAATGAAAGTTTAGAAGTAACAGGAAAAACTAAATGTACAATAAAAAATGCGTATGTTGTTTTGGATAAAACTGATATACTTATAAAGAATTTCAAAGTTACTAACTTAAAAATCGTCACACACAATACAAATTACAATATTCTTGGTTTATGTTTCAGAATTTATCATTTTTCTTCTCTAAGTCTGTGTCACATATTTTTTCCTTATAGCGAAAGAAAGAAAGGAAAGGGATAAGGAGGTCATCTCAGGGCAAAAAACAATCGCAGGAAAACACAGAAATAGTATGGAAAAAGAGCGAGAAAAAGAAAGTGTAAAAAATGAATGAGAGAGGAAAAGAAAGAGAAAAGTGACCAATGGGAAAAACAACAATAAAAAACAGCTCGGCCTGAGGTCAAATAAGAGGCGACTTCTTTTGGAGAATTATTTTATATTTTTAGGAATGAATTTTTCAAACGATTTTCAAATGGCATTATCAATTTGATGAGTATCATTCCTAGGTTATTAAATCTTGAAACATTAAATTTTCAAGCTAGTCTCTTTTAGTTTATTAAATTTTGTTAATTTTTCAATGCCAAGTTCACGAACTGAATATTTTCTCTATAAAGCGTATATATGTACAATTTTCTGAAACATATTATTTTAAAATAATATTTTTGCTTCTTTAAAGCCTTGCTAATCATTACATCGAGTTTTTCTGCCTTTAGCTAGCACTACCAAAACTATTATTCCCTTTCTAGTAAGTTTTCCGGTTCCGAAGTGTTAACGTTGATAAAAACGCACATATCATTATCGAAAGATCTAAAAACATCAAGTCTTATAATAAAATGTCGATTTTTAGCCATTTCATTATTTTTATATGCTACCCCTAGATTTTACCAAATTACACTATTGTTGTTAGGGTTTCTATGAGAATAGACATCCATTGGGGTATGATTTTTCTCTCGTATCTTTCCTATATCTATTTCTTTTTCTCTTATACTTTTACAATATTTCTTCTTTTCTCTATAATTTTTGCATGCTATTTCTCATTTTCCCTATCGTTCTCTTTCCTCTTTTTTCCATGTTATTTCCCCGTATTCTAATTTTCAACGTTTCATTTGTTTTATCTTTTTGCCTGAAAAGCGGAACGACGGGGCACAAGCGGTAAACAACCGACGCGCGCGCGCGCAAAGAGCCCCAAATGACCAAAAATGGAATAGTCAGGGAATCGAAGAGAGAAAAGAAACAGAAAGAGAAATAGTGAAGGTCAGCTTTGAAATTAACGAGAGAGCCCAGAGAAGCAGAATGATGGAAGTTTCAAGCTGAAACGAGAAATTTCGAGAGGGAGAGGGAAAGAAGGAAGGAAGAAATATGATGTCATTTTGAAATTTATTCATTTTCGGTTAAAGTACCTGAAATTATTAGATTATTAAAGTGAAGATTTTTTATGAAACTTTTTAAAAAATACATATCCTAATCATCATTAGATATCTATTTTCATAAGCTTATTTCACATTCAATTTCTACTGGTCATTCCCGAGAATTAAATTTAAAAAAATCACGTACATCATACAAATTCTTTTGAAACATGCCATCTTCTATTCTTTCTGAAATGTTGCAATTTTCTCAGTCCCCCATTGTATTTGTTGATTATTATCAACATTTTATCATCAACCAAATTCGGACATTAGATTGGTGCCAGGCTGTCCCAAGGAAAGAGGTACACAAAAGCAAAGACTCGACCTCCAGGGGCTCAATTGCAAATGATTCTTATCACTTAGGGCTAGAACTTAATAAGAGACGATAATTAATAATAACAAAATGTAAGGTTTAAATGTTGAGCTTTTATAAGTTATTATCGCTAAAAATGGGTATCTTCCAGGAAAAAATGACAAAGATCAGTTTTCATTTCATTTGAATGAAATCTTTCAGAGTTTGGTACGGAAAAATTAAATTCGAAAATTACTCTGCCTGAGAAAGGTTTCCACGTTTTCAATCATAAAATCGACCCCCTAGGCAATTTTTTCGCTTCCTTTGACAAAACTCTAGACGATTGCATTTTTTGCCGCTCCTAAAAGTGCATTTGTTGATAACAAAAACTTCTCATTTTCATCCCTCAGAAGAACTAATTTTATCTTTCGCCCCTCCAAAATTGCCTTGATATTTCCTCCAAAACATTTCCCGACCCTAACAGTTTTTGCCCATATCATTAAACATTCGCGCTCGGTTTTTTTGTCGGGAAAACTATCAAACGCTGCCCTGAAAGTATCTATAGTCGCATGGTTAAGCATAGGCACAGAAACTAGGCAGAATATAATGAATATTGAAATGAAAAACCGTCTCCGGCAGTGTCGTTCTGAACCACTGAAAAAATCGCATCTGATAAGAGCCATTTTTTCACTTTTTTCCAACCATCTATCAAATAAAAGCCTGCCCCACAGGTTTTTGGCAGAAAACTATTTTCCTAAGATTTGTTTCTTGCTATTTTCGATTTATTCGCTAAAAATTCTGAAATATGAGGAACAAAACGAATAAAGATGAAAGGTAAGTGATTTCGCAAAACAAATTTCGCCATCATTCGATATTCAAATTCATATGAGTCATCATAGTAGGGCATAAAATTGAAGTTTTTGATAAATCTCTAGTTTTAATGTTCCCGTAACAATAGCAAAATTGAATGTTTCCTTATGAGATTTTCTGAAACTTATCCAAAAATCTCGAACTTTCCTATTTGATCTCCAAGCTTCTTCATCAAATCTTTGAAGGTTCGTTCTCTCCTGCGAAAATTAGCATCTCAACTTTTCTCTTATGAAAATAGAAGGGGATCTTCTCTAACTATTTCTTGTCCTCTTTCTTTTTCTCTCCAATTTAAGCATACTATCTCTCATTCTAATTTTCTGCTCCTTTGTGCTCTCTCCGTTTATCATAATCTTTCTCTATCTCTCATTTTTATTCAGTTGTGTTATTGCTTTTGGTCTCCTGTGTTGGCGTGTGCCAGGCTGCGAACGGCGAGAGTGTGAGAGACGCAGAAAAGCAAAGAGAAAAATTAGAATAGAGAAATAGTATTTGAAAACGAGAGAGTGAGAAAGAAAGGGAAACTAGAGGAATAGTACGGGCAATCGAGAGAGAAAAGAAAACGGCGAGAACGCTTCAAAACATTCATTTGCATACAGCGCTGAAGGCAACCGGGGGAAATAGCACGGGAAAAGAAAGATAGAGTGCGGGAGAAAGAAAAAGATGCAGAAAAGTATGAGAGTTTTCCCGCACCCACAGTCATATTTCTCTGTAAAAGCGGCGCGCACTTTTCTCGAACAGAGCCCCGCCCACTTTTTTGCGCGAAGCCCCACCCACAATTTTCCCCTGGAAAGAGAAAGGGCGTTCCAATGTTGCTATTTTTAGATTGACCTAGAAGGCCTATTTAGAACGTGTAATTTTTTTGCTAGAGTTCAGAAGTACGGTGTTATCGAATTCGAAAGCGAGTTTTTGAGTTACGGTCATTTTTTCCTTTTGCTATTGCTTAGAACTTTTCAAATCTTTAAGTTATATTTTTAAGTAAAAGAAATCTGATCTTCACCAATTTTCCCTCATATTTTCATATTTCCCAGCAAATGCTTGATTTCTGAACCGTATTTTTGTATTCGCTACTTGGCGAGAATCCAAATTCTGTTTCCTTCAATTTTTTGAACAATTGTGTTTTTTCTTGGCTCGTGTTCAAAAACCTATTGTTCAGATGTTATTTCTCAAGATTTGTTGCGAAAAATCCGGATTCAATTTTTTGAGATCTATAAACCTATGATGAAATATAGCCTTTAAAAACCGACTGGAATACATTTATTTAAACTCAACTTCCACTAGTTTTTATCCGATAAGATATCCGTGTCACACATCGCTCAAATTTTTCGAATTGTTAAGATCTCCCCGCAAAAATATGCGCACATTAAAAGATTTCGAATTTCATCCTTTCGGAGAAAGGATATTCATCTTTTAAGCGATTTTTTCAAACTTTATCATATGACGGGTATTATTTCGTCGAGTCAAATGATAAAGAAATGTTTCTTTGGAACGCAATATGCATACCTAATTCTTTATTATAAATTGAGTATAGAATTCCCGAACTTCGAATTACTATATCCAGACCTATGGAGGACTTAAGTCAGAAAGCCCTTGCGACCTACTTCCCGGGTATATTATTTTAACAATTTTCCTTCTCCAACCTGTGATTAGCCTAAATTTCTACCAGTGCGACCTATCTCCTATAGTTTATTTTCGTCTGACGAAAGTTCTCCCTAGGCCTAACTATATCGTGAATTTAGAACTTTTTTCCTTGTTCTTTATAGTCTGAAACTTCTATTCTAAAAATGATACGCGACCCATTTTTTTTAATCAAAATTTGGATGCGTCCCCAAATTTTCCTTATCTCTAATATTTTATGCGCCTCTCCTTACCCCTAGGGGTGAAGGAATTTTTTGTCAAGTAGGGAATAATTTTTTCCCTCTCCCCATTCCGTTTTCAAAATGCAGCTCGAAATGATAAGAGCAGGGGCAAAAAACCGTTTTATCACGCGAAATAAAACTGGGTTCACTTTCGCGACATTTTTCCTATCGAAAATCGGCCTATTTCTTCGATAATCGTAAAATGTTTTACCTGGCTGCTCAGAACTTAGTGCTGATTTTTTCATTTCAGACCTGAGATATCGGACTTTTCGAATTTTTCTTAACTAAGATTTTTATTTTCCAATAATTATTTGACGCAATTTCATTTTCAAATTAACTTTATGTTATGCTTCGAAAAATTCTATATCTTGTATGAAATTTGTCATATTTTAATTCGTGATCCCCTTGAGGTGTCATTATGTAAATTGAAAATTATCGTATTTTTTCATTTCTCCTCTACCGTAGTCCATTTTTTTACTCTTTACCGATTCTTTCAACAAAATTGGAACGCCTTTGAGTTGAGAATATAGATTCAGATCTAAATAACAATCCTTGATTTTCATGATTTCTCGCTGTTGTTTTCTTCTCTTCGCGAATATGCATAATTTCTACCTCTGGCCTAATTTCCACATATCGCGTCGGTTATTACGCATAGTGCAACGCGTGCATATCTTTTCGGAATATCCGCACTTTTGCGCGTCAAAAGATTACTGTAAATGGAGAGAGGGATAGAGAAAAATACATGCTCGAGGCAAACGAGAAATAGTAAGGGAATAGAGGGGAAAAGAGGCAGAAAGAGAAATAGTATAGAAAGGGAAAGAAAGAATGGTCAGAATCGGAAAAACAAGGGATATTTCTTTCTTTCTCTCTCTCCCTTTCTCATACTATTTCCCCACGGAAACGAACGTAAATTCTGGCCGTCTGCACTCTCTTCTAACGCCCTTACTATTTCTGTTTACGCCTTGCGCCAAGGAGAAATAGCATAGAGGAAGGAAAAATAGAGAGATGTTTCAAAGGGAAAAAATATGCATATGACCGAGAGATGCCCTAAAATGACCATCTAATGGTTAAGGATAGGACGACAAAACGATCTGGGATATATAGATACGAATTTTATTCGAAGGGAAACGAATCTTGAATTTTCAGACATACTTTATAGCTAATCGCAAGTAACCGAACAATAATCTAAACTATTACATTTATTTCACTAGATTTTTCGAAACGAAAATCATCAAATTTCAAAGTTTACGTTTTCCTTGACTTGGAAAAGTCATTCAAATTTCTCTTCTTGTTTGAATGGTTTTTTGTAGTTTTTCATTTCGACCAGATGTGACTATTTTTCGATGTGAAAACGCGTTCGAAAAACTCCCAACAAAACAAACTTGGCGCGCGTTTTTTCGTGAAAAAACCGTTCTGCCTTTCGTAATTTCTGCTTTCAAATTCTCAGACCCTCGAATTTTGACTCGATGGCTCAGTGGTAAAATCTCTAAATCTTAACTTTTCCAGCAAAAATACGCCTAAATAGCTTATTGGTTAACTTCATGGTTTGTATTTTTTGGTCAAAAATTTCTTAATGTTTCTGCTTTCTTTCCCCTTCTCCAATTTATCAATCTCTCGCAACATGCAAATGTTCTTGGCTTTCCATGTAAGGCTACTGCTTTTTTGCGTTCTCCCTTAGGGATTACATCATAAACGAAAGAAAAACGCGAAAAGAAAGATAGCGCAGTGTAGTGGCTAGAGCGTTCCGACTCCTAGAAAACGCTCAGTTTCACTTTTTTTCTCTTTGCTCTCTTTTTTGCAAAAACTTTTCTGTCTTTCTAGCGTTATTTTTCGGTCTCTCAAAAACTAGGAACTCTATTTCGCAAAACGGGTCACAAAAAATGGCCGACAATAAAAAATCGTGTAGGGCAGCCGAGCTTAGACGAGTGAAAGGGTATAGAAATTAAAGAGAGAAACTAGATGCAGACGACAAAAAATTACCCCTCGAATATCGAACGTTTTTCAACGCAAACAGTTGCTGCGTGCGGATTCAAATTGGAACCGCTTTTTCAAATGCGATTTTTAAACTCTGAGTAATTTGTCGACTTTTTTCTTAAATAAGCTTAACACTTTTTGAGGCTTATAAGAAAAAAGTTAGGGAGATTTGTTGTGTTATGCATCCTTTACATGAAAAGCTGAAACATGCTTCATCTTTCAAATATAAGTTTCCATAAAATCTCGAATAACGATTGGCAAAAATCTTCATTGTTGCTCGTGTTGTTTGTCGTAGAAATTCAAAATTACAAAAATTTCACTATGTTTCACCCCCAAAAATTTGCTCTGACTCACCCAAATTTTCGGTTTTGCCATCATCCATTTTTCTTCATCCCCCAGAGCTGTGTGATTCCATCTCTCGTGGCTGTCTATTTTGCATGAACCCCTAGCTCCGCCCATTTTTATCCCATCCTCTGGCTTTCTGACCCAATCCCATGGTTAAGCATAGAGACTCCGGCATCCTCCCTACCACTTACCATTAAGCCTACCAAAAATGGCCAGTATTTAGAGATAGGGAAAATTTGAGAAAGCAAAAGAAACATGGACACCAGCTGTTTCTGAATTTCGCCTAAGGGAAAAATGGCCAAAGGCGATTTTTCTCGAGCTCCTTTTTGCTCTCTTAGCTTTCAATACTATTTTTCTTTTTCCTTATCCTGGGACTCTAAATTTCAAGTGCTATTTCCAGCTTTTCCAAAATGAAAATGGGATTTAGAATTGTGACCACTAGCCCTAATTCATTCATGGTTGTTTCACTCTCAAAGAAGGGCATATTTAATTTTGAATTACCCCCGTTCGAAATGTCGAGTGCGCGATATCAAACGGCTTTTAAAGCTATGTTTTAACATGGAGTGGGGAAGATTTTGGACGAAGATCAGCTTTTTATTATTAATTTTTCGATAGGGATACTAAGAAACTAACAGTTCGAAAAATTAATTGAATACCTAATTCATCGAAACCTATTGCACATTTCCTGAATGTTTCTCATTCTCCAAAAGCCAATTTCATGGGTGTGTCTCAATTCCTGGCTGAATTTGATCAATGGCTCGATGGTCGAATGGTAAAACATCTGGTCTATGCTTAAATGGCAAGATTCAACGCCGGAGTGGAAATAGCCTTTTCGCCAAAGATGGAGACATTGAAATAGCATATGGGAAATCGAGAGAGCGAAAAAGAAGCTAGACAGTTTCTCATAGGCGATTTTTCAAATGACCTTCTGCATGTCAGGGGCTGAGTTTCGTTTTCTTTTGCTTTCTCTCTCTCTTAAAATTGAGTACTATTTCATCGCTTGCCTTTTTTGAAATCCTTAACGTTCAACGACATTGAGACTGATCTTTTTTATCGTTTCTCTACCCATATAACAAAAAACCCCCAAAACCTTAACTCTGACCTAAATGACTCTGAAGAAAAAAATTTCTTATTAAAATAGAAGTCTTTTTTTAATTTTCGCCCTTTTTCTACATGATTTACAAAAAAGCCTGCAAAAGTTCGTATGTTTCGAAGATTTTCTATGTGTTTTCATGAGCTTCTAATATGTTCGGATTATGACAACTTTTTAACTAACTTCATAGTTTCACCAAAAATTTCAATGAACATTTGATTCTCGAAACATTGCACCTAAAAATTCTCTATTTTCATTTCTGCCTCGTTCCATCCATTTTTCTCTCGTGAAATGAGCTACCTAGCCCCTAGGGGTGAAAAAACGCGAAGCGCGAAAAAACGGGAGAAAAAGAGAAACTGAAAATGTGAGAAGGCGGAAAGAAGCAAAATTCGGAACAGCAGTCATTTTTTTCCTAAAAGCGCCCAGACAATTTTTCTTCCTTCTCTTCTTTTCTCTAAAATTTTCCAGCTTCCATTTTAGATCTCATACAAATTTTCTTTTTTTCAAATTTGGCCCAAAGTTTTCATAAAGATCAGGCTTTATTCAATTTTATAGTAGGTTTTTTTCTTCATTTAAAATGACAATTTTAAAACTTTATGGAATAAAAAGCCGATCTTCATCATTATTTTGAATCCTTTTAGAAAGAATTTTATTTGCTATTTTTTTCTAAAAAAAACTCATTAAAATAGTTTTCCGAAAGTTTTGCCCAATTTTTTGTCGGTGGATGATTTTTTCTATCTCATGATGCAAACACAGTGTCGGGTTTTTTATCGTCTCTCTGCATCTTTTTCTCTCAGATTTCAAAACTACTTACCGATTTTCTGCACTCTTTTCCATCTCTTCTAAAGACTTCACTGCTTCGTCGAAGTTAGAAAAAACGCGTCCCGCAGCAAGCATTTTTTGAGCGAAAAAACGCGAGTGTTGCGTCCCAAATTTCTTTCTCCCAAATGCCTATGCTATTTCCCTTTTCTCCAAATTCTTTCTCTCTCTTCCAAAATAAAGACTATTTCCGTCGTTCGGCGCGTCTGTTTTCACGGAATGACGACGAAATAGTTAGTTTTTAAATAGAGAGACGAGAGAAAAGAGAAAACAGTAAAAAAAAATAAGAGACGAAAAGAAAAAGATAATGAATGATGGGAAGGGAGTCGTTTTTGCGCGCTGTGAAAAAAGCGAACACAGGGGAACAAGTTAGAGAAAGAAAATAGTGCTTTGACTGAAGAGAGAAAAAGAAAAGGCTGAAAAAATTGGAAGAGGAGGAAATTTTGTTTCTTTTTCTCTCGCGTTTCCATACTATTTTCAAATTTTCTTATTCCTTTTCCTCTTCGAAAAAGATGATCTTTCCCAACCCGAAGCGATTTTTTATGCGAGTTCATCTCGTGTTTGGCGCGGTCGCCGCGTCCTAGAGAGAACTTTTTTCTCTAACCCCCTAGAATCACTCACTATTTCTCAATTTTCTAACTTTTTTCCCTCTCTTCTCTACTAAACGTTATTTCTGTCGAATTCTTTCCGATTTTTTGCGCCCAAAAAACAGTTCAACCGACTACACTATTTCCTCATTTCCTCTATCTCTAAACGCTTTCCTCTGTCCCTCTAAAAATTCAACACCCTCTAGTTTTTCTCTGACTTTTCCCATTCTTTTCGTCTCTCGAAATTCAGTGCTATTACCAAAGAACAGTTCCATTTGAAAATAATCGGTGTGAAGATTGCTGTTGGGGACGGGGCGCGCGCATTTTTTTTACTACTTGTCAGTTTTTTCCGCCAATGTACCAGCCTAAAATAACGATTATTGATTAGAGGCCGACGGCACGAACCTCACGTGGTCGCTATCATTTTTACCAAAACTCCATCGGTGTGTCTAACCCTTACAACGTTAAAAGATAGGTGCAGAGAAAAACTAGCCATTTTTCTCTATCGGTTTCTTTCTTTCTTACTGTATATATCTTTTAATAATGAAAAATCATTCTATCAAATCCATCAATATATCCCCCTATTTCATCATTAAATCTATCTGAAATTCATGATCTTCACACACATATTTCCGCTAGAATATGATTTTTTAATTTTTTTTTTTCAATTTATGCATTTTTAAAATTGATTTTTTCCAGGTGCGGTACCCACCTCATTCCAGACCCCAATGATGCTGGGTCGTTTGGTCGCCATTCCGAAGACCGCTCTCTAAGTCGACGTTATCGATTCGGAGTCTCACGACGTCGTCGCCACTCGCCTACCGTAGTTAGAAGTCGAATCCCGACGACGCCAACTAATATTCATTCAATGGCCCATCTCGAAGACGCCAAACAACAAGCTGTTTGGCCTCCGCACGATAGCCTATCGCATCTAGCCACTCATACGCCGAAACAGGCTATTCAAGTATGGTACCCTTAAATTTTAATTTGTAACTATAATAAGATGATCTTCGTTTCCAATTTAAAGCCATGCATCTACTCTAAATAGGCATTCTAGGATGACAATATGAAAAAGCTGACTTTCGTAATTAATTTTGTGAAGACCAGTTTTAAAATGATCAATTTAGTTTAAGATGTTATAAGATTTCAATATTTTGTTAGGTTCCAAAATTTTCCGCTTGAAAATGCGCACTTTTGATGATTTTCAGATGAAATCCGTCTGTTTTTTGCATGGAACCAAATATGCACTTTGAGTTTTTGGGGCCTATTTTCCGATCCAGAAAATGAAAACACCTAGGGCATATCAAGAGCATAGCGGCGCCGAAAAAATGAACCGGACAAATAAAAGACTCGGATTAGAGAATAGGAAAAACAAAGAGGCGAAAAGGAAACCGAACAGAAAAAAATATTTTGGCGAGAAAATAACAATGCTCCGTTAAAAATACACGTCTCTATGATTGTTCTATCTGAGTTTTTTTCTTTTTTTTAATTTCATAGATCTTAAGAATAAGTACTTTCTAGATCATAAATTATGGAAAATGAGTGCACTTCTGGATAAAAACCGCCTGCGTAATTTGACGATAAAATGGTCTATTTTGGAATTCTTGATTATGGGAGGTGCACTTTTTAAATTCAAAGCCCGGCGGCAGACTTTATTATTTCGTTTTTCGTTAAAAAAAGGTGGCTTGCACTTTTCGGTAAATAAGCTGTACGCCATTGTGCCGAGGCACTGAAAACTACTTCCAGATAAAAACCGAGCTTTTAAACCAAAATTTTGCCAGTTTCTACCATTTCAGAAATGATTACTGTAGCTTTCATTTGCCAGCATTAAAACGTAAAACTCGCATGATCACTTTCATTATTCATTTTGCGATATTTGTTGAAAATCTGAAACGCGTGGACTTGGCTAATTTACACCCGCGGGGATTCAAATACCTTATTTTTCATCACCAACTTCATAAGTGAAACAATTTCGCATACTGTATGTCAATGATGATTATGTATATGGGTTCAAAAATGATCATTTCAGAGATATTCACCTAATAAAAATTCCGACTTACACCTAAATTTTCCAGTTTCAGGTCTCCCGCCAACCCGACCTTCATCATCAGTCTGGAGCGTTTCATGCACCAACAGCCATGTCAGCAGGTCTGCACCAACACCTCAACGGTTCTTCGCCCGACACCAAAGTGAGCGGCGGTGTTGCACCGTGGAGTGGAAGCCAAGCAGCCGCGCCATTCGTGCCGGCGACATTCACCAGCAACTCGCAACCCATCGTGAATCAGTTCAGGTGAATAGGCTTTTTTGGCAACTCGTATTTGACGAGGTGACGAGACCTATCTTTTCCCATACTATCTCGCTCAACTCTCGTTCCTCTACGTAAACTATAAAAACACTTTATCTCGTCGTTTACCAGAACAGCTCTCGTCATCTCGTTATTTACGGATTGCCGACCGAGACCATGCTTCTCTCGTGAATCGATAACTTTCAAATTCAGACAAACCTGGCCTTCGTCCATCCCAAGCGATTGGACGTCGACACCAGCGACAGGTCATATCGCTGCTGGGAACAACAACTCGCCGCCGAAGATCAACTCGGATTGGGACACGGCCAAGTGGTCGTCCACCGTACAGCAGCAGTCGATTGGGCCAATTGGTGCACCGGTAGAGTCAACCAAGTCCTACGAAAATGGCGGCAACGGAGAGACGCAACTGGCAAGGTACATATTCGGCTTAGATAGTTATCTAAATCTGAATGAACATATGTGGCAACCTGGATAGTTCGTTACCTACGAAATAGTGTAGGAAAAGACTTCTCCCTCTACCCTTAAGTATGAATAATAACGAAGTAACGAACTATCCAAATTGCCAAATATGTGGCCACTCAATATTTGAAAATTCCGATTTAGTGCTGATTAAGGCCTAAGAAGAAATGAATTTGATTTCAGGCCAAGACCGCAATTTGCACCAATTATGTTGGAAAGCGACAACACGGTCACTTCTTCGACTACAACTACACCTCAGATGGAGCAAAGGGTCAAGAATGAGGTACGATTTTATCTTAGAATGTTTAAAAACTCATAAAAAACCATAAACTACTTTTCACGATACTTCTTCATCATATCATGCTGAAACTCAGTTTCCAAATAATTAGCTTGAAATTACAATTACACTGAAATGATTCCATTTCAGGATGACTCCAAAATCGATGAATCAACCGAGAAACAAGCCTCCAGAATCAGTCCAGAAATCGACGTCACTCGGGAAGACCGCGAAAGCTCTGCGGAGGAAATCGACGTCGAGTGCTCCGCAGGTGAAGAAGAAGCCATGGAAGGCGTCCAAGAGAGTGGTAATTGAATCCAGCGACTTTAACTCGAATTACGTCTAAATTCAGATGAAGATCAGCTCAAAGCGAGTGAAAGTCGGAAAAATTCAACTTCGGAAAGTGTGACCAGCGAAAAGCACGAGGAAGCTTCGTAAGACGAATTTTGCGAGACGAGTAATAAAATGGGTTTTCAGGCATCTACTTCTAAACTTCTCGAACAGCAGAAACGCCCATGAGCCATTGGGAGCGAAATCATCGGGAGAGTCGACGGGGTCAGGCTCAGATCAGCCAGCAAAGCCCGTGCCGATTAAGAACTTCTCGACACCAGAGACGGGAAACACTTTGACAAGTAGGGCTTTTTTGTCTTTAACAGCAAAAAAAAATTTCATCAGCGTTATACTTTGGATGGTTTGATTTGAATTAATTCGAAGTATATCAAACTTCGATAGATTATCCCCCAACTAGCTTCGACGTCTCAATATTCATAGTGGTTGTCCAAAATTTCTTGAGATTACTTGAAGCATAGGTTTTTGCTGTCAAATATATCTGGGAAAAAACGAACTCAAAAACTAAATGAAGACCAACCTTTTTCCAGACGGACCGACCTCACAGAACCATGTGTCGACCATCGTCGCTACCGGTCTAACCGGCTTCGTCCCATCTGGCCAATCGGCATTCCAATCACCCGAAGCACTCCAACATCAACAAAGTGTCTCCTCGTCTGGTGCAAGCACGCCGCTACCATCGACCCCAAATGGGTTAACGCTATTCGGACCCAACTCGCTGCCGTCCACTCCCACCAATGGTATCAATGGAAAGACCGTCCATAGAAAGAGCTCGAATGCAGGAACACCGGAGAAGCCAGAACAGCCAACGAAAAGTAAGCAAGTTATGAAGTTTAAATTCATAGCATTGATGATCACACAGAAAATGAATAATCTCGAGAGATCTTTACCTTTCCAAGACCATAATATTTATTCTCAAGACTATTTTTGTCTCTCAAAAATCCCCTAGGACAGATTTCATGCGACTTCCTCACAATGAGAAGGTGGTACTTTTAGACACCAATTAATTTGCTTGTGACGCTAATTTGTGGATCTTTAATCTAGCCAGATTTGGGAATAGTTTTTGGGCGCTAATTATTTTTTGCGGGCGGTTGTTTTTGAGCCATCTTTCCTATAAAAGGGGTGATGCTTTGAAGTATTTTCATATTCGGGTTTTAGCTTCATTCATTCGACCCCCTGGCTTGGGACCAGTGGCTGTACCCCCACCTGCAGCGGGACAACAAGCGGCTTTGGTAAGAATTTCAAATCTGAAAGATTTTCTAGTGAGAATACTCCAGGTCTGCCCAATTTGCGGTTTCTCCTGTCCGTCGAAATTCCACTACAATTCCCACATGAACACTCACGGCGATCACCAATGCACAATGTGCGACTACACGAGTAGGACTGAGGGACGGTAAGTTGATTTATTTTTTCCGAGACTTTTTTGCATTCTGTGCCAAATATCATCAACTTGACATTGAAAACGACACCTTCCCAATTACGAAATTTTCGAAACTCATTTTTGTTTGAATTTCAGCCTGAAGAAACACATGCGCGAATCGCACACCGAGGAAGAGCGTCAGAGGGCCGGCATCAACATCGAAATGACTAGCAGCAGCAAAAAGAAGAGCAGTGACAACTCCTCGAATTCCGTCAATACAGCAAATGCGGATACCACTCAGAACCAAGCATCCGTTGTCAATGGTACCACGGCGAGCTCGGTGCTTCAAAGTGTCTTGCAGGTGAAAAGCACTAAATCAATTTCATCTAAATGTAGAGTCATTTTTAGAGCCCCATCACGACGCTAGCGTCAGTGCTTCTGAATCCTCCACAATTGACGTCGGACACTTCTAGTCTTTCCACGACGATGGCATCTTTAGTCGACGCGGCTAATGCCGCAGCAGCAGCTAGCATCGCAGGAAGTGATAGTATTTCTGGACTCCAGCTGGACATCACTGGAGCACAGAGTCTGCTGGGACAGTTGGCTGGGTCGCAGGGTGGCGTACCGTCTGCACTCGATCAAATCCGGGCGTTCGCGGAGAACACCGCACTGCTCCCGGAAGGGGGTATGAATCTTGCGAACGCACTCGGAGTAATGACTGGGGTGATCGGCGCCGATCATATGGACACCTTGTCGAACAGCTCTAGCACTGGTGGCTCAGGATCGGGCGGGTCGGGATCAAAGTCGGAGAAATCTAGCGACAAACCGGCGAAAAAGTCCGAGTCCAGACGATCGAGCTCAAGCAAGGTCAAGCAGTTCAAATGCAAGCAGTGTCCGCATCTGTCGTTTTCAAGAGTAAGAACGTGAACTTTTTACTGGAAAAGGTTGAATCATTTTTAGGACGACTGCTGGGCGCACGCTCGCACTCACATTCCACCAGAGAAACAGCTGAATTGCCGACACTGCAATTTTGTCACCGAATACAAGCATCATCTGGAGTACCACTACCGCAACCATAACGGCTCGAAGCCCTTCCAGTGCGTCAAATGCGCCTACACGTGCGTTAACAAGTCGATGCTCAACTCGCATATGAAATCGCACACCAACATCTATCAGTTCCGATGCATGGATTGTACGTACGCGACGAAGTACTGCCATAGTCTGAAGGTGAGGATCCACTAGCTTGAATTTTTGGTGGAAGATTTAGGAGTTCATTTTCTTAAATTCAGCTCCATCTGAAGAAGTACGGCCACAGGAGAGTGCCCGACGGCATTGAAGTGGCAAATGGAAACGACGGCAGAAGAAGTAAGACCCCAGAAGGTGTGGTGCCACTGTTCAACGGCTTCAACGCGAACCCTGCAACTAGTTTGGCTCAGCAGCTATCTCTTCCAATCGTCACATCGCCCAATATGGCCAGCTACGCGAGTCAAATGCTACTGCAGCATCATCAGGTTAGACAAATGGACGTTGGAAGCTTGTCGGTCCGATATATTTGAATGTTGCTGAGAAATATCGTAGCCTACTTTCAATCCACTATTCGTCATTATGGATAAGAGAGTATTAGACAATGACATGAAGTTTCATCAGTCTATTTTTACAAATGTTTTTAGATGAGCGAAATGAAGCCGTTCGTCCTCAATGGCTTGCCATCTCTGCTAAATCAACCACCTGCCGCTCCGTTGATGAGGTGCCCAACTTGCGACTACGAGCCGAAAACCGCCGAAGATCAGATCAAACATTCCATGTCGCACTTCTTCGATCGAGCAGCGTCCATTACCAATGCTCAAAATGGTACTGGAAATGGTGGCCATGCAACCAATGGCAACGCAAATGGGTCGGAAGGAAATGGGAATGGCAACTCGACGTTGAGCAATCTCTACAGCGGGCTGTCGCAGGTATGTTTCGGGGAATTTAATGGGAAGATTGATAAAAAAACAAATTGACAATTTTGTAGAAGTTCATTATCCAAAACCTGGCCTCTTATAGTTATCACCCACTTGCCTCCCTACCTCTCATTTATAGTTGGTCATTCAGCGTTTAGAGTGACCAACTACAAATGAGAGGCAGGTGAGTGCTAACTACAGGGAGCTCCAGGATCTAGTCCCAAGATCTATCAATTCTCAAAAAAAACTATGGTTTCAGATTTCCTCCCTGATGCCGCACATCCAGTCGATGAACAAGGACACCACCGTATCCGTGGACATGCATGAAGAGGAGCGAGAGAGCGGTCACGCGGGCGACGACGAGATGGAAGCCAGCAGTGGTGCGACGGGAAGTCCGGCTTGTAGCTCAAAAGGGTCGGCCGATGAGGAATCGCAGAAAAGAAAGGCCTTCAAGCTGGAGCAGATCAGTCAACGTCTGTCTCAAGGAAGATCGCCGTCCAGCGACGAAACCGAGGACAAGGATCATGATGAAGTGAGGACTTTACACCTTGAACATCAGGGCCCGCACTAAACCCCCTAAATTGACCTCAGGTTAACTAGTCTAATTAATTCTATCTCCTTTGCATTTTAGGAGAGAGACAGTTATCCTAATCTGAGGCTAACTTGGCCTAAGGAGGATTTAGTACGGGCCCTGAAAGTCAAGACTTGGGAAAACATTTCAAACGAACTAAGGGTACCGAACTTTAGCACCACATGGAATCCTCGCTATCTCCGGCCGAGCCACTAAGCCATTCGTCGGGAAGCGTCGCAGTCGCTCCAATCGTTCCAGTCGTGACGTCATCGGGGCTGATTGAAGTTTCGACACCACTTAATCTGTTCCAACAGGCTGCCAATCTGTATAATGTGATGCAGGTATTGTCAATAGCCGATTAGTTGAGACGAAATAAATGAACACAATATGCGCACGCGGGAATTTGCGCGTTGTTTGCAGCACACCTTACGCTATTATTACATGATATTCAGAAGAAAAGTTCAACGACTATTTGTAAATACGCAATGCACATTTTGCATATTCGAATTTGTGCACGATTTATTCTGTCTCAAGTTATCGGTCGTTCAAGTAAAGAAATCGGAGAAAAGACAACGAAGACGTGTAAAAATTTGCAGGGCCGTCGCGAAGGGAACGAAAACTTTCGCTTCCACTGCATGCACTGCAAAATGGCGTTCCAGGTATGAATTGTTTTTTCTGCCAAAAATCTATTTTCTGGAAAAATCGAACATTTTCAGGATCAAGCACTCTACCACATTCATATGGGCTACCACGGCTACGAGCAAGTGTTCAAATGCAATCGATGCGGATACCAGGCCAACAACTCTCTGGACTTCAACGTGCATTTGATGCAAGGGTCCCACGATTAAGTGAATTTCGAAGCTCCGCCCACTTTCTGACAAACTCAGTGGACCATCCCCCAGTGGATAATCTCCCAGTAAAATAGCCCTGTCTTCGCGCGGTTCTTTTAAGATTTAAAATATGCTCCACTTCTAAATGCTAGTAATTTTCATTAGCGTGGAGCAGACCATCGGATCATGTAGTTTGACTTAGAGCGCGAAAACAGGGTCGAATGTTTGGCAATTCTTCCCGGCGGTAATGTGACCATCTATTCTAGTGAGCAACCGCAGAACTGTGTTAAAATGAGCGCAAAATTTTAGCGGCTGACTAATTAAGATCGATATTACTGTATTATACCGTATCACCACCACTCACAATATTTCAATGTGTTAACCATGAATGATGATTTTATTTATTATTTTACTGTAGCCATGTATTTCATGCGCGTAGTTCTTAATTGTTTCAAGTCTACAAACCTAAAAATCTCGATTTAAAAAGACTTGTAGATTTTAAGGTACTCTTGAAATTCGTAGTTTTTTTATTTGTTGATCAGTTTTTTTCTTCCTTTTCCATTTTGGATCCTATCTCAAAATTTTCAGGGATTTCTCATTTGACGTTATGTGTTTAACAGCCCTTACCGACAATACGTTAAGATATATACCTTCATTTCAACCATCCAAATATAAGCTCATCATCATATTGGCCTTTTCTCGTAGAATTTTTTAGACTGATTGACTTTTCAAACAACATTTTGACTCAAAGTACACACGTTCATGGAACTTATTTATTTTCTGCTGAATTAGTTCAACCTCGTCTAGCTATTTGTTTCTTTTATTTTGTACTTTTTGGAGCTAATATTTAGCTATTTTTGCTGAATTTGCCGAAATATCACTGATTTCAAGCAAATTTACGATTAATTCTCTTGAAGTCTACGATATTATGATTAGACCGTGCGGCAGTTTTGCAAAAAAGTTACGATTTTGCAAAATGCGGCACGATTTTTTGACTTGACTATTTATTGACATTAGTGCGTGTACATTTGACTATTTCGATTGACAATCACGTTTTTTCCACCTAAGCGTATACGGTTGAATCATCAGCGACTCTACGTCGCCTCAGGGAATTGTATCGGTGTCTGGAGTTTCGTCCAACGTCACTTACGAAAAGAACGCCTTTAAGCGTAGGACGATTGTCCAGAGAACACGCGCTTTTTATCAGTATCTTTTTCATACATATAATTGATGATATGTTAGATTCTTTCCGAATTCGATGTTACACTTTAACCCATTTTATACAACCGCTCTATCCTCAACATTAATTTATCGTGGAATACCTCATTTAGGCATTAAATGGATTTTATCTGAAGCTAAATTTAAATCTATTTAATGACACCATTTTGTATCATATTCATACATATTACTATTGTTTTCTGATGATTATCATTGTTTAAGCCAGACAAATAAAGTCATTAAATTAAATTTTTAAAAGCATCGTATTTATTCCAAGAGTTGGTATTTAAATTAATTTGGAAAAGTCAAATAATAATAATAATTTTTCTCTCAAAACGACACGATTAAAATCGAATTTCGAAGAACTGAAAGAGGGCGGGGTTAAGAGTTGCTAGACCACACCCATTTTGCAAAAATATCGCACATAAAATCGGAAGACTGACTAAATTCGGCAACTAATCGATATATAATAAAAAATTTGACGCGTCCAATACTCGTACGCAAAACGTATATTCTGACGGTTATGAAAGAGTTTATGAAAACCAAGAACTTTAAATTTACAAAAGAGGTGAAAGTAGGCTTTGAGTGAAAAACTTTTGTGGTTTTACAGTGATCCTAAGAAAGAAATGTATGAAATTCGGATGATTTCAGAAAATCTTAGGACATAGAATAATTCCAAGATATATGAAAATCAATTTTTAAGGAAGAATATATCAAATCCCGGTTTAAACCGACTCATTCTCTCCGGGCCGATTCAGAAGATCCACGACGGCAGACTCCTCGTTACGTTCCGCGCCTCCAGAAGTCTCCCCATCGTCGTCATCCGTGGATTCTTCGTCGCTGAAAAAATTTTTTTTTTTCAAATTTATAATTTTCAAGTAAGTTTTCGAAGATATCCGACGCTTGACTTTTTCATATAAGAATCGGTAATAATTCATCAATTGTTCTGATTTAAAACAGGCCCAATATTAACAAAAAAGATATCTCCTTCATCCTATTAATGATAAATGGATAATAAGTTTATATTTCGCCAAAATCTTTCCCACATTTACTATATCCTCTCATTCTATGAAGTCCATTCCCCCAACTCAATGATTTTTCATCTTTCGAATCACATGAAACGAGATAGTGGATATTTTCGAAGGACGAAAAGAAGGCGTGCTCCTTTTCGTCTCTCGATAAGGCACACTAGCGCGTTTTATGCGGGGTTAACCGCGCGCGCGGTTCGAAAACACGTTGCGCAACGTCTGTTTAGAATCTTACCTATTAACCACAGTGGTGGCCTCATCGCCCTCCTCATCTCTGGTCTCTTCAGTGGATTGCCTTGTGGCTGCGGCAGCATTTGTGCCGTCCTCAGGAAGCAGTTCGGCAATGCCCGGGGACGGTTCGTTCCCATCCACTCGAACAGCGCTCGTCTCCGCTGCCAGACGACGCGACGTTTCCGCGAGCATGTTCTGGAAATGTAGGATATTTTGGAATAGTTGGAAGTCTTATTCCAGCTTTCTCGATTAGAAACTCATTTTACAAGGTTGTTTTCTTACTTCACTTTTAAAAGGAAACGACCTTGAAAAAGCACTAAAGAAATTGAACTTCAAACGGAGTCGAGACATATCTTGAAACATATCAGAAAATAGCTGCATGTTTATCGTCAATGATCGATAATTTGAGACAAAATAAAAGTGAAGGAATTTTTATGCATGGAAATTAGCGCCTCGTTTACAAACGAATAGGCGACGTTTCATCGATTCGAGTATTGACTTTGACGACTATTTGATATTACGTAATGCACATTTTGCATATTCGAATTTGTGCGTATCGTTATTTTGTCTCAAGTTATCGGTCGTTGACAATAGCATTTCCATGCGAGGAAAAATCATCCCTACCGCTTCGATGATGTTTGACCGCTCGTAGGAATTCGGGACCAGTTCCAACTTTTCAAGAGGGCGGGCTTTCAGGATGCGACGGAGGCTTTTGTCTAGAAGTTAAAAAAAGTAAAAGATAAACAAATTCTAAACGATAAGAAATGAAACTTTTAAAAGATAAAATTTTTAAATAAAAATACCCGCGCTATCGAAGTTCTTCAACTTGAGTTGTCCGCCGAAGTCGGCACCCTCGCCGCAGAAAGTCCGCAACGCGGCCAAGCACTTGTCCGCTTTAGCCAGCAGCGCTTCGGGATTCTTCGTCTCCGTCGCGGTGGAAGTGTTTTGAGAGGATTGACGCCTTCTACAAACTCATGTTTTTGTTTATTTTTCTGATTTTCAGAAATTCGAGGGTTTTTCATCATCTTTTTATTCTTCGAAGTTTAAAAAATTTGCCAAGTCTTTGGACATTTTCTAACGAAATCGTTCAGGTAAAGAAATTCATGCAATCATAAAAGTCTATGTTTCAAAAAATCCCATAACGAAGTTTTTAATTTTTGTTTTATTAGTGATACTTCAATGGCTAAAAATAGACTACTATGGAAAGGCTACAGCAATCCCCCTTCCTTCTCAAGTTACAGTAATCCTTACTTGTGTGAGAGGAATCGGTTGTCTTCCCAGTAGAAGCCGCAGCCGAATGACGCAATTGAAGGCACATGGATTTGCATGGAGAGGTAGCATTGGCTCAACTCGGACACGGCCTTGTCTTCCTGATTCGAGTGATGCCTGGAAATGTGTTGATATTTTCAAAATTTAGGCCTTTTCATTCAATTGAGCACTTTTCCCCCAAATCCGAGTATTTTTGCAACAGCATTTTAGAGTCACTTTTTAAGGAAAAAGACAATTAAATACTATCTCATAATCAAGATTTTCCAATGATTATCCCAAACATTCCTGAAATCTATTCAATTTTCATCCAAAGCGATGAAAATCTTTGCTTATTTATATTATTGATTGGGGGAGAGCGTGTTGATATCCAAAAATTACACGTTATTCGTCTCTCGTTTTTCTTCTACGCGACTCACTATTTCGCTCAAAATTCGATTATTTCGAATTGCGGAATGAGCATCGACTTTGCTCTCTAATCAACGATACAAGAGGAATGATTGCTGGAGTTAATCAATTTCATTATGTTATTTCAAAATTGTGTTGAAACATACTGGTTTCCAGCCCCATTTCTTGTACTCTTCGCCCTTTCAGCATCGTTCAAGCGTCCGGTTCTGTCCCTAAAATTTATAAATCATGAAAAGGTAGAAAAAAGCGAAAATCAGAGAAAGCGGGAAAAATATAAAAGAAAACAGAAAATTAAATAAAGAAAAGCATAAAATCATCCGATTAGGAAAATGGAAATTCGGACCAAGAAAACAAAAAAAAAGGAAAAAGGAAAATCAAAGATAGAAGACAGAAAAGCCGAAAAGCAGACCTCTGATAGGCCGCCTCATCTTCATCATCGTCAAACTCGAATCCGGAATCATTTTTCAGAGCCGTAAGCAGAGTTTCCATTTCTTCATTCGACAAATTCTCGCTCAGGTCTGAAAATTTTAATTCGTTCAATTTTTGAAAATGTTCCAAAAATCTCTAGAGTCAAGTAATGTCCATTTTAACACATTCCGTTGACCATTGGATCAGAAAAATAAAATAAAGAATAAATTAATTTAAAGAAAAAAAATCCGACCTTTCCAAATTTCCTCCTCGTCGATTTTCCTTCTCAAGTCTTTTTGCGTCTTTGTCAAACTGCTTTCTTCTTCCTCAGTCAAAGGGTTGAGGTCATCATCTGAGGAGACTTGTCTTCTGAAAAAAAAGATAAATAAAAAATGAAATGATTATTTACAAATCCAAAAATTAAATTTAGAAAATAAGCTCAAGAAAAATTTTGAAAGATATATTTTTTAAAGTTATACCTGCTAGACTTCTTCTCAACTTTTGTCTCCCCATTTTTCAGAACTTGACCGTTTTCCGAGGTTGAGCCGGACTGTTGTCTGAAAATAAGGATATTCGAAATCGAGATATACATGAAACTTTTAGAAAAAAGAATATATGAAATTCCCACTTTTCTTCCTCGTTTTCCTCAGACGACTTGGGTTTTTCAATCCTCCTCTCTTCTTCGTCAGAGTCATTCGCGAAGATCTGGTTCGTGTCAGCGTCCGACTCATCGAAAACTGACAAATTTTAATTTTAGGAAATTGGAAATACAAAAAAAATCAAATTTTCAAAATACCCTCAGTCAATTCATCAAATTCTTCGAGTTCATCCGAAGACGATTGATGGTGTTCGTTGGAAACCGGGAAAATGGCACGGAGACGCATAGGACGAACCGAGGGGGGTAGGGGCTGAAAAATAAATTTCTAAAAATGCTTCAAAATTTCTCGTATCAATATTATCATCATTTCGAACACATACAATTGAGGCAACTTCTGGATAATTTGTAGTTTCGAAGCCTACCGAAATAGTATGAGAAAAGAGATCTTCCTACCTTCCATATACTCTTAACTATAGACTATACGAAGTTACGAATTGTCCAAATTGCCCCCAATTGATATTTGAAGAATAAAATGCTTCAAGCATTTTCAAATGAAGATTCTCATTTTTAAAATAGTTAATATCAAGCTTGGTAATTGTATATTGTTGATGCCGAAATCTGGAAGATCAAAAATGAGAGGAGAAAGAAGCGATTTTAGGCGCCAGTCTCTCTCCGTTTCACGTGCTATTTCTCGATTTTCTAACCACTAAAAATAACTGTTCACTACTTTGCACGCCTCCCAGATTTGGGCATCAACAATAGAAACTGAGTTTTCCTACTGGAACGGACATCTGCCTGGTTAACAGAGAGGTTGCACTTCGCGGTTGAGCGTACTCGTTAGCGCCGGCCTGAAAACTCCAAAGCTAAAATTTAGCTTCAAAAACAGCGCTGTAAACGTTTAGACATGCGCGCGTGTCTAACACATTTACAGTCTTGTTAAAAAAAGAGAATGTAACTTCAGAATTGACATATTCGATTTTATACCTGAGAGGCTACCGCAGAGAGTCCCGACACTCCCGCTGTCCTAGCTGACAAATTCGAACGGAGCAAGTTTGCCGCTGTCAAATTGCCGAGAGAAGCTGCTTGGAGCTGAAAATTGGATTACTGTGGAAAAGTACATTCGTAAATTATAATAAACTGCTGGAATGCCAAAGTAATCTTTAAAAGAAAGTGAAGGTTGCCTAACATTCTTTCGAAAAATGAAAGACAAAAAGATGTTTCAAGCAGGTTCCTCAAATTTGGAAGAAAACTCGACTCGCACCCGTGGGTGCGGGTTTTTTGAGAAGTCTGGTTTGAAGAAAATATAAGTTTTGCTTTTTTTCAAGAAAGCGATGTATTTGCTAAAATCGTAATGTAATGCTAAAAAAACGTTTACCGAATTAATAAGCTGCGTGTTAATGAGTCGTTGTTGGATATCGGTAGCTACATTACCCAGCGGCGTGCGGCCGGGAATATTCCTGAATTCTTTTCTGTTTTTTTTTCTAAATTATTTTAAAGCCCAAAATTTTGTTTTGGCAGCTTATTCCAAGAGTAAACAAACGTGCGAAAACTCATTTTTTAGCTAGGGCCGTGTATCGGCAAAACATTTTCAGAAATATCTAATTTCTGAGGTATTTTTGAAGCATAGAAAAGATTAACAAATCGAAATAAAAATCTATGGAATATATTATTGCATTAGAAGACGAGTTTCAAATATTTCTATTTTTTCTACGAAACATAGAAGCTATTGCGATTGAAATTAGTGAGAAAAGTACTGCCAATTTTTTTTAAAGATATGGTAAATAATAAAAACAAAAAGAAAACCTGATCATCTCGTCCATATCGACCTCGATCGTCCCGTCGCCCATGAGTTGGTGCCAGGGAATTCCGAAGGGCTGAGCTGTGGGGGTGGCGTTCAGCACTGCATTTTTAATATTCATTTTCCTACAACTGAGCCAGACCTAAGGAGAACGGTCACCAGAAAGTCCTTTGCGGCCTACCTACCCCCTGTATATTTTGTTAACAATTTTTCTCGCTGACTTGTAAGTAGTCAAAATGTTCGCTAATGCGATCAGGTTATCATACGTGATTTGATTCGTGCGACCTATCCCCCTATAGCTTATTTTCGTCTGACGAAAGTGCTCCCTAGGTCTGAATTGAATGAGTCAAACGACAAAAAATAATACGTTTCAATAAACCACAACTTTTCTGAAACATATATTACAAATTTTTGAGAAATAAAAAAATATTCATTTTTAGAAAATTCGAAAAATGAGAAGATGTCCACTTACAATTCGTCCCTCCACCGACTGCAGTTTGACGGTTTGCAGCGGCCGTTTGCCTAGGCGTTCTTCTAGCCAACATTGGTCGCCTGACTACGTTCGCCCTTGCAGGCTCGCTGCGGTAGTTGTCGATGTTACTGAAAACAGTGTTTCATATTTTCGGCAACTTTTTATGTTTGAAAATTTAGTTTAGGTTTTGAAAAAAAAAACATCTGAAACTCACAGAACATTGGCATGCTCAGTACTGTAGTGCGCCCTCAAGTCCGTGATTTCCCGATTCCCGTCACAGTCAGGCAAAGCGATACAAATGGGGCACATCTGAAAATCCAGTAATCAACATTGATCAAGAATGAAAACTTGTATCTGTAAGAATGAAAGTTTTAATGAGAAAAATCTCGAAATGTCGAAAGTTTTCCGATTCTCGTGTTTGTTTCAGAAAATGTTGAAACCCTACCACAATAACCGGGGGACTTGGCGGCTCATTGTGAACAGTGATGATGTGGTTCGCGAACGAGCGGATACTGTAGCCTGAAATTCAAATTTTTAAGAAATGCTATCCTTAGAATTAAAAAAAGAAATTTATATTTGTTCAATTCCGCACCTGTGGTATTGCAATAGGGACAAGTGAACGAGGCGACCTTGCACACGTCATAGGACTTGGTCGTGTCGCCTTCGTAGGCTGCCTCTGGAAATTTGTATATCTTAGATAACAACTTTCCTAAATTCAAAAAATCACCGAAATCCCGATGAGTCAGAATGAGTTGCATGGGATGGTCAATACTATGCGAGGTTCTGCTTCCAACGGAGTTAGCGCTGAAAAATCATCTTTTAGACAGACGTTGCAACGTGCTTTCGAACCGTGCGCGATTAACCCCGCATAAAACGCGATAGTGTGCGCCTTATCGAGAGACGAAAAGGAGGATACCTTCGCTTCCGTCTCTCGAAAATATCCATTATCTTGTTTCATGTGGTTATTAACAGTGCGCGATTCGAAAGCACGTTGCAACGTCTGCTTTTAGAACATTTCAACGGTTAAAGGGGGAAAATTATGTGAAAGATAAACAAATTACTGTGTTTGAATATGAAAAATTGAATGGAAGCTTCAGCTAAAAAGTCGAAAAGTGGAAAGATCAATTGTAAAGAAATAGTTTAAAATACCCGATTTTATTGATGTAGCAACTATGGCAGAGGTCGAAGTCGACGCATCTCAAGCATTTGTACCGATTACCGGTGAAGGCGCTGTCCTCGCAGCCGTCGCATGATACGCCTAAAATTTTTTAAAAGTTTATTTATTTTTCGGAAAAGATGACAATTTTTGCAAAGTTATGAAATTTCTCATCTTTTCGGGAAAATGAATAAATAAATAAAAGAAACCAACCATCATGCTGGCTAGGGTTATTCATTCCGCGCGGCACTTTTCCAGGAGAAAATGAGGCTCTCAACGAACCTGCAAAGGGGCAGATTAATTAAATCCGGGGATAAAGCTAAAATAGCCCCAAATTAAAGGAAACCAACTTCCAGGAAAGATAATCAATTTTTTCCACTTTTCAGGATTATTTTTCCTGAAATGGTGAACTTTCCAAACAAGTCGAAATAAAAGAAGAGTGGACTCTAGAAAAGCCAGATAAAGCTAAAAAAATAATCCGGAAATCAAGCAACAACGGCAAATTTTCGCCAACGCGATTGAACACAGAGTACAGCTTATTCCCAGCCCAATTGGATTTCGACCATCGACCCAAAATCCACTAAACTCGTCCGAAAGCCCCCTCCAAAATGCGATTTTTCCGGATTTTTAAAATCCCGACCCCTCCTGAACAAATTCTAGAACACTCCCGAGGCAAAAATTACCAGAACTTCAATATTCATCGATCTTTTGCCGAGTTTGAGACTGCTTTGAATTATTCATTCCCGCAAAAATCGATATTTTCGAGGGGAGCCATGTTTAGACAACTGGTTTTCAAAAGTAGCACAAATTTGATCGACAGATTGAAGCTTTCCTAGAAGCGATAGTCGATATAGTATTTGAGTCGTCTCGAAACTTATTGATTTCTCTCCATCTGCGCAATTTGATTTCGAAATCTCGTACTTGTTCCCCTCGTTAATTACCCTAATTATTATTATCGGCTGATTTTTATTGGCTTCTTTCCGTCTAAAACTAGCATAAAATATCATTTTCTAAAAAATTATCATTTCTGAAAACACTGAGTGAAAAACTTGTTAATCTTTTCGAATTCCCAAGAAAACAGTTGCATTCTTTAAGTTTCTTCTGGGGAAATCGTGCAACTTTCTTGAATTTGTATTTTTTTTAGAAAAGTAACATTTTTCAGTTTTTCTGGAAAACGCGTGGACTTTCTCGGATTTTGTTGGATTTTTGCTGAATTTGCGCGAAAATGCCGACCAATTTCTTCCACAAGCCGGAGAACGCACTGAAGAGGGCCGAGGAGCTCATCAATGTCGGGAAAGAGGCCGATGCCCTGGACACGCTCCATGACACCATCAAGGTATGGGATTCCATATATCCGATTAAAAATATTTCCTCATTATTATGATGGATTTCTTTCAAATTAGATATTTTAAAACTAGATTCCATTTGCGATCCTCAATTATGAAACTCGAAGCATGCCTCAATTTGGGAATTTTTTGGACATTTTCCAGAGAACCTGAAAATTTTTCCTTCAACAAAAATTACGCGAGAAGTCTATTTGAAAAAATGATCGATCTTCTGAAACTTATTCATCTTTTTCAGGCGAAACGCCACAAGCAGCAATGGTCGCAGACACACGAGCTGGTACGGTATTACAAATTATTTTTAATCTAAAAAATTTGTTCAAAATTTCAAATAAAATGGAAAAAATTAGAAATAAAAAAGTAAAATTTGAATTCCAGATCATGCTGAAGCATCTCGAACTGTGCGTTCTGCTCAAGAAGCAGCACGTCGCCAAGGACGCCCTTTTCCAGTACAAGGCTATCACTCAGCAGGTAAAATAATAGAAGATTACTGTGGTTTTTTTTTTTTTTTTTTTTAAATTTAAATTCGTATTACCTTTACAAAGTTTCACATGACGAGCTTCGCTCCGGAAATCAAACGCTGAGATGCTTCTCACCGCAAATATCATCCCTTGTGCGGTGTGAATGTATTTCAGCCCGTTTTGCATTAGTATTCTTAATAATGGCGACGAGAAATTATGATGCGAATTTTTGCGGTGAAAAACGTCCCCCAACGTCTGTTTTGAATAAAAGGATCTCAAAAATTGTTTGGGTTTCGATTTTTCCGAGACTCGACTTGCAACTTTTGTCAAGATTTGACACCCGCATCCTCAAAAATGAAATCCGATCCGCGGATGCGGGTTTTTATTTGCAGCTCTGTCTGAAACATCGATATTTCAGATCAACGTCAAGTCGCTGGAGACGGTGATCGAGTTTTTCCTCAAACTCGCCGAGCAGAAAACCCTCGACGCTCAGAAGACGTCCATCGAGAAAGTCGAAGAAATTGATGATCTGGATCAGGGAGACATCTCGGAAACGTAAGAAAATAGGATTGACCTCTTTTCCTGAAGAAAGTTGGATTTATTTCAGCCTGCTCTTGGCAGTGGTTTCTGGCGCGGCCGCACAAGACCGAATGGACCGTACGGTGCTGGCCCCTTGGCTCAGATTCCTCTGGGATTCCTACAGAAACTGCTTGGAATTGTTGAGGAACAATGCACAGGCGAGATTTTTTAAAAAATGAAACTACTTTTACTATCGTTGATTGGAGAGCAAAGTCGATGCTCATTCCGCAATTCGAAATAATCGAATTTTGAGCGAAATAGTGAGTAGCGTAGAAGAGAAACGAGAGGGACGAATAGCGTATAATTTTTTGAATATCGACATGTTCTCTTCCAATCAAATACTTGAAATCGAGCGATTTTTTTTTATAGTTTCATTTCCCTGGCTTGTGGGAATGTCGTTTCTGCAAATTTTCCTCGGTTAAAAGAAAAGGAATTTTGAATTTGAAGGTGTCAAATGTTGTATTTGATCAATTTCGAGGCTTATGCTTTTATTTCCAGGTTGAACCCCTCTACCACAACATCGCTCGTCTGTCGTTCAAATTCTGTCAGGTGCGGAGTATTCCTTTTGCCAAAAATGAACATTTTTTATGATACTAAATTGATAGAAAACATTCGAAATTTTCTAAGTGCTAGATTCTAAACGAAATGAAATTTCCAAGATTCTACAAAATAGCTATAAAATTCAGAAATACCAGCGTCGTACCGAGTTCCGCAAGCTGTGCGATCTGATGCGTCTCCACCTCAACCAGATCCAGAAGCAGCAGCATTTGACTCACGGGTTAGTTACTTTTCCTCTAAATGTTTCATTTTTACAAAATAAAAGTCGCGTGTATATTATTTGTTTTCTTGAAACTTACATTTTTATTTAAGAGTGAAGCTCTCCTCGGCTGAATCGTTAGCTATGATGCAGGAGACTCGTCTCCATCAGCTTGACACGGCCATCACCATGGAGTTGTGGCAGGAGGCTTACAGGTAAAAAAATCGAAATTTTTTATTTTATTCAAATAAGCTCCAAATTTGAAAAAAAAAACATCGATTTTCGAATCAATTTTTAAAGGCCTTCGCCGGACAAGGCAAAAAGAACAAACATTTTGGCAAATGCACTCTCCGTTGTTTCTTTTTCTTTCGTTTCCTTAGTATAAACGCGCCCTGAAAATTTCAGAAGTGCTGAAGACGTGCACAGTATGATGCAGCTAAGCAAGGACAAGGATAAGAGGATGGTGAAGCCGGGTACGAAATTGAAAACTTGAAAATTCTTAAAATTCTCAAGCTAAATTTAAAATTGCAGCAAGCTACGTCAACTATTATGACAAGCTCGC
The DNA here is from genome assembly GCA_964036155.1 of Diploscapter coronatus. Lineage (NCBI taxonomy): Eukaryota > Metazoa > Nematoda > Chromadorea > Rhabditida > Rhabditidae > Diploscapter > Diploscapter coronatus. Next base: position 81,182,126 of record OZ038423.1, on the reverse strand, counting down.
CCTGGTGTTCTGGAAGGCAGGCAACAGGCTTTTCCACGCCGCCGCTCTCCTCCAGAAGTACACTATTTACAAGGCGAGATGTTTTGCTTGTTTTTCTTTTTCTACTTTTATACAAGTTTCAAAAAATTTAATTAGACGATGTGAATCTATGAGAATAATCGGATGCTTACTTGTTTTCTAATGATAACAAATTTCTATTTTAAATATAGGTTTCACATGAAATCCCTTATGTTATAGTTTGAAACACTTGCAGTAATTGCTGAACAGTTCCTTTACATGTTATCTAGGTTTGAAAGAGTCCACATCTTCGAAAATAAGCATTTCTTATAATGATTCACGCTGTTCATTGCTCAGATTTACCGCAATCCCCAAAGAAATATGCTAATTTCTGTGACATAAAATATCTTATTCTCAAAAATTCGAACCTACAGTGATCTCCCTCCCAAATATGCTAATTTATAGGACATGAAGAAGTCGTTCACGCAGGAGGAGGCTCAGGAACAAGCGTCTCGCGTGCTGCTGGCGACGCTGTCGATTCCCGACGGCGCGGATGCACCCTCCGACTTGACCAGGCACCTCGACATCGAGGATCAGCACATCGCCAATATTAGGTCAGAGATTTGTTTGAAGCAGGACTTCTTCAAAGCGCACGACCCCGCAGGACAAAATAGTGCATCGTTTCAAGAAAGAAGAAGGCGATAAATATTTTCCGCATTTGCAGGATGTTGTCCAACTTGCTCCGCCTCTCGGTCGCTCCGACTCGCGCCGGCATCCTCAAGGAGTGCTCCCGCCTCAACCTGCCCGAAGTAGCCAATGAGCCAACCAGGAACCTCTACAAGCTGTTGGAGAACAACTTTGCTCCGCTCAGGTATAAAAAATACATTTTGAAATTTGGACACAGACTTGCAAACTGTTCGAAAATTGCCAACCGCGGTTGCGGTTATTTTTTAACTCTGAAGTTGACTTTCTTCCTCGAAATTAAGTTGGAGTTAGTTTTTAAATTTCGATTATTTTTAAGAATGGCCTCGGATATGGAAACTCTGCTGACGAAGGTCGAAAGCGAGGATCACAGACAGTACATCGAGGCGCTCAGAATGGTCGTCGCTACGAAAACTCTCAAACAGGTATTCCTACTTCTTATTTTAAATTTTAAAATTATGCTTCAAAAATTGAATGTGGTGAAGATTTTTGGTATGTTATTCAATTATTTAATTATGAGGAAAAGATTTAAAAAATAAGAGAGAATAGCATGTTTCAAAAAATAGAAGATAAAACGAAAATTTTTATTAGTAGTTGTTCGTAGGATCGTTCCAGGCCTTGAAGTTTTTAACGCTCATATTAAACATGAAAGCGAAAAAAAACTCCCGCTTTTCTTGTCGCTGTCATGTTTAACATGGGAGTGTGCAAAATTGTAAGGCCCTGATCATTTCTTTATGACTAATAAATTAATCTTTTGTTTAGATTTCCGTCATGTACGATGCGATTAGCTGGAGTAGAGTCCGCAAGGTCATTCCCTACTACAACGACATTGAACTGGAAAGACTGGTAAATGTTGTCTTCATCTATTTTTGTTTGGTTTCAATTCAAAAATCCGGACTTCTCCAAAACTCTATCCGAAAAAAATGTGTCATATCGAGAGAGAAAAAGAGCATGTCTTCTTTATCTCTCGAAAAGGTATACTATTTTTTGCAGGTCGCATGTTTTGAAGAGTCCGATTGAAACAGGAGCATTTTTAAGACCTATTTCAAAGTCGCCTATTTAGGTGGTAGATGTCGCCAAGCATCGCTACGTGAGAGCGCAAATCGACCATCGGGGCCAATGTCTGCGATTCGGTGCGGCGGATGCGACTTTGGCCGGTGGCGTAGACTTGGAGGATGCTGGCGGTTTTACCGGTGAGATCGTTTTCGAGTTACTCTATGATTTTCAACACAATTTTTCACTTTTTAACATTTTCTAAACGTTTTTTCGCAGACTTCTCAGAATTCGACCCGGCAGAACAAAATAGTATCTTATATTGAGAGAGAAAAAGAGCATGCCTTCTTTGTTTCTCTTGAAAAGGTGCATTATTTTGTTCTGCGGGACTCGAGTTCTGAGAAGTCTGCTTTTTTGTGCATTTTGAAAACTTGCAAGTTTACTGTAACATTTTTTCTTTGCAAATTGTAAAATCTGACTTAAAAAATCGTTTTTTTTTAAATAAATATTTGTATTTTAGGAGATGATACTCAGCTCGGTGTGGAGGGAATCCGTTCCCATCTCGAACTGATGTACAACAAGTTGAGAGCCGCCGTTGATATACTGGATGGCGATAAGAAGAAGGAGGAACTGCTTGAGAAGGTAAATAGTTATATTTGGATAATCATTGCTAAAGATAACTAGGATCTAATCAAATGAAGTGATTTGGGTAATTAAATAAGATAATTAATGAGATGATTAGAGCAATTAACTCGAGATAATGGTCCCTTCAATTAAGGTGAAACACCACGCCAAGCAGTACGAGTTGAACAAGCAGAACGAGATCAACCGCATCGTGGGACGCGCCAAGAAGATCGAGCATTACAAGGTGAGGAATTTTGATGTTTTTGGTAGGCTTCAAAAATCGGAAATTTTTGAGGAAGAAGTAAAATTACTCCATTGGCATTGGAGCTTTTAGCATACGAAATAGAATCCAATTTTGTGAAATGTTTCAAGAAAATGCATGTCTTAGGAAAGCAGAAATTTGAAGCCAATATATGTTACGTTTCCACCCACGCTATTAAGATAAAAATAAAACAGATTAGTAAAAACCGATGAATTTTCAGGAGATCAAGGAAAAAGAACGACAGGAACAGACTCGGGCCGCTCAAATCGAGAGGGAAAAGAGGGAGGAGGCGAACAGGATCGCCGAGCTGCAGAGACTGGAAAAGGAGTCCATTGAGCACGAAAAGAAGAGGAAACAGGCGGAGCATGTACGGACTTGTTTGTTGTTGTTATTTATTTCTCAAGAAATTTTGATCACTTTATCTTGAAAAATGATATCCTTTTTAGGACGATGTGCAGCACAAGATCAAGCTGGAGAGACTCAGGAAGATGGCTCAGCAGGTACGGTATTTGTTTTTTTATTATTATTCTAAATGATCTAACACTTGGGTTAAAAGTGTAAAGGCGCGTTCATACTTTTTGACATAATATCAAAAAAATGAACGCATCTTAAAAATCTATGAATTGAAGGAAATTGTTTAAAAAACCGTACTGCAAAGCAATACGTAATATAGCATTTTTGAATCTGAAAAAATGCATGTTATACTTTCTCTAGTCGTTATTTGAAGATTTGAAAAATATATTTAATCGGTTTTTTATTTTGCACTTCGAGAAAGTCAATATTTTCCAGGCCGTCTACCAAGGCATCATCAAAGAGATCGGCGATGATGCGTTCTTCAAGATGGACCCTGATACTCTCGTGAAAGAGCAGGTAAAAATTTAAAACAAGATAAATAGCGATTTTTTTCCAAAATGGTTTATTATCTATCGGTTTTTCTTCAGCGTGAACGGGTTGACAAGGAAAGATTGGAGACCCAGAAACGCCTTCAGCAGCAGGAGAAACAATTCGATCACCACGTCAGAGCTCTCCATCTGGAAGAGATGATGGAAAGGTTAGTGCTTGAAAAAATCGCACTTTAAATAGGCGATTTTATTTCATGTATTTTGTTAAACCGACATTTTTGTCAGGAATATGGTTATTTGGAAACCGCGAAACCACGAGACACGAGAGCACGAAATAGTATAGACTAGGGTAGGGTATGGGAGATGATAGGCGTTCTTTTTCACGTTATTTCTCACTGTCTCGTGGTCTCGCGATTTTCAAGTTGCCCAAGAATACACTATTTGATGAAGATTTGAACCAAATATTTCAAAAGCAGTTTTCAGGGATTTAAAAATTAGACGAGAAATTTCTTGAAATATAGATATTTTTCAGAAAAGCCCTGATGATGAGGCGCACGAAGGAGGCTCCCCAACTGCATGACGCCTACGAGAACACCAAGATTGCTAAGGCGATGTAAGTCAGAAAATTGGTCAAATCCATCCCCTTGATGAAAGTTTAGAAATGCACCTCGTTTAATAGCAATAAATAGAAATTTTTAGAACTGACCACTTTGATAAAAATTTAAAAAATCGATCCCTGATAGAAATTTCTAAAATTCCGCCCCTTTCATGAAAAATGGACAATTTTGAGTGCCGCACACGAGCGTCAAATCAAGCTGTGGGAGATGTGGGCGCATGTGAAGGAGGACGCGCTCGGCTTCATGAATCAGACCCAGGATGAGCTCAAGGACAACTTCGAGAAAGTGATCGTGGGTTTTTGCTTTAATTTTCACTTTAAATATTTTTATTTTTTGTCAAACTTATTCAAATTTTGATTTTCAGTACCGCGAGTGGGAAGAGAAGCTCAAGGCGGTACGCGACCAACGTCTCGCCGACAGACATGCAGAGCGAAAGGCTGAGAGAAGGGCTATGTATTACAAGGTAAATAAATAACACGTCTAAAAACCTATGCCTCAAAATTTGTTCTCTCACTCTCCTTTCCTTGATAATTTCACTGCTTCGAACGAACACTAGGATAGAAAATATTTTGGAGGATGATGAAACTTGATTATCCTTCCGTCAAAGAACACGTGTTACTTGAATTTTTTTTATCAAAAAGTGGACGGAGCCTAAAATATCAATTTTCAGGAAAAAGCAGACGAGGAAAGAAGAAAGCGCGACGAGGAGGAGCGTGCTCGTCAGGCCCAGCTCGACGAGTTCAGAAAGATGGAGAGACCGCCCAGGGTAGGGAACTTTTAAAAACTAAAATTCTAAAAATTTCAAATTTGGCAAAATATTCTATAGAAAATTAGTTGGAATGTTTTCGCATGTTTTTCGGAGGCATATCTTTAGTAAAACGAAATGAAACAAGTTTGAATGCTTCACGAAACTTTATATTCGATTCTATAAAACTCGCTTCAATACTTCTGATGGACATACACGAGAACAAGTAATTAAAAATAAAACAGAACTGAGATAGAAAATTAAGAAAAAGTAGGAGCAAAAACATTTAAATAAAGTTTCAGCAAGATCATCGTGGCGAGCGTCGCGGCGGGGACAGGGACAGAGACCGTATGGAGGAGTCGCGTTCCACGCAGGACTCCAACTGGCGCAAGGGCGAGACGACTTCCTCAGGGCCGTCCTCCAGATCGATGGGTTCAGGCCCCTTCCCTCCACGAGACCGGCAGCCCATGCGCGAGAGGACGGAGGTGGGACAGATAACTTTTGCTCTCTTATAAAAAAATAGGCCCCTGTATTTACAGACAGATAGGAAGGGTGGGAAATGTAAGAAAAGCGAAGAAATCAGAAAAACGAGCCGCGTCTACGTCTATGATCCGTCTGTAAACCCAAGGGGCCATAAAAATAGGGGAAAAATTGAACTTTTATACAAAGAAAATTAGAAATTTATAAGAAAAGTGTACTATTTTTTCTTGTTGAGAATTGAATTCTCCTCATTAACCATTATTACTATTATTGTATTTTTAATAAAAGAAATGAAGTTTTTGAAAAGAGAAATGTTCAGAATCCCCCCAGCGCGGCCTCCCAGGACACGGCTTGGCGTGCGAAGACCGATTCCGCGCCCCCGCCCAGACCCATTGGTAATTTCTTGAAAATTAACAAAAAGTTAATTTTTGCAAATTTTAGCGACCCGTCCTCCGATGGACAGGGTAGAGCGCGCCGCGCCCCCGTCCAACGTCCCCGGAGGCACCTGGGCCAGAGGCAACGTGAACAAGAAGGAGTCGGGTAAAATTCGAATACCGTATACTTTTTCAAAGAAGCCAGAGAAGCAGGACTGTAAATGCGTTAGACACGCATAGTGAAAGTGGATTTTTGAGAGAGAAAGGGACATGCTTTCCCTATGTTCTCTCGAAAAACGCTATCTCGTCATGCGTGTGTCTAACACATTTACAGCCCTGCATAGAAGAACAGAATCTCTTATTTCTCTTTAGTTTTAGAGGGGAGTCTCTAAATGAGTGAATACAGTGAAATTTTGATTTTCTGATTTGATAAATTTTTTTTTTTCAGAACCCACCCCTCCTCCCGCTGCCGCTCCCGCTCCTGCAGCACCGCCCAAAAGCGACAAGTACGTCCCGCCTTCGCAGCGTCGTCAGGTTCGCATAGTTTTGCTTTAAATTTGATTGTTTTTTTTGCTTTCAGCAAGCAGAGGGCGGTTCCGCTGGCCCGGGCTCCGCTCCGACCAGGCATTTCGATCGCGACGGACCGCAGGGTAAACTATTTGCAAAAATTTTATAGTAAATATGAATCCGAGATTAAAATGATTTGTTCGAATACAAATTTTCAGCACGTCAAGACTTCCGCGGTGCACCACCATCGTCCCGAGACTTCGGAACTCGAGGACCCGGTGGTCCGAGAGACGGGCCCAGGGACTTCAACAGAGACAGAGACAGAGACGGGGGCAGGGATGATAGAAGAGACGACAGAAACGACGATCAGAAGTGGGAGGATGTAAGGGTTCTTTTTTTATTTTTACAAATTTTATTGGCTTCAAAAATTTCTAATGACACATTTTCAAAAAGTTTATATGAAAATACAGAAAAAGAATTAATTTAAGAAATTAAAGAAAGCCTTAGGGCTCGTTCAGACGTTAGTTGCCAATTCAACTCTTGCAACTTGCTCGAAATAGCATGGGAAATGATGAGAGCGCGTTTTATTTAAACATTTTGCAGGTCGGAAATCGTCGCCGTCAGATGGCCGGCGGTCAGTCGAAGCCTGGCGAGCGAATTGCGGACCGCCCGACTGGAACCGGGGCGCCGCACCACGGCAATGCCGACGCCGACAGGAACTGGAGAAGAAAGGAAAAGTGAAAAATGTGCCGCACAATTGCAGATTTTCAAAATTCGGCAAAAAGTGCCCACTTTTCACCCTTGTTAGAATAACTGTCATCTTACACATTTTCGTAATTTGATTTTTTATGGCTTCAAAAGTAGGCGTACACTTTTGAAATTTGTAGGATCACGGCATTCTTACACATTGTGTCGGATTATTTTTGTGGAAATGGAAGGTGTGCAGTTATTTTGCTGAATGTCAAAAACCTGCAATAGTTGCGCACTTTTCAGATTCGCCTTATCTACTTTTTCTGATTCTAAAAATTCTATATCCAAGGTTTTCGCCGGGACTCGTCAAAATACATTTCCTCTAATGGATTTTCTCTCTTCTGTTGATTTTTTCCTTTTTGGTAACCCTCTGCTTGTTGAATTATTTTCTATGGTATTTATGGTAACAATTTTATTAAGAATAAGTAATTATTTATCTTTTTTTAATATTTTACACCTTTTTTGAAAAATGAAAATGTTTTTCAAGAGGAGTGTAGAATTTTAGATATCATTTGTATTTACTCTTTGGGTAGTGCGCTTTTCCCCCAGTCTGTTACACCATTGACCCGTTAACTTGTTATTCTTTCGTGATCCGCATTTTTTTTTTCAAAATTCGGAACTTCTCGGTTCCGCAATTTTTAGATGCGGACCACACTTTCTTAATCATCAATATCTTTAGTAGATGTGAAATTTTTCTATTGTATTTTTGGTGATTTCCCCTCAACTATTCTATCGAGAAATGGTAAATTTTATCCGAACAAAAAGTCGTTCTAGGATCTTTGTTGCTTGTCTACCTTTGTTTTGGTTTTCGAAATTGTCCGGATTTCAGAAACTTTTCTAACCCTTGTTATGTTGGTGGTAGAATAGAATGGTGTGTGTGTGAAATTTGGTTTTTGCTAACCATTTTTGGAGTCATGGCCTGGATAATGCCTGAAATATCTGTGATGTGTAGTGGATTTGTTTAGAAATTTTCGCATTTTTTTTTAGCATTCAGAAGCCATGGAGCAACGGCTTTCCAGGAAGAAGGTGGCTTTTCGTGATGAAACCGGCGGAGACCTGGAATATGGTCCTTCAGGGCAAAACACCCAAGTAAACAAACTTGAGGGATATTTTAGTCCCCTTTTTGTAGGGATTGGTAGATTTCAAGGGTTTTTTTTCGAGAAATTTGACACAATTTGCCTATCATTTTATAGAAGAAAGAAGTAAAATGATGAACAAATTATTATTTTAGGCTAGAAGGATCATTTTTCTAACCTAGGTCAGAAGAATTTAGTTCAAAGATGTGTTTTCCTAGAGTAGGAAAACATTTTTTCTAGGTAATAAAAATATTTATCTCTCCCAGCCCGATTTTATCGAGATCGCGAGGGACTCAGAAGACCCCCCGACCTTGATGTCGCCTCAGCGCAACATGTCTACAGCAAGTCCTCGTCAGTTTTTTCTTTATTTTTGTTTGAAAATAAAATTCTTAAAAAAATAGATATTTCTGTTCTATTTTTAAAATAAAAACACATTTTAGAAATTTTTAGCCTTACTCCCTTCGATCCTCTCTCGCAGACCTACGCCTCAGCTCCATTCGGATCGTTCGATCGGCAGCTCTCGCCTTCCCTCCCTCGAGCCAGAAGACAGATCTGCAGCGAGAAGGCTGATTGAAGCGCTGGAAAGGGCCGGCAAAATGGGACAGGTTCGGCAACCTATTTAAAATTACCTTTTTATTTTTTGACAACTCATAAAATGTAAGTTATAGTTAGAGAAAAGAAGGAAAGATGGATAATGTGACAAAACGATGGGGGTTAAGTCATTTACAAGTTGTCCTTTCAAAATGTTCTTTTTTATTTAATTTTGGTTCATAGTGAAATTAAAAATGTAGGATCATCGTGAAAACGTGAGTGCAATTTTTAACGGAACAATTTTTTACTATTTAAAAAAACAATTGTCCAGAAAAAAGCGGTCACCGAGGTGTGGAAGCACTCTGAGGAAATCCTGGAAAATTGCAAGTTGGAGCTGCTTTTCAAGGCGTTTGCCGAGCCGTCCATAATCAAGTCGGAGGATGGTCGCTTTTTCTTGGTTTAAAGTTTTGTTAAAAAAATAATTTAGGAATCAAATTCGCGGCCCTCGTGGTGCCAAAACTGGGCGAAGCCATCATTTGGAGGATTCTGACCACGAAAATCGTCGGTGGAAGATTGACAAAAAGCGACCTGAACAATTATGGAGAGGTGATCGCCAGGTAACGTTAAGAATTTTTGTTTAATTTGAAGATTATTTTAAATTCACTATAAAGTTAATTTCGATTTAAAGATGAAAAATAAGTGACACAAATCGAAATTCCAGAGCTTGCAAAAACGCGTCCGGAGACGAGAAGAAACTGAAGGCTATCGGCAGGGAAATCATCAAACCCATCATTGACGCTGCGATCAATGCAACAGAGTCGATTTCGAGCAATCTTCTGGAGGTCGGTTCTAGAATTTGTATTTCTAGAACAAATTAAATGTTTTAGAATTTTGTGTTCTCGAAAAATTGCAAATTCCAGATTCTGGAGCCGCTTTCCACTAAGCGATTCACGAAAGGCTCGAACCTCAACGGCGTACTGTATCTGGCCGCGAAGCAGCCTTTGCTCAGGCAGCTTGATGAAGTAGGAATTTTTAAAGAAAAAGATGATATTCTTTAAAAAAAAACATTCTAGATTTCAAGAAAATTCAAGTCTAAATTGACATTTTAGTGTCTTAAAAAATTTTTTTCAAAAATACATTTTCCATAGGTTTGAAAAAATGCACGCCAAAAGTGAACGTTTCTATAGTAATACTTCAGAATGCTTTTCGGTTGAAATTCGAATAATTCTTTCCAGAACATGCGTGACAACATCACTCTGAGGTCTCTTCGAGTTCTGGGTCTGCTCTTCCCTCTGATCCCCGAGAATAGTCGAGAGGCAAGATGCTTAGATTTAGATTTTCTTTCCAAAGATTATTGTTTACAAATTTCTATTTTCTTTTGCAATTTTTTTCCAAAAAATCAATTTTTCTCAGCCGGGTCGAAATCTGGAAATTCTGAAAGAGCAGGCAAAGTGGATGCAAACGTGCTTGGAGCACAGGAATTTCGCCGTCAAGTTAGAGGCAATTAAGCAGGTAATGAGGGAGCAATTAAGCAAGATAATTATGGGCAACTAAATTACTTGCAGCTCTTCAAAGTGCTCTCGCTGAACTACGCTCTGCTGGATCGAGCCTATCGAGCTGAGACACTCGCGAAAATGGTCAAAATGACCCTGACGGATGGAAACGAGCAAATCCGATTGGCTTTTGTTTCGGTGAATTTTTGTTTTTTCAATAAAAAATACTTGGAAATTACTAAATGGCGGAGTGCTATAGTTAAAGATATACAAGAGGATGAAATTTTAAAGATATGAAAAAGACTCCCCCCATTTATAACTGCCAAAATATTTGGCTCGTACACTTTACGAGTATATTTTGGGCCTCTTGTAGTTCCCACCTCTTTTCTTTCTTTTTCAGTATTCTCCAAAAAGGGTGGGGACTACAGTAGGCCTATATTTTGTAAAATTTTATGTTTTCAGGAGAAAGGAACGATCTATCTTTATTTCATGTAATTTTTGGGGATATTTGAAAAGAGTAGTTTTTTTTGTTGAAAATATGCTAATTTTCAGGGTCTGAATCGTCTGTGCGTCGTCCCAGAAACCAACACATTGATTGTGAAAATCCTCGAGCGCGTAGTCGATTTCATCGAGGAACCCAGGGAAAATGTCAGGTCGAATCTTCTTTTTTTAGTTGTGTTAAAGATCAACTTTTTAGGCTCCAGTTCACTGCTTTCATCGCCAATTTCCAGAAGCGGATCAAGAAATATGAGGTTAGATTTTTACATTTTATCTTTTTTGCTTATTCATTTTTCAGTTTGACGACCTTCTTCCGATCAAGCGCATTTTCGCGAGGATGATGCTCGAAAATTCGGCGAAAATCCAGCCACAACTCGCTCAGATCATTTTCCAGGTATTTTTTATTTAAAAAATATTTTTAAAATTCATTTTCCAGAAGTACGGCCTACTGGACTCGAACATGAAGGAGGTGCAGAATTATGTCTTCCAAATGTCGCAATTTGGCCGAGTCCCGGTTTTGCGATACTACTCTTCTCTGGTGAAGGCCGACATCGTCAAAGTTCATCAAGCAGGTGGAAATTGACCCTTTTTTGTTTTAAAATAGGTAAGAAACGATTCTTCTGAACAAAATCGTTACGGAAAATTGAGACTTTGAAATTTTTTGTAACTTGTTTTTTCCGAAACATACAATTTTTCAGTGTCCCACATCCGCATATTGGCCATGTGCGTCGGAAAGATCCTGATGAAAGACAGAAGACACGACGACGATATCACGGATTCTGAAGCCACTGGCAACGATAGCGCAAAGGAGAGAATTAAAGTTGGTAGGGAATTGATTGATTTTTGAAAGTTTTTTTATTGTTAATTTTCAGAGGAAGACTCACCGGCCTCTGAGCGACACCTCTTCACGCTGGAGATGATCATTACTTTGACGAATTCGTTGCAGAAAATGGTGATTTTTTAAAAAGATTTTTTTTACTTTTGAAAAAAATTCAGAAACTTCATTCCGCTGAAGATGAGTTTGAAAGGAACTGCCTCGACAAGATTTTGGAAGCCCTGTTCAAAAGGCTCTTCAAGATGTACTCGGTGGGTTTCAAAATTGTAAATTTCTAAAAAATCAGTTAGAAAACGAACATTTATAAAAATGTTGAAGAAGACCTTATTTTTCCATAAAATTAGAAATTTTGAAATATAGATTTTTTTTCAATTTTCTGAAGAAGGTTAGAAAATTCGAATTTTCAGAACACCTCCTTGCTCGGCGCGACGATGGCAATTGGGTGTCTGCTTCGTGGAGAATCAGCCAAGAAAATGGCCGCGACCATAATTGGTGTTCTGAGAAAAGGCGATTTTCCCGACGTAAAAATCGTTTTTGCACAAAGATAGACCTTAAAATCAGCTAGGATTTATTTGAACTTTTTGAAAATTATCGATTTTCAGGATTTCCCTCTGGGGGCATCGATTGAAATGGCGGCGAGAGGAGACGTCAAAGGATTGGTCGGGTTTATTGGTGAAGGTAAGATTTTTTTAAATTTGATGTTTCTCATCGATACCCTGCAGATTAAAGATAGATTTTATGCGTAAGGGATTTAGTAAATGTTGAAGCATTTACAAAATGATACATTTTGAGACTTTATTTAAAAAAAAAAATTGAATGTTTGAATTTTCAGGGTTGGACGTTATTCCCGAACTCATCAAGCGCGACGACACTCCCATCTCGTCCCCGATTAAAAAACGGCCCAGAGTCAGTTCGGTACGACAATTTTTAAAGTAAACAGAAAACCCAATTAATTTCGCTTTAATTTGAAGAAAGAAACCTAAACTTTTAAAATCCTAAAAGTATGTGATTCCAGAGCGATGAAAACCTGCTGGAACCAGATGGTGAGATTAAGGATGACGAAATGAGCGAGATGGATGACGTCATCAGAGAGTACGGTATCTTATAACTCCATTCTATTATGCTAGGAAAAAGACTGATCTTCATAGAAATATCGATATTTTATTTTTCAAACAAAAAATCGGGTGTCATATAAGCCATTTTCTATCGATTTGCAGCCTGCAAAGATCGTTCGAATACCTGAAGTTATTGATTTCTTCCGAGACATGTCAGCTGATTTTCAAAGGCAGAGCCGAAGCGTTGGATGGTCTGGAGGAGATTTTCAAGGTAGAAATTCGAATATATTTTCTCAAAAATACAAAAAATCGAATTTTTGGCAGAAAATAGCCCTTGCTAAGATTCGAACATTCAACTGGAATTTCAAAGTTCAGAAGCTCAAGCCACTGAACCAGTTGGTCACCAAGTTTCTGAATCGAATGGCCAAGTCGAACTTTCCGCCAACGCTAAGGACGACGGTTTTCAGCCAAAAAGACTTCATGGATTTGCTGATTGACGGGATCAGAATCAAGCACACGATCGCCATTCAGATTCATGCTTTTGAGGTTATATTTTTGTCATTAAATTTCGAAAAAAAAACGATATTTTTAAATTTTTTGTTCTGATGAAATGTTTCACGAGAAGACATATTTTGAAAAGTCTCTTCTTTTCTAAAATAAAATACTAAAATTTTCTGGGGTTTTTTTTTTGGAGAAGAGTGATTCCTGAAAAAAAAACATTAGAAAAATTAAATTTTTGCATTATTCTTAATGGCGGAAAATAGAAAAGGCATGTTTAAATTGAACAAAAAGTGGAGTTATGATCAGACGTTAGACGTCTTCCACCGCAAACATCATCCCCTATGCGGTGTGAATGTATTCCAGTCAGCGTGCAATAACTATCCTTAATAATGGGACGAGAGATGATGACCGAATTTTTGCGGTGGAAAACGTCCAACGTCTGGTTATGATTGAAAGTTTTTTAAACTTATCAGAAATTTGCAGGTCGGTCAATGCATAATCGCTTCGAGGATCGATCTGATGAAAATCTGGAGTGCAGAGCTGGCCTGGTTCCAGGAGAAAATCACCCCGAATGCCGAATTCGAAGAACAGGTACCGTAACCCAATTATATTCGAATTTTTGCTAAAGTGTATACTTTTAGGTGGCTAAGAATAAGCGGAAAATTCGGCTGAGATATTTTTGAATTTTTTAAATTGTAATTTTAGCCCGACACGATGATTTCTCCGGCAAGAAGGACGACGAGAGAAGGACAGATGCTGGAAGCAAACCGTCTGGCTCAAGATATCCTTTCGGTGATATTTTTTATTGTTTTCCTCTTTATCAAAACATTTCTCCTAAAAACGCATAATTATCCATTTTTCTAATAATAAAGAAAATCTAAGGTAATAAAAAATAACTTTAAAGAGACACATGCTGCAACGTTTTCGAACCGCACGAAACGAGATAGTGTCTTATCGAAAGACGAATAAAGCATGCCTCCTTTTCGCCTCGAAAATATTCACTATCTCGTTTCGTGCGATTAGCCGCGTATTCGAAAACGTTGCAATGTCTGAAAATAAATCACAATTCCAGACGATTCTGGATGGCTCGAACTACGCGGTGAAATTCTACGAGCGTTTGACTGATGATTCCTCGAGAATGACGGACTTGGACGTCGACAGATACGAAGTCAGACAGAAGTTCCTGCTGAGGATTGTTGAGTTGGTTATTTTATTTTTTAGGCTTACAAAATTCATTTTTTTAAAGAATTACATAATTGTTTTTAGAAAAGAACATTGCTTAATATTTCAAATTTATCACTGAAATACTGAAAAATTTGTGCATGGATAATATAGTTTTCTTCCAAAGGTAATATTTTAGGCTCAATTTTGGCATTTTGATATTTTTTGTTTTATTCAGATTATTGGACCTGCCAAGTGAAACCGCCTTCCTACCGCCGAGTTTCATGGTGCCGTACTTCACGCTTGCTGAAAACATCGTCCAAGTCGAATCTGAATTTGTAATTTTCTTATTATTTTTAAATTATTATTTTTTTACAGCCTGACGACATCTGGGCGATCTACATGGATTTCATACAATTCGCCCCAAAGTGGATCAAGGCTTACTCGGACCGATTTGATGTCAAGGGTTAGTAGTGCTTTGAAGCTTCTTATAAACATTTCCTTGATACGTTTCAAAAGGTTTGAAATTCTTGATAGTTTTGCAGAAAACCGTCTTTCGAGACTTTTATTTTGTTATAAAACAAGAAAATAACTTCAGAAATTTTAGCGATCACTCTCTCCTATGAAAGTCTGATGGCCGAACTGACGGAGAATCTACAACTGCAGCTGAACGACGAAATTGTCGAGGAAATCACTGCTTTCATCGCCAAAAGGGTCGTCGCCAGAGTGGTAGAGAGACGCGAGGATGTAATTTTCATTTTTATTGTTAAATTTTTCTTTAATTTTTGCAAAAAATTTAATTCTTTTTCCTATTTTTTGCTTTTGTTGTAAAAATCGACTTTTTAAACAACACTTTTTGAAGATGGGAAAAATATGAAAAACACTTCTCTCAAAACTCGCGACCCGGCAGAGAAAAACTGCACCTTTTCGAGAGAGATGAGGAAGACATGCTGCTCTTTTCCTCTTACTCTCGATATTAGATACGCTATTTGCTCTGCTGGGTTGCGCATTTCGAGAAGTCTGATTGTAAAAATTGGAATTTGTAATCTAAAAGCATGAAAGTTGAGAATTTTTCGGATTTTTTGAAAGAAATTTGATTTTTCAGTTATTTGCCAGTGACGAGGGCCCTCTGGAGTGCCTAAAGTGGGATCGCTGTTTACAGATTCTGCTCGACGCTGCGATCTTCGCATGTAGAAGGATTTTCCGGTGATTAAGAAAATTTTTTCGTTATTTTTTTTTTAATTTTCAGAAGCTTCATGGCCCTGTTCTACGACTACGTCCAGGCATGGAAATGGGAAAGGGAGAAGGTGGCATTTTCTTTTATTGTTGAACAAACTAATTTTCAAAAATTTCAGAATCGATATCAATTTTTCGTAGCCGTTACCGTACTCCTCAAATACGTGGACGCTTCCGCGAAACCGAAGCAATTCAAGGGTAAAATTTGATTCCCTAAATATCACAATGCACAAAAATTCGATGAGTTTTTGCAGACACAAATTTCCTTGATCCTCGTGAACATCGTTAAAAATATGGTTTTTGTCTTTATTTTTTAAATTACTAGAAGAACAAAGAGTTTGAATTTTTAATTTGACAAAGAACGAGTGAAATCTCAAATTTTTACAGATCGTCAAATTCGAGATCTGATTGGGCAGTGCGAGTTGAGTCTGATCGAATTTGTCAAATCCGACCTCGAAAATTTGGATTCCGACCTCGAAATCGGCGACGACTTTCCACTCGTCAGAAGCGCCATCGGTCTCCTGCGACCTGAATGATCTGAATTTTCGAACCTCAAAAATCCAAGGATATCTTCACACAATTTATGGTTAGTCATTTTTCAGAATTCTTGCTCATTTGAAACTTTATGGCTAGTTCAATTCAGCTAGAATTTTTACCCGAAATTTCAAATTTAGCTTTTTCCGTCGGGAATGTTATGGTTAGTTCATTCGTATTTGTACAGATTTTTGGCTCTTTACTCAAATTTTCAATTCAACTTTTTAAAAATCTTTTGAATATGGTAATTCTTTACAAACATCGTCTTTCTTCTACAAATCATATTCGATTGCCTTATTTATCAAAAAGTGGGTTTTCTCGGAGCAATTTGTAAATGGTGGAATGATCTTTTTCCATACCATTTCTCCCTTCTTTTATTCTCTAACACGATATTCCGC
Source organism: Diploscapter coronatus (assembly GCA_964036155.1). Classification (NCBI taxonomy): domain Eukaryota; kingdom Metazoa; phylum Nematoda; class Chromadorea; order Rhabditida; family Rhabditidae; genus Diploscapter; species Diploscapter coronatus. Next base: position 81,165,915 of record OZ038423.1, on the reverse strand, counting down.
CATTTTTGCATTTCGTCATTTACAGGTGATTGCCTTTTCTCGGTGATATTTTTACGGGTTTTATTTGAAATTTGGAGACTCAAAATTATGGAATGAAAATTTTCTACCACTTAAAACGCTCTATCGAAATTGAAATTAAAGCATGGCACTATCAAGAGCTTATCAATAGAAAATATATTGACATTCCGAAAAAATGTGTCATAGGTAGAGAACGCAAATGCTCAAATTTGAATATGCATAAAAATTTTGATAGGATTTGGGAACAGGGATTTTGTAGAATTTCAGGCTCTACAAGTCTCCGTCTAGTTAGCCTTGCAAAATCAACGAAAACATCGATTTTTGGGGTTAAAGTCCAGCCATAATCTCGAAAACCCGGTCCCTTTAAGTGACATGCTTTGACACTTCACAGATTATTTATATTGGTATCAGAAGGATATCCTGAAAGTTTCAAGTTCCAACAATGATATAGGACACATTATAGGACATAATCTCAAAATTTTATCCATTCGTGCATAAATTATCAAAATTAGCAAGTTTCATGCGTAAAATAATCATTTTGTAATTTGCTCGGTCGAGTTTCGATCATTTTCAAACGTACAACTAGCAAAGACTCAACCGATTTGGGATGGCGACAGAGAAGAAATGAATGAAAAAATTCGCCTTTTTAACAAGTAATGAGCCAAAATTTCACAATTTCTATTGAGGGATTGTCAGGGACATTTTGTGAAGGGAAATTACCGAGTTAATTAGGGGTTTAATTGGTTCAATTTGAAAAATTCTTTTTGATAAGAGTATTTGAAGGATCTTGCAATACTTTGTAAGTTTCAAATCCCAACCAACATCGAAAATTCGAAAATCACTTGCGCTCTCTAGTCATAGGAAAGGAGTTTTTCTGGTACTTACCTAACCATTTTGAGATGCTCATTCGTATGAACTTACCCAAATTTTCTGCAAAGAAAAACTTTCATCCGTTCTTTTAACACATTACATACATTGAAATACGTGATATTTTTAATCGACTTTCAACTTTTCTTAATTTTACTCGGATTTGGATTAGAAATCATGTTTTGGATAAAATTTTGCAAGCTGGGAGTTCAAAACATATAACAATTGCACGTAAATATCTTTTCGCTTTTTTGCAGGGAATTGGCACTAAAGCACGCATAAAAGGAGACAAGAACTTGCTAGAAACGCCACGCCCATTTGTTTTGCAAGAGGAGAGTGAGAGAGAGAGGAAGGAAAGAGCTAGTAAATAAAGACGGCTCTTTTCTAGTTTTATCAAGAGCTTTCTCGAAAATTAGCCTGAAAACATAAAACGAGACTAGTGAGAGAATAGTTTAACCTTTGATTATTCGAAGCTAGAAGTCAGCATATATTCAAGCTAGCTTAAATCTTAAATTCGACGAAAACGATGTCTCTCATTCCGTTCCGCGGCGGTTTCATGTCTCCATTCGAGGACCTTATGAGGTAAGTTGATCGGAGTTTGTGGAATTTTAAAATTTTATAATATAATTTTTAAAGACGATGATATATAATTTTTCTATAGGAATAAAAAATACAAAAAGCAATGAATAAGAGATTAAAAATTTGTTGAAGAGAGATCAAATTTTCAGAGAAATGAACCGCTTTGACCGTACGATGTCTCATCAGATGGCGCCCTATTGGAGAATGGCTGATTTGACAAATTTGAACGCCGCTACAGACGTCGGACAGGTAACGACATAAATGGTTCAAGTTCAACAAATTAATAAGCCTAAATTTGCGATCTCTACATGTCTAATTTTTAAGTCCGACATCTTGACATTTTAATATTTTAGAAAATAATAAATCGATTTGAATAAAAAATGAAATCTTCAGGTCACGAACGACGACAATAACTTCGCCGTGCATATGGACGTCAGCCACTTCAAACCCGAACAGCTGAAGGTCAACTTGGACAACCGAATGCTCACTATTCAGGGAGAGCAGGAGGATAGAAGCGAGCATGGCTATTCTAAGAGGTACGAGTTTTATGCTATTTTTGGCTTATTGTAGACGTTTTTGTTTAAATAATGGCTTAGAAATGGGTTGGAGGCGGTTTGTACCAAAATTGTAGGGACTTCCCTCGTAAATTTGGTACAAATCACCCCCTTTGTGATACAAATCATTTCCGGCCCTTCAGAAATTAGCTAATTTATGATTTTTTCTAAAGCTTTGGTGAAAAGAGTTCGCAAAATAGTGAAGATCGTCACTAGCTTTTTCTCTATGAGCTTCATGATAGAATCAATGGATTGGTGTGTAGCTTTTCCTAAAAATCTAATACTAATCTAGAAAAATATGAAGGGGTCACTAGGCGTTTTCTTCATTTAAACCTTCGAGATAGTTAACGCTTAGATATAGAAAATTTTAAAGACTATACGGTATTTTATTCGAATTTTTATCAACTTTTCAGATCCTTCACTCGTCAGTTTCTCCTGCCTGACGACGTCGACGTCGAGGCCGTCAGAAGCCACCTCTCCGACCACGGCCATCTGAGCATTGAAGCTCCGAAGAGGGGAAACGCGAATGCCGGAAGAGCCATTCCGATCGAACATCGAAATGGAGAACACAAGGCCGTCAAACAGTGAACTATTTGAACCTCCCATTTTTACTTAAATTAAACGTTTTCTGCATTCTTTAGTCTTTTTTCCTGAAAATTTGTGTAATATTTTTGTTTTCTTTAAGAAAACCTTTGATTTTGTGATTCCTTATTGTTGTCTTTTTCCAAGGAATTCGAATATTTTCCATGATTTACGAGAAACTCCATTTTTACTGCAATATCCGCTTAGTTTTCATGAAGATCTTCATGTGTTTAAACTTTATTTATTATTCTTTCTCTAGATAAAACTTCACTATTTAGCCGCTAATTTATTTAGATTTGCTTTTGCATTGTATTATTCTTTTTGCAAACTGGGTAGAATAAACTTTAAAAAGTTTTTTTTAATTATATGCCTAGTTCTTTTCCCTCTATCTTATTTCATTGGTCAGGGTCTAGACTTGAAATGCCAGACGATTTTGGCGCCCTATCCTTCAGTATGGCATGAGATAGAGCGATATCGATCGGTCACCCACTTCGGGTCTGCATTATCTATGTCCTCTGCGTCTCTGCCCCTCTAACCACTATTCACAACCAACCACTACTTTCCGTTATTTCGCCAAAATCTACCATTTCACGATTTTTTCGCCTATGTCCCAGACTTCTAGAGTATTTCTGATTTTTTGAGGTATTACCGTAGTTTTTTTTAGAAAGTTCACTCCTTTTCAAAACTTTGGTTTTAAGGAGAACTTTCAAAATTCCGTACATTTTTTATGATGTCTTTTAAAGTTTCTATAAAAGGCGTTATTTTTAAATTTGATATAAAGCGCCTTTTCAGAAAATGACGGACCCGGATTACGGCACCGATTCTGACATGCCTGAATTGATGCCCGAGCTGGAGGCGGAACCGGACGAATCGACAAACGGGCCGGCCATGACCCTGAAGTCGATTTTGGAAGGGGGTAGATTTCAAATTTGTAAAATTTCAATTTTTCTTTGAAAAATAAAAAAACCAGGAATTTTTAGCACATTTTTTATTTTTGAAGAGTATCATTTCACTTTTGAAAGATAGAACATTCGGAATCTTTAAACATTTCTAATACCGCTATTTTTCAATTTGAATTCTCAGCAACTTCTTCTAATTCGACCAATTCAACTCCGGTGTTATCTCCAGCTTCGACGCCTAAGCCCTCCGCAACCGCGTCGATCAACATCATCAAATCGAAGCCTCTGGATTTGGCCTCTCTAGGTAAAATTGAAAATTTCACTACTTTAAACGGCCTCTTGTATTCCACATCCACACATCTTTTCTTCCCCTACTCGCTCCTCAGAAAGTGGGTGTGGAATACAAAATTAATTTTACAAAAAGCCAAAATTTCAATATATCCTATATACCTAGGCATCGCTCCTGTACCGTCGGCCAAAAAAGCGGCAAACCCGACCCAAATGCCGCTGTCCTCGAAATTTGTCACTACGACTTCGACCCCGTACAATTCCAAGTTTACCACTACGGGCTCGGCCCCGTCCACGTCGAAATTCGTTCCGGCCACTTCTTCAGTGCTCAAATCCCGATTCATGTCCCAGACGCCATCGACTTCGAAGGTCATTCCCTTCAGGCCAGGTAGGGTATTTTTTAAAAAATATTTTAAAATTCTTCGATAATTTTTTAATTGGAAAAAACTTGATATAAAAAACTTACTTTAGCTACTGCGACTTTGACTCCAGGAACGAAAACGACCCTGTTTTCGGCCGCTCCAAAATACCCCTCCTTCATGATTCGCAATTCGATTCATACCATTCCAGGAAGGTCGAAATCGACACAAACTCAGGTTTTTTTTTTTTAAATTAAACAAATTTTTATTATTTTTTATTTGTATTTCAGGACGATTCCAAATTCACCGAATTAGGCAGAAGACTGTCGTTGGTGGATCTGAAGAAGCTCAGATGTAGAGACGAGAATCAGAAATCTCTAGTGAACCGGGGAGAGGATATTTTGAAGGTGGGGGATTTTGAATATCCTCTTTTGCGATTAAAAATTTGACATACCATATATCCTTGGGAACACATTTACAGTAATCCATTATGTATACATTGTGTTTTGAGTATAGGACTTCATACATCCCATTTTGAATAGAAGAAAAGCGAAAGCAATCTTCACTTTAAATTTATTAGTTTTTCTAAGAAAGGATTTCATATATATCCCCTTCAAAATAAGAAGGAAACTACAATGGTTTCCCTTTAAAATAGTTTACTTTCAGAAAATTACAGTAATCCTTACTTACGCTAATTTACAGGCAGTATACGAGTCGGTGAGTAAAATCAAAAAGGCGCTTGGCCCTGTCGCCGTCCACTCGCCATTTTCTAACATTTCCGAGTGCGTATCGATGATCGCCGGCGTGTCCAGGGACTCGGTGCATAGGTTAGAGTTGGTTTTACACCGTAATTTGAAAAAAAAAGATTTTTTTAATTATCGATTTTTAAAAATAATTTGTAGAGTAATTTAGGAAAAATGAAGCTGAAAACTTGAATATTTTGATCTTTTTTCATTCCAGAGTCTGCGTCGAGCAGCGTCCCAGGAAAAGAAAGCTGGGAAAAAATCGAAAAAGGAATAATAATCGGTAAGAAGATAGAAAATTTTTTAAAAAATTTGGAAAAGCGAAAATTCAGATCGAAAAGACGAAAATCGACATCTGAAGAGAGTGATCACGCTGAAGAGGATGATGAGGATGAAGATGAACAAGAGAGGGAAGAGATCCAGAACAACGGCTATGATATCTTCGAGGACGTCAGGTAGATTATTCATAGAAAAATATAAGGTCAGACTTAAGGGTGCGTTCATACTTTTGACATCGTATCAATGTCAAGTGTCAAAAATTTACACGTAAAATCGATGGACATTGACATACGATGTCAAAAAGTATGAGCGTGCCCTAAGGATGCTTAAGTCTGACTTAAGAGTTTGCATTCAGTTTAAAAGATCACAAATACAATTACAGAAAACGGATCAAACAAGAAGAAAACGAGCAAGAAATCGAACCAGAAGTCAAGGCGGGAATCAAAACCGAAATCAAGGAAGAAGTCGAATAATTCGTTTTTTTTTTTAAGTATCTTGTTTCACTTTGTTAAAAATCGCTTTTATGGTTGTTATTTGACAGTTCTCTATGGGTGCAATAAACATATGCTCATTCTTAAATTACATGCTTCAGAAAAAGTAGTTTCAGCCAGATTTTAATGCCTGAATTTTGAAACTTCGTGCCCTCTTTCGTCAAATCGTAACTCTGCCGCACTTTTGCATCTGGGTCACGCCCCCCTTCGTCTAACGTTTAACATATCGAATTTTTGCCTATCTCGATTATCCCTTTTTGTCCTTTCCTAAAAAATCCCAAGCTATCAAAATCATAGTAACCCTTTAGAAAATTGATTTTTTAATCGATTTTCATAAAACTCGATTTTTGGAAATTTTCTTCCGCAAACTTTCTAAGATTTTTATTTGAATTTTGTTCCGGTTTCTAAATGTTTCCTCTTTTCTAATTCCGATAAAACTTTTTTTTTCGGCTATCTGGAGTTGTCGCGACGTCACGGCAACACAACTTGCTTTTGAAAGCGTCGCGACGTGTTGTAAGGCATATTTGATTCGGAATTATTTCAACGTAAATATTCCATTCAAACACGTCTCGACGTTTTCAGAGACAGGTTGTGCGTCATTTTCATGTCGCGACAAATCCTAGTTGCTCTTTTTCTCAAACTAAATAAAAAATAATCGTTCAGGTCATGTTGCCGGGCTACGGCGGTTTTCCGATCGTAACTCCGGCGCTGCAGTTGGCCGCGCAGCAGCAGATCGCTCAGGCACAGCTCTTAGCTGCGCAACGACGGATGCTCCTTCCGGGAGTTTGTAAGAATTTAACACATCTTTAAGTCAACTATTTTTTCGAGTGCTTAATCCTTTTAGCAGCCGCACCCTCAGTTTCAACTGGAGGCCTTCTGAATGTCTCTCTACCGACTACCGTAGTCACGGCGGGTAATTTTTTGATGATTTTTGGCTTTTTTGTTGTATGAATTATGCTTATCGATATTTTGAAATTTTACTCGCAACTAAACTTGTGACTTACATGAAGAACGAACGTTTTTGTTCTACAAATATTTGGGACTAGGCACATATACAGATTGTACTTGAGTAAATCAGGATTACATCTAACAAAACTAAAAAGTATATTTCAGGCCGCCCCGCGCCAATGCTCGTCCCTCCGGGAATGGTTAACGTTGAAGACGCTACGGATTCGCCCAGATCTACAATGGTCATTTATATTTACTTATTTTTAAAAATTAACCGAACAATTTAATATCGTCTTGTAGCCCTTTTCAAGACGAACATTTCTGCGTAAAAAGCATCATGATATGCATTTATGAAAATTAAAAAAAGAAAAAAAACATTGAAAACATATTTCAGATCGACGCCCAATGGTGCGAAGCGCGAACGGCAGACGGCCGCGTCTATTACTACCACAAAGTGACGAGAGAGACTTCATGGGCCAAGCCGGACGGCGTCAAAACTCCGCAAGAGGTAGTTTTTTGTTTGTTTTTTTTCTAATTCTGAAAAAGGTCCTTATCCTTGTATTTTTCTAACCGCCACAGCTGTTTATTATTATTTTTATTTGAAAAATTCAGAGAGCCTCCTCTACCCCGTCATCTTCGACTATCTGGAAACGTTTTACCTCTCCAGGTGACATTTTTAAATCCAAATTAAACACCTTTAATTTAAGCAATTATTCTAATTTCAGAGGGCCGCTCCTATTACTACAACATGGTCACTAAGGTCACCACCTGGGAAAAACCGGAGGGTTTTGTCGAGCCGGGAGAGAGTGGTGGTAATTATCTTTAATTTGTCAAACTTTATTATTTCATCTATCTTTAAGATGTTTTATTAACAAGTACAAAAATCCTTTATTTCCGAGGTGTTTGATCGAATTTTATTGTATCGGTCAAATGAAGCGACAGTTCGTGTGTTAAAAAGCGTTCTACGAAAAATGTGCGCAAAGAGGAAAGCTAGAGCGCAGACAAAGGAAAGTCAGCGTGGAATAATGGAAAGAGAGTGGTACACGCAAGTTCCTCTGCTTCTCTCGTCTTTTTTCCCTATTTTTCAACACGGTCGTGTCACTTCGCTTGACCAGAGAACGATAAAATAAAAGTCAATAAATTAAGGCGAAAACAAGGCCCAGCAGTCCGAGGAAGGTCAGAAGTCCAACAACCCTCTGGCTCAAATCCAAGCGGCCCAAGCGCAAGCAGCCGCTCAGAATCCGGCAAGTGCGCCAAGTCACCATGCTGCTGCTCAGAAGGTATTTTATTTATTTTTCTTCAAGTTTTTCTTAATTACACTTGTTCTTTCAACAAGAGACGACCAAAAGGCAATCGATTTCAATTCGGATTTTTGTTTTCCATATTCACAATTTGCTGAAAACGTTCGCTAAATTCATCGATTTTGTATTTTGACATCGAGATGATTCATTCAAGACAAAATTTCCCTTGTTATTCGGACTAAAAATCAACATTTTCAGGCCTCCGCCATCCAGCTTCACATTCCGTCCACCCTTTCGAGTGTTGGCGTCATACCTCAATCTGCCTCAATCCTTCCCCCAGGCATGTTCAGAAGTTTATCTTAAAATAAAAGAAACTTCAAATTCAGAATTTAAAATTCCGAGTTTCAATTTTTTTTCATTTTAGTCGCCCCCTCCACAAAGGAAGAGCCGAAAGGCGAGAGCGAGATCGAAAAAGCCATGAAGGCCACGCTCGCCTCATTGACCGCGAATAGCAGTGCTTCGAGTAGTAGAGCTGAGGTTGGCAATCTTATATTTTTTAATATTTTTTGTTCTCAAAAGACGCCTTTTTCAAATTCGTGTTTTGCCAGGTTTCTGCATTTTTATCAAATGCTTCCTTCTGAAACATTGAAAGTGATAGATTTTATTTAAAAAAAAAAAAAAACATTTTTCAAGGTTCGAAAAATGCATTGAACTTTTCTAGGGATTTTTTTAAAAAGTAAAAAAGATTTTCTAGAAATTAGAAAAATGAACATTTCCAGGAGCTCCTCGCGGGAAGCGAAGCTGATCTGAAGCGTCGTCAAGGGGAGAGGTTCAGAGAGCTGTTGAGAGACAAGTACAACGACAGCAAGATCTCGGCCAACTGCAACTGGGAACAGGCAGTCAAGTTCATCCAACACGACCCCAGGTTCAGGATCATTCAGAAGGTTAGACAAACGGGGGATTACTAATTTCGGGGGTACTGTAGAATACGAGATTTGAACGGAAGGTATACGGTATATAAGAAGAAGAATATCGATTATTGTAGCTTATTAGAATGGTGAAAGAAGTTGACTCTAATTCCGAGGATATTAGTAATTAGACAAGGAAAATGCGAATCTACTTGAGATTTTTACAATTTGAATAAAAGACTAGTTCTCGAAGGAAAGATGAGAAGTGTTCATGAAGATATGATTTCTCCTTGAAATTTCGAATTTTAGATCTCCGAGAAGAAACAGCTTTTCAATCAGTGGAAAATCCAGAAGCAGAAAGAGGAAAGGGTAAGAAAAAATAGATTTCTTGATATAAAAATATAATTTATTTTCCTAAAGTTTCAACGATAACAATCCACTACTTGAGCTAACAACTTAAAAATGAGATCTTTTCGAAAAAAATCGAAAATCAGGCTTCAATTCGTTGCTCCATGAAGGGCGACTTGAGCGCGTTCACGACGTCCGCTTGTTTCGAATTTTTGTGCATTTCACTGAAAATTAGAAATTTTTCAGAAAAGGCCTTTCTATATGCTAAATAAAAATCTGGGGCATTTTTATAGAATGAAAAAATGTAAAACGTCTAATTTTTGGGGATGGGGGTAAAAATTAAAAAAAAAAAAATGTCGAGCTTACGCCCTGACGGCGTCCTCCTTGTACCAGATCTTCCTGACGGGCTCATCGTGCTTCGGAAACGTCGCATTCCAATCGGGCGACGTCAGCGGCGGAATCGCCGCGTAGACGTCGTACCTAAATGCTTTGTGTTAATTTCTCGAGTTTTTGAAAAATTCCCCCTTTTCCCTAAATTTTGAGACTAAAAATTTGGAATTTTTAGATTTTTTTTAATTTTTAAGAGAAACTGGATTTTTTAATCGTATTTTTGAGAGATATAATTTGTAGAAAGTTGCAAAAAAAAATTGAAAACCCGCACCACAGCGGCCGCTCGTGCCAAGACAACTGCCCACTGCGGATGAGACCCGTCACGCGGTAGAAAATATTCCCCGCTCGCTCGGCGCGCGTAAAATTATACGCCATTTTCGGGCTGAAAATTGAAAAAAAAAATGCAAAAATTTTGTTAAAATCACCCCTACCCTTCAGAATCTATTTGTAGAAAAGTCACGTATTTTTCTTATGATTTTTTTAGTTAGAAGAAGGCAAACTTCATAAATAAGTGGTAGATAAAAGGGTGAACTTTCTAAACATAGAAGAAAAAACAATTTTAAAAATGGAAAAGAATGATAGAAAACCGTGAAGACGCGATTTTTAACCGACGAAACTTACGAAAAGAACGTGTTATTTGCAGGACGAAAAGAGGCTCTCCGCGAAGAGGGCAAAGGAACAGCTGGAAAAGTTCTTGCAGACACATCCCAAAGTCAAAGAGACGCTTAAGTATTCAAGGGTAGGGAGCATGTGACCTATTGATTTTTAACAATTTTTATTGATTTTTAGGCTTGCGACCTGTTTTCGAGGGAGCCCATCTGGACTGCAGTGCCGAGCGAGGATCGCCACGACATCTTCAAGGATGTCATTGTAAGAAAATTTTGATTTTTGCCAAGAATACAACAAAATCCGAAAATTTGAAATCAAAATTCCAGGAGTTCGTCACGAAGCGGGACAAGGAAAAGAAGAAGGAAGTCAGGTGCGCGATTTTTCCAACTCGTTTGTTTAAAATCCAGGATTAAGATTGCATTTGTCTTTATAAACGTTTGACCTTCAAAATTTTAATTCCATACCTAATATCTCTAGTATCTTAATGGGTTTTCAAAAGCTCAACTTCGAGTCTAAAATATGATTTTCTTTCAGACAAAGAAACATCAGCGCCCTCGCTGCCATACTTCACAGCATGGAGAAGATCTCGTAATTGTTAAACCTTTTGAAAAAGAAATAGAAAAAAATTCAGTTACAAAACCACCTGGGCTCAGGCGCAACGTCTTCTGATCGAAAATCCCCAATTTGCCGATGACACCACTTTGCAAAGTAAGAACGTTAAATTAAAAAAAGAAAAATACATATTGCAGGCATGGACAAAGAGGATGCCCTGATCGTCTTCGAAGAACACATCAAACAGCTGGAAAAGGACCACGAAGAGGAGAAAGAAAACGAGGTTTTTTTTATTTAATTTTTTAAAAGATTACAGTATTATGCTAATTTTTAGGATAACAGAATCAAAAGACAGGAAAGAAAAGTCCGAGAGGCGTTTCAGCAGTTCTTGGTCGAGATGCATAAGAAAGGTGGGATCTTCAAAATTGCTCCCTTTCTAGAAATTTGAAAATCAAAACGACAATTAACAAAGAATAGCACATCATTTCGAGAGAAAAGATTACATGCTCTTTTCCTCTCGCAATTCGATGCACCATTTTCTGCTAAGCCGATTTGCGCGGGCTTTTGCAGGTCGAGTTTTGAGAAGTCTTTACAATATTATGAAAGTTTAAAGAAATATATCAAATTGACGAATTTGATCATTTTTCCAGGCGAACTCACCTCAATGAGTCTATGGTCCTCTCTCTATCCGATCATCTCCACGGACTACCGCTTTGACGCGATGCTTACCCAGACGGGTAAGCAGAATTAGCATTTTCGATTTTTAAACACATTTTTGAGAAACGAATTTTTGGAGCAAAAAAGAGCATTTCAGGCTCCACCCCCCTGGACTTGTTCAAGTTCTACGTGGAGGAGCTGAAAGACCAGTACGGCGAAGACAGAAAGATCATCAAGGAGATTTTGGCCCAGCAAGACAAAATTGTCAAGGTAATTAGGGGCAATTAATAGATAATTAGAGGATAATTAACGCTTTATCTTGAATGATGGATAAGGTTAGGTTTTGAGTAATTGGAAGATAATTACGGCAGTTAAAGAGACAACTAGGGCAATTAAATACTTAATTAGGGTAATTATCTGCAGGCCGACACTCAATACGACGAATTCTTCGGTTGGGTGACGAACGATCAAAAGGGAGCCGCCGTCGATCAGGGCAACATGAAATTCGTCTTCAACTCGTTGATTGAAAAGGTTGCTTATTTTTTACCAGAAATGATTTTAAAAAACTCTCAAATCATCAAAAATAGGCAGGCGGTATATGTTTAGACACGCATAACGATATAGTGTATTTTTGAAAGAGGGAGAAAAGAGCATGCCCTTCCTCTATGCTCTCTCGAAAAGACACACAATCTCATTATGCGTATACACGCGTGTCCTAAACATGTACAACTCTGAGCATTTTTTCTATAAAAATTCTTTTTGCAATATCATCATTTTCTTTAAAACATGAAATTCATATTCTTAGAAGACATCCTTCAATAGAATTTAAACACTTTGGGACGCTTTCCACCACAAAAATTCAGTCACCATCTCTCGTCGTCCCATTATTAGGGATAATAATGCAAAACTGACTGGAATACATTCACACCGCATAAGGGATGATATTTGTGGCAGAAAACGTCCTAACATCTGAAAATAAATAATAAAAATAATAAGAAGTTTCAGGCCGAAAACAAGAAGAACGAAGTCGAGAGAGAGGAATCGCGCAAAAAGCGTCGATTGGAGAGCGAATTCAGGAACCTGCTCAGACTGGTCCAGCCGCCCGTCGACGCGAACACTGAGTGGCAGACCATCAGGCCAAAACTCGAAAAGGAAAAGGCATATTTGGTGGTTAGTAGAGATTTGTTAAATTTTTAAAATATTTTATTTTTTCAATTTTGATTTGAGTTACATTTTTAAATTGTTTTTTCACGGGCTTTGCATATAGAATTTGCTGTAAAAAACGCGAAACATGAAGAGATTTTACCTAATTTTTGTAAATAAAAAATCGAAAAGATGATAAAATTTAACAAAAAAAGAAATATTTGCAGCTGGAAGACGATGAAGCCCGCGAGCGCTGTTTCGAGGAGTACAAAGTGGCTCTCGCCGAGTCCTGCGGCCATCATCACTCATCCAGCAAGAAGAAAAAGAAGGAGAAGAAGAAGAAGAGTAGGAAGAGTGATGTGAGTTTTCTTTTAAATTTATTTTTATCTGTACTATTTTAGAGATTCTTATTTTAGTTATTTTATAAATTTCTTTTATTTTTTCTTGTAAGGAAGAATATTCTTATCTTAATTATTATTCTTCCTTTTATAAAAACGGACATTCGAATTTTGTCGACTTTTAAGTATTGAAACATTTTTAAAAGTTCGATGTTTTTTTAGAAAGACTCCGAATCCGAGGGCGAAATTCGCGAGAGGAAGAAAAAGAAGAAGCGCTCCAGAGACAGGGACAGGGATGGTAGTGACGATGAGGGCAAGAAAAAGAAGAAAAGAAAGCGAAGCTTCACAAGGTAGACTCAGAATTGTGATTCTTTATTTTTAAAATTGTTTATTTTTTCAAGTTCCGAATTTTAACTAGGCTAGCGTCTGAAAATGCGAGAATCATGATTTTGATAATGAGAAAAAGATATATGAAATTGAAAAGACGACTTTCAATTTGTTTACTTCAGGTCCAAAAGCGGTTCACCGGACACGGACAACTACTATCCGGAGGAAAAGAAAAAAAAGGAGAAGTAAGAGGATTTCTGGAGATCTGATGTCGTTTTGTGATGACGTCATTTATGAAAGGTGATGATTTGTTTTCTTTCGCTGTAATTTTATTCGGATTTTCTCTTTCAAAATATTTGTTGGTAAATGTCATGGCTTTTAAAGGTCCAAGCGTGATCCCCTTCTTTGAAAATAATTATTTTTCCATTTTGTTTTATTCTCTATTTGATAATAATAACTATTCATTTAACTCTAATATATTTTAGTTTTTTTCTAAAACTTTTTTGTCATTTTTTCATAACTTACCTGTACTTCATTGGAAGGTATTTTTATTTTTTATTTTATGCTTTAGAATACCTATAATATTCCTTTCTCAATTTTATCGTTGATTAGGTGTTCTGAAACGACGAAATAAATGGTTATTCTTGAAAATTATCGATTTTAACGATGCTTCACGATTTGTTATTGACAATAACATACTTTCTGGCGATTTTTTGAGGTGCCTTATCTAATTTTTCAGGAACATTCGGGAGAGATGTCGAAAACCACCAAAACTGGTAGCCTTGTGGATGCTAAAAAGGTAGGGTTAAAATAATGTTTGAAGAACTAAATTATTCCTGACGTTTTTCAGATCCTATTTATCATAGGGTCAAAAGATACTATATTTTCAAGATATGCAGTTCGTTTTAGTTCTATTCTTCATCACTAGGTCGAAAATTATCGTAATCCTCAAAATATGCCCACTTCTAGATGAGTGCCGAGCTTTTCACGTTGACCTATGGGGCCTTCGTGACGCAGATGCTAAAAGACTACGAGGACCCGCAAGTGGTTACCGCTAAATTGGATAAGGTAGAATTCATTTTAAAATGTTTAAAATCCAATCATTTGTGTTGTTGTAAAATTCCTATCAATTTAGAACAGATATCACTGATAGGAATAGAAAAAATAGATTTTCCTGGAATCTTGAAATTTAGAAGATTTTGAAAATTAACAAAAAATCAGATCGGCTTCGACATGGGCACGGTGTTGGCGGATGATTTCCTTGCAAAATCGGCAAATGTGCCCCGCTGCCAGGTAAGAATATTCGAAAGTTAAATTTTAAGGAGCTGACCTGAGAAAATAGATCAGACTTGAAAGTAACTAGGTCTGAATTAAATTAAGAGAAAAGACAAATTTCAGGACTGCAAACAAATTGCCGAGGTCCTCTCGAAACTGGCCATTCCGAATTATTTGGGTAATTTTCAAATTAAAATTTTTCGGATATTTCAAAAGTTGAATATGATTTTCTCTCTCTAAATTTACTTAATACGGGCGTCAAATCCGAGTGTCTACGACTTATCAATGCTTGATTTGAAATTAGCTTAAAAATAAAGTCATCTAAAATCACGGTATTACTATTGAGAGAGAGCGCGTCGATATTCAGCAAATTACCTTCTATTCGTCTCTAGTTTCTCTTCTACGCGACTTACTATTTCGCTCCTCCAAATTCGATGTCTAATTGTTGCTGCATGAATATATCGACTTTGCTCTCCAATCAACAATATTATTATTATAGTTCGTATTTGAGGTGTACCAGCCACGGTCTCGAATTGGAGTTCCGGAGATCGCGAGTTTTCCCTGATCATCGAATCGAACCCGCTGACCGGTAGAATTTATATTCAACCATTATTTTAATTAAAAAACAAATTTTTCATTGTCTTAGAATATAGACATGCCTATTAACAGAACTTTATTACAAACAAACTGTTCGAATAATCCTAATGTAACAGCGAACTATTAAAATCACTCACTTATATATCAACTGGAATATTATCGATTAATCTGAACATTATTGTCAAATATGAATATGGCTTTTACCACATCATTTTCTAAACTGGATTTTCATTTTCATTTTTGGTTTAAATATTATTTATCCTTTTTTGCTTAAGAATTGGTGGAAATCCCCGATCATCTGAAGGCCACGCTCAATTACTCGCAGGTAGGCGTTTATTTTTTTCCTATTTTTTTTTGGATAATTCAAATATTTTTCGCAGGTCATCGCTGGTGCGATTAGGGGAGCTCTAGAGGCCCTGCATTTCAAGGTCGATTTTTAATATGCTTATTTGTGCTTACAAAAGTTGAAACAACTAGTTTCTGACTTATCAACAGGCTTTCAAGTTTCTGACACTTCCATGTTAAACGTGACAGCGAGAAGAGCGGCGAAATAGCATAGAAAAGTGCGGCGGACACAACGAGAAGAAAAGTGAGAAAAATACTCTCTCCGTTCTTCTTGTTGTCATGTTTAATATGGGAGTGCGCAAAAACTTTAAGGCCTATTAATTTTTATGGGGTTTTAAAAATATTGATTTTTAATCTTTTTTTTTTTAAATTCAGGTCTATGCGGTCGCGGTGGAGAACGCCTCGAACACGGAGATTCGTATCAAGTTGGACTCGATTCTCAAAGACAGCCTACCAGCCGGAGAGGATTATTGAGATTCGGATGGGGATATATGAAATTCTGGGATGGTCCAAAAATCATAATATTTATCGTTCTCTGGTCAAACGAAGTGACACGATCGTGTTGAAAAAATAGGGAGAAAAGGTGAGAGAAGCAGAGGAAATTGCATGTACACTCTCTTTTCATTATTCCCCGCTAACTTTCCTTTCTCTGCGCTCTAGCTTTCCTTTTTGCGCATATTTTTCGTAGAGCGCTTTTTAACACACGAACTGTCACTTCATTTGACCGATACAATGCCTAAGTTATTCCTTTTAAATAAAGATTTCTATAAGATTTCGCTTAAAAACTTAGCAAACTAATATGATGTTCCATGGTAAATGTATCTCTGAACCATCAAAATGATATAGCATGGCATGGAATTAGTCTTTTTCGATTTAATTCGAATTACTTTTCTAATAAAGTGAACAAAAATTAATAGAAAAATATATTTTAAAAATTGCTCAAGAAAATGATGTCTTAGTTTCAAAATACATACTTTATTTTTTCTAGACTAAAATCCCTTAGGATAGTCCTCCCCATTCAACCCTGGGGTAATTGTATTATTTGCCCAAGGATTTTCGGCCCGCGTTTTATCGACTCCGACCCGAATTTCTCGTGAATTCGTCAATTATTCTAGCCGGTTTTAAACTGGCTATCCTAATGCATCGGGCGAAAGGAGTTGCAGTGTTTGAAAGATGAAAAGTCGGTTTTGCCATAAGTGAAATTCTATGAAATTATTCCAGCCGATTTCAAATGTCCATGTTAATGCATTAGCAGAGAGCTTTAGTGTATGAGAGATGAAAAGGCAAAAGTGACTTGAAATTCTATATAATTGGGCTTTTTCAGAGGAATAAAGGGTTTAACTTGGTGGGTTGTATTATGTTTTTTCTCTTCTCGATTTTCTTTCCTTCTGGATTTTCATTCCATTTTAGGGCATAGATTTCGTCATTCGTTGAGTTCAATTCAGCTAAATCTAAAGCCCAAGGGGCCATTTTTAGTCCGGCTGTCTACGGATATAGGGGTTCTTTTTAGTTATTCACGCTGATCTCTAGATTTTGAGGGATATACATTTTCAGGTGTCTATTTTATATTTATTTTTTCTGAAACATTAAATGAAGATCAGCTTTTCTACTCTATTAATTCCTAAGTCTTAGTACTTCATATTTTTGCAAATAAATATAGACATTGATCTTCAAATGATAGATGTTTCATCATACTGATATGAAATTCCTGAACTTATGAATATTTTAAGGATATATCTGAGATATAAACTCCGGTTTTGCGACTGAATCATGGATATGGAAGCTCTATATTTTAAGTCCGAACTAACTTGGATTAATCTTTTCGTTGGAGGCGAGGTACGATTTAAAAATCGAATTTTAAATAATTACATTTAGTTTTAGCTCTACCCAGTCCAGCTTAGAACTCTATTAAATTCGGAAACTTGTGGCTCATATTTTAAGGATAAGGTGCATAAAGAATCTGAGGGAATTAGGGTAAATTTGAATTTGTTTTTAGTAATCGCATTTTTTAGACTTTATATATTTTCTAAAATTAGGTCTCAGCGGTACAGTGGGAAAGTTCGCCGAATCATATCAAATACCGAATCGACATCGATAGAGATGGCATTTTATTTAGGCAGGCACGAAGTTTTGCTCATCTTTGAAATAAATAAATTTATAATTTAGATTTTGCAATATATAAGAAATGGAGCGAAAACTAGCGTGTCTGAAGATCAATTTACACTTCAGGCGTTAGCGGTATTTGTGTTTTATTTAAGCTCTATTTTTATAAGGACCCGTTCATACTTAGTTGCATTGTAACTTGCAATTTGCAACTCGCTCGAAATAGTATGGGAAGTGAAGTGGAAAGAGCACGAAAATGATGTGCAATCGCACTCTCTTGATTTTCCATACTATTTCGAGCGAGTTACAGGTTGTAACTTGCATTGCAACTAACGTCTGAACGGGCCTTAAGAATATTATTTTAGAATGAGGCGGAATTTTTTGGGCTGGAAAAATTCAAGAGGATGCTGAATAAGAAACTCTGGAAAATGACCGGAAAAGCAGCGTTTTTTGCATGTTATTCTGATTCGGAATAAATCTTTTTTTGTAGAAATTATCAACTTTTTAAGGCCTCTAATAGTTACCATCCTCTTTCTTTTCTCATGCTATTTTCCAAAAAAGAAGGTGGGAGCTACAGAGGGCCATAGAAATCGAAATCCCTTACTTAACAATCGGGGGAGGCGAGTTATGAACTTTCGCCTATGTGTGGGGGTACACAATATGAAATTTTTGGAAATCATGTTGGAAAAAGTCGGCACGATCTGGAAACAAGTATTTCAATAATAATTTTACCTGAAGGCCGAAACTCAAGTCTGAAAGTTGGCCATATCGCTTTAAATCTAGGTAAAAAATCATATCACTCTTTAAATTTCCCTAAAGTGCGGTTGTCGTTGCCTTTTCAAGAATTGTATTTTTGTTTCTGGGAGCACAAACGGTTTTCCAAATCGCACCTACCATTGCCAAATTTATTGTTAAAATATCCACAGGGGTGTAACTAAGATTTTGGCGAAATCGAAAAATCCAAACAAGAATACCCAAACCTTGAAATGAGCACTTTTTGCAATACAAAAACCCCGCGAGTACGAAAATCATAAGCTGATTTTTGGCACAGATCAATTTCATGAGATTTATCGTCGATCAAGATTAGGCCTTTTTATACCTTAGCAATCTGAACACGACTTCCTATTTTGGGGGTCCCGCGCTACTACTTTTTGAGCACTGCCGTGCGTTGCAGAGGGGCGGAGTTTGCGATCTCTATCTGTTTCTCTTCCTTTTCCTTGCGCACATTCTACGTGCTTTATCGAGAATTAGATGAAGTAGTGATAGTGCATTCAAAATCGTCATAGTTGATGATAATGATGATAATTGAACATTCTCTAAATTCTCCTCAGATTAAGTGACCTTCGACAATAGGTAAATAGTTTTCGTCGCGGTTACTCAGACGGTAAGTTTGTGAATTTTCGCCCACGGAGATGCGTTGAAGGTTCGACGAAACTTTACAAAAGTTTTCTGCAAAAACCCTCTACGTCTCTACATTTACAATGTTTAAGGATAGAGAAATGATAGAGTTTTCAGTTTACTTAACAATAGTTATTGATAAGTTAGGTAAACTTTTGAATACATATGATACTTTAGACTAGACCAGAGTAAAAGTAAACTTTGCAAAATATAAAAGCTACTGGTTACTCATCATATATTGAGTTCATTCGTATCTAAAATGAGCTCATATTCATATTGCACCCTATCATTCCTATTGATTGTCGTATCTATAGAATGCCAACGGTAAAAATTGTATTCATTATTATATATTTGTTCAGTTCTTATCAGACTTCTCGAAACTCGACCCGCAAAAACCCGCAGAAAAAATAGCACATCGTTTCGAGAGAGAGAGAGAGAGAGAAAAAGACGAAATGCTCTTTTCCTCTCACTACTACGCACTATTTCTTCTGCCGGGTCGAGTTTTGAGAAATCTGCATTTTATCTCAGACAACCCAGCCAAGACTTACTGAAAAAAATCAATCAGGCTCTGGATCAAGCTGAAAAGAATATTGCTACAAGAAAAGAACCATATGATTGTAAGAAATGTTATTATTATATTCAAAAAATTAATATATAATAAATAAACTTTTTAAATTATATATATTTAATTCAAATAAAAATTTCAGTGCTAAACCGACCGAATAGTCAGAGACCTAATCAACAGTCTGTTCAACAGGGCCAAACTGGAAATCTGCTCAATGAAGCCACGAAGATTCTGGTTCAAAAGTATTTCATTTATTTCCATTCAAACATCATAACTCATCTTTTACCACCATTAAAAGTAAAAGGCAAATTATAGATGATCAATTTTCATCACTTTATAATAACATATTTAGCCACTATTTTGTGTTAATATCTGCATTAATTGTTATAGCTTTAATTTAAGATATAACCAATTTTCAGATACGGAATCGATATTCTCGACCAATTACAGGGAATAAATGTTCAGCGAATTCTAAGCCAACGCCAAAATCAGAATAGAAGCGGATGATTTTTTTTTTTAATTTAAGAATTGTGTAATTTATTTATCGAAAATAGCGTATATGATAATATATTAGGTTGTGGCATAAGTAATGAGAATTTTTGCATGTTGTTTGTCCGTTCCTCTCTCTTTCATGTCTTATCAGGGAACAAAGTGCATTGGGGGGATAGATAGTG
The DNA here is from genome assembly GCA_964036155.1 of Diploscapter coronatus. Taxonomy (NCBI): domain Eukaryota; kingdom Metazoa; phylum Nematoda; class Chromadorea; order Rhabditida; family Rhabditidae; genus Diploscapter; species Diploscapter coronatus. The sequence goes on along the minus strand of OZ038423.1, from coordinate 81,145,838 downwards.
GAAGGGTCCCTATGCGTGAACAACCCACCATCATATCGACTCAGTCTACTAGTGAGACATGCTGAATGCTTTTATTCCCAACAATCTTCATTTACGGAATGTAGTTCTTTTTTTATTCCTAAGTGGCCTCAACGTGAAGGATATCCATGATAAACTTACTGCTACGTATGACACCAATGCCCCCTCTCAAGCCACCATCTATCGTTATGTCGCTCGTTACAAGGAAGAGACTACTCGTTCGAAGATGAACCCAAGTCAGGTCGTCCACGGGAGCTGGATTTGGACAAATTGCGGGAGATTGTGGAGGATGACCCCTATCTTACTACGCGGGAGATGGGGACAGTCCTTGATGTTGACTGGTCCACTGTAGCCCGAGGACTGAAGACCATTGGGAAGAAGGCTAAGCTTGGAAGATGGGTACCCCATGCTCTTTCGGATTTCGACAAGGATAGGAGGGTTGATGCTGCTTTGAATCTTCTAACGTATCATCGCACAACGAACTGGCTGGATCGTGTTATCACTGGAGACGAAAAGTGGGTCCTCTACGATAACAGTGAGAGAAGGGCAATGTGGGTCGATGAGGATGAACAACCAGAAGACGTCCCTAAACCCTCTCTACACCCCAAAAAGATCCTACTCTGTATATGGTGGAGTGTGAACGGTATTGAATACTGGGAGACATTGAAGGAGGGTGAAACAGTAACGGCACAGGTCTACACTGCACAGCTACGAAAGTTAAAGTCACATCTGGAAAACACTCGAGGAGCACAGGCCGAAATCTACTTCCAGCATGATAATGCTAAACCACATGTTGCAAGAAGTGTGAAGGCTGAACTGGAGGGATATGGATGGCACGTACTACCCCATCCCCCTTATAGTCCCGACCTGGCCCCCTCTGATTACCACCTCTTCAAACACCTCAGTCACTTCCTTAGAGGACAGAACTTCAAGGATCGTAAGGATGTCGAATCTGCACTGAAGGGATTCTTCGGCTCACAGACTGCGGAGTTCTACAGGGCTGGTATCCATGTTCTGCCAGGTCGTTGGAAGGAAACAGTCAATGCTAATGGCAATTACTTCTAATCCGTTCGTTGTCTCATTTTTGCGAAATATGATAAAATGTAAATGCCAAAATTTTCTCATTACTTATGCCACAACCTAATAGTAGTTCCCCTAATTAAATTGAAAAATAAATAATAATAATTTTCTTCGATGTATGACCTAATTAATGTTTGCTTTGTTGCATGTGAAATCAAGCAAGAAGAGCAATCCTGTACGAGTATGCTAATTCCCTGACATTAATTTCGTATATCACATGCGCCGTATTTCTAATGGATTTCACATGATGCCTATAATAAACCATTAATAAGATCATTTTTGACGTTAGTAACTCTGTATTTATTGCATAAATTTGCATATACACATGATTTATGAATGTTTATCTGATCATTTTGCAAACTCGAACAAATACAAGTTCAAATATTCTTATTTTAGAAAGATATATATAGATATTTATTTAGATTTTTGATAAACCTGATAAATTGTTTATTTTTGAAGATAAAAGCAATACGCTTACTTGAATTATTTCGATTCCAAAATAACTTTGATTTTTTAAATTACGCCCCAACTCATAGTTTAAATTACTGTAGCAGCGGAATCTTATGACATCCTGTATTTTAAATGTAAATATCACATGAAATATGGGGGCTTTTCAATTGCCGAGAAATAAATAAGCATTTCAAAATTGGGGGCTAAAAATGAATTTGAAACGCTTCAGATTTCGATGTGCTTTCATCATTATTCATTTCCTTACCTACACACATACACGTACCCCATTACTGATTATACATAAACGATGATAGCTCTTTCAAAATGCCACATCCGGACCAGACTTTTGTCGCTATTTTTCTGTGTGCAATCATAATACCTCGTCAACCAAAAATGACGCCGCGTACCTTTGAACGCAATGCTCATTTTTGTCGTAAACCATTCAAGTTTATTCATTCATGAGCTGTAATATATTTGGGCTGATTTATATTTCTATTTTATAAGAAATATGTTTTACATATTGAGCAATAATTTTTAGAAAGTTCGGTAATTTGAACTTGATTCTTATACTTTTTATTCGAATAGCAAAATGTTTTGTTGAATTATACCTATTTTAAGCCTTGTCAATAATAATCCAAAAATGAAGCACATGTGTCTGGATATAAGTCTCTTGGTGCACTTAAGATTTCACGAAAAATCCTTGAGCTAATGGTCAAAATCTGTTGGATTTTTCTATTTAAATCTTAAGTCATTCCAGACATAGTACAGGGATAAAATTAACGTTTTGCAAGAGATTTATGAGGATTTCATATATTCCCTTTTATCGTATGTTCTAAGATTAATCCTAAAGCCTTTTGAAAGGTCGAAACAGGAAAAAGCCTCATTCGAAACTGGATTTGCATATTTTTCGAGGATCAAGTGGTATTTTTAGTTTATAAGTTAGATAAAAATATCTTGAGTACTCGTTATTTTAACCTTATCATTGATAAACAAAAAAACTACTGCGCTTTTCGGAAATTGCGCTCAGAAATGACTTAAGATTTGTACCGAAGATCTCGAAATTACTATTTTAGGCTATTGGGCTTTAAAAATAGTCGAATTTTACGGAATTCCAGATTGACAAATGATGAGATTTGTATCGAAGATCTCGGAATTGACTATTTTTAAAGTGATGAAGGCTAAATACGGGAATTTTTAGTTTTCTTTAGTTTTCACTAAGAGTTTCTAGATTACTCCAGGAATAAGTTGCAAACAAGTTTTCTGCAAATCCGAAGTGTGTTGTCTCACCGGATATGGGCTAGGTTAAAACGTGCACGAACTTTGCTATTTTTGGGGTTTTCCAACCGCGAAAATATCTTAATCGTTTTTTGACGGGTATGCAAAAATGTGCTCATAATTCCGGAGTTTAAGCTCCCAGTCTCTACCGTATTACACATATAAAAGAGCATTTTAAAGAATATCTGAAAAACCATGCTAAATAATTAATTATTTTTGATCCGAGAAGATTTTTCTGTCCTGAACTAATATCCATCCACTAATCTACTCTGGTTTGCAAATGATTCAACTTGCGCACTTTTCGCGTAATTTTTAAAGATTCATCCGAGAAATTATGCACGACGCTGGCATCTCATTTGGTACAAAGAAACGCCAGTGTAAAAATGACAAAAAACGCGAGCACAAAAAGTATCGGAAAATATTCAGAGCGCACAGACCAAAACTTCGTTGATATAAGGCCGTCTGAACGTCGTTTTTCTCCTGCGAAGATTTGCAAGATTTATCCGGGGAGATTACGTCGATGGCTTATAGTTAAAATGCTCTCATCTTTAACTGTTCGGTTTGATTAATGACGTTAATAGAGAGTATTCGTAGTTATAACTAGTAATAATATTTAATCTAGTAGCTTTTTATCTGGCTTTTAAATAATAATGATAATAACTGCAATATCTTAATTAATTTATAAACTGAAGATCATTTATCATTAAAATAACTGCAGCGATATTTTAATTTGAAATTTATACGATATATCACTACGTTATATTCAGACCTGGGGAGAACGATCGTCAGAAAGCCCTTGCGACCTACCCCCTATAGTTTCCTTTCGCCTGACAAAAGTGCTCCCTAGGCCTGGCTATAAATCGCATACCTGTAAAAGTACCCTTAGCCTTGTGAAAGTACCGCATATAAATATAAACTCTACTTTCTTAAGGCCTGAATATTGGGGGACGTGCGTTACGTACCAAAATCTTTGGTACGTAACGCCTCAGCCCGTCTAGGGCGATACGTACCAAAGATTTTGGTACATAACGCTACGCACCCCGAATATTTAGATTTACATGTTAAGATTTATAAGCGGATTGGGGGATAAGCTTATAATGGATAAAGAAAGATTTTTGGATAAAGACAAAAACGCTCGAGAAAGAAACAAACGAGACATCATGGGGTTAGGGAAATTAAGTCGAGAAAGGTTTAAGGCTATTATCTACAGAATACCTATGAATGAACTTCAACTTAGCATTTCCGACTATTTGGCTCGAGTTTTTCGTATTTATCCAAACGACCCTTTTAAGATTTTAAGAATGAAGTTTCTGATATATTAGCGATATAAGATTAAGAGGCTACCCCATGAAGTTGTTCTTGTTTATCAAATATGGGCAGATTTGAAGCTAGATTCCAGGATTGTTTTGAACTGGAGTTTTATTCTAAACTACATGATTTTTCTTAAGTATATTGGATTATGATTTATTATATGGAGAAAAACACTCTTATTATTTATGTATTTTTTCCGAATATTTATTGCTCTTTAAATGGTATTATCTTTTTTCAAATTAGTCAGAATTTTCCTGCATCGAATGTAGTCCGTGCTAAAATATCCCCCAAATGTACAAATGTCGTTATGATAAATAATCTTTCCGATGATAAGGAAAATATAGGCAGATTATCATTTTTACCACTTCATATATTAGATTGACGAAAGTCCTGCTTAATTTAGTGGTAGTGAAATGCGTAATAGCTTCAATGTTTTGATTAATCTATCTCTTAGATGACTAAGCTAAGTGCTGCTCTTCATTTCCTTTTTAGTTTAAGTTATTTCGATAATCTTTAAAAGTTTGCAGGAAGCCTAAATTTTACGTCATTACTAAAGGGTAGATTAAAATCCTAATAGCAATTCTTCTAACATTACTATTAATAACTGTTTATTGTTTATAGTACTCTAATAAGAATTTCTATCTTCACCACAGTTTAATTGTTTTTAGTATTCTCGTAAAAATATGAGTCCAATGCAAGTGTTACAGTAATTTCGTATAAAATCTCCTTTTTGCTTTCTTTCATAATTTTGAATCTTGATCATTATTTTTAATCAACTGTTTACCAAAGCCTAAGCACCTTTAATATCTTTCATAAATGTCGAATTATTGTATTACTAATTCTCTGTTGCAAAAATTTGACGTAAATCCTTGGAATAGCCGGCGGCGTTTGCAAAGAGCATGAAAAGGCTATTAAATGAAGAGGGATAAGATATCCCCAATTTTGCGCAAGCAACTCTATTATCAAGTCACACTATCCCGGAGTTTATTATTAAAGACGTACAAGCAGAGATGACCATTTTTAGCATTAGGTCCAAATAAATTTGCACAAATGAATCTTGGAATATAAAGAGATGCTGATGATAAACACATTTCCAATTCAAATATATCCAACTTCAGAATTTATTAAAGGACTGACCTTAAACTTATAACTTTAGTAGAATACATGAAAGTCAACTCTAGTTTGACTTCAACTTCGACATGATTAAAGTTGAGTGGAGTTTGATTTTGAAGTTAGTTTTCAGTCCTATATTTAGTCATATATCAAATTTTCTTGCAAGACTTATCTATGATAAATCGCAGGATTTATTTTCTAATTCCTAAGAACTCGTTTAAAAGTCCTATGAAACATAAGCATGTGAATGTCCAAAAGTACGCGCAAATCCTTTCTATATCAATGCGATTAATTTGATAGGCATTCTAGTCGGATAAATTAGGATCCAAAAATAAAGCCCAGATTTACGTAAATGCGCCAAATCATAAGAATGAGTTATGTATTTGACATTTGCGGAAAGATTCTCCTGCAGAAATCTGGATCTTTTTTTTATCTTTTCGAAGGAAAATAGACTACGGTAGTCTGTCTAAAACATAAAATTCATGTAGTGTTTTAGAATAAATAGATTAGGTAGATCAAAATTTTCACTGATATTTGGAAATAGTGTCTCAAAGATTAAAAACCCTATTATTTTTCATAATTTTAGATTACGGTATTGTCTGGAATTTTGCTTAATCATTTAGAAGAGGCCAAAAATCTCCGAAATTTTCGGGAACAATTTTGGAATTTAATTCTGAATCGAGGTTAGGTAAACTTTAACAATAAAAAGTCGTCTTAGACGGTAAAATGTGAGTTTCCACGAGTAGGGCTTTTTACTTCACTAGATAAAAATAAGTGAAATAAAGGCAAATCTGCTAGATTTACCCCAGATAATACAGGATAAAGTAATCCGACAAACATTCAGCAGGTACTTTTATAAACGTGGGGGCTGAGTTACTAAAATTAATTAAATATGTCTTAATTAAACTTGGACACTGTAATCGCTAGTCTTATTTTAATTTAATATTCGAATTTCGAATGAGTTCATAAGATTTTAGTATATTTATAAATTTAAGTTTTATATTTGTTTGCAAAAATTTTTAATTGATTTCGTACATTTTTCCGAAATAGAGTTTGGTTGGAATGTCACTAGACTTTGTTGGAATTTTTCAAAAACGGAAATTTCGAAGATAGCTTCCAAACACTGCTCGATAAAAATAACATTCGAATTGTTTTTGCATATTTCGAACGTCTTCTTTTAATTGCAAAATTTCGGAAACAAAGCTAGCGGAAATATCTATGCATTTCCTGAAATCCACTGACACTCTGTAATATTGTTTGCTCTTGGAGTTAATTTGGTCGAAATTTTACAAAATCCGAATTTTTTCCTATGAAAATTCAAAAATAACTGTCTACGATGTTACGCCTAAATTTAAACAATTTCAATTCTTGAACAACCTAACTTTTCTATATGAGTAATTAAAGCTATGAACTTTCAAATTGTCTTCGGCTTAGATCGTAGGGTTTTCTTATGTGTGTATTAAGATACGAATAGAATGATGGTTGATATATGGGGCTTAAATTTAAATTTAAATAATCGACATTTAATTAGACAGGCACCTGTCATTAAGCAACGATTGCGTAGCGTTTATTGTCTCCAGTTAATTAGTCAAGAAAAACGCCTAATTTTGACTGGTTAATTTGCTACGTAACTCCCAATGAAAGTTCGGTCTTAAATGTCTAGTTTTTCTTCAACCTAAATCTAGATCTACCGTCCTTAAAAATAAAACGCGGAAATTTGTGCAGATGTATAAATTCCTTTGTTAGCAAATGTTATGGTCTTAAGTTTAGGCGAATTTTAAATCATATAAGGAACGTTTTCGCTCGGGTGAAATTTCGATTCTTGACTTGCGTAGGGGGGCTTAATATGGGTTTTGGAAAATACGTTCTAACGTCGACATCCAAATTTAGTTGTAATTTTAAATGACATACGACTAAATATTCAAAATATGAGTCAAAATAATGTAAATAGTTTACTATTCAGGTTGAAATTGTGGTTTAAAAATATATAAAATAATGTTTTTAACAATTATACTTAACTAATTTGATATTAATAATTTCGTATTCAAGCTTAATTAGTTTACGATATCATATTTCAATTAAAATATCGTTTATTAAATGTGATTTTTTCGTAACTTCATGTAGAAACCAATTTTCCTTGTCAGGGTCATCAGGCTATTAACGCTGCAAAATATTCATTAATTAAGTACAACCTACAACCTCGGCTAGAGAGAGAGAGAGCAACTTTATAGTTCAGGGCATTTTCGTGCATAATTTATTCCGATTTATGCTAATTTCATTAACACTTAGATACACCGACTTTCCTCGCTTGGACCTTAAGCATAAATACCAAGCGCGCCTTACCTAGCCCGCAATACGCATAACTTAGGCGCCTTTGAATTATTGGGTTGAACTATAATTTCTATAAAGAATATTCTTACATATTAATGTCAAAAATGTAACAGGAATTATTCAAATCAGTATTATTAAAGGTCAGAAATGCTAGGAAAAAGGCGCTCATGATTATGCATAAAACGCTAATTAATATATCAGGCTTATGAATGAAGACCGTCCATAACAAATATAATAATTTATATTGCAAAATCAGAAGAGAGAGAAAGAAAGTGCGCTCCGTCGCTAATTATTCGCGCTCTAATTCTAATTATGCATACATTGCTCACTTTAATGCATGGGGCACACACTGCAAAACGAGAAGCAGCAGTTAAATAGCGCGAAAAACCACCAACCGGGCACAAAAACCGGACTCTCTAGAGCCTGGAGCAGTTCTGCTAAGACTTTTAAAAGTGTCCTTTATTTTGCACACTTTTCAAAACACTATCTAGTTTATTACCATTTTTATTTTTCCTTTCATTTGATCTTTTCAAATGTTTGAATTGCCAAGTTTAACTCTTCTTTTTTAATAGTTTAAGTTATGAAAATCAACATTATAAATATTAAAATGGAGTTTAAAGCACTAGTTTAAAAGAATAGTTTTATTTTAATGAGATTAAGCTCTTAGCATATTGAATTCCATTTTTAAGACACTGAATTTAGAAAGGAATCTTTTATTTCAATAAAGTGCTAAACTTTCCAAGTTAAATATTATGAAGATAAACTAATGCTTTTGAGCCATCGTTGAAATGGAGGCCTAGGGGACAGACTTTCAGCCAACATGAAAAATTATAGCGGGAGGGGGTACGCAAGACCATTTTTTCTTTAGAAAATTGATAAATCAAGGGGGTAAACAGGCGTGATTTTATATCTGGGAATTTTGGTCTGAGGGGAGATACGCACTGGAAATCTGGCTTAAGTTCTTCCCTAGGTCCGATTGGAAATTAAAATTTTTTATAACATAATTACGTGGTTAAACTCGAAATATTGGAACCCTACCTTCAAATTTTAAATTTAAACCCCAAAATACCAAACTAAATCTGCTTTTTATTTTTCCATTAAACCTTCATCATATCTCATTAGTTTATCCATATTAGGAACCGAATCATGAGTTGGTTTTTTTCCATTGCACGAATTAATTTTGCAAACCTTGTTGGTCAAACACAGCTCGAAAGAGAGAGGGGAGATTGCGTCAATCTCCTTAAACCCTTTTATATCTAATCATTGCAAAAGACACTGCGAGTTTATGCCTCATTTTCATAAAGCCTTTTTCTTATCTTATCACTATTTCATCATTTATCTTTCTTATCTTACCACTACTTTATCATTTTTCTTCTTTTCACCGTAATATTTCTTATCATTTTTCACCTCTTATCTCTATTTTTATAATATTAAAGCGAAAGAGACTTTTGTGCAACCTGCTTTATGCTTTAATGTAAAAAGAGGCGGAGCGTTTGAAGAGCCTATTAAAATGTTGCGCAATTAACGTTATCATTTGGTATGTGATAAGATAAACTGGGCTTATCATTGTGGTTTAACGTTGAGCTTTATTTTTTTTAAATATTATTTTATAGCATATCGATAAAATAGTGATGAAATTCAGTGAAGATCAGTCTTATTGAATGATAAGATACGATTTTTGCTTAAAAATGATTGAGAATTTTATAAATATGTGATACTTAAGATAAGGTTTGTCTCTATACTTGCAAAAATATTCGATAAGCAGTTTCTCCTTGATAAATGATAAGATAATTTGAAAATCTCTGGCTGAAATATTCGAATACACCCCTTAATGAGGGTTTTACTCTCTTGACCATTTGTGTTATCATATTCCCCTTGCCGACCAGAGCACATTTTACGCATATTTACGTATTTATCAATGAAGCATGTTTAACACGCATCGTGTGCTTTGCAGACTTTTCCCTGGAATGCCGTCTCGAATACCAAAGCTCAAATCACAATTATCAGTAGAATATACTTTACGTCTGTGAAAAAGCATATATGGTGATATCTATATGATTATTGCTGATGGCCGAAATCTGGGAGGCTGAAAATGAGCAGAGAGAAAGAAGCGATTTTAGGCGCCAGTCTCTCCTTTTCGCGTCTTATTTCTCGATTTTCTAACCACTTTGCACGCTTCTCAGATTTCGACATTAACAATATAATTGCGATTTTGAATATTCATATCATTTTCTTAGTATTCAATATGCTTTACCATGAAATTTTTGAAATTCATATTCAAATCATGAGCGTGTCGTATGCAATACGCTCTTAATGCCTATGCCTTCTCATTATATTTTACCTTTAACGAATATTTTAATTTCATTTAATATATGACATCTGAATTTAATCTCACAGAATGATAATTTTAATTAATTTAAATACTTCATTTTTCATTCGCCAATTTCGATGCTTGGATTTCGTAATAGGATGGTTATTTTAAAGAGCACTCTAAATTTCAACTACATGAACAGTTGAATTAACTAATTTGCGAAAACCTCAATAGTAATCGCTCTCATTAGTATATGATTGAATTAAGCTAATTAACTAGAGACTACGAAACAATTTTTGTCAAGGTTACAAAATATCAAACACTATTTTCTGAAAGGCCGTACTTTCTACATTCTAAATCTTTTGAAATTTTCCAAAACGGCTCATCCCACACCAAATTACGCTCATCTGAAGTGAGTACGCCTCGTCTAGAGAGCGCAAGCATGGGTTCATGAGAAGCATATTTAGAACGGCTAAATGAATGTTGAGTTTTGACAATCATGGAAGATAACATTGACGCTTGATCGACAGGTTTAACTAGAATAGGACGCCTTTTAGATTTCCGAAAATAGTCCAGTAGGGGGCAAAGTTATGTCCACTTTTGTGCGGCGCATTTTTCTGCAGTCGCTTCCTATTTTATTCGACCAGTCATTTTCATTCTGTTTCGACAAGATACAGAATTTTAATTTTATCACTCGTAAAATCATCATTTTTGCGTAACATCAATGCAAGATTTCATTATTCAACTGCGCATGACAGTGAACTCGCATGTTGCATCATAACTTTGAATGTTTTCTCGTCAATTTTTGATTTGTGATTTTTCAAACTATCATAAACGTCTCTCTCGAGTTTCCCATAGCCTCTAGCAATATCCGAATTAGCAAACTACTCATTTGTCTACTATCAATATTCTCAGGCTTTTACGCAATGGTGTAGTGGTATTTTATTAGGCTGTCTCCGATCCTTTCGGAAAAACTCGGCTCCTGTCGTTTTCCGGTTTTTTTACCAGAAGTATTTTTAAAATGTTTCCCAACATTATTCCTATGCGTGCTAAAAGTACAATTATGTCGAGAGTATAAATTTCGTATTTTCGAGATAATTTTTTTTGGGAATTTTAAACAAACTCACCCGAGACCACTACATTTACTTTAAGACCAGGCATTATTTAATTCTCAGACACGATAATAATTTACGCTCTATTGTGCGACTATTTTTTATCGTGCAAAAAGGTACAATTTGACCATTTTTTAGTAATCCAAACGATGTCTTGTTACGAAACGCCTAATTCCACTTCGCCGATGATCGTTACGACATCACTAAATACCGAGGGTAAGGCCGTAACTTTGAATAATCTCGTAGTGTTTTAAATCATACCGCAATCTTCAGTAAAGTTGATATAAAATAGCATAAAATTAAAATAACCCAATATAACAGTTTTTGCTATCTTTTGTTTCAAGAGACTGGAGAGGGTTGGGACCGAGAGAAGCGAATGATAAACAAAAAATAAGAGCCAGGGTCAGATTTGGATGAAAAGCAGTATTATGTTAAATGCAAAATAAATAAATGATAAATTTATCGACTATTGTTAAGTTTAAAATAATCAAGTTGCTTGAAATTTAAACTTCAGGAGTCCCCAGCTTATTGGAAACACTAGCAGCGTTACAACTTCCAATTTTCCAGCAATTCGCTAATTCAGTGTCGCTAGCTACTAACACTAGCAGCGCTAGCTCGAACGCTAGCGAACATTCGTCATCCGCTTTTCATCCGGTTACGGTAATTTTTATGTTTAGGCTATGAAAAAGCGTTGATCTTCACCCAGTTTACATATAAAAGAGAGTAATTATATTTACAATTAGGCTAAATTTATATTTAGATTCTCGAAATCTCTATTTAATTACCAATTTAATTATGATAAAGAAAACGATATACTCTTCGGCTTATTTATATTTAAAAAGCTCATTTAAATATAGTTTTTTGATAAAAGTTTCCTCATTTAAATTCTCGAAAAGTTACCGTATGGCATTTTCAGACGGCTTCGTTGTTTAGTTCAAGCTCTAGCGACACGATGGCTCTGCCCCAAATCCACCTGTCCTCTCCAACTTCTCTGCCTATTGATACGAATCCTATTATGCAGGTAATTTTAAATAACTATTATTTTAACGATATAATTAAATTATTTAGTTTTAATATTTTAAAGTGTTTTTTCGAAACATATCTTCACACCCTAGAAATGATTTTCTTCCTGATGAAATTAATATATCTAGGGGTGTTTGTGCTAATTTAGATTTTTATATGAGACACACATTTTTGAGATTTTTGCAAGTTTCAATTTGGAGGTCTAAGTTATTATAAATATTATTTTTCGAACTTAACCAATCAAAATATGCCTAACCGTCTCTCTTTTTCATACGATATTCGGTTATAAATAAGTAGACTTTTGAATATACCGTGGGAGCGGTGAACTTAAAACTACAAAATTCAAGCTTTTAGATTAGTTCAAACACGTGTTTCTTACGAAAAGCAATTCTGATTATGGGAATTTCAAAACCAATTTAACGCTTTTTTCGGGAATATTGTTTTCAAGCCCCTGAGAGTATACGTTAACCATGACAAATGTGCACTAATTTCGGTTTTTTTTTCCGGGGCCTTCTGCACTAGTTGCCCCTCAAGCTACTCTCTTACCCTTTTGTAGAAGTAACCCTCTTTTTCCCCTCTTCCCATTATATTTTCCAGGAAAGAAGGGGGTAAGATTTTGCAGAAGCGTAGGAGAATAATTTGAGGAGCAGCTAGTGCAAGACGGCCTCGTTTCGACTTAAAAAACTTTGAAGATATATAATAACAAATTATATATAAGAGGTAAATAACTGAAGCATTAAATTTCAAACTATCGAATTTGCAATTTTCAGGGTCTCAGCCTCACCCCCTACATTTCGGTTTCAATTAACGATTGTTCAAGCCTAACCCCCCAGGGTAGTTTCCTTCCATCACTATCGTCCCAAGCCCCATCGATAAGTTCGAGTTTATTGTCGACGCCTACCGTACTCACTCCCATCTCCGTCGGCCAACATATCGGGGGTCAATCGGTAAATATTTTAGGCCCATAAAAGGCCTCCTGCATTCCACACCCACTTCGTTCTTTCCCCTATCTCCCTCCCTTACTCTTTTCTGAAAAAGTGGGTGTGGAATACAAAAGGCCTTTTTAAGGGACTATAATTTTTGCAGTTTTAGTCTCTAGTGTCTCATCACTAATAGCCTAAAGTGTTCGTATTTCAGCCGCTCACCATCCCATCGATCCACATAAGCCCGACTTTCGCGCTGCAAAATTACCTCGAACTTCCTCAGGGTAACTTCGATCCCCCTTCGACGAGCAGCTTCAGACGATCTTCCGCACCCGAAGGCAGCCTACGAACTCCTCTCGGAAATCATGAGAGAAGAAGGTCAGAGCTTAACGCTTTATAGATTTAAAGATTTTATATTCAAATTTCTGAGAATATATACAAATTTAAATCTTCAATATGCATATATTTGAATATCCTAAATGTCATATATATCAGATTGAAGGCAATATCTTCACTTACCAACTACTTACACACGTTTACTCCGTCTTAATGAAATGCCACATTAATTATGCAAATAATTAATTTACTACTAATCTAATAAACCGACATTTCGATTTAGATTATGGAAATTCGGTGTGACTCATAAGTCCTAGACTAAATATAATTTTATTTAGGCTGAAGTTAAAGTGTTCGTATTTTAAATTTAAATTTCAGATACTCCGATTTCACTGTCGAATCTTTGCTTAGGCAGCCTGACCACCTATGCTGGCCCTTAATGGAAAAACGTACTACCGCCTCCGGAAGAAAACAGAGGTTCTAAATTGGAATATGTCAATTTTTCGACTGCTGTAATTTCAGGACTATCTATGGCCTGAGGCAAACTGAAGTTCTAGAAGAGGCCTTCAATAGCCAGAAATACATGGTTGGGACAGGTATACATTTTTGAGAATATCTAAAAATAGAAGGCACCCTAAAATAGAAATATGATTTCCATTCGAAATCTCTGACTTCTGCAGAAAACACGGAACTTTTTATTTCCAAAGATCAAAAGTAGCTGTGAGCTTCAATTTTAAATCAGAATATTATCACAAATACTGAATAATTAATGTCTCGAATTTTACGTAGTGCCTAATACAAATATCATTAGGTCCAAACTCTGTCCTCATTTAATAGAAAATGCGCACTACGTAATATGCAACCGCACCTGAAATTATTTTTGAGAGTAGCTACGAAATATTATCGTTCACTTTTTCTTTTCAAATATAACTTAAACGCCTTAAGTTGTCTGGTGAATTGTGTGTGCATTTTTATACCTAATTTAATAGGGTAGTGTATTCGAAATTCTTAATTTAGCGAGAGGGCTGCACACTATGCTAAAACAACAAGTGTGTTTAATTTATGAAATTTTCGAAACAGGTGAAAATTGAGGGTTTCAATTATCTTAACAGAATTTTAACCCTACCCCCATATTTGTCTGCCCGACTAACTACAAAATCTTAAGCTAATTAATCGACAAAAACCATTAAAATACTGTAGGAACTATTTGGAAACCGCGAGACTACGAAACTTTGAGAAATAGTGTGGGGAAGAGAAAGCTTATCTTTCTTCTCCCCACACTATTGCTCAATATCCTGTATCTCGTGGTCTCGCGCGATTCCCAAGTTGCCATTGTAGGGGTAAAATTCTGCTCCGAGAATTTAAAGTATATACGATATGTTAAACTTATGTAGATTTCTAAAATTATGCCACTTTATATAAATACGTGATATGCATAAAATTGGCTATAAACCACTAATTTAATCGGTTATTCCACATTCTAAATTGCGGTAATATACATAAACTCGCGGCTTTAATAGTTCGTATAAGGAAATTGGGAGAAGATTACGACGACTTAATGTTACGCGACAAATCCAATAATTTCAGCTCTTTGATTTATAAATGAGTGAAAGATGATGACAAATTCTTTTAAGTTGTGACAGGGGGTAAACGCCTATGTAATAAATTAAGATATGCATAAAATGCCCGGAAATGTCTTAAATCCTATTAGCAAAGAAAAATCGGCAATCTTTTGCGTAATCGGTATGAATTATATCCGCATATCTTTTGCGTCGAGGAAAACATACATTAATGGGGATTAATTTCTAGCATCTTCTCGTTATTAGTCATATTTGGAAAAAGTTATCGAAATGATAAATGTCAAAATATATAAATATAAGTTTATGAAATTTTAAATTCAGAATAACAAATTGTTTAAATTTGAGCATTTCAAAGTCTAGAAGGAGAAGCTACATATTTCACATTAGTAAAAAGCATAGATGATAGACTATGAATGATAAATATCCAAATATAGAGCATAATAAATTATTCAAATATGTAAATTATAAGTTTTGAAATTTCAGAGAGAGAAATGTTAGCGGCAAGATTGGGTCTTACGGAAAGCCAAGTGCGCGTCTGGTTTCAGGCAAGAAAAAATATTTTAAAAATTACAAAATAAATAAATGAATTTTAGAACCGTCGTTCCAAGCAAAGAAAAATGTCGAGGGTAATCGAGGAAGAGGAGAGGAAAAAGTGCGAACGAGAGCGTGAATTGGCTCTATTGAGAGAGTTGGCGGATAAAACCGGCCAGGATAAGGCACACCATCGGCAGCATCATTCGGACTCGATGATGAAATGATCTTAATTTTACAGTAATATATGATATTTTAAAATAAGACTAAGTTGTGAAGATCAGCTTTAATTATTAGCCATGAGTCTTCAATTTTATGATTATTATTATTTTTTCAAAATATTTTGATGGCAATTAGTAAAAGTAGTACGTAGTACGATAGAGATAGTACGGACATTAATAAAAGTAGGTATGGCAAAAGCTAGCAAAATTGCGTTTTTAGGAATTCGTAAGTTATTTCATTCGCTTTTGCCGTACTACTTTATGAATGTTCGTACTACTCCTATTAATTTCCTATTTTGATACTCATCACATCATATATTATGTAATCTTCATAGAATTTTTACAAAAATTCGTCATTTTTTCATTACTCATCGCATGATAGCTTTAGTTTCGGTGATCTCTTTATTTATCATGACTCATTTACAAATTTGTCTGTCCATATATGGTTTAATCACAAAAATTTCGGGGAAGTATAGAAATTTCGCGATAGGGTTCACTAATTTAAACGAAAATTGAAAAAGTATCATATTCACTACCTTATCATAGGTTTTTTTTTTATAATTTCGATATAAAGCTATGATTCATCTAATTTTATTTATGATATCAACTTTTAACGCATCTCATGTTTATAATTTGATTTCAAAACGGTTTTTATCATACGTGATTTAAATTTAACATATCCTATGCAATTTAACATATATTATGATCTCATTTAAAATGCCCATATCTGGGAATAAAAACTTGAAGTACGGTATTTTGAAAATAAATCTATTTATTGAAATCGAAAATAGCACATGATATAGTAGTTAAAAATCGTGCCTAACCAAACATAGGCTTCTTAAAGAGAAAAGTTTGAAAGATAATGAAAACAGACATTTTTAATATTAAAATGAATTAGGAAAACTTCATATTTAAAATGACATGAATAAACGGTATTAAATCACACATAAGTTACTATTTAAATATATTACAGCTTTAAGCAGTTTTAAAAATGATAATCTTTATAATATTTTCTATTCAACTTGGTGAAATTTTCAATCATCCTCAATAAATCGTTGGCAGTGTGGCATCGACGACAGGTTTTTTAATCGATCAATTTAAATTTAGATTAATATTGCCATATTTGGATTACTGTTTCCATTTCAAGAATATGCTAATTTAAATAACTAATATAGTCGAATTTAGAACGACAAAGTCATGTTGAGAATAATGATCCTAAACTAAAATCATTAAAATGTCTAACCTAAACTGTAAGGTAAGCATATGAAGGAAGATGTATGCAATTCGATGAAACTTAGTAAGGTTCTATTGATAAGCCTCGATTGCACTATTACGCAAGAACTTGACTGACCGTCTTTAAGCACTTTACTATCTAGGTGCTGATTAAAAATTTGACGACTTTAATTACCCTGAACATTTTTAAGTCACCATGCTTTAACACAAGAAAACTTCTTCCTAATACTTATCTTTAAGTGCCTTAAAATTCGTTTTATCAGAGAGAGTCAGCAATTTTCCTGATCGAGAAAATGAAAAGAAATTGCTCTTGAAAACTTTAATATCCTCCACCAGAAAAATATATAATATTAGTAATATGTTGAAATCTTTCGAGGTATTTTTGTAAGATTTTCCTACTGTAAGCCCTGAGCAATTTTATAAGACCGTATTTCAGTCATTATGTTGTCAGATTTGTGTGTGTGTGTTGATTTTTTCGTGGGCTTTCTTAGTGACTAATCATTTCACATTCTTTTCGAGATAATTTGAGCAAATTAGGAGGACGTATGTTTGAGCAAGTGAATCACATTTTATCTTGTCTTGAGAAAGAAATTATATCAAGAAGTTACGATTTAGAGATAGTAAGAGAGTTCGTGAACTACTTCGAATGATTCATACGAAAATGTTTATACTTTGATCATCATAAAAATGATGTTGAAAAACGCATTCAATTTTCGTTTAATTAAAATGATTAATTCAGACAATTTAGGAAAGGTACAAAGAAGTAATGTAATAGTCTACGAAATAGTGTGGGTTTGGCAAGATAGGGGTACTATTTAGAAGAAAAGTATTTTTCCATAGTATCGTTGATTGGAGAGCAAAGCCGATATATTCATTTCGCAATTAGAAATCGAATTTGAGCGCGAAATAGTGAGTTGCGTAGAAGAGAAACTAGAGACGAATAGAAGGTAATTTGTTGAATATCGACGCGTTCTCTCCCAATCAGCAATACTTCGTGTTTAGTTACATTATACATTATCATTACTACTTTTCCAAGTTGATTAAATTAATCATTTACAACGATAACATACAAAAGTGAGCGTATTGTAAGACGAATCTATGGAGAATATATCCTGTAATTCGATAGTGATTTAGAAAATCGACGATATTTTGATAAAACCAAAATTGGCTATGACTGTACGACGCTATAATAGACCATTTTGAAACTTCTTCGTCTTTCTCAGAAGTTGAGACCTAAATTATAGTTTATTTAAATTATTACAGCCCTGAAGCTATTCTTACATTTACCGATGAATTAGTACATTTTAGGCCTGTCTCATCCAAGTAGTAGAATCCGAGTTTTTTCATCGAAAATTAAGGTTTATTAAATTTTGTTATAGCTTCAAAAAGGACTACTTTTTCCAATTTACTTCCTAGCTTCGTTTCGCCGTCGAATTGAATTAATTTCGGGTTATTTCCATGACTTTTCGAATTTAACCACTGCCAATTTGATATTAAACTTAATTTGAATTTTGAAAATTCGAGTTAAAGCTGATCTTCTTCATACGAAAACGGTAGAGAGCCGCATTTTGCCAAATTAGTTAATTCACATAACGACGTCATATACGCGTTATCCGGAACGTACCACCATGATATGTCATCTAAAGGTGTAATTTCATCCAATTTAGGACAACTTGGAAGTCCCGCGAAGCACGAGACATTGAGAAATAGTGTGAGAAAGAGAAAGATAGGCTTTCTTTTTTCCACGTCATTTCTCAATGTCTCGTGGTCTCACGATTTCGAACTAGCTAAAAGTTCTAAGGGTTTAAAATTAGAATATTCTCGATAATATTTTAAAAATATACTTTACCAGAGAGCTGTTTAAAATAATTTTTGGAATTCGAAGTTGGTCTGACGAAATAGTAGCCTCCTGAAATATGAGTTCATTTAAATTAAATATTGAATATATTGATTACTACCGGCGATCAAATTAGAATGCTCGGAAGCTCGGTCGAAAGTGATATCATCCGAGTTTTCGTCAGATATTAAATTTAACGATATTAAACTTGTCGCCCAATAAGTGTCCTGAAAATATGCAATACTTATAACAAATAATAATAATAATAATTGAAATTAAATATTGTCGATGACCGATAACTTGAGACAAAATAAACGATGCGCACGAATTCGAATTCGAATATGCGCTTGTGTGTGTGCACAAATAGTCACCAAAGTAATTCCTTGAGAATCAGTGAAATATCGTCTATTCATTTGCAGACAGCGCGCCAATTTCGATGCATCAAACTTTTCACCGCTTTCATTTTGTCTCAAGTTATCGGTCATCGACAATATTCTTACTTGCTGTATCATCCAAAACTTCAAATTAAAATGAAGTAAGGCCTGAGCTAAATTAGCTCTTAATAGATAAAATAGTTGATATTTTCCGTCGCCATAGTTAAATGGGTCCTAAACTAAAATGTATATGCTTGGATTGAAAATTCTGATACTTTTAGGCCAGGAACGATGAATTTAAACTGATTTATCTTAGGCCAATGCTTAGAAAACAGTT
Organism: Diploscapter coronatus; assembly: GCA_964036155.1. Lineage (NCBI taxonomy): Eukaryota > Metazoa > Nematoda > Chromadorea > Rhabditida > Rhabditidae > Diploscapter > Diploscapter coronatus. The sequence goes on along the minus strand of OZ038423.1, from coordinate 81,126,442 downwards.
TAGACGACTCATCATCAAGCAGTACTAATAATGTTCTATCGTGAACTTCTGAATTAAAAAAGAAATTATCCCTATAGATATATTTTAGTAAGCACTTTTTAAAGAAGTCAAATTTTCAAATTTCAAATTTAAGACATATAAGATATGCAATTCGACTATGCTGATCCCAAACGAAAATGCTCCAGACGGATCTGATGAATTATGCAAGTGGTCGAAATTAGCATAAAATCGATTTTTTACTCTAGTTATTATGTTTTATATTTAAATTAAACTTACGACCCATGCTAACAGTGTTGCATAACCAATTAAATGTCATATTTGAAGCATGCTGGTTCAAAATAACGACAAGCATTTCTTCATTAGGGTCTATTTTCATGATAGTATTTGAAAATTCCGGAGACTTTATCTGAAATGAAATATAATAGTTCATTAATAATTTCGTCTTCCTAATTTACCATTCTCTCAAAAGAAACTTCGTCTTTATTCTGCCAAACATAGTTCATGGCAACTAAGGCTATGATGATCTTTCGAATTATTAGTAATAAAAATAGCGTGAATAGACTCGTAGAAATCGATATTTTAGGATTACTATTAAATCGGAACATCGATCTAGCTTCTAAGGGAAGACTAATATGGCTCTTCAGAGCATATCTGACCTATATACTCTCTCGAGAATTATTATTATAGTGAAAGTTATAATTGTCATTCGCATCGAGTTTTCGAATTTGTTTCATCCCATGAAATGATGTATTTCTAAGATTTTTATCGAAGGTTTTGATTTCTCATAGTTGATAATGTAATATTTACTTTCCTACGATATTTCTCTCCCTTGTTCTCTCTTTATATTTCTTTCCTTCTCTTTATCTCTCCCCTTCCCATACAAGGATATCGATTGTCCCCTAGCTAGAGGCTATCTTCGTTTCTCTGCGTCTCCACCTCGCACCTAACTATTTCCCTATTTTTCTTTCATCATCACTTTTTCTGCGCTCTCTCATTGTGTTGTGCTATTTCTTCGGTTTAGACCAAAACATTTCTGGCATTCGTATATTCCAGCCGGCTTTTAATATCAAACATGTGCTCCGGGACGAGGCGAATTTTCAGAAACCAATAAAACCCGGGAATGGCTTAAAATTTTCAAGGCTAACCTACAAATGTTTATTTATTTATTGATTTTTGCCATTTTGCTTCAGCAAATTTATCACGTTTCCTTTTACTATTTCAAAATCATATTTTCCCAGAATTTCTGATAAACTTAGCCTATCTTTAATAAAGAAGAAAAAGCTGATCTTCACAGATATGCTGATGAAAAGTCTTTTTAGCTTCAAAGATCTTCTCACATAAATTAAATGCCCTCGTATTAGTTATTTTCTCGTCTATTATAATTTCTAATAACTTTCACTCTTTTTCTCAAAGGGCAATTTTCGGAGCAATTATAATTTTCTTTCACTTAAACTTGGAATTGAGTTGAGTAAAATATTGTATTTTTCGATGTTTACATTTTAAACTGAAGGAAAGTTTGTCTTTTTCGGGAGAATTTCCCCATTTTTACTTACCTATTGAGGTCCACTGAGCCATGTTAAGCCTTAGGTTATGCACATTCAGCTTCTATATTTGTGTGATGCATTAAAGATTTTTGATCTAGAATATACTTTAGCTTTCTCAGAAATATTTACTTTTTCCGAGCTTCTCTGCTCCCTCCTTTTTAAATTCGCCTGTTTATCATACAGGAAAGGTGCAAAAATCGAACTCGCGCTATTCACTATACCACACTGCTATGAAGGGAGACACGCATTTTTGCGTTATGAGCTTGATCAGTAGAAGCGAAAAAGTGCTCGAAACGGAGAGATTTAGAGCGGCTCGAGAAAAGTAAACGTTTCTGAGAAGCTTCTATAAAACTATGCCTTTGTTTTCCTGTTAAATAAACCAATAATCCTGTTTCATAGGATTTTTCCCATATGTTCTCAGATCTTTTTCATTTGTTTTCAAATTTCATAGCTTTTTGTCGCCATAAAATTCGATCTTACAAAAATTGACATTTTAATGTACTTAAAGAAATTCTTCTACCTGCTTATCTAAAAACGTTCTTTCAACTTGCATGGCAAAAAATCAATATCAGTTTATCCAAAATCTAAGAAACCCCATTTCCGTTATCGTAAAACGAAATTCTCTGAAAATTTCTCACTTACCTACGAATGTGTTGAGGCGCACCTATGCTCGATTGCATCGGAGTGTCCTTCTCAGATGGGGCATCGTTCGTCGCGACACCGCTTCTCGTCGCTCGACGGCTCGAATCGACCCCCGATTTCACTGCAGGTAAACATTCGAACATTTCGGTCAGAACTAGATCCGAGATTGAAATTCAACGTTAGACCTAATGAAAAATCTGAGCAGAGCTGTAAATGTGTTAGACGCGTGCATAACAATATAGTCTTTTCGAGAGAGCATAGGAAGGGCATGCTCTTTTCTCTCTCTCGAAAATACACTATATTGTTATGCACGCGTCTAACACATTTACAGTCTCGAATCTGAGGCGATAATAATTATGATTTTATAATTGCAGAACTTCTCCATCATTAGATGTATAGGTAGAGGCGCTTTCGGCAAGGTAAGGCGAATTTTTGTACAAATTTTATAGACGATACCTTAAAAGGCTGTATTATTATTGGACAAAATCCGATTTTTTGATCAAAAGTTATTGTATTTTTCATAAAAATGCCACAAGTATTTGTTGAAATATATCTTGCATACAACCTTTAAATTAATGGAAGAAGCTGATCTTCATACGCGTAAAGTTGAATTTTTAGGTCTGTATAGTCCAGCTCCGATCAACGAAAAAATTCTACGCCCTAAAATACATGAGCAAAAGAAGATGTATTGATAAAGGTGTCGCTGCCAATGTTATTCGAGAACTCAGCCTATTATCGCAAATATCTCATCCCTTCATCGTAAATTTATGGTTTTCGTTTCAAGTAAGTTTTTGACTTAAATGGTAACTTGGAAACCCCGCAAGACATTGAGAAACGGTATAGGAAAAGAAAACCTATCATCCCGCATACCCTACCCTAACTCCCTATACTATTCGCACTATGTCTCGCGGCTTCCAAAACGTCATTTAAATATTTTTGTTTTGGCCTAATTTACCCTATCTAGGACAAGGATTACATGTATATGGTCTCTGATTTACTATTGGGAGGTGATCTAAGATTCCACTTAAATCAACAAGGAAAATTCGCAGAGGATCGGTATTTGAGTTTTTTGTTTATTTTAAATTTTGACACATTAAATTAGGGCGAAATTATATATTTGCGAAATATCGCTAGCCGTGGAGTACCTGCATAAAAACCATATTATCCATCGCGACATTAAGCCTGAGAATATTCTATTGGATGATCAAGGTACATTATAGTTTAAAGCGACAATGAATTAATTATGCTAATTGCTAGGTCACGCCCACTTGACTGATCTAAATCTAGCCACGAAACTAGAGGACGATCAGCTAGCGACGTCATTTTCCGGTGAAATTTTTTAGTGACACCCTATAAAATTTAGAGAAGCGTCCTTAAAAATCTAGAAATTTCAAATGAGCCCCATGAAATTGCAAATTCCAGGGACACGCCCCTATATGGCGCCCGAAATTTACGGATGCGCCGTGGGCGACGTTACTGGTTATAACGATCGAGTGGACTGGTGGTCGCTGGGCGTCGCATTCTATGAGATGCTCAGGGGACGAACGCCCTTCGAATTGAGCTCGAAATATACGCCTGAGCAGGTAAATTTATGATTCCGAAACGGCGCCATGGCGTTATATTTTAAATGTTTCTAAAAATACGCTATTTTCAGATTCTTATCGTGCTGACCGAGTCCTGCATAGCGTTCCCAGCGTCATGGACGTCGGATCTAATTTCGTTCCTGAGGAAAATGATGTCGTTAAATCCGGCAAAGCGAATGGCGTCTATTGATGACGTTAAAAATCATCCCTACACGGAGAGGATAAACTTTGAAGCTGTACTTCATTTGTACGTTTTTTTTTTAAGTAATGTCTTTTTATAATATGTGTAGTACCTTTTAAAAATAAGGCGTCTTTTAAAATATGACGCTATGACGTCATCAATAGATGTTTAAATTTTAGAAAAACCGCACCCGTCTTCGTGCCCTGTAAAGAGGGCCTGAATTGCGATCCGATGCACGAAATCGAGGAGCGTATTTTGGTGTCGACGCCCATCCACAAAAGGCGTCACTACGCCAACGCCCACGCGAATTGCGCCAGTACGCCAATTGACACCAACTCGGCTGATCATACGCCTCAGAGTTTGGCGTTACACGAGATTTCACAGGTATTTGTTTTTTTTCTTTCTCTAAATTATTGATTTTTGATAGGAAACGAGGTGATTTCCATTGAAAAGAAAATATTTAATGGAAAATAATATTTCCGTTAGAAGAAAATGATATAACTGACTAAAAGGCTGACCCTCATCATTAGGGGCTTGAATTTTTAGGCTTTTATCGAATACTACCGTCCTGAGGGCGTTGCTAAAGACTTAGTAAATGGTAGCAACAAAATTAACAACACCGCGAAAAATTAGCAACAGGTCTAAGTATTATCATTTCATAAATAAGTACAGTATTAATTAATTTGACAATTTCTTTCACGAATGCGTTTATATTTACCAAAGTTTAAACCGAATCTAGTACGGGTTAACTTAGAGCTATCTCAAATAACCACTCATTCCTTATATGTAGTCTGTAAATATAATCAGATCTAAAAGAAGTATATTATCTTTTAACCATATTTCCGATTTCATATTAGTACCTACATTGTTAATTCGGGTAAAAGTTTAGGCTTGTTGAACACATTTTTTGAACAAAATCACGCACTTTTTCTCAGTTTATGCTCAGCTTTATAATTTCTTAGAAAATCGACATATTTGCTATAAAAATGGTGAAAGTTTTCATGAGACTTAACAAATCTAGTAGTGCTGAACGTATTTGATTCTATTCCACGTATTTTAAAGATCCAAGTAATAAACATTTTATTTGAACAAAATCCTGTAAAATAGTCATATCTTTGGCAAATTACTCGTTAAGTTGCTGATTCGGAGGTTTAGAAGTAGAAAAAACGTACTTAGAGGTAGGAAATTTGCACTGTAACGGATAGAGTCATACACGAAACTGATTAATATTGAACTTTAATATAATTTAAAAAGGCCTCTTGTATTTCACACCCACGCCCAGTTTCTCTTTTCCCCCACCTTCCTTCTCTACTCTCTCTCCTCAAAAAGTGGGCGTGGAATACAAAAGGTCCTAAAATGATAAATTGATTAAATTCGAATCTCAATTCAAGCAGCCTGAATCATTTCGTAGTAGAGCCCCCTGAGCTCCATCAATTCATCATGGTTTCCCTCCTCAGCTATTTCACCATCAACCACGACGTAAATTCGGTCCACATTTCTGATGGAAGAGAGTCTATGGGCTACTATAATAATACCGATTTTTTGCTGAAATGATCGATTTTTCACTCACTTTGCACACAAGTACACGATTTTCCAGCTTTTTCGAAAGCCTGTTGAACAACCTGAAGGAAAAATTTCACGAACCTGGGCAATTGATTTGTCGCGATGTGTTTTAATGAAATATTTATGTTGGAATAATTCCAGATCAAATATACCTTACAACATGTCGCGCCATTTTTATATCGCGACAAACCCAAGTTGCCAGAACTTACCTTTTCAGTTAGTGTATCTAAGCTGGCGGTGGCTTCATCTAAAAGAAGAACTACTGGCTTTCGAATGACCGCCCGAGCGATAGCAATTCTTTGTCGTTGGCCCCCAGAAAGCTGAGCGCCAAATTCACCGACTTCGGTGTCATATCCCTAAATTTCGGCGATTTTATGCCAATTTGTATCAATTTTTGTTTCATTCTTTCACTTACTTGAGGTAATGAAATAATAAAATCATGGATATCAGCAATTTTTGCCGCCTCGATAACTTTCTCCATCGTAGCTTCGCTTTCAATCAAACCATAAGCGATATTTTCCTGAATTTACAAAAAATGGCAACCTTGATAAAAGGATATCCAACTTTTATGGTAAACGAGAGTAGGGTGGGCTCCTGACCAACGGCTACCACGCATCTTCTCAAATACGCCGGGTTTATCGCTTTGGCGTTATATTTATCCAGGACCTTAATTTTCAATTTTGGAGTTAAATATCAAATCTTAGATCCTAAATGCAATTTTTACTCGAGATTTAAATTTAGGTGAAAATTTGAGGAATTTAGATGCGGATGGATACACTTACCACAAAACCCTCAGTAGGACTGTACATTCTTTGAAATAGGGATATTATCGTCGATTTTCCAGATCCCGAAGGCCCTACGAAGGCGACCGACTCGCCGGCGGAAATCTAAGAGACATTTCATCTTAGAACTATTGAAATATGGCAAAATTAGCTTTAAACCAATCTTAACTATTATAAAACCAAAGGAAGTGTCATATTTTGACGATGTTTCACGAGGATCAGCTTTAATCCAATCATAGTTTCGATCAAATGATATCTTAGAAACTTCGTGTTTTAATGTGAAACTCAGAGCTCTTTTTAATGAGATCCTCTACCTTTAAGGTCATATCCTTTAAGATTGGAACTATGGGCCTCGACGGGTATCGAAATGCGACGTTTTTCAGGAATAAGTGACCCTCGAGTTTCTGAAAATTAGCTGTTCTTTTTCTACTTAAAAACGAAAAAAGATTAAAGATACCGGTCTAAGCCCCTCCTCAGTCAAATTATCCATATCCACCGCGTTTTCTCTCATCACATTTAGTACATTTTCGGCGGCGATTCTGGCCTAAAATGTGATTATTTTTGAATTTAAACCAAAAAAAAGACAAATTTTTAGGCTGACCTTCGAAAAATCGGTCACCGAAGCGACTAACTGCGAGAAGAAATTCGCGCCGAATTGAGTTAACAGGACTACTCTGAATGGTTGTTATCCTAGATTTTTTGCCATTATTTTCTTACCTCATGTAGTCGAAAACAGTGATTTCGTTGGATAGCATCATTAGCTTTCCAAAATATAGCGTTATCGCGATCAGAATGTAGGTGAATGAAAATTGGCAGGCGAAAACGAATGATGATATTATGGATTGGTGACGCATGGCCCTGAAATTACAATAAAAAATAAAAATCGAAAAACAAGCAAGCGAACAAAAATAAAATAAAATAAAAGAAAAGGCAACTTGGAAAGATAGTTGCAATCTTGCGCATCGTGTTGCATATACGAAATAGTATGGGAAAGAGAGTCTGTTCCTTAAGAGATGTTACGATGCAACTCTACTTTTTCAAATTGCCCGAAAGAAGGTAAAAACAATAAATATTACTTGGCTAAAGGCTTCAAGACATCGACGAACACTGAGTAAAAATGCTCTTGTAGGCAATATGCCTTGATAGTGCTCATGTTTGATAGAACCACTGATGTTAAGTTGGCCGCTTTCTTTTCTTCGTCCATCATTTGGCGTTGTCTAAATGACATAAATTACTTCTTAAACACAATATTTTTTTTTGTAGATTAAAAGATCTATCGTTATTTGATAACAAAGCAAATTATTTAAATACCGTCTAGACCCCTCCCTTATTTGTACAATTCGTATGATAAAATAAGCCGGGAACTGAAATGAGCATAACAAAGCCATTTTCCAGTTGATCACTAAGGCAACAATAACGGAAAATACTGAAATTGAAATGTAAAAATCCACGGATTTTTCCCAATTTACCTGAACAAACAAAAGCTGGTATTAACATATCTAATTTCTGCTCCATGATTTTATTCAAAGTAGATGAATCATTTATTACTCGGTGCGTGAGCTTTCCGGGACTGAAAAATCAAGTTAAGACAGAAAAATGTCCCAACATACCCTAGCTTTCTCAGAAATATTTACTTTTTCCGAGCTTCTCTGCTCCCTCTTTTTTAAATTCGCTTGTTTATCGTACAGGAAAAGTGCAAAAATCGAACTCGCGCTATTCACTATACCACACTGCTATGAAGGGAGACACGCATTTTTGCGTTATGAGCTTGATCAGTAGAAGCGAAGAAGTGCTCGAAACGGAGAGATTTGGAGCGGCTCGAGAAAAGTAAACGTTTCTGAGAAGCTTTTATACCTATTCTTCTCATCATCGAAAAATGCAGCACCATGCCTCATAATAGATCGGAACATTTCATTTCTCAGGTAGCTGCAAAAACCATGACCCCATAGGGCTATGAATAACCTCTTAATTAGGGGTAATTAGCTCGTTTAGTAGCGTGATTTAGATAATTACCCCCAAGGCTTCGAATATAGTTTTGATTATAATTAGCGCCGTATAAACCGCCGCAACTAAAAAGATGTGCTCAGCCCTGTGACTTTCGGGGGTAACGGAAATCTAAAATTCAACTGTTTAAAATTAGCATACGACTACAGTATACCTCCAGAACCGAAGCAACTTCGAAGCAAATTAATAGATAGAAGAACGCCCTGAGCACTGTAGTGGGTATAGACCCAAATAGGTAGGAATATCCGCCTCGGTAATTACGAATCAGGCAAATTAATGATGAAAAAGAAGAGCGCTTATATCGTATGTCCTAAAATTGCAGTTTAGGCCAATAGACCACACCCACTATTGACTACCTCTTCATCAAAGGATTTGTTGAACTCCCACTGTGAGCCAGTATACTGATAATCAAGTCGTTTAGAGCGTTTCTTGGACATAACTGGAAAAGCTTGAATTTTTGATGAAGATAAACTTTTTCTTAATAGATTTTTGAATATTTTAGGAAAAATTGAAAGTGCTGATAAAGACCGGGTTTTTCCTAGTGAATTTTTGTGAAAAAGATTATTCCCATACCAGGTAGGGCTAGCTTATCCTTTTCCAGGCTTTGTAAGGAGTAGGATCGGCCTAGTCTCGTATTTTGCATTAAAGAATTCCTCGCCCAGGCCCGTTTCTGCTCATCTATTGTCTAAAATTGTAATTTTACCAGAAAAATAAACTTTCGAAATTCGTCTTTACCAAATCGTTTTCAGCCTGATCTAGCATACCCAATAAAGGCATTTCGGAAGTTGTCTGAGGCCGAATTAGCTGATCATAGCACATCTAAAAATTGGTTTGTTTCAACCTACCTAAATTTTGGAGGCTTACCTTCTGAAATCGACTTCCCTCTTTAGCAAGCAATTCTTCCGGAGCACCCTCTTCGACAATATGACCATCATCCAAAACGATAATTCTGTCGGCATTTTTTACAGTTGTTAATCTAGACATAAGGGGCTTCGCCTATCCTTATTTGGGAAGGGATTCATACCTATGAGCTATCGTGATCGTAGTCAGGCCCTCTGAAGCCAAGTCGATGGCCTTCTGCACTTCTTCTTCATGTATATTATCCAAAGCCGAAGTGGGCTCATCAAATATCATTACGGTGGGCTTTCTAAAACTAAACAATAGTTTGAAAATTGATTTTTTAAACCTTATAACAGCTCTAGAGATTGCAACACGTTGTTTCTGACCACCAGAAAGCTGGATGCCTCTGAAAATAGAAAATTTTCTTATGCAAATATGATACAATATACAAGCTCAGTATCTTCCATTTCATAAGACTTCTAGTTTAGGTTACTTCTAGTTAAAAATAAAGATCGGCTGAGCTTACCTATCCCCAACCCTGGTCTGCATGCCCTCAGGCAAGGATGAGATGAATTGCCAGACGCCGACCTTTCGTGCCGCTTCGTTGATTTCTTGCTGGGTAGCGTCTAGACGACCATATCTAAATTAGAACTTAATTGAAAAAAGCTGATCTCCATGGTTTAAAGGATACGAGTTATTCCTTAGAGTAATACTTACCTAATATTATCGCTGATAGTGCCCTCAAAAAGTATAGGTTCTTGAGCTACCAAAGAGCATTGTGTCCTTAAATCATCCGGATTAATCGATTTCAGATTTTCTCCGTCCAGGTAAATCTAAAGTTTTATATTAATTTTAGACTTTGTTAATTTTTACCGATCCGCTAGTGGGGTCATAAAACCTAAGTAGCAGAGCTGTTAAAGTCGACTTTCCTGAGCCCGAAGACCCTACTATAGCGATTTTCTCTCCGGCTTCAACTCTCAGATTTATCCCTTTTAGGACCTGTAATTATCCTAATTGAACTAATTATCCTTACTTAATCACCTGAATATCAGGCCTACTGGGATAGGAAAAGTAGATATCTTTGAAATGAATCGCGCCTTTCCCTAAAACATAATAGATTTTTAAAAAAGCATTGAAAGTTATCCAAGCACACCCATAAATTTCATGCTCTGCCTCCTGTATCTTGGCATTATAGGAATTGGTTTATCAGGACTAATTGCAGCTAGAGTACATCGATCCGCTTCGATTTTTGGGGACTCATCTAAACATTTGGTATTTTTCGACCCCCGGGACCCTTTTTCGCTAAATTGCAGTGCTTACCTAGAATTTTGCGCATTTCTTTGGCATTTTGTTTTGCCGTACCAGCCCCATTTAGATGGAATCCAATTGAAATCGAAGTAACGCACATGTAGAGCATGTTAATTGCCAACTTAATTGAGACAATTAAATAAATAATCCGGACAATTAAATATTTAATTAGGGAAATTACCGCACAAAGTCTGCCAGGAGAGTTGTCCGCTACTCTCCATATTCCATAGCACAAAGCGGCCGTGAAAATTAGCTCGGTAAGTAGGATCTGTAAAATTGATTCATTTTTAAGTTGTTTGTTTTTATTATAAGTTTTAGGACCTGAGTTAAAGAGTCGAATACGGTAGAGGAGCGTAGTCTTGCTTCAGTTAAATGATTGCATTCAGTCGAAATTCTTTCGAACCTATTTTTCATTGTTTTAAAGAATTTTAAAGTTCAAATGATTTTACTTATTGATGGTCTGCTTCTGAGCGGCGAAGGCTATGACAGTCCTAAAATAGCGTTTTTCTATTACTCAAAAATTTCAATATTACCGAATGCAATTGAAGGTTTCAGATACCAAATTGGTCAACTTTCCTTGTAACTTGTTCTCCTCATCAATGGTTTTAGCGAACCACTGAAATCTGTGTACTTATCATACTGATATTTTTGGCGAAGATCAAATTTTCAAAGCTTATCTTCAGGAAATTCAAATGTGCTCATAAATACCTTGCTAAAAATAATCCGACATCCAATTAATGCTGGTATTGCCGAGCACATTAGCAACATCACATCCCATTGAATGTATATGCAAACGGCTAAAACATTCATTTTTGCAGCGTTTTCAAGCAACTCACCGATATTCACCAGCAGATAGTTCAAAGTGAAGAATATCATCGGTAGATGGTCCGCGATGCCAGCGTAAATCGAGTCGGCGTGTCTGGAGTTGTGAAAACTTTGGAAAAAATCTGCGCAAACTTTCAGAAAAGTTCCAAAGGCTTCAGGAAATGTTTCGGAAAATTAAGTTGTCCCATAACTCTATGGACAAATTTTGGAAACTAAAAAAACGCGTTTTGAAAATTCTCTTAGACTTACTCATGCAACATAGCAGCAACCTGTCCAGATTGTCGCGATTCCAACCAACTCACATCCATATGAAGCAACTTTCGAACGTAGGCCTTTTTCACGCGGAAAACTTGCCGGATCGCAGAAAGTTCCCAAACCAGCCTCTGAAATTTGTTTTGGAAATATGTCTGGGAACCTTCTAGAAACTTTCTGCAGCTAAGTAAAAGTTGCGGAAACTATGCAAACTTTGGAACCTGCACAAAAGCGGCCAGAAACATACAGATCGATAGTGCTAGCATAGAAACGAAAGCTGGAGTGGCAGATGATGAAAATGTTTCATCAATGGGGTCCAAAATCGCGGTGGAGTTGTGGATTTTTATCTCCTTAAATTTAGGATTAAGATGGGGGGTTTCAAATATCTTACCTCTCTTTGAATGGATAAAGTAACAAAATCTCCCATTAATAACCATACGAAAGGCGGTAAAGTGGCTTGTAAAAACGCAGCTAAAAAGCCCAGGAACATCAACTGAAGGTACAAAATCTATTTTTACAAATGTGTTTTTATATTTACCTTCGCATCAATTCTATCCGCAAATCCATATACGATTTTGAAGGATTTAAACCACGATTCTTTTTTGTTTTCCGATTGATCGTCTAAAATTTCTTATCAGTAATCGGTAAACATTAAACTATAGTCAATTTAGACAATACCTGGTTTATCAGGAAGAGCGGTGACGTCGTAGGCTATAATTAGGACTAATCAAGTGGATAGTTAAATAATTTAAACTTAATTATGGCTAAAGTGAATTAATGGCAAAGATAATTAGAGGTAATTAATTCCGGTAATTTACTTCAATTTAGTTTGATTTTTAAGATAAGCTTCAAATGTGCAGACATGAAATTGATTGCTAGGGAAAGATAATTAGAATAATTTTAGAAATTGACTATGCTATTAATAGTTAAGTTTACCTTTTATATTGCTCTTAGGGTCTTCAACGTATAGACTGGACAAATCGATGGAGATTTTAGGCAGCTTTAGAGATGATCTTCTTGAAATGGTCGAATTTGTATGTGTGGCATCTTCAAATGAGTTGGTAGAACTACTCAAGCTCGAACATGCCTCATCGTCTGAGGACTTTTGAACCATTCTAAAAATATATTTAAATTCGAATTCAAATTTCATGAAAATATAAACCTATAGAGTAAGAACATTTAATAAAACAATATATGCAAAGAAAAGCTGATCTTCATGACTAAGCATAAAATAGATTACTCTTGAATATAAAAAATGGATAACTTAACAAAATTTTGATAAAAATTCAGTTTTAATTTGTAGAACAAAGAATGCCGCTGCTTGTTTTCAAATCGAAGTTGAAAAATGATAACGCATTGAAAAACTCAATATGATGCTAGAGTTGAAATTCTAAAACACATACACTGATAAAAATTTATATAGCGATAAAACTATCTTTCATTACTGATAAGAAGAAGGAATGCATGATTGATGAAAAACGAGTTTTTGGTTTGACTTTCAAGGAGATTATTTATATATCCGTCATACATATATATATATCAAATCTTGTGTCATTATCACGAGACCTTTTCTGCAAGAAGTTTGACCAAATAGATCGAGAATTTCAAGGATTTATCAAATAAATTAGAGATTTGAACTTAACACTAAATGTACTATTATGACAAAGTACGATTTAATCCAAACCAAATATATAATCTGTCAAAAATTAAAAATAGCTTAGCCATAAAAATTTACTAATTAATATCGAATATGATTAAATCTCAAAGTTTGATCAAATATAATAAAAATCTGAGTATCAATAGATTAAAAATCGATCTAAATCGGTTAAAATTGATATTTTAATTCGAAAGGCGCCAAGTCTTCGCTCCGAATTAGGAAATAGTGAGTAAAGTTGAAAAAAAAATACCGCCTGAAACATGATTTTACGCCTTTTCATGTCATTTTGCTTCCCATCCAATTTTTCAATCGTCAACTCGCTAATTGCACTTTTCATTTACCCCGGCCAAAATTTATAGATGTCAGAGAAATCTCCAACTTAACGATAAGACAAAACACGTCGAAACAGGTTAAAATATTTCCAACCTAGTTTCCTTGGAGGGAAAAATGTTCGTTATTGCTGTCATGTGATGTTGCGTGTCGGTATTTTTAGAAACATAAATTTTATGATTTTATTACCATCGAAAAAAGTTCTTTACAAAAATATAGGAATTTTATTTCGAAAAATGAGCCGAAAAGTCTGTTTTACAGAAGAACATTAGGCAGGGCGAATTGTGATTAAGAAAGAGATTAGAAATTATGATATTATTATTCTGATATTCGATAATCATCGTGCAAATACGGCATATCGGACCATTATGATAAATATACTATGCTAATGAGTGACATAAGTATTTTTTGAATATAGAATGTATATTTTTGAGCACTTAATTATAAATCCGGTCTAGCATATTGAAGAAAAATCGAAATAAGTGAATTATATATATGGAACTCGGTATACTTCTGTTAAACAATTAATCACAACACAGTTATTTCAAATTACTTGTAAGCGTATAGCGAATGAGCTACGAACGAAACCACTACCTCAAAATGAATTTCTAAAAAATAAATCTAAAAATACAAGAAACTCTTATTTATATGGAATATCATTCTCATGGATGTGCTAAATATAGAAATCTGGTTTGACGGCATATCAATTGATACGGTGTAATCTCAAGATATTTGGCGTCAACTAGAAGGAAAACAAATATGACGCCATTCGAATTTTTAAAAGACGTATCAATTAATAATGTCTAGCCTTATGTCGAGGCGGCATCGGTGCACCATAGGGTATAGCGCCGGGTGGCGGCGCACCCATCATGGGTGGAAAGGGCGGACGTGGTCCCGCGTTACCGGGGGGCGGACCCATCATTGGTGGAGGCCCCACCCATCCGGGTGGGATGAAGGGCGTAGACGGGATTGGTGAAGGTGCCTCGCCACGAAGGAATCTCTGAAATTCAGTTCATTGCTTTTAGGTTCAGACGTTGCGCAACGTGTTTAGATTAAGGTTCATTTTTAAACTTAGATTTAATTTTAGATTTTTAAAATGAAAATGGTACCTGAAGTTCCTGTTCAGTATCAACGATCATGACCAAGAAAGGAGACCCTGGCACATGTTCTCCGTGCCATTTCACTTCGACCTGAACTTTTTTAAGTATGCTTTATTTATTATCTTTTAAAAATGTTTTTATATACTCAAAAACGAATAGTTTTATCTTTAGGTAGGTACAATTTTTAGTCTTTGCATCAATTTCATATTGTATGTCGAAAGGTCTCTTTTCCTATATTTAGGCAAGCTGAGAATTTGTAAGGTTTTTAGGCAGTAAGTAGACCAAAGATATGTTTACCTGATAGTCCCCAGGCTCTTTGGGCTCGTATTTGCAGTGGATGGTGCGTTCGTTGCGCTTTTCGCGCTGCATTTCGACGTTGAACGCCCCCTTCGGACCCCGGACTCGGACGGTAAGTTGGCCCGCGCCCGCACCGCGTGTCTCCACGACGAAGTTCGATTTGAACCTGCAAAATTTTCGATATTTTTCAATTTGTACACTGTTTCATTAATCTGATGAAACATAAATCATTTAAGCCAGTCAGCTAGTAGCACATTTCAATTTCATTCAACTATTACTAATGCCCAAATCTGGGAGGTCGAAAATGAGGGGAGAGAAAGAAGCGATTTTAGGCGCCAGTCTCTCCGTTTCGCGTGCTATTTCTCGCTTTTCTAATCGCTAAAAATAACCGTGCACCGCTTTGCATGCGCCTCCCAAATTTGAGCGTCAACCATATAATACCTAGGTTTTCACAATAATCTTTGTAGATTGTCAAAGTTTTCCATTTCAACACGCTCAAATTAGGATTTCCATCATTTCAATTTCAAGTTTTTTGAAAAACATAGAAATTCTCACAGAGACAGAATGCCATGTTCGACTCCGGGTCCGTAAACGCGGACTTTTGAAGGGTCAGGCGGTAAGGAAACATGGACGACAAACGGACTGCCTCTTACGTGTTCGTCGTTGTATTTGATGACGAGGGTGTGTTTGCCGACCTGAAATTTTATATTCAAAAATTTATAGGCAGATTTCCATTATTTTTTTTCATCAAAAATTGACTTTTTATTAAGAAAAAAACAGTTTTTCACTATGGGACATTGTTTTTCATTTAACAATGAGTTTTTAATAAGAGAAAAGCTGATCTTCAACACCAAAATGGCGTTTTTGTTCGTTTTAAGAGAATCTTCCATCCTACTCACCTCAGCCGGTCTTATGCACAGCGTGTATGTTCCATCGCGATGATCGTACAGCTCACAATACGCGGGCTTGTTCGGGCCCATACAGTGCGCGGACAATTGGCCTAGAACTGAAATTGACGGGGGGCATTAAAGCGGTCGCGAAGCAACTAATGACATTTTTAGACAAGTCGAAAAGTTTGGTATCTAGTCTCTAAAATTCGAATTTAATGCAAATATATTCTCGAAGTTTTGCAAAAGTTTTGGTAAGAATATCTGAAAAAAAAATATATATATATATTTAATCGAAAAATTATGGCATAAAGCAAAAGCATAAGAAACCAACATAAAACTTAGCGTCTAAGGATTAATTGCACACGAAAAAGTCTAAGAAAAGCGATCCAACAAATATCTGCTTTTACTAACCTGGTCCTGCTCTTCTCGTGTCGATGACGGTTTTGATGTCCTCGTTAATGATGCCGATTTTCAGCGTCGAAGCATCAACTCCGATGTTGTCCGCTGGCGAGGAGGAGGTATCGGCGACTACCTAAAAATTGAAATTTTTAGATTGGTTGGAAAATAGATTTCTTTTTCATTTTAGATAAGTTAATAATTTTCATGTATTAAGTTGAAAATACGAAATTTGTATATAATCATCTAAAATAAGATAAATTTTGAATAAAAGGATATAGATTAGTTTAAAGTATATTAGTGAGTAAGAAGAATAAATTTTTCGGTCAGCTAGAGAAGGCGTCGATTTTTTACCTTGAATGGAGAGCCCTTGACGTGTTTTCCGTTCCAAAGCACGTGCAGCTCATAGGTCCCGGGCGTCAGAGGAGTGTATGTGGCCTAATTAGGGCAATTAAATAGATCGTTTGAGTAATTAAGTATCTAATTAGGGCAGTTAAATATAATTAGTTACCTTGAAAACGTTGTAGTTAAGTTGTTGCACTCTGACCGGGATATCGGCTTTGGAGCCAAGCAAAGTCGCGGTGATTCTACCCTCTGAATTTAATTATTTTGGTGTTTTAGGATATGCAGATTTTCAGTTTTTCGAATAATAAAAGAGCTGAGCTTCATCGCTTTTCCCTTACCTTTATGCAAGTCACCTCCGTCGATGATGAATTCATTAGGTTGATTCAGCGTAGCTCGATGTAAGCCGTCACCTCTCAGCATCACCCTTCCGATATCTTCTGATAGGGAGGAAGACGATGATTTGTCTCTGAATTTTTGCAATTTCTTGGTAAACTTGAAAGATCTGGGTGAGCATACACAAATCTTTAGGCCCCGAACTTACCTAGCATGAGCCAAGGGTCCTACGGTGTCCCTAGCCTCTCGGATCTCAGCACTGTCTCTCTGGTGGGATGATGTGTGAGTGTCGCGAACATCTCGATCTCTTGATCCAATCATATCCGTCGTCCTTTGGGTGTGCACTTCACGGTGTACGTCCCTGCTAGTCGTCGGCATATCTTCCTGCGTCGATCTGGCTCGGACTGGGAACGCTGATTCCACGGGTAGCTCGTTCCAGTACAGATAAATTGAGTATCTCAAATTTTTGCGTTCAAATTAGCTATTCGGAGACCGCACGACATCAAAACCTCAAGACTTGCGAAACAGTATGTATGGTTAAGTGTAGAGTATTGGCTGATAGCGATTTATTTTCCCTCACACTATTTCGCGTGTCGTGAGGTTCATAACATTGCCTTTAAATTCAAAATTAAATTAGCATATTTTTACGAAAATTTGACTGATTGTTTTTTCATTTTTTTCTCAATTTACCTTCCAGGTCTCTGGGGCACGAATCGGACTCGATATTTGCCTCCGCCCAAGTCCTCCACAGCCGGACCGTCGCCTGTCACCAGAGTGCCGTCGGCGTCTCGAACTTCCGTGCGAAGTTTGCCTAGAGAAATTTTACGGTGATATATTAGTCAAGTGGTAAATTCCCTATTATTTTAGTCGAAGAAAGTCGGAAATTCGTCGAAAGAGACTACATGTTTGCAAAAAATCACTAAGTATTGTAGATTGTTGGATTTTTGGCAAACGTCGATATCAAAAGTCGATCCGAACACTTTCGATTAGGCAAAAATCAAGCATCGTCCCACTACGCTAACCAGGGGTGTAAGTATTTAAACACGTGCGTGTATACTCGCGTGTGTCTAAACGTTTGCAGCCCTGACACTAACCGGGTCCAGCAGCTGTGGCGTCGACGTCAAACGTATTGGACTGTCCGAGTCTCAGAAGGAAGGAGCCATCCCTGTCCATGTCAAGGTCGTTCACGATCACCTTCGAGGGATCTACTACTCGAACGGTATAAGGAGAGCCTAAATTTTTAAATCTCAAAATTTTTCTATCTCCTTCTGGAATTTAGATCACCTTCTAAAAGATGATCTTCCTAAAAATGTGCTAATTTTTGAAATTAGCTTACCAGAAACAGCTTTGTTGTTGAATTCCACCGACATTTTGTAATTTCCAACTTCCTCTGGGTAAAACACCACTTCAGAAGTGCCATTGGGTCTTCGCATCACGTTATGTCGGATCTGAAGGTCGGATTAATTTACTTTCAAAGTGAATTGATTCTCTGCGATACCGCACTATTTTATGAGCGGAACCTATTCTCTCTCCCTTTTAAAAAGCGAAAGAGAAGAATGAGAGAGAAAGACCACGTTGAATAAAGCATGCGGCATTTGCAAAAAAAATATTTTAATCGGGAATATTACCTTTTCACCGTTCGGCGATGTGACGTTGATCTTCAAACCACCTGCCGCCTTTTTAGGGTCGAATAGTAAAGAGGCGGGCTCTCCAATTTTGATGGATTGATCTATCGCAGCGCCGTAAACCGTTGGTTTTTCTTGCTCACCAGCTTGGAGGGTCTGCAATTTTCATCGTTTTTCTATTTTTATGATTTCCCTGATGGTATAAATATTTTCTATCAGCCTTGATTGATGATCTTGATACATTTTTCAGAGTTTTCTTAGATTTTCATATTTTTTTTTGCAAAAAGGCAGTTTTTCAACATTTTAAGGTCAGCCTTCGAAATTTTTTCTTCGACCTACCTGAGGATACCCAGGCAGTTGGAATCCGGCCAACTTCACATTGACTTTATGCGGCCCGAGCTTGTTCGGCAGAAAGGTCACAGTTTGTTCACCGCTGGGTGACTTCAAAGTTTCGATTCGGACTGGTGAACCGTTCGGATCTTGCACCTCGACCTGGAGCTCGCCAAGACCCGCATCGCGGCGGTCAACTGAAATTTCGATTTTTATACAAATGTATTTGATTTTATGACATTAGGTCAATGATAAAAGTTGATCTTTATCAGAAAATTGATTATTATTATTCTATAGATAAAATGGCAAACAATGTGTGTGGAAGAACTTTCGGTCAAGTTACCCTTGAAAGCGGTAGCGTGTCTGAGAGTGAGTTGATCTGGTAGTCCTCTGACGGCGACTCGCCTTGGATCGACCACCTCACAGCGGAATGGAGATCCGGCCACAGGCATGTCGCCAAAGGTCACCTCGATGGTATGAGCGCCTAGATTTTTATTTTATTTCTAAAAATTTCTTATCTTTGATTTTTATTGAAAGGATGTTTCTGATTTTTAGGATTTTTTTGTTGAACTTACCTGTTTGCTCAGGAGTAAATTCGACCCAATAGCTCTCGTCCTGCTGTTTGTAACACCGCACCGGTAAGGGACCGCCTTTCGGGTCTAAAAATTTTAATTTTGACAGCCTTTTGTTTATTTTTTGAAGAGTAGATTTTCAAAGTTGAGAAATATAATAAGGTGGTTCAGAGAATCACAATAGAAATAATAAAATTCCGCATAACACCCAAGGTTAGTAAGACAAGTTTCATGCAGGTTAAATCTACAACACGAATTTCTGGACAAAAAACATTAGAAGATGACGGTTCCTGAAACCCTGAAAATGATTAGAGTTTTAAGGTAATTACTGGGAAATTTCTAAGCTATAGAGATCATTATTATATTTTCATATCTACATTTTGTTGTAAATAGAAAGTTAGCGAGGTGAAGATAACGTTACTATAATTAAAATTAAAATCTGAGGTATAATAAAAATAGCATAACGTCCATATTTCAATAGATGACGCCATAACTTATAATAAAGAACGCTCCTATTAAAAATAATTAACGCCATGGCGTTATGTAAAGATCGAAAAGGAAAAATCGATATTCCTACCGGAAATATTAACGTCCAGTTCGCCTTTGGTTTTGTCGTTCAAAGCCACTTCAAAGCGGGCTGTCCGACCTCTTTGGGCCCGCTTCAGCGCGTCGCCGCTGGCCCTGACTGTGCCCTCAGCGCTAATAAAGCACTCGTAAGGGCATTCTGGAAGAATAGCTGTTATTTGAGTGTTTCTACGCGATCTAGTAGTGAAATATGATCAGTTTTAAACAGGATAAAGATGATCTTCAGCGTGAAAAGTTGAATATCTTTGGAAACAACTAATGCTTATTGAAGAAGAGCTGATTTTCTACAAGATAAAGTTTAATATTTATGGAAATGTTGTTGCTTTTTAGGTGAAAATGATCTGTTTATAAGAAGAAAAGGGCTGATCTTCATTATGGAAAGTTTACAATTAGGTAACCACATAAAAATGATATTTTCCAGGAAAAAGTTGATCTCCGTCAAAAACCTTCATTTACCTGGTAAAAGTAGCCCATCGATTTTCACATCGACCCTGTGAGGTCCAGACTTAGTCGGAGTAAACGTGCAAATCAACAGCCCAGGCTTAACCTTCTTCACTGTCACTGGGATAGTGGTATCTGAGCCACAAGATATTTCCACTGAAGCGGAATTGGCGCCAGAAGTAGTGTAATCAACTAAAATACGAATGGAAATATGACTTTTCCCCAATTTTGCGTTGACTCACCATTGAATTTCTGCTCCACGCCCACTCGATCATTCTTCAAACCGATAACTCTAACAGCGGAAGGATCAAGTACGGGAATCACAAATGGTGACCCGGGAATAGGGTCTCCAGCCACGTAAATTGATAATTGATGGTCTCCCTCGACCTAAATTCTTAGGTAAGTTGGATTTTTCTGAACACTCTTCTGACCATTGGAGTCCAGCTAACGCCCCACAAAGTCTCCGAGATTTTCTTCAATTGAACTGCATTAGATTGACGGTCAGGTCCTAAGAATTAATTGTAAAAGAAAACAGTTTAGACTGACAAACCTTCGATCTCAACCTTGACTTCGTTTTCAAGACCGGAGTCTACGAGAAGTTTCAACTCGGTTTGTTGACCCACAATTTCTCTGAAAATTTATACTTTTTAAGGTTTTTTTATATCTTTAATTTTTTCTTCTGTGAATTTTCGTTTTTTTTTCTTTTTTCAAATTCCACAATAACTCACCTTTTAGTTTCAGTAATAAGCTGAGCTCCATTTATGGGATCCAATACATTAGTGAAAGTTCGATCACCAACCACTTGATCATTTACAAATACGTCAATAGAGTGGTGACCAGGCTAAACATTTCATTTTTAGGTACGACTTAAAAAATTTAGGGGCAGACTTTCATTTTTTCTAATTTTGACTTACTTGTTTAAATCGACAGGTCGCTCTGACTCCGCCCTCAGATAAGTCCTCCAATTGGACAGGCAAATTTTTCCCGCTCGAATCACGAATATCAATTCTAACATTATCCTTGGTCTTAGCGTCAACTAAAATTTGATTTTAGGGAGATTTTGGTGAAGATCATCTTAACATTTATCTTCTTCAAAAAAAAACTTACCATCGAAAGAATGCTTTTTCCCGACCAACGCAGTACTAGGTAAGCTCGCCTTTTCTGCCACAAACATCTCAATTGGTTTTTGAGTAAGCTTTTCATCGTCCATGTAAATATTTATTAGGTGAGTTCCTAGAAACATACAAACTACTATTCAAAGTGCTTGCCTATTAAATCATATAAGATCTTGGAATTATTCAAAAATTATCAACAACTTTCGTGATATTTCACTATCCATACATGAATAGTATGAAAAATAGAAGTGTTTTCGATTATTTTTACTCCAAAAACTTGTTCGATGAAAAATGCCTACCTCTGGTAGCTGGAGTGAAGAGAATAGAAAATTTTTCATTTTTGTCGTCAGATTTGGTGTCCTTGGATACGGTAGCCGGCAGTCTGCTTCCGTCGGGTGCTGACAAACACAAACACACAACATTACGGCATTTCACGAACATGACATTTAGCAATACATTGGATCTTACGACAATACCCAAATCTTTAGGATTATTGTAGAAGAGTTTAACTCTTATGATAGAGGGTAGCCCATAAATTCCGGCTGATATATCACAAATTTAGGGTATTATCATAAATCTCCACAGTGCTACAGAGAAACAGAAAAAGTGAAAGAAAGCAGCGCCCTAAACCGAAAATTGTTTCGGCAAGTGGACCGAGGAATTTAAAAATTGCAAGCCATGCGCATAGCAAAGTCACAAATAGCAAGAAAGCTTGAGTTTTGAAGAGATAGAGAAGGATTTTTGAAGCGAGAAGCTAACCTTTCGAGAAATAACTAGAAAATAAATTTTTATTGAAAATTTTGAGGTAAGCTTGGAATATAAAAGCATAACTTCTCGATTCAAAGAAGGCAAATTTGGAAAATTTTTGAAAATCTAGATTTTTTCGATTTTCAGCAACTTACCGGTGATGATTACGTTGCATTCATGAGCCTTGCCACCCGGGTTTTCGACGGTAAAGCCCTTCTTTTGTCCGACCTAAAATTTCCAACGATCAAAAACATGATTATTGATTTAAATAAATTAATGCGTCAAAAATTCTTAGTTTAAGCTTAAAACTGAGTTTTTATCCAACTTACTTGCGCATTTTTCAACTCTCGTCCCAAAGCGGTGGTAGGCTGAATCTCGGTTAATCCGGCGGATTGTTTGGTTAGTTCACAGGCCAACACAGGAGCGGCGGTCGTCGTTGCTGGAATGAATGTGCCGGCCGATTCCACATGACATTTCATGGGCGATCCTAAACATTTTTTAGTTTTTTATTTGTTTCACTCTTTAATTCTATATAAGTTATTTTTTATTTTACTCCTTTATTTTTGAAAGCCTTTCCTTCAACTTACCAGGAACCGAAATTCCGTTGAATCTGACGCTGATCACATGTTCTTTGGCCTCTTGGGGAGTGAAAGAAACCTGAAAGGTCATTTTTGAACTTTTTATTTTGAAAGCACTTTTTACTTACTCTTAAAATTCGTAACTTTTCAATTTTAACAAACTTTGTTTGAACTTACCTTGAACTTAGCCTGACCCTCTGCTTGGACGAAATTGGGAACGTTTCTATTGTCGACGGAAACGATGATTTCCATGTTGCCCGCACCAGCCTTGGCGGCATCTGAAAACTTGTTACTCTTAAAAATTTAAGCCTAGAAAGAAATTTTCGCCAACTTACCTATGGCAAAGTTTTTGTCAGAAAAAGATATAGTGGGCTTTTTAAGTGCAATATTGCAATAAAATTTCTGTTTAAATCCAAGATTTTTCCCATCAACCTACCGATAGTAAACGTTGCTGGTTTGCCGACTTCCGCTCTGTCGCAAGGGGACAGTCTGCATTGCCTAGAGTCATAGGCCTTGGCGGTAAATGGCGATCCCGCGATAGGTTCTCCGTTCACGGAAATGTCGATCTGAAAATTAGGCAAGTCAATGAGAAACAAATTAAAATAACAAAAATCTACAAGTTCGATGAAATATATATCTTTTTAAATAGGTTCTCAAATGAATGAGAATATTAACCTAAATAATAAAATACAGCTTTTAGACAAGCGAATAGTTTAATTTAAATAATAAATAATTCATTCTTACGGTGTGATTTCCAACAGCCTTTGGAGTGTAGGTAGCGATATGAAGGGTCTCATTATTTCGACTTCGAGTTACGTTGACGGGAAGGTCGTGAGATTGGGGATCCCTGATTCTTACGGATGGGGTGTCGGGGGAAGCTCCGGCTATAAAATATTTTGATTTTCAATTACGAAAAGTTGATCTTCATCGAAATAAGTTGAGTTTCGTAATTTTACGGAAAAATTGCGAGTTCTTATGCATAATAAAAGTTGATATTCACTAAAATCTGGCATATAATCGAGAATTTTCGAGTCGAGTAGAAATACTCACTATCACTATGAATCTGAATCTCTGTGACTTCATCCACTGGTATTCTCTCAAGTCCTGGCCCTGATGCAGATGCCTGTGCGGCCGTTACCAGCTTGCAGACGAATGGAGACCCGGGCACGGGTTCGTTGTTGAACCTCACGGTGATGTTGTGGTCGACGCTCTCCTTCGGCACGAACGAAATGTCGTAGCGATGCTGACCCAGCGCATGTGCCATCGATGGGACTCTGCCCTCATTCACGGCCACCTCGAGGTTACCCACGCCGGCCTCAGAGGCGTCCACTAAAATAGGCGTCTTTCAGGTAAGTCGAAACAAATATTTTATTAGGTCAACATTTTTGAGGTAATCAGGAGTTTTTATAAAGATGTGAAAATATATTTTAGGGTTGGTAAAGAAATTGCATATGAGATTATGTTTTTTTTGTTTAAAACAACGAATTTCTGATTTTTAAAGGCTTCTTTTTTCGAAACTTACCAGTGAAATACACAGGTTTCTCCAAAAGACCCTTCGGAATGTTGCCAACTTTGATTCTCGTCGGGTCGTAGGCTCGGCAGGTGAATGGCGAGCCGGTTACAGGATGGCCGCCGTATTTCACCTCGATCTCGTGGTCTCCTAAAGTGGATGTGGTGAGGGCCATATTGATATTCGATGATAATGTTCCGATTAATCGATAATATTCCAGCTGATATACAAGTTGGGGATTTTAATAGTTCGCTATTACCTTAGGATTATTCGAACAGTTTGTTTGTAATAAAGCTCTGTCAATAAACATGTCTATTCCAATACAATAAAAATTACTTGGAAAATAACAACAGATTTTTTGACAAATTTTTGGGTAAGTATAGAGAATGCCTTTTTTTATGAAATCTATATATTTTCTTTAAGAACTTCGAGTTGTAGCAAAAAGCCAGTTAAAATAATGTATGTGTGTTTGCTACAAATGTTTGATTTTTCAACAAGGTGTCTTCTGACTCACCAACGTGCTGAGGAGTGAAATTGATCTGCATCACGCCTGGCTCAACCTCAACCAGCTCAGTACCGATCTCGTTCTTTCGGCTATCTTAAAACATTGGGTAAGTACTTCAAAAAGTAGTTTTTAGATAAATCAGCAAAATTTTCATTCTCTCTCTCACACACAGGGGTATTTATTAAAACTTAAGGGGAATTCCTGAAAATCTGAAATTGATTTTATTTTCGAAGATTAGAGTACACTTTTTTCAGCCTACCTAAGACATGAACCTCCAACTGGTCTTGGCCGGCAACGTCAATGAGAAGGGAAGAGGGCTCTCCCACTCGAGATAAAGATGGGATTTTTGTCACGGCGGTTTTCGAAGCGTATTTCTTGCTCTGAACATTTGTTAGGTGAGTTGAAAAAATCCGATAGAATTGCATGAGCATATCGACCTATTATAATTCAAACAAATTGCAAAAAGAATTACTTTAACTTGGATTAAGATAGTGCTGGAAATCATCATTTTAGCATTAGAGAATGAGAAAATATAGTATCTCCTTCGGAAAAAAGATCTATCGATACCTAACCCATTGAATCGAATGAAAAATGCCGGAAAAATTAATCAGCCCCCTTACCTTTTTCTCTTTCTTCAGCGTAGCGGCCTTTTCTTCTTTTTCCCTCTTGACCCGCTCCTTTTCCTCTTTCTTTCGCTCCTTCTCCTGAACGAGCTATTTTTAGAAAATGCAAACTATGTGCCCAAACATAGGTGGATAAGCCGTTTTATGTATGGCACTGGGTATTTGAAAATATAGACCTGAATTTTCATGTCTTTCTTGGAGAGTGTAGGTGAAACAGGGGTTTCTCCTGGAACTGCCGGTGGATCAATGATATTTACTTCGAAGGGCGAGTCTGAAAATGTGATTCAAAGTTGATTCTCATCAAAAATATAAATTTTCGAGAATTTTTCAAGTGAAAAATGATATCTTCATAAAAATTTTCGTATTTCTAAAGAATCCAAGAAAATTCCCCTACTCTTCAAGACTTCCTTGTTGAAGGTGATGTTGACGGTGTGTGGGCCCTTGGTTGCCGGCGTGAAAGTGACGAGGAACTTCGCTGTGCCCGTCTCTAGCTGAGCCACGTGCGAGGGAATGATCACACCGTCGGCATCCTTAATGGCCATTTCCAGGTTGCCGAAGCCGGCCCGACCCGCGTCGACTGGAATTTTTTGTTTTGATAAGTGAGGCATTTTGATGTAAGTAAGGAGAATTTGAAAGATTTTTTTTATATACAAAATTTTGGATATGTAGAATTTGTATGGGTGCTTGTGATAGAAATTTTTAGGAAAGTAAGATTTAAAAAAAAAAAACATTTTTAAAGAGGTTTTTCGTCAACTTACCGGTGAATTCGACGGTGTCATTCAAGTAGGACTGCTTAGGGATCTCTCCAACGATCATTTCGGAAGCGTCGTAAATTCGGATGTTAAAGGGTGATTGAGGATGTTGAATCTCATTTACATAGGCGAAGACCTGAAAGATAGTTTTTCTTGATGAAAAAAGGATCAACAAATTTTTTTCTTCGAACTTACCTTATGAGTGCCAACTTCAATCGGTTTGAAAGTGATCTCGTATTTGCTTCCAGACTTCTTGACTCTATGCTCCAACTCAGGCGGGTGGGATTGACCATTTTGGGCCATGGCATTTTGTCCTTTCAGAGGAGCTGAAAAGATAATATTTCGTGAAAAGTGACCAAGAATTTTGAAAAGGGATCAATTTTCTTACGCTGAACAACAATTCTGAGGACGTCCTCCTTTCCAAGTTTGAGGTTCTCCAATTTGACTTCGACTTCCTTGCCACGCTTGATAACTTCGTGTTTAGCACTGAACTTGGATTTGCCAAAGTCGAAGGGTTTGGTGCCTAAAAACAAAAAAACCTTAAGCAAGTTTAGTATTTATATATGAGCAATTTCGGTAAGTTTAAATAGTAATACTGAAAATCTAGGCAAATTGAAAATTTGATAAAAAGGATATTTAAGTAAGTCACAAAATTTTGTCGAAAAACTGTGAGTAAGTTGACAAAAATTCTCTTACCCATCAAAGCCGCTTCCTTCGTCTCCTTGGAATCTTTCTCCTTCTTGAACTTGGTCGCGGTTTTCGGGGTTGCGGATGGTGTCGTGGGCATGGACGGGGCCGGTGAATGCGGTAATTCGCCGGCTCTTTGAAGGGTCTGGATTGGGGTCTGCAAGAAGGGGAATGAAAATTTTTAGATTTTTTTGTGGAAATCATGAAATTTTCGAGGATATTATCGAATTTTAAACATTTCTCATAGAAAGTCCATTGAATTATTCAGGCAAGAGCTATATGACGGAGGATGGAGGGCATTTGACTAAGTGACGAGAACTTAACTAGGGGACACTCTCATTTTTTTTAATACTCGTCCGCCATATAATAACTGTCAATTATCAAATAAAATTCTTTTCCAACTTACCTCCACCAAACGATCATGCTCGCTACTGACATAACTGCTATCCTTGATATCTCTCCTATCTCTGCCGTCGTTTCTTCCTCCATCTCTCACGTCCTGGTAGGTCTCGGTGACCTGCCTCTCAGAAATGATAGGTGAGTGCGGTTTGTCGACTAGTTTTTCCGAGTGTTTCTCGTATTTCTCGGGCGACTTTTCGCGATGGTGGTCGTCTTTTTTGGAGCGGAAAAAGCCGTGCTTCGACAAAATCCTGTCGTCTTCCTCCTTGACGCGCATCATCTCAGCCGCACGGCTCTCAGCCTCACCCAACGGGGTTTTTCCTAGCTCGGTGGATCTGAATTTTTTTTTGTAATCAAACAAAATCTAAGACTATTTTTTAATTATTTGAAAAATAAATAAAAACCTGAGATTTGAAACAGAAGAACTTAAAGCCAACCTACCTATGCAATGGCTCAGTGGGAGGCGGCATATCATAAACCGACTCCTTTTCTTCAGTTCGGTGTAGAGGAAGGCGATCGTGCTGGTCTTCGAAGGTCTTCTGAAAAGGAATCTTATCAAATTTGAGTTAATCTAAAAATTGGCATGTCATCTCATTTTGTTCATAAATTTGTGGAAAAACTCCTATATTCACCTTAAAATTTGGCTAAGTAAAGAAATTTTTGCAGCACTTACCTCAGATTGAGTTCTCAAGAAGGATGGCTCGTGAGATTTCTCGGACTCCTTTCGAATCACGTCGAAATCTCTTTCGGATGACATCATCCTGGTCTCAGGCAGGTCTTCAGCCCGTTCGATTCTGCCTTCGGGGGTAGTTAGTCTTCGCTCGATGGAGTCATAGTGAGGTCTGGTGGGCGAATCTTGGTAAGTTCTAGTCGGAGTACTGAAAATTGCAATAAAAATCGATGTTTTTGTCTACAAGTAGAATTCTAGGTATGAAGTACAGCTTTATGATTTGAAAAGTGGTAGAGTAAATTAGTGAAATGATTATTTCTTTCTACAATAAAATGATTTTTCGATAAAGTGCAACTTTCTGGTTTAGATTACTGTAGATGATTAGAATATTTTTCTATGCTGATAGGAATATTTAGATGAAATGGCTTTAATATTCATATGATGTTTAATGATAAATTTACCTGTAAGTGGTAGTCTTGGTGTCACTCTCTTGCACCAATTTTGGCCCAGAGTACTTCAGATACGAAGTGACATATTGTGCGTCGGGCTTGTTGTCGTAGTCAGGCGGTGGAGTGGGACTTCGCGCGGCCTCAGGTCTGTGGTGGGTTGGGGACTTGTAACCGCCAACTTCGTGGGGTTTCCGCTCGTATCTTTCGTATACCTGAAATGGTGAAAATTCGAATTATTATATCTAGCTAAATCGAATTAGATGCTCAAGAAATCGTCGATTCTCAATCCTTATTCCGAGTTAGGATTAATCACTAGATTTTTCTAAAATTAACCTGCGAGTATTCAGGAGATGTTGCACGAGCCGAATCTTCAGCATAGGATCGCTCCGATCTCTCCAAAGTGTCGCCGAAATAGCGCTTCTCGGTAGTGGATGGAGAACCGTATTGAGC
Organism: Diploscapter coronatus; assembly: GCA_964036155.1. Classification (NCBI taxonomy): domain Eukaryota; kingdom Metazoa; phylum Nematoda; class Chromadorea; order Rhabditida; family Rhabditidae; genus Diploscapter; species Diploscapter coronatus. The sequence continues at coordinate 81,097,532 of OZ038423.1, read as the reverse complement.
AACGGTGTAGCCCACGGTCTGAAACAAAGAAATTATAAGTTTTAGAACTAATAGAACTTCTCACGATAAGATAAATTCCAATTCAGAACAGGTATAATTTCAAGATAAAATTAGTTTAGGGATAGTAAAGTAAATTTAAAAAAAAAACCTTACCTGTCTATCTCTTTCCACCGGGAACGATGTTTCCACCCTTCGTCTCTCACGCTCAGCTTCCTCCGTTAATGGATCGATTCTCTCAATTCGTTTGACTCTTTCTCCAATCGTCGGGGGCGACGGTGATCGGATGTAGTGAGGCGAGGTTGTGCGGGCCACTTCGTCGTAGAGCCTGGGGGAGGGTGATCTGAAAATTTCGACTTTTACGCAAATTTCGCGATGAAGATCAGCTTCTTAGTCGGATTTTTCGATCGATTTTTCAAGAATTTCGGCGAAGATCCAGCGTTTTATGTGATTTTCCTGATGAATTTTCAAAACTGTTCACCCCAACTTACCGGTAGGTCCTCTCCTCCCTAGACTGGTAGGTCGAGGTATATCTGACAGGAGATGGCGAGCGAGGGGTGATCCTCTCAGCAAATTCTCTGGTCCTGACTCCCCCGGTTGTATAGGGTGGGGTTGGAGATCTTCTGAAATTTTTTAAGGTGAGTCTGAATTCATACCCAAATTTGTATGGCTAAAAACATCTATTCAACTTCAAAGCCTAAACATGTTAGGAAATTTGGGTTAGAATAATTCATTTTACAGACCAGACTTAGCATCAATTTTGAACATTTTTATGAGAATTTACCTAATGATAGTCTCAGTATGGATTTGTCTTGATTGAATTCCGGTAGGAGATGGAGTACGACGAATGATCGTAGTGGACTCCCGGATGTTTTGGGTTCTGAACTTTTTGCAAGTAAAAAACATTTCGAGAGTTTTTGAACTTACCTAGCCTCTCCACCAGTAGGTGATAGGGTTCTATCGATGTCTCCGCCGTATCCGGAGCGGTTGTAGTCGGAATAAGCTGAGGTCGCGTTCCAACGGTTCGGCGACAAGGACGAGCTCAGTCGGGACGAAGCTGGAGCGTAGGACTGAAATTTTTCGTGCTATTTTGAAAAACGCCTTGAAATTTTATCAACTTTTCGGGGTTTCTAAAAAATTCAATAGATATTAAGCAAAAAAGAAGTTTTTGTCTAATTTTAGTAGATTAGATTCTCTTTTCGAACTTACCGTCTGCCAAGGTTTCGAATTAACCCGACTCTCCCGCAGTAAGGTAGGACTTCGGAGCATAGACTCCTCGGATCTCTGTCGAGCATGGCTGGTGTAGGGCACAGAGTCTCTGAAATTTTAAGGTAAGCTAACAAGTGTTTATGGTAAGTAATTGTTTAGTCCATGAACCAACATTTTGGGGGTAGTTCTGAAAATTCTAGGTAAGCTTACCGAAGAAGAGTAGGTGAGGTCGGAGAGGCTGGAGATCGAGATGTGTGGCCTCCAGTCCGGAAAGCGCCAGCGATGTTAGCTCCAGAACCTGAACAAGCTTTAGGTGAGTTGACATTCCTTTCAGATTAGTTTGATTTTTTCCTCGAGACTTCGATAATAGTTTATTTTTTCTAGAAGCTCTCAGGTAAGACTGGACTTTTCACGTTCTTTTTCGGCAAGTTGATACGAAATTCGTCGATTTTCGCTGACCAACTTTACTCTGGCCTAGACTGTCCACTCGGCATTATCATAATCCGCTCAAAACTGGTAGGTTTAACAAATTTTGGGGGCGAGGCCTTGGAATTAAATTTTTGCAAAGTGGCCGCGCGTGCTTTCTATGTTTTGACAAATGTGTTACGCGCTTACACTACGATTGTGGCCGACTATAAATAGCTTTACGTTTACCTATTTTACTTTTTATACGGGCGAAAATTCCGTAGGCTAGCCGGTTTTCCATCCTTCTCGCTCTCACCCCCACCCAAAATTGACAATTTCACTTGTAAAGTCGAGTAGAGGGGAATAGTGCCAGATTTTTAGAGAGCGAAAAGAAATAGAAATTTATATTCGAGTGATCAATAAATATATCAGGGCAAATATTGCATCACCATCACCAAAATAAATACAGAGGGTACGGTAATTGAGTAAATAATTAGGTAATTAAATGAAATAACTAAAGCAATTAGTCGAGTTTATTACCTGCGGAGATGGCCGTAGAGACGGCAGTCGGAGTGAGATTGGCCTGAACCGTAGAACCGACTTGTTTAGGCAGAATCTCAACCTTGATCGGGCAGCCTGAAATTAAATTTTAGTTTTCTTGTTTTCTGAAAATTGCTAAATTTTTAACTTTCGCCAATACGAAAGTCAAATATTTTTGCAGAGGGCTTAATTGTTTACTTGTTGAAAATGCAAACAGAAGTAAATGGTTTTGGAGAAAGTTTAGATTTTTTTGTGAAGATCAATGTTTTTCTTGGAGAAAATTGCATTTTCCAGGTAATTTGATCAACTTTTTCGCAACAAATCAGATCAATTGCTCAAAATTCTGTATTTCCCGACCACAACTAGTTTTCCTCCTCGCAGAAAAACGAGTATGAAGTCGCTTCTTTCGACTTTAAATGGCGCCTTCGACGAAAAAGCAACTAGACAAATTAGAAAATGCGCCTAAGTTATTACGATTTGCCTAGTAGTTGGAGAAAATTAGGGAAAATGTAACAATCTTAACCGAGTTTTAAATGATTTCATTCAGTTCACTCATTGTCCCAGACATAGTAAAATATAGGGAAAGTTGATTTATTTTCTTTAAAAATAAACCTTTCTCGAATTTTTATTTCAGAATAAAAATAAATAGGATAAATCATTCATATCTTCAGTGAAAGTCCCATAAATTAATATTCATTCCATAGAATCCCTCTATAGAACGAGATTTATATTATATTCGCAAGTTATATGAATTTCTCTGAGCTTACCATTCTATAGGTAAGCTATATATCAGGTTTAGCAGCGCACTTTCACTACATATTCTGTGTTCTAACTCTCAATATATTGATACCTATTTTTCCAATAGCAAAAAGAATCAATAGCTATAACTTGTTTAGGGGAGTAAAAACCAACTCCGCTAGCCGAAATTAACCGCGCCATTAAAAACTACGCTATACGAGAAGTCAGCCTATAAAAACTTGAGACTTTTAGACCGTAATTGACCAAAGAATGCGCTTTAATTGGCCGTGGAAGATATTTCATTAAGTTATTTTCCGAAGAAAAGGACTATATATGATTTTATATATCTTAAAGAATTATATAAAGATTATTATTGTATTAAAAATGCTATGATTTCGTTCTTCAAAAATAAATATATTTTAGATTTTTCTACATTTTAAAAGATATGCATTTACAAAACTTATATATACAAAAGTTTCCTGTGCCTTCTAAACTTCCTAATATGACAACTTCTATAGACAAGAATTCCCTTATAGTCAAGTGGTTCGGTTCAAAAGATTCGTCTTCGTTTTTGCAAAAAACGCGATGATGACTGTTTGATAACCTCTCAGACTTATATACATTGTACAGAACTTCTTAACCCACAATGTTAAGGAATGTCGCGTTAAACACAGATGAGATAATCAATTAACCATGTTAAAATAATGGGAGGTTTAGTTGGGCAAATTTCAGGTTAGTCTGGGATAAATAGCGTATTTTTGAGAGAAAATAAGAAATAAAATATATTTGAACCCCCGAGTAAACATATCAATAGAAGCGAGCGCAATAGAGGGGTAAACCAGCCTAAGTTTTTGCTCGCTGTTAAATTCCGTCTTCATGTGACTTGAGAAATATTCGAGAAGAATCGATATATAGAAGTTAAAAGAATAACTCAGTTATTAAAAACTATTACATACCATGAACCTGCTCTCCATTAAAGGTAACATCAATAACATAGGTTCCAGGATGTTGCGGGATAAAAGTTACCAGGCATCTAAAATATCATATTTTTAATTCAAAATACAAAAAATAGAGTTAATAATCTACGAAGATCAGCTTTCTAGAAGCTGATCTTCACCAAAATCCTTAAAGCTATATTTTTCTCTAAAAAATCAAAAGGGTACCTCCAAAAATAAATAAATAAAAAAAAAAAACTACCTTCCTGCTCCCTGCATCTGTACGTTGTTGGGCACTCGTCCTTGATTAACGGAAATTTCCAGCTGTCCCTTGCCAGCATCCACGGCGTCCACTGCAGGTACGACATATAATTGGGAATAGTACGAGATCTTTTTGGTTCGTCGTTCTTCGACCAGGTCGAATTCGGGGGGGTTTTCGGAGATTTGGGGGATTTCCGAATTGTGCGGGTTCGGCGACCCCATCATTCCCGCCACGCCCTCGTCTGAGTCCGTATCCGTGCGCCGATGCTTCACATCACTCATAGCTGCTGGGATTTAGAGGAGGGGTATGTGAAGTCCGGGAATAAATTGGGATATACGAGATCCCTGATAGAATGAGGAATTAATTTGAGTATGATTTGATAAGAAGTTGTCACAATTGATGAATTGATATATTCGAGTTGACAGGCCCCTGCGAGAGCGTTGAGATGCCCCAATACAGAAAGTAGTGGCAACCGGGTTGGCAGAACAGAGAACGAGAGAAGAGGGGAGACGAAAAAGAAGGCGAAAAAGGAAATAGATAGACCAAAGTAGGAGAGAAAAAGAAAGCAACAGAACTCTATTCACTCATTCATTCTCTCGCTCATATAGTCGAGAGGGCGTGGCGTAACTTTTCCCCTTTCCTCCTAGGTTTGAATGCTATTTCACCAACTTTTATACTATTTTCATCAACTCTCCCGATGATCAATAATATTTCGCTCAAAATATTTTCTGCTTTTTCTCCGACTCTCTCGATTTTTAGTGGTATTTCCGGAATGTGCTTACCGACGAACTGTACCGGTTGTTGAGGCGTGCCGCCGCCGAGTGGCTCAATGCGAACGCGTTCCGTCGCGTACCCTGAAAATTAGCTGATTGTATTTCGAATCTCATCGGAAACACGATTTTTGACAAATCCAATGATTTTGGTAGATAAATAGGGAAAATATGACGTTTCTCATGAAGGTTAACTTTTTATGATAGGAAAAACTAAGATTGTACTGAAAATTTTCAGTATTTTGATCAACTAAATAGATAAAAGGCAAAAATTTGATTTAGGGAGTAAGATATATCAACTTGTCAAAAATTTGGCATTGATAGGTGTGGCTTCATTAGGATTTAAGATTTGAGAAAAGATAAAATCTTTACCGGCTACTGATAATGGCGACCCGTCAACTTTCCTTCCGGCTATCCATACAGTTAGCAGGTGTTCGCCAACCTAAAAATTCAATCATTTTTGGAAAATGACCTAAAAGTTGAATTTTTACATTAAAATCTCAAAAAATCGATAACTCAATATATCTTTTGTTCAAAATACTGCTATTTCAATGCGTTTTGCACATCATTAATTTCCTATTTCCTAGAAAAATAGCCTCCGAAATCATAAAACTTAAGAATTATGGCGAGACAATAAATTTTGCTGGGAAATTTTCGGGAAGTCCGAAAAATTTTCTGAGGAAATTACTTGTTCGATGCGGTATTCAGCGGTGTACTTTCCGGCACTACGAGGTATGATTCGAACAGGGTATTCTCTTCCGTCGGGACCTAAAATTTAAACATTTTTAGGTAAATATAAAATTGATAGTTTTTTCTCTATTAAACCCTACAAATTTTAGACAAGTATCTGATTTTTAGTTAATTTATAGAATACCTCTTTATGCATTATATTTTTAGGTAAGTTCAAAGATTATTTCAATTTTTAAGCTATCTCATAGATTAATTAAAAAAACTTCGAAATTTCATATATTAAATTATTAACTAGAAAGACTGCCTATAGATCAATAAGCAATTTGTTTGGAAAAAAAACAACTTTACTCTCCATTGTCTCCGAGATGAACTTGCATATGTCGCTCTGCGTCTATAACCTGCTAGCCTTAGCTATGTGTCTCTGCACTCTGTTCCTCTTATTTCCCTCTAGTCTGGGTGCGTTGCGCTCGCAAGTCATAGACACAGAGTGTGCACATATGAAAAGACTCACCTCATGGGCAATGGAGAGTATATATCATGAAAATCGTCTAGACTAGTCCAAAAATTGTGTTGAATTTTTCCCGACTTACCATAAATTTTGGCCTGGATATCCGCTAGTTCTAGCCCATCGCCAGCGATGTCAAACGAGGCGGTTCGATTTATGGGCGCCCGCACGAGACCCGGTCCGGACAGTTCCGAGTAATAGGACATCGTCCTGAAATTGCACATGTTGAAAATTGACCACGTCTACTTTTTTATAAACCCGAAATACAATGGAAAATTCGATAGAGGAAACATGATAAAAAAAAACTAGCTTCGCCACTCATTTTTAACGAGATTAAATTATAATGAAACATGATAAAGAATGATAGAGGTAAACCCCCCGCCCACTTTTTTACCAAAGTCAGGATAAAAGGACGAGAAAATCGATAGCATTGCGGTGATGATCTAAAAGTTGGTGTGCGGGTGTAATCAGATAAAGATAATGAGAAGGCATGAATATGCCGAAAGGGGCGGAGCTTAGTTAGAGATAGCTGAGATATGCAGAGACAGAAGAGAAATAGAAAAAGGTTGCAAAGGGTAAGAATGAATATGACAGATCATCATTCACAAAAAATGGAAAAGAAATGATATGTACAGTTAGAGAATACCTTTCTACTGAACCAACCCCGAAAACGGAAGAAAAAATGATACGAAGAGATGGTATGTGCGTGAATGAAGAGAGGAATTACGCTCAAGGCTAGCGATAATAGTGATAAAATACTGATATCACACCATTGATGAGAAGATAAAGATCTTGAAATTTTCGAGATAAAAGTGCAAGTTTAGAAAAAAATAATAAGAATTCGAAAGAAAACAATCTTAAAAATGGGTTAGTAGAAAGCAAAAAAGTCTCGAAAATATGATTTTTTTAAAACTCGACTTACTTATCACTTTTTCTTCGATCTTCACGGTCCTCGACAGGCAATTTCCAAGGACTTCCCGCGATGGCTTCTCCGTTGAACTTCATTTCGACGGTATGGGTTACTGACTGAACTTTGAAAGGTAAGCAACTTTTGACTAACCTACGATTTTTTAAAATAATATTTCTGTTGAATGTTTTGAATAGACCATTCTTCAGTGGTTAAAAAGGTAAGACTTTTGTTATGATAGCGTTTTAGGTTAGTCCATTATTCAAAAAATTTTCATTTAAAGTCACAAAATCGATATGATAGGTTGGTTGATTTCCTTTAATTATGCAATTTTTGCCATATTTGAGTTAAGTGGGTTCGTTAATCAGGCAAAAATCCGAAACTCAATAATAGGCAAGTTATCTGCCGCAAAAACCATATCATTTAAGGCATTACATAGATCATTGAGTAAGTTAAGTAGTCATGGAAAATTTAGGAAATGCGAAAATCAATAATAGGAAAGTCAGACAACAACAATTTGCTAATGATCGAATTCGGAAATGGGATCGTCGTTGCCCGTATTTTGGAAGGCGAAAGGTAAGTCGACCGGGGCAATTTTTGTGCGTTTTTGCAATGCAAGATACTGAAAAATTGCGGTACATAGACAAGAAAAATTCGCGAAATAGAGAAGGAAAAGGTAAAGGTTACTAGGCGTGTCTCTGTAAAAGGAAGAAAAATAGCGAGAAAGTCAAGAAATAGAGAAAGAGAAATAGTATGGGAAAACTAGTAGAGAGAAAGAAAGGAGAAGATCAAGACGAATCAGCGCAAGAAACAACACACCCAGTGGCATCTCGAAAAAAGGTAACCGGAGAGAAATAGTTAGGAAGATTGAGAGGCGGAAAAAGAAAGAAATTCGGAACTATCGATAACTTTGACTAGAGTCCAATGGAAAGTATCGCTCGATTTCGGGAGGTAGGGCAGAAAAGTTTGAAGGCCGCGTACCGCAATTTTTCGCTGGTCAGTCAGATAAAATTCGTCGTAAAATGTTGCGCAAAATAAAAGGTGTTTAGGTTATTTGATAAAAGTTAGAGAAACTACAGTGTATTTGAATTAAATTTATAGTCTAGATATATTCAAGGTTAACATGAAAATACCTGCGTAGGAGTAAAAATGGCTAGATATTGTCGACTTCCGAGTTCTTTGACCCTACAAGGCACTCGACCTCCGTTGATCATAATCTCCAAATTCCCAGAACCCGCGGCCGACGCGTCAACTGAAAGTTTTTGCAAAATTAGGAAATTTGTAGAAATGTTCGATTTTCTATAATTTTAGAACAAAAAATCTGTTTAAAAAATTAAGAATCTAATTTTTAAGACGAATTTTATCGTTTTTTAATATAAAATTTAAAAAATCAATTTTGTATATAATCTGAGATCAATGGATTTTCGGAATTACAAAGAGGATGGCTCCAGCTAAATTGACAAAAATGCGAGAAAGAGTAAAGCAAATAGAGAGGGAGAAGAAAAGAAATAGTATGAAAAATGAAGTAGGAGAAAGAAAGAAAATAGAAACCATAGCATAATAGAAGATGGGAAGAGAACGATGAAAAGACGACTGGCATGTTTGTGCCACACCATACACAAAATAAAGTTTACATAGGAGAGTTCCAGGGACGAAGAAATAGTACGTTAAAATTAGAGAAGAAAAGAGACATTTTCAAGAAATAGTACAAGAAAAGTGTAGGTAACAGGTGAGTCAGACAGGGAGAAATTCGGCCTTTGAAAAAACAATAGTAAATAAAAAGTCGAAAATTTCATCTTTTTCGGAAAACAAAGCAGTAAAAATGGAGAAATAGCGTGGGAAAATTCTATTTTTCGAAAGACGCGCGGACCTCAAAAATTCTTTTATTTTCCCTAGAGGCTAAACTTATCCTGGTTACCTAATAGGGAAAAGCGTTCTCAGGAGATTCTTCCTATGAACACTAGAAGAAAATATAATTAGCAGATGGTTTTTCCTTATATCTTTTATATTACGTCATCGTAGTATAGACAAAAATATTTAAATCTCAGATCATATGATTAAGCATAGAGATTAAAACGGCTTTTATACAGCATTAGAAATCTGAGTTCTTAGACATACCTTCGATATCAATAATAACTGCTTTTCTGGGCATATTTTTAGGGGAATAGTAAATTCAGTTCGGAAGCAAAATTCAGAGTGGTTTGAACAAATTTGGCATGGGGAAAATTCGGAAAGATTCTCTCAAACGTGAAAACAAATAAGGAAAAGAAAAAGATGAATTTCGAGAGCACGAATTTTGAGAGGAGCAAAGAAGGAAGTCATTTTCGAAAAAGTGATGACTTTATGCCATGTTCCTTTTTCTTTTTCTAGCTATAAAATGCACAAATTATATGTTTTTTTAATTGGTAAAATTTACAAAAAGAAATATTTTGGCATTTCTAGATCTTTGGACTTGTATATGAAAAAATGATATATAAAAAGCTGCCACAAAATTGATATATTGTCAAAAGTTTTATGAGCGGTAATTAAATTTTTGATGGAGATATAATTTCTGGAACGATTTTGGCCGAAACGAGTTTTGGACAAACTTCTTTCGACTTTTATAGCGGAATTACCCCCCGTCTAAAACAGAACAGTTATAGTTAAAAGGTGGAGTTTCCATTTGTTAGCATGGAAAATTGTGTTTTAGATTTTTGACAAGGTTCGGAAAATTCGTAATTACTTCCGATGAAGTATAGCTTTTAAAACCGGCTGGGATGAAACATCTCAAATTTGGAAAAGAAATAATTTGCAAGCTAAAGAAAATGTACTAACCTAATGTTCTTTTCCGAGTCATCCAGGTAAGTGGAATTAGCAAGAATTGTTTTTAAGTAACAATATTTTTCAGAGAATGCATTTTGAAAAGAGAAATCTATTTTGCTTTGATTGAAAACAACGATGGATATACAGGATTTGTACAATGCTATAAAAGTAAAAGTTGGAAGGTGAAATAGTATGAGATTTTAGGAGAGAGAAAAAGAACAAAAAATAGGAATTTATATTGGACTGAATCAAAGTAATAGAAGAAAAGGGAATAGCAAAGTCAATTATTTAAAAATAAATAAAAGAAAACTCACTCTCAAACGTGCATTCTTCATTTAGCTGGGCGTTACCAATTCGTCTAGGCATGTTCCGAACATGGACTAATTCTGAAAATATTCCATTTTTGAAATCCGGGGATATATTAAATCAAAATGTTTTAGTAAAAATAATGAAGATGAACTTATTTCAATTTAGACCTGGTATAGTTAACGAAAATCGTGAAATCTTCAACATTTTTTGATGAATACCAGCTTTGTTTTAAATATGATGATGATTTTTAATCCAAAATATACCTGGTGCCCCCACATTGCATAGGAATGGAGACTCCGCTACTGATTGGCCAGCTAGCCTCACATCGATGGTATGCTCTCCTTAAATAGGGCAATTAATAGATCATTAGGCTAGTTAAGAGTTAATTACCCGCTTCGCTGGGGTTCCACTCCGCCTTGAAGGTGACCGAATCCACTCCAGTAACGGTGGCAGGAGCCACTTTTCCAGATGGTGCTGAAGTTGAATTTTCGGAAAAACAAGACCTTTCAGGACATAAATAAAGCCATGCACATAAAATAACGAAAAATACCTTATTTGACGTCAGCATTTCGAAGGTCACATAGAAAGCTGTGCGGCAGAACAGACGACTTTGGATACATTATGACAAAAATTTAATTTAAGCTGAACCGGACTTTAGAGGGGACTTTCACACACTTGTTCACATATATATCAACTAAAGATACATAAATACGAAAATGCTCAACCATATATTAAATCATATGCAAAGAAAAAGGCTGAGCTATTTCGAAAACACCTTAAAATATCAAACCTGTCACATGAACTGTAATGTCTCTTGTATCAGCGCCTACTGCGTGGACCATGAAGGTGGCTGATCTCCCCACCGACGCCATTTTCAAATTTTCGCCGTAAACAGAAACAGATGAAGCATCGGCAATGTCAAGGATGAAGGGGGAGCCTGAAAATTGCAAGTTTTGCTTTTCTGAGTTAAGAAAAGGCTGGCCTTCGTGATTATCTCTTAGGAAATTTGATATTTTAGTTGAGAAAAACGAATGAAGATCATCTTATTTTTTAATTGAAAAAAAAATGATAAATTTACCCTTAATTTCCATCCTGTTCTGCAGAACGTGAATCCTGTACTGACCGGCGCCATCAGGAATGAACGTAACTCGATAGACTTGCGAGTTATTGATCTCCTCAATGGAGCTCGGTATCTCCCTTCCGTGTCTTAGCACCGTCACCTGCATGTTCTCTTATTTATCTAGAAAATTTGGGCAGCTCATAAAAGTAGTCTCATAAGAATCTATAAAATTATCATCATATGAACTCGCTGAGCTGAAAGGCTTGGCGTCCAGCATTTTATTACTAAATCCCCACTCTCTACCTTATGGGTAAGTTATTACTTTTTAATTGGCTCAGAACATGGATATTCGTTAAATTGTTGTGACACTACTTTTATTAATTGCTAAAGATGTTGCTTCATGCTTACCTTGATATTACCATGACCAGCTTGAGACGCATTCACAGTGAATCGGAGCTCCTGACCGACCAAACCGACATCTAATCCGTAAACGTTGACCAGCGATGGATCGAATACCTAAAAATTTGATATTTTCTTGGCTTATCCGAAACTTTCCCCATTTCAGCACTTACCTCACAAACAAAAGGACTACCCCTGATATGCTCTCCTTCATAGAGAATTCCGATTCGCCAGGTGCCTGAAATTTTAGGCAAGTTAGAAAAAATAAACGATACAACAATGCTCGCGACTCACCAACTTCCACCGGGACGAAAGTCGCCATATAAGACGCGCCGTTGACTTGCACGTTGCAAGCATTCGATCTACCGGATGGGGAAACTGCCTCCACGTACACAGAACCAGACGGTACTTCTCCGTGAGCATTGATGACGACCTCGACGATAGAGCCGACGCAACAGGGCTCGGTTAGACCTGAACGGCGTTGTTTTGCAAAATAGGGACGTCATCTCGTATTTTGAGAGCGTTATAATTTCAAAAATAGCGTTTTCGGATAAATAGTGTACCTGAAAACGACACCAAGCTGACGTCCGACGGCTTTGACAGCGGCATTTCGTGATGAAGGTTAGCTTCAACTACCGTAGCTTGGTTGTGACTTGGTGGAGGTAAAGGTGGGGGCGGAGGGACCTAAAAACGTCATTTAAAATAATGGGGACGTTATTTCAACGAAAAAATAACGCCAGTGACGTAACCTCGTAGCTCCTCTGATTCGTGCCGTTATTATACTGCTGCCAACCACCTGTCGAATTGGCGTTACTTGGCTTATTCGTGGCGTTCTCCGCACGCTTCAAATGAGCGCTATTTTGGGCCTCTAGTTGCTTGATTATTTGAAGACGTCGTTGGGCAAAAGGCTTGTGCGAAATGTCGACGTCACTAGCGTTCGAGTCGTGACGTTCGATCGGCGTCTGAGTTTTTGCAAAAATTATAAATTAGGGGATTTTGCCACTACATTGCATGCTATTAATATAATTTATAAACAAAAATTCGATAAAATTTGACTTTATAAGAAAGAAAAGTTTCTAGATTTGAAGACCAATTTGTTTTATAAAAGTTAAAGGTCAAACATTCTATCATTACACTACCTGGGCCTTCTTCTGATTCTGCTGTAAAACTCCCAAATTCCCCGACGGACTGGTGAAATGTTGCACGGGGAGTTTCCCGTTGGAATTATGAATCGGCGCGGTCGAGAGTTTAGCCGGATGGGGGAACTCTGGAAAAAGATAGTTGGCGACATTCTGAAAGACAATTTGGAAACTGCGAGACCGCGAGACACGAGGCATAGGTGAAATAGCGTGGGGGAAAGAAAGCCTATCATCCCCCACACCCTACCCTAACCCTATACTATTTCGCGCTATGTCTCGTGGTCTCGCGGTTTCCAAATGGCCTTCTGAAAAATTCATAACCTCGCACCTTGATGAAATAATATATGACAAATTTGAGTAATTTTCTATGGCGTGAAAAATACAAACATTTTATATGTTGAAATCTCGCAAATATTGCAACCTAGTCAGGTCTTCAGAATGTTAAAAATAACTAGAGAAATGCGTTTGGAACAGTGAAAAACGGCTTCCTGTATTCCACGCCCGTTTTTTCTTTCCCCCACTCTCTTCAAAAAGTGGATATGGAATACAAAAGGCCATATATCGGGTGTGGTGGACAGTTTACCTGGGATAGTTTGACGAGTGGCAAGACGAGATCCGGCCCGTGACTCTTCGGGGGATAGAACGTGAAGCGAGATCGGAGAGGATGGTAACTCGGCTCCCAAGCAGTAGATGCGGACCTGAATTTGAGGGGATTTACGAAGTCCGGATATGTGAATTTTGGCGAATATATGAAGTCCAAGATATACAAATTGGAAATTATGCGGACATTTTATACTTAAACGATAATGGAAATCAACTTTTAAAATATAGAAAAGAAGGATATATGAAAACCCTCTACAATACTTATGGTATGAGGTTTGACATGTCCAATATATCCATTCCAAGACAAGTTTGGAATCTTGTGTCTAAAGAAAGCTATTGTTCGTTTAGTAACGTTTTGCATACATTATGCTGAAAGTACGAAGAAATGCAATCGATTAAAATGAGTTTTTTTTTAGAATCGTGATGGTGAAAAGTTTGGACAATGTCATCAGGCTTTGGCAGAATTATTTATGGCCATGATGAAAATGAAAACCGTACGATATTTTTACTATGATTTTACTTGTCGAATTCGATATTTCTCAGGTTTTCTGCTTCTTTTTCTCTCCACAATTTATTAGCTATTTTATTTTTCGTGCTAAAGTTTTCATTCAATAAATTTTCAGTCAACCGCAGGTTTATGGCATCTATTAGAAAGTGTCATTAGAAAAACAAGGCAAGAGGCGAGAGAACAAAAACTCGGAAAATTCGAAAAATGCCGCACTGATTTTTCGATTTTCTCATTAGAACATGTCCCAAAACAGTCGCAATGATAAAGCATAGAGTTGAAAAACGGCTGACATGAAAAATGAATTCCGGTATTTTTAACAAATTACCTTTTCGGCGTGATAACTAGGTAGGTAGGGTATGTGATAGGTCATTTTTAGCAAATTCTAGCAGAATCAGCCAAAAACAAACATTTTCGAAGCGAAAAAAGTGAATTTTCATGAATAGAGATGTTTTCTCTAGTTCTCTCAAAAATAATGATATTTCTCATTTTCACATGAAAGAGATATACGATTACAAATGGTCAGATATCGATTTTTATGAAAACAAAACCTAAACTCTGCATTTTTCTATATGGAAGCATGAATCATCTTTGCTAGATGAAATTAATATCCCACAAAGGTTAGAGCAGAAATGGAATTTTTCCGGTCTTAGGTAGGTACAATGGTAACAAATTCTTATAGAAAATGAATATTTTCATGCAATAGAATTCGAAAATCAATAAGTTTCAGAAATTTTAGAAAAATAACACAGCTGTGAAATTTTTCTGAGGAAATATGAAGAAAGAAAGAAAGATATTGGGGAGAAGAAAAGAAAAACACAAATTTGGGCATGAAAATGAAATGCAACGCGAGAAAAGTTGCGACGCGCAACGCTAGGAATTCCAGAACTTCGAGAAATAGTTAGGAAAAATTAGAGAGAAGAAAGAAAAATCGGAAGGAAAATGAAAATTTCGCCGCGAGAAATAACACTAAACAAGGACACTTGTTCGCGTACAGGTCAAGTTTTGAAAGAAATGTTTGCAAGCAAATATGAAACTTATGATTTTTTTGGAACGAGAGATTTCTTGATGAAGATCAGTTTTCTATTGATCGGTTTGGTACAAAATGATAAAAATTTGATGAAGACCACCTTTGCTTTATCATTCCTTTCGTAGAATAGTAGCCTTGATAAACTTTTGGTAGGCACTACTGATAAGATTTCACGATAATGACATCGATATCTCAGCAATAAAGGATTTGGAAGAATAGAGATAAGACATCCTCGAGAGAGATAAAGAATCAGACAGGTCAAGGCTGGTGCGACTGGTAGCAATGTGCAAATGCTTTGCGAGGATATGCGAGAAAATTGCAAATTACTTTTGACTGCACCCACTTTTATGAGAGGCAAAAATTATATAGGGAAGAGTTGATCTTCATGATAGTCAGCGAAATTTTGAAAAAAGGGAAAATCAATAAACCCCAATTTTATTTTACCTATTACGAGGTGGAAAATCTAGATAGACATCGAGAGATCTAGAGGATAATCCCAGATTTGGAAGGTAAAGATGAAAATTCGATCGATAAACAAAATGACGCAATCGAGGGGAATTTTGCGATCGAGCAGAAAAAATTGACCGCGGAGCGTGGAAATTGGAAAATGCTCCGAAAAAATCGAATTGTATACAAGAGGAACGTGAATGAAAAGAATGTTTACCAGGTAAGGTAACGGGTAGAGAAAGAGAGGGAGAGAGAAAGAGGAGGAGAGAAAGAAATTGCAATTGACAGCCAGCCAGATAAAACTCAAGGCCATCCAACAAGAGAATGGTCGTAGAGAAAGGTAAGGTCCAACGAAATTTGAAATTCAAATTAGCGGAAAAAATACAAAATAGGAACTTTTTCCTATATTTATGGCAATTTAAAAATTTTACCTGATGGTACCCAGCCTCGTATGGAATTAGGGATAGAACGGCTCCCTTGGCCGTGCGACTCTTCCGCATTTTCAGAGTCTCGGGCGACAAAGTCTTACCCATTGGGCCCAGGACTAAAAATGCAATTTTTACAAATGTCTAAAAAAACATTTAAAACCCCTACCCTTCACATCTAAATCATCGACCCGAACCTCGCTGCCATCAGAAAACGCTAGGTCCAAATTTACCTGAAAATTCGCGATTCTTAGGCGAATTTTAAGTCAGGCTTGCCTGTTGCTGAGTAAAGCATTGCGTAGTCGAGAACTCAGGCTCAGGTCCGACTGAGCAGAGGGCAGCAGCTAAGGCCATCGTACCTAAAAATCGCAATTTTCAGGTGAGTGGGGAAATGTTGATTGATTTACCTAAATGCTCCCCTTGGGGATCAGCGATATCATCCGGCCCGATCAAAGAACCGACCCTAAGGTCCGCGGCGGCCTCGAGGGCTAAAAATCTCGAAATGTCTGATAAAGATCAGCTTTTCATCATGACTCTTTTCATTTTTGATGAGCATCAGCTTTTTATATTTGAAAATTTTGGGTTATTGACGAACATCAACCTTTACCCATCCTCTCTCTGCCAAACTCATCGGTATAAAGAGTAATACTAGCCGAAACTACGTTGTACATAGCAGAAATATCGATTTGAAAACGAATGTCTATGGAGCTCAGGGCACAAATCCTTTTATTGTCCAAGATTACGGCTATAGAAGTTTTATTCTGGGCTTACCGCTGGAAATATTTCGCACACACTCTTTGTACATATCGAATCGCATTTGGTCCATGTTTGGCACCTAAAAATGCTTTGGTCTCTTTTCAAAAATTTTCAACCTCCTTTCAAGTTTTTCGATCTCTTTTAGGTAATCAGAAAGTTCCCTTACCTGACCCCCTACCGCCTCGACTAGCATTGACAAAACGTATCCATCGCTCCACGAGGTTTCAAAGTCCGTAACTGTAGTGTCGGGGAGGATCTGAATAGAAATTTGAATGTTGGGAATTTTTCTGGGAACAATCATATTTAGGAGCAATTTTTGGAAACACAATTCTTTAGTGCTTACCATTTGAGCCCGTTGAAGAGTAGCCCTATACCCAGGACCATTTTTGGTAATGAAATACGAAAGGTAGGTGATGCAGGAAAGCTCGTCCAGATGGGGCGAGGCTAGGTGTTGGGCAGAGATAATTCGGGGGATGCCAAGGTATCTCTCAGCCAGAAGTAGGGCTCTCTCACAATTTTCGATCCTGGAAAATGACGTATTTTTAGTTTTTAGAAAATCTAGGTAATTTGGAGCACATATTTAACCCTGAATTTTACCTATCATCTAAAATATCTTAAGTAAACATTTTCAGGAGAAAAGATTCGAGTCGTTTTCAATAGTCGAGATTTACGAATTTGCAACTAAATCTAAATTTTAGTTTCAGTAAATAAGGTCATTTTTTTTAGAGAAATAGGCCGAATTCTCACGCTCTTCCCGGATCCAACCCCCTCCATTCTTGACACAACCCCGGTTGGCAATATTCCAATAGGGCCGACAGCGCTTTCCCATCGTTCCAGTTCGTTCGAAAATTCGTCAATTTGAGCTCAGAAAGGACGGACTTAATTAGGGCAATTAGACACATATTATTAATTATGATAGTTATACGCGGTCTTAATTACCTGAATCCAAGCCATCATTAGCTTCTTCGGTGGGATCTTTGTTTTCGAAGCGATTTGGTATCGTTGAACGAGACACCATATTAGTCCGAGAATTAATTTGGTGTTGCCTTCGACGATGTCGTGCGTCCCGATGTTCACCGTCTTGACGCCGTCTTCTCTTAGAGCGTCTAGCGCCATTTGGACGTTCATCAACTTTTGAATTTCGGTGGGATTATTATCATAGACCTAAAATATAATTCCTAAATAGAAACAAGAAACGATTTAAAATAAAAGGCTATAATCTTTTGCAGAAGTAAAAAATTTGAATTGCGAGGATGTTTTTCATTTGAAATAAAAAAAAAAAAATCCCTACCTTGCCATAATACCGCCTTCCTTGCAATGCTTCGACCAGTCTGATTAAGACCACTCCATCGGATAGATCAGTTGATAAATTCCGGATCGCTGTGGATTGCAACTAAAATCCAAAATTTCGATCCTCAATGTATTTTTAGAATTTTTATTTTTATCGCTACATTTTGACTTATGAACCGAATATGATCACTTTTCATATCAGATTCTCTTAAGTGGCGCGCGCGAGCCTCACCCAAAATTTATTCTGTGTCTTTTCACTCTCTTCATTCCCTCGCACTATTTCTCTTTCTCTACCCCCACTCTATATTTTTCTCGTACTATTTCTATTTACTCTGGCCAGCAGCTTCAACCTCAGGTAAAGTCGAGAAAAACAAAGGGAAAAGGACGCAGAGGAAGGGCATCTCAGAACTGTACGGACTTTACATTGTCTTTGCACAAGAATTATACGAGAGAAAAAGGATGAAAATTTTGGTCAATATTTCATGACGGAAAAATCAGCACTTTCGGAAACATTTAAGTTGAACATGATGAAAATAAGCTAAAAGTTAAAAGTTTGAGCGTAACTTCATCGAATTCTTGATGAAGATTATCAGCTTTTTCCGGTTGATCTCCTGTTAAATATGCGTTGCTTTTGATAATCTTATCTATTCGCCTATGAACAGAGCACTTTTAAAGGAAAAATGTAATACAACTTTTTTTATGAAGACCGTATCTTTTTGAATGAGAAAAACGGAATCACAAACTCAGTTGACCTGCTCATTAATCCAATTGGAAAACGTGTGTCTCTGAATATCGATCCATTTTTGACGGTTCTCATCCGACGCTGCCGAACTCGAAGAATCGGCCATCGAAAAACGGATTTATGATATCCGGATATCTGAAACCCCTTTTCAAAATAAGGGGGGATATGCGAAATCCGGAAACTCTTCGGATACGACACTCGAAATTTGGAGACAGCGGGCGATGATATCGATCGGATCTGTGATGATAGGATGATAAACTCGGATTTAGATTTGTAAAATTATGCGAAAATAGCGAGTTTTTAAATGAAAAATTTGACTCTGTAAAAGTGGTGAAGATCAGCTTCTTTTGCATGAAATTTGGGAGATGATGATATGAAAAAGAAACAGGCTGGGATATGTGAAATCCGGATTCAAACAAAAATTGTGAAGTGTCAAAATGCGGACCCAGAAAAATCTGGCAGG
The DNA here is from genome assembly GCA_964036155.1 of Diploscapter coronatus. Taxonomy (NCBI): domain Eukaryota; kingdom Metazoa; phylum Nematoda; class Chromadorea; order Rhabditida; family Rhabditidae; genus Diploscapter; species Diploscapter coronatus. The sequence continues at coordinate 81,078,604 of OZ038423.1, read as the reverse complement.
TATCTTGCGCACCGAAAATAAACCGTCAAAAATCGCTATGGAAAATAGGTGTGAGGGGCCAGACGACCCGATGTGCAAAAGTGTCCGAAAGATAGGGAAAACGGGCAAAGAAAGCATTGTCAAACTCTTTGTCTCTGACTCTTTTCCTCCTTCCCCTCTCTCTCTCCTTCTCGATCTTTTCACTCTCCGCCTTTACCGTACTCTCTTCCAGCTTCACCTATTGGTCAATGTTAGCTAGATTCGGAGAAATATCATTTGAGTGATAGAGAGGGAAAGAAAAAGACGACTTTCACCTTTCTCTGGCGTTGTTTATTCTGAAAATCCGACGACGGGACGAAAGGTGAGAGAATATGGACAAAGAAGAGAGAGAAAAGATGGAGAAAGAAAGAGAGAAAGCAAATATGATAGAGCCAAAACGACTGCGGTGCCGAAGTGAATTTACAAATAAACACGAAAATACGCGCTCAATTGATAATGATATGATTATTTTGTCTATAAACGTTGTTTTTTCAGCTTTTCTCGTGAAGATAAGCTTTTTCGATGAAAATAAATCGTTCCTAACTGTTATTAAATGCAATCAAATATCTGTTTATATTACACATTAAACATACAACTATTTATCCATCTATTAAGTGAATATCACATATAACTTTTATTGACTATTTCGGATATTTCGGCTTTCCTTAATTAGAAACTCTAATAGTAATTAAAGAAAAGGAGGTAGGCTAATATTATCATCAGTTAATCAGGTTGGGAGCTGTCATATGTTTAATTATTATTCCCAAATCTCATGGATTAAGCCCCGACGTATGATGCATAGACTAATACAGTACGGTGTTTCGCTGAATAGTTATATCTGAAATTAATATTCTCTGAAATACTCTACCACTTAATATATAGCACGGCTATTTGGAAACTACGAGACACGCGAAATAGTATAGGGTTAGGGTAGGGTATGGGGAATGATAGACCTTTTTCCATCCACTATTCCTCAATTTCTCGTGTCTCGCGGTTTCCAAGTTATCCGAAGTAGTATGGGAAAGAGCTCTCCCTACCATACCTAGGCAGGCTTTCAGTCAGAACGAAAAAAACGAAAAATTGGTACGCAACGTGATTTGATCGAAAATTTTGGCTTAAGGGAGTACGTACGGAAGATTTGGCTTAGTTTTCTGCCTAGGCAGCTCCCTACTCTGCGGAAAAGTCACCGTGCGGTATTGTTGATGCCCAAATCTGGGAGGCGTGCAAAGTGGTGCAGTTATTTTTGGTGGTTAGAAAAGCGAGAAATAGTACTCGAAAAGAGAGACTGGTGCCTAAATCGCTTCTTTCTCTCCCCTCATTTTCACCTTCCAGATTTGGGCATTAACAATACTCAAGCTACTAATAAAATCATGTGCTAGAAATTATAATGTCAACCTTTATTCAACTAAAATAACTTGAGATCGTTGATAAAACTAGCAAATTTCAAAACATTATTCCTTTTAAATTGAGATTTCTTCTTGACCCGTAATAGCTCTACCCATTTGTATCGAACTTTAATGCTTATATCTTGAAATAGGATATAAATTTGATGGTGGTAACTTAAGCTTCGATAACTTTGGGCTTATTCGGCTTCTCAGACGGAAAAATGCAGAACATCATTAATAGAGAGCCATCCATGCAGAAGAATATCGAGTTTGCGAACTAAACATTTTTTAAACTTAAACTATTTAAATTCAACAACTCTTTCCTTTTAATTTTACGATATATCATATTTAGATGATTGAATATTTGATTTATACATACTTTTAGAGTTATCTGAACTTTACATAACATCATGGTAGCGATGTTTCATCTAAGGTTTAAAATCTTGTATACTTAATTCATATCTTATTTTTAGGTATTATATATTTAAATAAACTCCTTACCAACATATAAAAATCGTCAATTCCAATGGAATAAATGATGGCGTGCACTTCCATCACCAAAGTAAACGCGACCGGCGCTAAAGGCACGAAATCTATGCACCTTGAAGAGATAGCTTTGTACTTAAATAAAATGATTATTCAAATATAAAAAAAGAATATTTCAATTTACAATTAAATAAGGACACACTAAGGATCCGGCTATTTGCGCTCCAGAGGCTATACGACCGATCATCGAAAAATTTTAGATTTGTGCAAAACTTTTCAAAATCCGAAAACTCACCTCTTTTCCATCATTCTCACTCAAAAAAGATATATAGTAAAATAGGACGAACAACCCAACAAATACTAATATCACGGAGCGAAAAAGTCGTCTCTGAAAGCAATTTTCTGGAATTATTTTCGAAATTGTGTTTGAACAAATTTCTAAAGGGTAATAAACTCTTCTGAATTATTTTATGTAAGATTCTTAAAGAAATCTCGATAACTTTTTTTTTTAATTTGCTAACCTTTTTCTTCCGATAAAACAATAAGGCGCTAATGAAGAAAGTCTGCATTACCACGGCGTAGGTTTGAAGTAGGATTAATTTGATGTCTCGTAGAAAAATGGAATATCGCAGCCACAATGATGACCTGAATGGTACCAAATGATTATTGATTACCAAAAATGGCAACTCACCCAATAACCGCGCAAACGTATGGTATCGGAGTGTCAGAATCGCTACTCTGGCGACGGACCCATTTATAGACGGCCTGGCTAAAATAGTGACGTGTTACAAAAGATTGGTATTCATTGCCAAAATGGTAACTCACATGGGACTAGTAATTAGAGCAATAGCATGTAACGCGGTAGACGTTAAAAATAAGGACCACAATAAGTTGGAGGTATACATTGAGTACAACGCCGCTGGGGTCAAATCGATATTCATTACTCTCAAATTTTCGATTTAATATAAACTATAACAGACGGTTTGTGATGATATACCTAATCATAATGATGTTAAATAAAATATCGATTTTTAATTAAATTAAATAGAGAGTGAATTTCCTATGTAGGGACTTAAACATTGAGATACTGGACATGCATGCGTATAAAGGGCGATTTTACGCAGAGATACTATCTTAATTTGCTTTCACCCCCGAATTTCATATACAATCTTTCGTCTTAATGTATATGAAATCTTGAAATTTCATGTTTAGAAAAAGTGTCTATGTAAAGAAACTGCAATATAAAAAGTTCATATATGGAATTTTATATCCAAAATATCGTATTTATTTAGAGAATTCAGGAAAATTGAATTTAAGCAAAAATAGTTTAAACTAAATAGATTATTGAATAATTAGTCATAACGGCATCTATCTAAGTCGCTTTGGCATATACCAAAGATGTAAAACGCTAATGCCAAATAGGGATAGTTATTATCTGATCAAGGAACTAGATATATGCTGATGGAGGGGGGAGGGCTATGATGTGTCATCGATACTTTTATAGGCCGAAATAATCCATACATACTAATTGCAAATCGACGATCTAGACCACGCCCCAAAGTTTGCATTTATACGTAAATATATTTATATAGTTCGAAATTCTCAAGACTGTTTATTATTTAAACTAACTATCATGCCATAATATATGTGCATAGTTTGATATTAATTGGGTATATATTTACTGCTAAGGTTTTGATATTCATAAATAAACAACTTATGCTTGAATATATCAGCAAATATTTATTCTTCAGAATTAAAACCCTTTATTTATCATATCATACTCAAAACCCTGGTCCTGTTCAGAGGATCTGCTATGTTTGTTTCGATACAAAAACACCGCATAGACAAAAACGAGCATCGAGCAGAGAACGATTAGCACCGTTATCAGGCCCCACACCTTCACCCTAAAAATCTCAATTGTCTAACATTTTATAATAGTTAATTTAATTTTTATGGGTGAATTTAGTACAGAAACATTCTTCGAAACTTTCTCTACAAAACGATGCCAAAATTGGTCATGGATTTGGTATGAAATTGTTTCTCATAACAGGGGCAATAAAATGGTACAACATTTTATATCCATCACTTAAACAAAAATATGACCCTTTGTAGTTCCCATCCTCTTTTTGTCCTTTTCACATGCTATTTAAAAAAAAAAAAAAAAGCGAGGGTGATAACTACAAGAGAGTGATGGTAGCGGGAAGAGGGTGGGACCTACAGTGGGCCAAAGATATTGTTTACCAAACAAACCCCGATCCATGATCAATGTAGTTGTGCTCTATCGTTAATTGATGGCGATGATGATGCAGTCTTTGCCCTGGGTGTCCCCCGAAAGCTTCAGGGACAGCACGGTTTACGGCCTCGATGGGAACTGCTAAATAGTGTTGCTTCTAAAATCGAATTTTTTAAGATCATTTTTTGAAACAAACTTACCTGAATGATGTTATGATTGATGGGTAAAGATTGGGTATGTTCTGCTCTTTTTGAGTATCGGGACATGGAAAATGTTCGGTAAGTTCTAAATTTTAGGCATTTTAAGAAAACACAATGGGTAAGTTAAAAAAGATATTTTAGGTGTCAGAAAAAATAAGGCTGGACGGGAAATTTTCCTCGAGAAAAGAATGTTTGAACTACATATGAGGGTGATTATTTATATGGGCCCGAGAAATTTTAATTGGGGAAGCGTATTTCGTTGGGTTTCCGTGTGCTAATTATCCTGTGTATAACCTTCTGCTCCAGAATCTGACCTTTTATGAAAGAGTTTATTCAGGTTTATCTCAAACATGTTGAAAAGCTTCAAAAACTCGACAAATATGAGATCAAATATGGGGGGAGGATATGTGAAAATATTATAGATGTAAGAAAATTTAAAATTAGAATAATAGTTGCAAAATTATAATTTATATTCTCCGACTTCAAAGGTTTGATTGAATCGTAAGTCATATCGAGCGTCAGGCGTATAACAGCACGACTCTTTTTCGAATCTGAAATTTAAAAATTGTAAAAGTTCCAATAAGAGGCTCTAAAAATATATAATTTGTCACCTACTTTAAAAAATTCGAAAATTTCCATTTCAGCTCACCTAGGATCCCCAAACCCACTGTCAGAAGTCATACTTCCTAGCCGAGTACTGTGAGACTCTTGGCTTTCAGTTTTAACGACCGGTTCTTTACGGCTTACCTAAATTTCTAGGTAGGTACAGCAAAATTTTAGGCAACTTTAAAAAATGGGAAAAGAAATTACATGCGGAGTATGTCCAATGCGGTTTTCCCTTTCTCTGGTAGCGACATTATTCCACTCCCCGGCCTTGAAGCGGTAGACATCCCATCTGAAGAAAAATAAAATGTTCGACTTTAAAAAAAAACTTTTTCCTCCACTAACCTCTTAGATTCATGATTCTGCTTTTTTACCATCGAGGAGCGACTAGGTCTGTCGATAAATGTCGACGAGAAGGGTCGCTCCACAGAGAAGACTACATCTCTCTAAAAATTTTGACTTTTTTCGAAAATAAAATCACTTTTGAGATCCACAATTTTTTGCTATTATTGATTGGAAGGGAACGCATCGATATCCAAAAATTACATGCTATTCGTTTCTCTTCTACACGACTCGCTATTTCACTCCCCGAATTCGAGTCTAATTGGTGCTGCATGAATATATCGACTTTGCTCTCCAACCAACAATAATTATTGATTTTCCGACTTACCTTAGAAGACAATAGTTTCACACTGGGCATGTACATCGAGGCCAGTAAATTGCCATTCACTGCTAGCCGAATTTCAATCAGATCTTCGCCAAACCCAATGATAAAAGGGAAGCGGAAGGCTGAATTTGTTTGTTTGTTTTTTTTAATTTAGATTTTTTAAACTTACCAAAATCATTCAAAGATGTCGACCAGAACGTCTTCTCATGACGCCACTTGCCCTCTTGCTCATCGAATAGTAGGGTGTTATCTGCAAAAATATGATCAATAAAAAAGATCTTTTGAAAAATACTATTTTAATATTTCAATTTAAACAATCCTTACTTTGATGCAGCAAAACAAATTCATCGGATTCGCCGTCAGAAGCACTCCGTAAAATGTGCTTGTCAAATTTCGGTACGTCAAATTGCACAATTTCCTCTGTGCCTTCACTAAAATTAAAGTACCGTAATCCTAAATTTAGAAAAAGAGACTTACGTCAAATTTACTATGTAAAGATTGGACTTGGCTAGAACTATAACTTTGACCACGCTTTGATAGGATCCCTTCTCATATACGCAAATTGTTGTAGGTTCTTCGGGTAGAGAATGGGACTGAAATGAACTTCTTGAAGAATAATGGCGAAAACCGGCTTTTTTCTCCAAAATAATATGGGAACATTTAGTCTTCTACAAGACAATTAATGAAGATCAGCTTTTCTCAGACAAAATATTGCAAAATTAACATTCAAAATTCATTTTTTGCTGTTTTATTTTTAGCGGAAAAAACTTACCGTTAACATAGTAAAGTTATTCGTCAAATCGGCTCCCAGGGAAATTCGGCCTAGTGGCCCGAAGGCCCATCTTAAAAGCAGCAATTTTTTCCCGACACATGCCACTATATTTAGTCTCAGGCCGGATTCATCTGACGGTGAGAAAAAGTGACATCCTAAAAATCCAATATTTTTATAATACAAAATCGTAAACTTTTTTATATTCTAAAACTTTATAGCAAAAAAGATATGCTAAATCATTAAATTTCTATTCGTCATGCTAAATTTTCCAAATTCCGAAATAGGACATGCAATTTTGCAAAACGAAAAAGATGTTTGATCAAAATCTCAACCCAAGAGAAAAGCCGAACCTTTGGTGCCCGGGATTCTGTGCTGTTGGCATTGTTTCCTCTGGACCACGGTGCCATTTTGGAGGACGGATCTCAATTCGGCCAAAGCGAACACGAGAAGACAGGCGTCTTTTCCCTTCTCCATTCTAGCAATCATCAGCCCGAAGTGTTCGAGCACAGCTATTTGTTGGATTCTGAAATTTTGCATGATTCTTAGAGCGTAAATTTGGAAAGAACGATTTTTTCAAATTTTCTATAGAGAAAAAGCTGATATTCATCTCAAGATCTCAGAATTAACAGCAAGAATTACCATCAGCATTTTATAATTAAAATATTGAGCAGCATGGCACAATCTACAGTAAATTCAATATGACCTCATATAATGCTTTTTTAAATAAATGACATAATAATTTTTAAGAATTACTAAATATGCCTCATAAAAGTGTTTTATCAATGACGCCTTAAATTAGTCAAAAAATAGCGCCACTAACGCCCCTTACTTCGCCTCCTTCTCAATGATGGTGAACGTCTTTTCCTCGCTGACGAACACGACGCCCTGATCTTCAGTGACGACCAACAAAGATGACGCTCCCCAAGAGTCTGACGCCACGATATCGAAGGATGGGATGTTCCTCAAGACTAATTCCTTGTCCCAGGGCTGAAAATAAACATTTCGAGGGGTATTAGTGATTTTAACAAAATTGTCGTTTTATTTTTTTACACTTTTTAAAACATTTTCAACAATATTTGCTATGATTTTAAAAGTTTAATTGAGTTTTTTCTTTCGATTTTTTTTTTTTTAAATAAATGAAATTTTTGCCTGTTTCCTGCAAATACTCGTCATTTTTACGGAGTCCGCTACGTCGCCACTAAGCATTTTCTCGAGTTTGATCAATTCACCCAATTTGCAAAAGTCCGCGGTTTCGCGGGGCGCCTCCTTGCGGATCGGAGAGCGCAAGTGACGAATCACCGTGTCAGTCACCTTGTTTAGACCCTGAAAATGTATCATTTAGATTCATTTTTAATTTATATTTTGGGAGAAACAGCTAATCTTCGTGACTTTTAGCTTAACATTTGACACATGGTGATAGAATTTAGAATAAAAGTCCATTTTCACAGCTTAAATGTTATGTTTTAACGTTAACCTGATTGAAATTGGAATTAAGTAGCATGCAAATTATTAGCAAGTTCGAATTTTCCAGAAGACTGATTATTGTTATGAATGACTTAGCTAAATACTCATGTCAAACGACGACAAGTACATGACACGTCTTTCAGGGACGATCGAAAGATCTTGAAAGCTCTCATTGATAAGAAGTGATAAGTTATCAAATTACTAGAGGAGAGGAAAAATTTTGACGGATTTTTGACGTAATTTGATCAAAGAGGAAAGATGAGGAAAAAACTTCAATTCTATTTTATGTATCATATATGAACAAGTTTGTGATATAAAGAAAATAAAATTTCCAAAATAAAGATCATAAGGTAACGATAAAATAGATGATGACTGGTGTGTAGCTTTGTATTTATATGAGCATTTCTATAATATTTGTTTTTCTAAATTTACCTTATGCGTATCCTGCATATATTCCATGTACATATCCTTTAGCAAAGTATCGTTGGTTCGGTATCTCTTCTCCACGAAAACCCTCGCGTTAAATGCTGCCTTTTCAGCGTTGATCACTAAAATATTTAACGTCCTCTAAAAAGTTGTTCTTTTCTCTACGACGCTGTTTAATTATAACGCCACTTACGCTTCGTCAATAGGAACTCCCTAAATTGGACTGGATCACTGAAGGTGTTTGGGTGCGGTATCGAAGGCCCAAAAGCTGGAACGCTCTCTTCAGAATACATCCACAATCTCCAAAGTCCGGTAGACTCTTCATAGGTAATCAGCGCGAACACGTCTGGAATTTAAGCGTACTGTTCGTAAATAGCGTCAGTTAACATTAAGCTGAAATGGCAATCTGGAAAAAACACACAATAAAAAGACAAGACCCACGAAATAGTATAGGGTAGGAGTAGGGGAAGGGTATTTTGCATGCTTCTTTTCTAGTACTATTTCGTTGTCTAGTTTTCTAAGTTGCCAGCTGAAATATACTTGCTATCCACGCTTGAATCATTTTTCCTACGTTTGAGTACGTTTACTCTTACGCTATTTCTTCCACTTATTCCTAGTTTGGAAGCAAAGTATACATATTTTCCAACAAAACCTTACGTGTAAAATGCGATTTCATCATAGTGGGACTGAACGACGGATGCAAGGGGTCATTCGAAGATTCAAACACAATGTTCACGATATCATTTCCGACATGGCGCTTTCGTTCAATCTAAACAAGATAATAAATTAATGTAATTAATTAAACAGATAATTAGGGTAATTAAGTATTCGATTAAGGCAATTAATTACCTGCTGTTCGTTCTCCTTACTGTAAGGAAGAAGTGTGGATACGTGAAACATGATTTCATGGCCGGCGAAAACAGTGTAAACCGACTCTTTTCCGGTGGAGTTTGCTAAAATGAGAGCGTAATTTTGAATAAAAGCATTGAGTTTAATTTAATTAAATCATGTATAAATCCTAGTAATTCATCAGTAAAAATCATCATCTTCAAATTATTTCTATTTAACAAAGCAACAACGAGTAATCGTCTCTAAGTTACAGTATATCTCTTAAATAGCGTCATTTCTAAACTACAGTATCCTTAATTGCCTTACTTGTCGTGTCCAAACCTCCCCTGTATGATCCCCAATGCTGAAGTTCGATTCTTTGGCCGAGAATCCTCAGGAACCTCTCGAAGTGTTCGTTGCCGTGCTCTGAAATTGGAGTATAATTGGCATTGGCCCCGCCAACTGACCATTAGAGAGCATCTGAGCATCGGTTACTTGATCACCATGCGCGAAAATGACGCCAAATTTACAGTTGACTGAGCCTTCCTGAGTTTGAATTGTTGATTTTTAAATAATTGATCGATATTTTAGAACTAATCATGTTTTAGGGATTTATGCTCATTCTTAGGATACTGTGATTTTTGAACATCATACTAACTGTCTAAGGATTACGGTACCTGGTCTTCCAATACGATCAGCTCTTTTTGAATTTTAGGCGACATTACTTCCTTCAACTGCCTATTGTATTCAACCATTTCGGGGAAACGCCTAAGTTTTTTTAAATTTAAATTTAGGATATGATATTTTGGATTACTGTAAAATCGCCTTAGCGGTTAGAGGTTTTCCACCGTGAGGGACTGGCACGCAAAGTCTTCGAGGTCCCTAAAATAAAGATTGTGAAATTATGGAAAACGATTTATTTTATTAAGAAGATGATGTACTTCATCACGAAGATCGTCGTTTTTTTCCAGAATAATAAACTCTTTCATGAGTAAAATTTCAAAATTTTAAGTGGCGATGACTTAAAATTCTGTTTACTTTCTGGGTCCACAAAATAGCCCTGCAAAGACGGTTATCATCGATTTCTTCCTCAACCATGATGGACAGAAAGAATGGCGATTTAGTCGATGGATCTATCCCGGAGAAATTTTGGTGTTCTAGAATTTTAAGAATTTTTTCTTCTAGAACAAACAATTGCAGACCATTCCCTAAGAAGTGCTTCCAGTACCATCTCGTTTCCTCTTGGGGATTCTCAACGACTATGCTAGAAGAGGTTGAGACGTGACTCTCCTAAAATTTCAAATTCATACATTTTAGAGGCTATTTGGAAAGCCATAAACCCTCAAGCCCTTAAGCTATTGTGAAATAGTGTGTATGGCTAGGGCAGGGTATTGACTGATAGCGATTTTCCCCATACTATTTCGTGTATCGTGAAATCTTGAATGTCGCATGCAGTTTACAACGTTGATTTTTAAAAATTGTCTTTTTCTTTAAGAATAGCTTACTTTCACACATGTTTGTTTCAAAGTTCAAAGATTTTTATATTCGAAAGGTTTATAAAATTTTTAACCAATAATATTTGCAAAACCTAAATCAACTTCTGACCTCTCAAAATTCAAAATCCGCAGAAAAATAGCGCATCGTTTCGAGAAAAAGACGATCTTCTCTTTTCCTCTCTCTTTCTCAATACGATACTATTTTTCTGTCGGGTGTCGATTTGCAGGCGTTTTGCGGGCCGAGTTTTGAGAAGTCTGATCAACTTACCGAATGAAAATCCGAAGACGGTTCAAGTCTGAATCTACCGACATTCCGAATTTTCCCGCGAGGATCGACAGACACAACCAACTCGACGGAACCGTAATATTGTTCTCTTCTAACCGAGGATCTCAACCTTCGCTCTTTCATTTCAGAGGGTGAGCTGAAAAATGTATTTCTTTAAAAATAGAGCCTCTTGCATTCTACACTCACACCCATTTGTATTCCGCACCCACTTTTTGAGAAGAGAGTAGGAGAAAAGAAAAAAAACGGGTGTGGAGTACAAGAGGCCAAAAATAGGTTTTTTTTTTTTTTTAAATTTCTTTCCTTTATTCTTAAAAATTTTCTTATTTCAAAATTAAAAAAAATAATAATATCCTAACTAGCGTGCTAAAGTCCGGTAAGAAGATCTCCAATTTCTTATCAATGGGAGAGGATATATGAAATTCTTTTTTTTATAAATCCTGATAATGTCAAAGGGGATTTGCCCCGTTGCACCAGCCCACGTTTGGAGCTACTACCGAGAGGATAAAAAGGGACATGAAATCCAGATATAAAAAGGTTTCTGCAAATTAAAAAGGATTTGAAGAATTTCTGGGTTGGAGGATATGCTAATTTAAAATATTTAGGCAGATTTAAATAAAATTTGTAGTTTTAAACCAAATTTTAGAAACTAGTTTTGTTGCAAATACATAATGGACTTGTGTCAGAGAGATTTATGGACTTGGATTTTGCTATGCAAATTTGTTTAAGTCGAATTCCGGGACTCATTATATGTCAATCTGGTTAAGTGGTAAAAATGGGATTTTTCGCCAATTTTGCATCATTCTTAGGGGAACTAAGCGATCGTTTTCTTTGCTAAAAGGAAATATGGTCACAAGATTTAAGTGTAAACAAAAAAAGTTTAAGTTTAAGTTGAAAGCATGAATTTTCCGCTACGATGAATTTAAAGAAGTCTCTAGAAGGCACATTTTAAAAGTGTCTAACCGAAGGGAGGGGGGCTTAATATATTCCTAAAATAAGCGTCTAAATTTGTAACAATAAATCCCGGATATGAGGTAAGGGCTTAGAATAGCCACTGAAAAGTCTTCTCCTAAAGGACTAAATCCTGTCGCTTATTCAGAATTTGCAGAAAATGGACATTTTCAGGAAGAATAACACTATTAATCATAGATTATTATGATATCTTAACATTTTTTATTTAGGTGACATAATAAATTTAAGCTGTTTATCAAATTTGTGTTTTGAATGTATATGAAGTTTTCCTAAGAGATTAATTAATAAGCTTTTCGCAAAGTGGATAAACAATGAAAAACCACGGATTTTTGTATTCTGTTATGAAAATGCTAGTGTTTTGATGGTTTTCATTAAGATCCTATTTTTTATTGCTCAGCTAACTTATCGGTGTTTATTCAACTTAGGTTAACTAATGAATAGTCATAAATTATGCCTTGAACCTAGAATATTGAAGTAGCCTAGGCTATCAACATAACTTTTACGCAGACCTAAGGAGCATTTTCGTCAGACGAAAATAAACTATAGGGGGTAAGTCTCGCACGAGCGAATTTATAGTCATGATGCCAGGTCGCATTTTGAACATTTTTATCAATTACAAGCTAGAGTGAAATTTTCCAGGGAAATATGCTAGAAGGTAGGTCGCAAGAGTTTTCTGGCGATCATCCTCCTAGGTCTGCTTTTACGCAAACATCCACATGTTTGTTTTTCTAATTTTCAGAAATTTGTTTGAAAAGAAAACCTAAAATTCCTGGTATCTTATATAAAATAATAAGTTTTTTTTTCGAAGTATCAAGATATATTGATTACAACTTCAAGAGTACTCTGAACTTGCACAAATTTCCTAGCCTATTTTTAGTCGAGTCTTTTCAAAACTTGTGTGAAGTTTAGAAATTCAAGCGTAGCGTCTTGCATAAATCAAGTCATGCGTTTTAGATTTAAACAGATGTTTTCTGAAAATTTTCGAAATCTCAATTTCTTTCTACATGTTTGACATTTCAAGCGATTTTTGTATCTTCAGAAAAAATTTAAGGTCTATTCTAAATTAGGAAGCCGAAGTCACACGTTAAGCTTGGATAGATAGAAATTGGAAATCTGAGGTTTAGAGAAAAATAGAAGTATAGAAATAGGACGAAAACGATATAGAAACAGGGAGAGCGAAATGACAGAGAGGTAGATAATAAAAGAGAGCGTAGAGGTATAGAAAATGGAGAAATAGTGTAATTTAGACAATAAAAGGCCTGAGGTTTAAACGAAATGAGAACCCTGCAAAAAGGCGTACTGAACAGGAAATTAAAGTAACAAAATGAAAATCCTCTAGAGAAAGACTGCTGGGCTCAAGTGATTTTTACGCGTAAAACAATATCATTTCCGCGAAAGTCTAGACGAATATGAAGGATGTGCTGCAAACGTTTGCAGAATTTTTGTAAACTATGAAACCCAAAAGTCAAACTCGACGAAGATCAGCTTTTCTATTGAAAATCAAGCATTTTTGCATTGAAAATATCAAGTTTCAGGGTTGAAATGTCGAAGTTTGAAATGAAGATCAAGTTTTTCCTAGGAAAAATCGAGTCCAGAAGGCAGTTTGTAAATGGCATAATGACGGAATGGGACGTAACGTGAAATGATAAAACTTTCTTTTTAGTATTTGACGAAACGCAAAAATAACGAAATGTTTCCTTTTCTGCACAAACCACTGTCAATTTCTATTGTGCGTTCAGTCGTTTTTACGCGCTACTCCATTCCATCATTTAAAGGTTGCCATTCAGAATGCTCAAGAAAGAAGGGAAAACAACACAAACGACTTTCATAAATTTGTCTAACGCAACCTGTTAACTCTGGGCCTGCAGGCATCATCTTCCTGGGCTTTCTTTGTCAATTCCGGTGGTACGATTCTCAGCTGAGTGACTCTTTGATGCAGGAACCTCATTTTTGCGCTCATCAGAGGGCTTTTTTGCCCCGACTTCGGCATCGCAAGAATCACCACGTTATAGGTCGCCAACTTGAAGGACTGGTTCTTTTCACCGAAACGGTAGTATTTGACAGCTAATGGTGCCAGAAAATGGTACAAATAGAGAGGGGTTTTTAGTTGAAAGGTGATGGCACTAATGGATTATAAGTGCACTGAATTTGATGTGGTATTCAGATATGTAGAGTTATAGTTATAGCAAATGGTAGCAAAATGGCACAGATATGGTAAAACTATACCAAATTAGTTGGGTATAGTCAATATAAGTCGGAAAATTCAACTGAATAGAATCCCAGTGTTATATGGAATCCTATATATGGTCGCTAAAACAATAAATCCAGGAGATATATGAAATCCCCCCGTATGTCGTTCTCGATTTATTTCTAAAGAAGATTAGCGTCAGGGCAGTTTATCTCTCTTAAAAGCTCCCCGCCCACTTTTGTGTGTCTCGCGACTGAGCAGAAGAGCCGACCACGCCCACTTTTACGTGCCCTAGGAGATTATCACAGCGAGAAAAGTCATTATCAGTAGAAGGGATGTTTTGAAGGGGAGATAGTATCAAAAGCGAGAGAATGTGAAAAGCAGAAGTTTGGTTTTCTAAGTCTAAGCTAAATTATTCAAGAGTAACATTGAAAAGAGATACGGAATGAGATATTTTCTGGAAGACGAGATTTTTTGAAGGATAAAAAAAATTGTTTCAAAAAAATACTATATGAAACCCAATGACAAAATGATCTCTTTTTGAAGAGAAAGATTTTTTAAATTTGAAAAATAGATCGGAAACCCAATTTACCTTTCAGTCTCTTCTAAAATTGGAGATACCAGAGATCTAGAATCCAGACTCATTTTTAAAAGTTATAAAATTAGAATATTCTATAATATAGGAAATAGTCTTATGTGTTAAAGAATAGGAATAAAAATCATTTAAATACGGCAGTCCATTTGAAATATGAATCTAAGATGTTATGATTGAATATATTATAAAATATTGAGGGTGTATGCAAGTTAGAGAGTCAGAGGAAAAGTTCAGTTTCTGCGGAAGATCATCTGTTACATTTTTTCAGGCTTTCTTTGAAGGGATTAGGAGAAATAGTATGAAATTTAAGAGGAAAGCAAGAAAAATGTTAGAAATAGTCATGAAAAACATAGATATAGAAGAATAATAAAATAGAGAAATAGTGTGAAATTAAGAGAGAAAATAAAATATTAGGAAAGATAGCATAGAATCTTTGAGAGAGAAAAGAAAGAAGGGATACAGGTTCAAGCGGCTTATCACTTCACAGAAGAAACCCTAAAAAGGCGTTTTTCCGGTGCTTTTTCTTAAATACTCTCATTTTCAAATAATCTAAGAAATCCCTGCCTAAAAGCCTCAATAGAGATTAACAAAATCCCATTTTTCATTAATTAAGCCCAGATTTCCCCCTTTGTTTATCAGGTAAATACCACGAAAAAAGAATTGATAAAGATATCATATTTTAAGAATAATTTTAAAAAATAAATATGATCTGAAATTTGATGTTGTGTTTTGTGTTAAGAATTACATTTTTATGAAGATCAGCTTTTTATTGATATTATAGTTGAGAGCTGCAGCTCACCGAAGATGTAGATGACGTTTATACTGTGTGTAGAGGCTCATGGAAGGTACACCAGGGCGCGAGTGAAGCGCATTTACTAATTGACAGATTGAGGTATTTATGGATATCGAGGGTCAGATATCTAAGGGGTTAAATATGCAATTAGGAATAGTGAGATGATTATATGCGAATCATGATATTAAACATTAGGAAATGGTAAATGAAAGCTTCCTCGATTTTATGAAGACAAATCTCGACAGCGAATTTCAAGGAAGTGATAATGATGTTCGAGTTAAAATGTCGACACTTTTAATCATGTAACGTGTAAATGTCGACAGATTTGAAAGAAGCTAGGTTTCTAGAACGTAAAGCAAGGAATTTCAGCTTGAAGCGAAATTAAATGCTTTTTATGGAAGGGCTTAACAACATGGGTCTCAGATACTTCATTTCCTTGAAAAATGCGATCTTCTTGGGCATCACATTTATAGAGTAAACGATATATACCTGAATCTGGATTTTCTACTGTAATAAACCGGTTTAGAGCGAAGTTTCAGATACCGCATTTCAGGAGGGAAGGGGAATTTAGGACAATTTCAACTATCCCGGGTTGTGCGAGCCAATTTAAATCGGAACCCTTTTATAGGAGGGTGGCTTAGATGAAAAAAATGAGCTCTATACTGACAAGCATTTGTCAAATTCAGAGATCTGGTCAAGCTTCACAGACCAATGATTAGAATTTTGAAAAATAGGTAATTTAAACATTTTTAGGTAGGCTAAGAAAAACAGATAAGTTATAAATGTTTAGAAGGATCTAAAAATGAGGTAAATAAAAAATGTTAGATTGACTTAGAACAAATAGGTAAGCTAAGATGTTTTATTGGTAAAAATTACCTTAATCGCGAGCATACTGTCCGATGTAGAAGCGGGTTTAAGCGGTTGACCATTTTTAAAATCCAAAAAAAACTGGTAGTTCTAAAAAACATAGAACAAATAGAGGCATTTTAGAAGACTCGAGAACATATGAAAAATGATACAAAAAATTCACGAAAATTAGTTTTCTGGTTAGTGTGGTTTCGAAAAGTGAGGCTTTATGGAAATAGGCTTGGAATAAGGGACATCTTTCCGTATATAAATAGGAATTAGTGATGAGATGTCCATGAAGGAAGAAAGGGGGTATGGGAGTGAAATAGGATATATTTGGATATACCAGGCACATAAAAAAGTAAGCTTAAACTACAAAGTTATGAGAGTTAAGTGAAGCTTTTGTTATGAAGACCAGCTTTTTATCCTGGAAGTCAACAAAATACTACATTTTTAAGAGCTAGAATACGAATTTTGATGAAGAATAGCTTTCGTATGATGCAAATCGATCATTTGTTCTTGGAAAACGTGAAAATTTCGCGAATTTGAAGCTAAAGTTAAAATGTTAGGATTCAGCGAATGAGGAACTTTGAAAATGAAGATCAGGGGCTTTAAGCGGAAAATGTAAGACGCGAGCGAAATTATGCATATGAAGAGATGAGGAAATAGCGCTTAAAACTGAGAGATCACAAGGATTTAGAGGGGTTGAATAGAAAATGATCGCGAGAAGGAGGAAAACCACTTGCACAAATTATTGAATATTCCAGTCGGAATTCGAAATCTATGCTTAGACAATAGAAAATTAGATTTTGAATTTTCGAAATCCCAGCCGATTTTGAAGTCCTGTGTTCCAACATGCGATGAAACATTTTTAAGAGAAAGTGGAAAAATGGAATTAACTCAAGGACTCCCTCAGGAAAAGTTCTGAACTCTTTTTATTTTTCCTCAAGTCTCTTGAAAATATGTGCTATTTTCGATTTTTTCTTTTTTGTCTATTAAATCCATATACTATTTCGTCTAATCCCCTGAAAAGGGAAGATTTGACTAGCTAATGACTGCACGAGAAAGTACATCATTTTAACCCCCGGAATTTCCGGAGCTCGCATGTTAGGTTCGCTTTTTCTAAAAATCTCTAGCCTCATACTAAGAATAGAAAAACGTTTGATATGAAAGTTCTTAAGTCTAAAAAATCAGAAATTTGGTTATTTTGGAAAACTTAGGTGTTTTAATTTAAACTTATGGAAGTTTGAGTTTCTCATTTAAGTTTTACAACCTGATCTTCGCCGCCTTTTATTATAAGGTACGGTAAATTTTTTTTTAAACAAATTAAGATATACACTCCTTTATAAAGGCTATTCTTAAACATGATGAAAAGTGCCCATACTTACCCCACGGATAGCCTCCTGATGATATCAACTTGTTCTATCAGGCCTGAGATTAGAGGTCTTGCAATTTTCCTTAGGGGGTATTGAGATGTGGGTGGTGTGGAAGCCGACGTAGTACATGGAAAATGGTCCATCTTGAGCGGCTCTGAAAACTTTACTCCTTAATTATTATATTTTAAAAAAATAATATAAATCATCATTTAAAATGAAGCCATATATCGCTGATTGGAGAACAAGGTCGATATATTCATGCAGAGCAGCAATTAGAAATCGAATTTGGAGGAGCGAAATAGTGAGTCACGTAGAAGAGAGACGAATAGCTCGCAATTTTTGGATATCGACGTGCTCTCCCCAATCCAGGAATGTTTGCAGTGCGATGTGCAATTTTCAAAATTCATATTTTTCGAAGCCATTTTTCTCACGAAAACTATGCATATTTCAGCTCAAAATCATTAAATTATGTATTTAGAAGCTATCTAGAAGCTATTTGAGCACTTTAGAAACACTTTTTCTTTGTAATTGAGAGTTTGAAACGCTTTTCTTGCAGTGCGGTGCGCCATTTTACTGCATCGCCAATATCCTTGCTCTAATCAATAATATCAAGATTTTAGCAGTGAATTACGAACGATTCATTAGACTAACACATGGCAAATTAAAGTGAAAATGGTATCGATTTGAAATGAAATCATATAACAGAAATAGTTTTCGAATGCAGAATAATTGATTAAAAACTATCAGATCAAATAAATAAAGAGTCTATGCCGATTTAAAATGAACCATAAGTGATATGCTTAAATGAATTCTGAACGATTGATAAAGCTAATCGAGCAAATTAAAGTGAAAACGACACCGATTTAAAACGAAACATATAACGAAAATGACTTTAAGTGAATGCAAATTTTGCATACTCAGACATGACATAATATGAATGAAGTAAAATAGGGAATGCATATGTTTCAGCTGCTTTAGTGTCTATTATTATTTTTGGAAAGTAGACCATTTAAGACCTCGCCAAATTCTATCTCATTTTCGCATGATTTGCGCCATAACTTTTGATTATTATTTGGCTTGGGGCTATTTTTGTGAGAATAAAACATTCTATTGAGAAAGCAGGTGAATTTTCCCAGAAATGCAAAAAAATGGGAAATTCATGAAATTTTCATTATACTTCAGAAATTATATGTTGCATATGAGAGAGAACAATTGTTAGAATTTTAGAAATGATGAAATTTAATAAAATAAAGAACAGCTTGAAAGCAAATCCGAAAAAGTATATATGGGTAAAAGTTTCAGCCGAGTCAAAATTGGATATATCGAGAAAAAGGAAGAAAAAGAATTAGAAATTTGAGAAATAGTATAGAAAAGGAAGTAGAGAAAAGAGTTGGAAAAGGAGAAATAGCGTGAGAAGTAAGATAGTTAGAAAGTTAGAGTAATGCGATTCAGATCGGGATGTCCTAAACAAGAGGGGGGAAGAGAGCTGGAAAGCCGTCTGACATATCTGATTATTGTCAAAAATCTCTGCGCGTTTAGCTTTTTATATAATAAAGGGTAGGATAGGGTGGGTAATTTTACAAAAATGTAAATTTCTGTAGAAAAAAACTGATCTTCACCAAAATACACTAGTTAAAATTTGATCTTTATTAGGCATAGTATTTTGTTCAATGTTTGACCTTTAAATATTGAAAGACACACAATAAATTTGTAGTAAACAATTTAGGCATATCCCTATAAAAAGGTGTACTTCATCTGAAGTACTTATAATTTAATGCCTGAAGGAATTCGTCTAAGAAACAATTATTTGACGATCATCAAAAAATCAAATGACTCATTTAAATTCTAATCTGCATGAATAGACCTGCAAAAATACGATTCGACATTGTCATAGGCTTATAGCAAAAATGTAGATTTTTAGTCGAAAATGCAAGTTTCTTAGATCAAAATATGGGACATTTTGATGAGGATTAAATATTAGAAATCTGATCCGACTAGTAGATCCGAGAAAGGGAAGAGAGATATTGTCGATATCCGAATAGAAATTCAGCCGAAACTCTGCGTCTCTAACGTTTTCCCTATGCTTAATCATAGGGACTCTAACCATGGGAAATGCTAAACTCTAACCGCCCTCCCTCCTATTAGGCGAGATCATAAGCTATTCATTCTCTCTCTTAGAAAGAGTCCTGGGAATTTTTGGTTTTATTTTACGCGGATATCTCAGATGTTGTTGCAAAGATATGGACTTGAAAAACATAAAGTGAGTTTATAAGCTTGTGTGCTTTTTCTTCTTAATTTGATATAAGTTTCAAAAGCATGGTAGAATAGAGCATTTGAAGAAGTGTATCTGTTTCTATATCAAAATCAATTGAAGTGAACTTTTAGAATTAGCTTTTCGCATCAAATTGATCTTAAAATAAAATCCCTTAAAAGAGCAATTTTGCGGTAAAAAGTGCTACCAGACGTTGAAAGTTTTTGGTCCGATATTCGTAGTGACGAATAGCGAATTGAAAGTAGGTTGCGGTATTTCCTCAGCAACGATTCAAATATATGCGAATCGGCAACCTCCAACGTCTGATTGCTACTCCACATTCAAATGTATACAATTTTATGAAAATCGCGAGGCTTTTCCTACAAAAAATGATGCTGAAATTTACTATAAATAATGGCCGTTACTAAGCAGAATTTTCACATATATCGGAGGAGAAAAGCGATGAAGGGAAGTAAATTTATGACTGAGTGAAATATGGAGATATCTGAAGATATAGGATATCCGAGATAGATATAATATTCAAGCATGCTTTTGACATTTCGCTTAATGAGCCTGAAAAACTACGAATTCATTTCGAATATACAGATAAAATTCTTAGAAATAAAAAATAGAACATTAAGAAACGCTGGCTACTATTCAGGAAAATGGCAACTTGGAAACCCCGCGAGACATTAAGAAATAGTATGGGGAAAAGAAAGCCTATCATCCCCCATACCCTATACTATTTCGTGTCTCGTGGTCTCCAAATAGCTCAGGAAAATCACATATATTCAGTGTTAAAAGAATGCATTTAATGTAGATATCGAAAATGCAGCGATATTTCTTAGGTATGATTGATTGGAGAGAATGTAGATATCCAAAAATTACACGCTATTCGTCTCTCTCGTTTCTCTTCTACGCGGCTCATTATTTCGCTTCCCAAATTCGATGTTTAATTGTTGCCGTATGAATATCGACTTTGCTCTCCAATCAACAACATACCAATTTTAGTTTATGCTGGATTTTGTGTATTTTCTGGGGTAGTATTATGAACATTTTCAGGTTCCGGAGTGTTATTTGAAGTCTGAGCAGTCCTGGAATTGATTTGTTTTAGGCCACTAAAAATTTGATCAAGGAATTTTGACCCATTAAAACAGGGCTGTACATGTTTAGACATGTGCGGGTATACGCGCATAGTGAGATCGTGTATTTTCGAGAACATAGGAAGGGCATGCTTTTTTCTTTATCGAAAATACACGATCTCATTATGCGCGTATACCCGCGTGTCCAAACATTTACAACCCTGCACTTAAGCTTACTCTTCTATAGCTTGCATGGTTTTATCGTCGTTTCTATAGAAATAATAGAAAATTATGCCAGCGATAATAATAGCCAAAATCACTATTGAAATTGGCAACACGAAAGCTAATACAACTAAATTTGAACATTTTAAAAGTTTACTAAATTCAATTTAAAACATACTCGCTTTATTGACTCCTCCATTAACCTGAGCAGCAGCAGTAGTAGTATCAGAATAAACTACAGGGAAACGAGTAATTATACAGGTAATTAAAGTAATTAACATATGGAATAATTATGTACTTAACCAGTAATTACTAATGGAAAAACATCTCATGATAAGGGCAAATTTAAAAATGAATCAATAAAATATGGATGACTTTGCGATTTTCATGACTTTTTCGTGATAACGTGCCAAATTTTATCAGTAAAATAAGTGTTTATTTACAAATAATCTCAAAATTACTTAGAAAAAATGATAAATTAGTGCCTAAAAACTACTTCATTTTAAAATCATAAAAAAATCTCGTCATAAATTAACATCACGTTATTCTTTTCTATTCCTTCTCCTAGCCTTAAGAAGTTGGCCTTCATTCGATTTTCCGTCATCCGAACTATCTGTTTCGATTTTTTCGTGACGTTTCTTGGTTTTTACCTGAATTTAAAAGGAAATAATATCTTAAAATAATAGTTTTAAAAAATATGTTAATTTAAAAACCCTACCTTCTTCCTTTTCACCCCATTTTCGTCCTCAGATTCATATTCCGTATCAGACCTCAGATCCTTCAGGGGTTGACTTGCGTTTATCGCAGAAATAATGATTTTCAGAATAATGTAAGTCCAGAGAATATGTAGGATGAATAGCACCACTAACAGAAGAATTATCAGTCTTGGAACATAGGGGGCCTGAAAGTGATTTAAAAAATTTCGATTTCTTTTACATAATTTATTATATAGCTTCAGAAGGGATCGAGAACATGGGTTCATAATTTTTTCAAAAATCCGACCTGTGTGAAGTTCAGAATTTGATATTCCGGGAAAATTATACTTGGCGCGTCGTATATCGAAGACCTTATCACCACCAATGGATAGTAAACTAGTCGAGTAATTAACCACCTGAATCATTTTACATTTTTCCGAAACAAAATAAATCTTACACAACGAGAAATGTGATGGTACTGCTATTAGTGATGAAATCGCTATTGAAGTCCAGCCTGACGAACTTGCAAAATTCCAGGAAAACGTCGCCTGTATCATGGGAAAGAAGTACCAAAGTACCAACTCTAAAGTGGTAGCATTTTTGGTAAATGCTACCAAATATGGTAACAACAAAAACGTCATCCAAAAGTGGAATATCGAAAATTCTACCCAAAAATGGTAACTTTAAATGGTACCTGACATAGTTGACAGTCCAGCTAGCAGATAATAGCCCAATGGTAACGCAGTGATGAATGATTAGCTCCCAAAAATCGGACTTGTTACCATCCCATACAGAGGCTATTAGTAGAGAATAATAGAACCCACATTCTAACATGTAGTACCACCTGAAATGGTAATATGGTTAGCAAAATGGGGGCTTTATAAATTCAACATTCTAATAGATATGGTAAGGTTATCAAAAATGGTATCGTTTATTAAACTGGTAATCGATCACCAAATGGGATCTGGGACACGATGAAATGGGTAGTCGATCCAGCAATCCTCGACGTTCCAAAGCCAAGACTTGTCCCATAAAACGATGATGCCATAAATGGTAGCCGCAATATAGAAGCTAAATTTACCATTTTAATAGAAGATCCGCCAAGATATTACAAGACTCATATTTTTTTACAAAGAGTCTATCCTTATCAATTCACTTTTTCTGGCATAAAGCATTTACGAATAGTAGCCATATTTTCATTGCTTTTCAGTGAGTTTACAGCCCTATCGATTTTCCCCATAGAAAAGCTATCGCGTGATGCAGGAAAAAACTAAATTTAGTTTATAGACCAGACGGTCTTTGGTTCATATGTCCTAACACGTGGCGAAATATTTTATAAGAAAAAATGAAAAGATCGATGAAGATCAGCTTACCTAAGTCTCGCAAAGCCGGCCAGCATACGTTTCTGTTTGGAATTGCTAGCAAACCCGCCGGTGAGGTGATGGAAAATCTAACAATTATTAAAGTCGAAGAATTTCTAAAAAAAAAGACATTTTCAGAGAGGCTAGTCTTTCCATAATGGTCTCGGTACCAGAGCCAAGTAACTCCAATGAAGGACTCCCAGAAAAGTCTGAATTTTTCGAGACTTGCCCGAAAAGCTTTTTTAGACTTACCTAAAAATTACTAGAGGTATGGCGAAGTAGAGAGGATATATCAAATCTTTATAATTTGTGGGCATCTGAGACCAAGATATCCCTGGTTTAAGCCAATATTTGGAGTCGAATATCCAAGACATCTTTAAAAATGATAAGTCGAATGAAAATTTTAGGGAATATTTGAAAGTGATGGAAGTACGCAGTGCAGAAAAACGTGTTGTGCTATTTTTGCTCGTAAAATATGATCCTTTGTAGAAACTTAAAGAGATTACAAAGACTACGTAATATAGAGGATGTTTGAATTAAAAAATCGGAAAATGTTGGAAAAGACTGCAAGTCCGTAACGCAGAAAAGCGCATGCCAAAACTCGATTTAGTCGCAAACGCATGAAATTTCCGTCCAAACGTCTATTTTCTTTATCTTATCAATTCATTTAAAAATTTTTCTAAAAAAACTTTATTTGCACCCGGCGAAGATAAACACAATAAAAATCACAGTTCAATCATAAAGTTAATAAAAAAAGGCTAATCAGATTAGTAGAAGACTTGGCTTTTCAGGTGTTTAAAAACCGGTAAAATTAGAATAAAATCGGCATAGATTTTCAGGGTAAGGAAAATTAGAATCAGAAAAGAACGTAATCCAATAGAATAAACCTCAAAGGAAAGGAATACCGATCACTGTAATACAAAATTAATAAAAAATTTTAAAAATATATCAGCGTAATTTACCAGAGTACGGTCTAAATTCCGACCTATTTGCTGAACATCTGAGGTGCGGAGACACGCACCTTGCCGGGCACATTTCTGGCAACCGAATCCTCGCCGATCAACGCTCGAATGTGCGCCTCTTCACGGGGGTTCGCGATTTTCAGACGCTAAAGGAAAAGGGATCAGCAAATTCCAAGAGATCAAACTTGTTTCCAGAACTCACCAGGAACAATTCCAGAGCGCTTTTGGCCGCCTTTCCGCGTTTGCCGGTGCCCTTCGTCAGTTTGACCTTGTACTTGAAGTTCGAGAAGGTCTGAATTTTTAACATTTTCTAACGTTTTTTCTCACTTTAATTTTTAATGTTTTTTTCTCGAAAAAATTCTAATTCTAAAATCCCAATTTTTACCTGGTACGGGCCGACCATGGGAACAGAATACAGAATGTTGTCCTCATCGGTGGGTTTGCCGGTCAGTTGATCCAGGAAAGCTAAAAACAATAAGAAAAACATCTAAGATTTTTCCGGAGCAAAAATTCTAGAACGTCTTTTTCAAAATACGTTACAACTGGAACAAAATCCAGTTCTACGGACAAAAAATCGTGAAAATTGAAAAAAATCCTAGTTTTAATAGAAAATTTTAGAAAGTTCTAGAACAAATTAAGGAAATAATTCCAGAAAAATTTCTAGAACTCACCATCAGAATCTTCGAGGTTGGCAGGCTCTTCCTCGTCCTTCTCGTTTTCATCGTCCGAATCTCTTTTCTTTGCCTCTTTCTTCTGGAACTTTTCCGTATGTTCCTGCTCGGATCTTTCCGGTTTTTCAGAATTTTGCAACTTTTCCTCGACTTTTTTCTTTTCAACTTCCGACTCTTTCGGATCTTGCTTTCCTGAAAGATAAAAGCAGAAAATTATTTGCAAATTCAAAAAAAATCGAAAAACTCAAAATTTCTTACCTCGGCTTCCCAAAATCTGCAGCCTCAGCGCCGTTTCCTCCTCGTCCGCATCGCCGTACTTCTTCTTGATTTTCTGCTGCTTTCTTTTCTGGTATTTGGCGATTTTTGCCGAGGCGGCTGCCTGAATTATTTTTTGTCAAATTTATTTTTGCATTTTTATAAAAGTCGCATTATAGTTAGAGAATTTCTGGATTTAAAACAAAATAACAAGATAAAAATTCCAACCTTTCTCTCCTCAGCCTCTTTTTGTTCCAGGTATTTTTTGGTTTCCAACGCCTTCTCTTCAGCCTTTGTCTGGGGTCTTTTCTTGTTGCCTAAATATTGATTTTTTGCTTATTTCACTAAAATTATTTGAGATTTTTTTAATTAAAAAAACAATTACCTGGCTGATTCTTGGGCCCGATTTCAATGATGGAATACTCCTCTTCATCAGTTGATCTGGCAATGCGAAGCGTTTGGACGTTCACCTTAATTACAGATAGATAATTAATTAAGTCCTGTAATAAAATATTTAACTAGGGGTAATTATCGATTCGCTTCTTTGAATCACTCTCTAATTATCCCAATCATCTGCTCTAATAATTTTACAAGAAAAAAGTTAAGCGTCTCTCATCTTTAATTGCCCTTAATTTCCCCAATTAACTACTCTAATTACCTGCACATCTGGGAACTCGTCCTCCTCTTTTTCTTCGTTCTCCTGATTTCCATCATTTTCCTGATCTTCCTCGTCCAAATTCAGCTCTTCTTCCTCGTTAGGCACACTCTCATCGCCAATTTCACTTGGAGCAGCAGTATTGGCGTCGAGCACCTGAAAAATAGAACGGTAAAAATTCGTCTTTCAATTTCTAATAGATATTCTAATTTTGCGGGATTACTGTAGATTTTTGTCGAAAAATTTCGTTTTCTTGTTCTTCAATTTTGGCAAGAATTAATGGAAAAGGTATACTAAAATAAGATTACTCTAGTTGTTCCATAAAAATCTCACTATGCAAGATTGGTTTTTTTTCTTTCAAAATTAGAGATTATTCGGATGAAAAAATAGTGTAGAAAATTTCCCCCACCTTTCTTTCGCCTTTATGTCGCTCGGCGCTCTCTTCGTCCACGCGGAACATGATTCCGAACCCCATGACCAGTTGGCTGAAGTTTTTCAAAATGGATAATTTCGACCAAAAAACCATCATTTGTTACCTCGCAGGCATGAAATTCTTCTTGCCACGGATCATGAAGCTGCCAGAAGCCAGATATTCGCCAGTAGGCGCGGTTCGGGAGACCTGAGATTTATTAAATACAAAGGTTGGGAATATCATCAAATATCGGGAACTCTATATATCCGCTCCAAGTTTTATCCTTCTTTCAAAATTTCAAATATCCACCTTCTAGATTTTGTATGTCGCGGATTTCGCATATCCCTCTTCGTCTTACCTGATCATGCCTGACCCACCAGGCGCTCGCCACCACGCCAGCCTCCCAGGCATTCGAATAGCACACCGCCATTTGGGCCGCCTCTGTCAACGTCTTCGGGGGAATCTCCTCTCCACCGGGCTTGTTCCTGAAAATTGAGGAGGATTTCATATATTAAAAATAAGTTGATAAGTATAGAAGTCCAAAGTTAAAAATAAGTATTTCATGTATCCTTTGATGTTCAGAAACCCAAAATTGTCTACCTGACAACGACAGAAGACGCTCCGCGAAGATCCGCATGCACATAGATATCGCCAGGTCGCAGGTATCTGAAAAATAAAATAGGAAAACCTCAGGCACTTTTTCCACTCTATCCATCTTCAGTTTATTCTTCTCTTTGGGAACATACTCGACCCACAAAAGATAAAAAGACGAAATACTTTTGCCCAAAATTTTATTTTTTAATCTCTTCTCCTTGAGACTAAAGTATTAGATTTATGAAATAAACAAAATACCTCTTCACAAGCATTTCATTTTGCTGCGCGTCCCTACCAGCCACGACGATGTAATTTTCCGAAGAGATAAACCAAAGGAACTTCTCGAACCACATGGTTTTCCTCGTCTTTGCTACATCAGTCTTGATTCGAACCTGGAAAAAGTCTCTATTTTATTTTATCAAAAAATTCTCCCATTGCCTCTAATGTTTTCTTCAAAAAACATACTTCGAAACTCTTCTTTAGTAAGTCAAAAATGTTCGATAGAAAATAAAATTACTTTGTCCAAAGTTTCCTTGGCCTTGATTTGCGCATTTTTGATAGCAATTCCCGCAGAGCCAGCCGTCTTTCTCGCCTTTTCCCCGGCCGCCTTTTTGTCGATGAAAAAGTTCCTCGAATTCTGATAGGCGTTCAGGGACAAGTCAATTGTGGCGTCAACTCTGGAAATTACAGATTTTAACAATAAAAAGTTTATAGAGAAATTGAAAAAAATATAACAGATCGACTTTTCAAAGTTAAAAAAGAAAAGTCATAGAAATTTTCCGAAAATGGGTTTATATGAGATGTTTTTAGGTTGAAAAAACTAATTGTAAAATGCTGTGCATACGGAGGCTCCTCGTCGTCATAGGGGTCGCTGAGACGCATGACAAATTGATTCCGATCCAATTGCAATTTGACAATTGATCTGAAAAATTTAATTTAAACAAAACTAACAAAAAAGATAATTTTAAAAATATTCAGTCTGTCCTTGAAATACAAAGCTTCACCAGAAAAAAAATATTTGAAATTTTATACTTTTAGAAATTAAAAACAAAAAAACCACCATACTTAGCCACTTCATCCCCCGCTTCGGCTGCCTTCCTTCTCATCTCCTCAATCGCGTCCCAGGTCAGTTTATTGGCTATCGCATTTCTGATTACGAGCGAGGCTCTCTCAACGAATTCCTGGAAATTATTTTTATTTAAAAATGTTTTATTCTTTTAAATTTTACCTCATTCATAATTATCCTCTCGGCAACCAATTTCTGTCGCTCTTCACTCTCCACCAGAGCTTGGATGCGGATTTCCTGGAAAAAATGATTTCTTTTTAGAAAATTTCATTCTTTTTAACTTGACATAAATTATTTGAATTAAAAAACAATTAAAAATGAAAAAACACCAACCTGATCCTTTTTCACATTCTCCACTTTGCGGATGGCCTCCTTTTCAATGTTCAGCGCCTTCTGCTGCTGTTTTTGATTCTCCAATTTCGAGTAGAATTCATCGACAGCCGTAGAAAACGAGTCAAATTCCTTGTACTTCTCATTCTTGTATTGGGCGAAGAGGTAGGGCATGTATTCCTGAAAATTAAAAATTCTTTTTTCTCCAAGTGATTTTCTCTTGAAAAAAGAATAATGTTGCCTTTGTGGTGAAAATACCAAATTAGCATACATTACAGCCGAGAAATTCGAAAGAATGTACGCAAATTTTGTTTTTCCACTAGATTCAAACTTTGGCAGAATGTAAGCCGATTGGTAATTTTTGCAGGTAGGGCAAAATAATTTTTAATGGTAATAAAAATCCACCTGATAAACCTCAATCACGTTTCCGTCCGACCTCGTATCCTCCTTATAGGTCACATATCCTTTGGATTTCTCGTTCTTGATGGATTGGTAGATCTGCCAGCCTTGCTGAAAATGAGATCATAATTATTTTAGAAAAACCCACCCCTAAAATTTCATTTTTTTTTAGACAACTACCTCCAAAGCGGACGCGATCTTGATCACAGTCTCTTCATTCGGCTCGACGTTAACCAACATCTGCAAAAGGTCAGCTTTAAAATAATAATTATTAAAAAAGTCAGTTTTTAAAAAACCAAGAAATTTTTTAAAATATTGAAAACTGTTTTTCTTCGAAAGTAACTTTCGAAATCAACGTTTAAAAAACTTTCAAAATTGATATTTCAGCTTTTTCAACAATAAAAGTTGCAAATTTTATTCTGCAGAACATCAATAATGTTCATTAAAAGAATTCAAATAAATAAAAGAATGCTAACTTCAGCCTTATTGGGGAATCCATTAGCGGCCAAAATCTGATCGATCAGAGGGCCTCCAAATTGGATCAGCGGAGCCAGCACTCGTCGAAGATGGTCGCCTTTGTTGGCATTCTGCAGAGCGGTCGAAATCTCCTCTTTGGAAGGCAGACTGTCATCCTGACGGGCGAGATCTACCAGGTACCTGAAATTTTATTTATTTTTTAAAATTAAGAACTAATTTTCTTATAAAGATTCATAAACTGTTTAAGAGAGCGAAAAATAATTATTATTCGGAATAAAAAATCGGATTGTTTTCTTTCAAGTTGGTCATTTCCTTTAAAAATTGTTGTTTTTCAAATAAAAAAAACCGACTTTTCAGTGACTCGCTGCTTGACATCGTTATCCTTGTCGGTCCTCGGTCGCAAAATATTCAGAATCACGAATTCGTGATCGCAGAGAAGGATGTTTCCTCTAAAATAAAAAAAAGCTAAAAGTAAAATGTAAAAATGTTTAAATACCGATCATAAAGTTCCAAAATGACGTGAACGGTTCTTTCGTCTTCTCCGAACTGCAAATCAACGATACGGTCGACGCCGATCTGCCGACAACCCGTAAAGCTGGAAGATAAAAGATGAAATATTAGAAACGAGCGGGGGTGTTTTTACAGGCAGTGTCGGTGTTCCGACAGTGTATAATACAGGGGTCAAATAAAAAAAACGAAGTCTACCGTAAGCCCTTGACGTGTTTCCTGAGTTTCATTGAGAACGAAGAGGGAAACGGCGACTTGTCCCAATTTTGCTCGGTCAGATGAAGACGCAGACCCGATTCCAAGAGAATGGTCGCTTTGACTCCCGGCTTTTGCAGTCGGATCAGATATCCCTTCGAATTGAAATCGTAGATCTGAAATTACTATTTTTTAAGAAAAATATCATTCAAAACGGATAGCCCTCCAATGATGAGAAATCATAAATCGGGATTTTCTGTTTAATTTTTGAAGAAAAATAATTCGATATTTCTCAGGAAATGTAATTGAAAGATTTCGGGTTTTTAATATTCCAAATAAATAAAATAATAAAAGATAAAATTCAACACATAAAAATGCTTACATTGCTAACTCGAAGGCCGGTGAACTCACGCACCTCGTGCAGAGCGGCCATCAAGTCGATTGTGGAAAATCGCGTCTTCATCTTGAAATTAAAAATATAAGATATATAAAAAATGATTTCAAAAACGAAAAATGGCTGAACACGACCCTACAAGCCTTATCCTTTGAAAATAGTGAGGAGAGAAAGGGCCCGTTCATACTTATTGTTAGCTGCATTGCAACTCGCTTGAAATAGCATGGAAAATGGAGAGAGCACAAGAAATGCTGCAATCTGATGCAATCGCGCTCTCCTCACTTCCCGTGCTATTTCAAGCGAGTTGCAATATAACGAAGTATAAACGAGCCCAAAGAAATAGTGGAGCAAAACGAGAGACAAAGACAGTTCGCTTTTTCTCTGCGCACAGTTATGGTAAATGGAGGACGTTCGCATAGGATAAGAATGTGAGCAAATTAAGCCAAGAGTAGCTGGAAAAACTTCCATCATCTCACATTAGAGGTGATTTGATATGATCATTTGGAAGTCAATTTTTGGGTCTTCCATGGACTCCCAGAATTACATCCCCCAAAAGCATTTCTGTCAGATTCCCTGAACTACTATGCAGTTTTCTACTGATTCGACTGGTCCATTAAAGGTTCAGTAGACCTCAGAGTAATCATGAATGATTTTAGAAGCCCGGTAATAGTGGAGTAAGACTATGCTAATTTACAAACGTTTCTGACTACCATTCCCCGGTTTTCGGAAATAACTTGCGATAAGTAAATTCAGACTTAATGTTCTTTGATATATTTCATGATTTTTACGTGCTAGTACATTCAGAATCATTTTACTAAATAATGTAACGAATAAAATATTACAAAAAGCGCTGATAAACACGGAAACATTGTTGAAAAGCTATAAATAACGGTGATTAACGATTTTCTTAGCAAAGATGGTAATTCCGGTCCTTTTCTGAATTGCCCTCGTTCCCTATTCGAGATATTCGAAGACTCTCAAAGGACTTCCAACAGTCCTGATTGGCATCAAATTACGGTATATTGATACAATTTTAATTACGCGCAAATCGTGTGCATCAGATAATTGCGTTGTTTTCGATTGTCAATGACCATAATGTTGTGCAAGCGGATCTGTCTATATTTTGCCTATCTCAAATATCCTATCTTTTTCTGTATTCTCCACTTCCCTGGGTAACTCTGGGCAACGTACTCACTTTGCTAAAGCCTATAAAAGGCCTAACTCGCTACTGACTCTATCATTCTTCTCAGCCAATTCGTCTATTTCCTCGATTTTCAGATTTCGAATTTATTCTAATTTCAGATACCGTATCTCAGATGAAAATGTCTATCTAAATTAGACATCTTGACGATCTAAATCCGCCCATTTCGATGAATCTGAATTTTAAAGTCGTGAAAAATTGCAAATATTTCAAAATAGGGGTATGTTATTTACTCACTTAAATAGTTTGCAAAGGGATAATTCGGCATTTCAGAAGTGGGGACGTTAAATTATAGAAGAATTGAGGAAACCCAATGTGACCAGCTTGTAAATTAAAGACTGTTCCGATGAGCAGATCAAACCTTCTCTCACTAAATTCAAATCCGAAAAGAGATTAGTCCGGCGTATCGCGCATATATTCGATGGCGATCCAAGGCCCAATTCGCTGACGGTTCCTCCTGAAAACCATGGATTGAAGAAATTCTACATGGTCATAATCGCGCTGCGTAAGTATTGTTGTTTTTTAAACTGAATTTTTCTCGAAATTTTCATAACAAAAGAAACTTAACTCCATTTTATACAGAAAATTTTAAGTTTTCCTTAATTTTGAAGTAACTTGAGAAAAAATTACTAGGATTTCAGTGTTAGTCCTGGTAAGCTCTGTGGTGAGCGTTTGGCGCGCATTCTGGAAGATCGAAAATAACTACCAGCGCGATCGGCACGAGTTCTGCGACATTTAGGCCATGATTCAGACATAATAATCTCACCATCCCTAATTGCATATCTAACCTTATTAGATAGCTCCTCTCGATCTCTATAAATACCTCAAACTTGTCATTAATAAATTTTTCGTGCTCAACAACTTGTGCCCATGTTCTTTCCACACAGCACACACTCCTCCTACAGTCTTCCGAGGTCAAATAGAACTCAATTATTTTGTTCCTTCTTCCGGGATATATCAAGATAGAAAAAACCCCAATTCGTTCAGCATAACTTGAAAGACTTTGCAAGAATGAACTCAAACATCATGATTCACCGTGTTCGAAAATATCTATATCCGGTTGACGTTAGTTAATTCGAATTAATTATTGACTGTTCTTACAAGTTGAAGCTGGTCAGTGTAGATCTCACAATACTGAATATAAAACATTTTCGTATCATAATCGAATTATTTGCAAATTAGAATCTCGCAAAATATTCGAATTTTCATCGTAGACACCGAAAAAGTTGAGTGTTCTTTCGTTGAAAATCAGATAAGTCCAAAGGTCTTTTGCAAATATTATGAAAGTGAATCCAAATTGCAAAATTTCGAGATGTTGTGAATTTATATAGCAAAGGCAATAAATGTGTATCAAGGATTTCAATTAGTCTTATCTTTAACAATGAAAATGTCATACTTTGTGATTTTTATGGAGAAATGGAATTACTTTGACATAGAATTCGATTGAGAATCCCCCGTGAAAAGAGTTTTCTTCAAACAAAAAAGAGCCGGAGGTTGTATTTGATTTAATTGATAGGGCAATTGTACAAAAAGAGGAATCAGATCATTCCAATTCGCCTCTGCCTAATCTCGGTTAAACGAAATTGAAACCAGTTAAAAATTATGCAGATATCTAAAAGGGAATTAGATCTATAAACCTGAGCAAAAATATTTTGAAATAACTAGCCTTTAGATAGAGGCCACAATTATATTTTTATTGTAGAGTGCAGAATACCAAATGCTATATTTTCTGAAAGTCTATTTTTCCAGGTTCCAAATCATTATTTTAGAAGAAAAATTCTATTTAATTTTTCAATATTCATTTCTCCTCAAATTTTCATATTTCGATTTGAACATCAGACTTGAGAGAACAATGATGATTCATTGCTCTATTTCAATCTTTTCTTTTCAGACATCGCTTAGCTGTGTTACTTTTTGCCATTTGAATGTTTTTGTTTTGTTCTATCTTGCGAACGGTCATCCTTTCTCTGAGTTTTTCATTTTACGACCATTTCCTCTAAACAAATCTCTGAGCAAGACCATTTCATCTATTTTTGTTCTCAAATCGATTTTTCAACTTAAAAATGTTAATTTCAGATATCGTATCTCAACTTCAATAATGTTCATCTAAATTGGACAAATTTGACGCCTAAATCGTCATATTCCTAACTAAATCAATAAATTTTGATCAATAATTTGCTTTATTTTCAATTCACTCCAACTGTTCTAACAACATCTAACTCCACAAATAGGTTACTCCTGAGAACTCTATTTATTCATGGTGTGAAGCGATCTTCGAACTCGCCTCCTCATTGATTTCTCAAAGCTCAAGAGCCTTCCCAGTTCCTGAGAGCCCTATTTGTTCAGTCTATCTGCCCCAGGTGAGTGCTCCAGAGAGACAGATCAAGATTAATTGATCCAGAAAATTTAGCTGCCTGCGTGTCGGGTGCACTCCACAGGCATGCAACGAGACGCCGCCTCTCTGCGAGACATGTGGGTACGGTGTTCATCACCACACCTTTGTGTGCCCACTGTCGGAGGTCACGGTCGAGCCCGCTCTGCCGAGCAAAGAAGCTCCCTCGCCCAGGGAGGAGCAGACATCGACGCAGCCACAGCAGCCGCGTCCGGCACAAACGAACCGAGCCCCAATGAACAGAGGCAACCGCTCTCATTACGATTACGGACAGAGAGGCGGTCGTGGAGGCAACTACGAAGCTCGTCGAGAGCCGCGTGGAAGTCAAGGAAGCGGAAGGGCAATCTCTTCGGCAAAGGTGCCCCAGCACCTCGTTCTCTTTCGAGACATTAAAATCGAAGCAATTTAGTCAACACCTGTTTAAATTCATTTTCTGTAAAATTTAGGTATCGTCCGATCGATCCTAACCCCCTTCACTCTATCCCCCCGTCACTCTTTTCACCTCGCTATGATCTATCGCCTTTCCGATGCCGTGAACCACGTCTTCGACCCGTTCCAGAATGCAATCTCTTCACTTGATTTTCGTTTTGTATTTTAGGTTTTTGTTTCACAGATTTTAAATTTTTTATCAAGTAAACCCTTTGCAATCATCAACATTTAATTAAATTTAAAATAATTATTTTTGTCGCCCCGGGGAGTGTGCCAAAACGGCACCCTTTTTGTTTTATTATTTTTTTCTTTTTCTCTTCTGTTATCTCTCGATGCAGCCTTTTCCCCCACCCATTTCCTTTGTGTTAGAAGACCACTGTGATTGAACGGTGGCAATCTGTTTTTCTTGTGATAAATAAAGCTTATTGTTAGTACCTGCGTTGTTTCTAATTTACAGATCAACCCATACTAACGCTAACCCCCACAGAAAGGCAATCCATAAGGAGATCCCTTGCTGTTCACTCTTTATCTCTTCCATGACATTACAGTCATGCATTGCCGAGATTGGATTTTGATTGATCCTTTAGTTTCTTTATTTTAATTTTTATTGTTAATAAAGGTTTAATTACCCAAGTCTGAGGTTCCAACAAATTTCTGCATGATCAACTATCCTAATTCTCCCTAAACTTACTAGCTGCACTCGTTGGCTAGAGACCGATCATCCACGACCAACCGTTATTCTACAGTCGACGAGCATTCAAGTTACTATAGCCCCTTGGCGATCTACCATATATAAGACAAGATTCGAGGAAAAATTCAATTTTCACGTAATTTCACAGGAGTCGTGCTGCGATTTTCATCGATATCTAAGTGGTAGGGATTGATGATTCTGAATCCGTTTTTTCACGCAGATTCCGAATTAATAAAATTATTAATGTATGATGCCCAAAATTTGAATCTACTATACCTTTTCTGAGACCGATTTAATATATTGCAAAACTAGCAAAAACATTACTGTTGCACTGTGTTACTTTCACATTAGACAACAACACGATTGAGGAGGAATGCTTTATTGCCGAACAATAAGTTGGATGTCATCTCTGGTGCTGTAGTAGTTCTTCTTATGATAATATCGTAGACTGATTCTCGGGGCTTTATATACTCTTCGACCCTGCGGACGATGACTATATATCTTAGATATGCTAAACTTTGCACTATTGATTGCTGCATTGAATACTGGTTTGGAATGATATGCAGATTTGATTACAATATATCACAATCACGAAATACAATTTTTAGGAAAGCGCTTTCAAATAATCTTCTTAAATATGAATTTAAGCGTCTGGCAAAATCAATCGAACCACAGAAATAAAATGATTAGAATTGATAAGGTGCGAGAAGCTACGCAATGATACATGGAAGCCTTTGCATATTTGGTCGCAAATTTTCATCCTGACGCTCTATAAACTAATTGATCTTTCAGAATGAGGATATTTCTGTTTTCGATAGGGTTAATTACACCATGTTTGGCTATTCAGAATATAAATCCACTCTTCCTGGGAAGACCTCCATTTGGATGGAGAAAGTATTCCAAATCGATTTTTTAAAAATAAATATGCTAATTTTAAGCCATTACCTGGAGCAATTTTCTACGCAATTTAACGAACTAGCTGACGATCCAGATTATCCCGAATTGGTCATTACGAATTTCACCCAGGTACACTATTTCTCATCAAAATCTGGCTCTATTTCTCAAACGTTCTCCCGCTTATCTGCTGCTAAATTGGTCAAAAACTACTGAATAGGTGAAAGTCGTGACCATCACCAAATAGTATTTCTAAACTCTGCACCTTACCATGACGCTACAGTCGCTTCATTCTGCTCTCCGGCTAAAGATAGATATTTCGAGGAAAAGAGGAACGAGAGAACGTTTGATAGTGAGAGAGCGGCGAATGAGAAGCTAGAAAACTTTAAACCAGGGTCAGACTTGGATGAAAAACAGTATATAACAAGCAAATTCATTGCACACCCCCTAACGGAAATGTCAAATTCAACTATGATGCTTAAATTTGAAAATGTGCTAACATATTAGCCCTGAATGAATACGATTGCAGAAACTCGACCATTTCGACCCCTACAGTACGGCGACCTGGAATCAGAAATACTACTACAATCCGAAATTTTATAGAGGGCATGGAATTATTTTTCTTATGATTGGCGGGGAAGGTATAATTAGCATATTAGCACAATTCTAAGCAATAATCCAAATTTAGGACCCGAATCCAAAAAGTGGACCACACTGGAAACAGTCCAATATTTGCAGTGGGCTAAAGAATATGGGGCCGCAGTTTTTGATCTCGAACATCGATTTTTCGGGGATAGTTTCCCGATACCGTAATTCTTAACATTCGAACTTCGATGAGTGTTTTAAATTGAAATCTAGAAACATGAGCACGGATACCCTGCAATTATTGACAACTGAGCAAGCGTTAGCTGACCTAGCTAATTTTATCATTGCGATGAACCAACAATACAACTTTCCCAATCCCAGATGGGTCACTTTCGGGGGAAGCTATCCTGGTTGGCAACTCTTTTCAGGGTTAAAAACAGGCCTTAGAGTTTTTGCACGTTCCCCTGCTATTTCGCTTTTCTTTCCGCTGTCGTGTTTAATATGGGAGTGTCAAAAACTTTGAGGCCTGGCTAAAAGTATTAAATTTAAATCTTAGGATCGCTATCCGCCTGGTTCCGAGCCAAATACCCTCATTTAACCGTGGGCGCAGTGGCCAGTAGCGCTCCTATTAACCTAAAACTGGACTATTACGGTAAAAATCTCATAGTTCTGTCCAAAATTAGCATATTTAAGAATATGCTATGGTTGTCCAGGACGGTTTAAGTACGACTGACCCGAGTTGTCCGAAAGCTGTCAGCGACGGCTTTGAAGCCTTGCAGAAAATGAGCCTAACAGAAAGTGGGCGTGATAAGATTAGCACAATGTTCAAGTTGTTCAATAAATGATGATTCATTTAAAATGGAATTATTTAGCCTTCAACCGAAATTCGATAAAAACACGACAAAACTGGACATCACGAATTTCTTCGCTAATTTATACAACGTTTTCCAAGGCATGACTCAATATACTTACGATGGAAGGGTAAAAATTGAAAATTTCAATTAAATTCATCTTGCTGCGTCCCTTATACCGCATTCCCCACAGACCACAAATATTAGCAAACATTCTCCCCACCAATCTCATATTCAATCTCATGATCTTTCATAATGAATTACTTTTCTTGCCGGCGCCAATAAAGGCTGGAGAAACAATAACTCCGTCCATAAATTGACACAATTCAAGAAAACACACAAGTGTACGCACAGTTGAGAGTTGGGAAGTCAGGCCTTGTTACAGTCCCTATGAACATCTGTAGAGGGAGCCGCAAATATACAGCTATTTTAAATTTAGGACTCCCTAAGCATGAACACAACGACTCTAAGAGTGATGTGCAACATAATGACTGATAGCAAAACGACGGACCCCGCTCAGAGAGTCGCTAACATGTTCTTTTAGTATGGATATCTAAAAATGGAATAATTTGAACTATCAAATTTCAGCTACAATAACATATTCCCGATGGGAAATGACCCCAAAGTGATGTATAATAACTATTGGGATATTATGAACTGGTTCAAATCTGGGGACTTGAAAGTTCTAGGGGAAGATGGAAGTAATTTGGCTTTTTCTTAGTTTTTAAAGTTCAAATTTGAAATTAAATTCGGCTATTTGGAAATCGTGAGACCACGAGACACGCGTGACATGGCGTAAAATAGTGTAGGAAGTTAGGGTAGGGTATGCGGGATGATAGGCTTTCTTTTTTGCTACATTATTTCTCAATGTCTTGTGGTTTCGCGGTTTCCAAGTTGCCTTTAATTTTTAGAAGCTATGAGAGGATGGATGTGGTTATGCTGCAATGAACTGGGCTTCCTTCAAACTACCGACCAGGGAAGAAATTCGTTCGGCTCTACCGTGCCTCTTAAGTATTTTAGTTTAATAATTGTTGCGTTGATACAAGTTCTCATTTAAGTTATTTCATTGACATGTGTACTGATATGTTCGGTGATAATATTAATATGGACTATATTTACACTCGAAACATCAGAGCTCAGAACTTCTATGGTGGATCGAATCATTATGCCGTAAATTAGCACATCGAATTAATATTTGAATTATTCAATTTAAAGGATTTTAATAACGCATCGAATGTGGTGTTGCCTAATGGCTCGTTAGACCCTTGGCATGCATTGGGGACTTATATTAATGTCACAGCCAGAAATGTCATTCCTGTCTTAATTAACGGTAAAAAAATTAAAACAGCAACAAAAAATCAATAATTATGCTAATTTAGGCACCGCCCACTGCAGTGACATGTGAGCCAATTTAGCAATATTCTATTTAATAAAGAGATGTTTGAGGTACCCAAGTTATGCTGGAGAGCCTTCCGATTTAACAAGGGCCAGAGCTATAATTAAATCGAGTGTGGAATCGTTTATCAGTAATTTCAGCTTCTTAAGAAATGAATTTAAATGCAAGTTTTAAGAATACGACCCTAATGTAGACGGAAATGGAGCGAGTACCTCGACATCATTTTCAACTCGCGTCACCACTAGTGGAGTGGATACCTCGACATCTACACTATTTTCAACCCTCGTCATCATTTTCATCTCGGCTTTACTGAAATAAATAATTTTTAAAGGATGAATTATTTTTAAATATGCATATTTCTTTCTTTAAGCAAATAGAATTTCCCTGGAAACATCGGAAATTTTGTCGTTAATCCTTAAATTCATGGATTTTTCGATGAAAAAAGGCGAAGGGCCAAAAGAGAAGAATGACATCTTTGCGAAAATCCATAGCAACGTAGAGGACACGGCAGAGGGTTTAAATTTAAAATAGACAAATGTCAGAAACAGAATCTTCTGAAACATAGAATATGTCGATATGTAAGTCCATTTCTAATTTATCGATTTTTTAAACTTTAATTAAAATTTAGCCTCCTCGTTTTACGATCCTTATAACCACGTTAGCTACGTCGAAATTAACAAACGAAAAAGAGGTGATTTCTATGAGCGAAGGCACAGTCAAAAGCTGGAAAACCGAACTGGGAAACCACCTGTAAAACGACTTTACGTTAAAAGGAATGGCGACGAGAGAAACCGAAAGTATGTATTCTTTATTCTTTGATAAAAAGGCGATCTTCCCACTAATTTAAGGCCGAAATTGTTCGTTTGGAGGGTTTGGCAGTCCCCTAGCTTGAAGAATTTACTGGAAGACGTCGGACCCTATGTAGGGTTGGACGATGGCGCAGTGGCTATTTACGATACGTAATAATTTTGGCAAAAATCGAAAATTTTAAATTTGATGATACTTTAGAAGAGGAAACAGAATAACTTCTGAGGACGATTTAATTGATAATAACACGTATTACGTTACCGGTCACGAGGAGTTGCTAATGTAATTTAATTATTTCGTCTTTACTAAAGGTGAAATATTTTAGCCCCTATACCGCAGACGGCGCTAGATCTCCAGACAGATACCGTAGCGATTTATACAGTCGTCGGGATTCAGATGCCTCACGTCAATATGACGGTCGTTAGAGATTCTGCCGTAGTCCTAACCTTAAGAGTATTTAGATGGCTACAGCAGTCGTCATTCATATCATGACCGTCACACTTCACTCTCAGCCCCGGAGTATCCGAACTCGAGGCACACGCTATATGATTCAGACTGTATATTTGTTGATTTTTAAATGCATGTTGTGATTCTTCCCTTAAAAACGCGTTTTATATGGACCTTCCTCACCTCCCCGACCCCACACCACCGGACACATGCAAATTCGCCCCCACACGAATGAAAATGATAGTAGTGATAGCAATAACGATGTCCCTATCACCTACACCAGTCCCTATTCAGGAATGTCAATCGTACTCCGGCCGGTAGTTCAAAAAGTTCACATTTTCAAAAGGTAACAGCATTTAGAGAGGAAGAAGCGATGGCAAGTTGCAGAAGCGAGCGAAGATTAAGCGGAACAAGAAAAAATCGATCACTCCGAAGAAAATCAGAGAGATTTTTAAAGGACCGAATCAGGACAAAGTGCCTGAAGCCGAGGAAATCGATGAATATGAAAGATACTACCGAGATGCGGTCGCAAGTACTTCAGCTCCAGTGAAAATGAGACCGAAATTGCCGAGAAAGTTGTCGAAAAACGCGCCTCAGTTGAATGACGACGATTTGCAGTGTAACTTTTTGTTCCTGGTTATTTTTCAGCTTATGATGGTGTTATCAATGACCGATCGCTTGAGACGAAATAAGTGACACTGACTTTTGATATTCGGTAATTGACTCGTTGTTTGCAGTACACTTTACGCTACTATATCATATTCAAAGAATGAGGTAGACGACTATTTGTAAATACGCAATGTACACTTTTCATATGCGAATGTGTGCATTATTTATATTTCGTTCCAAGTTATCGGTGATTGACAATAGATAATGTGATTGATTTTCGCCATAACTATTTCAGTGAGATCAACCGGCTATAGTAGGGGTGTGCGAAGGTCGCGCAGCACTCAGGACTACTATAGAGATGTATGCTTATCGGGGGACTAGAGGGGATATATTATATCCCTTAATCCATTTATCCTTTTCAGACATCTGATTATCATAACAACGATCATTTGTCGAGTTCCGATTTCCACGACGTCGACGCAGCGGAAAAAGATAGGCGGGCTATAGAGAAACATCGAGAGTAAGTTAATTGAATTAATTTAAATATGTATTTCAAAGACCTAACATTATACTAAATAGGGTAGAATATTATTCAAACCTGATAAAAGCTATTTTATTATTTTCAAAAATTTTAAACAAGTAATATTCGGCGCTTAAGTAATAAATAATTATAAACTATTAAAAAGTTACTAAACTTGTATTGAATCTAGGAAGGTCTCCAATTCAAGAAGAAGAAACAGCCAAGTAATTTACAACAGGAAAGATCAAACTCATCCTGAAGCATATATTATTTAGTAAACATTGAATATCTGATTAAGTTTGTAATTTAAACATTTAGTGTATTCTTAAACGGCCAGGGCATGGAGTGTCAGTGCATAAACTTCAATCGAAAACAACTCGAAAAGGGCATGCATTATACATTGGAGTTAATCGCTCGACGGTTTAACGTTAATCCGGGAAAGTACGATATTAGTATTGTTAATGCGCTATAACCTGAGACGAAATAAATGATGCACAAAGTCGAATATGTGGAAGTGTGCATTGCGAAATTTCAAATAGTCGTCAAAATCATTCTTTGAGAACCAATGAAATACCATCTATTCGTCTGCAAACAACGCGTCAATTTCGATGCATGCAAAATTTGTTCATTTTTATTTTGCCTCAAGTCACTGATCATTGATAATGTTATCTTTAAATTTAGATATAATTTTAAAATCTTAGATTGTGTGACATGGACGGTCGTAAGATGAGTGAAGTTTCTGATTTGATGTCAAGAGGTACTTAATGTTCGGTCTATTGGTATATTTATTTTAAATTCAAACTTAGGATCATACATTCTAGTGCCTGTAGGTCAATCCTTCAGGGACACTTGGTATTTTCTGCCGGACAACGCTATAGATACTAGGTTTTAATATAATAAGAATAATAATAATAGTTTACTTTAATTTAAAAATTTGCAAATTGATCTAAATATAATTTGTTTAATTTAAAGTCGATCTAAATTTTATTAAGCTCGAGTCAGAGTAAAATCGACGAGAGAAGCGCTCAGCGAGATCGCCTGATTCAAAGAAAAGAGAAGAAATTAATCAAGGGAAGAAATGGGTAAGTTTGTTCTTATCATTTATCATTTTGACACATAAAATTATGCAAACATTACGACATCATGGCGCAATATAAGAAAATCGACCAAATCGATGCTTTAACGCAGTGATAGTGATACGTTAATTGTTTAGTTTAAATCGTCATGATGAAGTTTAAATATTATTGGGTAAAATAAATATATAACGCTATATCTGATATTTAGATTGACTTACACAGCATCCGGAAATCGACCTTCTGCACAGAAAAGGAGTCGTTCTGAAGATTACAGAAGAACCCCCTCAAACTATCGATATAACACCATTTCGG
This sequence comes from Diploscapter coronatus, assembly GCA_964036155.1. Classification (NCBI taxonomy): domain Eukaryota; kingdom Metazoa; phylum Nematoda; class Chromadorea; order Rhabditida; family Rhabditidae; genus Diploscapter; species Diploscapter coronatus. The sequence goes on along the minus strand of OZ038423.1, from coordinate 81,036,235 downwards.
GTTACAGTAACAAGAGTTATTATTGAGATTAAAATAAAAATAAATTTATTCTCATCTCAAACACATGCAGACACATTTGAAAGAATAATAATACAATCGGACGAATGGTCTATTGCAATTTTTACCGCGAGTTTACCATTACCAGTTTGTTTGTAGTTTTTACCAGATTCGTCAATGTAGTGCATGTCATATAGGGCATAAGGGTAGGGCCAGGTATGGTGATGTTCTTTCCGGAATAATCTACTCCCTACCCTCATCATTTTATACTAAAATCACCCTACCTGGCCCTATCCCTATGCACTACGTTTATGCATCTGGTGAAAACTACAAACTGGTAATGGTAAAATCGTGGTAAAACTACAATAGGCCCGGAGAATCACAAAATAACCCCTTTCTTAAATTAAAGAGCATCGTTAAATTAAAGCTATGTTAAGTAACAATAAAAAATTGCATAATTTCTAAAGCATCAAACATAACGCGATAGTTCCAATGGCAAGTGCGGGTAGGGTTTGTTGCGAGTGGACGAATTTGGTGGTTGTGGTTTGGTACGCTAAATTAGCATGTTTTATTAAATATAGGAAAAATATACTTACAGGTAGGAGTCATAGCACTCGTGGCACCAGTGCCAGAAGAAGACGGTGATGTTTTGCTATCAGTTGTTTCTCCAGTAGTGGATGAGGCTGTGGCTTCTGTACCCGCAGTACTACTATCCGCTTGAACATATACAACAGCGAAAATCATAGCAACCAGAAGAATGACACTAGACGAAGAAACCATTTTCACTTAGAACTGAAAATGAATAAGTTATAATTATCATCAATTGTATTTATAGCCATGATAATGTTAGTAGGATTCTGATGAAATAACATATAGAGAAGTTGAGTCATGAAATAGTTATGAAAATCTAAAGGAAAATATTTTGGTTTTTATAGAAATACGTATGAGTTTTCATTCAGGTCAATTTAAGATCAATAGAAAAAGAAGTGATAAGAAAATTTGCCGAATGCAAATATTTTGTCGATGAAAATAAAAATAAAAACACTCTGAGCAGGGGTAAGCTGTTGAAATTCTGACGTTACGATAAAGATTTAAAGGACCAATAACCAAATTTGGCATTGATGAATCACAGTATTTTCTTTAAGAAAACGAAAAAATTTCGATTTGAAATCTAAAATTTTACGTCGCTAAAACTTAAATGTGCTCGTAATTTCTCAGCACATAAAAAATCAGGCACAAAGCCTGTGCAAGTTTTAACGCTTATCATAAAATTTTGTCGGATCGAACTTGAAATTTGCCGTTTTATAGGGCAAAATTAAGTGGGGTATTAACACTTATGTTTAATGATTTCGCTTGAAGGAATCTGTGACTATATACCGTTTATCAAGCACGCATAAATTGAGAAAGTTTGGAATTTTAAGAGGTATAAGGGTATACAGAATATGAGTAATCACAATTATTAGCCATCATTTAGGGGAAAGAACGCACAGCACTTCTCACTTAATATGCATATCTATCGTTACAAAATGCGAATACGTTGAAGAATTTCATGCGAATTAAGCCCCGCCCGTAAATGAATGATTTATCAGTTCATCATCATATTGAATCACGACTAGTTTGTCAGCAAGACGAAGTTCGAACCTTTATAATCAAAAATGATAATTACAAAAAAAATTACGTAATTAAAATAGTGAAGCGTGATCTGTACAAGGTGATGAAAATGATGCGGAACTAATCACGTATTTTCTAGAGAAATTTTGGGTTTCTTCAACACAACAAATTTGGTGAATCATGGAGGCGAATTAAGTCGTGAAAACAATCAATTTATTTCTATAGAAATTCTCCATTAAATTACAACATTTCGAGAGCGTGGTCTTTCATGTTTATTTTTAGCTTGCAGACTTTATTTGAGTAAATTGATTTAATCGAATTTCTTGAGATTTAAACTTTTTAAAAGCTGATCTTCGCCTCGTTATGTTAATTTTTTGCACCGAATGTTCTGCAAGACCTTTTTGTGATAACTTGTTATGAGTTTTACAAACCTTTGAAACGGGTGAGGGAGTGAATGAGCTCTGCAGAGAGTGCAGAGTGGCAGAATTCAGCATATATCTTTCTCCACTCTGCCTGAGGCGTTTTGTCCACAACAGCTGACAGAAATTGTGGAGGGGAAAAGATGAAAAAATACACCGAGAAATAGTACGCGATTTTAGGGATTAGAGAAGTAGAAAAATAACAAATAGTGAGGAGATTTTGGAGATAGAGAAGAAGAGATAAGATAATGATGAGAGAAAGAGGGTATTTTTGAGAGTGGGGGAGCTCCAGAGCAGATGTGGGCTCTCGTCGCTGTGAAACGAAAATTTCCTGAGGCTCTATCCCCGACGTTTTTTTTTTTAGATTTGATACTCCCCATTATTATCACATTTATAATTCTTAAAAAGAAGTTGCGTATTTTTCTAAAAATCAATATTTATTACTTTTTTTTTTTTAATAAATCATAATAACCATTGACAAATGAAGATCACATTTTATTAGGCCTATTAGTCATCGAATGTTGTATTTTTAATCAATTAATAATTCCAGGGTAAATCACAACGTCTTTCAATTTTATTCGATGTCATAATATTCGCATCTCCCGCAAACAAAATCCGCTATGAATTGGAGAGAGCTGCATGTGTCTTTGTGTGCCGTAATTTTGGTGTCTCTCGGCGTATCGTTGTGCATCATTTCGAATTCCGGACAAACCGGGGGCCCAAATGGTTCACCGCATTCCAGCAATGGTATATTTTTTTAAAAAATAACTATGCTAATTTCTTAATTACCATAATCCCAGGTCCACACTCGGTATTCGGAACGTTTATTTCCGATAGTTTGGCTGCCAATCTGGCTCTATCCTTAATCTCAGTCAGCATCATCAGAGGAGTGTATCTTCTATACAGCTCGGTGGGTCCTGCATTCCAATAGAACATCAGCTTTTAGTTTAAATGTTTTCCATTTGAGATAAACAGAAGTTTATATTTATTTTAAGCAATTAGCAATTAGTAATGGAAGGTTATAGCCATTTGAAAGATATATACTTGTATGTGTTAATAGAAGCGGTATTTTGTAATCTAATTTAGTCGATATCCTGGTCGGAATATTCCGGAGCGTTTTTGCCGTCGGCAAATGTGGCCTTGGAAACTACGATATTCTCACCAAGTGCCGATTCAAGCATGAGAAATCTGCTCAGATATGGGATTACATCTGTAGTTTGAAAGTTCAAGGGACAAATTCGGACATATCATACTTCAGATTGGAGCGGTGATTAATAGCATTGCCATTTTTGGAATTTCCACGAGGTCTAGGATTTTCGTCGGAGGGTTTAATGATAGGGTATGCATTTATTTGTTTTATGAAAGCTTAAATAATGTGCAACTGAAGTGCTATACATTTAGGGCTTAATATAGTAGTGTTAAAGAGCTTGCTATTTTTGAAAATTTAGTTTATTAAGGATATTAATTTTCGGAAAATTTACGCTTAAAAGCTGGCCTTCATGGATTTTGATTTTATAGGAAACGGGAAGAAGTTTCTTCTTCAACTGGCGTTTCGCGAGTGTCTCCCGTGGTCTCTACATTCATTTAACCCGGGGAATTCAGAATGTCTCCGATGCAACCAGAATTCGTTCAGAAGAGGTTCGTTGCATTTTCAAAAAAAAAAAACAAATCAATCGTTTGAAAATTTCAGTTTCTATCGAACCTACAGCGATCTCTGTTCAACAGACTTCTCACGTTAGAAAGAAATGTTTTGGCTCTGTAAGTGAAAAACTTAAAATTAAAAATAATAATAATAACACAACAAACACAATTCAGTACTCGTCATTTCATACCTGGAGGCTCGCAAAGCATCTTGAGATACGGCATGGAAACCTTGCTGATCGTCGTGCAGAACCTGCAACAATTATCAACTGAAATCGGGAGGGTAAAGCGTGAAACTTCTGCACAAATACAAGTCCGGAAAGTTTAGTTGAACGTACGATTGATTCTATCGGCGATTCTATCATTCGCGATGCCGGATTTCGGCAGGGCTGGCATCGACTTGAACGTTTTCGCTGATAACCCTGGGAACGGACTGGTATGATTGATTGGGAGAGAACGCGTCGATATCCAAAAATTACATGCTATTCGTCTCTCGTTTCCCTTCTACACGGCTCACTAGTCCGCTCCCCAAATTCGACGTCTAATTGCTGAATGAATATCGACGCGTTCTCCCCAATCAACGATATTTATTTTAAGTTTTCGATTATATTGAAATTAAATCATAATCTCAGATCGTCAACCGACTTTTGGATGACCTGAAGACCGTGTTCGACGCTCCAAGTCTCATCGGGGTTCTTGTCAGATTCGTCATCAATATTCTTGGGTCCCTTAGGGGAGATGTATGCTTATAAATCCACTTTAAAGCCTGGATTTAATATATGCCATTTAGCCCCCACTAGCCCCTGATGATCCCAATGCTTATCCTGATGGAAGGGCTTGGGTTCCTGCGATGAACCACGAAGATGATGAGGAGAGGATGCATTGGGTAGGAATTGGCATATTACAGCGGTTTAAAATAGAAGTGTCTCGTAATAATAAATAGAAGTCCAAATTCATGTGAAAAATGTATGATTTTCAGGAATTGTATTTTAATCATAGAACATTCTATAATAAGTTTCATAGATTTGGATATTTTAGGTTTTATTCTAATTTTTAGGTAAATAACACCGCAGAGTTGCGCGCCTTCATGCTAGAAGCCGAAAATTTGCAAGCCCACCCCCCGGAGCCGAGACCTCGACAGAGCTTCGGTATGCTGACGCTCGGTGTGCGAGGTAGAGGCAGGCTATAGCTAATCCAACTTAACTAAGCAGACTAGAAACTTGCATAATCGTAAAAATTAGCATAATATCACTTCATACTTAGACACCACTACAGTATATGATTTATGTTAATTCTCAGATGGGTTCGAATAATCATTTTAATTTAAAAGTGCTCATATTAAACCGCCTAAGCTTAGCAAAATTTATACATTATTGCTTAAATACTAAATCGACTAGCATGATCATAAGTTAAATAATAATAATATATTAATAAAAACTTACTTAAGATATAAATTTAAAAATTTAAGATTTAGATGGCTCGCGTTCAAGGTCAAGATCCCCTAGTCGGGCTTATAGGGACGATCGAAAAGTAACGATTGAAAACTATACGCCTAAATTATAAGTTATATTCAGAGTGCCAAAGTATACTCATTAATCGACTATAACTTGGAGGATAGGAAATTTTTCATCAACGATTTTCAAGCGTATATTCCAAGAGGTTGTGCATATAACATTTTAAATTAGTGAGTAATTTGAGTTTCAGGCCAAAAAGTCATAGCCTTCATCGGTCCCTCAGGCTCGGGAAAAACCACGTTGATCCACAATTTGGCGCTGACGCTGGGATACGCTATCAGACAAGAGCATGTGTTGTTGTCTATGGCTTCAAAAGGTGGTTTAATTTATTCAAGATTTTCAACTATTTCATTTTCAGGCATATGTCTATATGTCTTGAGAGACGATAATATGGTGATATTGGACATTTGCGACTCTCTCGAGTCTGGTATATTAAAATACGGTTTAGTTCATAGCTCGCGGGCTTGTTTGTTGGAAAATAGTATGACCCAGACATAAAAGGCCCGCGAGCCGTGTTAACTAAGCCCTAAAATACTAATAGTTTAAAAACTATGTCAATTTCTAGAAACATCAACTGATCCGAATGTGGGTGGAGCCTTGCTCGAAATCTTCGCGTATATTAGTTGCAACAATTTGATCTATACAGTGCCGGTTAACGAGGTTTTCAATTTGAGCAATTTCATTTTTAATAAATTACATGTTTAGGACACAAACACGTCTGAGATAAGAAATTCCATAGCCCTAAAATTGTGTGCCCTATTTTCCGCGTCTGAATTACTCCGAGTTCTGGGATCATCGAAAATTACCGTACTTCTTCGAGCTACAAGCCCCTCTCAAGCGTTGGAAACCACACTGAATCAATACATCAACGAATTTCACTATGTTCATGTAATTTGATTTTTTTTCGAAACATTTGGTTTAATTCAAACAAATTTTAGGAGGACATAGATATCGATCAGGAAATCGTTCTGCTGAGAAATCACACCGTGAATCTTCAACAATTCCGATATTACGGCGACGTTTTCGACACGCTGAATATGGAGAAGCATAAAAAGTTCTCACATCATTTAAAATATCAGAAAATAGAGGTTTTCAGGGAAATGTTCACGTTTATTGAATCTCTGAAGGATACGCCTACTCTTTTCGTGAGAACATTTGAATTGTATCACCGAAAAACAACACGTTTTTAGAGCTTCAACGTAATCATGACTCTGAATGACCTTTGGGCGAGAGTGACATCTCATGGCGAGTTAAACATTGCTCTATCGGCTGCGGCAAATTTAACTACAGCTGGCCACTCGCAAAGTGTTGACAATGTCAATGTAAACCCATATTCCTGATCTTCATTGTAGTTTTACAAAAAAGCATTTAGAATTTCTTCTCCGAACTTAACACATTTCTCGCGACCTTAAACCATCAATCACCCACCATTGAAGCCGTTGTGAGGTTCAGTAAGAAGGCTAGAGCTCAGGGTAATTATTCATATAATAGTTGAATTATCAAATTATGCTAATTTCAGCCTGGATAACCGCGAAACATATCCGCCAGGGCGAGGCTTCAGACGAACAACGAGTTTTGTTCATGAAAACCGTTAACAATCTATCGGCAGCCTTGCTAGAAAATGCGTTACAGGAGGAAAATGACAAACATAAACAGCAGGTTTAAAAATAAATTTAAATTGCAAACTAAGGTCTCTTGTATTCCACACTCAGGTTCACTTTTTTTTTGCTTTTCCCCTACTATTTGCTCGAAAAGTGGGTGTGGGCGTGGAATACAAAAGGGCATGAATTAGTTGATATTTTAGGGAATAATCTTGGGCTTGAATGGATTTTTACTGTTTCCTAAAACTGGCGAGCCACTATTAACGCATACGTCCTTAAAGATAGCAGTATGTGAAAATAATGTCATATCTCATCTAAGTCACCCCGAAGTTTACAACCATCATAGGTAAACTGAATTAAATTGAATGGATTAAACTTAAATAATATATATTTTAAACCAAAGAATAAGGCTTAACACTTTAAACAACCGTTCTATAAGGCGTATAAAGTATTATATTAAATGTAGATGATAGTTAAGCGGGAAATACTTTATTAAGCTTAATTAAATAAGAAATTTTAATTTTAAGTGACTGCTGGATTTTGCTGACCTACATCGCTAAATGCGGTTTTAAGCTACCCCTACTGGAATTCCCAGCCTTAAAGGCTGTCGAAGAAATGATTCAGTGGAGCAATCCGAATGACAACCAACTTGTTCTGCAACAGTAAGTAGAAAAATGTGGCTAAACGACTTAATGACGAAACGTAATAATGACTGAACGCGCAATAGAAATTGACAGGATTCGTGCAGAAAAAAGAAGCATCTCGTCAAGTACTGAACAAAAACGTTTAGTCATTTCGCGTTACGGCACTCCGTCATTAGATCATTTACAGTTTTTCATAAAATATAGCTTAAATTGGAATGAATTGAATTTTAGGCATATGCTGACATTCCTATCTGAGATGATTAATATCGATACAACGAGATATCTGCCTCAGTTGTTTATGAAGTAAAAGCCTTTTTGAAATCTGGATTTTTCGCCAATTTAGAAAGAATATATTTAGCCTAATTATCATATAGTTGTTAGTAGCGGTGTAAAATTCGAAATTTTCTTATTGTTAAAGATGATTGCTTAAAGACAAAAATCAGCGTTAAATTAAGCGTCGACCAAATGAAAGTCGGCCGAATCCCTGTCATGGATATCGTCGACCACTACGAAGAAGAGGTCGAAGGGAGAATCGAGATTCTATTGGAAGACGCTTTAAGGTAGCATATCTATTCTAAATTTATTAGCGCCTATGCTAAAAATTTTATGTCTGGGTTAAAGTTGCTAAGGTCCACTAACACTGTCATAGAAACCATTCCAGAAACGTTTACTTTTTTGAGCTTCTCAAAATCTTTCCATTTTTATTGCTCTCTCGTCTCTGTTGACCGAGTTCATGACTCAAAAATGCGAGTTTCCCCTCATGGCAATGCGGTGTAGTGGGTGGCGCGTTAAATTTTTGACCTTTCCTGGACGATAAGCGAGAGAATTTTAAAGAAGAAGGAACAGAGAAGCTCGAAAAAGTTAATGTTTCTGGGAATGCTAGAAGGTAGTCAATGGCAAAAAAAAACTAACAGAATGATAACATTTGCAGAGAATCAAACATGGCTCTTCCGTACAGCGAAGTGTTTCTCTCAATGCTGAATATTTGGCTCAACACAAGCGGATTTTGCGAAAAAGTGGGACTAAACTCAGGCAATGCTACCCCTGCTTTGCAGGTATAGAGTAGATATATTAAATTTAATTTAATAATAAATTTAGAATGAACTATGTCTCAGACACCATTCCATTTTGGCTAGACATATCAGTAGGATTAGAATTTGAAATAGTATATTTTAAGCCCTAAAATTGTTTAGCTGCAAGATATCTGAGCGTGATTTTGGATGGTACTTCGACGTTCCAACCAAACCCAACGAAAAGAACTTCGATTGACAAAGAATTAGCCCGACTCTGGAGGAATATTGCCGGTGAAAATAGACTACGATTTTGAAGAAATTCGAATTTTTTGAAGATTTTTCTAACGCTCATCCAGCATATCTGGACGAGATCCTGTCTCACGACACGAATATCAAAGTCATCGAGCTGTACGTCGATAAATTGATTGATGAGGGCATCGATCGGAAACCAGAAGACCGAAATGACGACATTGGCGCTGAGGTATAAGAGGCTCCGCCCACTCTTCTAAATAATTGATAAAATAGTAGCATTATAGTTTTTTTTTGTTTTAAACGCACTACCATTTTCATTAGCTATTAATGTGCCACTTTAATTATTTAGAGTACGATATATCAAATTTAGATCATGAGAACCCTAACGTCATTCATGGAAGCAGAAGAAACCAATAAACACGAAGAGGAATTCCTAGAATGCGCTAAAAATCTGGCGTTGAGATTTCAAAATGTAATTTTTCAAGACTGATTTGGAAATTTATGCTCACTTTCCACAGGGCACTCCCACTGATCCTGAGTTAATCCAGGAGATCGGATTCACGCGATTGATGTGCATTAGGAAAGGCATCGTCACGAATACGATCGCTCGACTGTGCACACTAAGGATAAACCCTGAGGATGTTAAAGTAAGGGGGAGAGAAGACTAAATGAAGACCGGTTTAAATTAATCATCGAGATATTTTAGAACTATTTTGAATTCTGCGCCTGGCTAGTGGTGAATAAAAACGAACAAGAGAAAAATATGAGCGCATTGGAGTTCCAGAGAAATCTCAAAATCATTCTATCCAGGATTAAGGAACTGGTCATAAAGAGAAGTCCGAGTTTATATTTGAAATACAAATGAATTGCAAATTTGTATTTAGAAGAAAGACTGAGACTTAAATCGAGTCACGACGTCCTATGTGATTTACAAACCATCGGAAGTGGACTGAAGTTTCTGAACGAGCTATTCAGAAGCCTAAACGAAGTATACCTTAGACATTGTCAATGACCGATCACTTGAGACAAAATGAAAGCGGTGAAAATTTTGACGCATTCAAATTGACGCGTTGTTTGCAAACGAATAGACACCATTTCATTGATTCTCAAAGAATGATTTTGGCGACTATTTGTGCATGTGCAATGCACACAAACGCATATTCAAATTTGAATTTGTGCGCATCGTTGATTTTGTCTCAAGTAATCGGTCATTGGTAATAACTTAGCTCTTAAATTATGAATGCTTTTAGATTGACTGGCAACAATTTTGGTGCGTCGATAATAAGGAAGATATTCAAATCGCCCCCAACTTCAACCTAATCATATCCATTCTTTCGGGAATCTATCAAATTATGCCCCCTTTTGAGGGGGAGGGGTAATTAAATCAGTTAATTAGAACAACGACAAAACACTTCATTACTCCAGACTTGAGCCGGTTTTGGTCCGAACAGCCCTTCGAAGGTGCCGATCCGAGTTCCTACAACTGGTCTCCAACGTCTCTGCCAGATCGAACGTTCCATTCAAAGATGTTCCCGCAACTTCCGATCAGGAAATTGATATTGAACTGATAGAAAGCGATAAGGAACTCGACAAAATTGATGCCTATAATATCGAGGCAAAGATTAAATTCAAATAAACTCTAAAATAAGGCCCCTTGTATTTACATAAGGCTCTTTTTCTTATTTTTCCGCTCTTCCTACATTCCCTATCCGTCTGTAAATACAGGAGCCTGAAAATAAGGCAACTTGGATATTTCGTAGCCTACGAAATAGCATGAGAAAAGAGCTATGTCTGCCTTACCCTATACTCTTAACTATGGGCTACGAATTATCCAAATTTGGCAAAAATAAGAATAGCTAAAAAATAAATGCTGAAAAAAATCCTACAGAGCCCCCACGTGCGAAACTTCTTCCGAGGCGCATTTCTAATCTCCAAAGAGTCCGGAAATCTCGAAGACACCGCCAGTGGATTAATAGGTAGCAATTAGAATACAGTAATCCGAGTATGCAGCATAGATTCCAGGAATTCTCTGTAGCCTCCAGTCATCGTTATGATCATCCATAGCAAGTTTAATCATCTCCCGGTCCATAATATTCAGTCCATTATCCGATACAAATATTGTGATCTAAAGTTCAATTGTTGAATTAGCATTAACAAATAAACCTCGTTGTATTTAATTAGCTAAATATCGCTATTAAACAGCAGCCAGACCTGGAGAACACTTTCGTCAGGCGAAAATAAACTATAGGGGGTAGGTCGTAAGGGCTTCTGACGATCGTCCTCCCTAGGTTTGATCATGTCAAGTTTCCATTTCTAACAAATCATCTTCATTTTTCTCCTGAGTTTCTCGTTTTTCTTATGTTCTCATGAGTTTTGTCTGGTTTGGATATTGTCGAATCATTTCTTCTGTCAGTTTCCATATTTTTCGATACCGCTTGCTGATTCTTTTCTTCCAATCAATTTTTTTCGATTTTTAAAAAATGATTTTCAAAATATCCCATTAAAAATATTATCGTGAAATTTGATTTTTTATGAAATTCAAATGTTCAGAAGGTTGAGCGCATCGAAAATGAATTCTCGAGACGGTGAAAATGGCCGGGATAAAAAAACGGAAAGCGAGAATGAGTTGTTCTTATTCTGTTAAAATTTAGTTCTTTTAAATTAGGTTCCTCTTTTAACTGTAATGTTTAGTCTGAATCAAATCAGTATTTTTGATTTATATCTTTTTAACATAATTCAATATCTACCCGCCTACCACTATTTCATAACTGTGATATCGCTGTTAATTCATTTATTGACTTCATAAAACTTTTACTCATAAAATATTAGAAGATCAAATATTCGCTTAGAAGAAGGTCTTGTCCTTCTCGGTCTTCATTTTGTCTAATGTATCCATCATCTTGATCTGCTTGGCTTTATTCTGAAAGAATAATTGCTTTCAATAAAGTTCTCCAAAATTTTCTATAATTTCCAAAATATGAATATTAAAAACTTACTACAACTCTAAAATAAATTTTGTGCACCACTAAACTGATTGTTAAATTAGAAATGTTCAATTTTATCAATAGAGCATACTTTAATAAGGTTCGAATATTATATAATTTGATATTAACTTACCGCCATTAGACCGGCTGCAATGAACAAATCCAGAGCATCTTTGTCTTCAATTTTTTCCGCGGCATCCATGAACTAAATAAAAATTTTGAAAATATTATTAGAAGTCTTTTTGTGATTTTGATTTAAAAAATAATGAGAATATGAGTATGAAATGTACTGTTCATGGTGATTTCTAGCCCGTTTCAAAATTTCGGAAATTGGTTTCTAGTTTCTGGTTTTAAAAATTATAACTAATTCTGTACATTTTTGATGAGAATAAAAATCATCGTCTTTCTCAAAGCTAACCTTCTTCTTCATTTCATCCTTTCCATCCTTGAAGAATTGCTGCGGCTGTTGGATGTAATCAGTGTAGACTTTGATAACTGCCTTTGCCTAAACTATTGAAAGTCTTAAATAAAAATGAGATTTTCAAATTTTGAGCTCGAAATTCACATTTCGGGATAAGATTTATCGCTTAATTCGATGCAATTATAAACTTCGAACTTCCTAATTTGCATTTTTCAAAATGGCTAACGTTGTCAGTCAATGTGGGTGCGACTTCAGTGGTATAGTAGTTGGCCAGTTGGTCGATCTTTCCCATGAACTCGATTATGATAGCTTTCTGCAAGGCTTTTGTGAATAAAATCGTTTTAGGAGTGCATGATTTAATTTAAAAAAAAAAAAACTTTTATGTGGAAAGCGAGGTATTGAGCCTGAAGGATAACTTTTAAAAATTATATTGCGATGATTCCCTTCAGTGATTTTTAAAAATAATTTTTACGATAACATTTCTTTTTATTAATATTATAGAATATCAACAATTATTCACCTTCTTCTCGAAATCTTCCTTCGACTGAACCTCCTCAGGAACGAGCTTTCTGATCTCCTCGAATCTCACTTCAGGCGTCTTCGATGTATCGAAGACTAGGCTGAACACCTGAAACATACTCTTTTTTGCAGGTTTTCATTAAATTGGTGATGATTTCTAGTTGATAGTCGAATTCGAAAAAAAAAAACAAATGCATGAAAAACCAAAGTGACCAGGAGCGAGATAAAACTGTTAAAGAATCGTCGTCATAGATATTTGCATAATTCTTTAATCAACTTTCTATTTTTAAATTGAAAAATTATTGCAGTAAAGATAAGCAGACACACGGAAATGAACGTCTGCTTGTACTCGTCAGGCATTACGCTCTTCAAGACGTCAATTTTCGTGAACATCGGATCGACTTTTTCAGCATCTGAAAAATTATTGTACATATTTTGAAAGCATTCGTAGCAATTTCAGATTAAAGTTATTTTTTGATATCTCGCTATTGATTGCAATTCAAAAATGAAACAACATTGAACTCCAATATCAATACCATGAAGCTTACGTTTGGGGCCTTTGAAGTAGGTGCTGACGCTCTTGGCTTCAGAGAAGCTGTACAAAGTTGCCAAGAAAACGAAAGAAGCAATAAGGCTACGCATTCTGAAAATTCTTACTCAATCATACAATAGTGTGCAAAAGATTTTTAGACAAGCTTGGAATGTATTCAGGTTCAATTCATTGACTTTTGTGAACAAATTTAACGAAAGTTCCCAGAGTTGTCAAGAACATCCAACTGGATTGATATAAGGAAAAAGAGATGATAAATTTATCCTAAAACTACGGCGTCGCAACCCTTTTCCCATTCACATTACCCCTATTTCTCTCCTCTAACACAACTTGGATGTATTTCATATTGAAGAGTAGATTTTGTAGAACCTTTTCAAGCAAGCCAAGTCAAAATATGTACATGTTGCACTGGATAAAGTAAAATCATGTTTATTTCCAAACTTTTGCGCATAATTAAATTATTTTGAGTCTCAAAATATAATTTGAAGTTAATACTGAAAATCAATAAAAATAGGAGCTTGAAGCTGGAAGGCTCATTTCTTCTGATCAAGATAACTCGATCCAGAGTTATTTTGAACTTTTTGAATCTTCAGACGCAATAACATTAAGGAGATTGATAAATTGGTAGCTTCTCGACCAATCCAACGGATTTTTCACCTGCGTTGCAGTTTTGATGTAACAATGAAAACATAATGCAAGCATTCAAAAAAGTCGAGAGGATGATTCATCCAGAACAAAATATCGCGTGTTCGGAAAGTTCTGTCCGATATGAACACATTTTTCAATTATTTTATTTCCTTATTGAAATTTGACTTTAAAGAAGGGTGTAGCGCAGTGGTTGTGTGTAACTGTCTAGAGCATGGCCTCAAATTCGCTCCCACCTCGACCCAAACCAAGGGGGGTTGAGAAATGTTGGTAGTGGATAAAACCACGAAAAATTCGCCTAAAATCCCTCGGCTGTTGCACACAACAACAGTCTGTCCTCGGGACGGGCCACTAGTCCTGTGTGGCTAGGATAGGCCGACTGCCCCATTACAGGCTGAGGGTAGCCGACCCCACCCAGTGGGAATAATAAGGCTAGGAAAACAAATTTTCGTAATTAAAAAAATCAGTTGCACTACTCATGCCAACTTCTGTGAATCCAACAATGTATCTGAATACCAGAAGACAATCGGATGTGACAAAACTTGCAAGAAATGCAACTCACCAGGAGACCAGATCAACAATAATGGATTCTTCTAAAATTATAGTAATTCAAATATTTCGAGCATTAATTCCTACATTCAATAGTACTCAAATATCTCAATATCATTCTTTTGATTCATAATACCTGCACCTGATCATCAATAAGTAATTTATTTCTGTAAATGCAACTTTGGAAATCAACCAATTTTCACATTTCTTAAATATTTTCTTTTGAATAATCAAATTTCGAGATGAAATAAGCATTTCTTGAATAAGATCAATTATGTGAGATAATGAAAAATTGTAAAAAGTGTTATTTTTAGAAAATATCATTAGGCAGAATTAAGGAATCCTTGAAAATCGCATTTTTGGCAGCTGAAAATCTCATCAGCACCCATGTTGCATCGTAGCAAGGAGTTCCCTGAACGAAATCGTTCTTCTTCAGAAAAGCTAATAAATCAACGCCTTCAGATTTGAGCTTTTCCTAAAATTATAACTCTCCAAATTTTTACCACTTCAAAAATTTAACCTGGATATTCTTCAGTAGATTCCTCAGCTCCGCTCTTTGTTCGGTTTGCAATGATTTAGCGTCCTCGGTCTAAAATTGTCCATTTTTATTATAGAGCATTGAAAATTTCTCAGGATTTGAAACATTATAAAAATGATATTGCAAAATAACTTATGAATAGTTGGAATAAGAAGTCAACCCCTTTCCTTCCTAAATTATTATACCCGCGCATTATCTCATTCCCCGATTTCAAGTTCATTAGTGCTCACCCTGCACTCGTCTCAATCAGTCTCAATAAACGATTAATGACTGAATTTGTGCAAATTATCTATCGAGTCGCTGGAAATCCTTACGAAATCGGCCTCTTGTACGACACCACTAGACGCTACTCCTACAGAATCTTAATACTCATAGTTCCGATTATGAGTTTTCGAATCTACTAACTTCAGAACTAACTCAATTAAAAACTAGAAAAATAGAAAAAAAATCTCACAATGGCAATTAGATGTCCATCCCACAGAGCGAAATCCTTCTCTGTGCTCCTAATCGTCCCGATTGCTTTGTTAATCAAATCTCTGTTCTCTTCAGACAGGAAATTAAGCATTGGCCATAGATTCGTGATGATTATGTGCATCGCTTTGAGGAGTGTCGCTGATTCTTCCTGGAATATTTGCACATTCAAAATTGGTCATTTTGAAGGTGAAAAATTAAAAGAATCAATGCAAAGCAGCATTATATCCATTCACATGCAATGTGTTCACTTTTATCAAATTGTGTACCAAAAATGATAAAAAAAAAAAAACTAACCGCAATTTTACCCTCGAAGAATTTCGTATCGACGTAGGATCTGTCGAAAATCTCCATTTTCTCCTCCAATTTCATTCGGTGATCGAAAGCGATGTCGAGAAACTAAAATAGTTTCTAAAAATAAATTTAAAATTGTTTTACCTCTTTTCGTTTGTAGCACTTTTCATCCTCTTCTTCACTGCTAGTTGATGAATTTCGAGACATTTCTTGTAAAAAATCTAAATTTCGAAATTATCATTTTTCAATGTGGCCTTTCAAAAGACTAACGGATTTACATGTTATAAAGGGAAAAACTACTCTGCAAATTTCCGAGCTTACGCGAATTCGAATTTGCAGGACGTTTAACTTGACAATAGGGGATTTTAATGTCAGTTTTCCTTCCTTTGAATGTGACCAATTGGTCGGACAAAGTCACGTGCTTTGAAAGAGCATTTATTTGGCAATTTGCGTTGGGGAGATCAAAAAGCATTGTTTATTGAAATGCATAATGTAACTAGAGATCGCAAGCCCCGCTCACTCCGTGCAGACAAAATCAAGGAAGGCAATTTCGCTAAAATTTTCAAAAACTTCTAGAATTTTTGCGAATTGATTTTTTCCTGGTTTTTCTTTTTTCCACTATTAGATATGAGCCTAGGGAACATTTTTGCTTCTGGAACATGCCCAGAAACACTAATTGGAGCGATAAAAACGTACAGTGAAGTTTTCAAATAATTCATTTGAGCTTCATAGGCCTTGCTCATCATTTCCTCAAGCTGAATATGAAAGATTACATTTTACTTGTTATTTTGTGATATAAAATGTACCGCTTTTCAGCCCGGCAAAGGTCAGCATTTGAGCCAAACTTTTAATCCTTGGGTGCGGTACGTGAAAATTTTTTAATCTTGTGGTGCGGTGCAGTGTGTCATTTTACTGCACTGTCAACATCCCTGCTCGAGAATAATTCTAGCTAAATTCCAAATTACGAATAACTTGATACTCACACAGGTGCATTAGAGTTACTCCGCTCGGAAAAGTTCATTCTGAAGCCTTCAGGAACAGGCGGAATAGGTGATCGAATTGGCTTTTAACCGTCAGATTCGTCATCAGCGTAGTCGAAAACCCCCAGGAACAAAGTATTAGCTCGAATATTGAGGGTCGACTTCTTGGGTACCACCCCATACTCGATTCTTACGAAGAACGTGTCATATGTGCACATTCTAGAATAAGTTCTGGAGCAAAAGTTGATTAACTTGAACAGCTCTACAAGATTTCATGGAGAACTTCGACGTTAACTCACATTACGCTTGTAAATAAAGTACGGGTATATGGGGTAACTTCGGATAGTTTTTCCCACCAAAAATAATTTCTAAAAAAATTTCTTTTTACTTTCACTTTATTTTCTTTGACAAGATCTACAAAATAAAAAAATAATTACGAAAATTTGTCCAGTACATAGGAAGATATGATTTTTTGAAAATTTCCGTCAAAACGGCACTTTGCGATAATTAGTCATTGAACTTTAAAAAAATTCTTATTTTATTGCCTGATAATCTATGGATTAAGTGCTATCCAAGAAAAAAAGAATTATCGAATTTGGTTTAGAATTATGAAAGTTATGAATTTTTAAAATCAAATTAGGCAAAAACGAGTCATGACAACTCGTCGAAGAAGTGGCATTTCTTCGCTAGCAGGCAGTCTATAGGAAAACGGTCAAGTGTTTCAGAAACTAGAAGAGTCAGACTACTTCCCAGTATAAATAACTCACGGAGCTTGGCACTTTTAAAAGATAAAAACTAAAAAAATTATGGTTGATGCGGCAATATAAATATTTTACTATCGTAGTAATATTTTTACCGTGACAGTAATTTTTACTTAGGTCCCACCCCAGTATGGCTATATTTTATAAATACTAGCACAATGCAACAACATTATCTAATACTAATAACAATTAGTAACAACTAATACTCTTCAAGTTGTCGAAGATCTTCTGCTGTATCTCTTGCTTTAATCTTCCTGTCTCTTTCAGCTCAATATAGTTTCATTAACTTTTCACGCTGTGTTTTCAGTAGGTTCTTCTTCTGAAAAATGTCCAATCATTGAAAATAATCAAGCTTGGTTATTTGACAAATTTGAATGAATGCAATCCTTCGGATCTAGGAGTCGAAGGCTCAGCATACCGATTTTCTTTGTCGATGTGCTGCTTGTCTCTTCTCAATTAAATTCTTCTCATTCTCATAATAAGCTCTTGCAAATGTAGCTTTTGCAGTTGCTTTTGCTGCCTTATCTTCCAGCATTTCAGCCTGAATTCGGTCATTGAATTTCAATCCTCCGGATCTAGGAGTCGAAGACTCAGCAAAATGTAATTTTTCAATTACCAATCTTTCGTTGAAGCTATTCCAAAGAAGCAACCTCCAACTCCTTTCGAAACTCTTCTCGTTGAGTATCGAGTAGCTCCACCTTCGAAAAACATGTAGTCATAGTCTTCTTTGGATCTTCAACATCCATGGGAGTTGGAACATTTCCACTCATTACGAGAATAGGACTTGTCTGAAAAGAACATTTTTAAAATTTGAAGTGATACGGAAAACTTTGAAGTCAGTTATAAGCGACAAAGAGATAATTTATGCAAGAAATTTGAGCAAAAGTGGAGAAATTCTGCGAGAGAAATCACTCTCAAATGAGACACTTCACCGATCTCTTTTACCCAACAACACACTCTTGAAATGGCACCTTCTCGAAGGTTAGGGTGTGACCACTCTCTCTTTCTCCTTCAGTTCTCTCAATTTGTGACGCCTTCGCCCTGGCACTTCCTCGATGTTTAACTTTCTCCATGCTCGTCATTGCAGATAAATATGTATGTGACAGATGGCAGTTCTCTCTTTGATCGAACGACAATTCTCTTTAGGTGCCGTGTGTGTGCTAGATCCCCCTCTTCACTAACAGCGGGGATAACCAAGTACAATAACGAATATGCGTCTGGGGCAGTCTCCTCCAAGGAATATACTCCCTCATCTCTTGTCAAGTCTACAATCTGACTCTCTCACAGGGACCTCTTTCGCTCACCAATTTTTTCTCGCTCCGTCTTATCTTATTATTGCAATCCATCACTCCCTTTCGATCTCATGCACTTCTCGTGAGAGACATGTACATCGCATTGTGGATCGAGAGAGTGAGAGAGAGAGAACCAGGTCAATTGGTGATAAGGAAAGCCCCGCCTAGATGTAGATGATATACATTGGTCAGTGTGTGACGATGGGTGATCTATTGCTGTTGCTGCTTCTTACTCTTTCACTTCCTTCTTCTGCCGCCGTCCCATCTCTTTCACTGATATTCATGGATGCTTCTAACTGCGTCCACCTGCGATGCGAGTGGCAAGGAGTAGGAAAGCAATGCAAATCTGTCACGACCCTCCAAAAGGTAAGCGAGCCAACCTTAACTTCTAATATCACAACTATTTAAGGATAGCAGTGGATATTCTTTCGAATTTCTTAAGGACGACGAGTCAGATGACGATCTTCTCACACGCATAAAGGTACGAGAGCGAAAGAGATGGGCTCCTGCTCATATAGCTTTATTATCTCCCAAAATAGAATAAGTCTTCCACCAGAAGAAGAAAAGAAAAGAAACTTTCAGGGTCGTCATCCTTTGAATACATTCACGATCGTGAACAACGTTGAACTGGGTGAAATGTGTAAGGGGAGACGACTGTGGTGCAATGTGGCCCAACTGTTTTTTAGCGGAAGAGCTTACGAGGAGTTCTTCGAACGTCTACTAAGCCCTGGCATTCCCCTCGCCCTCAGACCGAAGCTCCACTGCTAAATCCAAGCAATTATTTAAGCTTGTTGTTGTTGTTGTTGTTGTTGTCCGTTTACTTTAGTATTGCATTATAAATAAATAAAAATAACACTTTTGTTTCTCGTCAAACGTTTTACATGTGCTCGAAAGAAATGGGACGACGACATTCCATGGAATGAAAGGGTGATTCAACACCTTTTCTCATTTTGTTTTGTCTTCGATTCAACACCCGCTTCAATTCTCAGGTTGTTTTGTCTCTGTTCTCTGCTATTTATTCATGGAGAGAATCTTCAATTCCTCTATCGTTCTCCCAAAATGAAGATAATTCCACTTCTTGTCGTCTTAAGTATTGCAAACGTCTGCTCAGCACACTACAAGGTAAGGTGAACTATACATCTTGCTAGAATTCTAGAAAGTACCTTTCGCCTTAGTATATTCCGTTGATCTTGATTCAATCTTAACGACAAACCTCAAACGGTCCAATTTTAGCTCACAAGATTTGTGTTATTATATACACTTGAATTTTCATTGTTACAAACTCATTATTCAATTTAGAATTGTGAATGGGTCCCGACGTCCTATTGCGGAGGAGAATTGTTCAGCTGTATAGGACGTACCAAAATCGGACTCAATGCATTAACTTCTGAAGAAGCGAAAAACGTTGAGAGGCAGATTCGCGTAAGCAGAATTTTGATATGTTTGTTTGTTTCTTTCATCCTCATATCAACGCTAATATCCGTTTATCGAAATAGTTAGAATAAGATGATTTCTTTCAAGAAGGAAAAATTTCAAAATGTTCAGAACGAGTTGAAGTCGTGGGGGGTGAACATCGTCGGTGCGATTAAGAACTTCACTGGGGAATGTTCAATTGACCCCAACCAGTCTCGTTCAGTCCAAGGACAACAAATTTGCTGTGAATTCACGCTTTAAAATGTCCATTCTCATATTGAATAAATGTCCTATCCATGTACTACACAGCAACGGTAGTGGCAAAGTCGTTAGCACTGGGCCAGGAGAGAAAGAGTAAGGAAGTACCAGTCAACCCTAGCCTGGACGTATATACTTTCCATTATTTTTGGAATAACAGACCCAATGAGTTCCTTGACCTTCTGAAAAATCTAAATTCACAATTCCTACTTCTCTGGGATGTATTTGAGTAGGTAAAGTGTTATGGTGCCCCTTTTATGCCAGTCAACACTTGTGCTCGAGTAATGGATTTATTACGAGAGACAAGGATAAAAAGTACAATCCGGGAAGTCGGAAGAAATTGGAGAACAGCCGCTCGTCAGGAGAGCAGGAGGGTAGACTGACTATCCAGAGGAGAATGGTCAATCAATAATTGTTAATGGTCAGGGAATAGAGATAACTACTAAAGAAGAGGGAGAAGAGTTGTAGATGGAATGAGCAGTGTCGTTAGGCGGCACTGCTAAGAGAGAGAGAGAGATTAGGGGGAAAGGTGAGAGATGATAGAAATAATGAATGGAATAGAGTGAGCCTCTAACATAAAGTGTCTCTCATAAAAACGCCCCGGAAATTCTTGATTCCTAGCTTTTCTACGAGATTCAGAAGATCTAGATTGGTCAAAGGCTTCAGGTCTTTTGTAAAATGCATTTATTAAGCTTATTTTTTATTCAAATTGTTAGCGCAGTTTTCTCGACCACTTCGACCACTGAATTTCGACCACATTTTCTAGCGCACCCATTGAGGCATTTTAGACCACTTTAAAAAATTGTCAAATATGACACATTTTCAAAGAATTTAGACAAGTTTTTGATTAAAATAAGCCTGAAAATGGCTTAAAAATGCAAAAATTGAGGATGGTCGAAAAGGTGCGCTAGAACGGCTTTTTATCTATTATTATCAAATGTTACTTTTTTTTTTAAATTATTTTATTGTTAATGTTAAACATTTTAAATAAAGAGTTGAAAATAATAATTCGCGCAATATCATAGTAGAGTTGTAAACTAACTGAACCCATCAATGAATAATAATTACGAACACTGATGTAAGGAGAATTTTATTCAACAAAGAAAGATAATTGGACTATTTTCATGGCCTGATAAGTATTGAACTTTATATGTTGAATGTAAAATAAATATATCGATCCAACACAGTATTTTAAAACTTTAAATAATGCTAAATGCCAAACTTTAAGAAATAAAAACATTAGTCGATAAAATGCTGAAGCTAAGATTTGACCGATGCGTAACGTTATAAATAGGGAGCGCAAGTGATATTCCTGATGTGAAGACCGAGTCATGGAAGTATTTTTTTCTTAAAATCTGATGGGCTAATCAAGCTTATAGCAAAAAACTGTATGAAAAACGGATCAATGTAACCAAAGATATGAATTTTTGAAGACGACGATTCGAAAACCCTTTTTGTGAATGAATTTCGTCAAGTGAAAAACGTGTCCTCCCTTTGTAGTGGATAGAGCAAAGGGTATTTCAAAGAGAAAATGGCTTTGTAAGGACGTTTATTTGAACTTCTTAAGGAACATTTTTTCATGATCGAAGATTTATTTGACTGTTAAAACAACTTGCATAAAATATGAGTGAAACTTTCAAGTGGGCAACATTATCCGATGAAATTGTCTGATTTCTCCTTAGGGGGATTGGGGATTGCTGTCCAGGAAATATTGAATCCTTGATGAGTATACCAACCATCACTAATAAATCGTAGGGTCACTGCATTAGATTGAATTGTAAAGCTTTGCCCTGTCATATTTCCAGTCCAACTAAATATCGTTATATAAAATTAACTGCAACGATTTAAGAAATATGTTTGAAGTAGTTACAGTTCTATGAGATTCCACAGTTGAGTTCAGAAGTTAGGAGTTAAGCTTTTTCTTCTATATTAATTGACTAAAACCTTGCAACTACAGCAAATCGATTTTCAAGCTTTCTAATTGATGTCTACCTAGCTAAGTAATCATTATCGTTCATGTTTGATCCTTGATAAACGAATAAATTATCGTCGAATAGCTCTAACTTGAAATCATGAATTGTTAGGACAATCTAAATCACTTTTCTTCGAAAAAGCTTTGAATAATAATGAATTTGATTTAGTTTTTCTAAACATTCTGATGCCACTTTGATTCTATAAGTTAGATAATTTTTAATGGAGATAAAATAAATAATAATGATTCAATGCTAGTTATGATTAAAAGATAGGTAAAATTTGAACTAACAAAACATCAAAACATTTGTTTTTGTGCTCACATTCAATCACTTATTTTGAAAATTGTTATTTTCATTAGTAAGATTAATAATATACGATTTTTTTTAATTTCAATAATGTAATAAATATTCTTACTGTATAAGATGTAGATGGAGCTGCGATATAATATTCACTTAGATCCCAATTTTTATAATTATTAGGATAATTTGGTGATGTGATATATCCCGAAGCTCCTGTTTGATTAACTATCGGCACTGTGGCCCTGTGAAAATAGTGCTTTTATCGTCGGCTATACTTTAGTAAGATTATATAAAATTCACCCTGCATTAAAACGGCTCAGTAGCCATTGGTCGGGAGATATTGAAAAATTTGTAGACGCTATATTTTATTGCGGTAATACTTGTAATAGCTGAGACACCTTATATCGGGGTAATTGACTCGCAAAGAGTAAAACCGTATAACCCTAATAAAATGAATGAGCTATTATAATTTTCTGCGAAATTCAAATTTTATATAGGCTAATCGTTAAATTAATTAAAAGATATAATAATGATTACTTTGCTCTGTAATTGTGATACACCACTTAGAAAATTGTTGATTCCACCAACAGTGCTGAACAATAAACATTGATTAATTTATAATTTTGCACAAAATACTCGCTATAAGCATAAATAACTGCCCACGGTGGACGGTTGCTTAGTGGATCGTATGATGAGTATTGAGGAAGGGTAAAGAATGTGCTAACAGAACTGAAATAATATTGGTTTATATATAGCAATAAATTATTTATCACGTTTGTAAATCGAATATTCCACGATATGGTTGTAGTGCAGGTTTTAACCAATGTTTTGCAGCTAATGTGTCATCATATGTTGTAGCATTCTTCGGCCAAGGGACATACTCATAAGAAGCTCCTATAAATCGACATAAAGTCTAAATAGTAATTAACCTCAGATTATCTTAAAATGGTTAAATTATACGAGCATTTTACTCCAAATAAAAAGTGAAATATAAGCTCTATTTTAGTTATTGTTTTTGACATTAACACTCTGCGATAATATACCTGTTGAATCCACATGTAAAGTTTGTAAAGAATATTAAATTTTAAGTTTTAAAATTATAATACTGATAAAAATAATTTGAATAGACATAAGTAACTTAATAATGTATGCTCAATTCCGACAAATACCTGCGATAATAAAGCGATAACCATCGCAGTAAAAGTCTCCATCGGTATAGGAATTCAGAATGTCTATTGACTAAAAATAAACAAATCTAATATATGTGCATAACATTTTACAATACATCATAAATTGCCTTTGGATTCGTTCCTGATCCATCGATGAAATGAGCAGCCATTATACTACCGGAGATGCAAGGATATTGATCATTTTGTGATCCTGGACCACCATCTAAATATCCTATCTATAATTTGTAGAAAATTGTATACCTCTAGAATCAAGTTCTAACTCAAAATTGACTAATTTGTATACAAATTTCTGAAGGACTGTAAAACGAATTACCTTTCTTGTGTTCTTCAGATATAGCACAAAATGTTGAAGCAATACATATTAAAAGAGTGACACAAATAAATTTGAATCTGGACATCGGCTTGTTACTTCGAAGTAAATTTGATAATCAGTGCTATGGGAATCGAGCATTTATATAATAGGAGAACAATTATCAGTAAAAATCACTGGCTTAATTTATTATCCCGCTAGATAAGGAATGCTATACTCTTAATTTAAACCTCTTCGCATCATTCCATTTCTTAGTGGTGCGTTCAGACTCGGATCTGTATTTGACTCACCTGAGCACAAAACCGAGTCTGAACGCACTCCAACCTTTCGAATAAGCACGTCGATAGACTTTCTTATATTGATATCGTTGAAGTAAATTCAAACTAATATATAAATGATTTTTGCAAATATTAACTTTTAAAAGTTTTTAAAGACTTGAACATCTATCGAGGGCTTTCATTTTTATGCTCTTGGACTCAACAATTATCCTTGAACTAAATTCATTATAGAGACATAGTTTATTCAAATTTAAATACAGTGTATTCTTGATTATCTATGACGCTCTTTAAACCATTTTAAATGTCATAAATGAGGTGTCATTTTGAAGTCCTATGTAAGCAGATTGTTAATAGAGTCTAATTTTATCAGCTCGATTATCTTATCACTGATTTGTCATTGCGTCTCACCTAAAGTCAGAACATAAAGACTATCGTAGTGATTATGAATTCTGATGACGGTTTTATGACTCATTAACCAAAATTTGTATGCTAAAATTGCTTGTATTCAAAAGAAGGATGCCGTACCATTTCCTGATTTTCAACCACCAATGACATTTCAAATATTGGGCTTTCCTAAATGTAAAGCCTGCAACTGCGTACTTTCCGAAAGTGATACCGTAATCTCAAAATAATATCCAAATTTCACGAATTCAACATGGAAACTGATGTTGATATGAGGATTTCAAAAATACCAAATTTAGCTAGTTATTATTTTAGAGTAATAAAATACGGTAGCTTGAAGTGTGTTATGGATGATTTGGAACACCCGGTATACTTTTCTATCAATTATAAAACATTTAATATTCAAAGTGAAATATCTAAAGTGTTAGAAATGAAGATTTATTTGACTGTTAAATTCAAACAATAATTCAAGCAATTATTGCATAAAATATCAGTGAAACTTTCAAATAGACAACGTTATCCGATGAAATTGTCTGATTTCTCCTCAGGGGGATTGGAGATTGCTGTCCAGGAAATATAGAATCCTCGAGCAGTACCCATAAAACCACCAACAAATCGTAGAGTCACTGCATTAGATTGAATTGTAAAGTTTTTCCCTGTCATACTTCTAACCCATCTGAAAATGACATTATATAATACTACAACAATTTGAGGAATGTGTTTGAAGTAGTTGCAGTTTTATGAGATCCCACAGTTGAGTTCAGAGGTCAGGAATTGAGTTTTCGTCTATATTAATTGGCTAAACCCTTGCAACTACAGCAAATCCATTTCCAAGTTTTCTAATTGATGCTTACGTGTATAAATAATCATCATCGTCCATCATTGGTCCTTGATAAACGAGTAAATAATTGTTGGATGGCCCTATGTCAAAATCATGAATTGTTAGGACAATCTAAATTACTTTTCTTCGGAAAAGTTTTGAATACCAATGAATTTTGTTTTTCCTAAACATTCTGACATTTCTCAATTTTCTACCCACTAAAAATAACTGCACCTCCCAGATTTCGCCATAAACAATACTATGTCTGATATTTGAGGTGGGATAAACTGCACACTCAATACTAGTTATGATTAAAATTTGAATTAACAAAACATTTGTTTTTGTGCTCACATTCAATTACTAAATGAAAATATCAATGTTCAAAATAAGATTAACAATATCCGATTTTTAAATGTCGATAATATAATAAATATTCTTACTGCATTATATGTCGATGGAGCTGTTATATAATATTCACTTAGATCCAAATTGTCATAATTATTAGGATAATTTGGTGATGTAATATATCCCGAAGTTCCTGTTTGATTAACTATCGGCACTGTGTATCTGTGAAAATAGCGCTTTTATCATCGGTTATATTTTAGATTATATAAAATTCACCCTGCATTATAGCGGTTCGGTAGCCATACTACTAAGTCACCTGTTCCAAAATTTGCAGACATCATATTTGATTGTGGCAATACTTGCAATAACTGAGACATCTTATATCGAGTTAATTGACTTATAATGAGTAAAACCGTATAGCCCTAATAAAATAATGAATTATTATATTTTTTCCGAAATTCAAATTTTATATATCAAGCTAATCGTTAAATTAAAAAATATAAAAATGATTACTTTGCTCTGTAACTGCGATATACCATTTAGAAGATTGTTCATTCCACCCACAGTGCTGAATAATGAACATTGAGTAATTTATAATCTTGCATAAAATACTCGCTATAAGCATAAATAACTGCCCACGGTGGACGGTCGTTTTGTGGATCATATGATGAGAATTGAGGAAGGGTAAAGAATGTGTTAACAGAACTGAAATAATATCAATTTACATATAGCAATAAATTATTTATCACGTTTGTAAATCGAATATTCCATTATATAGTTGTCGTGCAGATTCTAGCCAATCTTGTGCTTTGAGTTCGTCCTCCCATGTTGTAGCATTGTTCGGCCAAGGGACGTACTCATAAGAAACTCCTATAAATCGAGATAAAGTCGAAATAATAATTCACCTTAGATTATTTTGAAAAATGGTTAAATTATACGAGCATTTGATTCTAAATAAAAATGAAATATAAACTCTATTTTAGTTATTGTTTTTGATATTGACACTCCATGATAATATACCTGTTGAATTGACATGTAAAGTTTGTAAAGAATATTACATTTGAAATTTAAAGATTATGAGGATAGTAAAAAATAATTTAAATAACCATAAGTAACTTAAAAATGTATGCTCAAATTCCGACAAATACCTGCGATAATATAGCGAAAACCATCGCAGTACCTATTGCTATAGCCAGTCATAATAGTTGTTGCCTAAAAATAAACAAATCTATTTAATATCTGTGTATAACATTTTACAATACATCATAAATTGCGTTTTGATATATTCCTGATCCATCAATGAAATGAGCAGCCATTATATGACCGGAGATACAATCATCTCGTGATATTGGACCACCATCTAAATATCTTATATGTTTGTAGAAAATTGTATACTTCTAGGATCAAGTTCTATTCAAAATTGAACAATTTGTATACTAAATATCTGAAGAACTAAAGCGAATTACCTTTCTTATGGTCTTCAAATATAGCACAAGATGTTGAAGCAATGCATATTAAAAGAGTGACGCAAAGAAGTTTGAATCTGGACATCAAGTTGTTGCCTCGAAGTAAATTCGATAATCAGTGCTATGAGAATCGAGCATTTATATAATAGGAGAACAATTAGCAGTAAAATCACTGGCTTAATTTATTATCCCGCTAGATAAGGAATGCTATACTCTTAATTTAAACCTCTTCGCATCATTCCATTTCTTAGTGGTGCGTTCAGACTCGGATCTGTATTTGACTCACCTGAACACAAAACCGAGTCTGAACGCACTCTAACCTCTCGAATAAGCACGTCGATAGACTTTCTTATATTGGTATTGTTGAAATAAATTCAAATTAATATATAAATGATTTTTTGCAAGTATTAACTTTTAAAAATTAAAAGATTTGAACATCTATCGAGGGCTTTCATTTTTATGCTCTTGGACTCAACAATTATCCTTGAACCAAATTTACTATAGACACATAGTTTATTCAAATTAAAATACAGTGTATTCTTGATTATCTATGACGCCCTTTAAACCATCTTGAATGTCATAAATGAGGTGTCATTTTGAAGCCCTATGTAAGTAGATTGTTAATAGAGTCTAATTTTATCAGCTCGATTATCTTATCACTGATTTGTCATTGCGTCTCACCTAAAGTCAAACACACAAATTATCATGGTGATTATGAATTCTGATGAAGGTTTTATGACTCATTAACCAAAACTATGCTAAAATTGCTTGTATTCAAAAGAAAGATGCCGTGTCATTTCCTGATTTTCAACCACCAACGATATTTCAAATATTTGAATTTCCTAAATGTAAAGCCTGCAACTGCGTACTTTCCGAAAGTGATACCGTAATCTCAAAATAATGTCCAAATTTCACGAATTCAACATGGAAACTGATGTTGATATGAGGATTTCAAAAATACCAAATTTAGCTAGTTATTATTTTAGAGTAATGAAATACGGTAGCTTGAAGTGTGTTATGGATGATTTGGAACACCCGGTATACTTTTCTATCAATTATAAAACATTTAATATTCAAAGTGAAATATCTAAAGTGTTAGAAATGAAGATTTATTTGACTGTTAAATTCAAACAATAATTCAAGCAATTATTGCATAAAATATCAGTGAAACTTTCAAATAGACAACGTTATCCGATGAAATTGTCTGATTTCTCCTCAGGGGGATTGGAGATTGCTGTCCAGGAAATATAGAATCCTCGAGCAGTACCCATAAAACCACCAACAAATCGTAGAGTCACTGCATTAGATTGAATTGTAAAGTTTTTCCCTGTCATACTTCTAACCCATCTGAAAATGACATTATATAATACTACAACAATTTGAGGAATGTGTTTGAAGTAGTTGCAGTTTTATGAGATCCCACAGTTGAGTTCAGAGGTCAGGAATTGAGTTTTCGTCTATATTAATTGGCTAAACCCTTGCAACTACAGCAAATCCATTTCCAAGTTTTCTAATTGATGCTTACGTGTATAAATAATCATCATCGTCCATCATTGGTCCTTGATAAACGAGTAAATAATTGTTGGATGGCCCTATGTCAAAATCATGAATTGTTAGGACAATCTAAATCACTTTTCTTCGAAAAAGCTTTGAATAATAATGAATTTGATTTAGTTTTTCTAAACATTCTGATGCCACTTTGATTCTATAAGTTAGATAATTTTTAATGGAGATAAAATAAATAATAATGATTCAATGCTAGTTATGATTAAAAGATAGGTAAAATTTGAACTAACAAAACATCAAAACATTTGTTTTTGTGCTCACATTCAATCACTTATTTTGAAAATTGTTATTTTCATTAGTAAGATTAATAATATCTGATTTTTTTTAATTTCAATAATGTAATAAATATTCTTACCGTGTTATATGTAGATGGAGCTGTGATATAATATTCACTTAGATCCCAATTTTTATAATTATTAGGATAATTTGGTGATGTAATATATCCCGAAGTTCCTGTTTGATTAACTATCGGCACTGTGACCCTGTGAAAATAGTGCTTTTATCGTCGGTTATACTTTAGTAAGATTATATAAAATTCACCCTGCATTAAAACGGCTCAGTAGCCATTTGTCGGGAAATATTGAAAAATTTGTAGACGCTATATTTGATTGCGGCAATACTTGTAATAGCTGAGACACCTTATATCGGGGTAATTGACTCGCAAAGAGTAAAACCGTATAACCCTAATAAAATGAATGAGCTATTATAATTTTCTGCGAAATTCAAATTTTATATAGGCTAATCGTTAAATTAATTAAAAGATATAATAATGATTACTTTGCTCTGTAATTGTGATACACCACTTAGAAAATTGTTGATTCCATTCACAGTGCTGAATAATGAACATATTGATTAATATATAATCTTGCACAAAATACTCGCTATAAGCATAAATAACTGCCCACGGTGGACGGTCGTTTTGTGGATCATATGATGAGTATTGAGGAAGGGTAAAGAATGTGTTAACAGAACTGAAATAATATTGATTTATATAGTAGTAAATTATTTATCACGTTTGCAAATCGAATATTCCACGATATGGTTGTAGTGCAGATAGTAGCCAATCTTGCGCAATTACTGTGTCATCATATGTTGTAGCATTCTTCGGCCAAGGGACATAATCATAAGAAGCTCCTATAAATCGAGATAAAGTCGAAATAATAATTCACCTTAGATTATTTTGAAAAATGGTTAAATTATACGAGCATTTGATTCTAAATAAAAAGCGAAATATAAATTCTATTCTTTGTTTTTGACATTAACACTCTGTGATAATATACCTACTGAATTCACATGTAAAGAATATTACATTTGAAATGTTAAGATTACAAAGATAATAAAAAATTAGAATAACCATAAGTTAACTTAAAACTGTATGCTCAACTCCGACAAATACCTGCGATAATATAGCGATAACCATTGCAGTAAAAGTTTCCATTGGTATAGAAATTTAGAATCTCTGTTGCCTAAAAATAAACAAATCTAATATATGTGCATAACATTTTACAATATTAGGCTGTTAAGAAAGTTCTGCACCAAAAATTTGAAAAATCTATAATTTTCTAAAAATGAGCCAAATGCCCTAATAAATGTGAGAACCTTGTAGAATGTTCTCGAAGCTATTACCATATGGGTATATAAGGGCCCGTGCGCAGGGTTTTGTAACTTACCGACCATGACAAGTGAACCCCAACTTTGAACAGTCATCTACTACGAGTGGCACCAAGACAACAACGCGAGCAGAACGGCCACTAACATCAACAGCACATTCGGTGAGGGCACTGCTTTCCGTTAGATGTTCAACCGCTGGTTCTATCGCTTCGCGGCAGGAGATACGAGCCCCCAAAAAATGTTCGCAGTGAATGACCATCCTCCATCGAAAATAACTAATTGCAGAGCGCTATCAAGGCCAATCCAGAAGCTACCACGTGAAAATTGGAGACGATACTCGGGTGCCCCAATACCACCATCGTTGCCTATTTCCACGATCTCGGTTATCGAAATATTCAATTAAGATGAACCTCCATCGACTGACCGACGCTCATAAAAAGTGCGTGTTAACATCTGTCAGTCTCTTCCCCTCCATCTGCACAGAAAGGAATTTCTGAAAAATCTAGTGACTGGAGGTGAGAGCTGGATCCTTTACGACAACGATGCACGACACACCATCTGGCTCCCACGCGACGCAGAGCCACCAACGCAGTCGAAACCGAACCCTACCAACTCAAATATTTCCTCTTCGTTTGGTGCAACGCGAAAGAGTCGATATACTACGAGTTGCACCCTGCAAGCAGCACCGTCACAGCTACCGTCTACGTCAATCAGCTTCAAAAATTGGTCGGCGTAATCCAAGAAAAACGGCCAAGACGCTCAATTGTCCACTTTCTGCATGACAATGCGCGACTACACGTTGCTTCGGGCACCCACCAAAAGACCACAAAGCTCGACTGGCATCCGATCATCCATTCATCGTATTCGCCGGGCCTCACTCCGTCAGACTACCATTTATTCCCTCCTTTGAAGCTTCACCTACGAGAGAAAAAAATCGACAAAGACGACGACCTAAAAACAGCAGTCGACGATCTCTTCGCGTCACAGTCTCCTGAATTCTGGGCGAAAAGCAACAGTGATTTGCCCAATAGATGGGCGAGGGTTACTGACCTCAATGGTGAATATATCGTTGATTCTTGGTGGTTTTAAGAGTGAATGTCAGTAAGGACCAAAGTCAGTGTTTCCAGGGGTCCGTCGATTTGGCTAGTTTTCACATATATTGCTCAGTTTTTCACGCTGATTCTCGTAGTGCTATCCGTTTTTCATAAAAATGATCGCATGCAGGATTACGGTAGCTTCAAGTTTTGAAAAATCCGACTTCAGGAGAAAATTCATAACTTTCTTATTTCTGAACCAAATTGAATGATTCTTTTTTATTTCGTAGATCTTGAGTAGGAGAATAATTTTAAAATAACAAGAAAATTTTTAGAAATTAATTTTGGCGGGAAAAAATTACCTGAAATTACCCTATATACCCGTACTACGTTTACGCGTAAATGACGTCGGAAAAAATTCCTCCTTTCAGTATGTTGTGTAGATGGACATGATAAACAACTTTCGTTCCAGAACTGATTTCGGATTCATTACTGTTTGAGCTCCAGAACTTTTTGAAGTACGATGGCCAAATTCAGCATTATGCCTTTATAATACAAATTTTCAAAAATTCATATCTCCCTGTGTGTGCACATTCTAGAATAAGTTCTGGAACAAAAGTTGATCAACTTGAAGAGCTCTACAAGATTTCATGGAAAACTCCGGCGTTAACTCACATTACACTTGTAAATAAAGTACGGGTATATAGGGTAATTTCAGGTAATTTTTTCCCGCCAAAATTAATTTCTAAAAATTTTCTTGTTATTTTAAAATTATTCTCCTACTCAAGATCTACGAAATAAAAAAGAATCATTCAATTTGGTTCAGAAATAAGAAAGCTATGAGGAATCAAAGTTGCCACATAGTTAAAAATATACCAGTTTTAAGCGTTCGGATGCATTTTTCGTATCAAAACCCATTCTTTTTTTCAATTTTTTTTACATATTCAAATGTAGAATTGAATTCTCTACAAAATAAGTCAATTTCCAGCTTGGGTATCGGACTCTAATTGGGGTAAAAAAATGAAAAACTGCAGTCGGCTAGGGTCGCATTTTCGGAAATTAATTTTTTGGCGGGAAGCTATTGATCGTAGCAAGTGGTCGTAGTTACATTATTTGCAGAGTTTTTCATGGGCTATCCAATGCTGAAAACCCCGTTCGATTTGGTTCAGAAATAAGAAAGTTATGAATTTTCTCCTGAAGTCGGATTTTTCAAAACTTGAAGCTACCGTAATCCTGCATGCGATCATTTTTATGAAAAACGGATAGCACTACGAGAATCAGCGTGAAAAACTGAGCAATGTATGTGAAAATCAGCCAAATCGACAGACCCCTGGAAACACCCCTTTACTAAGACTTTGGTTTTTGCTGACATTCACTCTTAAATAAAGTTATGAATAAATGAAAAAAGAATTTTTTTTGGTGCAGGACTTTCTTAACAGCCTAATACATAAAAAATTGCGTATTGATTCGTTCCTGATCCATCGATGAAATGAGCAGCCATTATATTACCGGAGATGCAACTATCATCTATTGATCTTGGACCATCATCTAAATATCTTATGTTTGTGGAAAATTCTATACCTCTAGAATCAAGTTCTAGTTAAAAACTGAATAATTTGTATACAAATTTCTGAAGAACTGTAAAACGAATTACCTTTCTTGTGTCCTTCAAATATAGCACAAAATGTTGAAGCAATACATATCAAAATGATGATACAAATGAGTTTGAATCTGGACATCGGCTTGTTACTTCGAATTAAATTCGATAACCAGTGCCACAGCAATCGAGCATTTATATAATAGGAGAACAATTATCAGTAGAAATCACTGGCTTAATTTATTATCCCGCTAGATAAGGAATGCTATACTCTTAATTTAAACCTCTCCGCATCATTCCATTTCTTAATGGTGCGTTCAGACTCGGATTTGTGCTTGACTCACCTGAACACAAAACCGAGTCTGAACGCACTCTAACCTCTCGAATAAGCACGTCGATAGACTTTCTTATATTGGTATTGTTGAAATAAATTCAAATTAATATATAAATGATTTTTTGCAAGTATTAACTTTTAAAAATTAAAAGATTTGAACATCTATCGAGGGCTTTCATTTTTATGCTCTTGGACTCAACAATTATCCTTGAACCAAATTTACTATAGACACATAGTTTATTCAAATTAAAATACAGTGTATTCTTGATTATCTATGACGCCCTTTAAACCATCTTGAATGTCATAAATGAGGTGTCATTTTGAAGCCCTATGTAAGTAGATTGTTAATAGAGTCTAATTTTATCAGCTCGATTATCTTATCACTGATTTGTCATTGCGTCTCACCTAAAGTCAAACACACAAATTATCATGGTGATTATGAATTCTGATGAAGGTTTTATGACTCATTAACCAAAACTATGCTAAAATTGCTTGTATTCAAAAGAAAGATGCCGTGTCATTTCCTGATTTTCAACCACCAACGATATTTCAAATATTTGAATTTCCTAAATGTAAAGCCTGCAACTGCGTACTTTCCGAAAGTGATACCGTAATCTCAAAATAATGTCCAAATTTCACGAATTCAACATGGAAACTGATGTTGATATGAGGATTTCAAAAATACCAAATTTAGCTAGTTATTATTTTAGAGTAATGAAATACGGTAGCTTGAAGTGTGTTATGGATGATTTGGAACACCCGGTATACTTTTCTATCAATTATAAAACATTTAATATTCAAAGTGAAATATCTAAAGTGTTAGAAATGAAGATTTATTTGACTGTTAAATTCAAACAATAATTCAAGCAATTATTGCATAAAATATCAGTGAAACTTTCAAATAGACAACGTTATCCGATGAAATTGTCTGATTTCTCCTCAGGGGGATTGGAGATTGCTGTCCAGGAAATATAGAATCCTCGAGCAGTACCCATAAAACCACCAACAAATCGTAGAGTCACTGCATTAGATTGAATTGTAAAGTTTTTCCCTGTCATACTTCTAACCCATCTGAAAATGACATTATATAATACTACAACAATTTGAGGAATGTGTTTGAAGTAGTTGCAGTTTTATGAGATCCCACAGTTGAGTTCAGAGGTCAGGAATTGAGTTTTCGTCTATATTAATTGGCTAAACCCTTGCAACTACAGCAAATCCATTTCCAAGTTTTCTAATTGATGCTTACGTGTATAAATAATCATCATCGTCCATCATTGGTCCTTGATAAACGAGTAAATAATTGTTGGATGGCCCTATGTCAAAATCATGAATTGTTAGGACAATCTAAATTACTTTTCTTCGGAAAAGTTTTGAATACCAATGAATTTTGTTTTTCCTAAACATTCTGACATTTCTCAATTTTCTACCCACTAAAAATAACTGCACCTCCCAGATTTCGCCATAAACAATACTATGTCTGATATTTGAGGTGGGATAAACTGCACACTCAATACTAGTTATGATTAAAATTTGAATTAACAAAACATTTGTTTTTGTGCTCACATTCAATTACTAAATGAAAATATCAATGTTCAAAATAAGATTAACAATATCCGATTTTTAAATGTCGATAATATAATAAATATTCTTACTGCATTATATGTCGATGGAGCTGTTATATAATATTCACTTAGATCCAAATTGTCATAATTATTAGGATAATTTGGTGATGTAATATATCCCGAAGTTCCTGTTTGATTAACTATCGGCACTGTGTATCTGTGAAAATAGCGCTTTTATCATCGGTTATATTTTAGATTATATAAAATTCACCCTGCATTATAGCGGTTCGGTAGCCATACTACTAAGTCACCTGTTCCAAAACCTGTGGACATTATATTTGATTGTGGCAATACTTGCAATAGCTGAGACATCTTATATCGAGGTAATTGGCTTGGAACGAGTAAAACCGTATAACCCTAATAAAATAGTGAGTTATTATATTTTTCTTCGAAATAAGAATTTTTATATATCAAGTTAAGCGTTAAATTAAAAGATGTGATAATGATTACTTCGCTGTGTAATCGTGAGATACCATTCAGAAGATTATTGATTCCATTCACAGTGCTGAATAACAAACATCGATTAGTTTATAATATTGCACAAAATACTCGCTATAAGTATAAATAACTGCCCACGGTGGACGGTTGCTTAGTGGATCGTATGATGAGAATTTAGGAAAGGTAAAGAATGTGCTAACAGAACTGAAATAATATCAATTTATGCATAACAGTAAATTATTTATCACGTTTGTAAATCGAATATTCCACGATATGGTTGTAGTGCAGATAGTAGCCAATCTTCTGCCATGTATGTTTCATTATATGTTGTAGCATTCATCGGCCAAGCGAAATAGTCATAAGAAACTCCTGTAAATTAAAATAAAGTTTAAATAATAATTCACTTCAGGCTATTTAAAAAATGGTTAAATTTTATGAGCATTTTATTCGAAATAAAAAAACAAAATATAAGTAATATTTTAGTTAGTTTTTGACATTAACGCTCCGTGATAATATACCTGTTGAATTCACATATAAAGCTTGTAAAGAATATTAAATTTAAAATTATAATGCTGATAAAAAATAATTTGAATAGTCATAAGTAACTTAATAATGTATGCTCAATTCTGACAAATACCTGCGATAATAAAGCGAAAACCATCGCAGTAAAAGTTTCCATCGGTATAGAAATTCAGAATACCTATTGACTAAAAATAAATATCTATCTAATATATGTGCATAACATTTTACAATACCTCATTAAATGCGTTTGGATTCGTTCCTGATCCATCAATGAAATGAGCAGCCATTATATGACCGGGGACACAACTATCTCGTGATATTGGACCATCATCTAAATATCTTATATATAGTTTGTAGAAAATTGTATATCTCTAGAATCAAGTTCTAGTTAAAAACTGAACAATTTGTATACTAAATATCTGAAGAACTAAAACGAATTACCTTTCTTATGTTCTTCAGATATAGCACAAAATGTTGAAGCAATACATATTAAAATAATGGCACAAATGAGTTTGAATCTGGACATCAAGTTGTTGCCTCGAAGTAAATTTGATAATCAGTGCTGTAGCAATCGAGCATTTATATAATAGGAGAACAATTATCAGTAAAATCACTGGCTTAATTTATTATCCCGCTAGATAAGGAATGCTATACTCTTAATTCAAATCTCTTCGCATCATTCCATTTCTTAAGGATGCGTTCAGACTTAGATTTGTGCTTGACTCACCTGAGCACAAAACCGAGTCTGAACGCACTCTAACCTTTCGAATAAGCACGTCGATAGACTTTCTTATATTGGTATTGTTGGAATAAATTGTAAATTAATATATAAATGATTTTTGCAAATATTAACTTTTAAAAATTAAAAGATTTGAACATCTATTGAGAGCTTTTATTTTTATGCTCTTGGACTCAACAATTATCCTTGAACCAAATCTACTATAGATACATAGTTTATTCAAATTTAAATACAGTGTATTCTTGATTATCTATGACGCCCTTTAAACCATCTTAAATGCCATGAGGTGTCATTTTGAATCCCTATGCAAGCAGATTGTTAATAGAGTCTAATTTTATCAGCTCGACTATCTTATCACTGATTTGTCATTGCGTCTCACCTAAAGTCAAAAACACAGACTATCGTAGTGATTATGAATTCTGATGGCGTTTTCATGAATCATTAATAAAAATTTGTATGCTAAAATTGCTTGTATTCAAAAGAAGGATGCCGTACCATTTCCTGATTTTCAACCACCAACGACATTTCAAATATTGGGCTTTCCTAAATGTAAAGCCTGCAACTGCGTACTTTCCGAAAGTGATACCGTAATCTCAACATAATATCCGAATTTAACATGGAAGCTGATGTTGATATGAGGATTTCAAAAATACCAAATTCAACTAATTATTATTTTAGGGCGATGAAATACGGTAGCTTGAAATGCGTTACAGATAATTATGGAACACCAAGGCCCGTACTAAAGTCCCCTCACAACAACTCAAAGAAGGAGCGATTTTTTTCATGTGACTTGTCATGAACTCTGAAAGGACATTTGCTCACACCAATAGAAAAAATCCAAAGAAAATTTTTTTAAATCCGTGCAAATTGATATGAATCTTGTAGCCAAGGATATCAGCTGCTAGTAGGTATAAAACATTGATAAATTAATTGTCTAATTAAAGATTTAATTGAGTTGTCGTGAACTGTATCAAAGAAGGAGCGAACTTGAAGCGAAAGTTGCATTCAGCGAGTGGGAATGAACTTGTCTTGAAGTGAGCTATCGACAAGTTCGCCACAACTAGAGAATGTGAAAAGTGAGAGAGCAAGCTCATGACAGGGTAGCCAACACCTCACTTGAAAAGGTGTAGTCTACTCCTGTCATGAACTTGCTCTCTCCTTTTTCACATTCTCTAGTTGCGGCGAACTTTTCACTATTTTCACCTTCGCTCATAACAATTCACTTATTTTCATTTTTCGCTCAATTGATATTATCACATTTTAGTACGTCGCAATTCCATGTCTGTCTCAACGACGACTTCTAGAAGCTAGCTAAGCACCGAAAAATTCTATATATCTCATCTTACGTGATCAATTTCATACAATTTATTTTTAATTATTAGTTCAATAAGATTTCGTGAATGTGTAGAACAAAATCGGAATGACGAAATTTAAAATTGTGTAGAACTTCGACGTTTGATTACAGAGATCTTTATCATTACAGCAACAGATTTTCCCTCCGACAGCCGTTGTGGTATTTAGTGACCACATTGATGTGTAGCACTTATTCATATCCTAAATTATTGCTTTTGTTCGAACACTTTGCACTTCGAAAAGGCTAGTTCAACAGGGAGAATGTATTAATGTATTTCTCTTTTTCTCTTTCAACATGCATCCTTCTCTATTTCTATACTGGTCCATTTCCTCTACATTGTCTCCTCTCAAGTAACTATCTCGCATTGCCTCATTTTGGAGATGCAAAGTGTTCGGACGAGAAAAGTATTCAAAGCCCATGAAAAGCTGAGGATAAAATACTTACGGGGCACCAAGGAGTGTTCAACATGTCGTCGCAAGCATACTCAGTCAGCGTATCATCAACTTTTGCATCCAACGAAGTATCACTGTAGAACCTGAAGTTTATATTTGAAGACTTTTTATTTATATGATTAGGCTAACTTGATACAGAATGAATTGCATGGCGCTGTCCATTTGTTGCTGTCAGTTGGGCCATTTTTATGCGTGATATAGTGCCCACTATAGCATTGGAGGGAGTATGTTGAACCGATTAATGATATTAGAAGAACGAATGTATAAAAATTCATAGTGAAAATTCAATAGAAAAGTTTGTAGACCACAATGTGTTTAAATGAATAATGATAGAATTTGTGATTTCTTTTAGTAGACATCGAATGATTGTAATATTTGATTAGTAACGCATCAGATTATACTAAGACGATTTGATAAGAGTTTCAAGTATCAGACAGCTCAATGTTTACCTTACTTGAAATAGGCCTAATGAGTAATTAAAATCGATCTAAATGTCATGTAAATTTTAAATGTTTATTTATTGAAAGTTAACATTTACATTATATCGCAGTCTATGCGATCTTAATACTTTGATCCCAATTGTCCCCGACCAGACAGTGGCGTAAATGGTATGACAGTTGTCTAGAAGCTCCTTCTGCCAAGATTGTAGTCTTATCTGGAACTTCTAGAATAACCTTATCATTCCCCGTCAGCATGATCGCGATAGTACTTAAGAACTAGACTTTATTGTAATTTTGTTCTTCTTTGCATATTGTTTAACGACAATACAGCCTTCTATACGGACTCACAGCGTTCTATCACACCAACCTGCACAGAAAAAGTTTTTTTTGTACCTCCCGTCGGTGATCAAATCATGAACTTTGACCCCCACCTAGCTCCGCCCACTTTAGGAGACGGGACCTGATCTCCCCATTTTTGTGATTAGGCTCCTAGGGGGTATCCAACCATATGGATTTGGTTCGGATCCGGGACACTTTTACAATTGTCTGGCCTTTGTTCGGGTTACTCAAAGAATGCGTCTTAAAAATAAAAACCTAGATGATGAAATTTCAGTCAACTCATCGGTGGTCGAAAGGTCAACCAATCAACCGAAGACTAATCAAGCAGGACAACAAATTCATCAAAATCAACTAGAGAATTAAAAAGATTTGTATACTTTTGTGATTGTCATCGCACCAGACTAGATTATCATGACTAGCTGATGTTTTTATTCTACATACATTGTACACTAAAGCAATAAAGCAATATGTATGTCTTGTCTTATTGGAGTAATTTGACAATTGTCAAACAGATCTGTTCGCGCTAACTCGAAGAATCATCCTGTTCTTAAAGCTTGTTCGCACTGTATGCTTCGAAATAGTTAGTTAGATTTTTAGGAATTTCTTATCATAACATGTTTTTATTTCAATTAAAACATTTTCTGACAAAACCATTTTTAAATCGTGAAAAGGTATTTCAGTATGGCTATATTTATCTTACTCGCTAAGGCGATAACAGTCGAAAACGGATTTTCAATTATTGCTGATGAGCTACGAAAATTGTCGTGTTTCGAATTCAAAAAGAAAGAAAAATCGGCATTCGTTTCAGAATGAAAGAAAAAAGGAGTCACAGAAGCTGACATTTACTTTAAGTCTTTACAAGCGTCTTGGGAATAGATAATTTCATACTACAGTCTATGAATAAAGTCCACTTAAATTTTAAATAATTTTTTAGACTTTCACAAACTATCTTCGCAAGAAATCTATAATTTGACTGTGTCATCTTACCATTTTTAGTTGATAAATTACTGTTTATAAAAAGTAAATTATAAACTAACTCTGGGCAATTTGATTTTTAGTTCGGGTTTAAAATTAGCTATTTATTTCAGACGTTCACACAAGCTTTATTACTTTATGACATTTTTCATCATTCTTTTTGCACGACTGAAAATGATAAATATGTAATTATTTCGCATTTGGTTAGTATCCTTTTCAATCATCTGCTGTGAAACTCTAATTGTATGTCATGAAATTGACGCATACCTACGATATCTAATTTTGAAAGTATTTGCACTCTATAATTGACTTCAATCAATAAAGACGCCTTTCAAGATATGAGAAACTTTCTTTAATAATTTGCGATTTCCAATAGACTGATATCTATGTTCCCTTTCTACCTTTA
Organism: Diploscapter coronatus; assembly: GCA_964036155.1. Classification (NCBI taxonomy): domain Eukaryota; kingdom Metazoa; phylum Nematoda; class Chromadorea; order Rhabditida; family Rhabditidae; genus Diploscapter; species Diploscapter coronatus. The sequence continues at coordinate 80,995,352 of OZ038423.1, read as the reverse complement.
TAACTTCACATTGCTGGATGGTACAAGACAGTATTGTATTGCGCTATTTTTATTGGTCAATCCGGACGAAGAATATGCTACGACACCATTGTTCATGGTAAAATCTCAGAAGGATATATGATCTAGCCCGTCAAAAATCACAAAAAATCGATCCAAAGTGAAATGCTAACGATATTTCGCCTTTTTTAGCTGAAGAAAGTTGCGCTATTATTTTGCAATGGGATATTTTTGATTTCCGCAATCTTGCTTGGCAATTTCGATATCACTTTCTGTTGTGTTTGGTCTGTGCAGTCAGTCGAACAGACGAAGCTCAATCATCAAGTTTATTGAGTCAACAGCTTCTCTAACACTTTCCAAAAAATAATCTTTTTCTCATAAATATTTCCAAAATCATGAAACTATTCAGGCAATCGCTATGTGTGAAGCCGTTCTAAATGCAATCTGCACACTTATCATCCCATTTGTTATTTATTTTGCATGCAGAAATCCTCATATCCATTCAAACCTGAAATTTCTAATAACTTATTATGGAATCGCATATTTTATTGGAACGTTCTGTCGTCCGGTAATTATGCTTTATCAACTTGGCATAATTCAAATTAAGGGTCGCATTATTTCTTAATGTCGATAAAATCGTTTGTCAATTTAGGATTAATTGAATACGATTACCCATTGATTATTGCATCAATAATAAGGACAAGGTGTATTGCGTACAGCATAATTGCAGTTTCGACTGCCCTAATAGGTAAAAAGATTATTTACTACCTGGAATAATTGAAGATCTTTTGAAACACTTCTTTTTTGTAACTATATCTACTAAATTCCGCGAGCTAGTTATGTGTTTTATTCCAAATTAAGAAGCTTTTATCTTGAAGTAAATCCGATGTTTCAGAACGTGCATTTGCTTCATTTCTCTACAAAAATTATGACAAGGAAAAGCACACTTGGGTCGTTGTATTCGTATTAAGTTACGTTGAAATTTGGTCCACAATAGTTTGGATTCCTTTGCTCGCATTTAGTAAGTTATTAGCCAATCAACCGAGGTTAGAACAAATAAAGGAGATTTTCAGCCAATAGCCGAGTGTGAGTCTCGTATGCATGTGATTTGACGCTATTCTCTCGATAATTATCGTCATTCCGGTGTGTATACGCGGCTCACACTATGCCACTGGTTAAAAATTCCTCTTTGATTGGTTCTCACTTCGCTGGATAACGACAAAACCAGTTCAATATCCTAAATTTGTATCAATTTCCAATCAACTGATTTCAGTGTACACTTTCAATGAAATAATCATGCTATTATATTGCTTTGTTGTTTGCATATTCGTTTCAGTTCAAGTCCCTATTTACCATTATTTCATTCGATATAATCAAGAAAGACTGGACTTATTGAATCAACGGACATTCTGGAATGAAAATTACACGATCAACTCAAAATTTCAACTCATTGCTAATCTTTATGTGCTTAAGGTAATTCCTAAAATGCTAATTGTTCGCGCCTTTTAAGGCAAATTTTTATTTGAATTACATGATTTACTTTTTTCAGAGTCTAAAAGTTGCGATAATAATTCTCCTGTACTGCATAATATTCGACTGTCTTGTTGCTAGTTTTGTTCTCTACATGTTTATTGAAGGCAGAAGTTATGAAATGCAGCTTACCCTCGCTATTTTCGAGTTTACTTTCCCGATGTAAGTAGTAAAACTTACAAAATTAAAATAGGATTCACATTCCGAAGAAATAAGATTGTAAACTGATGACGATTACTTTCTTTATTCGGATTTAAAGGAGAAAAAAAACATTTTCGCGAATACATCTGACTACACAACTTTAAAAATGAAATGGCAAAGACTTCAGAATAGCCCTAACTATCATTTTTGCCGAAGTTGCATCGACTAAAAACGGATTTTCGTTTGTTTTTGAAGAATTACGACGGCTTATCTGTTTCAAATTCAAGAAGAAAGAAAAATCAGCTTTTACACCAGGATGGAAGAAGATTGGAGTCGCAGAAGCCGATATTTATTTCAAGGCTCTGCAATCGTCCTGGGAATAGATAATTAAAGATCTTTTTTAATAAATAAATTACTAACTCTGATTTTTATTTCATGTTCACGACTATCATTTTATAGGCGTTTTTCAAAGTTAATGGATATTGAATGAGTGCCAAGATTATTCCAAGTCTTTCAAAGTTTCACCTTCTGGGTCTCACCGCTAACATGCCCAGATCTTATTGAAGAATTATCGGAAAATATAGATGGATATGATCATGATATCGCTGCGAAAGTGCTGATATGAATAATCCCAAAATATGAACTCAGCGATTCATATCTTTCAAAATTTGATGATAATGGTATAAACCCGCCACAAACCTAGGGAGCATTTGAGTCAGACTCAAAAATATACAGGGGATAGTTCGCAAGTATGACGATTGTCTCTCTAGGTCTGATTCGCAATAGTTTCAGTCGAAATTGTTGTCTTATTTTTACTGAATCTTTAGCGATGATACCATAGCAATTCAATCAAATTTATCGAGGTTCTACGAAAGATCGCATGATCGCATCTGGGCCCGAGTCAACTCCCCCACCCTCATTAAACTTGTTGAACGATAAAACATAGTGGCGGAAAAGTGATTGCTTTAAAAAGTGGGGGGAATTGACCCGGACCCAATTCCCAAATGCAGCTAAATCTCTTCGATTATTTCGAAGGGGAAATTACACAACATCTCTAAACATAAATAAATTTAGAGTTTATGAACTTAAATAAAACCCCAGATATGTTCTAACTTTCTGAAAAATCTTAAAAAGGAAAAGCGGACACAGTTATGAATTCCCTGATGGGCATATGTTTTAATCAATATCAATTATGCATGCTTTATCAGCTATCTAGAATGTTATTTGTGCAGCACTTTATCGATAATTACAAAAAAAAATCCCCGATCAAATTTACAATCTATTGCAAAATATCATGTGCAACATTATTTCCAAATCGGATCGATCGAAAAAAGAATTTTTCTGCATGATCAAATATCATTGCGAAACATTCTCAACATTTGTCACAAATATAGTATTAGAATAAATCACGTCATACTCGATAATCCAGTGATTCATTTTTGATCATAAATTTATATTCAACAATTTTGATGGTAAATCTTAAATGGTGACATGAAATCAGCATTATTATTTGAATTGTATAGCAAATTCCTTCTGGCATTTGATAAGAACCGCGAAAGTCTTTGCGGCTGGAAATAAATATGCTTATAGTGCAAACGAAAAATTCAATATCGAATTTTTGGACGTTTAGGTGCGATTGGGGACAAATGATTGGAAATTTTCCACCTTTGTTGTTGTTCATTTTTGTTGCAGTTTCAATAAATTCCGGTAATATTTTGATAATTTCAGTAGCAAAATGATTAATGTTTTAGTATCTAGTCAAGTTACTAATCATTCTTTCAATTATACATTTGGATACACTAGTAGCTCAAATTCGACTGTGCTTGTCTTCAATGGCACAACCGACTCATACACCTATAATGTAAGTTATTATGAAAAATGTGTGCAAATATAATTGTTATCGTTTAGTTTTATCCTGTCGGCTGCATTTTATATCTCGGCTTCATTATGAATAATACTTATGTAAATTATACAGTTTATAACTCAGTCCCATATACCGGCACAACAAAAACCATAACTCACCAGTAAGAAGCGCTTATGAATATATTAACAGTTACATAAGAAGGCTATATGAAAACCACGTGACATGAAAATAGCATGGAGAAAAGAAAACTCTGCAACATTACTTCTCCGAACCTCCTGTACTATTTCATATGTCGCCTAGTCTCCCGATTTTTCCTAAGAACACCAATTTAATTAGCAAAAACTATCAGATACAAGTAACATAGGTTCTTCAATTCTGTTTACTTCACACTTTATCGATATCCGACTATTTATAGGACTATCGAAACATCGACGACAGCTCTCATTTTTCCAAGTCCTCGTCCGGTTCCCTTCAGACTCGATTTCTATGGAACCACGAATAACACCGTTCTTCAGCATATCATATTTTCAATATTCATGATAGAAAGAGGTATCATTTGAATTGAAACTACTAAAAATGTTTAATGAATTTAGCTGATAATACTCGAAACGTGACTGAACTCCAGCCAAAGTCTGGAAAATTGGTCAATTTCAACGACCTATTGTCTCAATCAACATCGACAATATTCAAATCTGCTTCACCGACAAATTACATTGCTGCATTTTTCGCATGCGACGATTCGGCAGGCGTTCAACGATTTGTTAATTATAAGGACGGTTGCAATCGACTTTTGTTTTACGATGGCTCTAATTATTTGGGAAGGTGAGGAATTGTCTGACTTTTTGATAGATTCTTATTATTTCATGGTACACATATTAAAGAATACACGAATAATCTTAGCGCTGGCGATTTACATGACTTTGGGTCTGATTCGATAACTGGCAATTACACCTCGCTGACACTTTATCAATCGATGTATGTCGCTGGAACTCGAGCTCAAACCTACTTCTATGTTACTGGCGATGGTATGCTTGCTTAACGGAAATAAATAATTATAGTTTTGAGTAATTGTAACTTTCAGCAAAGAATAATTATTTGAATAAATACACTGAAATCGAGTGAAAACTCTTCGTCTTTGACCGTTGCATCTACAGGCAAAAATTTCGCTGCCGAAGTTCGATTTACAAAACTCGATCCAAAAAATCAAAGATTTGTCAAAAATGTATGATTTCTATATTAATCCATATTTAATTATTATTCTCTCAGGTAAATTTCAAAGGAACTGGTACTTTGAATATCTATGAAGGCGTTGTTGAAATGATAAATGGTACGACTTTGCCTCCAAATGCAGCATATTCCGTGAGGTAGGATATAGATAGTATTTGAAAAATGACATTTCTTTAACCGTTTGGATAAGATTTCATAAGCTATGATAGAATTCAACATGATTTTGCGTATTTTCTATCAAATATTTTAGTTGAAATATACAACCAATTCTGTCTTTCAATCGAACTATTTAAAATTTTAGTTCATCGGGAAAATGTAATTTACCATTATCGTCGCCAGTCTACACATTTATTGCTACAATGTCAGATGTGCAATACGATATTGATGATTATTCGAATATGATATTTACGAAATTATCGCTTTACAATTTCTTATTAATATTTATTATTTGTACACTATCACGGGTTTTCAGTTAATTGAACTATAGAAGCTATTTATTTATTCATAAAATAAATTCAAAGTATTAAATCAATAATTGGTAATTATTGCATGATAATAGAAATGAAATTAGTACTTACAACTGTTAGAATGCTTACTCGTCATGGTCAGAATATTTTATTTATTTTTAAATTATGAGTTGAACGATTATTTTGTAAGATGTTGGACTATTCATTAGATGATCAACAAAATATTAAATTTTGATCATCTACGTATTTTCAAGCGTCAAGCTTTTCGTAGAATTAGATAAGAAGCAAAACGCACTCGTGACACCAAAATAAGCTGCAAAACGACAGATTATTCAGAGTTTTAAGGGTTTTATTCAATGTGATTACGATATGATCTTTCTCAATATAATAAATTATTCGGAAGCTGTTACTTTTTATTAGACATTATCGGCCAATTATTCAGAGAAAAATACTATGAAGTTTGATAAAGTTATGCATAAATAATGAAGAAATTTTTGATCAACTTTAAGAAACATCTGCTGCAGTCTCTCATGGTTAATGAACGACTTACCGCATAACAGATTTACTTTGCAGACAAAATGATCGATTGTCCCGATTTTTCCGATAAAACTCCGATTTATTTTCTCCTCCTAAGAATTGTTGCAATCCTAACGACGTTAATTAGCGTTTTCATTATTATATCGGTATATCTGAAATGTCCCAAACAAGTTACGAATACGAAATGGTATTTCATGGCATATATATCATTGGCCACTTTATTTTGCATTTCATTTGCGGAAGGTAAGACATTATGATGAATATATCAAAGACTTCGTTTTAGGCATGAAGGTATCATTCTACATACCGTTTCCTTTGATAACAACACAAGGTTTCTGGGATAAACTAGAGCTCAAACCACATACTCAAATTCAAACTACCGGTGGAGTTTTCTTCAGCTCAATGGCCATTTTAACGTTAGATTATTATTTTGAAGTGTTAAATATTCTTAGTTTCTAATTGAGCTATACAAACTCACTAACATTTTGACGAGAATATTTTATAAATATTTCATCCGAATTGACTATAACTCTGATATTTAGCATTTCATTCGCAACCCGATTGCAAACAATCGTGCATTCAACCAAGTCTGACTATCCAATTCGCCCCATTATTATCTTTCTCAAACTCGTTCTTGCTGATTCGATATTCTCGCCAATTGTTTCTTCGATTTATCTCTACTTCCTAAAAGCGGGAATATTTTGCAACGAATATGTTATTCGTCCTTACCAGGTAATTTTTCGAGCGATTAGAAAATTGTCATATAAGCAAGCACCTGTCACTTGATTATTATATGAAGTCACAGACAAATTAAAGCGAACTTCGATGATATTCTCTTAGAAGTTGATAAGATGCAAAAAAGATGACTTTTATATACAACCAGCAAAAAATAATATGTACATTTTCTAACTATTTTTTCAAAACAAATATAGCGAATTCTAGAATTACACCTGTTACACGTCTCTAGAAAGGATAAATGCATGTGGCTGGGATTATTCGAAGGCAGTGAATATGCAGAAATTCGGTTACAGCGAAGATTTCATGCAAATGGTCATTAGACTAGCATTCATTGGATGTATCGGGCTGATTGTGATTACGATTCTAAGTAACGATATCAGATTTTAATTTCATCTACTTATTTGATGAATCCAGTCATCGCATATTTGACGTTCGTGTCTATGAAAGTGATCCGAGAATTTCGACAAATATCTTCAACATCGAATAATAAAATGGAAATTGCTCTACTTATTGATTCAATCTGCCAAGTAGTAATTATAAATCAGCCCCTGATAGATGTATATTTTAGGTGATAGTTCTAATAATCTCAACAATGCCCTTGGCTGCAATCTTTATCGTTTGTGCAGCGGCAGAGGTTTTCAATCAAGGTATTTGGAAATGCATATTGATATAGTCATTTTGATATTGAATTCAGATTTAATCAATGTAGCATCCTTATTATTTGCTTCATCGGCATTATTTTTCAACATATATTCGATTTGTTTCGTGTCATATGTGAGGAAATCTATCGTAGAGTTTATAAAAGGTATCTATTTAAAATTTCTAATTTTATTCAGATATTCTTTTTTTAGATTTAACAAAACATATTAGAAAGAATTATTTAACAAAAGTTACAGCAAATAATAGCGTCATCTCAATAAGACCTCAAATGTGACCTATGGCCTATGCAGTTTTTTCTTGTAAATAATTAATAAATTCAGTTTTTGAATAGGCACATGATTTAATATAAGAGCACAAGAGAGAATATGTTAACGAAAGAAAAGAGTAGAACAAAAACAGAAAAATAATGGACATTGAGCAGTGTGCGGCATTTGCAAAGTCCGACTTTATTCTCAAGACTCGATAATGAATCGTATTGTCAAGACTTCCAATTGTCTTAAACTTGATCTATAAATAAACCGAGTTTGTTTATCTTCTGAACGTTGTACAAAGTGCCAATAATTTGGTTAATTTTGTAAATGGATTTTTAAAAGACATTCACATGAAAATTGCACTCGTTGTAAGTCAGCAAATTGACGCAAGTTTGCAAAGACTGGATATTCTCTTTCATTCTAAGGATAATATAATAGTTATGATAATGGTTGTATTCGTTCGGAAACCTAGAAAAACTTGAGCTTTGAATTGGAAGGTTTTGGCTAATTCTCTAACTTATTGTTAGATGAGAGTCTGGCTTGATTGGCTATTCCAATTGCAACTCTTTCGTTGGAGTATGTTTCGCTGCTCTGCCCTGCGGACCTCTTCTAAGGGGAAAGCATAGCCAAGTTCCTTTCCCCCCTTCCCCTCTTTCAGAAATTTTTTGACTTGAGAAGATTGATGCAAGTCTTATGGAGTGCAAAGTCCTTGTGTTGAAAAGCGGACACAACTAGGAAGATTTGCCAAATCAACTTATTCCCGATCTACATCGTTTTAGAATTTGATTTCATCCTGATATTATTATTTTTCATTTCCTTACGAAAATGATGTGCGAAATGAAGAGAACTAGAACAAAGGTTCACCCTTTCTCTTGCTATCTCTCATTTTCAATGATCAGTTTTTTGCGCACCAACAATAGTTATTTAGAATTTTTCGAACACTTGTTCATTTTATTTTTTGCCTATGACTTGAACATTACCCCCAAGAGAGTAACAAAATATTATGCATTTTGGAGAAACTTTTGGATTCAACGTCAACATAATATTCTTCACATTGTTCAATATTTTAGGAAAGTTTGGAAGACAAATTTGTCCAATATGCATTTTCGTATGCACATAAATTAGACGAACCTTCGACCTAGTTATCAAAAACACCAGGCTTTCTGGAGAAATATTATGAGTGGCTATGGAGTTCATTGATTCTTCTCCTAATCTTCCCTCTTATTTTTAGCGTTGGAAGTGAATGTTTTTTCTTCGAATTTCCTTCCAGCTCTTATAACTTGAGAAGCGCTAAACTTTGCATCCAATTAAAATTGCATTTCATCAGATAATCGTCGTCACTAAAATGTCTGCCTTTGGATATAAACTCGGGAATTGTTGGGCATTTTATGTAATCGATACTTTGAGCAAAATAAACAGTTATCTGTTATTTTGGTCATATTTTGAACTTTCGGAAAACCAAGCCGAAATATCAATTTGGTAAATTTTAGGATTTAGTCCTGCTACATTATTTTTGTATTCCTACCCGCTTTAGGAAGAAACCTATTTAACCGATCTAATTATGTCTGAGGAAGACGGTACTGAAAGCCTTGTATTCACTTTAGAAATGAACGAGTCTTTGGAAATGAATGCAACGATTTGTTTATTTCAATACAACGAATATTTCAATGCATACGAGTATTACTGCTATTTGTTCATTTTACCTATTCTTTGCTTAATCGGAGTTGCATTTGCCGTTATATCAGTTATCGTCTTCACTAGCAAGTCGATGAGGTAGCATTGTGCATTTGATGTTGAGAACAATCGTGCATCAATTTTGCAAGTTCCATGCTAAAAGCGAAAGATTTCAAGAAATCGAGAGTGGTGACGGCTAGAACTCTGCACGCTCCCGATTTATTTCGCTCTTTTCCTTGCCATGAAGCTTGCAAAATCTAGGCACAAATATTCCCAGCTCAAATGAACGACATATAATAGAGAAATAAAAATGTTAATTGAAGTAATTCGGAATAAAAATTTCAGAAACTTCACGCTTAATGTATACCTCGCTGGTTTATCCGTATTTGATCTTCTTCTACTGGTATTTTGCTCACTCGTATACATACCAATGTCGGCATGCTATCATACGGTAATATATTATTCGTTTGGAAAAAATTATCGTAAAATTAGAAAATCTTAAGTTGGAATAGAATGTGCTTTAAGTGGCAATTTGGATTTATCGCGATTTTGCGATGTGAAAAAAATCGCAATTATGGATAAAATGACATACGAAAAGATGGAGCGGGAATATTTTCTCTACACGATTTCATTCATAGTCTCGATAAATGCAATTTTCCTTTTATTTCCCTTCACATCTAATCCAAAGAAACAATTCTTCGATGCTATGATAATTTAGGGTTACACAGACAATCTAATTTGCCGCGTACATTGGCGTACAGCTGCCTATACTATCACATTCTACAGTATTTCGCATATGTGCAGCATTTACACCGTTGTGGCTATTACGATCGACCGTTTCTTGGCTATAAAATATCCGTTCCATTGGCGGATTTGGTGCACACCGAAAGGATCAGTCAAAGTTATCATATCGATTGCAGTAATTAGCTTCATTTATAAAGTATGTCATTTATAAATTAGAATTTTGAAGTTTAACATCATGTTTAGTTTCCACAATTTTTTCAAAAGATCCTAGATGAATGTGGTGTTTTGATAGACGACGATTTTCTAACTACTAATCGGGCATATCAGCTTTATTACGTCTTATATGGATTTCTGATTACCCGATATCTTATACCATGGTATATTGCGATATCTATCAGTAAAAACTATAGAGCATCATGAATTTTAGGTCCATTATGCTAATTTTGAACGTTATTATCATTCGTGCTGTTAGAGATGCCTATAGAAATCGTGGAGTAATGCAAAACTCTAAAAATAGTGAAGGAAATGAAAAGAGGTACGAATTTATGCATTATTGCCTGAACCTATTTGCTTGGTGATTAAATATATGATATCTCTGAAATAGCGCAAAATTTTGAGTTCATCACTAAACTAAGTATTTAGTGTTGCGTAGAAAATATCCTATGGGGAAATTCAGTGTTTTGTCCAAAAACAATTTCTTAAAATAACACGATTCCTTTATCATCAAAAAGTAAGTCGGATTAGATGCACTACAATGGCCGTAATAATCATATTATCATTTCTTCTATTTAATTGCCTGATAGCGATAAAGACTGCTAGCACATACATAAATCTCGACCTATCTGATGATTTTATTCCGATCGGAAATATTCTCGTGTGTTTTTATAGGTAGGAATATTCTTCTAAATAGTTTTTAAACCTCTAATTTCAGCTCATTCAATTTTGTGATATACGCTTGGTTCAGCCCTAAGTTTCGTCATATTTTTGTGTTACTATTATGTGGGAAGGGAAGCAAGTGGCAGAGCTGGCTGAAAACTGATAGGTATAAATTCAATAACTTAACGTAATGGAATACATTCGCGCATATTTGATGTTTGATATTTTATTTGCAAAAATTGCACACTAAAACGGTCGAGACGTAATTAGGCCTATCACGGGCGGGATTTTCGGCAACTTCAAAATGAGAAGGAACGAAATGGCCTCCGCGCTAATGTTATTTCTTTTGGTCTTGTCTTTTCTTTCAAATTTGCACTTTCGTTATTTTCAAATTGCCGAATTTTTCATTCATTAAAAATTCCCAATCACATAAATACCATAGAGCCCAAATTGATGGGAGGTTGAGATCGAGTAAAAAAGGATTGTGAAAGTGTTCCATCTATTTTTCAGATATTTCTTGCATTAAAACACTTCAGGTTAGACGTACAACATTTTATTTTTATCAGCCATAGCTCAATAATTGTGTATTTAATGAAGAAAGCGTCGATTTCAAGTAAATTCGACGTAATTTGAATCGATTTATAAATTTGAAATATTTCATTGCTCATTTTCCACCATCTTTTGGATTTGCTTTTGGAATTTTATTTCCAGATAATAATCGTATTCACCGAAATATCGATATCATAATTTGGTTAGTCAAAACATTTTCCTTCTTTCAAAATCCGTTAACCACCCAAACAACGTGTCTTACTTATGACGAAAATCCAAATTTGAATGGATTGAATATTTCAATAGGTCCAAGAGAATTGCGTATAGAGGTTGCATGACATAGTGAGATATGACCTTTATAAAACCGACAATGATATAATATTTCATTCAGTGAGCATCTCTGATAGATTCTGTGGTCGCAATTTGCAATTTGCATCGAACATTCTCATCCTCAAGCGTTATTTCGTCCCTTTTGAATCGAAGTGAAACGTGCGGCCTGCAAAGCAGAAAATGAACGCGAAAAACACGCGAATAGCAAATTTTTCCTCTTTTTTCCAGGGATCTTCATTATATTTTCGCTTTTCAGTGGCCGATTGAGTTTCACCAAATGAAATCTTCCCCTCTATGGGTCCAACAAAGCCCTATCTCGGATTCAATTTTCATCGGGAAAAATCACCATTCGCCACTCAAAACACGTTTCTGTCGATTGAATTATGGGTTATGTAGTTTTACCACCAAGACTGTCGAAGTAAATTCATCTCGTACTTTTCATTCTAAATCAAACGTCCCTTCCTTTAAAAAGACGCGCGCGCGTTGCGTTCGTAAGAGTATTGGAAAGCGAGAGAGTCGGAAACGCAGAGGAAGAAGGAAAGCGAGCGTGCAAAACTTTTTAAAGCAAGGGACTTTTCACTCATAATGGAGAGCATTCGTTATTAACTCTTTTTATTTTTTATTTGACGAATAATAATAAAAACGTTTGTGATAATTCGCAGAGTTAGTGCAGATGTTAAATGAAGGACAATGCTCACTTTTGGGAAATCATACTTGATAGCTTCTTATCAATGTAGAAGAATTTTTCAACACATAAAGACATTGCTAGCATTAGGCATGCTTGCTAATATTTCACGGAGAACGCCAGAAAATCAATAGTATTCAGAACTATAGAGCGATAAAAGAGAAATGCTAGAACCCGTTTCAAATTGCTTTCTACTTTCAAACTATTCTTATCTGAAAATAAAAGAGCGCTTTCAGTTTCAGGCAAAAATGGCGAATCAAGATGATGATACGTATGTATCCGTAAGTTCGGCTGATTTTATTTCAGTTCAGCCTGGAGGTGCTAATGTCGTGGGTCAAGATGTAAGGAATTATGACAGTTTATGAAAATTTTAGCGAGTCAAAATATGTAGTTCAACGAATAACTCATTGAAATTCATCGGGGTTCTTCGGTTAATTGCGAGACTAAAGATTTTCAACTTCTTTGTTGCATAATGTCCTGAAACAAGAGCGAATCAGTGAACATTAAAATTGAAGGAATTTCGAAAACAAATATTAAAAACTATTGATTTTGGGAACATGTTTACTTTTATTATGAGCAATGTCAAATAGAAGAACCATCGTCAGACTCGGTACTTTTCCACCGCGAAAATTCGGTCATCATCATCTCTCTCGCCGCCATTATTGGGGATAGTAATTGCAATGCGACTGGAATACAATTCATCCCGCATAAGGAGGATATTTGCGGTGGAAAACGTCCCAACGTCTGGCCGTCGCTATCAATTATACAACGCCACATTTAAAATTGAGACTAAACTTTGAAGCCTAAATCATTTTTGCGCTTTTTTAATCTAGGATCAATTTCCAGATCCCTTTCCCGCCCTTCCTGCTTGACTTGGACCGAAACACTCTGATGATCGTTCAAATGGTCTGGGAAAACCCGACGATGACAACTAGTGAAAAGATCGAGTCCATCAACACGATTTGCGACAAAATGCCCGAAGAAATACTCAAGAAGTACAGGAAATGGCGGTTTGGGTTGAGGAAGAAAAAGGTAGTTTCTTTCAGAAAATTTCTATCGAAGAATTTGGCTATTTGGAAACCGCGGGACCACGAGACATAGCGTGAAATAGTATAGGGTTAGGGTAGGTCATGGGGGAGATGATAGAATTTCTTTTCCCCACACTATTTCTCAATATCTCCTGTCTCGTGGTTTCCAAGTTGCCCTTGGAACCTCCGAAAGCTTCCTATAAGAGTCTTTATTTCGCTGTGAGGTTTCAATAGGAAACATTCCGAGTTTCGTGGATTCGGGCGCCTGGCGAATTTATTTTTAAAAAATAGTTGAAATTTTGCCATCAAGTTAGTGAATTTGGAATAAACAATGCTTATCTTCAAATGCAACCGGGTATGGCCCAAGACATCTCAATGTCAGCTGCAGCCGCATTCAGCGCCAATTTCAGACGAGAAAAGATAAAATTTTCAAGTTTTCGAGAGAAAAAATGAAGTTTGAATTTCAGACCGACGACGAAGACGAGTGCATTGTGAGTTGATGTTTTTTTTAATTTGAATATTTGCAAAGAAGAATATTGAAAGCAATTATTTGCAAATTCAACATTCCCATTTGAGATTTTATGAAACACATCTTAGGACTACCGATGTTTATATCTTGGAAATCCTATATTTTTATCTGAAATTTTGAAAAATCAATCAAATTTAAAAATGGTTATTTGCAGGTGTGTATGTCGTCCCCCGTTGAGACGGCCATCTACACGTGCGGTCACATGTGCATGTGTTTCGCGTGCGGGCAGATGACCATGAATTCGCAAAACTCGAAATGTCCCATTTGTAGACAGCCCATCAAAGACATCATCAGGACGTTCAGGTCCTAGGGCAGCCATTTTGAGATTACGTCAATTTGTATTATTTTAAGATACATTTTGTTCTATTTTGGGTATTTGGAAATCTCATATAACCTTGCAATTTGACGAAATAGTAGATATTGTGAGAATTAAAAATAACTCGAAGCTCTTATGAATTAGCCGATAAGAATTATCGATGTTGTTTTGAATTCATGAGAATTATCTCTGACAATGTCCCGAATTGTTGATTGTAATTAGAAAAAAAAACTTGATATGCCTCTACTATTGATAGATTATTTCATATTTTATTAAATTGAAAAATACTTATCCAGAAAGTAGTCAAAAGTCTAAAGATTATCAGTGAAACAGGTTGAAAGTGAATTAGGGAATAAAACAGAAAATGGATTTGCATTAACCTCCCACCTCCACTCTCATCCCTAATGAATTGATGAATTCGCCAGTATTGATTTAAATACACTTCCTTCAGTTAGCTATCACAATTCCTTGTAAGTCATAAATTCTCTTCCCTCCATTAACACTTTTTTGAGAACATATCGTTGACTTTAATTTTAAAATAGCAACTTTATATATCATTTAATTTTCACGATGAAATTTTTATTGTCGAATAATCAATACTGAGAATGTGTATTTTTTAATCTTCAGATGTTGATACTTTTATTACTCTTAGCTTCTGGAGTTATATTATGTAGCTATGTCATATCTGATTACTATCTGAATAGCGGTTTAGTTGTTACGACAGATCCAATTTATTCTATTCAAGTGGAAGGTAAATAAAGAGTAATTTGGAAAGCTTCAAAATAAAAATTTGCATTTAGAGCATTTCTACAAACCTACTCAAACATTTTCATTAAGCCGCTGTTGTTCTCAATTAGGAAACCAAGTAAGATCGTCTAAATTATTCGCAATTAAAAAGTTGACCTTCAGCTATTTCGTATAATTTCTGGATATGGAATTGGTCGAATGATCAACCGAACTCATATTTTCCGATTAAATATTGATTGTTACGATTCAAATATAAGGCATTTGAGTACGATGAAAAGGATTTTCCCAAATATTTCAAGCATAATTCAAACAGACGTAAGGATTATTTTTCAATTAATTGTGACACTTTTCGATGACATCATTAACTCTTGTATAAGTTTCAAATTGATCCTAACCTCAAGGGAAAAGGATAATTTTATCAGTCATAAACCGAGAAGGATATTTTATATGCAATTTTAGGACGACTATTTGATTTCAAATAACAGCGTAAATTTGGAGTTTGCTAATTATCATGGTCGCGTTGTATGCTGTCACTTCGAAGATCCGACTTGGTTTGTCTTCAAATCATCAAAATGAAAATGATGAAAATATCCATGGAATTAAAAATATTCAGGAGATTGGCAAATCGGACTGAAGACCACCTCTATTTGGAGACGACATTTGTCCAGAACACGTTCTATTTCGAACGATATATGCCTGAATTGATGAAATTACTCGAATTTAGTCGAGACGTCATCGAGCAAGGAAACGAGATGATCAAGAAATGGGACATGTAGGTGAATGATCTCCACTAAATTTAAAATACCGGGATAGAATTGAATTTTGAACAATCGTAATGTGAATATGAGTTGAACCACAAATGTTCTATTATGAGAACGAATTTATCCTAAATAAGAAAGCCGGAATCTGATATCCTACAAATCCATGATTTGAAGTGATGAAGACGACAATTTCGCGTGCATGCATATTCGTAGAAGAGATCATTTCAATAAGGTTGAGTATAGCCTTGCCGTTGCTGGATTGCATTATCTAGCTGACAAAGAGGTCGGAATAAAATGATAAAATTAGTATAATATCAAAAATATTTAGAAAACACAAAATATCATACTATTCGGTGACGATAAATATTTCATGAAGAACTTATCCCAAATAGTCTACATAGAGGAGAAATTTAAACAGGTAACTCTCTCAGAGATTTATTTTCATTAAAATTTCCTAAAGTCATAGTTTGAAAAATTAGGCACGACGAACCGTTACGGCACATCTTTCTGAATATGATGCACGCTTTTCAACAATTGGAAAATTCGTCTTTCCCTTTATGCTTTAAACTTGTGCTGTCATATCTAGAAATTATCGTGCCGTAATGTGCCCCACCGCATCGTAATATTCGAGTATCATCCAAACTAGTCAATTTATTTCAAATTTAGGCAAAAATAATTGTGAATCAGAATATGAGGTCTGGTGAAGACTTCTACATTTCATCGAAACTCTGCTCGTCGTTTCTGATGACCGTACCTGAGTCGACCTTCGGATGGTTTCTGGCATTTTTCAGCAAAAGGAATGATCACGTTTATTATAACCATGAAATGCAAGCTTCGAAAGGACGCTATAGCGGATTTCATAGGCAGGAACCTCAATAAGTCATTTATCAAAATATATCCAAAATTCTAGATACATGTGGAAGCCAGTAACTTGGGATAAAAGTAAAAGACGACTCAGGAGAGTTTAGAATAAATCTATTTCAACTTTTTGATTCATTTTTCTATTACATTTAGGAAGTAATAAATCGATTCATTTTTACTTAAAATCTTATTGGAAATAAGATCCAATTTTACTGTGTTCACATGTGCCAACAACCAACGCATTTCTTCTATTTTTTCTTCACTATTTCTCTGGACGACATTCTTATTTTCTCTGGCTTTCTCTATCGCGCCAGCTTTTCTCCACTCTTTCTTCTGTGTTAAAAATTGTTACCGCGATCAAGCGGTCTATTTTTGTCTTTAATAAATATATTACCAATAGTTCAATTGTCTGTATTTTGTCGGTTAATTACTAACCAACTCAAAACTAACCCCAGAAAGGTTCCTCACAAAGGGTCCTTTCTGCTTGATTGATATACTTTTCATGAGTATATTATGCTTGTGCATTAAAAATGGGTTCGATAAAAAATTCATTTTTATTGATTCAAATATGGTCTCCTTTCGAAAGGTCAAATTTGGGGTGTCCATATTTGAACAGATGTGCTTCAAACTTGCTTGTCCAGGGAAGTGAACTTGTTTATGAAATAGAGGTAATTTAAGGGGTGGGTTGCATTAATTTCTACTCACATAGCGGGATGTTTGTATTCCTTTATTCTAGTTCAAATAATAGAGTTTTCAAAGTATAAAAGGATCAGAAAAACTAGAGATTTACATTTCCATTCTACTTTTCGGCTTCATTCTTCACTATTCAAAATTAGAATGTTCTACATTTTGGTAATTTGCTTCGGTGAGATTTATCATAGAACATTTTTAAATGTAGAGTTTTAGCAGTTATTCAATACGCCAATTGTGAATGCGTTGATGCAAGCACTAGGTAGAATAAATTGCATAGCAATATTAATATTTTCCTCATATTTCAGCTGTCAAATATGGGTAAGAGACTATTTCCAAAATTAATAGTTCAGTAAAAAATAAAATCGTTTTCGAACAACAACGGATTCTGTGCCAGTAGCTTCTATTCGCCTGAAATAAAAAAACAACAATGCGCAAAAACCTGCAACGTAATAAAAATCCTGAAATAAATATAATAAGACATAATTTAGCTTTGCAATGGTGGAGTATTAGTAAGTTTTATCTTTTTGCTCCCTGAAACTAAATCCTTTATCTGACTTTTTTCAAATTAATGCTAACTTAGTTTATGAAAGGATGTTGAGTTTCAAAGGAGAAATGTTTTTTAACCAACTTATTTTCTTTTAGGGACCTTGTGTTGGTGGTGTTTGCCCGGTATGAGTAATGTTAAATAAATTTTATATTCACTTGAATTTAGACTGGTTATAATTGTGGAGCTGGAAACTTATGCTATGCACAGTAAAATGATCGATTTTTTGAAGAAACACTAAGAAAAAGATTGATATTGTTGATTAAATTCATCTTGCTTTTTTGAAGGAATAAATTGTCATTGACATACTTTTTATGAGTGTATTATGTTGGCGCATTATAAATGGATTCGGTTAAAAATTCATTTTTATTGGTTCAAATATGGTCTCTTTTCGAAAGGTCAAATTTGGGGTTTTCATATTTGAACAAGTGCATTCCATTTTGAGTCCGTAAAGTTGAAAAGTAGATGTTTGGTGAAATGACATAAAGATCGATAAATCCACCTCCATAATGTGGGAGCTTGTGTAAGTTCGTGAAACTTGCGATCACATTTTTCGTTTTTTGGTTTTTATACAAATTTCAAATAAGGATAAAATCAAGAAATAGCATTGTGCCAAAATCTGTAATGTAAGTGAAATGGAACTTTGAGTTTTTCTACTCAAGTCGAATTCTTTAGCTGTGTAACCCCTTCACAACTCCAGTGATATGATACTGTAGATCTTTTTTTTTTAATTTCATCATAGATTTTACTAATTTTTCTATGAGGATGATAGTATTTGGTGAATACATCAACAGGCAAGTGCACTGAATATAAAGCATGCGAAATATTTCCGATGTAGTTCATGAGAGGATTTGATAGTATGTAAACCTAAGTTATGCCTTTCATGAGCTGTCTTCTGATTGCTAGGGACTTTTCGTCAGAAGAAAACTTGATTTTTGTTTGGTTTCTTACTTTCGTTACTTGTTACTTTCTTCAAATAACTTTTCATATAGTTCAACTTAGATTAAACAAATTAGCATAAATTTGAATTTTCTTTTCAAAATATAAACTTCAATTGATGCGAGAATTTACGGCGGAATGTTGCACGAGAGTTCGAGTAGAGTTCGAAACGCTGGTTGTGAGGCTCTATAAATGAACGAGCAAATCGAGTGCTATCGATTCATTTTCGTAGAAAAAGGTGACCAACTCCTGTTAATCGCGATAATCCACTATCCCAAACACTGGCCGCGAAAGTGTCTACCAAAAGCCTGGAAAACCACTCGTTCCATCTCCATTTCCACTCCACTGCATTAAGAACGACGAATCATCTAGTTTTATTCATTATTTAGTGCTCGATTTCTGCAATGTCGTCCGACGAAGTGAGCCCGCCGATTCAGAAGGACGACGCCATGCAGCAACAGACTGAGACTGACACTGGCTCGTCGTCAACTCCCGAAAGTTCCGATAAAACCGGTACGAAAATCATAGATTTCTCCTGAAATCAGGAGACTATTTTTAAAACCTCAAGCCATGCGAAATGAGGTGAAGGGTGGTAGAGAAAACTATTCTTTTCTAACACTATTTCATATTGCTTGAGGGCTTGAGGTTTCCAAGTTGCCAATTCAGACATAGAAAGTACTTTCGTCGAACGAAGATAAACTATAGGGGTAGATCGCAAGGAATTTTTGACGATCGTCCTCCCTAGGCCTGCCTGAGATACATTAATCATGCATATCTCATATTTCTGAAAACTAGAATCTTCTTCTGAAACCACCAGTTATTCATATTCTGAGAAAGCTAGAATAAGCCTAATATACCTTTTGCTATTCATCAAAATTACAGTAGTCTTTCAAATCCCGAAAAACTGCAGTGTCCATTTCAGAAACCGTCCGTCTGAAGTCGTCCGACGACAAGATCTTCGAGATCAGCGTGAAAGCGGCATTCCGTTCCTCGCTTCTGAAGGACATGATCGAGATGCTCGGCAACGATCCCAGCGGACTCGACGCGCCCATTCCCATGGTCAACGTGGACGCTGTTAATCTTGAGAAGGTAACAACAAAACATGCCGTAATTCTCAAATTAAGAATAGAAATCAGCATAAAACGCGTGTGCATTCATCCTTTAAAATTCCATATTTCGCCTGATAAAGACGCATTTTTTCAATCTGCCAAAAAATTAGCATATCAATTTTTGCAGATCACTCAGTTCCTGACTCGCCACGAGAACACGGAGTTGTACAAGGATCCGCCGCCCGGCCCGATCGCCGTCCCCGGGGCCGAGTTGAGCGCGATCGCCGCACTAACCGACGATGAGATCGTCGATCTGCTTCTCGCCACTAACTACATGGGCGTCAACCAGTTCAGGGACTTCATCTGTCAGCACATCGCCAATCTCATCAAGGTTAGCAAATTCTTTAGACCCCCTGTATGTACAGACGATGCGTTTTTTTTTATTTCTCCTCTTTTCCTGCATTTCCTACCCTCCCTATTCATCTGTAAATTACAGATAGATAGCCACTTTAAAAAAAATGCCACCCTTTCGAAAAACAGTTAGAAAACTCATCCTATATAATAAGAAAGGCTATGAAGATCTTAACATTTTAAAATTAATAATAATAACTCGCCTTTCAAATAGCATTAAAAATCAGGAAAATTGACACAAGTCCTGAGTTTTCAGGGCAAAACCCCCGAAGAGGTGCGCGCTCGCTTCAACCTCGAGAACGACTTCACGCCCGAGCAGGAGAAGCACATTCGCGAGGTCGATGTCTGGGCCGATAAGCTGCCGGACGAATAAAATTCTACAGCGATCTCAAACTTTGTTTTCCTCACAATTTCTTTATGATTGTTCTTGTTCACTTCTTGTATTTGTCATCGAGGATTTTATTCTTTATTCTTGGCCTTCTAACCTATAATTTCGATATGATAAATACACTAATCATTGTTGTTTCATGAGTCATGATATCTTTTTGTAAAATAAATTGACGACTTGTAAAAAACGTAATAACGAGACGCAATAGAAATTGATGGCAACTTGAATTAGTAACACGTACTCATGGGGAAAATAGTATAGGGCTTCTTTTCTCACATTATTTCTTCTTGTGATTGTGTGGCTATATGCTACCTTTCCAAGTCTCCATCAATTTCTGTAGTGTTTCGTCATTTTACGTCAAGTACAGGTTGCCCAATAAATTGTTTATTAGAAAGAAAGACCTAGACCTATGATAGCAGTAAAAATCAATGAAAACACAACTCGTTGGGCACAGACGTATGTGGTGGTGAGTTCTGTGGAACCGGTGGTCATAAATGTCTGATTATTGTTTAAACTAGTGGTTGAAAAGATAGTTGTCGAATTGAAGACTGTCTCACTTGTAGTGCCTGATGATGATGAAGTATGAATTGATTTAGTGGGTGCTGTAGGCATATTTGAAGAGCTATCAGACGACGTTTTTGATGTACTAATAGAGGAACTAGCAGGTTCACTAGATTTAGTAGTCGCAGGCTTTTCGGAAGTGGAAGCCTTAGAGGATGGGTCGGTTTTTACGGACGAAATAAAAGACGTTGTTTTTAAATCGGTCGAAGTACGCGTTTCAGAAGACGTCGTGGTTATAGTTGGTCCAGCAGGAGAGGGTTCCGAACTTGAATCATATATGGCCCCTACATTGTAAAAATATCGCCTTCCTAAAATACGTTCATTAAAAAATTCAGTTATTTTCAATTGAACTTACCGAAACGAGATTTATGACTAGCCTCAAATGATGATGATATTTGAGCGCAGGTAGCAATGAGGAAAAGAATTTTCAGGATAGCAGAATTTTCGAAAAGCATGACTAATGTTCGATGGAGAAATTAAGGGTTCACTTCGAACGGTACTTCATCAGCGCCTTTTATAGCCCGTGTAATAATTCGTTACGCTATCAATTTTATCACTATGTCATTTTTAATGCTTACATAAGAATTGCAATCTAAGCCTTGAGCTTACAATTAGTGATTTTTCATGCATCAATTCGGAACTTCCTAAATGAATCATGGTTTGATGTCACCTTAAATAATTTAAATTCTTTAAAATCTGTTTATTTAAGGGTAAACCTGTTAGTCACTGAACGACATAGACTCCAAATTCCGTCCCTTATAAAAATGCGTTTTTGGTAGAGAACAAAAATTTGGGAAGGAAGTGTCCTTAAAACCCAATGTCTCAAATAGCACCATTTAATTCGACGATAAACTGATGAAATGGTCTTGTGCAAAAAATCAAATTAAAATACCCGCGCACAAGCATAAATTCGTTTGCGAAAATGTGTTCATTTTGGGTAATGAATTTTTGCGATTTTTATTTTATTTTTTCTTCACGAAACTCTTATTTACAGCCCAATTTACTTCGAAACGCGCGCTTCGGCATATCCGTTTGGAGAACCTATACGTCGGATTTAAGTGAATTTTTCAAGAATATACGATTTAACACATGAAGAATCAGTTCTTTTTCATTTCTTATATTCAAATATATGAAACCTGCTAGGCAGTGAAAGACATGGATTCTTGAAAGAAATATGCCAATTGTACACGAATGATCATAGGGTTTTAAAATGGAAAGTGTCAAATTTAGAAGCTTCGAGATCATTTTAGTCCTTTAGGTCTGTTTCGGAATCTGTGGGTCGACGTCGACCACCACCCATTTGCCCTGGGTCTTGTCGTAATATTCGTAACTGCTTTGAGGTGCCCAGGAGTCCGAATATCTGAAAATTGTTCTAAGTTTCATTTTTAAAGATTTTTCTTGAAAAAATAAATTTCATTGAAGAGCTCCTAAATTCAATCGTCTCATTCAGAACTTTCGAAAATTTTCAACAATTAAAAAACTCAGACTCACCCCCCGATCGCACACATCGTCTCCTCGCCGTTGATTTCTGTGACGATCATCGAGAAGCTTTTGCGCGGCTTTTCCAGGCTGCCGAACGGTTTGCACCTGGGAAATGTCCATAATTCCTAATTTTTTCAACAAACCCAATTTTCTTCAAAATTTCGTTTTGTCATTTCCATCATTCCCCATCAAATGTTCATTCTTTCATTGTATCTCTTCAAAATCAACCGTTTTCGCCATTCAAAACAGATTTGTGCAACATTTTCGAAACGTATGACATGAAATAGTGTGCCTTATCGAGAGAAATAGAAAAAGAGCACGTCTTCTTCTTCCTTTCTCGAAAATATCCACTATCTCGTTTCATGGGGGTAAAACTGCGCGCGGTTCGAAAGCGTTGCAAGCAGGAGTGGGCCGGAATTGCAATTCTGGTTCTGCCGTTTTAAAATTCCATTTCGGCCCACCCTTGGTCGCAAATCTGATTCAAGAGAAATTTGCTTACCAGAGCTTCCTCTCAGGTGCATACGCCCAGATGGTATTGAGGGTGTTGTTGCCATTGTTCCATCCGCCCGCAAGCACGATGTACTCGTCGAACGCGCAGGCAGCAAAGCCAGCAGTCGGTTCGGCCATTTTGCCCTCGACGATCCACTTGTTCGCCGCCTCGTCGTATCGCTCGAACTCAGCCTCGTACTCGCGACCGCTGTACCCACCGAACACTGCATATTGTTAGGTAAATATAAAACGTACGTAGTCTTTTTATATAGTGGCTACCAAAGAATGAAAAACGAGACAATTTGATATTTTTTTACATTTTCAGCCGACTTTTCAAAACTCGACCCGGAGAAAAAATAGTGCACTCGTTCACGAGAAAAAAAACACGCTCTTTTCTTCTCTTAATATGACATACTATTTTTCTGCGGGTCGGATTTTGAGAATTCTGATTTTCCGATCCTAAGATTTTTCCCGAAACTTACCATAGAGAGTATCCTCGAAAGCGATGAGTTGAGCGTTGGCCCTGGGCTTGTTCATCTCAGCACCAGCGTACCAAACGCGATTCTTTTCGTCATAGATCTGAATTTTCAAATTTTCAGATCAAAAATATATAATGAAAAATTTTCAAGATACTTTTTCCAACATAATTAGCTAACCTCCATCGAAGTGAGGTATTTATGCTTGGCCCACCCACCGACCACAGTGAGAATGTTCTTGAAGAAGGTGGCTGCGGTGCGCGTTCTGAAATACTCATCACATAATATTTCAACTTGAGAGATAGTTTCAATAACCCTAAGCTAAAAGTGTTAATGAGTTAATATTTTCAAAACTCTCAAATTGAATCGTCAATGAATCAGATGTACCTGGCGATTGTCATGGGCACGTCCAGCTGCGTCTCGAGTGCCGACTGCTTCAGAATGAACGTAGTCACCGTGTCGAGGCACGCGTTGTCGCGGATTCCGCCCAGAATGACCACCTAAATAGATGAAGCCATAAAAAATCAATAAACAGCACCATAAAAATGAAGGTATGATGCCAGGACGTCAATAATAATGATGCTATCTCCCAATGAATTCGGAAAGGACATAATCGAAAATGAATCTATGATATCACTAAAAATAAAAAGGCACCATAAGGTATTGTAAAATATGACGTCATTAGTTAATGATAGTGACTCATCAAGGAATATATTATGACGTCGAATATCATCCATCATCTATGACACCCTGATGTCACCAAAAACCAATAAAACTACGTCACATACCTTTTCCGGATGAATGACAACGGCGCTGTGACATGATCCAGCAGCGTCGAGCAGCTTCGTCCAGACGTTCGATTCCAGATTCCAAGAATAGATCGACAGGGGCGGGGCGATTGCGTCCATTTTACGGATCGCGACTGAAAAATCAACAAAATTAACACAACAAAGTGGAAATTACTGTAGTTTTCATGGATACTGTATTTAACATCTGGATTACTACAATTCTTCAGCTATTACTGGAGCTTCTCATAAAAATAGTATATTTTGGATGGATAACGGTTACCGTAGTTTAAAAAAAAAAAAAACAGATTACGGTAATTTCGAATTTCTTACTCGGAACGATCATCTGCGTGGGCATCGGATTCAAATAGTCGATGTTGAAGTCGGCGAACTGATTGGTGAGGATCAAGTCGAATGCGGAGAATTCTGCGAACTCGCCGCTTGTCTCCCCCACGGTGGTCTCCTTCTTGACATCTTCTTTCGGGCCAGATTCCGAGCCTGAAATCAAACATTTCCGAGTTTTCCTTGAAAATAGGAGAAAATCAAGGTTCAAGGACGATTTGTAGCAAGATTTACTGTGATTTTAAACATATCTTTTCCTACAAAGTTTCCCAGACTCAGAAATTGGTCATCCTGTAAAATTCGCCTGTTCATTATGGCCAAAACTTGAAAAAATCATTCATATTTTATGGTTAAGAGTGTGTAATTGAAAAGGAGTTAGTTGAGGAACTTTACAGAGAACGATAAATGTGCTGATCCCACCTTTTCCGGAAATTCCGATCATCTCTGAGAGCGACGAGAAGAACGACATATTTCGAAGAGGTTCGAGGAGAAAATCGGATCTCTGAAATCTAGGAGAACATAAATGAAGGGAATACTTGAAAGTCGTTATTTTATCGAAGGGAAATCAGTGGTTTGAGATTAGATATCGGGGAAAAGATGGAAAGAAAAGGAAAGTGGCCAAAAAGAAAATAGGCGAAAATGCATAAATGGTGCGAGTTTTGCCCACGAGCTCGGAACGATCTCCATCATAATAAAAATGACGTTTTCCTAAATTAGAAATCGAATTTGGACGCGAAATAGTGAGTCGCGTAGGAGAGAAACGAGAGACGGATGGCGTGTAATTTTTGGATATCGACGTGCTCTCTCCAGTCACTAATAGATGGATTGAAATTTGCATGCATATTTCCACGTTTCGATGTTGAACGGCGTTTCTGTGTGTTAGGGAGGAGTGTCTTATTTCTGCGAATGCCCGTCTGGACTACAGTCTGCAGGGGAAATGGACCTATTTGTGCTGTTGTTCTTGTGCATTTGCTGCTCCGAAATAGTCGACACCGCCACGAACGCAACAAACATGACCTACAATCTGGTAATTCTGCAGTCGAAATGGACGAGAAGGAAGAGGGAAAATGCACTAAATCATGTTTATTAACAAAAGCCAATGCGCTAAATTCCGGAGGAAACGGTGAGAAACAGTATGCATTTTCTTTTTCAAGGGAAAAAGAGCACTATTACACGAAGAAAATAGACGGCAAATCGCGTTGTTTTCGACTACCAATAAGCATGATTCTGTGGCTGTGGAAATGTGACTGCATTGCAGCCGTTCTGCCACACAGAAGACAACGGCCTGGCGCAGTGTTCTGTATGCGTGAACAGCGTGATGCTCACTGCGGACAAGGCCCCTGCCAAATACGACAACAAGGACGTGTGAGTGCAAAGTGCAGAGAGAACAGATGTTGTGCTGGTCAAACGAACTGAAGGATCGTGTGTTGAAAATATAGGAAGAAAAGGAGAGAGAGGCAGAGGAAATTGGGTATCACTCTTTCCATTGTCTCCCGCTGATCCTCCTTTCTCTGCGCTCTAGCCTCCCTCTTGTGTGCATAGTCGTGACGCGCATTTCTCGCAGCGGCGCTCTTTAACATACACGAACTGCCACTTGATTTGACCGATACAATACCTGAGACATTGAATGATTGCAGGATTATGAAACTGAGATTGGGCTGCGAAGGGCCGTACAACGCCAGCAATGAGTGGGACAGGAGCATGTCCTGTCTGACCCATGCACACAAAATCTCTGCAGCCAACTTTTACATCGTTGGTTTGGTGGAAGATACGGTAATTGAGACTAGCCGCTTCATAATCAGGACTGTAAATACAGTATAAGAGGAGCATTTCAGCTGACAACGAGACGCATCTTCAAGAAATGTTGCAAGTTGAATCAGTGCAATGACAGGGAGTCCATCACGATCCCCTACTACCTCAAATCACTCACCATTGTATGCCATTGAATGAAATACAGAACTTACAATTGGCTCAAAGTTTGCAGATCCAACTTCGCTCCAGCAATAACGACAAAGTCATTTTCGAGAATTACGGTGGAGAAATGCAGCCAATTCGCACGGCCATCATCGCTGTGGTCGTTTGCATCATCTACAAAGCCATCTTTCTCTTTGTGTAAGCAGCGTAGAGTTGCAAATTTAGATCCGAATAGAACTCGATCGGATTCCTCTCTCCCTCCTTCACGCCTCTTTTGCACTCTATGCCCCTATGCTATTTCGTCGTTTTCTGTCTCTCTCCCTCTTATATCATGTCGGGTTTCAATACCCGATCGGCGTCTCAAATTTGCAACCTCAATGAGCAGAACAACAGGCTGTCATTTCTCCACTGTAAACTGATCCGCACACATATTCAGCTGTTTCGTGAAAGGCCCTGTGGACGAGAAGACAGCCGACTACAGT
This sequence comes from Diploscapter coronatus, assembly GCA_964036155.1. Taxonomy (NCBI): domain Eukaryota; kingdom Metazoa; phylum Nematoda; class Chromadorea; order Rhabditida; family Rhabditidae; genus Diploscapter; species Diploscapter coronatus. Next base: position 80,968,285 of record OZ038423.1, on the reverse strand, counting down.
CCTGCAATCGATTCGACGCTGCTGCGCAGGCACGAGGAGTTGGGGTTCGATCCGGTTGGCCAATTTGAACAAAGACAATTCACGAGGAATGATTGATCGTTTATGTTGCAGGTCGACACAGGCATTCCCATCACCGGTCTACTCACCATCGACGAGACCTGCCACGTGTTGGCCGTGATGGCTGACCCGAGGATTGCAGAAGAAGTTGACATCCAGGCTCGCTCCATTGCAGCAGGGGAGGACGAGAAGGCGCAGCAGCAACAGAAGGATACGGTTGAGAATTCGGCCTTTTGCATTCCACACCCACTCTTTGAGGAGAGAAAGTAGGGGAAAAGGAAAAAAGTAGGTGTGGGTGAGTGAAATACAGGAGACCGTTGAATTCTGCAACAAAATGGGAATGAGTTGATTGTGAACTGGTGAATTGCAGGTCAGAATTCGGCAAGGAGTGCAGATGCGCTCTACCGGCTATGGGCACACTCTCGTCAAGGTATCCATGACTTGTACGGAGAATGCCCACGTTAAATGTGATGGTGTCTCAGTGCATTCGTTCTCGGCCCCTAGGAATGGAGTTGCTGTTGCATCGAATGGTCGAGAACGGCCCCTACGCCTACCCATTCAGCTTCAACGAACTACTCTGCGTATGTCTGCCACGGCCTCTTGTATTCCACACCCACGCCCATTTTGTTCTTTTCTTCTACCTCCCTCCCTTACTAGATCTTCTCAAAAAGTGGGTATGGAATATATACAAAAGGCCGTCCGCTACAGTTCGAACGATTTTGAAATTGGAATTGCAGCTATTTGACGAGGCAATGGACGTGTTCTGCGCGGAGCCGACTCTGATCAAACTCGATTCCGAAGTGATTGTGTTTGGGGACATCAGAGGAAGGTGGAGGAATTGTTTTTTTTGCGTGAATGAAGTTCGAATGCATTTAATCTCAGTTACCTGGACCTTCATCGCTGGCTGTCGCTGGTTGGCTGGCCGCCTCGCACAAAGCTGCTCTTCCTGGGAGGGATCGTGGATAACGCAGATCTAGGCTCGATGGAATGCATGGCTCTGCTCGCTGCGCTGAAGGTCTGCTAGAGGTATGTCTGAGTGAGAAGCAGAAACAGAGTTGCAGGCTGCATTTCCAAATCATGTCTACATTCTGCGAGGAGCGACAGAGACTCTGCACTTTACTCCAGGCACGAGATTTCACAAGAAAACCTCGAATGCCCTGTCTGGCTGCATGAGTAGGTTTGTCTGTCTCTCGGTTTGAATCAGGATCATCATTCGCGCATTGCTTGCAGAATGTGGTCTCACATGCCCTATGCAGCGATCATTCACAATCACGTTCTCTGTGTGCCAAGTGGAATCTCGCATTTGGTTGGGAGAAACGTGAAGAATTCAAGCAGGAATGAATGACTTGCAGGTGAAATCGCTGACAGACCTGGAGAATCTGCCTCGGCCCGTGCGCTGCGACTCGATGACTTTCGTGCAGAAGCATCTGGTCTTCAGCGTGCCGTCCTCTAAAGTGCACATGTACAGACCGAGAAGACATGGTGAGTAGTGGGCGATTGTGCTGCAATTCCTCTTAATGAAAGTGGATGCAGAGAGTCGTGGAGATGTGTATGGCTCATCGGCAGTGTCGAGGATTTGTGCCGATTTGAGAGTGAAGACAATCATTCGCGGTAGGTATTTTGTCATCGAGCATAGTTCTGCTGCATCCATTCTCCCTTTGTGCAGGCCATTCCGTGCTGAAGAAGGGTTTCTGCATTTCGTGGAACCAGCGACTCATTTCGATTTGGTCGTCGCCCGCCTCGCACGGCTGCAAGAAGGGCTGCGTGCTGCGCATCACTGAATCAGACATCATTCCCATTTTCCTCGCTTCAATGGTTTGTCAGACCTACTGTAGCTCTCACCCTCTTTTTTAAAAAATAACGTGGAAAAGAAGCTAAAAGGATGTGAACTACCAGGGATCGTTCGTCATCCTTGAGATAGCGAATAGATAGAGGGATCGCAAACTCCATCTCCCTTGCATCTTTCGCTTGTTTCCAAAAAGTGGTCATTTGAAACTCCAAAATTGGGAAGAAAATGCCTTTTAAAATGGAGGGCACGAAAATCATTATCAGATTCGATGAATCATTCATATTCATAGAAATGGGATTTGGTAAAAAAATTATATCAGGAAATGTGAGTACACTCATGTTAATTACCGGCGTGGAATTAAAAATTTTGTTCGTTTAGCTGACTGGCTTTGGCTAATTCTCTCGGTCACAAATAATCTTGATTTTATTTTTTCTTCATGTCTTAGTTACATTGAATTTGATTATTTAGAGTGGAAAATTGCTGAAAATGATTAATTTTGCAAAACCATTTGTAGCTCCTGAGAATAGGGAATGCATTCAGACGGTTCCATCGCACTCATTCGACACGATAAACAAGGAGAAGACGAACCCCCTCGAGAATTTGGCAACTCGAGTTCTGGCGAAACTGCATCTGTATGCAGGAGTGAAGGCGAGTGCTGTGTTGTGCGAATGGCCCCGCTGTATAATAACATCGCCGGAACACCGACACCGTCTGGCATTAGACATCGCGGTTTTAGAGTGAGAGAGTGTAGGCAATGGGGGAGAAGTGAGAAAAACAAGCTGGTGTCTTTTTACAGACGGTGTATCAGTGTTCCGGGGCGGTGTATAATACAGGAGAGCTGTGCAGAATACGACTGTGCGCATTCTAGGCTGTGAAGAAGAAATTGGGAAGTGCAGAGGCAGTCAACGGCTTGCGCGACGAGAAGGACAGGAGGGTAAAGGAGTCGAAGACAATGCAATCACACAAATCTGAAAGCAGACTCAGTGAATCGTCTACAGACGAATCGATGGATTAAACTATCTGTTATTCAAATATCCCATTCACCACAACTTCCCCCTAATTAGAATGAACTCACAAACACAATTCTAGTTTAGAGGAGAAGGAAGTAAACGAGTTGCTGCATTCTATGTGTCAAAACGTGTACAGTTGTAACTTTTATTTGATTAAAATCGTCATCTGTAAGAAAAGAGATCGCCTTTATAATTTTGGGTGTCCCTAATGAAGTTTTGTTGATCATATATTCTGTAAGTGAATTTTCGTAAGAAAATATTCGTGACATAAATACCGGCATGTAAGTGGGAAATTGGGGTTTTTAGAAGAAAAAAGATGAGAGCCTCTTGCACCAATTACCCTCAAGTTACTCGTACCCTTCTATAAAAGCCACTCCCTCCTTTTCTAGAAAATAGTATGGTGAAGGGAAAAAAGAGGGTAACTTCTACAAAAGGGTAAGAGAGTAACTTGAGAATAACTAGTGCAGAAGGCAAAAATAAGTTTTGTTAGCACCACTATATGATTCATCGATAAAAATCTGAGGAAGAGCAACATTGAAAGTCATAGGAAAGACTTGTCATTGATTACATGGAATATGGAATTGATTGATTGCTGATTGAACTCTAGGAGCGAGATGAAGGTGTGCAATGTTTCAGACATTTCTGCACACAGTCAATTCATCAATTCAAACTTCACAACTTCTTCTTCTTGTATTCTTTGCAGCAGATCTCCGTGCATCTTTGTAGACTTCGGAAGTTGTTCAGATTACCCTCGCAGCCTCCGAATTTGAACTCGACGCAGGTGTCCGTTTTCGAGTCGTAGCCGTAGCGCGTCTCTAGTGTCGTGCATGGTCCTGGATCGCGGGGAGCCAAGCAGAAGTCCATTGGATCCTGAAACTCAGCGAATCCATAGCTAAATGTTCATCGTATATTATTGATTGGAAGGGAACACGTCGATATCCAAAAATTACACACTATTCGTCTCTCTCATTTCTCTTCTAGACGACTCATTATTTTGCTTCCCAAATTCGATTATTTCGAATTGCGGAATGAACATCGACTTTGCTCTCTGCTCCCTTTTATTTCTCTCGAGTTTCTTCGATGCGTCGCGCTCGCAGGTTATAGACGCGAGGTGCATATGAAAGGCCCGTCTCGAGGACAATGGAGAGTAGTTTAGAAGTGCCGATGATATTTTTGCAAGAGGCCATTATTGCTCTTCTCTGCTTACCTGACAGCAGATGGAGACATTGTACTCGCTGGACATGTGGCAGATGAATCCATCAGGACAGCCCTGGTCGATGCCGCAGGAGGTGAGTTGATTGGCCTCGATCAGAGGAATGCCGTGCGGGCAGAATGAGCGGAACTCTCAAATTATTGTAGCTAGAATAGTTAGAAAATAGAAGAAGGGAGGGCACTGGAGATGAAAGGAAGTGAAAAGAATATGCGGAGGCAGCGATTGTCTGTGGTGCTGCACAATGAACAATATGTTATAGAATGATACATATAGAGGAGAAACAGAACAAATGCAATGTTTGACTCTTCTTCCATCTGCATGCATTCTTCTAGGAGAGTGATAATTCCAAATGAAATGAAATCATATCTACTGTAGATTCTGAATGAGATGATTGAGAATGGTCATTCACCTGGGCAGACTTGTTGACAGGTGCTCACGCTGATGAAGTTGTTCTCGTTTCCACCCACTCCCCCATAATTGAATGGAACGCATCTGGAATCAGGCAATTAATTCGCGAGGAATATCAATTGCAGAAGCATGATTGCAGTGTATTGCATTGCATTCAGACAGACCTATTCTGTTTGTGATCGAAGAAGTATCTGGGCAAATCCTCGCCTCCTGTTCCCTGTTCAACTGGCTGATCGCACGGGTCCACATCTGCAAATCAATGCCATTTTTATGCAGAAAATTTATTTAAAAATTGATGGCCTCCTGTATTTACAAACGACTCTTTTTCTTATTTTTCGCGTTTCCTACATTCTCCAACCCCCCTATTCGTCTGTAAATACAGAGGGCCAGATCTAATGGCTAGATGTACTTCTTCTGGGACAGCAGAGCGTTGTGAGAGCCGTTGCACCGACGTGGCAATACGAGCCAGAGGGACAGCTGTCGATGCGCTGACCGCCTGTGCAGAGAATTCTCTCGCCAGATGAATCCAGCACTGGGTCTCCAAGTCCACACGGATTCATTTCTGAATGAATGTTTATCTTCATCTGATGGCTTCAATAGTTGAACACGTAGGGTTAACTCCCAACTAGGCAACCATGCTCACATAGTGTGTAGTGGTGGTGTAGCGCACCCCGAAAAAAGGTGAGGGGTCAGGTTCAACGTCCTGACTGTGAGGCATGAGTTTTGCATATAATAACCACCCGCAACGGACCCAAACCGAGGTGTACCGCCCTACACAATGGTGGAATACCTTTGCAGGACTGCCGACATGATTGTTTCGTGAGGAAATTATTGGAATTTCCAGCTTTTCCCTTGTAGACGAAGGGCCGACACATCTGAATGCCTCCATCGTAGAACCATCTGCAAGAAGTCTTTCAGAATTGAGTAGCAGTGAATAAACATGCCTTTCGAGCTTCTCGGTGCCTGAACCGACTTCGAGCGGCTGATCACAAGGGCGGCGTGCTGGAAATTAATTACTCCTTTAATTATGAAGAGAAAGATGCAGACTGACATCCCGGACAGCAGTTGGTCGTTTCTGGACTGCCTCCCACGTGGCACCTGCAATTCATTGTCACTTCTACAGAGTCTTTTGTAGTCTACACCCACTTTGAGGAGATAGTAGAGGAAAAGAAAAAAGTGGGTGTGGGTGGATGTAGAGTGCAAGAGGTCTTTCTTCAAGAATGTTCCCATTCAACTCACCAGTATCCTGCAGGACAAGTGTCTGTTCCTCCACAGATCACAGGCTCTTTGGCTACAGTCAGCAATGGTTCACCCAACTTGCAGGGATTTGGAAGCACTGAAATCACAAAGCCGATGAATCATGCCTTCTTACTCCAAATGGTAGACCTGGACAGACAAGCTCGCAGTCCTCCTGCGAGAGGAAGTTATTCGCATTGCCCTTCAGGCCGTGGTATGAGAATTCTCTGCATCTGCGTGTCTCACGATCGTAGAAGTAACGCGTGAGTGCATAGCCGCCTGTGCCGCTAGACAAATCCTGCTCACAAGGATCGCCATCTGAAAATGTGCACAGACGTTGCAATGTTTTCGAACCGCATGAAACGAGAGTACATATTTTCGTCTCTCTCGATAAGGCACACTATCTCATTTCATACAGCTAACCGCGCGCAATTCGAAAATTGAAAATATTGCAACTTCTGAGTGTGCATGCAGTTTGGATGAATGGAATTATCTTGAACGCACTTTTGGGACAGCAGTAGTTTGGCAGAGTGTCGACACTCAAGTGGCAGAAGTGAGTGGAGGGACAACGCTCATCGGGCGAGCATTGCTTCGGTTTGTTGTCCACAAGCAGGGGCTTGCCTACGCCACAGGGATTCTCGAAGACGGGGCAGACCGACTGACAATCGACCAGGGTCAGGAACATGTTCTACACGAAGAAGACGAATTAATCAATCCCTGCAGGAAGAAAAATAGTCAACTCACCTGATTTCCTCCTTCGCCGGAGTAGATAAATTTGACGCATTTCTTCTGAGTTTTGTCGAAATGCCATCTCGTCAAGTGCGAACTGCCTGTGCCTTTCTCCATCGGCAATTCGCAGGTATTTTGCACTGAAACAGACATGACGCTCCCACTTCAAGTTCATCATTACAAACCTGCCGAACAGCAGACTGTCGTCTCAGGAGTCAGGCCGACATGGCACCAGAATGCTGCAGAGGAATTGCAATCATTATGTCAGAGGAAAAAGGAAGCGCAGCAAACCTGAAGGACATGGAGAAGTGGGACTACACAGACGGGGCTCGTTGGTCGAAGTGTAGAGCATCGAGGAGCCATTTCCACAAGGACTCTTGCATTCTCCTGCAACCACAGTCAATATATTCTCTAGAAATGATATAGAGTGCGCATACTTTTGCATTTCTGTTCGCAGAGGGCCTTGGTGAGGAAGTTGTTTTGATTGCCTTTGGCCCCGTTGTAGGTGAATGATTTGCACTGGCGATTGCAGGATCTGTCATTTGGATCGACGTACCAGCGAGTCAAGTTGGCAGCGCCCTCGCCTGCATTCAGAGGCAGCACACAGGAATCTTGCGCAGCTGAATACCAGATTGCTGATTGAATTGTATTGTCAGTGACCGATCACTTGAGATGAAGTAAATGACCGTGGATTTTTGATGCGCCATAAATGACTGCTGCATTTCAATGCTTCTCAACTCCCCTCACCTCCGGAACAGCACACTGTCGAGTCTTTGTCCTTGCCGATATGACACCACTGATTCGATGAGCACTCTGTGCCATTCATGGAGCATTCTCGACGAGGAATGAAACTGGACGAAGACGAAGGACAGGGGCTGCTCCATTCTGAATGAGCACGCGAATTATTCAGAAGAAGACGAATTATCTCGTACTTTGACATTTCTCCTGGCAGTCGGCATACGTGAGGAAGTTGTTCTCGTTTCCTTTCGTGCCTGAAAATATCCATTCGTATATCGTGTAATGTTAACGAATATAGATGAGCAATTCACCTTTGTAGATGAATTCTGTGCATCGCTTGGAGAATGTGTTGTAGTAGAATCTGTAAGGAAAGACTAATACATAAAAGGAAGAAGTGCCTACCTCTTAATAAGAGCTTTTCCTTGGCCGACATTGATAGAGAGAAGACAGGGATCAGACACTGCAAGATGAAGAATATGAATGCAGAATGGGCTTAATTTTAAACGTACATCCACTCGACTCGCAGCAGACAGTCATTTCGGGATTCTCCCCAATGTGGCAGTAATAGCCTTTGGGACACATCGAGTCATCATTCGGTCCGCAGATGATTCGCGACAGATTCTTGTATCTGGCGGGCTGGTTGAAACGACAGGGATTCGAGTTGTCGATAACGATCGCTGCAATTCGTCTATCCGAGTTGTCTGAGAGAGCTGTGAGGGTATTATCAATGATCGATTACTTGAGACGAAATGTGTGTACTATGTGTATTCTGTCTCAAGTTGTCGATCATTGACAATATGGATTGCACGATGCAGACACTGACTGTTTTCACAGGCATCCATGCACTGCGCCTTCGTGACGAAATTGTTGGCGTTGCCTCGAATGCCCTTGTAGAGGAACCGCCTGCACTGCTTGGCCTGTTTGTCGAAGTACCATCTGGCCACCAATTCGTCACCCTCGCCTGTGTCTCTTCTCTGATTGCAGCGCTCTTCACTGTCCGTCTTGGGGCAACAGGCTGTCGTTGCGAACGATGCCCCTGTGTGACAGAAGTAGTCCTCAGGACATCCTCCATTTGGCTGATTCAGGTAGTTGCAGGAGATCGGAGTGTCGAATTCGTTCATCAGTGGCTTCCCAGATTGACAAGGGTTGAAGTACTCTCAAATCGTTGACTTTTTTCTATTCATTTCTCATAAAGATCATGTTTCTTGTGTGCTTGGGTATGCATTGTATCATTTGATCCAAATCTCAACAAAGCTGCGCTTTTAGTGAGTAAAAGAGATAGAGGAGAAAGTGTGCTTGCAAAGAGTTGGTGACCAGCATAGAAGTTGACTTTTTTGGGGAAGAAAGAATCGGTACTAGGAGCGAGAAAGTAAAGGAGAAGCGGAGAAAGAGTTTGATTGCCCAGAGACTGTCGCTGTGCATTTCGGTGAACAGCTTGAGGCTCTATGAGAGAAAGAGAGAGAGAGATCGGGGAAATCGACAAAAAGTAAACGAACCGATAGAGGAGAGAGGAAGTCATAGAAGGAATGATGAAGGATGAAGGACGAAGAATGGAGAGAAGAGAAAAGGAATTACGCAACTATAAAAAAAAAATTGACGCGGCGTGCTATTGAGGAGTTGGGGATAAGCACAGAATGGAGAGGAAATGGATTCGATTCGATTTGATTCAACTCGAAATCTATGAGTCATGTCATGCTGAGAGCAGGATTGAAAATTTAGACTCGAGTAAAATCCGATAGGGCCTTTTTCTCTTTCCTTCGCGCCTCTTTTGCACTCTATGCCCCTATGCTATTTCCTCGTTTTCTGTCTCTGTCCCTCTTATATCATGTCGGGTTTCAGTGCCCGATCAGCGTTTAAAAGTAGCAATTCTGGATGAGGAGAAGGACATACTTAATTTGGTCGTGAATTTTCGTTCAGGCCGCATGTGCATCGTGGTGGGCGTTTGTGGAGTCGGGTCTGTGTGTTGCACTGCGGGCAACGAAGACAATGAAGGTGCTGAAGGAACCGTGGCTGGGGAGAGCTGCTGCTGCAGTGTGGTCGATTGCTGACTCGATTTGGATGAACTAGATGCCTGTGATGTTTGTGCCGATGCAGAGACGGGCCTCTCGGGAGGAGGAGTGGGCAGAGTGGATGTGATTACGGGAGGCTGCAATTATCGATGCATCGATTCATTGTTGAAAAGGATCAGACCCAGGGAGCACTTTCGTCAGACGAGAGGAAACTATAGGAGGGGGTAGGTCGCAAGAATGAATTTTTGGATTTATGAAAGAGAAACGAGCTATTTGTAGGGAAAATATACTGGGGGTGTGTCGCAAGGGCTTTCTGACGATCGTTCTCCGTAGGTCTGAAAAGAATTAGTGAATGTAGACTGCATACATTTGTGATTGGAGGAAGAGAGCTGCTCGGCAATGGCTTCGGCTGCACATTGGGACCGCTTGGTAGCGCAGGGGCGGGACGAGCCATGTTTGGAGGGAGCATGGGCAGTGAGGGGGAAGGACGCACATTCTGAGGACAGCAGTCTGCAATTCGAGAGATCATCGACTATGCCTTCTTGTGAGTTCGCTAACTCGGAACAGGTCGATAATTGTAGCGATATCTGCTCTGACTCGGACATGGGTTCGCACAATTCGTCCGCACCGGGTAGTAGACTGTCCTTGGCTGTGGTCTTTGATAATAGACAATCTGAAAAAGACGAATATTCTTCATTATATGAAGAAAAGAGAAGGTGGACTTGCCTGTGCAATGACAGAGTGCAGATGCAGACAGGCCGCTAGAAGGAGCAGCTTCATTTCTGCAGAGAGGCAGCAGCCAATTCGTCAGATCTCCAGAATGCGCGTGGTGGATTGTAGACAAAGCTCAAGCGTAGTCCGTGGATTCTCAAATTCTCAAATGGGAATATCAGAATGCGAATGCGCAACAGGAAGAAGTTGTGCAGAGAATGTTGCGAAGAGGAAATAGCAGATATTCGTTCTTCTGTTTTTGCGAGTTCACGAAGCGGAGTACGCGTTACACAATCCATCCCCTAATGCCCTAATACAGTGAGCATTGTGCGGTTTGAACGTGTGAACATAATAGAAAGGTCAATATTAAACTACTGCAGGAATATTGTTCTGCTTGGTCAAGAGAAATACGAAAATGCGGCGATGGAATCGGGAAAATCGGAGAAGGGAAAAAGATATCTGTAAATTCTGAGTGCAGCGGTAAAAGATTTAGAGGTCTTGTTCAAGGAAGAAGAAGAGGAATGAATACGAATTCAACATGCAGAGTGACACAAGTAATACGGTGAAGCTCTGCAGAACAATGAACATAGATTTATTCATTACCAGAAGTCTAAAGGCTATAGAAATGTCTCTTCCGTATCTCGATTTTCGATAAACTCAAAGAAAGAATCTCATATACCATAAAAACTCGAATAGAAACCCATCCCCAAAACGCCTCAGAGCTACCTAATACCCATCTCAAATAATCTTGTAAAGTATTTCTATGCATTCTTTAGAGTATATAGAGCATATTTATTTCCGATTCTAAATCTCTACGATCACCAGATGAGAAATTATGACGGTTGAGAATTTTCGATTTTCCCGAAAAATGGGCCTTTGAAAATGGAAGCCCATGGACTTCAATTAGAGATTTTACGGTATGATAAAAAAAGAATAGCATCTTTCTTCCTTCCCTCCCTTGTCTTTGCACACTTTGTGGTAAACAATGGCCATGACATCATAGGCTGTAGGGGAAGGGGAAATGAAATTTAACTGAGCCGGCTTTTCAACAGAATGAAAGGACGCATTCATACTTAGTTGCATTGCAACTCGCTCGAAATAGCATGGAAAATAAAGAGAGAGCGATTGCGTTATTTCTTGTGCTCTCTTGATTCCCCATGCTATTTCGAGCGAGTTGCAATGCAACTAACCTCTGAACGGGCTCAAACTGTTTTGGTTGTACTGTGTGCAACGAAAGAACTATACATGGAATTGGTTGAAGCAGAGGCAGCGTTACGATATTGCTGATTGATTATGTGAGAAGATGATATGAAGTGCAGCAGAGGTGATGATAAGATATTGGCTGATGAATGAGTAAGAGATGAGATAAATGGAGTGGTGGTAGATGCAATGAAGTGTGATGCAGAGGAATAATGTGGAGAATGGAGAAGAAGAGCAGAGCTGTGAAGGGAACAGAGAAGAGGGAAGATACGAAAAAGTCGAAATGTGATCTGTAACCGAATGGCCGAAAGTGCTAATATGAATGAAGCAGAGCAGAATGAATGAATGAACTCAGATAAACAAGTTAATCTTCAGGAATAGCGATATTGCTACATAGGAAGAGGCCTAGTTTCAGGTTGTAAGACAGAACCCTTGCAGACTTCTCAAAACTCGACCCACAGAAAAGTAGTACGTCTTTTCAAGAGAGAAGAAGATCACATGCTCTTTTTCTCTCTCAATGTATGATGTGCTATTTTTCTGCGGGTCGAATTTTGAGAAGTCTGAATCCTTGTGAAAACAGCTGATTCATTCATTCTGACTGTCTTTCTGTTGGATGCAGAGCTTCGCCTCATTCTCCAGAACGTGGAAAATCGTGAAACTCTTCAAAAAAATCGAACAGGGAAAATAGGGGAAAGCTCGTTGAGTCTCACTTCTCAAAGAGGTAAAAATGACCACAGGGAGGAAGGGGAAGGAAAGACAGTCAGAGAGAAGAGAAAGGAAAAGGGAAAGGGATTTTGTTTGTTGACGAAAAGCTGACCGAGTCAAACTTGTTTAACTTCCCCTTTGCTCATTTTCTGTTTGTAAACATTATATTCGTCTCATTAATGAAAGGAATGTTCGTACTGAGCTAGACTCTCTCCTTTAGGCTTTGATGAAAGACCTAAAATCCCTGAAAACTGACCAGAGAAAGTTATTTCAAGTTGTAAATTCTTGTATTGTAAATGACTGACTACTTGAGACGAGGTAAAAGGAGCGTCTTTCCCTCTTTCCCCTTCTATGTGCCTCGGATGCGAGGGAGATGAGCATCTGCTCATTGAGCGACTTGCTTGTTTCCTTTTCATTTTCACGTTTTTAAGAGCAATTATCGATAATTAGTCGGTTAATTTCTATCAATATCAATAGAGGAAAGTAAGTGCCAAATGTCTGTTACAAAAATCTCGTTAAGTTCGATGAAAGAACAAACAAAAGCGAAAAGAAAATAAATGGACGTATAGCGAACAAATGCTCGTCTCTCGCGCATCCGAGGCTCACAGGAGGGGGAGAAAGAAAAACGCTCCTTTTATCTCGTCTCAAGTAGTCAGTCATTTACAATAAAACATTCCAAAAGTACCTGTATGCTAATTTTCAGAAGATTTGAACAATGGCTTTTCGAAAAGTTACATTAGGACGTGTGTCTCCAAGTAAAATTCCCCATTATGTAAGACTGTACGACTTGGCCCCGATGAAAGACCGAAAATTCTTGAAAATTGACCAGAGAAATTTGTTCTAAATTATGATATTCTTGTAGAGCGAGCAGGGCTATCGGAACTCCACTCTGAATGGAGTTTGGAGTGGAGGTGGAACTTTGACGCTTTTATTAATATTTTTCCTCCTTATTCATTGATTAAAATCTGGTTTAAATATTATGAGATAATATGTCATGATGTTCCGTTTTTTCCGTTCAACAGAAACTTTAATTTTGTTCAATAGAGTCTCTTTAGTTTATAGATGTCTAAAATGCCATTCTTGTCCATCGAAGGACGATTTCCTGTTGATTTTCCATGAGATTCTAATTTTTCACCACAAGCTCAAAAACTATTTAAGTTTTACGAGCAATTTTTCGGTGATCTAAATGGCGATTAGTAAAAGTAGTACGCCAAAAGCGAATGAAATTATTTAGGAATTCCTAAAAACGCAGATTTTGTTAACTTTCGTCGTGCTACTTTTATTAGTTGCCACCTAAATTGACTGATCACGAGTGAAATGCCGATAGTAGGGTTCGCCGAACAAACACGCGTGTTTTTGCCAGTCTCAAATTTACTCGACCGACGATTTTCTTGTATCAAATTCCGGGGAATCATCTTGTGAGTTGAATGTCTGGGCTGTTTTGCGAATTGGCTTATTTGACCTATTATGTCACTGATTTGAACTATGATAGCTAAAACCTCGCTCGAAAATTTGATTTTTGGTGATAAAACGTCTGTTTTTCGCTAACCTATCTATAGTTTCTGTCTGGAGTCAGAAAATTGATGTAGATTTTTCAGCGAGATAATGCAATTTTCCCGCGCCTAGATATTTTATTGCTTACGAACAATTTGTCATTTTTGGCTAAAAACGCACCCCGAGTGGAACCCGACAATCATTTTGGAACGCCTCAAAATCGGCTTCCGATTTCAAGATCGTTTTTTATGGTTATCGCCGATAAAATGACAATATCCCTTGCGATATCTTCGATTTTTATGATGTTGAAATTAACCCTTTCTTTGCCGAAATCAAACCACAAAAATATTAGTAAAAACTCGAAATTTCCAGAAGTTTTTCTCTTCAAATGTTTCGATTTTAAACCAGCATTGTAGTTTCGGTTTTATACTTTGACCTAGTATATAAGAATGCCATTATTTATAATATAGTCATTTGAAAATCGACAATTCATACTCGCTTCTCAAAATCGAAACACCCAACTTTTGCGCATGGAGGAAGAAGTTTTCGAAATGAATTGAAATTGATACTCGCGTCATTTGACAATTTGACAAATCGGTGAGTTCGTCTCTGCTAGCAATTTGGCAATTTAGCTAAACGTGTCAATGTCATCGGCAGACCTGGTTCATATGATTCGGGGAGAAGACGTAATTTGAAGTTAGGACTATTCCTTTAAGTTTTTGAAATAAACCTCAGAGTCTAATTGAAGTTAAGCTTGAAGTTCACTGCAATATGTGGTATTCTCTTCTAAAGTTAAACCTAGATGTTCTTTAATGTTTAAACTTTTTTAGAGTTATGATGCTGTTAAACTTCCTATCAATAATAAATACGGTGAAGTGAAGTTGAAGTTAATTTATATATGCTCCAGAAGAACTCGTACAATTTAGCTAAAACGTTTAAGGTTATTAGCAACCCCTCGGAAAAGATACGTGATTCAATTCGCATTTTTGTCGTCGGTAAAATACGCGAAAATTGTTCATTTTCCGCCGTAAAATGGCACAAAATTGTTATCAGTCGGTGAAAAACGCAATATAAAAAGTGATAAGTAGTTCGAAAACGTAGTAGTTACTCATACAAAAGCAATCTTGTTAGATTAGAACCAAACAAAGCGATGCCATACTTAATTTAACTGCTAAATTGTAATTTATTAATCGTCAAAATCGCTGCATTAATAACAAAAACTATCTAAATCTTCCGTATTTTTGAAACATATCCTTTTCTGCCATACTTATTTGGGAGGGTTCATTAAATTTCTAGGTTTAAATAACTTTACTCAAAGTCAATTCAATTGTTCTATTTCTTTCAATACCTCATTATTTTACATTGTGAACTAGATTTCCCTCAAATTTACAATTAATCAAATATTTGAAACATATTCTCGAATTTTTCTGCGAACTATATGAATCATCGATTTGTTGAATTTCTGGCCATCTAAACCGCACAAACCGGTTTCTTATGTCATTTCCTTGGAAATTCTCGCCTCGGGCACTATATTGACCCTTGTGTGTGTGTGTGTCATTTTTACTAGCATTGCGCCTAAAATTAATAAGTGGCGCTTATTTTTGGCCACGCTGTGGAAACGTACTGCATGCAAATTTGTTTATTTTTCTTTCTCTACGCTATTTCTCTCAAGTACGAACATGTTTAGTCTAGTTGTAATAGCGCCTTAGGGTATTAGCGGTGGGCCTAAGACTAAATTTACATCGACGTTCGTTATATTTTAGGGTTCAAATAAAAAACACATCTAACAAGGAAATTTCACTCGCAAAAGCGATTTTCTTGTAATATAATTGTCGATTTTCAAGTGCACAAAAATCAAGCAACTACTTGAAATTTGGAATCATAAAATTTTCCAAAACCAATGCGTTTTTTGCTCGAAAATTTTACCGAACGCATAAAATTTGAGGAAGTTTTCCTCGTGAAATTTTTTTATGAAAATTGCAATTATTTAGATTTTCTGAGAAATTCGATGTCGCGTTTCAAAGCGAAATTCGGAAAGAGAAGATAAGAATTTTGACACGCAAAAAGTGTGAACTGTGTTTTTGTTGTAAGTGGAACTGAACAATGCAAAACTATCTATTCATTCTTTGACCATGTTTCAAGCCTGAGACCCTAATTGATAGGAAAGTAACGCCTTCCAAGGAAAATGGAACCTTCTCTCAATTTCAAAAGAAAAAATTGAAAATGTCACGCTCCAGATTCGTTACAGAAGAAGAAATAGTTCAGATGAATTTTGCAAGATATTTTTCTTATCGTGTTATGGTAATTGTAGTATCAATAAAAGCTGAACTTGATCAAAATATCTCATCTGTTGCGGTAACTTCAAGATTTACTTCTCACGATAAATTTCTCGAATTTCGAATGGCCTCTTATATTCCACACCAAATTTTTCTTTTCCCCCACCTCTTTTTTCTACTCTCAAAAATGGATACAGAATATTTACAAAAGGCCGTTTCGAATAGGTGAACTATATCGGTTCTAGGTGCTGGGTAGTTGACAATAAATTTCAATTAGTTGTTGTTCAGTGAATATCCAAGAACTATGTTGTATTAAATATCACGATTAGTGCTGATGATTCCGAAATCTGGGAGGGGCGTGCAAAATAGTGCAGTACTTTTAATGGTTAGAAGATCGAGAAATAGCACGCAAAAAGGAGAGAGACTGGTCTAAAACCGTTTCTTTCTCCTCTCATTTTCAACCTCCCAGATTTCAACATCGCAATACTTAAGAGAAACATGATATTGTTCAAATTCGAAGATTTATTTGTAGTTTACTCTGGATCTAAAATATGATGGTATTTCGTGGCGTTTCAACCTAATTACAGGATCGTATTTCATGAAAAAAACAAGGTTAGGCAAATCGCGGGATTCGATTATAAAAAGCGTTACACGCTACTGATAACCCCGGTAATTCTTCAAAGATGTGTTAATACCTTGAGGTTAAAATAGGAATCTTCCTTTTTCATATTCTCAGATATGATTTGATCATGCTACGTATTAGTGCAATTGATTAGATCTAGCCGTAACTAAAATCGAATTATTTTGCCAAAATCTAATCGCGGATCCTAGAAAATACCGCAACTTTCAATAGAAAAACACACAGACATCATCATAGTTCCCCATTTTAACTGATAATCAATCTAAATAAGAATCTGTAAATAAGGCATAATATCCTGCTTTATTTGCGTTTACTTAAATTTTGCGGTCACTCGTTTGTAGGATGCTTTTCTCGCGACTGACCCCCTGTTGAATTAGCAGGCCACTTGTCATTTTTTGACGTGACACTGTCACAGTTACCCCTTGTTCTCGTCACTTTTTCTATAAATCATAAATTCATCCTTTCATATTAACGCAAATATTTCAACCTATATTCCAGCTCTATCCTTCAACATATGATCGTTCTTAACGTTTTATCAGACACGCGGCGGTTTTCGCTTACCAAGGTCACTTCTGAAAAGAGGTGTCCCCTACGTGAAATACACGAAAAATCAGGAATTCCGAGGGTCTCTTTTTCTTTTCTCGAAACTTTCAGACTCTTTTGCCATCATGTTTTCTACTCTATAATTTTCGTCGTTTCAAACCTACTCTCGACAGTTTAGATATTCGGCAATGATAGATTTTATTTCTTGAAATTTCATGCCATGTTCAAATTGAATCTGCATATCTTGCTCCAATTTAAAATTTTCCCATTTAGTTTTTTGGTCCATGACCTTTAGGTTAATGAGTGTACCAATTAACCCTAATTAGTCCTTTTCGATCCATCTGTAGGATTCTCGTAATTTTGACTAATCTCTTTCTTTCTAATTCAATTTCAATGTTAGACTCGACGGGTGGTTTTTGGTGATTTTGATGAATCATCACTAAAATGTTTAAATTAAAATTTTCATATTGTTTTCTGACCTTCGAAAATGTCGTATATTGTATTTGCTAATCAGCCATAAAACGGCTGTTCAAAAATGAAATACGCTCAGACCTTTTCTCCCCGTGTCTGAAAAATAGCGCGCGACGTAAAATCGTCGAGAAAAGTGAAATTTTCATGCAAAGACTCGACGAGAGCGCCAGGCTGGCTGATTTACAGGTCAACACACGCGGGAAAATCGTGGTGTTGTGAAATTTTACCTCTTCGGAATTTTTGTGCTACATTCCGATTTTAATCCGGAGTAATCCAATTTGATAATCTGAACTCTTTCGCTTTTCACCTAATTTTTTACCCTACGTGATTTTCGCATCTTTTACGAATCGTTTACTTGCAGGATTTTCAGAGCGAGTGAATTCCTCTAAGTTCTCTGTATACTAATACCAAAAATAAAATAAGATAAACGTTATTAAATCTGAAAATAACTTAAACTTGCATCTTATATAAAACAAATTAGTGGAACTCCTATGTAGAAAATGCGCTAGTTTTTCTGAAACTTATTTAAAACGATCATTTTGATTTTTGATTTATCTTCGATGTTTTTGTCATTTAGACATTTGTCTTCCAGCGCCAAATTGGGTATTAGTTACTTGACCTTCGATGGTGCAATTTCGCGTTAACATTCCACATTCTTCTCTTGATTCGAAATATTTTGACGGCAGAAAAATTTAATCATCTAATTTTTGACCTTACCTAAATATGACCTATCTAGTGTAACGTATTTTACAATTTATTGAGTTATATCTTTAGAGAGTTAGGTAGAATTTAGTTATATCAAAAAACACTCTTAAACACGAGCTATTTTGATCTTAATAACATAATTCTAAATATGATCTATCTAGTTAAAATATTCCTGCAAGTCAAATAAAAAATGATGGCTAGGTAAAGTTTAGTTATTTAAAAAAAATTCTGCTAAATCCTAATTTTCTGATCATTCAGTGCAAAAGTTGATCATTGCGAACTCTTGGCTAATCATGTTCGTTCGGCGCCTATAACCGTATAACCTACTAACCCTGGTTCGAAAATTCGAAAGGGAAATTTGTCCAATGCATTTTGAAACTGATACAATTTACTTCGCATGACTGCGCAGCACACTTGCAAAAAAAAAGCGGTGCTTAATTTGGCGGGATTAAACTTTCTTGGAAAATGTCTAAAATCGTTTTCTAGGACTATTCTTTATCATTAGAGCGATTGCGTAAGGCTCGGATTGACCTAGATTCGAATAAAAATGAAAGGATTTCTAGCATTCCAGTCGTCATTTTGGGTTTAGAGCAGCTTAAGTTCCGATTCGTGTATTGGTTTTGGTGAATAGTGGGCGTCTGAAACTTTTAGCTATTTAAAGTTATATTGCATGTATTCTCTAAAGGTTTATCTTAACCAATGAAAAACTACAGTACTCATTCATCTATACACTTTTAAGCATATGACTAGATCAAGACTATACAAACCTTCTATAAAACAATTTCATGTTTGCATCTTTAAACATCTTCCTACAATTTGCCGCTACAACATTCAGTAAATTTACGATTCTTTTCGACTAAATTTTGTTGACCCGTTAGGGACATTCCTTCTCTTTTCTGCCTCTAAAAATTCGCTAATATTTCCCGTTTCCTACTAAATTCTTCCCATTTGCAACTTACCACCTATGACAAAGTTTTGATAGACCGACACGTATAAAATCGAATTGACAAGTAGTGATTTTGAGATTACATCAAACGAATTTTGGGTCTTGTTTACCGATTGGCGCCTAATTTTTCCTAATTTCACCTAAAATTTAGCCTTTTACTATATATAAAATTTAAATTGTCGCTCAGATACCCTATTCTATTAATGGCGTTTCCAAATTTCTATCTTAGGAATATCCACCATTGTACCATAGTTTCCATTTCATTTATACCATCAAATTTTGAACATCACAAACTAATTTCATACTAATAATATTTTCTAAAATCGCTCGTTCAAACATTTTTTCAGAAATGCATTCCTAAAATTTCTCGTCATTTTTATTTACATCATAGATGGGGATGGATGATCTAATAATTTCAAGACGCCGCAATTCGTTGAAATAGCCCGCATTTCAAGCCTAGCCCATCATTTTTCTGCAATTGGCTAAATTGGTTATAAACCGCACCGCGATTTCGCGCGTTCCAGATTTAAGAGTCAAGGCCTAAGAAAATGGGGATAAATTTTCTATTTATGCATAAAATCTAGGGTTTATCATGAATCAGTCATTTTCCTTCCAAAATTGTTGATCATACCATTTTTTCGGACTTATTTCATGGTCTCATGATAAGTTCTACTCGATCTTCAGTCATTGCTTAGATTAATTAGGCACTAAACCTGTCGTTAATTACCTCTTAAAATGTGTGTTAGTCTGAAATTTGAAAATTTTAGGTTTTAAATTGCCTAGGCGTATCATGATTTACTCAAAACTTGCCATATCATTTTTCTTTGACGGCCAAAAATAATCGCTATTCTTTAGTTTTCATGTGTATTGATGTTGATGCGAGAATTTTATTGAAAATGTCCAGAAATTCACGGAAACTTCATCGGCGAAAATAAATCATAAAAGTTTTTCACTTTGTGACTGGTCGATTTTTTGAAACCCGCAAATTAGTCATGTTGAGTATAAGAAATATAAGGAATGATTCCAGCCCGATATAGTTTGGAAAGTTATGTCATGATACAGAAGACTGATTTCACGATTAATTAAATTTAGATAAATTACCGTAATTTTGATCTTATTTATGATATTCTGTTAAATTTTAAGCTTTTTAACCTCAAAAGAGCTCGTGAAGTTCAACATTATGACCCAGGCAATTAGTACTAAACTAGTAAACTTATAAAAATATATTAGCTTCTTATCTTATCTCTAGTATTCCGTAAAGTGAACTTTATTACTTTCGAGAATACCAATTTTTTCTTGGAACCACAATTATTCCTATTTATTAGTTTTAGTACTATATAATTAGTAAGACATTATTAATTATCCCTTACCCCAATTTTGCTTGATCACCTGGCGCTTGGTTATGTTTCGTCGTGTAAAACTGAAATGACTAAAATTTTCCTGGTGTCACAATTTTTCCGTCCAATTTTGCATTCGAATAATTTCAAGTCGCTCGTAATTTGCTTGACGAAATTCGTACGGCGTGTCTGTGCTTGTAATTGAAAAGGTCACCCCTTTGGAATTTTGCATGCTAACAAATATTGACCATTTTCCAAGAGGTTGAGGTTTGAAAAAGTGATCGGGTTCGGAATTTTTGACCAAAAATGAAATTATTTTTCACAACCTTAAGTCTATATCAGTCCAAGAGAGTTCCGAAGACTAATGCAAAAACCATTTCTATATCTAAAAATCTGAGTCATATTTAAGTTCATTTTTACTGTGTAAAATATTCAAATTCACTGTTCTCTGAGTGCCAGCCTATTTTCACCTTCACGCACTTGTATCACTTAACACTACGGCTGAAGGTCACTTGAACCTTTTCACTGCGTGTCTGCCCTTATACCTGAGAAATAGTAGCTATCCTAATGCTTAAGCATAGGAGACTCAGAGAATTTTGTACTCTGTTACAGTTTTGAAGGTTCAAACGCCGACTGGCATATCTATTTTCGAGCTACTTAACTTTTATCGGCCAAGTTCGGTATTCTTTCGAACGCACATGTATTATAATAGCAATACCTAAACCTATTTTAGTACGTTTAAATACAAGAATAGACTGCCCATTCATATTCGGTGGGAAAAATAAAATGTGGGCGGAGCGTAAAATACGACACAATTTTATATTACGATCATTCAAAATTTGTGTCAAACCCCCCATTCAGACATTCTCATTCAGTATATTTGAAGTTCGATGAGTTACCTATTTTCAGGACTACCTATCATATGATTCTGATTTTATCTTGACTCGCATTTTTCACTCTTAATTCGAACTTTGACTTGTAATTGTTGATTAATGTATGTTTTATCTAAACTTACCTCAATATATATCATTTTTAAATGTAATTTTGTTATCGCATAGTTGCTCAACCATTTATGTTAAACCAGTCCTCCGACTTTTTAAAATTATTTTCCGAGTTGGCCAAATATATTGTTACATCACGCTAGTCTTAGCGCTATTATTCACCTAACTAATAATTTTTGATCGAGTTTAGCAAAAAGGCGTTCTTTTTTCTAACAACAATTGTCCTGAACTCCACTCTTAAATATGCCTTGTTTAAATTTTCCTAAAAGTACTTCCCCATTTTCAGTTTTTCGTCCTCAATTGATTTTCCCGGGAGAGGGTAGATTTTATCATGAGTCAAAATTTCGACAACACCTTTGACGAAAAAAATTTCCCATAAAAGTGCAAAACCGGGTGATTTTAACTGAATCGCGCTGTTAAATTCGATTTCATTTGTTTGAATTAGTAAATATATAGTCCAATCGACTATATTGTAGTTCAAATTGCATGATTCACGATTGAAAACTTAGATAAAACTGTACGATAAACAACACGATATTTCGCCTAGTTTAACTCTATTAATTCAGATTTATACTAATTTTAGTCATTTTATGTAGGGTAAAATTATTACTTAGCTTTCGGAAACTTAAATAGTCTTTATAAAATTAATATTTAAATATTCTACATTGGTATGAAATCACTAATATCGTCGTGTCTAAACAACATTTTTATATCGACGTTCCGAAACTATTTATCATTAAGTCACACTCCTTTCGAAAAAACTGATACCGCTTACTGAATTCTGCCGAGTTTGGACAAAAACGTATTTATTTTGAAAACAATTCCTTGACAGCTAGTGCGGGTCGATTTTCAATGATTGATGTAATGGCTGCTCCATTTTCCGATCTTCAGATTTTTTTCTCGATTCAATACGATCCGAAACGATATTTAACCTTGATTTTTCCCCTTAGGGAATACCGCAAATTCTATTTCATCTCAGATCTTATCCTACAGTTTCCTTAAACCTATCTTGACCAGTTAAAAATCATTTAAATTTCAGGAAAATTCAAATTAATATGGTTTAAAATTAAAATGATGTTTCTGTTTTATCAATGCAACTATCTAATATTAGTTTGTTATGATTGGCATAGGATTCAAGAATATCGATATATTGGTTCCTAAGCGTCCTATAGTTTGATGTTTTATTCCATTCCCCCGATCAAAAACCTAAACTTGGCAAAAACATCCTAGATTCCAATTCGCTAATTCGCCTCGTTTGATTGATGAATTGTATGCTCAATTTCGGTTGCTTGAAATCGCCTTGAAAATGTTTCCACCCTCCCAAAAATGTTCCGAAAAGTTGAAAACAGGCCGTGAAAATTTTCTGGCCATATTCTTGAGTTCTGCCATTTCGCCCTGTTTATGGCCTGAAAATCGTCGAACAATAGGGGTAAGGTAAGGACGCGTTTATTGTGATTTTTTCTAGGCAAGTAGCCCGAATTTTGGAACGATTGTGCAAAAATTAAGGGAAATTTGCCACTAAAATGTGTCTATTATCATTTCATTGTGCGTGCAGTGCGAAAATGTACATGAGAGCAACGAACAATAACTTGGTTTTCGCTTTCCTTCGAAATTTTCTTTGAAAGTGATAGAGAAATAGTATTGTTTAGAGATAGGGAGAAATGAAATAGTGCTATAAAATGAAAAGATGGCGAAAAAGTGAAAATAGTATGGGGAAAAGATGCAGAAAAAGGAAATATTATGGTGGAAATTAAAAGTAGTATGAAGAAAATGACCATAATGCACTGTAAAATGAGAGAAGAAAAAGTGCAATTTTGCGTCGTGATTTTCGGCGTTTTTCGACAGTTGCGTGCGCAGAAACCTAACTCGATGATTGCTAACCTTTACGTGTCTTCGGTCGTGCATTTGATAGGCATTGTTCCATGGTGTTGAGCGTCCTGGAGAGCAGCCCTTTGTCATAATATCAGCGTCATTGTGCAAACGGCCGATCAAAAGCCTCTTAAAAGTTGTTCTATTATTATTAGTGGTCTAAGTTCGATATTATCATCATTATTAGTATAGAATAATCAGGCTCTAAGTTTTCTCTTTTATATAGTTCAATCTAAATTGTTAATCGTATAGTACTATATAGAAAATGCATTTTGCTAAGTGACTACTAATTATCTCGATTTATGACAATATTCTATATGCCATTAAGTACCGAAATATAATCTATCGCGTAATGATATGCCTACATAATTTCATGATTAGCTTTCAAAATTCCCAACTTCCAAAATTTCCTTTCTCATCGATTCCTTCCGCGAATTTTCGCCTAGACATTCCACAGTTCTCGCAGTTGTGTCGACGTAATGTTTATCAGTTCATTCGATAAATTTACCGGTCGTTTTCTTGTCTGTAATTCACCTCCATTTCACTCGTTTCCACACCCATATCAGCTCGAAACCATATGATCTTCCTGGACACTTGAATTTTTTCCCGAATCTTGATCTATATGAGCATTTTTCTGACCTCAACTCAGATTATTCTGCCTCCTGTATTCCACACCCACTTTTTTCTCTTCTCCTCTCTCTCCTCAAAGCGGGTGTGGAATACGCAAAAGGCCGATTATTTCAACCTTTATCAATAATAGCAGATTACCTATGAGAAAATTATTCTATCTAAATATTTATCCTATTTATTTATCATAAACATTGTGGTTTACTTTATTTTTCTGCGAAAAATCAATCTTCCGTTATTTTTTTCACTTTTGAAATTCTACTCATTATTTACGGAACCGCAATCTCTGTAATGATGTCGTTATTTTTCAGATGCGCCGGTGGCTCCATAGGGCGGCGCTATTACTTTTGCCGCTAGGTGTATTTACGTACAATTGCTCCCATGCGCCTGATAAGGGTAAGTGGGTTGTTGCCATTTTTGATAGCTTATGTCATTTTTGACAACCAATACAATTTCCCAAAATGGCTATCATATACCATTTGGCAACATCAGTCATGAATGAATAGGATTAATTCTAACCCGGAATGATTTTAGTTTAACGTTATTCCAGATTAGTATGATTTGAGTGAAACCACATTATATCTAACCTCAGATAAATCATACCCGAGTTACCTAAACTCATTCAATTAGCAATATCAAGGACACAGGTGTATTTATGTCGAAGAATGGATTTTAAGTATATTTTCTTGCCTCAATAATTGACCAATATGATAATCATAGATCGAGTTTAGGATATTTAAAACTTCGAATCATATTTCAGATATGGTAACGATATGCAAGATGATGTACGAAATGGACGCAATGCAGAGGAAGAGTTTGAAGAAACGACAAGCATGGGAGAATAACATCGGTATGTTTCAAAATTTTCAATATTGTCAATGATCAATAACTTGAGACGAAATAACTAATGCACAAATTTGAATATGGGAAAGTGTGCATTGCGTATGCACAAATAGTTGCCAACCTCATTCCTTGAATATGATGCAGTAGCGTAGAGTCTGCTGCAAAGAACGCGCTATTTCACGCGGCACAAAGTTTTTGCTATATTACGGCACGATTTTATAGTATGAAGAAAGAAGGGATTATTTCAAATCTATTGAAAATCGCTTGCCGTCATATGATACAAATATTCATGTCGTAGCGTGCCGTATTTTAAAACTGCCCCAATTACTTGAATAAAACTAAATATTCAATTTTATACTTTAAGGAGCCCCGGGCGTCCCGAACAACAATTGGTTAAGTCCGGCCGTGCCTCAACGATTCTCGCCCTCAGCTCAGGGCTGCATGAACATTCCATGCATCTGTCCATATATGGGGGTATAAATAAAAATATTCCATTCTCAAGTAAAAACTATTTTAGGGCCGAGTTTCCGGAAATAACGGGTGTACACTACCGAACGGGCAGCCGTATTTGATGGCCTTAAGGAAGGAATATCGGTATGGTTATATTTTTAAAATGATCTGAAAAAGAGTGATTTTACCAACTTAATTTCACCAGAAAGCATGTCAAATTTTTACATTTTATGCTGCAAAAAGTCTATCTTCGCCAAAATTCTATAATTGTCCCCATTCGTTCTCTAAAAGTCTCAATAAATGCAGCCTATTAGCTCAAAACAAGCTGGACTTGACAAAATCCTATCAGTTTTCTATAAATGAAACAAATTCCAGTATGATGACGGACAACGAGCGTCAGCGCTGGCACTCTGCCTTGCAGCAATTAAAGCGAAGCGGCGAATACGATCGAATGAGCGCCGAACATAGAGCGGTTTTGATCCCTTATAGAATTTTAATTGACTAACAAATCTTCCTAGGTCGGTTCGAACTCGGGCGCCCACTCCGGACCGGGCTTCTTGGCCTGGCACAGAGAGTTCGTCAAGAGGTGAAACTTTTCAAATTATCGTTGGTTGGAGAGAAACTCGATATTCCTATGCAGCAGCAAATTAGAAATCGAATTGGAAGCGAAATAATGAGTCGTCTAGAAGAGAAACGAGAGAGACGAATAGTGTGTAATTTTTGGATATCGACGCGTTCTCTTCAATCAATAATTAAAAATGTTTAGGTTTCAGGAAAAATGATAGTGAATATATAAATAAAATCTAACTTAATTCCTGCATTGTATTTAAATTTAATTTAGAAATTTCAAGGACTATTATAATTCTAACTGATTTTTATTGAGAAAATCATGTTTCGAGAAAATTCCCAGTAAACTAATGAGCAAATTCATTGATTGTCGACAGCTTATCGAATATCTAAAATAAAAACGAAAAATAGCAAATTTTCAGAATAGAAATTGCTGTCCGAATGTTGGATCCGGGCATTGCTATGCCTTATTGGGACTCGGTACGTCAAATTTGGCAAAAATCATTTACCTAAATTCTACCAAAATAGCTAATATTCGAATTTCAGGTCATGGACAGTTACTTACCTGATCCAAGAGACTCCATTCTCTTTTCCCCACTGTTTATGGGTGAAACCGATAGTTCTGGACTGGTCACTAATGGTCCTTTCGCTTTCTTCCGGACCTTGGAGGGAAGAAATGCGATCTTAAGGTATAATTATTCGAATTTAAAAAGACAACTTTAAGGGGAAAAGTTTCAGGCGATTAGCAGTAGAAGGCAAATTATTCTCCGAACAAGCCATCAACAGTATCCTTGCTCAACCTCAGGTCACGAATATGCAGGCCTACACCGCGCCACAAGCTGGTAAATACTTATTTAATAATTTCTAGCAGAAGTACTATGGCGTTAGTAAATGAAATGCGAATATAGTTGATAATTTTTGAAACAGAATATTTTCAGTAAAATGGATGTAAGAAACTATTCAATGGGTATTATTGTTGATGCCAGAATCTGGGAGGTCGAAAATGAGGGGAGAAGCGTGATTTTAGACTAGTCTCTCCTTTTCGCGTGCTATTTCTCCATTTTCTAACCACTAAAAATAGTCGTGCATCATTTTGCACGTCTCCCAGATTTCGGCATCAACAATATTATTTCATGATGCTCAATAATCTTGAACCATACTTCAAGAATACATTATGCGCTCGAGAAACTATTCATAGAAAAATAATTTGAAATTTCGCAACAAAAATTCTGAAAAACATAATCTAAAAATGTTGACTTTAGGCTGTCCCTTCCAGCCCCAATTTGGCGCTATGGAGTACGCGCATTCATCGGTGCATTTGTGGATCGGCGGCGACATGAAGCCTCCAAGCACAGCAGCCAATGATCCTATCTTCTTCATACACCATGGATTCGTCGATTTTGTGAGGATTTCAAACGTCCAATTATTTTGTATGCCCACATCTAAGAGGCGTGCAAAATGGGGCACGGTTATTTTTAGTGAGTAGAAAAGCGAGAAGTAATACGTGAAACAGAAAGAGGGACTGGCCTAAAATTGTATTAAAACTTGAATATATTCTCATGAGACTTCAAGGATTATAGTCTCTTATCTTGTGCTAAACTTTAAGAGATATCCAGAGGTTGTCTTAAACTTAATTTTTGTTTCCTAAAAATATTCAAATTTGGAAGGACTTTGGTCATATCACGTTCTATCAAACCAACCAAGACCTTTGTCCTAGCATTATTTTTCCTTGATTTTTCACAATAGCGATAAAAACACCTGTAGATTCAAAGATAAGATACTCTTTCTAGTCAAAAATTCTAAAAATGGCTAAAAATCGTCATATTTTTCTCACTTCGAATTTTTCAGGTCTGGGAGATGTGGCGTCAAAATCATCAAAACAGATGGCAGAGAGAGTCGGTGAGAAGATTAAATCCAAAAATAAATAAATAAAATATCTTTTTAGACCTGGCCCCCCGATATCGCTACCTGCAGCAACCCTCAGCACTTCAGCTACGCTAATATGAGACCTTGGGATAAGACTAATAAAGACGGTATATGAATGTGAAATAAAACATATCATGAAGATCAACTTTTTTCCTAACTATTTAGGCACTATTCTCCAAAACTAGACAAAAATGAGTCATTTAATGAAGAAAAACGATGAAGATCAGCCTTCCATTGGTTACATTAATTGCAAATTTCAGGTCTATCCAACGAATATACCGATTTCCTCTATCGCTTCGCCCCTAGGGCTACCTGCTCTCAACAGAACCCAAGTTGCGGATCGCCATATCTGTTCTGTGATACTAGATGGCCAGCTCATTGCGTTGCTAAAGTAATTTTAAACTTACTAGAAGGAAAAATATTTCGACACGTAATTATACTCATTTAAAACTCAACTATTTTCTAATGTAGGCTTCAAACATTACGAAAAGTATCCTGAACCTTTTTAATATTATGTATTGTTTGCTTGACGTCTAATCAGCTAAACCTAAACTATCACAGTCATAAAATATCCCAAACATTTCATTGTCAAAATTAAAATTCAGGTAAAACAAGGCGGCCTCTGCCGAGGGTTCGAAGGATTCGACGTTTGCCACAACGGTGTTTGCGTCGCTGGATGGTGTCGACCAGGGCAATTTGCTGGGGTAAGTTTGCAAAGAAATTCACCTGAGTCAAAATAATCCAAATTCCTTACTATTGCTCATAATAAGTTATCCATGTTTTCTTCGGTTCGTCCATCAAAATAAAATAGGTTTCAAAATTTGAAAGGTATCATGATGATAATATTTCAACAATGTAGGCGTTTCATTGAATATTCAAAATGTGACCTAGGTAAATAATAATTTTAAATATATAGCTAATAAGTATCATATACTTCGGTAGTACAAATTACACATAGTATCTAAAAATATAGCCAAAAGTAAATAAACCTTAGGCCCCCACCACTAGAGCGCTAACAACTGTTACTCAACCCTCCACGACTCGACGTACCTGGGCTCCATTCACTACTCAATTTCGAACGACCACACCGAGAAGCACGAGCAGATGGGCTACCATGCAGAGGACCACTAGGTAATCGTGTTTGTGACAATTTGACGCGGTAACTCGGGGAATAAGCTCCAAAATGGGGTATTCGAAAATCTTACAATCTCGCAGTTAGAGCATGGCTCGAATATAATAATCTCACCCTTACCTAATTGCATATCCAACTTTAGATATCTCACTCTCGATATCTACAAACACTTCAATTATAACCTGCAGTTAGTCAAAATTTTTGTCAGGGCGACCTGGTATCATAACTGATTTCGCTCTTGTGACCTACTCCTCATATGTTTTCTTCGTCCGACGAAAGCGCTCTCTAGGCCTGATATTATCGTATAAAGTGGCGAGATTGCAAGATTTCGAATTATCCCACAACCCAATGAATTAGAACCCCAATTCCCTACCAATCCTATAGAATAATAACAATAAAACATTTACTTGGGGCTTTTTCATTGAGTTTGGGGTACTTTTCCGATTTACCATTTGACGCTGCATGACAACTTTAAATGGAATCAAGTAGCACTCATAAAAGCATGCTTGTGACACGATCATTTCTTCTCTTTAACCACCTCTGTAAGTTGAATTTTTCCAAACGATTTAGATTACGGATATATAGATATAGTATTTGAATAAGTATTCTCAATGCATGGCCATCGAATAATTATGGATTGTTTAAGTAAGAACTTAAGTATAACAATGTCCAGGTTATGATATGCTGATTGTTGAACGTAGCCCTATCACTCATTAGTTTATTAGTTGGATGATGAACTAATGAGTACCACTTCAGAAGACGTCCTTTCAGTGGAAGCAGAACGACCCCGAGCTCATCAACGAGAAGTAGCGGCAATACGGGGGTTAGTCGGTCATTCGACTCCACGATTCTATCGAACGTCAATTGCTACAATGATGATCCGTGCTGCGACGCCTGGGTACGACTTAAAAACTCGCAATTAGGAACATTTCATAATTTAACTAAAGATTGAAATTTATATATCAATCTATAATTTAAAATATTCTACCCTTATATTTGATTTCGCTGCTGTTTTGTATTGTTGATTGAAGAGAACGCGTCGATATCCAAAAATTATACACTATTCGTCTCTTGTTCCTCTTTTCTACTTGACTATTTCGCTTCCAAAACTCGATTTCTAATTTGCGGAATGAATATCGACTTTCTCTTCAATCAGCGATATTAATCTCCATTGAGACGATCATAAATTGAAATAGTTTCCATTAATTGAGTTAAGGAAAATAGTTTGAAATTTGAGGCCCGAACAGGCGAATGCCAAACCAACGGTCCATACATGCGAACCTATTGTCGGCGTTCGTGTCGTCTTTGCAGCAATCCGACTGATAATAGGAGAGGTAATCAATTCACTCATGTCATTTTATTAATCAATGGCTTTTAATTATACTGTGTTTTAATCATTTTCATCAAATTAATGGTATTAAGGCTGTCACGATAGACACATTTCGTGTCCGTTCTGGAGATCACAAAACTACTGCACGAGACGAAGGCAATGGATGGCAGAAAATTGTCAGGTATACATTCAACTATTTCATACATAAAATAACGGCATCATTTAAATTATGTTTACGCATCTAAATATGTTAAATTAAGGCGACTTGCGGTTGGTGCGGAGTGTCTCAGGAGTCTTTATGCTTAAATGTGGCCCGTATGAGTCGACTTCGATAAGGCATAATCATATTAATGTGTGTATACTTACTATCTTTAAGTACATATTATATATAGCATTTAAGTATACTCACTAAGTACGGGATATCACTTTTTCATGTTTAAATATGCCCACTTTAATTAGGCTATTTTATATTATACGCATAATAGGGAGGTTCTCTGTGTTGTAAATATGCAAACGTATATTTGTTATGTTAAGTGTTAGCATATCATGATGAAACATAATATTACTGCCTTATAATATAAAAACTGCGCGAGATACCACCTTTCAGTACTGCCTTTATTTGCATTCAACTTGCCACTTTCTTTCAGTTGTTTTTCGCTTTGGATAGCTGGGGAATAAGTTTTAATTTTTAATAATTGTATTAAAAATCTGAACGTTTATTGTTAGTTGATTTTTCCTTTTTCAATGTTAGTACACCATGATACGCCTAAAATTATCTTGTTGTAAATATACCGGCGTCGTTATTTCCAGTAATTTTGAAGTTTCAATTTTGTGCTAATTCACTTGGAAAGGGGCCAAAGCTATTAGGTTTCTAGTTTCTGTTATGTTTTGGCTATTTTCTCGAAAATTAGCGCGAAATTTCTGAAACTTCAAAATTTACCTGAAAATGCGATTTTTGACCTTTGCCTAATTTTATTCTTATTCGGTTATTACATTCCTGCAACTATTTACATTCGGGTAGATCTGTGCGCTACTTTTTTCGGGAAAGTTTCCGGAAACCATCAATTTATCCCGACCGGTTTCCGGCCCTATGCTTCACATTATGTCAAAAAGTTTCCGGAAACTTGGCCCCCCACCATTCATTTTCTTGTGTATGTATGTAGTGCCTCACCACATATTATTTCGTTAATTTTACGACGTCTTTAAAAGTCGGACGGCAGCCTTTTCAAGAAGAAGCAAAAACGCTCAAAATTTGTGTTGGGTTTTTTTGAGAATTTTCGAAAAAAATCGAGACTTTGTTTCTTTGGAATTGTTTAGAGTTGATCATTTTCGATGTGCGGTTTTTCGTTTATGAGAATAAAGATTACGATATCTTAAATAAGATTTAAAATTATACAAGAATAGATTAAGAAGTTAATATAGCTAATAGCCTACTCACAAAATTTGCAATTGACTGAAAAATAGTCGAAATCTAAATTTGCACAAAAATATGTATCAAAAAGTTCCTAGTTATAATAAATTAATAACGGAACAATGCCCACTCAGTTTGTTAGTAAAAATCACAAAATTATAAATAAAAAATCCCCCTATCTTTCAATCAGACGTTGGGACGTTTTCCACCTCAAAGATTCGATCATCATCTCTCGCTCCATTATTAAGGATAGTACTTCAAAGGTGACGGAATAGTTCACCACATAAGGGATACTTGCGGTGAAAAACGTCCCAACACGTCTGCTCTCAGTAACTCGGCGTTCTTGCTTCCCAAGCCCTTCTCGACTTCGGTAGGTATCTGACTTTCACCCGAACTTCGCCATTCTTGATGAAATTATTCGCGGTTTCATGCAGCCATCTTTCAATCTGGAAAAAAAAACATTTTTGTTGAATTCATTTTTCTCCTTCTCACGAACTTTTTTCCCGATTTTCTCTTCTCCCGGCTCGGGTAGATTTCCGTTTTTCCCTTTATTCGCAGGCTGCTTCACATGGGCGTCCTCTCTTATCTGAAGATATTACTGATTGAAGAGAACGCGTCGATATCCAAAAATTGCGCTATTCGTCTCTCTCTTCTCTTCTACGTGACTATTTCTCTCCAAAATTCGATTTCTAATTTGCGGAATGAATATCGGCTCTTTTCAATCAACGATACTCTTTACCTTAAAACTAAAAACATATTTAAAAAAGTAGAAATAACCTGAGCATAATACTGGACCAAGCCCGGATAGTCCTTGTATCTATCGCAGACATGCTTGACCAACCCATTGTACCCGGTTTCTCCGATTTTCAGATAAACATCGTGATTCGTTTCATTTTTGTAGTAGCACCCTAAAAAAAGATTTGCGAAAATTCAGAATTTTCAAACTTGAGTTACCAACGACCCATCTACCCGTCTCCAGGCATAACCAATCGAACCTGCCTTCTCTTTGGTTCTGGCCGATCCTTTGAATTCCCCCAGCCTTGCCATTGGTATCATTCATGGTACAGTGGGGTTCTAAGTTGCTGAGTTACCAAATGGTGCCAAAATGGTGCTCCAACCTTCTTCATACTTGACCTTGAAGTCGTCTCCCTTGCAACTGTACCACAACGCATTGATGGTTCGATTTTGACCGATTGGGACCTCATCGCCGGTCTTCGTCTCGCAAGCTACCAATGGTGCGTCGGTTCTGGAAATGGTAGCTAATCAAAAAGTTTGATAACAACAATATGGCACCCTCTATCGTTGCATTGGTAGACCCAGGTGTCATCGTCGGTCCATTTCTCTCCGATTTGCCTGCACATACCATACCAGTCCCGACAATCGCAGGGATGACCTTCAATTTTTTTCAAGTATTTAGGCCCACTGTAGTTCCCGTCCTCTTCGCACCAGCACCCTGCTATAGTCCGCACCTTTTTTCTCCTCTTTCCCGTGCTATTTTCAAAAAAAGAGGATAGGAACTACAAGGGATCGTTTTTTTTTTTTTATAACTTCCAAATTCTGTGAAGTTATATCAACCCCACATGCAAGCTTATAGGAAGTTTCTAGAACTTCGGAAGAAGAAAAACATGTTAAAAATGTTTACACTCACCTGGTAGAACCTCGACATTCCCGTCTTCTTCAGATTTCGAAGCTTCTGAAGACTTAGCCCAACTTAGGGAAAAGCTAATCGATATCAATAGAATGATAAGTTTGATGATGTCCATTAGACAACAAGTGATAGAATGAATGGCATTGACATTGACATTGCCAATGGGAGATTTCACATATCCGGTTTGCCACATTTAAAAGCGATACCCCTTCTGGCAAGTCTTGCTTTATTGTCATTTTATCTCTTCATCATTATCTCTTCCACAATCTATCTGATACTCTGATATTGAGAATAAAGGCTACTTTGGGTACTTTTACTAGAATAATAGAATAGTAAGATTAGAGTAAAGTAAAAATATTGATAAGGAGCGAAAGAGTAAGATCAGGGCTGTCGGAACGGAACTTCGAACTTATTGGAAGTTCAAGTTCGACTGCGAAAATTCTTCACAGCTCAAGTTAAGTTAAAGCTCGATTTTTTTCGAGCTTAAGACAGCCCTGGATAAGATATTGCAATAATAATAAATTGCTGCGATGAAGTAGTATTTTGGAACATAATTTAAATAAAATTGTAAGCTTATCGTCAGAAATACAAAAATCTTCACCAAAACAAAATATATCATCTTTTCGAATAATGATCTTCCTCACACATACTTTCCGAGCGCACGCATCATTAATACCCACCCTTAAATCCTCGGAGATTTCCCATATGCCCAAATATAAATAACGTCATATCAGCCTGTTTTGTTATCCTACCCTTTACCATATAATCAAGTCATTCCAAATCCCACAACAAAAATATAAAGGCTCTTTTCTATTTATCCAGATCATTTTCTATCCATGCTTTATCATATCTCTGAAGATCCTCACATTTTTTAAATATTCAGACCATTTTTCAAGCCCTATTCTTCATCACATATCAAAATATCCGAAGTTTTAAAATATTCAAACCATTTTACCGCTCCTATCCTACAACACATCTTCATAGATCAAGAATCCCCCTCTGCCTTTAAAGGGAGTGGCTTTAGGCCCCGCCCTCTCGGCTCTGAGCGGAGAAAGTTAAGGGATTTGGGAAATTCACTTGAGTGCAGCACTACGTTGGGCAAAGTCGGCTCGAATTTGACGGAGAGAAAATGACGCGACTTCTATTGGTCACTGTAGCTGTGTTCTTCGGTAAGTTTTTTTCTAATTAAAAAATGATGAATCAATATTTTAATTTATTAACTTTACCATTACAAGAGCTATAGTTTGAAATAACATTTGACATGATTTCTATTTCTCCAATTAGAACATCGATATCTTATCATTTTATTGGACCTTTCATTATAGAAGCGTCAAATCGACATAGCTTTTTGATAACTTGATTGAAATAGGTTTTAAGTATAATAATCAGAACAGAAATAATTAAATTCGATACGATAATGCTATGCATCCAGGTAGTATAAAATTTCTAAAATTCTAACGAAATATTGGATGATCCTATCTATAATATCACATCGTCATCATAACCAGACTGTCGTCAGTTAAATCCTTGTCTAATATAACATGCGCAATATCATAACCACTCTTGTGCTTCCCATGTTTTATCATGTGACGAGTGTTTGTAAACATTCGACGGAAATTTTTGTCGACAGCCCTGATCATAACTCATATTTTAAGCCTGATCTTCGTCAAAATTCCCCTTTCTTACTTTTGTCTCATTGCTATATTCTCGAAAAATCGAGATATCTTTTGTCAAATCCCCAGGGGTCGTTCTAGCGCTTTAGTTACTCGGCTACATTGGCATCTTTTAGAGATCAGTCTTTTTTCTTTCTTTCTTTTTTCCTTTATCTCTTCATTTCCTATTTTCTCTAAACAAGTCCATTTTTCCTCATCCTACGTCATTCAGAAAAGCGCGAATTTTTCGGGACTTGACCAATTTTTGTAGGACTGGGAAACGAATTTTCGGAAAATCCAATGAAAGGTGGAAGTGTTTTTTACTAGGGAGAAATAGATTGAACAAACCCACTCGAAATTTAGCCAGAACCAGGTTCAAAATACGGTGCATCAGTCGTAAAATTTTGGAGATCATAAAATCGATCTAAAATTGGTCTTAATTGGTTTCAAAATAGGCTCATAATAAAAGTGTAATTGTTATATCATCTCTAAATTCGGCACACCCCTATTGGGAATTGACCAATTCGGAACTATTTTGTTAATCCACTCAGGAACGCCTATTCATAAAAAGTTCCGAGTTGGTCAGTTCCCAATAGGGGATGTGGTCTAAATTTTTAATGGCAGGATACTTTGAAACCTAGATGCATAATAATTTCGATAGCGATTATTTTTAACAACGCGACAAGTAAAAACAATCATAGCAATATTCCTCCAAAATGTGACGTGATATCTTGAAGCTGGGAAAAATTCAAGCATCATTTTCGTACAATTTCGATCTACTGATCATGAAATTTCTCGAATTTGCTAAAAATACCCGTATACGTTCTCCGTCTTTTCAAGTGATGTTCTCTCTTTTGAAATCTGGAAAATTTGTCAGATTCGCGAAATTCGTTTACCTTGGGCAAAAATTTGATTTTCTGACGTCCCTGTCTTATTCAAAAGGCTAGAAAAGAGCCGTGCGTTCGGAAAAGTAAAGCTTCATCCATTCATTCATAGAAATTCCTCGAGTAGTTAACCCTGAATTTTGCAGGAAAAGTCAGGTTTTTATGACCCCCTAAACCTTAGGACGTGCACTCTAAGAAATTAATTGCAGAAATATCGAAAAAACAGCGTTGTAGTATCGTAGAATTTTCGATTATTTTGGGTCAAAAATGTCAGAGTACTTGCAAAAAATGTTATTTCGTAAATGATGACGTAAAAAATCGATGGTTTTGCTACTGAATATGTTAAAC
Source organism: Diploscapter coronatus (assembly GCA_964036155.1). Lineage (NCBI taxonomy): Eukaryota > Metazoa > Nematoda > Chromadorea > Rhabditida > Rhabditidae > Diploscapter > Diploscapter coronatus. Next base: position 80,932,380 of record OZ038423.1, on the reverse strand, counting down.
TTCGAGATTTCAAACTATGTTTTGACCTGCTTTCGAATAAATAATTCTTAGGGTTTCCAGGAAACTCGTCTGAATTTTTGGTTTTGGCAGATAGCTTTTCAGAAAATTAGAAGAATAAAGCCTGAACGCTCTCATATGTCATTTCCATGATGAGCAATTTTCGAAAAAAGAACCCAAAAAACGCTAAATTTACCCATACTTTTTCTGGACGTGATATAATAATAACTGTCTATATCAGAAATTTTTCATTCTATTTTTACCTGCTCTCCTAGTAAAAATGTATCTGATTCGAGGCTTTTCTTGTGCTCGGTGAAAATATTTATGTTTTCTGACAAAACCACCTGGAAATTAGGTTTGGGGTCGAGTTTATTTTAGCCCAGTGCTCCTCAGAACCTTGTTAATCAAAAATGCATACTTACCTGAAGTTTTATGAGACATAAGTATACTTACCTAAAATTCAAGGCTTAACAATCCAACTTTGATCGACAAAACCCACGTCTCGTCATTCTAGTCAACCAATTTTCTGGGGTAATTCAATAAAACTAGAAAATGTGGAGTCGAGGGTTTTTCAATGAAAACTTTGTATACTTTTCGCCAAGGATACGAAAAAATACATTTCAAGTCTGTTTCAGGACAATTCGGATGATTTCATTAATCTATAGGAGTACTGATGAATACTTATCGTTGTCTAAATATATTTTAGTTCTACTCAAAACTTGTGGTTTGTTCCAAAACCTCGTTTCTTCAAGATTTGCAGAAGAAAAAGAAAAAGAAATTTATTTCAAGAAGCGTTTTGATTTGAAATGCAGATTGTGCAGATTTTTTATTTTTGTCGACTTCCTTATTTATGTCGAGTCATCTTTAGTCCACCCAACCCCTTATTTAAGGATGGGGTTCTACATCTATTAGAAAATCTTTCTGAAATCAGAAAATTTCAGATTTTTTTGCCGAAAAAATTGAAATTTTCGAAACAAACTTTATCTTGCCCACAACAGCTGATCTTCATTAAACCTTTAGTGAACTTTCAAACAGCGATATAATTAGATCTAAACTATTCGTTCTAAAATAGTCAGCTTCAAAAAATTACATAAACCTTGGATCTCAAAAGATCTCTCGAAATTCGGCAAATCTTTTTATTTTAACTTTTCCAAGCTCACGTTGTCTGGATAAGACATTTGCTTTATTTGATACATCCTAAAAATGCTCTCCATATGTTGAAGCATAGACAAAGAAAACGATCCGGATATCGCATTTACCCTTCTCATTCTTGACAGGCCAATTTCGGGAACGACGCGTAATAAAATTGTCAGCGAAATTTCATCTTTTTTTCGACGGGTTCACGAAAATTCCATGAAATGCCGCCCTTGTTTTCTAGGGATTTCAAAACTTTCAAAACTCGCCCCCGCACATTTCATCGGTAAGTTGGTGGGAGTCAATTTTCGGGCGGATTTCTTTTCTTTTTTAACATGTGCTATCTTTAAGCATAGACACTGAAGCCTGTTTTTGATGTTCAGGAAACATTCTGGTAAGTTGACAAGTATTTTCGAAGAAACAATTTTTGGATCTTTTGAGTTTCCTTCAGTTCTTCTTTATCTGGACTTGCATTCATCATTTTGTTCTGGTAATCCTAAGCTAAAGCGTGGGAAAAATTAGAACGGAAAGCCTTTGAATGATGCAATTTAGCAAAAAAAGAAAGAACGGCAAAGTCTTCCGAATGGAAACTTTGCAAAAGTCCGGAACAAACAAGATTAACAAAAAAAAACCCTAATTATATATTCAAATATGTAAATTCCAAGTCAGCTGGAAAATAAAAATCCAGGAAGTACTAATTTGAAATGATGAAATCGTACTAATTAACTAATGTTAGATCACCTGTATGTATTTAACTGGTGATATTGGTTTAGTCTAAATTTATCAAAATATCTAAATTAACTAATTCACACCATATCGCCTATTTCAAGTTTACAAGGTGATATTAGGCAGGTTTTAAGCTTATTAATATCTAAATCAAAACGAATTGCAGTGGCCTTTTTGTTGAAACATAAAATTTGCAAACTCTAGCAAATTTATGCAAAATGCATGAGAAATTTTGCGCGCGTTTCGCCCACAAAATTTTCAAATCTTTGACTTTTGAATTCTCATTTTTAAAGCGTTTTTTCATTCAGGGATATTAGCCATTTTCCTCAGAAAAGTATATATAATATATTCCAAACGGTTTTCTTTTCTATCTTATAACATAAGGTTAGTGAAATTTCCAATATCTCTAGTGCCATTGTCTTTTCAACCTTACATCATCTTTCCCCAAGGGATCACTGAATTTGCACATTTTTCAAGACGCTTCATGCGTTTCTTCAAAAGAAAAACTTAGCATTGATTCGACCGAATTTAGCATCGAAACAGCCATTTGTCATCTTCAAATAATTTATTTAGGCAAAAGATGAGCGAATAAACTAAAATATATGATTAAAAATGACATTATTTTACCCTAAATAATAAAACGACACGAAATTAGTATACAAATTTAAGAAAATAGCCGAAAATATCTTTTAAAAACCTATCTATCGATTATTTTAGGCTCCTCTCTCGCTGAGGATCAGGCCCAAGCCCCGATTTCGAATTCCTTTGGGAAAAGGGGCGGAGCTCGAGCCTTCCTAACTGATAAAAGAGGTGGAGCCAGGTCGTTCCACCAGGTAGGAAAATCGTGCCAGTTTGCAAAAATAAAAAAACCGTACCGCACTTGCAAAATTTAGAAATTTCATAGAATTTGATTCCAGATCCAAGAAAGGGGCGGAGCCAGAGCGATGTTCAATCCTGATGCTAAGCGAACGATCTTGCCTATTGACGAGAAGGGTGATTATCGAGAAGAATATATGACTGAGGGTAAAAATTGATCAAATCAAAACAACGAAAAAAATCAATCAAATTTTTTAAATCGACAAAATTCGAAGAAAAACCAACAAATTCCAAAAATTGCAGAAGAAAAACGTGGTGGCGGCCGCCCGTTTAACTTCGAAGCGAGGGGCGGCGCGCGCGCCTTCATCCCCCAGAAAAGAGGCGGAGCCAGAGCCTTCTTCGATGAGAAGAGGAATAATCCTTGGGTAATCAAATTTGTATGAATTAAACTAAATCTATAAAATACCCCGTTTCAAACTACCACACTATGTTTCGTATTAAATTATGCAATATTTTCTTGAAGCATAATTACAAAACTATAAGCATAGCTAACTAATTTGAAAAGCTGATCTTCATCAGATTAGATGAAAAACGGATAAAATTTCGTGATTCTTTTATCAATATAATATAAACCCCAAGCAAAACAGTTTCGTTAGGCATACAAATCACTATCACTTCTTTTGAAACATATTAACAGGGCTGTAAATGTTTAGACACGCGCGCGAGTATACACTCATAATGAGATAGTATGCATTTTCGAGAGAGAGAACATGCTCTTTTCTCTCTCTTTCTCCAAAATACACACTATCTCGTTATGCGTGTATATTCGCGCGCGCGTGTCTAAACATTCATAGCCCTGCATATCAAGCAATTCAGAACTACGACGGTTTTGACGTGGAGCGCCGCGGGGGTGGTCGAGTTTGGGGCTATGGACCGGCCTCGAACACTGACTTAGCAGCCGCACTCGCTGCGGGTGGTGGGTTTTGAATGCGAGACACTCCTCCCCTCAACTTAGCCCTCCTTCTACCTGTCTTACCCAATGTGAGTACACCTGTTTATTGGCTGAATTCGATGTTTAGGCTTTTGTACATCTGTATTCTTTCATTTAAAAAAATATGCCCTAGTTTGCTAGCTATAAAATGTAGATACGAATAAAATTAGTGCATGGATTCAAATTTGGAGTGCTAATATATTCAATTTTTAGGTATTGTTAACATTAAATTTTGCATAAGATACCTTCGTATGATGTTATTTGATAAAATGTTGCCCTAAATTAAGTGTATGTGTTTAGATTTTTTCCTATTCCTACGAGTGACTTTGATTTTTTTATTTTCTAAAAAATTCATTTTCAGGATCTCAATCTCAAAAACGCGGTGGCGGTCGAAATATCCCAAAGCGAGAAAACTCCCAAGAGCGGCTACGATAAAAATCAATCATTTTCTCTCAAAACTCATCGTATTTTTCCTGTAATTTTGAAGTGTAAAGTAACTGGTTAGATTAGCTTTTTCTCTCTATAAAATCGCATTTTCTTTCAAAGACTATTGTTTTTAGTCCGATAAAAACTCGGATATTTTTTGCAATAAATTGATCTTCTTGTTGTATAGAAAACGGAGAAAATACATTCAAGTTGCATGAAAATTGCATCACCTCGTTATTTTCATCTTTTTCATTCGGGTACGCAATTTACTCTTTTACACATGTGTAAACGCCGACTTTATGCATCTTTTGAATTTTCTTTATTTTTCATTTTTCATTTTCAGGGTAATTTCGCGTATTTTATGACAAAGTTATGATCGGAATTCTGTGGCGATGGTGCCGGTTTCCGGAAAACTCGCAACTTTTCCGAGTTTGCCCCTGCCGACTCGAAATTTCGAGGCGTTTCTGTACGCCGCCGTTTTTCAAGGTCGAGTTTTTAAAATTATTTATAGAAAGCGATTAAAAAACGTGAAATTATCACAAAAAATACAATTTTCAAGAAAGTTCTATTTTCTTGACTGGAATTTTTCGGAGTTTTTGAAATTTTGCAAGTTTCAGGCTCAAATCGCTCCGAACGTGTCGATTACGCCGCGCAAAAACCCGCGTCCCTCGACTTCGGCCCAGAAAATCCGCGAGCGGATTTCCGACTATATGCGGAAATATGCTAGTCCTGAAGTTAATGCGGTAATTTTCGATTTTTCAATATTTTATTATTAGTCTTTAACTCCTTAGTTTTTCAGAAACTAGCACCACTTCGTGAAGCGGTCAAAGAATATGGCGACATTGTTAAGAAGTTGAAGGTATTTTTAAATTCGTTTTTTTTTTAATTTTATTTTCCGATAATATAGAGTTTATCTTTTATAGCAAAAATAATTTCCAGGAGTCCAACTCGCCCAAGGAGCAACTCGATCGCGCCATCTCCGAGTTGAAGAACCGCAAAAAGTGGCTGGAAGAGGCTGAAGTGGCCCTTGCACCGCACGAAGCTTCCTTTGACCGAGCAAAACTGGACGATCTTCTAAAGCGACGGTTCTTTTTCGAGCCGAGTTTCGCGATTTACGGTCCGCAAACCGGCCTGTACGATTTCGGCCCGATGGGAGCAGCTCTAAAAGCTAATTTGGTGCAGGTATAAATACGTTTCGCACTAACTACATTGGTTTTTAAATTATGTTTTTGAAACCCTGCGTAGTGTTATTCAATTTTTTAACCATTTAAGATTCTTCAAAACAAACGTATCAGATCATTTTTGGAGATTGCAAATGCGATTCCTAAGGGTAAATTGCTTCCAAAAATGCTAAATTTTACAGGAGCCCTCTTGAGACTTGTCAAATTGACTATTTATTTATTATAAGTTTGCCATTTTAAGGAATGGCGCAAGCATTTTATTCTCGAGGACCAAATGCTGGAAGTCGATTGCTCTTGTTTGACTCCCGAGCCCGTCTTAAAGTAATTTTTTTATTTTTATTTTGCAAGAAAAAGCAGATGTTTATTAGAAGCAGACTTCTTCAAACTCGATCTGCGGAAAAATAATCTGTCATATCGAGAGAGGAAAAGAGCATGTCTTCTTTTCCTCTCACGAAAAGATACACTTTTGTTCCGCGAGCGACTTTGGAGAAGACGCTATTCTCAACGAAAATGTCATTTTCGTGGAGTAAATGAGTTTTTCTGTAATTTTTTTTTACAAATTGAAATATTTTCAGAGCCTCCGGGCACTTGGAGCGATTTTCTGATTGGATGGTGAAAGACGTGAAAACTGGCGACTGCTTCCGGGCCGACCACCTCATCAAAAACTCTATTGAGAAGCTGCTCGCGGTAAAAAAATTTTTTTTTTAAAATCTTTTTTTCAAATTTTCTTTTATTCAAAAAAAAAATCAAAAATCTGGCGATGTAAAACATCTCAACGTCTGCTTTCAGGACAAGAAAACTAGCGCTGACTTGAAGAGTGAGCTGCAAGAAGTGTTGGCGAGATTGGAGGGTTTCGACGATAAAGATATGAAAGAGGTAATTTTTTTCTAATTTTTCGAAAAAATATCCTTTTTCGCTTATCATTTTTAAAAATATTTTTAGCATGTATCCAAAAGTTTGCAATTTTTAAAAAAATCCCTTATTTTCTAAATGAGCTTGAAAAATCAGCATGCTTTAAGCAGACGTTGCAACGTTTTCAAACCGCATGCAATGAGACTGTACTTTATCGTGAGAGAAAAAGAGCATGCCTTCTTTTCGTCTTTCGAAAATATTCACTCTCGCTTCATGCGATTCGATAACATTGCAACGTCAGGTTTTAAATTTTCTTAAAAAAATAGCTATTTTAAAATTTTCAGGTGATCACCAAGTACCAGTTCAAATCACCCATAAATGGTAACGACGTGTCTGAGCCAGTGGCTTTCAACCTGATGTTCCCCACGCAAATCGGCCCCAATGGGGAGGAAAAGGCATTTTTGCGGCCCGAAACCGCACAGGGTATTTTCGTCAACTTCAAAAGACTGCTTGAGTTCAATCAGGTAAACTTTTCTATATCTGGAATTGTGGTAATTACGACATTTTTGTCAACATATAATGAACCTTATCTCTATGGCATTTATTTGATTATTTCACATAGAGTCAACATTTTGCCCCATTTTTCATTAATAGTAAAAGAGGAACTCAGAGCAAGTTGCCCTTCGCCGCGGCGCAAATCGGTCTCGGCTTCAGAAACGAGATTTCCCCGAGGCAGGGTCTGATTCGGGTTCGGTAAGATTTTCCCTATTATTTTTCTTATCTTCGAGAAGCTCTAAGCGGTATATTACTTCCCAAAAAGTTACAAATGTTTTATTTCTATCGGAAGCGGACTAAAACTTGATGAAATACCACTAGTAGCACGCAAGCTCATCTTTATAAGAAAAACCTCACAATTTTTATGATCTTTCTTGAAATGTATCTTTAAAAATCGAAAATTTCCAAAAGAGTCAAATTTGAGGGAATTCACGATGTGCGAGATCGAGTACTTTGTCGATCCGAAGGACAAGTCGCATCCCAAGTTCAAGAAAATCGCCCGATATCCACTGATTCTCTTCCCCGCCTTGAGCCAATCGAATGGCCAACCCGCAAGCGAGTGGAGGATCGGTGACGCCGTGGCTCAGGTGGGTAGAAGTCGGATTTATGTTTTTGGTAAAAATAAATTGGACTTTTGGCCGACTCAGGGAGGACGAGATCGTCAGAAGCCCCTTGCGACCTACCCTTCCTATAGTTTATTTTCGTCTGACGAAAGAGCCCCCTAAGTCGGATTTGTGGAAAGAGTTCATTCGTTTCTCATCTTTAGCAACACTTTTTTAGCTTCTTAGAATGTCTTGATAATTTTTTGAGCAAAAAAATGTATTTATAAAATAAGGAATCAAACTTTTCGAGTGAAAACTTCCTTAAAATTTGATGAGCTTTACTTCAAATCATTATTCTCATTTTGTAAAATATCATATTTTAGGGCGTGGTGAACAACGAAGCGTTGGCATATTATTTGGTGAGATGCCAGCAGTTTCTCGTCAAAGTGGGCGTCGATCCGCGGCGACTTCGCTTCAGGCATAGACTTCGCAAAATTCGACCCACAAATCGACACCCGCAGAACAAAATAGTGTGTCGTATTGAGAAGAAGAGAGCATCTCGTCTTTTTGCTCACTTGGAACGATACGCTATTTTTCTGCGGGTCAATTTGCGTGGGTTTTGGCGGGTCGAGTTTTGAGAAATCTGTTCAGGCAGCATCTGTCCAACGAAATGGCTCACTATGCTCAGGTATCGGGTTTTTTCTTATGTTTCTTTCGTTTTGAATAAATTCTCATGCGGTACGGTCAACTAAATGCATTCTATTTGGAATTACCTGAAACATGTTTTCTCGAATTCCATAAAGCAACACTTCACCAAATTGATTTTTCCGATTGAGAGAAAGTTTGATATGCTTCAAATGTCCGTATGATATTTGAAACCTTTTGTATTCCTTCGTTCGGCATTTCAAGCATTCGAGAATTAGCACAATTCAGGACTGTTGGGACGCGGAAATCTTGACGAGTTACGGCTGGGTTGAATGTGTGGGTAATGCGGACAGGGCCTGCTACGATTTGAGACAACACTACAAGGCTACTGGTGTCAAGGTCTCATTTTTATACATATATTTCTTGTGTTGTTGTTTTTTTTCATTTTCATCATTTTTTTTTTCAGTTGACCGCCGAAAAACTTCTACCCACTCCGAAAAGCGTCGAAATGATAGAAGCCAAACCAAATATGGCAATTATTGGATCGCAATTCAAGGAGCATGCCAAAAAGGTATTTTTCTTCAAATTATTATATTTTCTTAAAATAAAATCATTCTAATGAAATAATATTTTAAGTATTGTTTCTATGAAAGATGTTGAAACTTATTCAGCTTTTGCTATTTCTAGATTCAAGATGCTCTGAGGAAATTGACCCCAGAACAATTGATCGAAGTCGAAACTGAATTGGCTGCCAATAAGTACGACATTGCTTCTTTATTTTTATTTTCATATTTTTCGTTTTAGGCTCTACAACCTGAAAATCAACGATGAAATGCTCCCTTTGACAGACACAATGATAATCACCGAGAAGTACAGCAAGACGGTAAGAAAATAAAAATACAAACAAAAATAAACTTAAAGAATCATTCTAAACAAGTTAGACAAATAATTTATTTAATTTTAAATGGATTTTTCAGGTGCATGTCGAAGAAATCGAGCCCTCTGTGATCGAACCGTCCTACGGTATCGGTCGAATTATGAACGCCGTTTTGGAGCACGCTTTTAGAGAGAGGGAAGGCGATGAGTCGAGATGTGTGAGTTTTGTTAAAATTAAATTTGTCTTCTAATTTTTAGTCGTTGATAAGAAGTCGTATGGGAAGAAAATATATGCTAATTTTTAAATTCGAACACAATATTTTGTTTTTTTTTTCAGTTCCTCGCCCTGCCGCCCCTTATCGCACCGATCAAGTGCTCGGTTTTGACGATCACTAAAAATCCCATTTTTGAGTCCATAGTCGGTCTGGTCGAGGAAGAATTGAAAAAATACGAAATCAGCTATAAAGTGGTGAGATCTTTTCGTCTATTTTTAATATTTTATTTTAAACTAGAACAATGAATGAAGAGAAACTACCTCAAAAATTCTGAAAACGTTATCCAATTCTTTGGAACTTATTGGATAAATTCATGTTCTATCATTTATTTGAAACTTATCAAAAGTAATTAGAAACTAAAATTACTCATAGCTAAATCTTTTCTATATTCGTTCATTTTGAAACCTATATTTTGAACGAAAAAGAGACTATTTTTCAGGACGAGACCTCGACCTCTCTGGGGAAACGATATGCGAGAACGGACGAGATCGGCATTCCGTTTGGCGTGACGATCGACTTCGAATCCGAGCAGAAGCCTCACACCGTTACTCTCAGGTACTAGATTTACCGCAAAACCTCGAATTGAGGCCCCTCCAATAGAAGTCCACTCCCCAAAATGTCAGAACTGCCCATACCAAACTCAGATCATCTTGGAAAGTTTTTTAAATGTATTCTTTAGAGTATTTCGGTCATATTTACTTTCGGCTCTAAGTTTTAACCATCACCAGATGAAAAGTTATATTGCGGTTTGAAAATTTAAAATTTTTCGAAAATTGGAGCTGAAATTAGAAGCCCCTGACTTCTATTAGAGGTTTCACGGTATGCGTTTATCTTTACACTTAAACTTATCGTTGAGACTTAGCTTAGATCTAAAGTTGGGCTTTATTTGATATCAAAGTTAACTCTGAGGCGAAACTTAATTCTAAGTTTAGAAAGTCTATAAATTTGATTACAGACACGCAGAAACTGCGGAACAAATTCGGATTCAGGTAGACTTTTTAAATTATGTTTATAAATTTTTTAAGGCTTAGAGTGATAAGTTATTCTTTAGTATATCTGGCATGCAAAGCATAAACAGCTAGAGATAATTATGGATGTTGAAAAATTGTTTGACGTTTCAAGATTTTTATTTTATAATAGTCATTTTGTAAACAAATGAGAAAGAAGGCCTTTTGTATTCTACACCCACTTTGAGAAGAGAATAGGGGAAAAGAACAAGTGGGTGTGGGTGTGGAATACAAGAGGCCGAAAAAGAATAGTTTCAGATTTCCGAGCTCGGGGCCTTAGTTGAGAATTTTGTCAAAAATCGGCTATCTTGGGATGAAGCGAAACAGAAACGCCCGCTATTTGAATGGAAAGCTAAGGAAAATTCTGGAGATTAGATTTTTTAGATTTATTAGATATAGGATAGATGTTCGTTATTTTTGATTGTTGAGAATAAATTTATTAACATGAAAAATATCGATTTTGCCTAGAATTGGTTAAAGCATGCATATATAAATGAATGTGTATGGTTGCTATGGCAACAATAACAATACGAATTCGCCGAGTTTTAATTTTTTGAATGACATTATTATTTTAAATTTACATTTTAGAAAAATGTCTTCCGAAATGCAGCAGTTAATCGTTCAACATTTAAATGATCCTCCGTTTTCGATGAAAATGACGCTACTTCAATTTGACGCTATAGCTAATTCGCAATTATTGCAGATTTTGAGTGACGTTATATGGTAACTATTTAAAATTATGACAAATGCTCTTAGAGATTTTATTAATTTAAATGAAAGTTTTTGTTCAAATTACCTCATTTTCATTTTAACTAAAAAGTATATTTGCATAATAAGTTTTTATTAAATTTAAATTCCGCGTGATAAGAAAACGCTATTATCACGACTTTAAGCTTTTGAGATTTCGTATTTTTAAACCTAGTTGGATCAACCAAACTGACAAAATCGACATTTCTACTGAACCTGCTGACGCAACGGCGATGCGGATTCTAAATAGCTTGAGGCTATTTAAATACAAGCCCCCTACCGATATTGAACAATTGTATGTGTTGAAATATCTAAATTAGATAAAAGGAAACATCGAATTACTCTTAAGGCCTGCAACGCTAAGATATACCCTTCCGAAATATTGAATTCATGGGTGTATGAATTGAAATGTTTTTAAACTTTATCTCAAAGTACATGTATGAATCAAATATGACTAAATTATTTTGAAAATTCATAATATTAAGATTCATTTTTCATTTCTTAAAATACATATAGAAATTTAGATTGAATATTTTCAGAGAAGAATGGAGAGCGGGTCTAGTCGAAGGCACTAAACGATCAATCTATCCGGTGCTCTATTATATCTTCTCGAATGTCGAAAGTTTGAAAGAACGAGCTTATCTGGCGAAGTTTCTTGTCAAAGTAACTTCAAGCCTAGTTTCTAATCACATCCAAAATTAGGTCGAAGTCCCCAGCGACGTTCACGATATGGACACCGCGCAGTTACAAAATGAAGTTGCTGATCTAATGGAAAAATTCAAAGTAAGCTATCAAATATGTTGCAGTTTTTACACATACAAAGTAATTTCACGATTTTTAATGCTATCGTAATTAAGGCAACAAAAGAACGAAAAATTCCAATTCCAATTTAAGATCCCGTAAATTCAGGCCATCCACTCCCAAGTAGTCAATGTTAGATCTGACATGGTTTTACTCAACGATATTCGGCAAGACCTCACAGCCATGGAACACGAGGAAGAAATTTTGGGCCGGAAAATCGAAAGGGCCCAGAGAAAAGTCCACAATTTACCCCAGCTTCAAAGGTAAGATTCGAAAAATTTTCATATAATAACGAAACTTGTTTTAGGTATATGGCTCTAGCTGATGAGCTGAGACGACAGAAAGATAGACTTTCAGAGTTGAACATGCAGAAGGGAGAGCAGAGAAATGGGGTATTATTGATTGAAGAGAACGTCGATATTCAACAAATTACACGCTATTCGTCTCTTCGACGCGACTCACTATTTCGCTCCAAATTCGATTTCTAACTGCTGTATGAATATCGACTTTCTCTCCAATCAACAATATAAAAATATGACGTCATGACATCGCCGAAATTCAGGTGATCCATGCCGAACAAAAGTTGCAGCGCCTCAAGGCCCAATTGGCTGATGTACGCGCTGCAGGGGACAATATTGATCCTTCCGAGCTGATCGCTCAACTGCAGGTGCGCATAGTCAAGTTGTAGTCGGTTGGGTTCCTAACTTTTGCCAAAATTCAGGACGAAATTGCTACTAATAACTATTTACTGAATAATAAACTATCGAAAGAAATTGAATTGAAGCGGAAAACTGTCAGAGAGTTATCGCAAGTCTCCGATATGCCGGCAATAGATAACAGTGACATTCTTAAGCTTCAACAACAGGTGGTTTTAATATGACGTCAACAAATTTTTTAAATGACGTTCTAGATTTTAGATTGACGAAAAGAACGCCTTAATTCAAACGATGGAACAGGAGCGAGACAAATCTGAAGAGGGATTTGAAGAAAATTTCAGGTAAACAATTAAAAATACGAAAAAAAAACAAATAATAAAGGAAAAATCGAGAAAACGACAATTTGGATAATTCGTTATCACACTCCTCATATAGTTAAGGGTGTCGAGTAGCTAGGAAGGAATTTTTGCCCATACTATTTCGTAGTTTACGAAGTAATGAGTTATTCAGGTTGTCAAAATTACAAATAAAGATAACTTCTAAAAATTAGCATATTCCGTCACCAAGCGGCCGCAGTGGAGAGAAAGAAAAACGCCGCCGCACAGAGACTTCAAGACGCTCGACAGGAGTTGGCGACAATCGAAGCTGAAGTCGAAGCGAAGAAGGATGATTTGAGGAATAAAACTGGCGGTGAAGTACTCAGCGCGGTTCAGGTAAATTATCGACTTTTATAATATCATAAACGAAATGATCGATTTTTTACTTGTATCATTAGATTATTAAATGAATTTTAACGATGAAGATCAGCTTTTCTTTCATATAATTTCCAGTACTTAAGATATACAAATCGGAATCTAAAATGATCATAATTTCGCCTTTTTTATTCAGTTCCGAAGATACGTCGATAACCTGCGAGCGCGTACTTCTGAATACAAGAAGAAACGTGCTGAGATGGAAGAAATACAAACAGAAAAAGGCGTTTTGATGCGGACCCTGGAGTTGCTGAATGCCAGATTTCAACAGCTCAAGGATAATATTGTGGGTTTCAAGAAATATCAAATTTTATAGTATAATAAAATTATGGGATAGCATTGGAGGAATTCCCTTTTAGGAGCATTAATTTAAACATATTTTAGGAAAACCTGGGTGGAGAAGTGGTGGATGTAATTGAAGTCCCTACAATGGAAAGACCGAAAACCGCCGCGCCGAAAAGCGATAATACTGATGTAATTACTTTTCTAGATATTTTAAAATACGTCAATAGCGGTCAGACCTAGGAAGGACGGTCATCAGAAGGTCCGCGCGATCTATCCCCTACATATTCCCTTTACAAATTTCTTTTTCTAACCTGGTGATTAGTCAAACTTTTCACCAGTGTGCGACTTGGTACCATAACTATGAATTCGCTCTTGTGACCTACCCCCATGGTTAATTTTCATTTGACGAAAGTGCTCCCTAGGCCTGATGACGGTATATAGATACCAATAGCTTAATCGTAATTTTGAATTATTGAGTGAGGAGTATTGCTTTAAACTGTCACTTATGGTCTATAGAATTTCATTATAATAATCGAAATCGAAATATCTTGAATTTAGGAACTCAGAGGAATGATCACCGATCTAATGGGCGAAATCGACATTAAAAAGGAGAGTTTAGAACCACTGAAAGGACGGAAGAATGTCATGCAACAGGAGTATAATGTAATGGAAATTGCGATTTATAAATTACGATTTAAATTTAGGACCTAAACGAAAAAGTCCGGCTGAAAAAGAGCGATTATGATAGAAGAAAAGAGCAAATCGAGCAGGGATACTCGAATCTGAAACTGGTATGAGGCTTAAGTTGTCTAATATTTCAGAGCAACCAACGTGCCTTGGAAAACAATAACAACTTTAAAATTCAATATTATTTGAGAAATGCGGAAACTTATAAGTTTTAAATAATAGACTTTTATGATAGTTACCCAAAATCGCACCTAACAATAACAATATTGAAAATCTCACATTGTTTGAAAAATTTAAAAGCTTATTTAATAGGATAATTTTAGGAAGTAACAGATCTCGAAGATCGCTTGAAAAAGGCTACTGAAGGTTATGAAGATCTGGAAAGAAAGTTAAACGATGCTGAAGATCAAAAACGTGCTTTGAATAGTGGAGAGAATTTGAAAGAACAGTTGGAAGTAAAATTGAACTTAAGTTTAGAAAAATTGAAATTTAATTTAAGAAATCGTTACTTGAAGCCCAAAAGGAATCCGAACAATTATCAAGCTCGTCAAACGGAGTTCTAGACGTCGAGAAAGCTAGGCGACAAGTAAATTTAAAGACTTTTTTGCATAAAAAATGTACAAATTCGAAATTTAGGTCAAGCAATGGAGCTCTCTGTTAAAAATGTTCCAATTGAAACTGGATTTAGTCAAAGACAGAATGGAAACTGGGTAGGAATAAAGACATCAGCAATTTAAAAAGATCAACTTTAGAAACTCCGATCACCCATTAGGAGATCATTAACCAATCATAAAATCTACCCTTGTAACTAAAAATCGCAATAATAAAGAAGTTACCGCTTACAAAGCTTTATTGTTTGCATTAAACATTGACACTGTTGCTGAATGATGCATGAAGGGAAAGTGCGCTGCGACATTGCAAAAGTGGCGAAAAAATAAAAATAACGTGTAAACTCTCCGCATTAGCGAAAAATCGTCACTTTAGCAAGTGTCTCCACAATTTTTCCGCACCCTGTAGAGTCAAATTTACGCGATTATGAAAAAGTGGATTTTCCATCATGGGGAAAGCTGATTTTTGCGTCAAATGAAAAATCTCTATTTGTCCAAAAACAAGACGAGTTTCTAATCCGATTGAATAAGTTGAGAATAAAAAAAAATTATGACCAATGAATGCATTTATTTTCTAAAAAGAAAGAAAAATAAAATGTTTCAATGTCTCTATATTAGAGCTGGCGATATTGATTGATCAAGAATGCAAGTATTTCTATCATTCAGGCTCAGTGGCCATTCTGTTAACACTGATAGTCGAAAATATTGACACTTCCCTACTCATCCCTGAATTTCAATCGATAATTTATCGTTTTATACTATGCGCACCTAATTTTACAACTTTTTAAACATCAACTTCACTTTTTTAACTTTAATCATTCGAATGATTTCTAAGAAATCTGTGCAATTTGTCTATCTCCTAATATTCATAGCGATTTCCATATGGTTAATCGACTACTTTGACTTGTGCTTTTCATCAAATAAAATTCAGACATCGGTGAATATTTTTCCCATTATTTTTAAAATTAATTTCGCTCTTAGGGTAGTAAATTAAATACGCCTTTAATAGTTTTGTGGACCGGGTGGTTTCATGTATACGATAGAAATTTGTTTGATGTTTATACCACGATGCCTAGAAATTGCCGGTATAAATGCAAAGTTATACGTAGGGAAAGGTTAGAAGATTTTAATTTTGATTGGCAGCCTGTACATGACGTAATAACAGAATGACGTAACGCAAAAGTAACTGAACGCGCAATAGACATTGACAGGATTTATACAGAAAAACGGAAGCATTTCGTCAAATACTAAAGAAAGTTTCGTCATTTTGCGTTAGGCCATTTACAAACCTGCTATTTTGATTAAATTAAATTAAATCTAGGTTGATAGAGTATCCAAATATAGTTCCGTCAGCATATATATTCCATGCTTGGAACATATCATTAAATGATTTGCCAAGTCCAAGATATAATCACCAATTATTCATCTTCTTTAATCAGGAACCGCCGACTAATTTATTAGACAAGGATGTTTATAAAGTAAGATTTTTAATCAAAAATAAATATGCTGCAAATTACAACTTGCCGATTATGTCAAATTTAATAAATATTGAGCATTTCATCTAACCGGTTTAACCTATTAAATTTTAGCTACCTCGCAACTTTTTTAATGCTACAATGACTTATAACTTGGACTCGGATTATTTCTACCCTTATCATTTAATTGAACCCATAAGTAATCAATCCGATTCGATATATATTTTATCGGAGGAAAAGGCAATAATGTCGATTTAAATAGTAATTACTATTTTTAATTTAAGGTCAAAGAAAAACTAAAATATAAAAAGAATGGTGCATTTTTCGTCGCTTCAAATTGTCATGGCATGCAATCTCAGAGAGACTATTATATCACAAAATTACGAAAATACACAAATATAACGCTAAAAGGCCAATGCTTTTCTAAGAAGAAGTTGAATGATAAGCAGTTTAGAGAGTTAGCTGGTAATATATTATTTCTAAAAAAAATTTAATTAGTATACATAACCTAAAAATTGGTTGTACTTCAATAATTTTGTATTTGTTTATTCTAAATCGAAGCATATTTATTTGCAGACTCTCACCGCTTCTACTTGTCCTTCGAAAATTCGCTATGTCGAGATTACATCACTGAGAAATTCCATCGAAGAATGTTCAATTTAAATGTGCCCGTGGTGTTGAATGGGAACATTTTGAAAGGTTTAGACTTTATATATTTAGTTAAAATAGAGTTATTTTTATATTTAGATAATCCTAATATCCCTAAAGGATCTTATATTTCGGTCTCGGATTTCAAAAGTCCCAAGGAATTGGGAGATTATTTGAAGTTCCTTACGGTTAATAATACGGAATATTTGAAGTGGGTCATAGTTTATTGAAATTTATTAACCGTCAAACATTTTCCAATTAGCTATTGTTAAATTCGATGAGTTATGGATATTTTTGAAACGTAAAATGTTGTCTACGACGAATTACTAATGTTTAAATTTTAGCTATTTGAAAAATATTCAAATTTATTTTCAAATAATTCCAGATATTTTGAGTGGACCAAAAAATACACCGCAAGGAGTCGGCCTATAAATGATATGTGCAAAATGTGCAAAGATTTGCACCTGAAAAAGAAGAAAACCGTCGATTTTATCGACTACTTTATGCATGGACAATGTATTTCGCCGAGCAAGAAATCTGATAAAATTTTTGAAAAAGTTAATAAACAGGTTTAAAAATCATATAATCTCTAATTTTGAAACATATATGATAAATTTAAAAAATAATAAATAGGTAAATAAACGGGTTTAAGCGATGCTACTTTTAATATATTTCCCATTTCCTACGTTTGCTTAAACTATCTTTCTAGTAATAATTCATTTTGAATTATTCACATTTAAAAGTGTTCAATATCAAAAGTTCAGTCTTCGCATTTCTTTACGTCAAACGAAAATTTTCAAGCGGATACTCGAAAAAATCAAAGACGTATGTAGAGCGTGATTCTAGCGTCTCTTATATAATTTGATAAGCCTATTAACGCTTTTCCCTAAAAGAAGAATAAAAAAATGACAATCACTCCAAAAGCTCGACTCATCAATAGAATTTTTCATGGAAATAGATAACAATCACATTGCCATAGATATAAAAGTTCACGAACCGACTTGTTCTCAGGTTTTAGGTGGTGGTTGGTTATTTTTCTCGCTAAAATGATGAAATTGGTCATCTTTTCATCGATACTCATTATATTTGTAAATTCTTTATGTAAGTATTGTCAATGACCGATCGCTTGAGACGAAATAAATTACATTGACTTTTGATATTCGGTAATTAGCACGTTCTTTGCAGCAGACTTTACGCTACTGCATCATATTCAAAGAATGAGACTGACGACTATTTGTGCATACGCAATGCATACTTTGTATATTCGAGTTTGTGCGCACCATTTCTTTCGTCTCAAGTTATTGGTCATTGATAATATATTAATCATAAAATTCAATATCTATATATAAATTTTTAGACGTCCCATACGCTAAAAAACGGATAGATCAGTCTGTTGTTACTCAAGCCTTGAATGCTTTAGTATCATTAGACCAAAGGATTGATGCTAAAGTTACCCTTAATTATCAGGTAACTAAGCAATTAAATCGCGACGATATAATTACCATCAACTAATCAGAATATGGCCTCCGGAAAGGATTTCTCTCATGACAACTCTCCTTATCCTTTGTTTACAAGCATAGATGCTTCAGTTATGCAAGGACCTACCTATAAAGCCATTAATAATCTATTGGTATGAAATATGGTTGTGAAATTGAAATTTACACCAAATAGTTTAGCAATACTATACCAAACCAGACGTCGACGCTTCTGAAACAATGACTGAATCTTGGAACTCTTCTATTTCGGACTTCTTAGATACCATAATCTCGACCCAAGTTATGCAAAATGCATGGCAATTTTTGCAGCAAAATTGTGAATTTTTAAATTTTCCCTTTTTTAGAAATACAAAAATTTAGCCCTGTCACCTACCGATAAAGACGCTTTTAAATCGCAACTTTATACGTTATGGTTCCAACTTTACGCGAGAAATACCGCTATTGGAAGTTCAGGTAGCAAAATCGAATTTCTAACGATTGAAACTCAAATCTAGGTTTCGAATCTGTATTTTCCGGAGAGACGAATAGTACAAATGACGTCGTAAGGTTTAATAACTGGATCAAATTTTATACGCAGGAGCAGTCAACTAACGTGAATTATCACGGATGGTTCACTAAGACTAATGTCATTTCTTACTTGAAAAAAGCAAATATTTAAATCATAAATTTAGAACATCCAAATCACTCTCCAATTTGCTTGGAACGATTATCGCGCTATGAAGCAGTCATTTTTACTCAATAGTTCTCCGGAATTCGAATTTTCTGCTTACACATTATGTGCGCTATCTGGTGGCGATGTAAGCATTTTATATATCTGAGACCCAAATAAAATATCATAATTTCAGTGCACTATGAGCATAAATGGCCAATCGATTGAAATTGCTGCTAGCACTTTGAGCAAAAATGGCCAGACTGTAATAGATGAATGCTACGCTTTGTCTGGTGGAGGTCCAGCTCCAGCCACTACGAAGAAACCCAGTAAAAATGATCCTGAATTACAGGTACCTGAAAGTTCCTTTTTTCTAATTTTACATTATAGTTTCAATATGGCCTTCTGCTGTATTCCATACTCACACCCACTTTTTTCTTTTCCCCGCCTCTCTCTCCTACTTGCTCCTCAAAAAGTGGGTGTGGACTACAAAAGACCCTTCAATACCTTTTATGATGTTCAGAAGTTAATGAAGTTCTCATACCTTTCAGTTGAATTTCGACTGCAAAAAGAACCTTGAAACCTCAAATTCAGACCTTGGTAGACCAAATGTGGGCCGCTGATGAAGACCGACCACAAACTGGAGATATCAAAATCAATTGGGGGAACAAAGTCAATGGAAAAACGGATGTCAGCCCAGATCCGTGAGTTTCAGTTGTAATTTCTAAAATGAGAGAGTGAGTTGTGATAATTATTAATATTAATAACGGAACTATGATAAAATATTCAATGAAGAAGATTTCTGCAACTTTAACTTATTTGGAAAATTTCATAGGTGAAAAAAACCCAAAGTACTAATGATGATAAATAGAATTTAAATGAATATTATATATTTGCAACATGATTGAACATTTTCAAACAACAAAATCAGTCTGCAATGACACTGAATATTATTGCAATGGCTATCCTCAAACTCGAAACGTTATCTGAAATATATTATATTTCCAGGATGTTCACCCACGTAAACGAAGACTTATACAAGAAGCCGGTTTATGCCGATTTAATCGCTACCTATAATCAGGACTTATTTACCCCTCAGGTCAAAATTTGAATTCTTACCTAAAATTGGTCATTTTTAGGTCTGTACTGCTGAGTCCCCCATGTCGGGTTTCAAAAAATCCTACCTTCAAACTGTTTTCAACACCTTTACTTCAAGCCCTGCTTTCAGTTTAGCCTTCAAATATCTGCAGAATAAAAGTGCGTAAATGGTTTACTCCCTGAAAACTTGTGATTTAGAATACCCTAACACGAGCTCTTTGGATGAATTCAAACCATTTTTATGGAATTTGTGGTTTGGAACCTATTCGCGGTGTAGTGGAACTATGGGAAGTTCAGGTAGGTTTTTAAATTTTTGAAATGGTAATTTAAAAATGTGTTCTCAAATCAATATCATATGATTTTTGAGAGCATTTATAATAATGCTTAACATAATTCAGGTAAAGAACTTTAAACCATATTTAAATTTTTAGTATAATTCCAAATGATCTTAGGCTGGGAGCACGTCTTCTCCGGTGAATGGAAGGGCGACGAAATTGACGGCCAACATGATTGGACTCGGTATTACTTGTTGGAAAAAACCGGGAAAATTAACTACTACGGATATTACAGTTACGATTCGGTAAGTGTGCTACTGTCAAAATACAAATTAAGCATATCTAAATAGGCTCATTTTTACATTACCAATTTCAGGCAGCTACTAAATGACGGAGTGCGTCTTTTCCATACTATTTCTTTCAAACTCATTCTCTCGTCTATCTTTAACTATAGCACTCCGCTATTTAGTAATTGCAGCGTCTGATTTCAATGTATTTTGCAAATAGTTCTATCTCCGAGTCAAATGAGTTCTTTAATTTAGCAACTAATTGGTACCTTCCAATATACCTGGGAGAAATATTTGAAGCCTAAGGGTGGATTTTTCACGGCTACATCCCCCGGTAAAATATCCCGAACTAAAAAAATAAACATTTAAATTTCAGCATTCGACTTCTCAATTCTAACAGTTTGCGCGTTAGAGCATTCGGGTGCTAACGCTTGCCAATTTAACCTAGACAATTACCCGATTTATATTACGAGTTATACTCAGAAGTGTGATGCCGGTACAATTTGCTTTTTGTTATTTTTGTTAATTACAAATTCAGGTACTTGCATCTCCACAGCATACCCTAGCGACGAGCCTTAGCTACTTTTCTCAGTTTTAGATTTAGAACTAAATTATTTACATTGCGCAAAATTAATAAACGTTAAACATTTCATAATTCTTACGTCATATAGATGTTTTGTGCATGAAATGCACTAATAATTGAATTTCATCGAGAATAAAGTGAGTTCCCAAAGTTTTTACAGCAATTTTATATCGGTTACTATGGAAATTATCAAATTGTGTTGACATTACGTTTACTCGACATAATCTGAAACAGAATATTTAATATATTTTTGCTTTAAGATAGGCTAAAGAATGGAAGGAAGATGCCTTTTTCTCATATCATAAAATCATATGCTTTGTTTCTAACCCTATGTTTTTATTTCAGTCAATACTTGATCACGATTGATGAATGTCTGATTTGTATCTCTTCATATTTGAATGAATCGCGCATTTCCCTTCGTTCGTGAGAATTTTCCTAATATCATAAAATTTATTGACCCATTCTCGCGCGGCTGTAGTGAATGTTTTTTCTTCTTATCGGAAATAGTAGTAAAAGCCTATTTTTATCCGATGCTATAACTTTTCAGTGAAGCCTTTTTCTATCTCAACTAAATATTCTAGGATTTCAATAAAAATTGTGGTCATCTTTTGCAATTACACAAGTTTCAGATTATTCCGACGCAAAATACCATTTTAGAAATATGACGTTCTTATTCTTGTGCGAACGCTAGCATTCATAAAATAATATATATGATTCAAACTTTTATATCACCCTATTCCACATTTTTCAACATAAAATATCTCAAGCTCAATCGATAAATCCGATTTTCAGATATCATCAAAACGCCGGTAAAGAATGCCATTCTAATCGATTCTCCTAGGATATTTGCTATCGTGTTTATTTTCAGCTGTTGAATGGCCCAGTGGGCTAGGAAGTCGAGTTTACAAGGTAAAGATTTGGCATTTTTGATAAAAATATCGTTTGTTTTGCAAGATAATAATTCACCTTTCACCAGAAAAATCTCATTTCCTCTATATCTCTGTCTAGTATTTTGAAATAATATAGAGCAGGTGGAAAAAAGACTCAATTTTTACCTCTGTCCAAAGTCTCTCACATGATAATCACTACTTTAGTAGAGAAATTCGACTTTCGTAATCTCGAAAAATC
The DNA here is from genome assembly GCA_964036155.1 of Diploscapter coronatus. Classification (NCBI taxonomy): domain Eukaryota; kingdom Metazoa; phylum Nematoda; class Chromadorea; order Rhabditida; family Rhabditidae; genus Diploscapter; species Diploscapter coronatus. Next base: position 80,910,182 of record OZ038423.1, on the reverse strand, counting down.
CTCTAGTTTTAGAATATAAGCTCTAAAAACTAGCTGGTATATTTTAACTCATAACTTTTTCACCTAAAACTCGAAAACCTCCCACTTTGACGATAGATTCATTCAAAAATCCCATTCTAATCCGACCCAGTTACTCATACGAACACTAGGAACCTAATTTTTCGCTCTGATTAGTTCAAAATTGCCTATTCTTCAAAATCTTCCAAAAATGAACAAAATCGTTCCTATTGATATGGATTTGCAAGGTAGGTTTCATATTTCTCTCAAAAATAAGTCAACTTTTGTTTTTATTAGTGAATTTTCACAAACCGTTTGAATTTTCACTAATGACACATTTCCAAGCGAATATAGGATTGAGCTGAAACAAATCGATTTCTTTTCGATAAAACTATCATATGACTTTTTATTGTGTATTACAAACCCTATGTTCCATTCAAAACATCGCAAATTCCACTAAGATATCGTGGCATTGGGAATTTTTATGGAAAATTTGAAATTCTAAAAAATCTTATTAAAAATGCTAAATTACCTATCCCACGGGATTTTCGACCCGATTTCTTCTAAATTTTTCGATGAGATCCGATTTTCAGCGAAACAAGACATGAACAACCCAATGAGCGCGCTCAGCTTGGGCAAGAGGTGAGCTAATTTTTTTAACTGTTTGAATTTCTGTTTTCAATACTTTTTTTTTCTCGAAGTTTTCACTATATCTTACAAATTTAGCATTTGAAAAATACACAAAAGAAATCGAACGTTGACGTAACAAAAATAAAACTCAAGCAGAAAACATTTTTAAAAAATGCACGTTTTTTAAACATTAAAAACACTTGAGATATTTTTCGAAAATGTACATATATCTGTATTTCAAAATGCAGTCAATTCAGCTTTGTCATAAGACATTAAATAATATGTGTATCAAAATTGAACATCAATTATGTATGATTATTAATCAATAAGTCCAACATTTAGAAATTACCATCCAGTAAATCTAAATGAATAATAGTTTAAAACTACCCAGTAACCTTTGCCTTACACTGAAATGTCATCTGTTTTGCCGCGCGGTGTTCATTTGACTCAACCTATGAATGCCGGTTCCCTTTCCTCTCTCCAACAAGGGGTATTTGGCCTCGGGCGATGAGTTAGGAACCGGATTTTTGGCTTCTTTCCTCTCTCTAGACTTAATATATTCAACCATTCGCTATTTCTTTCAATTCTGATTTCCCCTTTCTCTTCATACGAATTCACTATTTCTTGGATAACCATGATCTTTTCCCATCTCATAATAGGCATTTAATAGCTAACTATTTCGCGCCCAGGCTTTGATATTTCATTCGCAAGATTTTTTACGTCACAAGATATATTTTGGCTACTTAAATGTTTCAATTTTTGTTAAGTTATGACTTTATTTCAAATTTTCGATGTTTCGAATTCTTGATGTGAAATATGTCATTCAAAATTGTCAAATTTAGTGCAGGGCGGTACACCTCGGTTTGGGTCCGTTGCGAGTGGTTATTTTATGCAAAATTCATGCCTCACAGTCAGAATTTTGAACCTGATCCCTCACCTTTCCGTAGGGCGCGCTACACTGCCACTACACACTATGTGAGCATGGCTGCCTAGTTGGGAGTTAGCCCTACATGTGCCACCTTTAGAAAGAACGTTAATTATAAATTTGTATGTCCTAACTCAAACCTCTACAATAATTAAATGATGCCATTTTCACTCGCTCAGCGATTTTTGTAAGGTTTAAAAAAACATTCGCGAAAACCTGTTTTCCCTAGAGTTTGTCCCATTTTGACTCGCGCTAATTTAGCAAATCATTGTTCTGCCTGACTTTTTCGACAAATACTTGAACTATTTTCCCGAAAACATAATTTTCAAGATTAAGAGTACCGATACTTGTTTCTGAGACTGCGGTTCGACTTAAAAATCGCTCGATTAGATTATTAGGAGTATACATACTTTTTCAACATATAACTTGGGTGCTTTTCTCTTAATTGTGGAAAAGAATAATTAGAATTTGGGGGAAAAGTACTCGTCTTTAGTATATAAGAGAAATGTATTCCCTAAACTACCATGATTCAACCAATTATCTTTCCTTGATTCGGTCATCACATTACAACGTGTCACTTTACCCAACTCTCTGTTTATTACCTATACTTGAAATCTTCATTCGGGAAATGTATGATTTCTCAGAAATTTCACTTTCTAGTTATTGTCAAAGACCGATTACTTGAGACGAAAGAAATGGTGCGCACAAATTCGAATATGCAAAGTGTGCATTGTGTATGCACAAGTAGTCGTCAAAGGCATTCTTCAAACCAATAAAATATCGTCTATTCGTTTGAAAGCAATGTCATAATATCCATGCATCAAATTTTCTTCACTTTTATTTTGTCTCAAGCAATCGGTCATTGACAATACATATTCTAGTTTTCGCGCTTTTGTTGAAATTTAGTTCTTCCTATTTTTCGAAGCCAATGACATGCTTCAAAAATTTTAACCCTCAGCATTTCGTTAAACTTTTCCTTGATGTTGCTTTCTCAGGTCATATATAAATCAATCGAAAACTCGCAAAAATCGATTAATTGGTTGTATTTCTCGTTTTTATTTACGACTACCATCTTGCACCTTTTCTAAGTCATTTTCGAACGCACAACGCACGAATGACCCTACCTCATTACTTCTCACGATTTCCTTCTCAACGTGTCCTTGATTATTTCTCCGCGTTCTCGCTTCAAGTCAAGTATTGACGAATTTCGGACTTTTCCAAATTTTATGCCGTATAATTTCCGTTTTTATGCTTTATCATATGTTTAACGTTTATACAAATTTTCATGACGACTTTAATGCCTGATCTAGGTATTGGTGGACTTAAATTCAGAAAATAGAACTACTTTATTTCCACGAAATTTCCCTGAACTTAAAGTAAACTTTTGATCGATTTTCCAAATGATAACCTCAACTTACCTTTGATTTTTCGCTCCGACTTCCCTCTTCTAACGTCCTTGATGATTTTTCTCCTAATTCAACAACTTGCAAAATTCCATTTCATTCGAATCACCTCATCCAGTTTTCTCGGCCTATCCTTAATCATGTGATAAGGTATTTCTCTAGTTTACCGCGGGATTTTCTCAAACAAGGGCCATTAACCCTTATTGAAATTCATTTTTTCTTCTTGAGAATTTCGAGGATACTCATTTTTCTAATCTAACTCAGTTCATAGGGAAAATCTTATCTTATCAACCCTAAAGTCGTAAATTTCTGTTTACAAATACCCTACAATATTTAGAGATAGTCTAAAGGGTCAATCTAAACAAACAAAATATTGGCTCTTTATCTTTATCTATCAGCGCTTATTTCGATAATAAATTTTCCTAGATCACTTTGAGTCTAATATTCCAGAATTATTATGATTCATTCAGTACGCATATAGTGGTCATTTTCAGGGGTCGGTTTTTTCTTTTTGTCAATATTTACCCAATCCTTCTGTGCAAGAATCCTGTCTTTTTCATGCTATTTCCATTATTTCTCTCTCTCTTTCCCTCCCTCTTTGGTCACTTTGCACTCTGTGCATCTAGACAATACTCTAATACAAGGCACGGTCGGTCGTCTTCCTTTTCGTCTTTTTCTCTCTTCAAAATCCTGTACTATTTCCTATTTTCTCGGCTTTCTCTAACTGTTCTTTTCCCATGCTATTTCCCACTTCCTTTATATCCATGCTCTTTTTCATTGTAAAACAGGAACTCGGAATGTGTGTGTGTGTGTGTTGTATTGTTCTATGCGTAAATCCAACTAGCGCAAATTTGAAAGCCTTTCCGTCACATTTTCTATTCAATTTTATTCCATTTTGCATTCAATTGTAGATTTGAATGAAGGCAAGCTTCCAGCTGCAATACAAGCTTAATTTTGTGATTTTTTAGTTTGCTATGCGACGTTTTCATTTCCTACTAAATTTCATATGTCAATTCTTGAAACACATCATGGCATTTGAATTTTCAAGATTGTTAGTTTTCTTAAACATAACAGTAACGAAGTAAATTTCTACATCTAGACCTTTCATTTCTAAAACCCCGAAGCGTATAATTCTTTCTCTAAAAATGTGAAACTTATAAATTCCTCTATTTATTTACTATACTAAACCATGCTGTTTATATCTCTCTAAATCCAAATATATCCATCTCCATCTAAATCCACAATCCATTGTGTTCCTTTCTTGACCGTCAGAGTTCCTTTCATCCCCTAAGGGGTGCGTCCTTTCCGAGTGACTCACGTTCTCTGCAAACAATTAGCGGCTTTGCTCCATCTCTGCAGATACACATGTCTTTCAGGAGTTCTAAATGAGACCGAGAATTAATTTTTCATTCAATATTTTATTTTTAGAAATATTAAAACGAAACATTTATTTTATACTTTTAAGTTTATATATATTGTTAGGAAGAAAACTATAATTTTATTAAGTTTCAAAATATTTCAAATGTCGATATTTCTGAACTGACTTAGTTAGTTAATGCTAGTCGGACATTTTTCATTACAAAGTAATCCAAATTTATTCATTTTCTTATCACCATTTTCTTTAGATGCTCAAAATATTTGTATTTTCATTCTTCGTCTTATTATTTTACTGGTCACTCTATTTCCCAGCTTCTTCTCGCTTATTTACCTACTTCCGGCCATTTTTTGCGAGACTTGAAAAACTTACCTGCTAAAAATGTCCATTCTATTGTGAAGAACACTTTAGCTTTCACTCGAGATTCGAAAACGTAGTTTTATATTTCAGCCTACTTTATTCTCCTATACTCAACATGAAAAGATAGATTTTTGGCAAAACAATAGTGCTAGTGTAAATTGATCCATTGTCATGACTCAAAAGTAAAAGAGATAATTTTTGCGTGTGAAAACAATCCAGTTCCCCACTCCACTAGGCTACCAAGTCCATTTTTCCCGACCAACATTTTTGTCTCATATTTCCTTTTCAAGCTGAAAGGGCCAGAAAAATTACCTTCGATTCTCAAATTTCACGCGCATTTCCTGTGAACACATCGCTATTCTTGATTTTCTTACAATTCTAGTTTTTTTCGGGAATAATAATGCTCCTAATGAACTTTATTCATGGATTTTGATCATTATGATTTACGCTTCAAGATTTCTCTTCATTATACGAATCTTATAATTATTGTTGTCGACTGCAAGCCATTGAAAACGAGCCAGCATTAGTGCAGCGAGAAGGAGAAAAAGATGCACGAATTCTGGCTCGCTGTCAATGGTTTGCAGCCGACAATATTCAGCTTTCTATTGCAAATCTGTTGGATTTTATCAAATGCTTGTCTTTTCTCAATTTCGAAACCCATTTTTCATTTACGTTTTACGATTTCTCTTCATCACCAATTTGATCATCATCAGCATTCTATGGCTTCTACGCGAATATATGAATCCACTAAAAGTTTCGCTTTGTAAACCTATAAATTTCAGTACTTTCATTAGCCTATTACCGGTATTTATCTATGAATATTCCCTAAATCTGCCATATTTTTAAATCATGTCTAAGTCCCGGCTGAACCAGTTCCCAAATTCGCCGAATCACCGCTCAATTTACCCCTCTGCCCCGCCACAAGAGGCGTACGACTTTGGTCCGGGATTTTTACCGCTTCAGCCCCCTCCCTACACCCCGAATCCTGGCCCATCAAGGGTAGCCCCTCCAGTTCCGGCCGGACCACCTCCACCTTTCCCCGGGTCAAGCTCAAATTCGCCTTCACGGTCGAGGGAAACCCCTAGAGACGGTCAACGTCGAAATGAGGTCCGACCCAGCTCCGCACCGCCGAAAAGTCGGAACAACAAGGCGAAAATCGTCGATAAAAGCAAAAAGCGAAGGAAAAATACCGAAGAATCAAATCTGCCCTTGAGAAGAGCGACGTCGGAAGTCCATTTCGCGGAAAATATCTACGAAGAAATTAATGAACACACGGGAAAATTCGAAATAAAACCAATAGCGAGATTTCAACTCAAACAAAAACCACACAAGAAATATAATCCACAACTGTACACGAAAAGGTTGAAAATATTGTAATTCGTAAAATTTATTTTGCTTTTTCAGAAGTTGTACCGACGTATTTTGCTGCCTACTATTCATGGTCTTCATTGCGGGTTGGGTGGTAGTAGCCACTTTAGGTTTGTTCCAAGAAAGTTCCCATAATTGTGAAATCGAGCGTATTTTAATAATATGGATTGCGAAAATTTAATTGGTATAAAATTACCAAAAAACTAGAACCATTTAGGATTTGCTTGGGGCAATCCAGAACGATTGATCTACCCTACGGACTCTCAAGGACGGCGATGCGGAGTTCAGAGGAATAACGCTTATGATTTGAGGCAAGTACATCATAATTAAGACGCCCATATATAGTAGTAACTAAGCGTATAAATTATTCAATTCCCTAAGACATTGTTGGAGCATATTCGTCTTTTAATAGGGTTGCTTTAACGTTTCTAATTGAGCCCATCTAGCACGTAAATAAATTACAAATTTAATATGAAGCATTCAATGAAAACGCTTTTAATTGCATTTGAATAGTGTAATTTAGAAACAAGCCATACTTGTTCTATTTCGACCTGACTAAGTGCATCTCTTATGCGACTGCTTTGGGTGGATGCCCTACTACTCAGGTAATATAAGTCGAAATTTAAAGAGTCTACTTCAGTTAATTTAAGTTAAATAACGTTTTTCTAAATAATAATTTAAGATATGCGTTTCTCAGTGTCCTCAAGACACTTGGACATATCTCCAGATGCAAGCTATCACGAATGACGCTGAGTTCATGAAAACGGTAATTAAACTAATTCAACTTCAATTGACTAATTAAATCTTAATTAGGTCAAAGCCAACGTGATTTGCGAAGAAGACGTAGATAAAAACACGATAACTTCATTTTCGGTTTTGAAGAATCTTGTAAACCAAAGGCGGTGTGCTTCTTATACGGTCAAATCTGCAGCAGGTATACTTTAAATTAAATACGCTTAAAAATACCTGCTACCTAAGTTGCTCGTCATAATATGACATGATTAAATAAAAATTGCTTTAACTTAAATATATTTCAAAAAATCGAATATCTAAGACTGTTTCCACTACGATATATACCTTTCATTTTACGCTTCTAACATGTAACTTTAAAGCATGTAAAATAATATCAAATATCCAAATCTGAATATCTCAAGCAGGAGTTTTGATCCGGACCCGATCTGAAATTTTCGGGTCGAGTTTTTCGATTGTATTACGGGTCGGGTCGTGAAGATTCGACCCATAACATCCCTGATCCTAAGTTATCCCATTATATATTTTAAATGATATCTTTAGTCCTCCAAAGATGCATTCCTCAAGCCATCGTCTCAGCGGCGGACACAGCCCAACTCGTAGCGAATGGCAATATGAGCTTGGATTACTTGCACGATCAATTTGGCAGTGATGTGCCCCGAGAAGATGATGTCAAGGAATCATCAAAGTATGATAATGATCACCATTATTTAATTATTATTTTGAATAATTAAATATTCGAATTTTTGCTAAGCTCTCAGGCCTATGGGTTGAAATTATCATTGAACAACATCCGATTTTTTCCTATTGCTATAATTTGCAGCACAATAGTTGACTGATTCTCGATAAGTTGACTTGATTGCATATTAACCCATGCCGCTAGTCCGAACATTGTTTAATAAGAGATATAATCCATCCTAGAAACTTTGGAGCACATAGCAAAAATCCGCATTTTCAGTTACGTCGGTGAAGCGATGACGAATTCCGACGGCGTTTTGACCAAAATTATCCACGATGTTCTTCAAACTTGGTGGCAGGTCTTCAAATTCACCTTTTAAAGGCTGATCTTCAAAAATGTATTTTCAGACTCTCTCCTTAATCGCTATTGCTGGAATTCTAGCGTTTATTTGGACTGTAATCATGCGGATTTTCGGGGGATTTATGATTTGGACGTCGATTTTAGTCGTTATTTTCATACTTACCGGAGGTAGGAAATAAAACTCGATCAAATTATTGATTTTTTCCTTATATACTAAAAAGACGATAAGCTATTGATTTTCTATCCATAATAAAAAATGAATATTTTTGTACATTTTAGGATGCGCCTATAGTTGGTTGAAATGGAAAAATCTCAAGGCTGCCGGGGCTATCGATGATTTTTCGTTCTCGCCGATTTTCAGCGTATATTTCGAAATGCCAACGACGTGGCTGATTTTTTGTGAGTTTATTTGAATTTTCAATTGACGAGACTTATACATCAACTTAATATCCAAGCGAATTGAATAGATCTTCTTGAAGTATAATTTTAAACATGATATGATAACGTATTTGAGAACGATCAACTATCAACTAGATTTTAAATTTCCTGAATCGCAGATTTGAATTTAAATCTGATATTTGAAATTTAGCGATAACTATCAGCGTCATTCTACTGATAGTCTTGCTGATCATCATATTCATCCGGAAGCGTATCTCGATAGCCGTCGCGTTAATCGAGGAGTCTAGCAAGTAACTAATCGAGCAACTTGCAAACCGCGAGCACTACGAGACATTGAGAACTGATTTGGGGAAAAGAAACCCTATCATCTCCTATACTATTTCGCGCTATATCTCGTGTGTCTCGTGATCTCGCGGTTTCCAAACAGCCAACTAAAATCCTGAATTTATAAAATAAATTCATCCACAGTGTGCATTGCTCTCTTTTTGCTTAGTCCGGCGAAAACCCCTGGGACTGACTCGAAAATCGATGTTTTTCTTAAGTTATAATATATTTTAAAAAACCTGCTTTGATGAAATTGTAGAGAATGCTTTTTAGAATATTTCAACGAAAAAAAACTTTAAAAATAATGATTGAATGGAAAGTTCTATTCATTTTTCTCAAAAAAAAGAACGACACTGGACAGTTCAAAGCATTGTGTAATATGAATCGATTTCAGAGCCGTCGGAAGCATGATGTCAACTTTAATCTTCCCCATCTTCCCCTTCGTACTTCATTTAATCGTAAGTAATTTAATTATGACTTATTTTTTTAACTCGGACGCTTATTGAGCCCACATTAGATAAATTTGAAATATAATTCAGGCATTATGTATTATAATATTGAATTCTCTAGATTAATATTGATTTTTAGATCTTCGCCGTCTGGGGAACGATTGCAGTGTGGTTGGCCTCGACCGGGAAGGAAAATTGTCGACTTCGGGATACCGGCACCGGAAAAGTATCGAATTCTAGCGCGCCTTGTGATTGCCTGACTTTGGACACGGTAGGTTTCATAGAATACCAAGTGAAACTTTCATTTTAACCAAAATACTACGATTCTTGGCAGCGTGATAAACATAACATTAAACACATTGTTGATTGGCGAGAAACTCGATATTCATTCTGCAATTAGAAATCGAATTTGGAGGAACGAAATAGTGAATCGTCTAGAAGAGAAACGAGAGACGAATAGCGTGTAATTTTTGGATATCGACACGTTCTCCCCCAATCAATAATACGATTATCCCTACCCTAATTTACTCATATCGCTAATAAAGGATTCTTCCAGAACCCCAACTGCGTATTTCTGAATGTTACCAAAGAGGAAGACAAGATCTTCTGGCTCCAACTCTACAACATTTTTGCATTCTTCTGGATGTCATGCTTCGTTACTGCTCTAGGTAAGCATAAATCCTTTAAAGATCTTTTAAAATTAGCATAAACTCTTTGAAATCCCTATTTAGGCGACATCGCTCTCGCGGGTGCGTTCGCTTCATATTATTGGGCTAAGAACAAGTCGAAAGACGTGCCATCCTTCCCAGTTTTAAGATCGTTAGGAAGAGCAATTAGGTAGAATAATTACCTTAATTATGCTGACTAACTGAGATAATTATCCTAATTAGGTACAACCTGGGCTCTTTGGCTTTCGGCTCATTGATTATCGCTATAATCAAATTGGCCAGGGTTATATTGGAATACTTGGACCAGAAACTGGCGAAGACGAATTCAAAAGTCGTTAAGACGATTCTATCGTGAGATTTATTATTATTTGTTCGTTTTTAATTCAAGTTTTTAGCGCTTTAAAATGTTGCTTCTGGTGCCTGGAAGTGTTTCTGAAGTTCTTGACAAAGAACGCCTATATTATGGTGAGAATTTTAAACATAATTTGTACTATTTCGAAAAAATGTATTAATTTAAAGTAAAATCGATCATAATCTTGAAAAACATCAAAGAATTCTTAAAAATCGATCTATGGTATAGTGCAATTTTTAATTCACTATACACCCAAAATACCATACAAGCCATTATGCAAAAGTATTGTCAATGACCGATTACTTGAGACGAAATAAGTGATGTGCACAAATTCGACTATGCAAAGTGTGCATTGCGTATGCACAAGTAGTCGTCTACCTTCTCTCTTTACAATGATATAATAACGTAAAGTCAGCTGCAACACAACGCGCTAATTGCCGCATATCAAAAGCCACTGTGATTTGCTCCATCTCAAGTTATCAATTTAAAAAGCGTATAGTCGGAAGCCTACATTTGAATTTAATATAATTTTAAGTTTATAATTCAGATGGCCATCTACGGGAAGCCGTTCTTCGCCTCGGCCAAGGATTCGTTCTTTTTACTTGCTCGTAACGCGATCAGGTCCATCGTCATTCATCAAGTTGCGGGAATTTTACTATTCATCGGAAAGGCTATGATTACAGTCGGAATGGGTATGCTAATTTTTAACAATCTATAAAAATGTACTAATTTTCAGTAACCTTAAAAATGTGATAACTTTTAGAGAGCTTTTCAAATATGTCAGTTCTTAGAAATATGCTAATTTTCAGGAGTCGTAGCTTTCTATTACTTCTCGGGCCAGTGGATAGTCGAAGGCATACCCAGGGTCGAAGTCTACTATTATTTCGTACCCATTGTTGTGGTTTTGATAGGTAATTTTTGTAAATTAAAAAAGTGTTGAATTTAAAAAGACTAACTGAATTATTAGATCAAATGATATTGTTCCGAATATCATGCCACAAATCATCAAATTATTGAAATGTTTAAAAATTTAAACCAATCTTAAACTCTAGTATTTTTAAGATTACTATTTCAGGAAGCTACTTTATCGCTGACCTATTTTTCGATACGTATGAAATGGCTGTGGATACGACTTTTATTTGCTTCCTGGAAGATTCCGAGCATAACGATGGCTCACCGGAAAAGCCTTATTACATGTCCAAAACTCTCCTGGATATTCTAGGAAAAACCAACAAAAAGGAGAAATCTAAAGCCTAATTACTATTTTTCAATTTTCTCGAACTTGTACCCATTTTGATCTACCTAAAACAATCTTGTGCCATAATCATGCACAGCCAAAAACCTAAAAATACGATTACTTGTAGAATATGTTTTGCAATACGTAGCTTCAACGATGATACATATCTTAAATCGTTTTGTATTTATTTAAAACTTTGAATTCGAAGTTGAGGTTTCCCTGTACAACGGGAAGAAATTGATCATATAATTCGGGTTATAGCGATTCCAATATGCTTTTTAGCACTGTTTCAAGATTCAATAAATCAGTTTTCACAATATTATAAGCTCTAACGTTGCTATATAACCAAATTCAATAACAACTAAGAGAAAAACTAGGAAATATAATTAAAGCACTCCACATTGTGATATTTCAAAATTCACTACCTTGAGCTAAAATTATTACGTAATAAAGGCCTTAAAATATCCTATAAAACAGGCAAGACTTTTTTGTTGAAAAAATCAATATAAATATGTCATCATATTGTGAATGAAATGGAAGGTAGGAATTTAAAAAAAAAAAAATTAGCTCAAAAAGATGAAACATCTGAAGATCTATGATAAAAAAGAGGCTATAAAGTAAAAAATCTATGATGCCATCATTAAAAGGGCTAGAAAATTAAATAAAATCCAAATTTACCGCTTATTCCCGGTAACTAACGAATGTACCTCAGTTCCGGCTCGAACCTTGCAGTCGCAGCACGTGGCTGTAGCTATGACAGTTGGGACCCATCTTCCATTCACGTTCCTTAGAACGTCCACGTTTCGATAGGCCTGCTCGCATTCTCCCCAACCTGAAATCTTTTTATGATTAAAAATTTGGATCATGAACAAATCTTATTATATGGACAATGTATACGTAGACAATGTAGGTATAGGCAATTATTATACGACGAGAGACCTATAGTTAGGGGAGGGAAGGAAGTAGGGAGAAATAGTGTAAAGGAAGATAGGCCTCGTCATATCGTCAAATAGCAATTGTCAGTGGTATAAGCTGCAGAAATGCTAATTTTGAAAGACTTCTAATCATATAATGAGATCATGAGATTTTCAAGTTTTTTCAAGCATACGCTTACCAGAAAGACAAAAATCCTCCTTGCAACTGATTTCATTCAGCAATCTGGGGAAATAGCCTTCCGGAAGATGTCGCCAAGTCCAGCATGAAGCTGAAATCGTAGCACTCCAATTCAAGTTCAATTTGCTCAAAGCAAAAATACCGCAAAGTGTCAATTTATCGTCTTCGACTTGGCCCCTTTGAGTGCAGTGCACGGTGAACCTCGTGCCGATCACGTTGTCCGAAGCTACTTGGCGCTTGTCCCGCTTCTTCTGATTCTTCTCGTCCTTCTTACTTGTCTGATCGTCACGATAGTTTCTTCGCCGCCCTGAAAATTCATAAATCTCAACAAAATTCGCGAAAGTACCAATTTTCAGTGATAATTCGTCTATATCACGTGGTCACTAGATTAGCTCTTTGAAATGTTTCAGAGAAACTCAGGGAAGGTCAAGACTCAATAAAGTGATCGCTTACCAATAATCCCTCCAAATATAGAATTGCCATGGTTATTTTGATCTTGATTTCCACCTCCTCCTCCTCCGCCGGACCATCCTGAAAATGCCTTCTTTAAATGTGATTTTCAATATTCGAATTTCTAAGAATTCAGTTTCAACCCTGCTTCAGGCCAAAGATAGATAGATTTAAAATAGGATATATCCTCGAATATTCAATTTTTACCTAGTCCACCTCCTAGTCCTAGTCCTACTCCACCTTCTAGTCCTAATCCTACTCCAGGCCATCCGTTGTTGCCATTCCCATTCTGCCCGTTGTTGCCAGGCAGAGTCCAAGGGTTCGTCGGATTCCATGGATTTGACTGAATCGGTGACGGTGTTGGAATTGGTTGCGGCTGTACTGGTGGCCACGGGCCTGAAGAGGGCTGACCCGGATTTTGAGGGCCTCGAGGGTTCCATGCGTTCGGGTTCCAAGGGATCGGATTAGGATTAAAGGTGTCTGAGAATAGGAATTTGATAAGTTTCAAATTGAGACAAATCTCAGATAATTGAATATGATGTAACGATTTATTGTTCTGGTCAAACGAAGTGACACGATCGCGTGTTGAAAAAAGGCGAAAGAGACACAGGAAATTGCGTACCCACTCTTTCCATTCATTATCCCCGCTGATCCTCCTTTCTCTGCGTTCTAGCCTCTCTCTGCGCGCATAGTCGTGACGGGCATTTCTCGCAACGGCGCTTTTTAAACACACGAACTGTCACTTGATTTGACCGATAGAATATTGATTGAAGCGAACTTGTTATAATACAAATTTTAAAATGTGCTTGGATAGTTGAAAAATGGTACGTTTCAATAAAACTGAAGGCTCAAATAATTTTGCTCATGGAATTCATCGAGCTCGTTCTAACGTGTTTTGATAAGACAATATTTCAGAAGACAAGCAGACGCTGGAAGTGTTGTCGATCCGATATAAGACTCGTCATTGTCGAATGTTCTCTTATCCATAATGACGAACAACAGTGAATTGAAAGTAGGCTACGATATTTCTCAGCAAGACTCAAATATCGGATCGACAGACTTTCAGAGTCTGAAAACAAATACCCCCAAGCCTCCTCTGCCACTGTCTCTGACCGGCGTTCCAGATCCAATCTGAAAAACAACTCCGTCATTTTCAGAAATAAACTGAAACTCATACTTCTTGCAAGTGCGTTTCCAACGCTTTGCGCCTGAGTGGCCTGTTGTCTGGCGGCTTGCCATTGGCGGATGGCATTTTGCTGTCGGATGGCCTGAATGTCGCATTTTCCAGCAAAATTCCGAAAAACAAATACCTGTTGCTGCTGTTGAAACTGCCAATTTCTTTGCTGCTGTTGTTGTTGGAAGTTCCGTTGATTTTGGAAATTCCGTTGATTCTGGAAATTCCGTTGATTCTGGAAATTCCGTTGATTTTGGAAGTTCCGTTGATTCTGGGAGTTCCGTTGATTCTGGGAGTTCCGTTGATTCTGGGAGTTCCGTTGATTCTGGGGGTTCCGTTGATTCTGGAAGTTCCGTTGATTCTGGAAGTTCCGTTGATTTTGGGAGTTCCGTTGATTCTGGGAGTTCTGCTGTTGATTCTGGTTTTGTTGTCGTTGTCGGGTTCTAAGAACGGAAAATAAAAAGCATGGAAAAGGAAAAAAAACACCACCTTGCGATATTCGCCGCGTTAAACGCATTCGATTGCGCGAATAACGGATTATTTTGTTGTTGGTTTCGTTGATCCTGGCGCCGTCCTCCAGAATTCGTAAAAGTATTGGAATTTCCCCCGCTTCTCCAGGCGTTTAGCTAAATTTGAAAGAAAAAAGATAATTTCCGATCGAAAAAACCAATTACCGCTCTTAACCCCGAAACGGCCAAACGGTAAGCTTCACCAGCAGATACCAAACTCGTCACGTAAGGAGGAATATTTGCGGGAGGTGGAATAATCTAAAATCATTCAAATTCTCGATTTTCAACAGTTTTCATACCACAGGCGGGAAAATAAATGTGTATCTTGGACATAGCGTTCGTTGCAGACTATTCTGGGCTATTAGGGGGACTGATGGTCTAAATTTCGAAGTATAGAAATTTTGCTGATAAATTCTAACCAATTTCAAGTCTGTTACAAGCTAGAATGAAAATGATAGCAGTCTGATCAAGGAATCATTACAAAAGTTATCATCTAGAATAATAAATTAACTAACTAAATGGTTGGTATATTTAAAATGTCATGTTTCACACAATATAAAATATGTGGGGCTAATTTAAAATAAGATAGTTTCTTCGATAATCATATACCTACGATTGATATAGTCTCTGAACTAACCTAAACCCCTGTTGGATCATGCCGATTTCTTGTAAGTGGTAAAACATCGTACTGAAGCACGTTCGGCATTCTATTGTACTGCATTGAAACGTTAATGAGTTCTAAATAATATAACCTATATAGCATATATTTAAATAATAGTATAAATAATATATACCACAATAGGTCCTTGATATTGATGATTATGCAGATCTAAGAAAGTTAATATTGCTTCTTCGATGTTGGTTGCTTGATATCTCGAGTCATAGGAAATACATTGTCGACTTTCCGGATGAATTACACAGGGACACTCAAATTCAATTTACTTTATATATATTTAAATTATATCTTACCTGCGGTATATAATTCCCTCTCGTCTTTTGTCTAACAATATCCGTAAAAGTTAGGAAGGCTTGCCGTTTTTCGATTTGATGCCCATTTAAAGTATCGATATATGAATATATGATCAGTAGAAGTAGCGATATATTATGTTCTGAATACAATATATAATCAATATATAAATATCGTTATTATAAACCAATTAATAAAACTAATAAGCAAAATTATAGACCCTCAGTTTCCATTATTGGTGATGCCAAAATTTGGGAGGTGTAAACTAGTGCAGTTACTTTTTAGTGGTTAGAAAATAGAGAAATAGTACGCGAAAAAGAGGGACTGGCCTAAAATTCATTCTTTCTCTCCTCATTTTCGATCTCCCAAATTTTGGCATCAGCAATGCTTTATAAAATGGGCTTATTTTATCTGGTTTTTCTTAGTACTATTATTCATGAATTTTGCCTTCAGCTACCTATTTTATTAGCATCTTATTACAATTCTAACATCATTTAACAAATGGCTTACTTGTTGTTAAATAAGCCGAGCACATTCACATTCCCTAGATCACTAACGTGGAATTTTTCGGGAAGAATATCAGAAGATATCTGCTAATTAATATGATATATCGATTCGTATATGTATATATTTATCCTAAATTGAGTAATAATTATATGAGCTAAAGGTGTTGATTCAATAAATATTTAGAAATCATAATGAACTTGTAAAAATTTGAAACACACAAGTTTCGAAAAAAAACGATGAAATAGGTATGACTTAACAGAAAACAAGTGGCAAATCGTGAGATGTCTTAACAAGCCGAAGAAACAGCGAGATAAAATCAATAAAACGACATTTCAAATCAAATCAAGCAAGCAAATAGGGAATCGTATCAATAGAAGGTCTAGGCTAAATTAGGACCTCCTGTATTCCACGCCCACTTTTTTTCTTTTCCCCTACTATCTCCTCAAAAAGTGGGTGTGGAATACAAAAGACTCTAAATTGGATAAGATGCCGAAATTACACGAAAATATATGCATGAAAGAAGCAGACATTTTGGTGAAGTTTGCAAAAAATTTCGATCAGATAGCGCCCGCGCCCCGCCCTGTACAATTTCAGTTTTGCCATAATGACTTTTACCTATTCGTATGAATGTAAAACTGACGCTAGATTGGCACTAGATAACAAATGTCAAAGTTAATTTGTAGAACAATTAAAAACTATCTAAAAGAAATGACAAAAACGGGAAATTTAATTTAGACATTTAAATATGATTTATTGCAGAAAAATTCTAAAACCAATCGACTTTCAAATTGTTTACCTCAAAAATTCGACCTTTACGCACGCGCGCGCGCAATGATGGCAATTTGTTAAAAAAAATACAAATTCGGCAAAAATAGAAAGTTTAGCGAATCATAGACTTTGCATGCACTAGTGTTAATTGGATAACTTGATCGTTCTACGATAAAATTTAGGTAAGCCTCTAAAAATTTCAGCAATTCGGCCTAAAACCGTTAACTCGGTCGGAAAATTGCAGCGCAGTTAGTCAAGATTGACGTCAACACACTTGAGAATGCCGTGTGTTCATATTATGAATGTATCGTTACTTTTCGACGAAAAAACATACTCTTACAAATAAAAGAGACTTTTCAATATGAGATTTTGATGAAAAAATACTCGAAACGCGAAAAAAATAAATCTAAATCAAAGTCTAAGGAATGTTTCATGAAAAATCGAATATGAATATGAATCAACTTTAAGACATATAGTGTGGACAGAGTGTAATTTGAAACCGATGAAAAGCCTCCAATTAATTTAGCCTGCATTGAATTGGAAGAAACGTGGAACACGTCTGGTTAAACAAGACGAACTTATAGTTTAAGTGGGTAATGACTAGGTGAATCTACCGGTCATCCAAGGCTATTGTAATTGAACTTAATATATCCTAGCCTTTAATTCTATACTAGACATTATATATTGAATTTAGAATGAAGTATCTCAGGCGTTTTTCCTTGGATTATTCTTAAGGATTAGAGAAAGGTCTAAGTTTAGCTTTGAAAAAGTCGGACTTGTTGCGTAGATTTTCGATGCGCAAAAAGTCAAATCTTTATATGGAAGATAAGTGGACTCGAAACCGAAAGTCTAAATCAATAGGGGGATAGCACAATGAAAATGAGATCGGCATTTTACTATTTAACCATTCACGCCTCAAGGTGAATGGGGCGCTAGAAGTCAAACGAAGACATCGAGAGGGAGAGAAACAATACTATAGAAATTCAGAGAATATTGCGGAAATTCAAGAGGTTAAAGAAATTCAGCGAAACAAGTTTCCATTTCAAAAAATAAGGCAATCGGCAAAATGCAAATCAATTAAAGGGAATTGAATGATTTCTCGAAAATACTGCCCTTTTTCGCGGTCGAATGATACCATTTTACGGCCTGTAGTAAGAACGCTGAAGAGTATCGTTGATTGGGGGAAAAGTCGGCATTTATTCAGTAATTAGAAATCGAATTTGGATGCGAAATAGTGAGTCACGTAGAAAAGAAACGGGACGAATAGTGCAATTTTGGATACCAGCGTTCTCTTCAATAAATGATACTTGTAACTTACTTGTTCCTATCAAACCTTTAAAATTCATACCTGTAGCATTACTTATTGGCAAAATCGAACTGGAAGATGTAAAGAAATTAACATACACCGACTATCAGCATAGTTTTACACTTCATTATCCAACCTCAGCAACTCCAAGAGATGATCTTCACTGTTCAACTTCTGTCCGTCGTCGTTGTCGTTTCGGTGTTCTTCTGTTGGAGTCGCACTTCAGCAAAGCTGATCGACGACAAGAAGCTCGTCAAGCAGTTCAATTCGATTGTAGGATCTTCTTCTATCGTTGATTGAGGAGAAAGTCGATATTCACATGCAACAGCAATTAGAAATCAAAGTTGGACGCGAAATAGCGAGTCGCGTAGAAGAGAAACGAGACGGAATAGTGTAATTTTTGAATATCGACGTTCTCTTCCAATCAGGGGTGGGCCGGAATTCAGTTCCGATTTCGGCTTCTCGAAAGACTCCGATTTTGTTTCCGATGCCGGTTCCGGATTTTTCAAAAGTCAATTCCGGTCCACCCTTGTACAAAAATGTCAAATCAAACCGTAGCGACCTTAACAACTTTTGACTTCCAGCTCGAGATATCAGCTGAACGAGTGCTGAACTTCGACGAGAGAAATCTCAGAACGGGAGACGTGATCCGATTAGCCGGCGAGTGGTATTATGAGTGAGTCTCAAAATAGGCTAGAATGAATTCAATTCGGAGCTTTTCCAGGCACAAAATCTGGAATAATCACGAGATCGAGATCAACATGATGAGCGACGCCGACAACTACATTCTGTTCCATTTAAAGACGAATATCAAGTACGTCCTAATCTCACTTTATCAGTGAACAATTCGAAGGAGCATTTTTGTTCTAAGTGTTCATGAAAACCATTATTTCCCTGGCAATGCACTTTTCTTGCTCTCAATGTTCACTGTCACAAAATGTGTCGTGAAGGACAGCTTAGGAACCATAAGCCTTCAAAGTCTGAAGCCATGCGAAATAGTATGGGAAAAAGGCCCCTACCTTCCAATACTCTTCCCTAATCATATACTATTTCGCGATGGCTTGAGGGCTTATGGTTTCCAACAGAGCTGTCAAAGACTAAAATTTTAAAACTCAACGTTGAATTCAAAGGCAAAGCTCTGGTTTCCAAATAGCCGCCGTAAAGATATTGAGATGCTTTTCCGTGCGCACAATCCTGAAAACTCATTTTTAGAGAAGACAAGCTAGTAGCAGATCAGATGGACGGTAAGGACCGCTGGCTCAAGCTGATGAACGTGTCGATGCCCTTCACGATCGACCGAAACAACGCGTTCGACATCGAGATCTTGCTGAGGGGTGATTGCATGCAGGTATTTTATGGTTGCATTATTTTTCCTATTTAAAAATCTTCCTAGTCTTTCTTGCTAATGATGTTACCAGATCAATTTTGAGGCATGTTCTTGGCTTGAACCAAAAATCAGTCCCAAACCCAGACCTTGGGACGTTTTCCACCGCAAATATCCTCTTATGCGGCGTGAATTATTCCAGTCACCTTTGAATTGCCATCCTTAATAATGGGACGAGAGAGATGACGATGACCGAATTTTTCGGTGGAAAACGTCCCAACGTCTGCCTAGGCATCTCGAAATACTATTTCTGTTGCTAGTATGCCGCTGGACTTGCACACTATCGTTCAGCTGTGCATCGATTCTTTGATCATCATCTATTTTCAGGTGAACATAAACGACGACCCGACGTTGTGTCTGAAGAACAAAATCACTTACCCTCAACTGGGGTTCAACAACATCAGTCGAATTCGGTATTTTCTTCCACGAAATCCCCCGCGCTCCAATTCCGCATTTTCAGAATCGCAAAGTCGAACGTGCACTACAGGATCATCGAGTGGTACGAAGAAGATCTGGACCGATCTTCGACGACGCCAAAAGTCGTCTCGGTGGGGAAAACGACGGCAACTTCGTCTTTCTCCAGAAACACCACCACCGATTCGGATTTCGTCTCGAACGTGCCGGAAGACGGCTTCATTCCCGACTTCCCCGACGAGTCGGACCAGAATTTGTCACCTCCAAAAATGACCCTCATCAGCATAGCACTTATTTTTATCTGGCACTTTAAAGTGTGCATTTGTCGACTATAAAACTTATAGCGATTCAATTAAATCTCACAAATCAAAGTTTATCCAAAATTCATCAATCAATAGACAAAGTTTCTTCTGAGGTATCACGAGTTTTGAGTAGTCCAATCGTACGCATTGGTGAACATCCTTAACCAGGGAGAGGCTGGGTTTCCTGGGGTTTTCCAGGAATCAGGATAATCGGGCCATTGCCAGGAAAGGAAGGATCTGAAATTTATATTGGATCATCAAGATCTTCTCGAATTTTAAGAGCATAAACTCCAGGTTAAAATGAATTTATTTGAAAGTGGAAGCCAACCTGAAGATTTTGACAAAATCATTCCAAAATCTTCAAGAAAGTTTCAGTTTCAATCGAAGTTTAATCCAGTTTGATTGAAGGCACTGATGAACATTTTCCGGCAACTACTATATGACGGAGAGTGTCTTCCTACTCTAACCTCCCAACCCTATCCCTAACTGAACACTCCATCATGTAGTAACTGCCAGATGTTCCAGAACGATCAAGAACATCAACGTTACTCAACTGACAAATTGAACCGAGTCGTTCTACATCTTACCTATCCGAATGTGGCATCATCGCAAGATGTCGCCCATCTTCGCTACAAATCGCTGCGACCCCCAGTTCTGATCCATTCGGGTTCAGCGGGTACTTCTCCGTTACTTCACCATCTCCATCACAGTACTGCACACAGACCATTTCATTCTCGAGTAAATGAGCGAGTACTTTCCCATTTCGATAGGTAAATCTTCCTGAAACAAGGATTTTAGACACTTTTGTTTGCTTGAAGGAAATCCCCAACCTTCCCCGTGTGATGACCAAAGTCCTAAAATCGAGTTTCCCATGCCTTGTAGCATCAAGCTTTTTGACTTTCGGATTTTCACTGGACCGAAGTAGCTCTCGAAACGACCGCATTTGTTTTCATCCAGGAATACAGAGGGTTGGTTTTCTGAAAGTCGGGGAAAAAGTTCACCTTTAAAGTTTTTTCCTTCCGTTAAAGATGATTTGTACCGAACAATAAAGGTCGTGCTGTAATTTTTGGTCAGATCTAGAAGGCACTTTCGTCACACAAAAATAAACTATAGGGGGTAGTTCGCAAGGGCTTTCTGACGATCGTCCTCCCTAGATCTGTTTTTGGTACAAATCGCCTCTTCAGTCCAAAACTTCCTTACTATACGTCCCGACCCAGCCCAGCAGCGTCATGAGTTGGCATCCGTTGCAAACGCCGAATGAAAACGTGTCGGAACGCGTTCGGAAACGGTCAAACTCGTGTCTGATCTTTTCATTGTATAGCACAGCGGCTGCCCAACCTAAAGATGCTTATCATCGCCGATATTTATGCTTTTACTTGGTCGTTTTTAACCTTTCGCCGATCCTAGCACGTCGGCGTATGAGAATCCGCCAACGAAGGCGATGCCTCTAAAATCGTGAATCTGTTTCAAGAATGAGGAACACAAAGTAAGAAACTCATCAAATAATCTATATAGCAAAATCAATTTATAGAAAAACAGTTTCAAAAGCAAACTTGGAACGTTTTCAAGGGTTATTCGTAAACCGCACGACACTAAGATCTCAAGACATGCGAAATGGTGTATGTATGGTTAGGGTAAGGTATTGGCTAATAGCGATTTCTTTTCTTCACAGTTTCGCATGTCGTGCGGTTTAAACGTTGCCTTTTAAACCTCAAATATTTCTTATGCAGTGAAACATCCCAGTCAGTTTTGGATTAACATACTAATGGGAAGAAGGATGACGACGAATTTTTGCGGTTGAAAACATCGCAGCGTGTTTAAACGCTCTGTACTCAAAGTAACGCATTCCATAAAGCAATGCGTCTTTTAACGGTCTTGTTATATCAAAAAATATACCATACGTAAAATTTACCTAAACTGATCCAGTCTGAGTCCCCCTAGCAAATCCGTCATTGTAACATCGAAGACGTTGAAGCCAGCCATCCGAAAAACCGCTGCCATTTCCCGATCTCCATTTGATCCTTCTTCTCTCAAAATCGCTACCTTCGGCGCTAAAATCGGAATCGTCAAATTTTCTCCAAGTTTCATGTTTTACCAATTTCGGTCACCAGGTGATGTCTTGGTACTGGTAATTCGACAGACATGGCGTAATTTATCAGCTTAGTCGTTTGACGAATCTGAATTTTCGAAATTTCAACATTTCTGAGATCAAGAAGTTGACCTCTTTGGCTTGTTTCAGACACTCTTCATCAGTTTGGAATTCTCCTAACCTATCCCCAGTTTCTTCCCAGATTTCTCTCATCCTCACCAGCGTCTCATTGAAAACCTCCTGCCCGTTGGCCACAAGTTTGATCTGAAAATGTCCTCTCGTTTCGCGGCTATTTGGAAACCGCGAAACCACGAGACATCGCGAGACATCATAGCGCGAAATGGTATAGGGTTAGGGTAGAGTATGGGGGATGATAGGCTTTCTTCTCCCCCACACTATTTCTCAATATCTCGTGTTCGCGGTCTCGCGGCTTCCAAATTGTCTTTTTTGCAGACTTCTCAAAGTTCTACCCGCAAAAAAAATAGTGCATCTTTTCAAGAAAGAAAAAGAAGACTGTTCTTTTTCTCTCTCAATGCATGATATATTATTTTTCTGCGGGTAGAATGTTGAGATCTGCTTTTTTCGAAAGGAATTTTCCTAGACAAACATTTGCGTCGGGTCCGTGGACTTTATGCACAGTTCCAATGATGTCAGCTGGATTGTTGATTTTCGAAAATTGCTCGACGATTTCTTGGACGTGGTCTGATTCGACTTCCAGCACGACTCCTGCTTCTTCAGCGAAAAGATAGGAAAGTAAGGGAATAGTTGTTGTATCTGAAGAAGACTTTCATTAATCAATTTTAGACATTTTCGAGGTTCCCACTAAATCTCAGGTCGATCTCAAGTCCCATATTCCCAGCGAACGCCATCTCCAAGATCGCTGTGATCAGACCTCCGTCGGATACGTCGTGGCCTAAATGCTTCTTTTGGTGTTTTTTGAAGAAAACATATCAAGATGATCTCTTCAGACCTGCCAGAATGTTGCCTTCTTCGATCAGTCTCTGGATGACGATGAAGGTCTCGACGAACTGGTCGAAATCGTGGATATCTGGGACGTCGTTTCCAATCTGCTTGTGGCACTGCGCGAATGCTGAGCCTCCTAATCGATGATCCTTCTTCGGATCCGATCCCATTCTGACATACAATAGCTTCGGTAGTTGTTGGCTTGAGTCTGAAATTTTCCTACACTTTCTGTAAAGCTTCAAAATCTCTACCTCTCGACGCCTTCAAGTCTGGCGTCACGACCTTCCTGATATCTGAGCATGTTACGTACGCTGTTAGCACCAGAGTTCCGGGCGCCTAAGATATTCCAATTTTCTCCCGATCTTGTTTTTCTAAATTAGGAACCTTGACAAGTTCGTTCCCGGCGCTGACGACCATGCTCAGGGAGTCTTTTCCTCCGTCGATAGCCACGCCGACTTCTTTCAGTGCCTGCCAATTTTAGTCAATTCAAGAAATTACATCATTTTTGAATATTTGGAAACCATGAGACATTGAGAAATAGTGTAAAAAAAGAGCCTATCATCCCCCATACTCTATCCTATCCCCTATACTATTTCGCGCTATGTCTCGTGATGTCTCGCGGTTTCCAAGTTAGCCAAAATTTTTATACCTGGCAAAGAGAATCAACAGCATCGACCATTTTGGCGCCTTCACCCTCAGCTTTTGCGGCCCACATCCAGTTGCCCGACATTTTTACGTCCTAGAATTTTCGATCAAAGTTGCTTGTTTTTGTTCATCTTGTGGCTGAAAACCTTGATGTTACTGATCCGAGCGAAGACCAGATTCGTTAGCGTCTCAGCTACAGTCATTCTCGCACCAGCTTGTGCGTCCACCAAGCCTTTGATGGGTTGCTCGCCAACCGCCATGGCGCCTCCGACCTAAAATTTCACTTTGATACGAGTTTTTAAATTTCAATCTTCTAAAACGCTTCTACTTTCTGTTAAGATGTGTATCCTCTAATTCTCTGACTCAGGCTTGACTCTTTCATATGCCTTAATGCGAGTATTTGTTGTTTTTCTTGAATATAAAGCTTCTTCTGTTCATTCTATGAGGAAAATCCGAATATCCCAAATATCTTTAGGTCTATATTCTTTAGCAGTGGGATTTAGGAGATAAAAGGATCTAGGAAATCCGGGAGGTTAGAGGATTCTGCATGTGCCTCTAATGGATGGATGTCGACACTTGAATCCTCAGGAGAGTTCGAAAAGGGATCTGAGCCTTGGCACAAAGAAGAATTTCAACGATAATCACATTGAGCGCTGAGAAAATGACGAGTTAGTGGAATAATAGGAGTTTGTAGAGTACAAAATCTGGATTTGATACTGATATACTGATGTAATGGTGGTCGGTGTTAGCGTCAAAGTTTAGCTATAGGTGGCATTTTCAAATGATTCTATCGCGAGGATCAGCTTTGATAGAAATTTTGACCAACTTTGAAAATACGCTTCAAAGAAAATCCTCGAAAGTTTCAACTTTTTTCAAACTAATGCGCTTAGTATATGTGATAGAATAATCTCTTGAAGAAAATGTAATCAGGGCTGCAAATTTGGACCCGAAAAAAACCCGATCGGGTCTTTCTCTCCCCCTTCGCGCTTCTTTTGCACTTTATGTTCCCTATGCTATTTCGTCGCTTTCTGTCTCTCTCCCTCTTATATCATGTCGGGTTTCAACGTCCGCTAGGGCTAAAATTCGCATCCCTGAATGTAATACAACATTGGAGAATTGCAAGCACTCAATTTGCCTCTTTTACCCTTTACCTATTTCCCTTCAAGCGTGACAAAGCTCTAGCGTACACCTTTAATAATTGGTTTCCTTTTTTTTTATTTTTCCTGAGTGTTTTCGCATCTCAAGTGTTTATGAAATCTTTACGACACGAGTTTATAGAGATCTTTATTCAGATAAAAATTTACAGAAAAAGTTCATGAAATCTGAAATAGAAACCCCTTAACTTTATTTTCGATATACCTCCAGGGAAGGGAGTCTTCTATTTTAGATTATAAAATGTAAGATATATCACAACCGTACTGGGGCATCCGTTGCGAGTCTCTTATAGACCCTTCCCATATTCATCGAGTATCGTTTTAAAATAATAAAGAACAACAAAATTATACAAGTTACGACTAAACTAATCGCAGTCACACTGATTAGCACTGGTATGACCGATGGTGACATTGAGTGGCCACAGGGTCGAATCGAGGAGAGATAGGGTAATAGCGGGTACTGCCAGTTACCAGCGTAGCAATAGTATAGGGACGGGTCGGTTACCTGGGTCTAAACATTTTTAATTAAAAGCAGAAATATATGTACGTTCAAGTAGTACCTGATTTAATAAATGCGGCATTATATCATGTAGCGAGCAGTCACACCTTAGGGGGTTCTAAAACGTCAGTTTTAACCACTTTTCTCAATTTCAATCTTGCCTGATCAATCCTTAGATCCCCCAAATCGGATAGTCGGCTTAAATTCGCGGTTAGCTGGATTCGATTCTCTCCTAGGTCTAGGACTCGTAAAGATGGTGGCATTTTCTTGGCGTCCACGAAGCGCAAGTCGTTTCCTCTCAAGATCAACGATCTAAGATGTTTGATTGATTTTCAAATCGACTTAAATTTGACCTTAGCGATTTCAAATGGGATAGTGGAAGTGGGAACTCCAGGTGGCACTGAGAGACGTCTAAGTCTATCAACGATGTCAGCTCGTCTAGTTGATTCGACCAACACTTCGAGCCCTTGTGATCGCATCGTGAGAAGAGTAAGGGGTTGGACGATAGTCTGAAGGGGATGTTTTGTTAGCTTAAAGTCGCTCATTATCGGCCCGAGGTATCCAATTTTGTATCTAGAAAAATGTCGAAAGTTATTTAGAAACATAATCAACGTATCTTCCAAGTCGGTCATGCTATTCTGCAAGAACTGATCCAGATTCGGATATGATTCAATGGAATTCTTGATCCTTGTAGATTTAAAACATTTCAATGCAGTAAAGAAACGATTACGGGATTCCCACTTCTATTTAAGATACCAGGTCTTTTATTAGTTTTAAAATACAACACCCTTAATTTTGAAAACGCAAAACCGACCTCAGATGTTGCAGGAGCGGTAGGCCCGAGAATAGCACGGGATCGATGTTGACGAGATTATTGCTGGAGGCGTCCAAAAACAACAGCGATGGCAGAACGGGGTGGGGTAGGGAGGAGAGTTGATTCGATGAGAGATCCAGAGATATCAGTTGCATGCCGAGCGAGGGAAAGGCCTGAGGGTCGATCTGGAAAACAAACAATGTAGGATTCAAGTTTCCAAACGGTTAAATATCCATTTCTAACGTTGATTGTACCTTAGGCGTGACGAAAATCGATATTTCTATCGATTCACTAAGAAACTTTCTAAGTTTCAGGTTTTAGATCGCGACAAATCCTGATTTTCCAAGATGCAATGCAACTGCTACTATGTCAGAACCCCAAACTTTCAGTCATTATATCATGAAGGCGTAAAGATAAAAACCGAATACTTGCAAGTTTCAAAACTTCAGCCGATGAAATGTGCGTGAGTTCATAAGAATAATTCCGTTGATGGTTACTTCACGATAAAAAAAACTTGGACATCAACCGTTCTCCCTACCTCACTAATCTGATTCTTCGATAGATCCAAATGTTGCAATTCTGGCATGTGTTGGAGTGCATTCGGATGCAGTGTCGTCAGCAAATTGTTGGAGATCGACATCGTGTGGAGGCTGTCCAATGAAATTCCGGGAGGCACCGAGGGGAACTCCGTGAACATATTACGCTCCAGGTGGAGTGTCTAAATGATTCAATTTCTAAACCTCATATTCGGGAGACACGCTATTTTAGAGATAGACGTTTGTTCACCGTGTGAATTTCTCGGTGAGAAATTGGTCATTTTTCTTCAATTTCTTTTTTTGCTGTTGTTGAAAATACTTCCTCTGTTAAGAGACTTGGACTTTGTTTCAGGCCAAGAAAACGTAGGAAGAGCTAAAGCAAACCTCCAACTCGTTAGCTTCGATTTTGATCGAATTGAGAAGGTTATCCTCAGCAAAGAGTATCTTTAGCGGACATCCCTTCTTGAGGTCGATCGAGTGCAGCCGCAGTGACGATATATCCAATAAGTTCAGCTTTTCCGAGCACAATTCCCACACGCCGTCGAGAGGAATCTGAATGGAATGCGATAAAATATTTAATTAGTTCATTATTATGAAGTTGATTGGGGGATTTAATAATTGATCAATCTTTTACGTGCGAAATTGATTATCATTTTCGTCATTCTTGACAAAGATATTTTGAAGCATATCTTATTTGTAACGTTAGGCATATAATAAAGTTTTTCTTTCGAAATTAATGGCGTGTAACGAGAGATAGAAAAGAGAAAATTATGCAAAATGTTCATTATGCCGCCCTACGACTTTTCCGAAACATTACATTTTCAATTCCTCCTCGAAAAATTCCAAAAGTTTCTTTCCATGCGGTTTTCTGCAGAAACGTCAAAATGGATTAGTGGTCCGCGTTTTGTGAAAATTAACGACGGGGGCAATGTGGCATGAAAGGCACCAAAAGAGGGCATGAAAACAAAGGACTACCAAGGGTCAATGGGTGATGCAGGTTTTCGAACAAAATTTGGCTTCGCCTTATCGAAGATTAGCAAAAACTCCGTTCCAGCTTTTCCGATAAGAAATCTAATCTGAAGCAATGCTATTCCAAATAACATGCTCTTCGAATACTTTAATCCTACAACATCATCCAAAAACGCCTGTAGAGCACTTACAGTTGCTGAGGAGACGTTGAGGTGGACGACTCTGCTCTGCGTCTCTAGCCAGTTTCCAAACGAGGACGGTAGTGAGACCCCAGAGAAGTCCAGATATGGAGCGTTCGTCAGAGCTTCCAAAGCCGTCTTTTCCACGATTAGCTTTGGATTATGGGAGATATCGACTTTGTGCAGAAGCTTCAGGTCTTTTTCATCAAACATTAACACTCGACACGACTCATCCGCCGGGCAAGAGGTGCTCGGCAGAAGAAGCACTGAAAATAGTGTCTACGAATCTTGTATCTTGTTGACCTTCAAAAGATTTTTTGTAAGACTTCATAACAGATAATATGTCCAAGAATTGTAGTTCTTGAGGCCTATCTAGCCATTGAAGATGTCTAATAAGGCTTCCGAGGCCCCATAAGACGAATGTGAAAATATTATTAGGCCTGAGAAACCCACATGACGTCGAGTTGATTTTCTGCAGGTTCGCATTGGCCATCAATAGTTGATGCACTGGAGGCAGTAGAGCGAATCTGAAAATTTCAACTACCTGGTTAGTTCCAATAATTTCGCAGCCGACTTACCTGTTTGATAAAGCTAAGGGGTTTCCGCTTAAATCCAGTTGTTCGAGAACCATTCCTTCCGCCAGCACCCAGGAGAGTTTCGAGAGATCCGTGATCTTGTTGTTCGACAAGTTGACGATCCTTAGTCTCTTCAGGGACCGTAGCACAGTCGTCGGTAGAGTCGCCAAATTGTTGTTGGCGAGATTCAATACCTCTAGGTTCGGCAGAGGAAGAAGGGAATGTGCGGAGAGCTCCGAGAGTCCGCAGTGATTTATCCTGAGGGCCCGTAGATGGGTGTTGAAGAGGAAATGGGGTGGTTGGGGCATGCGAAGGTTCTGAAGAAGGTCAACTTTTGAAGTTTTTTTGCATTAATGTGTGAAATCATGCCGAAACGATGAAGACCCCCTACCTGTAGATTGAGTTCCTCGACGTATGGTAGCAGAGAAACTGTCCTGACGAGCAAGGAAGGTGAGTTGCATGTGACTGAATGCGAGTTCAGATCGCATGTGCAATGCGTGCACATGTCCCCCATCACCATGCGGCTCATGAGGAACTGGAAGAACAGTCCGAGCCAACTGACGAGCCCCATTTCTTCTTTCAATTCATCCTAGTCGAATACCGAGCAGAAATGCCTTCAAGGGAGAATTACATGAATACTTCTAGCCCAAAAGAGCAATCCTTGAAATGTCGGATTTTCAACGGATCTCCATGAATAGGGGATGAAATTTCCCCTCTGGCAATTCTATGGGTCTGAAGCCCTGCTGAGAGAGGAGAGTAAGGTTTGCGAGGCTCCGCCTCTTTTTGGGGGGCTTTTTTGCCTTCTGCGAGAGTATGCAAGGGTGCGCCTATTGTGCCTATTATAGATGTGGGAGGGGAAGGGAATGCAGAAGGCTAAAGGAGCAAGAGAGAAGGCTGATTGGGTCATTGAGTTAGATGACTGCAGAAGCAGCAAAGATGTTAGGGTTCGTTAGATGCTAGACCCCGCGCGCGCGTGCGCGCAGGCAAGTAGCACATTCAATTTCAAATTTCAGCGAAGACGCTACATCTTAGTTCCCATACGAAACTTCAGCACATTAAACTTTGAAGAGAAAAAAAACTACTGAAAATAAAAATAGCGTAGATATACATAAAAAAAAAGTTGGTTCTTTCCATTACAATTCATACAATTGGCGTTCGTTTCGCTGTGAATTATATATAACGCTTTAAATCATACTTTCTTGTACGATCGATTGATTGGTATACCGTTTTTCACTGAAATCTGGCTCTGGTCTTTGTGAAAACAGAGTATATGGATTCTTCGAGAGGAACAAAATTCATCATGCTAAAACTTGCCGTATCAAAATGCGACAGAGCAACCACCGCAACATCTGCTAATGGGGTATGCAAAGGGCCGACGCATTGTTGCTGAGCGACTAATCCAGTAACGGATCTGTCGACTTTACATGTCAAGTATCTGAAAACATCAGTATGGGTAAATCTTCGAAAACCTTTAAAGTACCTCTTGCACGCGACTGAAGGTAGTCTCAGAACCATCGAAAGAGCTTGCTTGACTGTTAATGAATCAGGAAGCTGTAGTTCTCGCAGAAGATTTGGTGTTCTTGAAAGATTGAAGATCTAAACTTCTTCTATTTTCCGATGATAAAAAAGACGACGTTCATGCCTTCTTCTCCCTCGTTCCGATCAAATGAGTATCCAAATCCACGGGATTTCTGGACTTCTTCGATTCGGGGAAGTTCGACAGAATTACCTGAATTTTCGAAGATTTAATTCTCAAGAAAGAAACTGCTTACCCTCTGCTCCTTGGTCACTTCGCCGACGATGCTCAGGGGGCATTTTTCTCTTTTGCAGATTTCCTGGATGCTTTTGATCAATTGACTGTCCACTAGGCACGCGTCACTTTCCTGGGTTTTAAGAAAAATCGTCAAGTTTTCTGAACACACAGTTTTCAAACTTGATACTCGGCCGTCCATAACTCTTTCGAGCTGATCGTTTCGTCCCCCAAATGGAACTTCGTCGAGTCAACCCTCACTCCATGTCCTTCCACCAGTTCCTTTATGACGTTTCCTGAATTCTCAAAGTCTTAGAATTCTCGAGAGAAAATGCTTGCCATTTCCTCCAGCGCCTTGGTCGTGGATCGCCAAAATCGGATTCTTATCGCCCAACTCCACACATCCTCGGACAACTCGGTGCAGCTTCGCACCCATCTCGGCATCGCCTCTTTGGACCGCTGCGAAGTCCAGGTCGTTTTCCCGGCTTCCTAAAAGCAGTCTCGAGGCTTCTTCAACCAATACAAGGATACCTTGTACGCTCAAAGACGACGCAGCACCACCCCCAACGCCAATCCGGTAGACTGGCCCTCCGATTTTTGCAACAAGTTGGCTTTCGGAGCATTTTTCCTTGTAGAGCTGGTCTTCGTCTAGATTTTTCTTTCTAAGGAAGATCTGTTTTTGAAGATCGAACCAATCGACCCAATTCCACCAGAGAGCATGATCGGCTTGAGGTATTCTCTTCGACTACCATCTGGTAGCCGCATGCCGAACGTTCTGACGAAGCCGCAAACGACTGGTTCGCCGAATTTGTTTCCATAGTCCGATGCTCCGTTGGACGCCTCGATGATTATCTAAATCATTTGTTTTAAGGAATGTTTCAGAAAATGAAGGTTCAGCGTCAAATTTGTCACGATGTTTTCATTCTGTGTTTTTTGCTGAAAGTGAATAAAGTAAATCAGGATTTAGGTACCTGTCTAGGATGACTCAAAGAGTTGGGATACATCTCCTTTTCTTCTTCCCACGGCATGCTGTATTCAGGTAGATGCAGATTTCCACAACTGTACCCGGCTACAGCTGCGATTTCATGCGCACCTCTTCCAGTCGAGTGGATGTCTCTAATACGTCCTCCGATACCTAAACTCCTTTTTCAGAGGGAACTTTGAACGGCGACCAGACCTAGGGAGCGCTTTCGTCAGACGAAGAAAGTATACAGGGGGTAGGTCACAAGAGCGAAATCAGTTATGATACCAGATCGCCCTGACAAAAATTTTGACTAACTGCAGATTATGGAAAGAAATTGGCTAAGGAAATATTTATTGGGGGTAGGTCGCCAAAGGCCTTCTGACGATCCTCCTCCCTGGGTCTAGCGACGATCTACCCGTTGTGGCTCCTTGAAAGGGACAAACTGCAGTAGGGAAATTGTGCGTTTCTGCCGAGTAAATCAGATGGGACGGAGCTTTGTGAAGGCCTAGTGAGGATGATGATGAGGGGTGTTCAGGCCGGATTCGGGTGACTTGATCGTATCCTCGGATCGCACTAAATTTTCAAGATCTAGGAAAACATCTATATCTCCGAGAAATTAACATTTGCACACTCTTCTTCAGAATTGGTAAGAGCTTGGGAATTCTACATATTATTGATTGGAGAGAACACGTCGATACTCAAAAAAATTACGCTATTCGTCTCTCGTTTCTCTTATACGCGACTCACTATTTCGCTCCTTAAAATTTAACTTTTAATTGCGGAATGAATATCGACTTTTTCTCTTCAATCAACGATACCTCGAATTATCATTGAACGCAATCAAGCTGTTCCTGTTCGAATGTTCCAAGGTTGACTTCACCGAATCCATCAGGGAACACTAAACATAATCAATCGCCATAGAAAAATGCTCGACTTTTAACAAACCTCCCGCTCCCTTCCATCAATGATCATTCTTCCTCTGAAGAACCAATGTCTAGAGTGTTCTGAGTCCGATTGAGCTAGATCGAACAGCTCCACGTCCGTTGGGTTTCGCTTGATCTGAAAGAAATAGATTAAAACCCTGGTTTCGGGCAAAATTGACTACCTGATTGATGAACAGGTCTTTGTAATATTCTAGATCAGTCTTGTCGAATGCTAAACCCAGTTCGGAATTTGCCTGAAGTCCAAAATCTTCGAGAGAGTTTTGAAAAATTTACCTTATCCAAGTTCTTCGGATCTCCAAAGACGTCGATTTCGGTGAAGTCTTCTCTACCCTTGGTTAATTCAAACTTGGTGTTTTCGTCGTAGACGCATTCTGAATGGTCAGTTTGTTTCAATGTAAAAGACGCATCAAGGAACCCGTCATCCGATCTCCAGCAATCCAAAGAAAACCCGTCCCGTCAATTTTCTGATCGACATCTCTAATCGAGTACCTCAAGCTTCTTTCGATCCGGACAACCTCAAATATTCCCGAAGAGTTGAGCACCGATAGAGCTGCGGTGCAGAAAGCCGTTTTGAAGGAGTGTCTAAATAAATTTAGGTCTCTTGTATTTCTTATCCCCGTTTTTCTTCTTTCCCTTGCTATTTTTCAGAGAAGGGGTGAAAAGTACAAGAGGCCTGAATTTGTTTCAAAAATCATAAGATTTATAGATGATAGGTTTGGAAATAGTTCAGATCAAGTAATGCTTCGCTACTTCACTTTAGTCGGTATAATATTGGAGTTGTTAGTTTTAACTAGACAAATCACTTTCGATATTAACAAACCTCGGTCCAATTTCGATGATCTGACCATCAGTCAAGTCAGATTTCATTCGGAACTCTTGATCGAAAGGATTTCCGATTAGGAGCCATCTCAATTTGTCCCGATTCTTCTCGATGAAATCTTCAGAGTCTTCATTTTCCGATAGAATCAAATGATAGCAGTATTCGGTTTGAATGATAGGGCGATTTTCAGACTGATATTTCGATCTGACATGATTTTCGACTGATAAAATGTGCCGTTTCAAATGAGCCGAATTCGCCGGAACATAGAATCGAATATGGTTCGTCATATTCTGAAAATCAATCCAAATTTACCAATAATAACGGAAGAAATTATGACAAAATAAGTGATGGCTAGGTAGATATTGGTCAATAGTGCCCAAATGAGATGTTATCTTTCGAAGACAGGAGTCGAAAATAGTGCTATGTCTTGGAAAAACAACTATGATGATGATCTAATGAACTTTAATCTATTGCACTTAATAATCAATCACCAATAGTTCTATTGCAATCCAAAAGAAAGAAACAAGCAAACTTTATTATTATCGCAATGCTATGAATAAAAAGGCAATTTATATCGATATTATTATGCATTTTATATCCGTAAGATTACATTATATAGATTCACTAGAGAAATAGTCAAAGTTTCGGAATTGATCATAGCTCTCTTCGAATTTGGTCCAGTTTTCTTCTCCGTCCAGAATGCTGATATCATCGTTATCTTGATCCCTATCTCGGTTTCGGTTTTGCACAATCGGCAGACCCAGGCCTCGGATAGTTGCTATTGGTGAATACTGAATTATTTATGTTTCATTTAAAATCATCAATTTTATCTAATACAAATTCGATAATGGGCAACTTGGAAAAAACGACGATAACAAGACGACGAAATAATATTGGAAAACAGTAACATATACAAGGCCTCTCCTACCCTACCCTATACTATGTCGTATGTCTTGTCTTTTCTTATCTTGTTGACTTGTTTTTTTCCAAATTGCCCAATAATGTTGTCGTTGAAAAGGTATTCAATTAAACGTTAATCTAACTCACGATTTTCTGCTCGACCTTAGCGAAATCCAATCCGTGAAAAAACGGGTGCGCGTGAAAAACCGCGAAAGAGCAAAGTCTGCGCTCCGCCGGTACGACTAATTGTCGATCCATCAAGTTACCAAACTCCCCACTCGCACCGTATGGTGTGCTATAGTCGATGAACCTAACACATTTTGCTTACGTTTCAAAACGCCTCTTCATAACTTATCATTTTAAAGATGAATGCAAACGATCTTGTCTATGCCGAAATCTAGGAGGCGCGTGCAGAGTGGTGCAGTTACTTTTAGTGGTTATAAAACCGAGAAATAGGATTCAAAAAGGATAGAGACTGATCTAAAATCGCACTTCTCCTCTTATTTTCGACCTCCCAGATTTCAGTATCAACAATACTAGACATATATATATATATTTTTTTTTTTAATTCTACTTAAACTATGAGTCTGAACGTTAATTTAAACTCGAGTACTTCAAATCATTATGGTGTTTCGCATCAGCGTTGGGGTACGGGTAGAATCCTGTATACAGAACATGCATGACCACCGCTAATGACCACCAATCCACAAAGTGTGCGTAGGGCTTCATAGAAGCGACGTCGGGGCTCATGTACTAAAATGAGTTTCTTAAATTTATATTTTTACATTTAAATCTACCTGCAAAGTCCCACAAATCGTGCTCGTCGTTTCGCCGTTTTTCAACCTTTTCGCTAGTCCAAAATCGATGATTTTTACATGTCCGCTACTGTCCAAAATCACGTTTTCCAACTTACAAAAATTACTCTTAAAAATAGTCGAAATTACAAAAAACAAAACACCTTTAAATCCCGGTAAATAATATTTGATCGGTGGATGAAATCTGAATTTTTACGATTTTCAAAAACAATCATCATTTTTATTCTACCCAAAGCACAAGCCATTTCCGCTGAGAATATCCTTACGGTTCGTTCGTCGAAAGTTCCGAATTCCCTCCAAACCGCGAATAAATCTCCCAAACTGCCTACCGGGTACTAAAATCGGATTAGAAAATAAAGATGAAAAAAACACACACAAATTCAAACCTGAAAAACAGAGTATAATTTTGTCCTTGTCTGCCACGTAGCGTACAATCTCGCTATGAAGGCATGGGGCTTCATTAGTCTCTTAAAAATTCATTTTAAAATAGTCTAAAACGTTATATTCTTGGTGATGGCCCGCTTAAATCACTTAACACACATTAGACAAGCTATTTAATTTATAAATTTAAAAGAATAGGTGCAATTTCAAATACCTGCAAAGAAGCCTCCCTCTTGACCTGTTGAATGGAGTCTTTCATGATTATCTTCCTCTTTTCTTGGATTTTCACCGCATACACCGCTCTTATGTCGTGAACTGCTGTAGCGCGGTAGACTCTTCCGAAAGCACCGGAGCCTAGCTCGTTTGACATCTAAATTTCGAACTAATTTTTGCATTTTTTATCAAAATCTTTACCACAAAACTTTTCTCATTCACCAAAGACTTGGTAGGGAATTCCGGTAAAAATAAAGCTTCCAGCCATGAAACCGGGAAGTCTTTGACTCGGTTTAGGGCTGAGCAGCTTGCTGAAAAATATGTTTCAAAAATTCTTGCATAAAATTCGGTTTTATCTATAATAATGACCACCTCCTGTATTCCACACCCGCTCGCTCTTTTTCTTTTTCCCTACCTTCTTCCCCCAACTCTCGTCAAAAAGTGGGTGTGGAATACAAAGGATCAATAATGACGATTTCCTCGTCTCGTCCAACTTTAAAATATAAATGTTGGAATAAACTGCATGTCCAAATATAAATATGATATCGCATGTGAGTATACGAAAAGTTATGAATGAGGAAACTCCAACTTACCGACATTGCGCTGATCTTCTTCGGCATAATCGTAGTTGTTGTTCTTCTCGACTTCTCCCGCATCTAGAGACCTGCATCTGTCTCTCGAATCTCTTTGGATGCTTTGATATTCATGGGCTAAAATTGAATCATATCTTTCGTTTATTATTCTGCGTTGAACAATTTCATCCGTATGCCATAATTTTACGATATTTCATAAAATCTCCTGTCTAGCATACATTTTTCGCGAAAAAAGCACTGTTTGGATAGTGATTTTTATTTACGTCTTCCTGTTAATCATATATCATGTTGAACGAGTCTTCGTTATCAATGTTCAAGTGGATCACAGTTGGTAGTGTCGCGGGGAATTTTGGCAAAAATTTCGCGGTGTCTTTTTGCTTCCCTTTCCCTTCTCATTTGTTCGCTCAAACAATTCCGGCCGGCCAAATTATGTAAACACTGAATGAAGTCAAGCAAAGATCCTTCCCCTTTCATTTCTTCATCTAGCTAATTTTCAAATAAATATCAAGACATACACGTAAAATAGGACATCATAAAACATGAAAATATTGCATGTTTTAAAATTCCCAATCATATTATATTGGTCCCCTATAAAATAATGCGCGTTTCAGGTGTCCTATAACATATCAATCAGTTTTTTTTATCAATGATAAGCAATAATCAACTAGCCGTCATTCAAATGCAAGCGTGACGTCGAATAGGCCAACAGTCTTGACACCACACTTCTCTTGCCTTTCCCAGAGTCGGGCTAAAAATATATTTGTCAATCACAAAATTTTCAGACAAAAAACTTAAGGATACCCCCTAAAAACTACAAATTTTGGCAACCTGGGAAAAATAGGACGATAACAAGACGACGAAATAGTATTGAAAAAGAAACATACAAGACCTTTCTCCTACCCTACCCTATACTATGTCGTATGTCTTGTCGTCTCGTTGTTTTCCAGATTGCTCAAATTTTCAACGTTTTTCAATAACTTACCGAATTTAGCCTTTTTCTTTCGGTTTCAATAAGTCTGATCCGCTTTTTGACGGGATATTCGTGGACCTAAAATTCGAATTTTCAAAAAATGCTACTTTTTAAAATATTCCAGTTTTTAGCAAAATAACCTCGTCAGCTGGCCTTTTTCTGCCGTGCGAATTGCCCATTTTAGGGGCTATTTCATAGACCTAAAATGGAAATTGAATATATCCGAATTTATTCGTCTTTTTGGATAAAGGAAATCCCCTGGCAAAATAGAGGATATTTGATAGTTCGCTAATGGACCACATTGAAAAGAAACCGGACTAAATTAAGAGAAGAGACGTAAAAATCAGATAAAAGTGAAATAGTTCAAGTTTTAAAGTGAAATAACCTAAAATAAATCCCACAAAATAACTTTTTTCGGATGATTTTCGAAGTTAGGTTCAAAAATTTAACAAGCAGGTTATTTATGCAAGAATTTTCGAATATTCCTTCCAAAAGGCTATGAAATGATGCGTTCCTCCACTTCCCGTAAATTTAATTTCGATTTTTGCAACGCGTAAACATTTTCGAGGGAACTTAATTTGGGGGTCATTTTGGAAATGACAATATTCTCGAAAAATAGAATATCAAAATAATATAGATATATAATGAGCATATAATTAAGAAAAAGGCAAAAATTATGTGAGTTTCAAAAGATATAGAAAACTTTGGTTACACTTCAGATTTAAGAATAGAAATATGGAAAACTTAGCTCCAACTCAACCCTCGTCAGAACCAGATATCAAAAAAATCGGAAAAGATTTATGATGGTGCGTTCAGATAACCCAGAAATGTTCCTCCGGCGCCGTACATCAAGCGGTTTTCTGCCTGTTTCTCTCGCGCACACGAAAGCAGCAACAAGCTCTGCTAATTCCCCCGAGGCGCTTTCTGTCAGCACGTATTCTTCTTTTGCGCTCTCAAATTTTCACACTACTTCTCATTTTTCATCTTTCCCTGTCTTCATTCCTCATGATATTTCTCATTCATTCTTTTCTCTAACTTTCTAATTCTCTAAAAGTGAAGCTTTGTCTCAGTTCACGAGCGTAGTTCCGGTCTTTGCCTAATTGTAATTGACATCAATTAAACGAAGATGAACAATTAATCAATTTGTATAAAGCCGCAGACATTGGCATAAGGCATATTTTAGAAATTTTCTGGCCTTTCTAGAAGAAAGTGCCATTCCAGCATTTAAATAAATTCAGCCAAAGATCGTGAAGATCAGCTTAAAATGATGAAGAAGCAAAGAAAAATCGCTTTTAATTTCCCTATCTTTTCTTCTCTCGACTTTATTTATCTATCATTTCGGGGTGGGGTCTCGAAACTTTTCTTCTAACTCATTATTTATCGTTGCTGATCGATGAAACTTCATAATCCGTCTTGTTTTTATCAGAAGATTCTATTTATTTTCCAAGTAGAATTACAGTAATCAAACAAAAAACGTGTACTCTTCCCGAAAAATAGAAGAGTACCTAAAAGTTATGGCTAGACAGGGGAATTGTTCTGAAAAGTCTCCATCACAGTTGAATAAAATCAAATTTTCGAAATACGATAACTACCGTAATTCAAATAAAATAACTTGTAGCCATGAAATTTCAAAAGAAATTGCATAAGAAAGTCTAAGCCCAGAAATGTTGTGGGGGTAAACGGAAATCAGCACCCGTTTAGAGAAAATATCAATGCAAAAGTAATCCAAAATCGGAGAAGAAAAATATGCCGCACTTTGCAAAATCATAAAGTTTTGCGAAACCGCGGCGCGATTTAGAAACAGGGCTGTCGATGTTTAGACACGCGCGTGTCTAACATATTTACAGCCCTGTTTAGAAGATTCTAAAAAGTGCTATTCAAAACAGGAAATTATGCGAGACCCTAGTAGAAAATGAAAAAGTGCTTGAAAATTCGTGATCATTTGACCCATTTTCACTAAATTCAGGAATTTCGAGTAAAATGACCAAGAGAATACGATAACACTGAAAAAACTCTACCAGTAAAAAGTCGAATTTTCAAAAAAAAATAACAACCAAACGAATTTCTTCAAATGAAAGCTACAGAAGAAAGCAGGAAAAATTCGAATACTTATTATTACAGGGGCTTAAATTTCGGTAAATCTAAAATGCCTAATTTTTCTGACAATGACATGAAATTACAACGTTTGGAGATTATGTTCTGATAACACAGTCTTATGAACTCCACGTCTTCGTAGCGTCCTGTGATTACGCTCGAAGAAGAGAACTGTCTGCGAAGATGGAGAGAAAATGAATGCATGAAAACGAGAAATTATCCCACACAATTGCCAAAATTTGCGCGATTGCACGGAGATGCGCAACGGCGCAGTAAGGCTGCGGATGGGCGGGTTGAATCCTAGCCATTAGGAACACAAGACCGTGATAAGTGACGGGGTAGATTTATAATTTCAATGTTTTGTCAAAAAAGCCGAGTTATTTCAGTTTTGCCGAAATCTCCATTAGATCCCTGTACTTGCTTTTAAAAGATAAGAAAGAAAAAAAACTACCGCACTTTGCAGAAAAATCCGAAATCGTAAAACAGCGGTTTACTTTTCCGAGTTCTAGACTTCGAGGGCCGGG
Source organism: Diploscapter coronatus (assembly GCA_964036155.1). Classification (NCBI taxonomy): domain Eukaryota; kingdom Metazoa; phylum Nematoda; class Chromadorea; order Rhabditida; family Rhabditidae; genus Diploscapter; species Diploscapter coronatus. Next base: position 80,870,621 of record OZ038423.1, on the reverse strand, counting down.
TTTTTGTCCTCTGCGTCCTTGATGAACAGAGCCGACAGGGCGAAAATCAGGAACACCACTCCGCCGATCAGGGTTACTGCAATTTGAAAAGGATTATTGTAACTTTTCCAAGTGCTAAAAATTCAGTTAAATCATTGATATCTTTGGGAAAGATCGATTATTAGCTTTCAAAAAATATAAATTTAGAATTAAGTAAATATTTGCAAAAAAAAGTAAAAATAAAATACCCGTCCGAACTGAAATCCTTGCCGCAACGAGTTTGCCACCCACCACAGCAATGCCCGTGCAAATCGCGTGGCCGAGGATGCCTCCCGAAATGACACCGGCTGAAAAATTGCCATATGTTTTTTCGAGAAATTCCATCTTTCTTTGTGAAAATAAATATTTTGATACAGGAGCCAAGTTATCTTGTAAACTCTAGAGCCCGTACTAAATCTCCTTCAGGTCAAGTCAACTCTGTCTCACTCCCAAAATGCAGAGGAGATCGAACTAACTAGACTAGTTAACCTGAGGTCAAGTTAGGGGATTTAGTACGGACCTAGGTACTTTGTTTCAAGGAATTTCATATCTTTCACTGAAAATCAATCACTAACCTTCCTGGTCACTAACCCAAATTCTCCATACCTCACTTCTTTTCCTTACTTTTTTCACACTGATCTCTCTTCATTTCAATCTTGCCATTATGAAAGGCAACATTTTTATTATCCTGGAAATTTTATTTCATAAAAAGTTCCTGCATACCAATATTCTCCCTCGCACCCAGAATAATGGTGGTCAGCTGTGATCGGTCGCCCCACTCTGCGAGGAAAGTCAGCGTGAAGGCCTCAATGAAAATTCGCGATATGAACGAGAAGATCACCGAGAACGAGTTACTAAAATACGGGCATTTTTTGGATTTTCAAAAATCATTTTTCGGTTAGAATTGACAAATACACCATCTTTAGAAAATTTAAAAGTATTCGAGCATTTTAGGAATTAGAGATGAAGACATTATTTTAGGAAATATCAAATTTTTAGAAAGAAAGCTAGTTTGGTAAAATTGATAAAATACACTATTTTCACAGATCTTCGGTTAGATATGAGAAATTAATAAAATTCACTACTCACGGCCTTATCCTTTGAAAACGTCCTGCATTTAACATAAATGTGTAGAGAAAGAGAGAACTGTCTTCGTCTCTCGTTTTCGCACATTATTTCTTACTTTTCTCACTATTTTCACGGGATAAGGCCTGTAAGACCGTGCACTTGTTAAAATCATGCAAAATACGGAAACATTTTTAGAGTTAAGAAATGTAAAAGACACCTATTCTTCTTCTTATAGTATCTCGGACTGGTGTCGTGTATAAACGGCAAGGCACTGAGTTTGGCGCTGAAAGACGGAACAGTCACCAAAACCAACAAAGATTAGTCAATTAAGATACGTTTCACCACTTTCATAGTAAAAAAATTTGTTACTGTATCAGTCAAATGAAATGACAGTTCGTGTGCGTGTTAAAAAGCACCGTTGCGAGAACAAGAGTCAGCGGGGATAATGTAAAGAGAGTAGTACACAATTTCCTCTGCCTCTCTCGCCTTTCTCGCTATTTTTCACCACATGATCTGTCACTTCGTTTGACCAGAACGATAGAAAAATGATATTCGATATTCATAACACATACGATAATACGAAATACATAAGCATTCTCTTGAAAGATAAACGTTAGTCCAAATAAAGCCATGCGTTCTAAAGAAAAATAGATTCAAATTCGAATTTTACCTGTCTTTTCCCGATTGTCCCGCTTCTAGATCGATGAATTTTCCAGCGTCCAAATCCAATTCGCGCTTCGTTACCTCGGCTTGAGCCTGAAACTCGAAAACATGTTTCGAAAAATTAGGCCAATCTCCACTTTTCAATACAATACTGTTCTTAGCTGTTGTTGTTCAAAATTAAAATTAAAATAAGAAAACCTCTCCACCTCATCGAATCCTTCCTGTCCTTCTGTGGGGGACATGTTCCAGCCCTCGTGGAGCATTTTCAAGCCGAACAGGGCAAAGAGCGCCGTCGAGATCCAGTACGTCACTGCGCGAGGGATCAGTTGCGTGATCCAGCCGAGACAGGCTGAAGGAATTTCACATATCCTCTTGGTGTAAAGGAAATAATATATATCCGAAAGATGTCTAGTTTTAATCATAGCAAAAGATATTTTTCAAGATTTTGTGAATACTGTTAATCTTTTTTTGAAAAAAAAAAACGCTTCAAATCTTGCTTATTTACAGCGACTAGAAATCACTTTAATTCGCCTTCTATGTATGTAATTTATTAAAAAGTAAATTCTTTCGAAGCTAGAAAATAAAAGAAGTGGAAACATGGTCTGTATTTACAGGTGGATAGAGAAGATAGGGAATGTAGGAAAAGCGGAGAAATAAGAAAGAGTCGTATTTAATAAAGGAGGTCAAAAAACTACCCGACAAAATGGTCATGAGCGCTAGAGCAGCCATCGCGCCGGTGAACACGGTCAGCCTCGAGTGGCGCATCGACATAATCACCGCGATGAACCAGGTTTTGTCGCCTGGAAATGGGAATTTTACCTCGTTTTTGGAAAAAGATTTATTTTCAAAATGTTTGATTTCTTTTTGAAAATATCGGTTTTTAATCTTCATACCGAGCTCAGAAACGACGATAACTGACAAAGAAGCAAGAAATCCGTGGTAGAACGAGATGTCGATGTCGTGCTGAAAATCAAGATTCCCATTTTCTTTTTAATAACAAGTGCAATAACAATTCGGATAGCAATGGAATGCAGCATTGTTTTTCATGTATTTCAAGAAAAATGACCAAATTATCGTAATTTCCACAGCCAACTATAGCTTAATTTATTTCTTTTGAGTCAATATACCGTACTCTTAAAAAACAAATCTAACAAAGAGCATTACCGTATTTTTGGTCCCTCCGACCTCCTTGTCCCTACCCGCGTTTCCCATTCCATCGTCTTGGTCGAGTGGAGGTCCATCCGCCTGTTTCACCACATCAACAGTGTCGATCGCCTCAAATTTGATAATCTGGTACCATTTCTGGTAGCTTTTGGTTGAAAAGACCCGTTTTTTGGTAAAAGTTCCATTTTGGTAACTTTAAAGAATATTTTTATGTAGCTTCTGATTAAAATAACTAATTGAACTGTAGCGTTTGTTAAAAACGGTTTTCTGAGTTATTTTGTTAAGAGAACTCAAGACAACACAAATTTTCAGGTAAACTTATAAAATTCCGACAAAATTCCTACGCTTCTTCGATTTTCTGTCAAATCATCCTAAAGTTGTCGAAATGTTCATTTTCTTTTTGAAAAATTAAAAAATACCCCAAGTTCCTTGTCTTTTCTGGGGACGTCCAAAGTTGCCCCAGCGAAAATGATCAGACCCGCCAAAACGCACACGAAACGGAACTCGGCCATCAGTCTGAAATTAAAATATCCCATTTGGAATTTAAAAAGATCCTATCCTTTAACAAGTGAGGAATAAAACGACAAAAATATCAAAATAGCATCGCTTCAAGAATAATTTTAGTAAAATGGCAAGCAAACAGATAAACATAAAAAGTGAAAAGGGATTTTCCAAGATTATCCGCATTTTACGGATTTTAAGAGATTTTCCGAGAATAAAAATTGCTTTAAACCCTTGTAAATTTTTTTTAAAGTTCGAAAAATCTAAAATGCTAGTCCTCTAAAATATTGAATAAAAATAAAAATGAAAGAAAAAGATAAAATGGAAATTTTGAAAGGGTACTCATTTGTTTGAGGGTAAAGTACTCATTTTTGGAGGAAAAGTATCGGAATTTAAAAAATCCAGGTATGACTCAGGTACGAAAAAAGGATGGGTAAAAGCCGAAAAGACGTGGATTCTTCAATGAATGTCGAGAAATGCACCAATTGGCGCAACCGTCACTCATTCTCGACTCAATTGGCGCAAGTGGTAGAAATTTGAACTCGCCCAAAATTCCCATTTTTTCTCTTCATTTTTATTTTTTCACTTTCCTATTTTTTTCGTTTCAGAACTTTTTTGTAAGGTTTACCCTGTTCATCGACCAACATTTGAAAATTCTTCGATTTTTGAGGTAGGATAATGTTGAAAAAAAAAGTGATGAATTTTTCCAAGTCTTATTTTTATTTTTTCCTCCTTCCTCTTTCCTGTTTTTTTTTGCTTTTCCACCCCTTAATCGTCATATTTTTCCCCTTCAAAATGCATATAAGCTTATGCAACTTTAGGATTTTTTTTTGCCATTTTTTTCGTCATTTTTCTTCGTCATTTTTCTTCGTCATTTTCCGTCATTTTGCGCAATTTTCTTTATAAAAATGTTCGAAGTTTCAAATTTTCATTTGTTTAAATTTTCTTTTCAGACCAAACATGGCAGCAGTTCCAAAGGAGCGGAGAAAGGTCAATTTTCTGTTGCAGGTAATTTTTTTGTATTTAAAATGAAATTTGTTTCAAATTTCAGAAAGAGGCTGAAATCCAAAAACTCTGGGAGGAGAACCACGTGTTTGAGGCGGATGCTCCGAATGGGTAAATTAAAAGAAAATGAATACAAATTTTTAAAATTAAAACAACTCAGGGGCCATGAAAAGTTCTTCACCACGTTCCCCTACCCGTACATGAACGGTCGTTTCCACTTGGGTCACAGTTTTACGATTTCCAAGTCCGAGGTAGGGAATCAGACGTTGCAACGTCTACAGGGAATAAAAATGAAACAATTTTCTTTCTTCTTTTATCAACTTATCCATTTTCCAAGATTTCTGTGCAGGATAAAATTTGAAAAATAACACCATTTTCAGTTCGCCGCTGGGTTCAATCGCATGCTTGGCAAGAAAGTCCTCTTTCCGTTCGGATTTCACTGCACCGGAATGCCGATCAAAGCCTGCGCCGACAAGTTGAAGAGGGAGCTCGAGGATTTCGGATATCCACCAAAGTATCTTCTTGGAATTTATTTAAACTAAGTTCGCTCTTCATGATATCATTTTCTACATTTCGTCAAAGACGCAGATTTTTTAAAGCATATACTTTTTTAAGCTTTTATCAATAGTTTTTTTCTGGAAAGATCTCGCGGAATAAAAAAAATCTAGATTCCCCGAAGAACCCGATGACGAGGAGCCAGCTCCTAAGGAGACTTCGGCTTTGGAAGAAATAACGAAAGACAAGAGTAAAGGGAAAAAGTCAAAGGCCGCTGCGAAAGATGCTGGATTGAGGTATCAGTGGCAGATCATGCAGCTCCTCGGACTAGAGGACGAGGAAATCAGGTACCGTAATCCTATGATAATTCCGAAAATAAAGATAATGCAATATAAAAGGTTTTTTAAAAAGTTTATTTTTTTAAAATAATTTCAGAAAATTCGCCGATTCTGCTTACTGGCTCGAGTACTTCCCGCCGCACTGCATGGACGACCTCAAGAAGATGGGGATTAAGGTAATCATTTTGAAGAGAAATTCTGTAGAAAGTATAGAAATTACCAAAGTTCTAATTTGTACTTCCGTAATGTCATCAAAAAGGTCAAGTATGGTAATTTTGCAGGTGGATTGGCGTCGATCATTCATCACCACGGACGTGAATCCGTACTATGATTCGTTCGTGCGTTGGCAATTCAACAAGTTGCGGGCGATGGGCGGCAAGATCGAGTTCGGGAAGAGGTAGGAGATTTTCACTTTTATCTTTTCTTCCATAAAATAGCCATTAAAAGTGCTACTTCTCTGATATAGAATTAGGAATAGAGTAACCTTTATATCTGAAATTTCATTGTTTAATCCAGAAACGTGAATTTGAGAACATTTCTACAGCAAAATTCAAAGGGTCAAATCTTGAGGGGTCGATTTTTGGAAAAGTAGAAAATTTCAGGTACACAATCTATTCGCCCAAGGATGGTCAACCCTGCATGGATCACGACCGCTCAAGCGGAGAGGGAGTGGGACCGCAGGAATATACCCTGATTAAGTTGAAGGTACGATTTTCAAAATGTTTCATTTTTCATATTCCATCAAATATTCATTTTTGAAAAAAAAACTCCAACACATAATTTTGAAAAATGATAATGACAGATGTTTTTATTTCTAACATTTCATTTTTAAAGCTTTACAAGGAACCAAATAACTCTATCTTATTAGTTTTGTTATCTTTCAGAAAGAATTGAAACTTATCAATCACAACTTGTAATTTGTTTTTCAGATCGCCGATCCCAGACCCGGAGTCTTGGCGAATATCAAAGAGCCTTGCTACTTGGTTGCCGCTACTCTGCGTCCAGAGACGATGTACGGGCAAACTAACTGCTATCTGCATCCGGACATACAATATTCGGCATTCTATGTCGGTGAGAAAGGAGATCAGGTCTTCATTGCTACCGCCAGGTAGGGAATTTTCTGAAAATATGTTTCAGACATTTTCAAAAACTCATGAATTTTATGTTGTTTTATTGCACTTACGAAATTGAGATTTTTAAAATATTTCGAAATGTCTAAAAACCAGAATCAGATCATTTTTGAATTTCTTATTCAAAATCACTATTGTGTCACCGTATCAAAATGTTTTAGGAAAAACATGATTTTTGTTTCCGAGTTAAATAGATTATGAAAAAGTGAGATTAAAATTTGTCAGATCCGCCCGCAACATGTCTTACCAAGGTCTGACGAAGGAGAACGGGAAGGTCGACTTCGTGAAGGGGCTGGAGAAATTCCCTGGAAGCAAACTTCTGGGAGCCGCTCTCGTCGCTCCACTCGCGCAGTACGAAAAAGTCTACGCCCTCCCCATGTTGACCATCAAGGATGATAAAGGTGGGTATTTTTCCGATTTACACACGCCTCGAAATCATCGTATACATTTTATGATGACAAGGGCTGGACGAAAGTCTTTTTGCAAAAGTACTTTCGTCCAGTCCCGTTTGTGATAAGACTTTCTTTCAAGAGAATTTACACACGACTAAATGAATTGAGTTCAGGCACTGGCGTGGTGACATCGGTTCCTTCTGATTCGCCAGACGACTTTGCCGCTCTGTCCGACCTGAAAAAGAAGAAGCCCCTTCGGGAGAAGTACGGCATTACCGATGAGATGGTGCTGCCTTTTGAGCCGGTAACTTTTACACTTTTCTCTATCTCCATTTCCTTACTTTACTAGTTATTCAATTTCTTCTATCAAATTCATTTCGAATCTTGAATTACTAAAGAAATTAAAACATACTTGACCCATTTTTGGAAATTTATCTGGAAACTTATCTTGTTGAATTCCTTGAAGGCACACTACTTATCAAACTCCTTTTTCGCATAATTCTTAAAAGGATTTTTGAAACATACATATACCTAATTTGTCTATTTTTAAAAGAAAATTTGGACCAAAATGTTCTAACTTGCAGGTGCCAATCATCGAAATCGAGGGCCTCGGCAATTTGGCGGCGGTGGAAATGTGCACTCGGCTCAAAATCCAGTCCCAGAACGAAAAGGACAAACTCGAGGAGGCCAAGAAGGAGGTCTACTTGAAGGGATTCTATGATGGAGTGAGGCGTTTTAATTCTTTAGATTTTTTTTTTGTATTTTCAAAAATTATTTTTTTATTTATGAAGATACTTATTCTAGGAAATTGATATCATCTTGGAGAAAATGTCATTAGATTAGTATTGAGATGATTTTTCTTTCTGTAAGGGAAGAATTTTCAAATTTCAGGTCATGTTGATCGGAAAGTACGCAGGTCAAAAAACTGCCGACGTGAAGAAAGTTATTCAACAGGACTTGATTGCTGAAGGACTCGCTGAAAAGTAGTTTTTCAAATATAATTTCAAAAATGAAACGATTTGAAAAATCTTAAATTAAATTTGCAAATGAAAATAGAATAAGAAGATAAAAACTCAGATACGTCGAGCCGGAAAAGAAAGTGATCAGCAGAAGTGGAGACGAATGCGTCGTGGCTCTCTGTGATCAGTGGTACCTGAATTATGGCGATCCCGAGTGGAAGGCGAGTTGTTCTATCTTTTTGTTATTTTCTGAAATTTTTATGATTACAATTTGCCGAAGAGATTCGAGTTTTGTTTTCATTTTCCGATTCAGTTGATTTTTTAAACACGTTTTTTTTTTCCAGAAAGACGCCCATCGCGCTTTGCAACAGTGTGAAACGTACTGTGAGGAATCGAAAAGGGGCCTCGAGTATACCATCGACTGGCTGCACGAGCATGCATGTTCGAGGAGTTATGGATTGGGTAACTCAGTTTCAATTCATTGAAGTAGAGAACGCAAATGCTCAAATTCGCATCTTTTCGTAAACGAACTTTTTGAGCCTGACTCTCCTGTGTCCACATTCATAAGCACATCGGGAGCCTCCTGATACGTTTATGAATACGGGCACTACAAAATCCTAAAGATTTGGGGTGGGATTTCAAAGCGGGTGCTTTGTAGCAAAATTCAAGCCTTCCAAAATGACTTCATTCACGAACAATTTTCAAGGGCAATTATCTACTGATAATTATTTTAGTTTGGGTAACTAAGTCTCCGATAATTTGATCTTAGGATAGATAATTAGTCAAGAAACTGGAGATAATTACTCTTGTTAGTTTAAGATAATTAGTCCTAAATTGCGAATTTCAGGCACCAAACTACCCTGGGACCCGAAGTACCTGATTGAGTCCTTGTCCGACTCCACTATCTACAATTGCTACTACACCGTGGCCCACTTCCTTCAGCAGGTAAATCTCAAACAGTGCTGGAAATATCTAGACACGCGCACGCATGTGTCTAAACATTTACAATCTTGGTTTCAAACTGTTGGCTGATTCAATTAATTTAAATTTGATGTAGCTCTTATTTCAAATATATATATATATATATATATATATATGTTTCAAATAACTTGCGGCATAAATTCGATATTCAATATTTTAGCAATATGATATACTGTCTAAATATCTGAGAGTTCATTTTTAAAAATAAACTGACTGCGTAATCTTTTCTCACAGAGCTTTGAAGTGTAATCATTCCTTCCACAAGTGTAACTTGCCCTTCCAACACATTATTTCACGCGCTTTTGCTCTTTTTCACGCTTGGAAAAGAAATTACACACTTGTGGAAGGAATGGTTACGCAGCCTAAAAAAGCTAATATGCTAATTTCAGGGATCTTTGGACGGTCACGTGGTCGGTCCAGCGGGCATCACACATGATCAACTCACTGACGATGTGTGGGACTACATTTTCCTCGAGGCGAATTACGACAATATAAAAATGCCCGTAGCGAAGGACACTCTGGACAAGCTTAAGAAGGAATTCAATTTTTGGTGAGATTTTATTATTATTTTTTTTTAGAAATTTTGCAAAAATAGCAGATGGAGTATCGTTATTTTCTGTGATTTCACTTGAAGGTTTTTTGAAACATAGAAATTCTTGAAATTTCCCATCGTCAGGTACCCCATCGACATGCGCGTTTCTGGAAAGGACTTGGTTGGCAACCACCTGACCTATCTGCTCTTCATCCACACCGCCATTTGGAAGGACAAGCCGGAAAGATGGCCTAGGTACGGTATTGGAAATATTATTTGGTCAAGCTTAAAGTTTAATTCCAGAAGTCTCCGTGCTAACGGGCACCTCTTGCTCAACAATGAAAAGGTTAGAAAAACTTGATTGAAATTCGTGTTTCTTTATATTTTGACTGGTTTTTAATTTGTATTATACTTTCGATTCAGACGATAGTCCCCAAATTCCGCCTCTTGCAAAAACGCGTTTTCAGTAGAAGCTTAGTAGAAAACAAGAATTTGGGAAGGAAGCATCCTTAAAACCAACATCTCAAATAGCACCATCTAGTTCGATGATAAACCTGATGAAATGATCCTCTGCAAAAATCAGGTTAAAATACTCGCGCACAAGCATAAGTTCGTTTGCGAAAATTGGTTCATTTTGGGTGTGTATTTTTGCGATTTTGTTCAGTTAGGAAATTTTTTCATCTCGGAAGTCGTATTAACGTCCGTCTGATTATTTATGTATGCAGGAAAAAAACGAAATTACCCCGAAATGCATCTAGTATGTTTACTTGAAGAGATTATTCAAAACCCGAGTTACGTAGAAGTGTAGTCAATTTTCCTAAGGAATTGTTGAAACCTACTTTTTGAATGTCAAATTTTCAGATGTCTAAAAGCACTGGAAACTTCATGACTTTGACAGAGGCGATCGAGACATTTTCGGCTGACGGAATGCGGTTCTCTCTAGCGGTAAGCTTATTCTTGAATTAATGAGACTGTTCAAAGACTGGTGCATCATCAAAAGATCTGCTATAGACTAGATTTTCTGCACAAAGTTCCCTATCTAAACCTACTAATCCAGTTAAAATCCATCAACTCCTGCCACTAGTCGTCTATCGAAATGTTGAAAATCTAAAAAAAAACAAAAAAAATTCAAATAAAGCGCCCGATTACTCTTTCTCTTTTCATGTCCCCCAACATTCCCCGATCGTTTCTCACCGTCGTCTATTCGCTAGATTATTTTATGACAAAATCGTCTTTTCATTCATTCAATTAACTATTGTATCTGGATTTTCCAACTAAAATTTATGAAGGAGAACAGTTAATCAGCCATAATTACCCAATAATTAGTTGAAAATAGATCTGGTTTTCTTTTAAACACGTCGTTAAATAATTTTCGTCGAAATCTCTATTCCCTTTCGGGTAAAAATTATGCATATCCTTAAACTAACCCACATACTTCACAAAATGACTAAAAAAGGACGATTATTTCTTCTTCGAAAATTCGTATATTATTTCTTGTAACTTCTATATCGAGAATTTTTAAACCTGGGTAGAAGAGTTTCACATTAAATTATGGTTGAATTTGAAGAGGTAGGATAATTTTTCGAAACATAACCGAGAATGATTTGTTTGAGGATGCCGGCGACGGCGTTGATGATGCCAATTTCCTGTCAGCGATTGCGGAAGCCGGTCTTCTCAGACTCTACACCTTCATCACTTGGGTCGAGGAATTGGTTGGATTTTGAGATTTTGAAAAAGAAAGCTATTTTTGAAAAAAATATTTTCAAAAATACGACTTTAAAGAATAAAAAACCTTTGTTTTATTTTTTCCGTCTAAAAATTTTTTTCTAGCTCGTCATGAAGAAGGAGAACGCCCTGCGGACCGGGGAGTTCAATTTCGCGGATCGCGTCTTCGACTCGGAAATGAAGAAGCTGATCAACGACTGCAAGAAAGCGTACGAAGGCACCAACTACAAGGACGCGCTCAAACTCGGATTCTATGATTATCAGGTATTTTTGCCTATTTTTAAAATATGTATCCAAATTTGCAAGTTCAATATGCGCAACAAATTAGTTGTAATTTCAGCGCTTTTTCTGTTCGATCTATAACCTTCTAAAACACATTTATTATAACCAACTCACAATTATCGAGTTTATGAAAATCACTTATCTTTAATTGGTCATTATCAGATCAAATTATATCTGACTATCTCTTTAAAATAATTTTAAAAATTGCAGAATACACTGACAATGTATCGCGAGATGTGTGGCGGATTGGACTCCAACTTGCACGAGCAGCTTGTCTTCAGATTCCTCGAGACGCAGGCCCTCATCCTCTCGCCCATCTGTCCGCACGTCACCGAGCAGATCTGGAAACTCATCGGCAAGGTCCGATACTTTAGATTACTGGTTTTTTAAAAACTATTTTCGTGGTATGGGATTGACGTACTAACGTGTAGCAATCCTTAGAAGATTATTTGAGAAAGATACTATTTCGTTGAAGCGCATAAATTTCATTTTTCGTTTATTGAAGAAGTATTTCGTAAGTTTTCTCGGGTATAATATCAATAATAATGAAACCCACATTTTAAAAACTAAATAGATGCATTTAAATGAAAATTGAGCGCCAAAGAGATCATTTCACAGGTTCCCCTTTCTAAACTTCAAAAAATTCCTGAAGCTTATATTTTTGACTAAAATCATTTTAGGAAGGCTTCATCGTGAACGCTCTGTGGCCTTCTGGCACTGATGACGTCGACGTCGTGCTCCTGAAGCAGGGCGAGTTCATTCGCGAGACGGTGTGGACCTTCAGACAGGAGCTGAAGAAGTACATGTTCCCCAAGAAGAGGGTTGGAATTTTTCATGTTTTTTGATGAATTTAAGATATTTTTGACAGAAAAAGTATAATCTTAATGCGGCAAATAGCATATTTATTTTGAAAAGTTTGCTTCTAAGAAGAGTGATGGTCACTATAGAATTTTTGCGGTTTTTCAATTGAGTTTACTTTTTCTTTCATAAAAATAAGATTAGTATTATTGTGATTTTTTAAAATATATTTTTGAAAATTCAGGATCCTCTGCCCCAGCCCACTGAGGGTCTGATCTGGATCGCCAAGGAGTACCCCATGTGGCAGAAGATTGTTCTCCAGAATTTGGAAACGCTGGCTAAGGTGATTTATTGGCAATTTTTAAAACGACTCAAATGGCCTAGTCTATTGTGGTAGCAGACAAAAAATTGAAAATTCCAGGAAAACAACGGCCAGTTCCCGGACAACAGCGTAATTGCGAAGACGTTGGGAAAAGAGGAAGCCCTGAAGAAGTTCAGCAAGAAAACCATGCCCTTCGTTGTCGTGGTCAAGGAGGAATTCGCCAGAAAGGGAATGGCCGCTCTCAAAGTGGCTTGTGAGTATGATCAGGTAGGAGTTTTTTTATTTTGAGATTTTTGCAAGTTTAGAAAATTGTTAAAAAACGATGATTGATTTTAGATTCTTGTATGATCTGGAAAAAATTAAGTTGGTCTTTTAGAACTTGAGAAATTCTTTAGCAAAAAGATGCGGGTCTACTTCTATAAAGACGAGAATATAAGACTTGAAGGACTTATGAAAGGTCAACATAAATTTAAGAAATAATTTCAGGCCGAGATCCTCAACATCAACAAAGAGTATCTGCTCAACTCGCTCGACCTCGATTATATCATTATGAAGTTCACGGATGAGCCGGACACCCCACAAGCTTTGCAGGTACTGAATTTATACCGTACTTTGGAAGATGACGTTGGGAAAATGATTCTAAACATGACGATAAATAAATTACCGTAATCTAAAAACACATTGACACATGAATTTCAGGATACGATAGTCCCCGGGCGTCCGCACATCACCTTTTCGGCTGGAAAGGTGAGAAAACTTGATAGGTTTCAAAAAATTTCGATATTCAGTTTGGACAAACATCAGTAATTATTTGCGTTTTCTCTCATTTGTAGAGTAATCAAATATCTTTATTTCAAAAGTTCAACTGATCTCATTGAAAATGAGTATTCAATCATCTTTTTCAGTATGTTTCACAACAATTCAAATACTCGAACAAAAATGATTCAGTGATGTTCATACTCTCATGTTTATAAAAACGAATTTCATTTTTAAAATTTCGATTTTTCATTTTTCAGCCCGGTCTCCCTCTCACCCTCCGCAACGTGCACCTTTGCAACGGACTGTTCGACGTCGAATTGGAAGTCATTGATGGGGACACTTTGAGTGCCATCGTCAGAAAGCTCCGAAGAATCAACAAGAATGTCAAACGTATGGAGGGCTTTTTAACTTTTTAAATTTTATTGTAACTAATTTTTTCCCCCAAATTTTACCACGTGTGAAATATGATGTAGAAAGAATATGAAAATGCGTATATTTTGGGCTTTTCGTAGAGTTGCAATTTTTCTTGCTAGAAATGAAATTTGAAAAGAAATGCGAAGCATTTGATTTTTAAAGTAAAAATACAATTCAAATTTTCAGCCAAACACATTGTCACCCTCTGGCGTTACAAGGACCCTATGGCGGGCGGGAGAAGAAACATCAGTTGCGAAGACCCGCTCGCACCGAATGTCAAGCTCAATGACGATGGTAAAATTTTTAAAATGAGTTTTAAAAAATTTCATATTTCCCATCTTTTTATCAGATAATTAATGTGTTAGACCTACTTAGAGATCTATTAGAACGCTAAACGCCTTCAGAATGAAGAAAATTTGAAATCTTCGAGTATTCATACTTGTAAATTTCTATATAAGTTTCAAAGATGTCATAAACACGCCATTTTTTATAATCATTAGTCCGTCTGGGTGTTTTGCCTGTTAGTTTAAAAAATCAGATATCGAGTTTTTTGAAATTATTGATTTTTAAAGCTTATTTTTACTTCAGCTGTCTTCAAAGTCGACATCGAATTGAAGAAGATTATGGTGGATGGCCATGAAGTCGGCCAGACGCTCGTTTACGTGGCTGAGTCGAATGAGTGAGGTAATCGGGGTTTCATATATTCTCTTTGTTTATTAGTCATTTTCCCGAAGGTTTTAAATTGTTTTGTTTAAGAATTTAGGGACCTATCTTATTGAGATGTTATTCAAGTCATTCTTTTTCCTACATAAATCTTATCGTTAAGTTTTATCAGCACTTGTTAAAATTAGGAAAGATACTGTAACTATAGTATCCTTTTCGAATTTTGATAGTGTGTCTATTTATTGTTTTCGTTCTCGTTTTTTGTTATCGACATTTAATAAAGATGATTTTAAATTAAAAGGGCGTAAAAAATCACATTAAGAAGTTTTCCGAACTTTGCGTTCCATATTTTTGTGAAACTTATTTTATTTTTAAAAATTGGATTTTCAGATGACCAATGACCGAATGCAGTGCAGTGGGATGGTGAAAGTGCATGATTTTAGTGAGTTTCGAAATAATTCAAATTTAAAGGTTTTTAAAAGATTTTAATTCCTATACACTTCTCAAAATTATAAGTTATTCTTTGATTCTCCAATAACTTGGCTCATTAAAAATTTAGAAAATATTTCGGGCATCTGATAATATAGCTCTAAAAAGTAAAATAACTTGAAAAGGCCACGGCATCATGAATACTATGGTTACAATTAAAAGGGACTACTGTAATTGTCGTATTCCAGAATGCTGCAAAAAGCCCTCGTCGAGCGCGGTGTCGTTTAGTCAGCAAATAGCGTCCAGTTGCACGGGCGCGATGGTGACGTCAATTCTGAGTAGGGATTAATCTAATTTAGAAATAGGATTACTGTAACTAAATTGTTGAGGATTGCTATAATTTAAGGGAAAGAATTACTGTAGTTTATAGAAGGATCACGGTAGTTTTCAGTGACGCCCATGGACGTTGTCAAAATCCGGTTGCAGCAACAAACACATCCATTTCCTAAGGTTAAGAAATTATATTTTTAATCCAATACCACCATACGTAAATATCAATTATTGCATTAAGGACTATGCTTAGTTGCATTGCAATTCGCTTGAAATAGCATGAGAAATCAAGAGAGCACAAGAAATGATGCAATTGCGCTCTCCACTTCCTATGCTACTTCGAGCAAGTTGCACGTTGTTGCAGTGCAACTAAGCCTGAGCGGGCTCTGATGTTTCATGAAACTTACTTTAGAACATTGAATTTTTCGAAAAAATATTGAATAGCAAAATGAAATCTTAAAAACTTATCCAAATTTTTAACTATATCAGCCTTATATCAAACATCGAATAACCAAGCTTACTCTTTTTTGTAAAAGTGTGTTTAGGGCCATTGTTACTATTACTACAACGGACTGATGGACTGTCTGTGCCCGCCGTGCGACAACAAAAAACCCTGCGTCTGGTACCAGAGACCCGGCAATTTCAAAGGCACTTTGGTAGGATTAAAAAAATTATTATTTCGAATTTTTATCGAGGGTACCTTCTGGTACAATTTCTTGAGTTCTGCAAAATCTCCTAAAACCACGAAAGCAGAGGAGCAGATTTTTGAGAGAAAAACGCTTATTCTAAGTTGAAAGGTTAGGCTCACAGCTGAGAGAAAAGTACTCGAACAAATTTTATCCTTTATTTTTTGTTTCACTTTCAGGATGCCCTGATAAAAATTCCGCGTACCGAGGGCATTTTATCGCTTTGGAGCGGTCTGGCGCCGACGTTGTAAGATGTTTTTCCTATTATTTTATTTTATTCAAATCTAAAACTTTATTAATTTATGTAATTTTTACACAAAATTTTGTTTCCAGAGCCCAGGCCCTGCCTGCTACGATATTCTACTTTTCGATCTACGACAATTTGCGGACCTATTTGGCGACAAAGTTGTGCTGCCGAAGGACTCTGCATCCGGACAAATACACTCCGCCAGATTGGACCGCTTCGATGGCTGGAGGTATAGTTTCGAAAACAAAAACAGGGTCGTAAATGTTTAGACGTGCGCGTGTCTAACGCATTTACAGTCCTGGTGTTATTCTATATCTTCTAGGCGTTGTTGGCCGTACAGTGTCTGCAGCGCTCGTGAGTCCGATCGAAATTCTACGCACCAAGTTGCAAAGCGAAAAGATGAGCTACAAAGGTGAGTTTTAATTTTTGTCGATTACTATTTTAAACAAAGTTTTAAAAAATATTGCTGTAATTTTATATTTTTTAAAAGGATTACTGTATTTCTAATTTCTTTCAAGATTTACTATAGCTTTTCTAATTTTTAAAATTACTGATTTTTCCAGAATTGGCGAAATCGATGAAAATCAGCATCCGCACGCGGGGTCTGATGAGTTTTTACGCCGGCTGGGGACCAACCATTCTCAGGGACGTTCCATTTTCTGGTAGGCTGATTGTTTTTTTTCCTTTTTTAAACATATAAAATTGTTTATTCAGCAAGTGATAGCCACACATGTCATTCTTTTCAAAAGGTGGCTTTGTTGACACCAAATATTTTGAAACATACGAAAAAATCGTGGCAATTTTTTGCATTCCAGGCATATACTGGAGCATGTACGACGTGATGAAGACGTATCTGTTGAAGAGGAACGAGACAACCGAGACGAGCTTCCTGATTGCGTTCACTTCGGGGGCGACTTCAGGCATTACCGCCGCCATCATCACTCATCCCTTCGATGTGGTACGAACAAATTCTTTATTATGGAAAACCGCTTCCTTTCAAGGAAATGTCTTCTTTTTCTTTCAGTGCCCGTATCCGGAAAACTTTATTCTATTGAAATATGTAGGAAGCTATTCCAAAAGAATAACTTATTCCAGTGGAATCAAGCTTTCTGGGTACGGGCACAGAACGCATCTATTTTGAACCGGCTCATTAAAAACTATAATTTCCATATATTATATAAGAATTTTGAACAGACGTTTTCCACCGCAAGTATCCTTAATAATGGGACGAGAGAGATGATGATCGAATTTTTGCGGTGGAAAACGTCCCAACGTCTGATTCCAGGTGAAAACCAACGTCCAAGTGCGGGTCGGCACTTCAGAGGAACAAATGGAAAAATCTGCGCGTCAAATCGCTCGGGAAATTATCGACTCACGGGGATATTCTGGTTTGATGGCGGGTAAGTTTTTTTTTCAAAGTTTCTAAAATGCAGGAAAAAATATCTTCTATATAGCTTGATTGAAAGATAGGTCAAAAACCACTTTTCTTCTGGAATTTTGTTAAAAATTGAATATTTTTGGTATTTTTTCTGAACTTTCAAATTTTTAGGTCTCCTACCTCGAATTTTCAAAGTCGGCATCTCGTGCGCTATTATGATCGGTTCTTACGAGTACTGTAAAACGTTGTTCCGCAGGAGGAATGATAAGAAAGACTCCTGAAAATCCCGTATTTTCTACAATTTTTTAATGCGAACCCCCTTTCTCAAAAACCTATGATTTTCAGATGTTGGAACGTTTTTCACCGCAAAAATTAAGTCATCATCTTTCGTCACCATTATTAAGGATAATAACTCAAGGCTAACTGAAATAATTCATAGCATAAGGAATATCTGTGGTAGAAAACGTTCCAACTTCTGATGACTTTTACACAAGTATTTGGCCTGATTTTTGAGGCTCATATCAGATTTATAGAATTTACTAGGATAGGATAGAAATTTTAGGGTTGATTTTTCGAATTGATTATTTGTTGTGAAATTTGGTTATTTGAAAATTTTAGTGCCAATTTTCTAATTTATCACCCCGTTGATTTGAATTTGAATTTCGTTCGAGCTTTACAAACATCCGACAAAATCAAAGAAACATGCTTGATGAAGAATAAATTTGAGATACAAAGTTCTTATTTTCTTTTAAAATTATGGGTTTTCAGACCCTAAATTATCTATTTTTCATTTGCTCTAAACTATTCTAATTTTAAAACTTTCAGAAAATGTCTTCGCTGGTGAGTATCAGCAAGAAGTTGAGCGGCCAGGTAAAATTTAAACTTTAGCTAATTCGAAAAAAAAACATTCCAGAGAACGCACCGTGAAAGGGCCCAACCTGAATCGAGGGCGCATTTAGGAGTATTGGAGAAGAAGAAGGACTACAAAAGGAGGGCCAGGGATTATCAGGTCAGAATTTTTAATTGGCTTTTGGTAAATTTGAATATCCAAAAGATGAATGGTTGAATTGCAAAAATTCCAGTCATATATTTGAGCGAATTTCGAAACTTATATTTCATTTTTAGATGCAAAACATTTTCTTAATCATATTAACTTTACTTATCTTTTTTTATTTAAACTTATAGGCTCTTAAAACATATTAAAAATGAATGATTTTCTATAATTATGTGATAAATAAGCTTTTGTCATTGTATGGAATTGTCGAGTACTGTTTTGAAATTTTTAAACATATGTTGTACCATTTTATTTCCAGCTCAAACAAGCGACTCTCAAAAATCTGCGGAAGCATGCGAGCGATCGCAACAAGGACGAGTATCATCATCATATGATCAACAGTGAAGTTCGGGTAAATTACAAGTTTTTTATTCTCTGATTATTCTTTATATTTTGAAAATTCATTTTCAGTCCGACGGTCGTCATTTCGAGAAGAAAAACGTGACTCAAAAAGAGCAGACCGAAGTTCAGAAGAAGCTCGACGACCTGAGAAATCTAGACTACGTCAAACATAAGCTCAATGAGGAGAAGAAGGTGATTTTTTTCTCAATTTTTAGATTTTTATGCGAACACAGCTTTCATGAAGCATAATTTATTTTAAACTAATGTTTTACTTGTTTTAATATTCTCGCTTATTTTATAGATTTCACAAACCGAACGCCAAAAAATTCTCTAAAGAGGATTTGAATGTTCCTGAAACTTATCATTTCTATTTCCAGAAAATCGCCTCTCTCAAGTCGGAACTCCATTTCTCGGACTTCGCGACCCCCGCTTCTTCTGGAACTCACACGATTTTCGTGGATGATGAGGAAGAGGGTGAGATTTTCAAAATTCGATTTTTTTTGGCAAAAATGCGCCTTTTCATTTTTTCGAAAAACAAATTTCCTTCTAAAATTCAATGTTTTTATTTTTCAGCCAAGAAATTCGACCCGGTCAAGTACTTCAACACTAGCTCCAGTCTGATCGGCAGGACGGCCAATCGCTTGAAGAAGGAGGATCTCGCCAATAAAAAGATCATTGGAGCCACGAATAAAGATAGCGTTAAGGTAGGGCGATATGAAGTCTTCGGGATTTCGGGATATGTGAAATTTCTTTTATTTCTAGGCTGCCGAAAAAGAGCGCAAGAAACGCTATAGTGAGTTGGCTAAGAGGATCGAGAGGGCTAAAGAATTGGAGGTCGTTACCTCGAAGTTGGAGTTGAAAAAGGTGATTCTTTGTTTTAATTTTTCGCATTTTTACCTTCAGGCCCTCGTCGCCTCTTCAAGGTCTGAGCTGAAGCCGAAAAAAGTTCGCAAGGAGAAGAAAACGCGTGCCGCCGTGTACCAATGGACGTACGAGCGCAAAAAGTAGGACTTTCAAAGTCAAGATTTTTTTTGTAATTTTATCGTTTTTTTCACTTTTAATTACTTGTTATTAGGATTTTTAAATAATGGAATAGCATTTTTGTTTGCTATTTATTAATTTAGAAAGTCCTCTTGTTAAAAATTTTAATTCAATAAATTTATGAAAAATCAACGAAAAAATAACAAAAGTGATGATAGTATTCTAACAACAAACGAATTTTTCCTCGAAATTTCCATTTTCGGTTTTGTCGAGATGGAAAACGGCGTAATGGTGATTTAACGAGGGCTCGAGGTGCAGTTGCCAGGGGCCTAAAAATGACATTTTTGGAATGCGCACCTTTAAATTTGCACAAGATCACTTGCACAAAAATTCCGCATCTAACAATCAAATTTACAGAGTTGCAAAATATTCACATTTCATAGGTTTCCGAATTTTAAAACATTCAACTTTCATTTAAAATCTAAAATAGTTGTAGCGAATAACTAGTTCAGACGTTGGGACGCGTTTTCCACCGCAAATATCCCTTATGTGGTGAATTATTCCAGTCAGCTTGCAATTACACTATCCTTAATAATGGGACGAGAGAAATGATGATCAAATTTTTGCGGTGGAAAACGTCCCAACGTCTGAACTAATTGATGAATAAAACAACTGGAAAAACTTGCAGAAAAATCTTTTTAAAAAAAATCAACCCACCCTCCTTCAAGACTCCATTTTTGGAGGGCTTGTTGAAGAAGACTCGCTTTGCCCTGGCGTGAACAAGTGCCATCGCGCACATTCCACACGGCTCTTTGTCGACAAATACATCACAGTCTGTCGCGAGATAGGAGCCGTCCTCTCTTAAAAAAATGAAATAAAAACTCCTCTTTTGAAAAATGACAAGATTTTAGATCCTTTTGAAGGACTTTTTATTTAGTTGGATTTGAAGAAGACATCCAATATCATATCATCGTTTGAGAAATCACCAAATTCTTTGATTCTTTTAGAATCTATAAGAAAAAAATCGAACCTTTCCATTTTGGCGAGTTCCTGAACGGTTTCGATCGCCGAGTGACCGAGAATCACGTCGGGCTGAGAGCTGCTTGATGCGATTGCCGTGTCGTTCTAAAAATGGAGATACATTTCAAAAGTCCAGTTATAAAAATTACAAAGCAGGCAAGATATTCAATATTTTATACTGGAAGCATAATATGGAAACTCGATGAAAAATGTTTCAACTTTTCGCCAATAGAATTCTCAATTCGTAGATAACATTGATTCCTCGGACTCTGAATTTGGATAAAGAAAAATTCCGAGAAAGAAGCGTAAGTTCCAAGCTTCATCTTATAAATTTTGTTATCCAAGAAATAGTGTTAAACCACCCGACAACGCTTCAAAAACAACAAAATCACCTGAACGATAATGCACCCCTTCTGTTCGACTCGGTCTGACCATTTCCTGATTTGACCCTTTTCCTGATCAGAAAATAAGGCTCCATTTATGGTGGCTTCGAGTTCGGGGTTCCTAAATTTCAATTCAATTTCTTTTGTTTATTTTTCAGTTTCATTTTTAGCCTGTTGAAAAGTTGGCAAAATTTTGAGGTGCAATAGTGTTGGTCAAAAAATCGAAACTTTTGAGAAATATTATGAAGGAAAATACCTCGGGTAACTTGTTGCCCATTTTTCCTTGGCCCAATCGAATTGCAACCTAGTCAGAGGCCGGACTGCCGGAATGTCGATTAACTAAAAATCCGTGTTTAGAAAATGTAATTTTTGTTGAGCCTAAGACACAGATCCTAACATTGAGATGAAAAGTTTTTTTTGAATAAAAAACAATTTTGAAACTTACAAAAAAAATTCAAGCTAATCTTTTCCATCTTCTGCAATTTTTATAACAAACCTTCTACGAACTAAACAATATAAGGTTGATTCGAATATCGGAAATTTTGAAACTAGATACTTTTCGTCAAAAAAAATTCTCAAAAGCTAACCTCGACATGCTCCTTTTGCACGCCCAAATTTTTCAGTTTGCTCCACAACTCTGGATCATCTTTCGCTTTTTCTTCCGGGTGCAGCAAAATTCGACTCGACTTGTTGTCGACTCTCCGTAAATGGTGTAATTCAGAGGGGATTTCGGGCAGAATTCTGGAATTTTCCAAATTTTCGGGGGGTACCATTGGGAAAAGTTCTTTAGTTTTTGTTGGAAAACTGAAAAATCTTTAATTTAGAAAAAAACGGGTTTTTCTTTTTTTAACGTATTTTTTACCTCAACAACTCCCCCGTGATTTTCCGGTTCTGTACGGCGATCACGTAGCATTTCGTGAGCGTGACGGTCCCCTGGAGCAGGTTTTTGTCGATGATCGGGATGATTCTAAAAAAAAAAAACGAAAATTTTGTGTTTCTGATCCTCTTCTTCCAAGAAAACAAACCTCATTTCCGGTCCAAATTTTCCCGGCTCTCCGTTTTCCTTAGACTTTTTCGCTTCTGGCTCTTGGTCGTCAAGATTTTCGAGTTTCTCATCGACAGATCGCTTCATTTTTCAGGCATCTGATTTCTGAAATCGGAAGGTGCAAAGTTTTGCAAAAAAAAAAGCTAATTTTGTTCACGAAAGTCGGTAAAAAAAACCCCCGAAGATAGGAACTCCTGAGCTACGATGAGAATGTGTCGTTTTTATTCGGAAATTCGAATTTTCATAAGTGGGGTACAAATTTTTGAAAAAGGAACGTCATTATTCGTCTTGGATGACGCGCGGGCAGCCGGAATCGTCTACGTGGGAGGTGTCCTTCGAAGAGGAGATGGAGAAATGCGTTCGCGACAGCCAAGGCAAGCAAAAACAGGCCAAGAACGACCGAGTGAAGTCGTCATCGAAGTCGACGTCGAACAAGACAACAAATCAGACAACGACCACATCAGATTCGATGTCTAGTGCGGGCCGGTGAGTTTTTGAAGAGAATAATGTTTTAAGAAAATTAGAGTTTCATAGAGAGAATCTGGAAAACGATAAACGTAATGAATGCATATTAGTGACCATTTGTAAATGCTGTGATGTCGTGAGAGCGTGCGCTATAGCTAGGGATAGGTGAGGGAAGAAACGTAGGACGAAATAGCATGGGAAGTGAAGAGAGCGCGCATCAGATTGCATCATTTTCTGTGCTCTCTTCACTTCCCATGCTATTTCGAGCGAGTTGCGAGTTGCATTTGCAACCAACGTCTGAACGCGGGTCCTTTGCGCGTTGGCAATAATCACATTGAATAAAGATTCGAAATTTGTAGAAACGACTCCTCCGAGACGTCTTTGAAAAACTCGACGATGCCCGACTACAGCGTCGAGATGGACAAGTACGGCCGATTGGTGGGTGCCGAAAAATTGCACTTTTCGAGGATTCTCTCACAAAATTAGGCCTCCTGTATTTGCAGGTGTATAGGGAGAGTAGGAAGCGCGGAGAAGCTAAGAAAAAAGAACCGCCTGTAAATACAGCCGTATGCAAATGCAAGAGGTCTCATCGTATAGGGAGGCTAGAGAGCGTAGTAAAGGCAGAAAAATCGAGAAAAAAGTGCCGATGACAAAAGCGGGGTGATGATCCAACAATTGAATTTTAGCACAACGTGGAGAAGCGCCTGGTGTGGCCGAGTAGGGCACCGCTGGGTGCCAAAGAGTTCACGTACTACCTCAAACATCCGGAGAAGAGTCACAGAAAGAAGGTCGGTATTTAAACAAAAAATTGAATCACTGTAGATTTTTCGAAACTCAACGTTTACTGCATTTTATCTAAAAAAAAACCAAAAACTAGTTTTTAGGAAAGCTGAAAAATGGCTAATTTTGCAGGGAATGATCAAAGCGCTGCAGTGTCGCTACGAGAACACTCCGCCCACGCCACCAGTGAAGACCAGGGATCTGTTCGAGAGCTCGCTCGCCTCCAGTTCCACCAAGTACCGTCATCTTCATCTTTAATTAAATTACTGTAATCCTTAAAATATGCTAACTTTTAAGAGCTATAGTAGTCCTTATTGCCTGTTTGACTTGAAAATGCTTTAAAGCGCAAAAATTACAGTAATTCAAAAAATAGAATAATGTTTAAGTTTATGCTAATTTCTAGCACCGCGAGAAGTGCTCGTTACGCAATTTGCAAATGCGAGGAGGCAAAGGATTTGTTCATCGGGGATAAGACAGAAAAGCAGGTATGTTTCAAAATTTCTCCAGCTTTTCTTCTAGTAAATCTAGATGATGTTTCCGTAAATAGATTTTAGTAGAGTACATTTTGGGCGATGAAAAGTTGATAGGTTTCAAAATATCCCGCATAAAACGAATTCAAAGTGCGATAATTTGGCAATGTTTACTAATTAAAAATAATAGGTTTCAAAAGAATTGAGTAGAAGCGGGTTCAAATTGTATTTATTCAGCGATTGGATTTTTGTTTCATAAAAACTATTATGAAAAAAGCTAATTTTAGGCGGCAAGCTACGTGCACTCAGCGGTCAGCTTTGTGTTGTACTACCGCAGGTAGGGCCTAGCATTTTAGACCCGGTCACGTTAAACATGACGCGCGAGAAAAAATACCGAAATACCATGCATGGGAACGAGCGGCGAAAGATAACGAGAAAAAAGTGAGAATACTTGAACCTTTTTTCTCGTTGTCTGCCGCCACACGTCTTCATTTTATTTCGGTATTTTTTCTTGGATCATGTTTAACGTGACCGTGGATCCAAAACGCTAAGCCCTGGACCGCGCAGGCCGGAAGCGAACTCGCTCTCGCTCTCCATGCCGCTCTTCGTCTGCTATAGGAGCGCCGATTCCGCCATCTATCATTTCCCCGTGGTGCAAAGGTAGGATCTTTGAATTTTTGCACGAAATTCCAAAATATGAAAAATTTCCAGAAAAAGAATTAAAATATATGCTAAAAATTAGCATATCCCCGAAAATTACTGTAATTTTAGCGCTTTCAGTTTTAGAACGATCATGAAGAGTTTCTCGTCTCCCAAAGACGCTATCGAAATGCCGATGTGGAGGTTCGAGTGCGGTGAGGAGAGGAGGATCGAGGTGTGAAGTTGGGAAATTAGCATAAAAGGGATAAAATGATAATCTTTGTCAATAAAATGACGAAGCATTAACATTTTTCTAAGAAAATGTCTAAAAATTAGCATTTTTCTAGTTCACAACGTTGTGCGGCTTGATCGACTATTACCTCACGTACTCGTATTTCAACCCGAAATCCGGCGACTTCGAGATCTTCCCCATTTCAGCCAGGAAGAACATGAAAACGAGTGAGTTTGATTTTCTAATTTTATATTTTTTCCGGAGTTTAGAAAGAATGACCAATTTTGCCCGATCTGTCTGAATTTTAAAAATTCGAAAGAATATCCCGATTTTAGATACTCAGATGATCAGCAGATAGGGCCCGAATAAACCAATTCTCCAGACTCCCCCACCCACTCAAACTGCGGCTATCTTTCGCGATGGTTTGAAGAAAAAGCGATAATTTTCCTATCGATTTTCACCAACCATACTCAACAATAAATATTTGCGAAGAAAACGATTTTTCACAAAATAAAAAGGGTTAAAGAGCCGAGTAATATTTGAAAAGTTGAAAATTTCAAGAAGTTTGCAATTGGCGCAATTTTAGCGTATTGGTGCAACAATTTGGGTGCAGATTTTTGGCAGTCGTCTCGTTGTAGCGAAATTTCAGTTTTTTTCTTCTTTATTTTAGAGATTTTATGCTAATTTCTGGATTTTGCAAAGTTCACCCTTCACTAACTTGGAAGGTTCACCTTTTTCTGCATTTTGAATTTTTTAAAACGTACACTTTCCAAAAGGGGTGGCTGATGAATTTTCCTACTTTTTAAATTTTATGCTAATTTCTAAAATATTTTAATTTTTATATGGTGGACGCCAATGGTAATGGCACTAAGAAATCGAGCAGTGCCCGGTTCCTCACTTCGGAAGGTCTTATGCCGTCTACGATATTTGATCGAGGTATTTTTATTTTATCTTTTTTCCACACTTGCAAATTTTCGAACCGCGATTAACCGCATGAAACGAGAGTGTGCTTTTTCGAAAAGAGGAAAAGATCATGTCTTCTCTTCGTATCTAGAAAATATGCGCTATTTCGTTTCATGCGATTATAACGCGTTTCGAAAACTTACAAGTTTTTTTTTCAATTTTATCAAACTTTCAAATATATTCGGTCTTCTAAAGCATTGATTTCTCTTCAGATTTCTAATGAGGACATTTTTAAGTCCATAAAATCTCCAATTTCTCCTATCACATCTTGATAACAAATTTTGAGTGCTAGATTTCTAACTATTTAAAAAAACTAAAAGTTTCCTAAATGCCCATGAAGTACTCTGCGTCTTTTCCTATCTTTTACACTACTTGGGAATGGTTAGGGACGCAGAATGTATTCCCATAATTTTCAGACTCGGCCGACATGGACATATCCGAAGAAATGGAAGAAGTTCGAGAATTGCTCTACGAGTTGATCAAGAAGAGCTTCCCGAGAGGGGTGGCGTCCACTCATCTCGCCGAGAAATACAATGAGGAGTGGGTTTTGTTCTTTTTTTCAACTTCCAAAAGCAACTATCAACTTCTTAGTAAAATACCTTTTCTAGGCCGAGAATTTTCATTTAAGATTCAGTCAGCGAATATCTTCAATGCATTCATATCAAGTATTACTTGATTCCTTAAAATTGTTGAAGCTTTTTCAGCTATTCTTTCCATAAATGGAAAATACATCCTTCTCGAATTATTATTTTTATTAAAAATCATTTCTCCTTTAAAAATTGAAACACCCTATTTAAAATCTTGTTGTCCGGAAACGAACATCTCCAGGTACGTCTCGACGGGCCTGGGTCGGGAGTTGCCGCCGGATTGGCTCGAACAGGTGGCTGCCGCAGAGGAATTCGAGGCCCAGACGAGGGGTCCCTTGACGATCCTTTTCGTGAGATTGTCTAACACGACCAGCTTCAAGAAACCGCCCGTTCCGCTCACGAATATTAGAAGTGAGCCTTTTATTTTTTCTATTTTTGTAATTTTTTGATAAGTTTCGAACAAAATAGGCAAGAGAAGTGGATTTTTCTTGAGTAACGAATGAAGCTTCTTTTATTATGGCCATGAAATATATTGCGTAAGTTATGAAAAGAGCCTCCAAAATATCTTGATATCAGACGTTTGGACGAGTTGTCCACCGCAAACATTCCCCTTATATATGCGGCGTGAATTATTCCAGTCAGCTTTGCATTGTTATCCTTAATAATGGGACGAGAGAGATGGTGATTACCTAATTTTTGCGATGGAAAACGCCCCAACGTCTGCTTGAGGTTGTTAAAATTATTACCATCTTTTGTAGAAGCTCAAATCCGTTCATTTTGGTAAGTCGGTAATGTTGTAGTGTGCAAGTCTCGTATTTGATTTAGATATGAGAATTTTTGAAAGTCGAAACCCGGACTAATTTCGACCTCTTTGCAGTAATCTCCCAATCCGTCACTCAACCCACTCAAGAAGAACTCGAGTTGACCAAGAAGCGGAAGGAGCTCTATCCTTTGGAACACGCAAAGAAGGTGGGTATCTTTTTAATTGCACTTTTTCAAGATATTTTTGTCATAATATGGGCATAAAAGTGGAGTATTAGATGAAATTAGTCTATTTTTAAATTCATATTTTCTCGGAACACTTTTAAACTATAAATCAAGATACAGGCGGTAGCCGCACTAGAAATATTGTCATTCCATAATTTCTGAAACCTAGTCAATTTTCAGCTTTCTCAATATTCTCCCCGTTTGGTGCCTCAATGCGAAGTGTCCGTGGTCGCTTTCGAGAGCTGTGACGAGATCTACATTCGAGCCACCGAAGACGAGAAGAAATTCGAGGAAATTCGGAGGTAAAAAATTCGAATTTTCAAGATTTAGGCTAAGCTGTCTTAATTTAAGAACGTATGCTTTTGTTTCAGACAACTCGCCCAATTCTACTCGGATCAGGAGAATTTCTCTAGAAGCAAAGTTCTCGTCTATGTGAGTTTCAAGATTTGCCATCTTTTAATAGATTCCTATACAACTGTTGCCAGAGTTCTTTATTGAGATACAAAGTTTCAAAAATATTGTCTTTAGGAGTTCCTCTCTAACGCTGTCTATGCCTTGAAAGATGCAGCCGGAAGTTGGTTTCGAGTCTTGACAGAGGTAAAAATTTGAAAAAATAACGATCTTTAAAACATTCAAACTTCAGGATACCCCTCATGACGGTCTTCTTCAGTGCTATTTCGCGGATGTCGGGGTTCGAGGGAAATTTCCGATCGCCGATTTCAAACTCTTGCCGGATCCGGATTCTTCAGTTATGAATGGTAAAACTATTTGTATTTTAAATTTAACAATTTCATATCTTATCACACGATAAAGGGATACCTGTTTTAAAATATTTAAAACAGGCTATCATATTTCTTCTCGCAAATTTGATTATTGTTGTTGCTTTTTCAGTGCCAGCTCTGGCCAGAAGAGTTACGATCGGACTCGATTCAAATAACCCTAGAGCCGACGAGATTCTCAGGGATATTTCCTTTGAAGACGACCCGATTGGAGGACTCATTCCGAATCAAATGAGGGTCAGCGCATTTCTAAAGCATATGTTCAAACAAAAAATCGTTATTTCTACTATTTTAATTCAATAAAAATGATCAAGTTCGATACCAAAATGATCCCCATGAAAAGCTCAATATTTTTATGTAAAGGTCGTCCTAGAGATTATTTCTTTGAGGTTCTAAAATAAAGATAATTTTTGCAGTTAGCAGAATTAGACGAAAATCAAGAAATCGCGTTGGCTGACCTCTGGACATTGAGCGGTAATGCGATTAGGGAACTCGTGCAGAAACGGCTACAAGAGGGAGTGCCCATTACTCGGCCGATGTAGGTTAACTTAAATCGTAAATCATCACACGATGTTCCTTTTTCTGCGCAAAACCATTTTGAAAGATTATTACTTTTAAAAATTTCTTATTTGTTTAATTATGTAGGTTTCAAAATTAATCATAAAATTTAGATCAAATTTTAAAATTGATACTTAACCCCTCCCTATTGACATCCTTTCTCCATAAGCCATATTTTTCTAGTGAAAAAATTGGAAAATTTATTCTTTAAAAATAGGATATTTTTGCAGAGGCCAAAAAATTCGCTCTGCGCCTCAAACCCAGAAAATACCCTCAAATGTTGTCGTTTGTACTTTCGATGGCGACCCGGGCATCGTTCCGATGGAAACCCAACAAATGCCCGCTCAGGTACTATATTCATTATTCATCAGACTTCTCAAAGCAATAGCACATCGTTTTAAAAGAGCAAGAATACGACGCTCTTCCTCTCTCAATACGATACGCTATTTTTCTGTGGGTTTTTGCGGGACCGAATTTTGAAAAGTCGGATATTGATGAGCTTAACCCAAAATTTGAAATTTGATATTGAATACGTTAAAATGTTAGGATACATTAACATTTTTATAACAAAGATAAAATTAAGTCAAAATTTAAAATAATAACGGATATTATCACAGCCGTTTTACGCCCACGCACTCTTCGCTGCAGGGCCCACCGATATTAGTCTCAGACAAATGAGTTTGGTGAGTTTTTGTTAATCAATATTTTTTTATTATATTCACTAAAATGTTTTCTGATGAAATTTATTTTTTATTTTTTAAATTGCCTTTTCGTATCCATACGAACGCTGCTATTTATTATGAGAAAAGGTTTGAAAAGTTCTGAAATTTACCCAAAAATGAACATTCAGGACCCTATGCCGGATTACATGTACGCGAAACTAGCCGATGAGTGCAAATTGCCTGAGTCTCGTCTAGTTGGTGAGTTGCCAAAACCTAGCAGATATTATGCGGCTGACATCGATGGCAGGTGGGAGAGGGTTCAGTGCGTGAGGTCCAGTAAAATTGGTGGGTTTTGCTTTAAGTTTTTAATTAGAAAACTTTCGAAATCGATTATTAGAGTTTAAATTTTTTGTATCTTCAGACAAACTATCGTTCTGCGTCTACCTAATAGATGTTGGCGCATTTCATTACGTGAGAGCAGATGCGCTGAGAAAATTGAACGATAAAACGCCTTTCAAGAAGATGCTGATGTTCAAGTGTAAGGTATGACAAAAACCAGGAATTTAACGAAATGCCTTCTTTCAAAAATTAACTTTTGAATTTTGAAAAAAGAACAGTTATTTTAGCATCAAAAATGGTTTCTAAATTTTGAAAAATATAATTTGTTTAAGTCAAAGAGTTCAGTTGTCTGGCGTCATACCGGTTGACGGACAGGATGTGTGGAGCTGTGACGCGCATGATGCAGTCAGGGAGTTCTTTGAATCCGCTATGGGCGAGGCGATTCAAGTAAGTTTCAGCAATTTATATACTTCGTCATTTGATCTCCTACTGGTTTGATCTATGAGATTTTGAACGAATTGAAAATCTTCTTTGGCTCCAAAAGTTTACATTTCTAAATTTTCTTATTTGTATCATCCTGTAGTTAGAAATAGTATCAGATTTTAAATATGCTACGTTTCGTTGGTAAGTTTCAAAAATTTTCTTCCCAGTATAAATTTCATTTCCTAGGTTATTCCCATCAAGAACGATTGGTCCCAATGGAAACAGTTGAATGCGCCCTCCGTGCCCTTGGTCGAGGCCCGTCTTTCTTGCATGGGAAGAGATCTCTCGGAGTGGTTGATCGCCTGCGGATTGGCGTTTCCGGCGGTATGAAATTTGGAACTACAGTAATCTGAAGTCTAAAATACCGTAATCTAAGGCGAAATACTCGAATTCTTTTTTCTGTCAACTTACAGTAACTTGGGATTTCGTACTGTAATTCTTTTTAAAAATTATAATGACTTAAAAGAGTCTACTCAAAAATGTGATGAAAAGTCCTTTAAAATCGAATAATTTAAAAATCGTCTTTAACAATATTTATTCTTGTTTTTCATGTAATCTTTAAATATTCGAAATAGGTTTCACGAAGTTTCGTGTCTGCAAATGTCGCATTTTCTCTAATCACTTAATACGCTCCTTAGAAGTTAAATGCTAATTTTAATAGAGAAAGTACGATATTCATAATTTATGCTTTCAAAAAGTCATTCGAAAAGATCTAATCTTCAAAAATTTGTTCTAACTTTTCACATTTTACTCTACTTTTGAGAATGAATATACTTATTTATGCAATTTTCTACGAGTTGTTTAATCCAAAAACTTATAATAATAATTTTCCAAGGTGTGCTCATAATGTTATTTTATATTGTGCCTTATCAAGCGAACTTTCTACGTCTACTTATCTTGTGATTTCCTTAATAACCTTTTATATTTTTGATTCGATTTTTTGCGAATAAATATTTACTCCTTTTCAAGATATTTCTTGAAGATGAATGGTTTTGAACCATTTTGATACCTTCATTTTTAAAAATTTGAATTTTCAGAGAAAATCATTTTGATTTCAGATTTAGATGCCTATCGTTCGATTCTGAAGGCTGATCGACGCGCCACGACGAAAAATCGCTTATTCTGAACTTACAGGTTGGCGGATTATTGAATTTTCTTAATTTTTGAAAGGCTCACATTTTCTTTATCTTCAAAGTGGATGATCTTTCTACACCTGTCCTTTTCCTTTAAACGGATTCTTGTTACGTTCCTTGAAATTTACCCTATTTCGGTAAAGTGCGTAGGCAGTAGGCAAGAAGAGAGAAAGAAAGAATACCTTTAGGTGAAAGGGGCTAGGAACTAGAATGGGCAAAAGTAATGTGTTAATCGCTCCTCTCTCATAAATCGCGTTTTTTTGCGCTCTAAAAACTTTGACGCCCTGTGCTTTATGGATCACTGGATAGGAATGAAGGCGCTAGATTTGCAGAACTTATAAGCCCAATATAAGGAAAAAAGCTGATCTTCATTATTAAACTCTTGGAAGTAAACTGGCTCGTAAAATTATCCAAAGAAATGCAATTTTAAGTTAGTATTTTTTGAAAAATTTTGTAAATACTGATCATCATACCCTATTAAAACTTACCATTTGGAAATCTCTACTTTTCTATATATATTTTTTAAAATTTGAACACTAAATCAAACTCTTTCTTGAAAAGAAAGTAAAACCACAAATCCCCCTCTTTTTACATTCACTTTTTCGAAAATAAATCTACCGCATTTTCTTGAAGGAAGACACAAATACTTGTCCATTTTTGAAACATAGTCAAGTGCTTGCTTTTAAAGGAAGCTTTGAACTTTCATGTAAAGAGAAAAGGAAAAGGGGAGAACAGCTAGAAAATGATGCGCGCGGGGGCTTTTAGAGTGACCAACGCTTTTCTCTTTCAAGTTGTCTTTTTGGGAGTTTTCTTTTGCTCTTACTATTTCGTCATTTCTCTTTCTCCATCTTCTTGTAATCCTTCACTATTTTTCCATTTTCTGCTTCTCTAATCCCAATTTTTCATACTATTTTCTTGTCTTTCTTTTCCCAAGTTTCTTTCTCTTTCTTTTCACTCTTCATTTCCCCGTACTATCTCGATTTCGGCTTTTCTATGACTCCTGTGTTGAGCAAACACTTCCCTGAATGGGCAAAAGAACAAGTCAAGACAGGAGCGGGTATTTTTTCTCTAACTCTACAGTAAACCGTACTATTTTTCCTATGTTTTGATTCTTTACTCTCTACTTTCGAAATATTATTTCTCCTTTTGTTCTTCTCTAACCTCGTGTAATCTTCACTATTTCTTCGCTTTATTTTTCTCATTTCTTTCCTTACTGTTTTCGCACCTCCAAGTTTTGAGCTGCAGCTCTTTTCTTTGTACCTTTTCTCATTCTCTTTTCTATCTCTTCTTATTCACACCTTTCACGTATTACATCATCAACTTAAACAATCCATTTTTCAAAACTAGGAGTATAACTATACTCTATCTTTGCAATTTTCGAAAATTTAACCCCGCCCCTTATCGAGTTTTTCAGGTCATCCAATTTTGCATTGAGAGCATCGTGGTTTACGGGTTTTGAGTCGATCAAGAGAATCGAAAAGAAGATCGAAAAAGAAGGAAAAATGTTCGCCTTCAGGGGCCGATCTACGGTTTGTAGGTAAGTCGACCTTTTGATTTTTTAAAATTACAATTTTTTTCTATATAACTGGTATAGGTTATAAAATTTTCTTTATCTATCATTTGAAGTAAGAATAATGTTAATTCAATTGATTTGTTTTCCCTCAATTTCTATTGTAAAGTAGTTTTTAAATAGAACAGATTTCAAGATTTTACATTTTTTTTTTAATTTAAAAAAAGATAGTGACTTATCTTTCGCTTTTTCCATAATATTCTGCAATAATTTTTTTCTTCCAAAGCTATCAAACATCCCATTTTTATCGGAACGGTTGTATCGCTTACCGACACTGAACTAATCGGAACGGAACACTATTTACACTTCGAATTTAATTTTTATCCGCCTCAAAGTTTTAAGTTGACCATATAAGCCTGTCTGCAAACTCGAAAACCGAGTTCGAAATTTCATGTACACTATTTCATACAATGATAAAAATCGAATTATTTAAAGAACGGTTGGTATAATTTTCCTTTTTTAACAATCTGCCCCATGCTAAAATCTATCCCTCAAAAAGCGGCTGGTATCTCTATTTCCAACTTTTCACCTGTAATTAATTAGCGTAACGTAGTGGTTATTTCATTGCCTGAAATGAAGTTCAAACTTTTTTCAAACCAATACACAAACCTCCTTTTATAGAAGTTCTAAAAATTCGGTTTAAAAATCATCCCTGGCAGTTTTCTTGGCCTATGCTTTAATATGACAAGATATAGGTCTCGTAATTTAGAAAAGAAAAAGAACCGTGTGGCCTTGTAACCGTTACTTGCAAATAGTAGCCGTATGATGACTTTGAATTATTTCAATTTCAAGTGGCAATCAAAATATATGAAAAGACGGGAAATGAGAAAAGAAGAAATATAACGGTCTTGAAAATTGATTTTTTGAAAAAAATAAAAAAGAATATTTAAAAATTTTCAAAAATCAAGTTTTCGGGGCAATAAAACCTGAAGAAAATCTTTAAAAGATAAAATTGAAAATAAAAAAATTAAATTAAATTTTTCAGAGCCATAATCGCGACTAGCATTCTCTGGTTGTTGGTCGATGTAATGTTGCTCTTCTATTTCCTCGACTCTTCGGGGACTTCGGGAGGGCCGGCGAAGAGGCAAGCACATTCAAATTTTCATGTATTGTTGATTGGGAAAGAACGTGTCGATGTCCAAAAATTACGCTAACCGTTTCGCTTCTCTTCTACGCGACTCATTATTTCACTCCTCCAAATTCGATGTCTAATTGCTGCTGCACGAATATCGACTTCCTCTCCAACCAACAATAAGATATAGCATGACAATCGATCAAACTCCATTATTTTCAAGTTGAAAGTACTGAACGTTTCGATGAACACACATGAAAATGGGATTTAATAGGATTTTTTAAAAGTTTTTTTTTCAGATCCGCTGTTCGTGGTGATAGAGTCCAAGATTTTGAACCTGAGGAAGCCCCCTATGCTAAAGCACTCCAGACTGTCGATCCTGAGGTCGAAAAAGAGCTTGGAATTTTGCTGAGTGGTAAGGATTCAAATAACTGATAATTAGGACAATAGATAACTGGGGTAATTATCCTTTAATTACAGTGCCCGCGTTCGGTCCCCCGATGCATGGAGAGGGCGGTGCCGGAGTGGACGTGCCAGATCATCTCGTGAAGAACAAGGAGAAGAGATTCGTAGAGAATCAGTTCAACGTGGTTCGTGTTTTAATTTTCGTCAAGAGAGCCGGTGGTTGATTGTAGCCATGAAATTTCTATCCAACTTGGAGAATTTTGAAACTTGTATATTTTGAAGGTTTTCATATTTACATCAAGGGACTAGCAGCACTAATGAAATGATGGACTGATATTTGATTTGCTGAATCTTGAAACGCAGACTTGATTTTTTTTGCAAAATGGAGTCTGTGATATTTCACTGCATTATCACAAATATTTTCAGGTCGCTTCCGAGCTGATTTCCGTGAATCGAAGTTTGCCGGATTATCGATCCAGCAAATGCCAGGATAGGGAGGAATTGTGAGGGAAATTTTCGATGTCTTTAAAAGCGATCAATATATTTTTCCTGAAGACTTATTTTTGCAAGAAATAAACATTTTCAGGTACAGATCCATGACGCTTCCCAAGGTCTCCATCATCATCGTTTTCCACAATGAAGCCTGGACGACGCTGCTCAGAACTCTGCATTCGGTCGTGAATAGGTAAATTGCAAAATGTCTTGTCTTTCTAAAAAAATTGTTCTGAAAAGCTACAGTATTCTTTTTCTTTCAAAAATAAAAATCATTAAATTTTAGAAGCTACAGTGAAAATTTCATGTTCAAAAATTGCCATTTTCAGATCCCCTCTAAACCTGATCGAGGAGCTCATCTTGGTGGACGATTTATCAGACCGACCCTATCTGAGGAAGCCTCTGGACACCTACCTAAAAAGGCTTCCAATCACTATTAAGATCGTGCATTTGAAGGTAGACATATTGAATTTCTTAAATTTTGAATGTACACTTATATTATTTTAGTTTGTAGGCAAAAATTAGAATTTTTTTAACTTTAGGTAAACTTTTATCTTTATTTGACTTGAAGGTAAAAAGAACTGATTTTCCTATTTATCAAAGAGAAAAGATATTTTCTCAGGCTCCAAGACCGAATGTAAGAAATTTAAAAACGGGGTTTTTGTTTGATTTTTAGTTAATTGGAGGGTGAATAATTTAAAGGAAATCTAGAGTGTGGCTCTTATAGAAAGATATTTTGTTAAAGAGGGATCGATTTTTGAGTTCTAAAGGGGCACGTTTACAAATTTTGATTTTTAGGAGCGAAGCGGCTTGATTCGCGCCAGGCTGACGGGGTCCGGAATGGCTAAGGGAAAAATTCTCCTGTTCTTGGATGCTCATGTTGAGGTATGTTTATTTTTATTTTATATGCATTCCTAACTAAAAGCACTATTAAAGTTATTTAGTGCCTGTTACTTTTCACTGAAACATAATGAGCAGGCTCAGGGAGGACTATCGTCAGAAACCCCTTGCGACCTACCCCTATAGTTTGTATTCGTCTGACGAAAGTGCTCCCTGGGTCTGATAATGAGCAAAAAATAGAATAGGCTCGAAATTTTGTGAAGAGAGGATGGATAAAATTAGTTTTGAAAAAAAACAAAATTTATAATTTTCTCCCTTAGATAAGAGACAGTATTAAGCACAGATTTTTGATTTGTTCAATTTTTCAATGGAACATAAATTAACACAAACATATGTAGGCTATTTTAAAAATGTCGATATTTTATTTCTAAAAAAGACCAACGTGAAGCAAATATAGATGCCTTATTTGGTTCTTTTATTTCTTCGAAGCAATTATTTTTCAAACCTCAACTATGCTCATTTTACAGGTAACTGACGGTTGGTTGGAGCCTCTTCTTGCTCGAGTTGCCGAGGACAGAAAACGCGTCGTCGCTCCCATCATCGATGTGATTTCGGGTAGGTTTTGACATTTTCCAAATATCATTTATTTTCTCACCACTTAATATATTTCCTTTTCTTGCATTAAAATATTTGGATCTCTACCCTATGCTAGTTAGGTAGACACCATTTTACCGAGATGTGAACTAAAAACGACTATGGAAGTGGTGTTTAGGCTAATCTCATCTGCCCACTTTCGGCGATACCCAGTTAATCAGATAAAATATCTCTATTCTTATGCGAATTATTCCAATTATATCTATGCATTACCCATAAAATAAGCGAGTATTTATTCATTTATTGCGAACGGAAAAAACGAAGAATTGCGACTCTTGACGACGATTCTTTGGCTGACTAGATAGAGCTTTTGGGATAAGATTTGGAAAAAATAACTTTACCTAATTTTGGCAAAAATGCCGCGGCCGACATGGTTCGAACATGTGCACGCAATGCGTATCAGATACCTGTATACGATCCGGTTGGATATTCAAGTCTGACCCCTTAACCACTCGGGCACGACCGCATGCTTCCCACTGCACCCCGAATTCTCTCTATCCCTTCCTTTTTCCTTTTTCCCAAGGTCTATTTGCTCTCCTTCTCTAGATTCTAGCCTCGATTCTTTTATAGTCCAAGCGAAATATTTCCCTATTTAGAAGAGTTTAAAACCCACCTTCAAACTTTTTGAATCCAAACTTTTAAAATGATTATCATATCAATCATCTAAAAACGAGAATTTTTTATTCTGAAAATTTTGATTTTCAAAATTCGTTTTTTGTCAAATCTAGGATGTCTAGAAATTTCGGGCTTTCTCAAAATTTTCATGATCAAGATATAGCTTGAGTTTAGAAGTCTTGAAAATCTTACGAAAAATTGATTTGTTTCCCAAGAAAATCTAACAAAATCGATATGTTTGATGACGCAATCTTGCCTATTACATACATTCTTTCAGATGACTCCTTTGAGTACGTCACAGCGTCGGACACCACGTGGGGCGGTTTTAATTGGCATCTAAACTTCCGCTGGCAAGTCAAATTTAAATCTATGCTAATTTTCAAAATCTTATCCTTCAAAAAGTCGATCGAGAAAACGCGTATGATCACTGTAGCTTTATCCAACTTTGTTATCATGATGAAAGGGGTATATGAAATCCTATTATGTGTTTTAGAAAGATGTGAAAATCCTATTTAGACTTGAACATTTTTGTAATTTGTCAGCACAGACCCTTTCCTTTTTCCTCTCTAAGCCCTCTTTCTTGTGGCTCTATTTCGTCACTCTCCCCTGCGTCGCTCTATCGATTCATTTGAGCGGGGAGGGGGGCATGCCGAATTAGCTCAGTGGCAGAGCGTCTGTCTCGTACTTGTTCCACTGAGAATCTTGAAATAACAGAAGGCCGACGGATCGATCCCGTCATTCGGCACGTTCCTTTTGCAAAAATCGGGAATTATGATTTTTGCAAAAAAGATCGTTCGAATACTGTAGATTCAAATAGAAATTTTAGATAACAAATAGTTACTAGGAAATTTTTACAAAAATTAGGGAGCACGATTGTTTCAGGAGGAAAAACTAAAATATCATAGATTTTTCTAAGATCTTCTTTCAAAATATTACGTTTTTTGCCAAACTCCTATGCTAGACATTATAAATTGAGGAATTTTCTAAAGTTTTTGACTTTCTCCTATATTTGTTTGCAAAAATACACGTACAACCGTTTTTGCAACAAATAGAGAGTGTAGGAAAAGCAGAGAACAAAAGTCTTTGACAAATATGAGAGGCTTTTTCAACAAAATTGGAAATATGATTTTTGTCAAATTTTCTCATCCTAGTCATAGTTATAAGCCGAATTAGCTCAGTGGTAGAGCGTCTGTCTCGTACCTTGTTCCACTGAGAATCTGAATAACAGAAAACAGAAGGCCGACGGATCGATCCCGTCATTCGGCACGTTGTTTTTTGCAAAAATCGAAATTTTGTTTTTAGAAGAGAAAATCTTCATCTTATGTTGATTGTTCTAACCTTTTAAGACATTTTTTAGGTATCCCGTCCCGAAACGAGAACTTCAAAGAAGGGGTGGAGACAGAAGTCTACCGATTCAGTAAGCGTTTTTGTTTGTTGTTAGAAAATTGTTTAAATTTGAAATTCCAGAACCCCGACCATCGCGGGTGGCCTTTTCGCTATCGATAAGCAGTTCTTCTATGACATCGGGTCGTACGATGAGGTGTCCTTAAATTTCTTTTGTAACTTCAAAAAGTCCTCAAAATTTGACCTTCCTTATCTAAACCTGAGGTTATCATCCTTTTGAATCTAACTTAAACGAAAGACTTTTCTACAAGAAATCTTCTTCAAAACTCTATCTTATCATAGTTTCTAAGGAAAAAAAATTCTCCACGTTTTACAAGAAACTGTCTTTAAGGCTTTTTACATTCAATTTTTATTCTCATTTTTCCAGGGCATGGAAGTGTGGGGCGGCGAGAATCTGGAAATCTCGTTCCGAGTTTGGATGTGCGGCGGCTCTTTAGAAATCCACCCATGTTCGAGGGTTGGTCATGTCTTCAGGAAGCAAACTCCATATTCATTCCCGGGTGGAACTGCGAAGGTCTTTTTTAAATTTACTATTTTTATATTTTTTAACTTAGCTAACTTCTTTGACATTTGTAATTTTTCGATTTTTCTCTTAATTTACCTAAGTTTTAATGCTGAATATTTTAGGTAATCCACCACAACGCCAAAAGAACGGCTGAAGTATGGATGGACGAATACAAGCAGTTCTTCTACAATATGGTGCCAGGTAATTTTAATAAATGAAGAATTATTGTAGGGTTATTGATTCTCTTATTTTAGCTGCGAAGCACGTGCCTTCTGGAGACCTGACGGGCAGACAAAAGCTCAGAAATGACTTGCAGTGCAAAAGTTTCAGATGGTATGGTTTATGAGTACTTATAGACTGGTAGCCAGACGTTGAAACGTTTTCCACCGCAAACATCCCTTATGCGGTGAATTATTTCAGTCAGCTTGCAATTACTATCCTTAATAATGGGATAAGAAAGATGCTGATTACCCAATTTTTGCGGTGAAAAACGCTCCAACGTCTGTTGATGATCTTAAAACTTTCTGAAAATCTATACAAAAAAAAAGATTGAAATGTATGGAAAACGATAAAAATATCATTTTCGTATGAATTCGATTTCAACCAGGCCCAGGGAGGAGGATCGTCAGAAATCCTTTGCGACCTGCCCTCCCATAGTTTATTCCCAATCAATAATATATAATCATTAGAAGTGAGTTCTCTTGAAAGATAATTTTTCAACTTTCAGGTACCTCGAAACAGTGTATCCTGAAGCGCCCGTGCCTGCGATTTTCCACTCTCTGGGTTACATCGCGAGTCAGGTAAAAGCTAAAAAATAAATTAAAATTTTTTTACTTTTTAAAATATTGCAATTTAAGCCTAACTTTCAAATTGTATTTTTAAATTTGATCCCGACTTGTAAATTTTCAAACCCATCGAGTATCCACACGAGCGCGACAACGTGTCTTATCGAGAGAGGAAAAGAACGGGGCTTCTTTTCGCCTCTCGAAAAGACACTCTATCTCGTTCACGCGGGAGGACGCCTGTGGGTGTGAAAATTTGCATGTCTTATTTAATTTTCAGGCCACCCAAAAATGCATTGATACGATGGGCAAAAAAGATGGCCAGCCGGTCGGGCTGGGACACTGTCACGGGGCCGGGGGAAATCAGGTAATTTTAGCCTTTTTATTTTATTTGTATAACCTAGTGAGAACAATAAGTTATTTTATTGAGCAATTTTTAAATTGGCGATTTTCATGAAGCCTATAAAATTCGTGTTCTCTTTGATTTTTTTATTTCCTCGTCACGAAGAACAAGCACTGCTGTTTACTTAACTATTTGAGAATTTTATTTTTCGGAATCTTATAAATTTTTGGAATTTTCTACAATAAAATGTCCAAAAATCGCAAATTTTTGCAGACTCAAACCCTGACTTATATGGAAGAAGGAAAAGTCAAGTCTATAGACGTGACATACTTCTTCATATCTGAAAATTATCAGGTTCTGTATCCCGTCAAAAATTCAAAAATTTTCCCCAGATTGAGTTTTTTTTTTTTTAAATCAATGACCCCATTTTGGGATTCCTTGGATACGGTTTGTTTTTCTTTGTAAAAGCGCAATTTTTTCATGCCTAATTATTTTCCCATCTTTCAGTTTTTGTTTCTTATGTTGAAATTGAACCCCTTTCAGAGTTTGGGGTTCTTGGTACAGGATTTTTTTTCTTAAATAGTATTTTGCATGATCACTAAATTTTCATATTTTTAAACTTATGCAAATTTTTCAGGCCTGGGCATTAACTGGTCGGGGCGAGATTCGTAGCGATGATTTGTGTCTGACTGCGGGTGCTGCGTTTGCAATGGACAACTCTGTCAGGTACTATATTCACAACCAATTTACTATGTCGAATCCCCAAACTTCGTCCCCTTGAAGAAATACATTTATGGTAGAAACGTGGTAGTTTGGCACCACAAATTTAGGAAGGAATTACCTTTAAAACCCCGAATGTTTTGAGAAAAAAAAACCCTATCTAGATTGACGATAAACCTGATAAAGTGATTCGGTGCAAAAAATCAAGACAAAATAATCACATGCACAAGCAATATTTCGTTGTTTGCGAAAACGTGGTCATTTTGGATAACGAATTTTTTAGGTTTATTTTTCCTTCACGAAAGTCTTGTTTACATTCCTGGTGACATTTCTGCACAGAAATTTCATTCGAAACATCAATCTGGCATATCTGTTTGGGGGCCTTAACTATAAGTCCAATCTAGCGAAAACTTAAATCTAACTTGAAAGCGTTTAGATCTGACTTAAACTATACTGTACCCATATTCATAAGTGATTTAATCCTAAGATTAAGCGTAACTTGGATCAGGATATGAAAATCCATTAACGCTTTGATCCCAGGGCTAATGTTAGGTCTGAGCTTAAAAAATAATAAATTGTATTTCAGAATGGAGAAATGCGCGGTCGGGAAGACGAATGCTAGGCACACGTTCATTTATAATGCGGTAGGGATTCTTTTTTTCGATATACTCCGGAAAGAGTATGGAATTTTTTAAAACTTATGAAATTTTCAAACCGCTTTTATATTGTTTTTAATTAAACATTCGATGATGTGAGAAGTAACAAAGTCACAAGATAGTTTCTTGAAATATATCTAAAATTTTGAAAAATTAAATTAAAAAGGATAGTAGAAAAAATGACAAAAAACTCAGATGGGTCAAATCGAGCACCAAAAAACGGGCAAGTGCCTGACCGCTACTCCGAATGACTCGATCGAGCTGAGTGAATGCGACGACGAGGACGACAAAAAGTGGACGCTCGAGAATTACAGACCCATGAATGCATAATTTTGAAAAATAGTAGGAAACAGGCGTTAGGACGTTTTCCACCGCAACAATTCGCTCATCATCTCTCGTCCCATTACAG
This sequence comes from Diploscapter coronatus, assembly GCA_964036155.1. Taxonomy (NCBI): domain Eukaryota; kingdom Metazoa; phylum Nematoda; class Chromadorea; order Rhabditida; family Rhabditidae; genus Diploscapter; species Diploscapter coronatus. The sequence continues at coordinate 80,828,973 of OZ038423.1, read as the reverse complement.
GATGGTAATTTCAGAGCTGACTGAAATAGTTCACCTTATAAAGGAATATTTGCGAGGGAAACGTCCCAGCGTCTGGTAGGAAAATCGGATAAATTTCAAACATTTTCCTCGTTTTCTTTTTTTAACTTGTGAACTTGTCATAAGCATTGCCTCCATATTTTCTTTTGAACATTTCGAAATTTAGCAAATTAATGGAAAGAAGTATAATTGGAAACTTACTTTTCAAGCGGCTTATAAAATTTTCTGAAATACACAATTTCAAAAAAAAATTATAGAAATGGAAACAAAGCTTATGGAAGGTTCAAAACCAAAAATCAGCCATTTTCCAACGGTGCAAAAGCTCAGTTTCATCTATCCAAAAGTCTATAAAAGATATTTTTATGAAAATTTCTGCTTTACTTTTTTTCTTTTCCTATCATTTCGTTGAAGCTTATCATCATCAAATCTTGTGATAAAACGAGAATTTTCCTCGAATTTTCAAGATTTTTAGAAATTAGGCAACTTTCTTGGGCTCCCTGTAGTTGTCACTCACCTGCCTCCGCTTCTCATTTATAGTTGTCACTCAGTTTTTAGAGTGGTCATTTTATAAACTGAGTAGTGACAACTACAAGGGCCTTTTCTTGCACCGGTCCAAATACACATCATCATTTCATTTACAATCTCTTTCCCTCACAAAATTTCACTTGAAAAATTCATTTTTCTTGGTTGTGAAATATCGATTTCTGGGTATACTTACACTTACCTAACAATAACATAATTTAAAAACAAAACAAAATATAAGTAAGTATACCTTTACTCGTCATTTGAAAAATCACACACTTGCAAAGTATTTTTATTCCAGCCATACATTCGAATGTTTCTATAGAAAAATCGGCCGCGTTTTTGCAATAATGTATAAAATTTTGCAAAATTCCCGCACTCTATTTCCATTGATTTTTCACGGTTGTCTTTCTTGAAATTCGTTTTTTCTGGATTTTAACGTTCGTTTTTTTACGCTATGGTTTATTAGGTGCCTTTCAGGTTAGAGATTTTCGGGGCAATTTTGAAATTTTTATGTAAAAAACCGAAAGTCTTAAACTGTACTAGTTTTGCTCTTTTCACACATTTTTCAACGGGGTTTGTCGTATTGATCAGCATAATTCGAACACAATATTTCATTTTCGTAATAATTTAGGGATTTTTATCGTCTTTTTTTTATTATTTTTTTTATTTTCTGATGGAGCACGTGATATTTTATTCGCGATACTGTTTTATTTGTGGTTGTGAGGAATTATTGAAGTTTTCTGTGATGCGAATGCTCAAGATTTTCATTTCTTGACGCAAAATAAACTCGAAATTTTACTTATTTGTCCTGAAAGATAGAGTTGCAAAACTCTAAAAAATATCTTTATTTAGTTTTTCAGAGAAAAGATCGATTTTCCAAGGTTTGACCTTTTCAGAAAATCTATGGCCAGCTCCTCACGGACGGTGCCGAATCTGTGTCAGGCCAAGACATTACTGATCCTGCAAAATCGCACCAAACTCAGGTTCGTATGGTGGCCGATTTTTCGACGATGGCAGGAACTAAACAAAGCGGATGTAGGTTTTTTTTCGATTTTTTTTTACAATGAAGAATTGATTGACTATAAAACGTCAGTTTCTTGTGAAATTTCTTGAAACTTATCGAAAGAAAATTAAACATTCGCCACTAAAAGTTGACTTGGATGAATTAAAAAAAATAATTATTATGGATTTTTTAAAACTTGTTCAAAAGTTCTATTTTTGTTTTCAGGAAGAATACGCCAAAGAAAAACACGCGTTGCAAAATTTCATCAAGCTGAAGGGCGGCATTTACATTACTCCAGGTAGAAAGATCATAATTTTTATTAAATTAAAAAAAAACCAAAAGATAAATCTAAAAGTGTTAAAAGAAAATTAAAAATTTTCAGAAAAGAAGTCCTGGGTGGTTCCTGAAAAAGATATCGAGGATCAAACGAGAAGGGATCAGGGCATGTTCCCGTTCGACTTCATGACTTCTCATACTCAGGTTGGACGAAATAAAATTTTTAGATGAGATAATTTTGAGAAAGATTTACATCTTATCTTCGAAATCGTATGGAAAGTGGTATTTTAGAGGAACTTGTTATTGCACCAGCCAAATTAAGTGAAAGTTCGTGTGTTAAGGCGCGTATGATTATGCGCAAGGACGGAGACAAAGTGCCAAAGAAAGAGTTAGTGGGGGACAATGAAAAGAGTGATACGCAATTTTCTCTATATCTCTTCCCTTTTCTTATTATTTTCGGCACACGAACTTCACTTCATTTAACCGATACAATGTTTTATACTGGTCTTTTCAAAATTTTTAATGTTTTTTTTTCAGATGCGCTACCTCGATCACAGCTACGACAATATTCGGCGGATCAGGAACTATGAGAATTTCCAAGTCATGCAGTACGATCAGAGGTGATTTTTTGCCCAATATTTCTAGAGTTGATTATCTGAAACAGGTCAACATTTTTTAAAGAAATTTGTTGAAACAGATTTCTCTAGACTATCTTTAAATAGGCGAACTACTCAGCTTTTCCTCTATATTCGATCAACTCGATTTTTGAAATATAGAAATCTTTGCCATGAATTTAGAAATAATTTAAAGCATTCAGGATGATCCCTGAACGTCTTCTATTTCTCGGTCCTGATTTAGCAGCGGCTCATTTTCTGGTGCATCGTGGGGCGGCGGTGAAATTTTTGGGTGAGTAAATTGGAGAATACAAAAATACCTGGAAAGTACAATTTTCTTTTAGCTAAAATTTTTCTCCTCATAAAACATAATTAAGAAATAATTAACTTGCCATTTTAGGCGAAAATGCGTGGATTAAAAAGGACAAGTGGGGGAATTACTCTCTGCCGGGTAGGAAAGTTCCCGGACTCTTCATCGAAGCGATAGATGCTAGCGATACTAGCCTCATGTTTGAAGGTAGGTCGCTTTTAGATCAAGTTCAGGGCTGCAAACGTTTAGACACAGCATAACGAGATGGTGTATTTTCGAGAGAAAGAAAAGAACATGCTTTCTTTATGCTCTCCCCAAACGACACACTATCTCATTGTGTGTGTGTGTCTAAACATTTACAGCCCTGGCTATTGATATACTTCAAAGGCCGTTTTGAAGTATTTTTTCGTAAAAGTAGAAAAATCCACAATAGTTTTGGAGCTTACTGGAGATTCTTGACATACCTCAGAAGATGTGTGAATCATTCCCACAAAAACGACATAAATTCATGGATTTTTCTGAACCTTATTAAAATCTCAAAATGCCCCTTTTCCAGGCTTCGACAACCTGGGGAACCTGAAGCATCTTCGCTTATTGCGGCTCTCGAATTGTCCGTATGTGGACGACTGGGTGTTGAGTCGCGTGGGCGGCCTCATGGACAAACTCGAGATGCTCGATATTTCCTTTTGCAATAAGGTCACCGGCAAGGGTAGGCGAAATTTTGAAATTAGCATAATCTTAATTAGACAACTGAGAGATGGTCGGGGATGACATGAGGACGTGAGCTATCTTTTCCCATACTATTTCTCCCTACTTTCACACGCATGCCTATCCCTAACTATAGTGCATACGTCACACGTCATTTCGCCATTTAACAGCGGTCTCTTAATTAGTATTCGTCTTTTCGATGATTTTTGAATAGATCTTTGGAAAAGATATGGCAAACTTCTCTTCGGTTAGATATTAAACAACAAAAAACTGGAGAATATTTTTTTACTGAAACCGAGAAGAGAAAGACTGATGGTGTATATTCGTTTGTTGTGAGCTAATCAAAATTAAAGATTTCAGGTCTGATGGGGCTAACCACGCTGAAGAAGTTGAAGCATCTGCGGTTAGACGGAATTCCGGCCAAGGATTTGGCAAAGGCTTCTATTCTTTTGGAAGAGGTAATCCTTGATTTGTTTCTTTATCTGGCATATATATTCTTATATAAATCTCGAGATTTCATATATCCCTATATTTCAGGTAATTCCTCTTCTCTCGATCACCGGTGTTGACTACGATTTCGAATTGGAGCAAACTGAAAAGGAGAGGCGGTTACTGGAGAACAAAAACGTGGTTTTGGATGCGAGGGGTAGGTTTCAGCAAAAATTTCAAATATTTTCATTTACCCATCATTATGTTCGACGCCCGACAATCATATCCGTCTAAAATACTTGTTTCAAATGCAATGTCTCACAAAATTTCAAATGAACAGTAGTTCCTTCAATTGGTCCGTGTCCATTGGTCCCTGTGATTTAGTGATTCCAAATTAGCATCAAATTTCAGACAACGCCTTTGTTGAAGATGAAAATGGCCGGTTGTTCTACGTGTCCGGGAGTTTGAATGAGCGGCCTCTAGTGGACGATTTGGATCGGCCCATCGTAATCAACACGATAAGGAGGTATTTTTCTTTCAAAAAGTTGTCCACGTTTTTGATGAAATAGGTAGCGGTGTTGATAAAAGTGAGCTTCTTTAAAAAAAATTTTTTTTTTTTAATTTTAAGAACTGAATAAACCTCAGTTTATTTGGAAGACGTTTAATGTTAATATCGTTGATTGGAGAAAAAGTCAATATTCATGCAGCAATTAGAAATCGAATTTGGAGGGGCGAAATAGTGAGTTGCGTAGAAGAGAAACGAGAGACGAATAGCGTAGTTTTTGGATATCGACGTTTTCTTCTAATCAATAATACTCGAATACCTCAGGTGGTGTGCGGAATGATAATTTCATTTTGAATAGTGCTCTATGTGGATTATGTTCTATTTTTCATTCGAATTTAAGGCAATTTTTGAAACTTATTTGAAAAATTTCCAGAGAAATCCCGCGAATGTCGGACAAGGAATTCGAGGAGCTTGATCAGTTGAGTGGCGGCAAATTGCGACATTTCCTGGTCGGGTCTCCTAGCGGTTACGAGTGGAAAGAAACGGTAAATTGCAAAAAAAAAATTAGAAAGCGAGGCTAAATTGAACAATTCTGCAATCCTACCTCATAGTTTTATTTAAAAGAGTCGAAGCTTTAGATTTTTATTTGGAATTTTATGATAGTTTTTAAAGGGGTGAGGGGCTAATTTTTAAATTTTAGACTGAAACCGCTCTGAAGCACGAGGACAAGCTGAACAAGAGTCTGGGAATCCCAACAGACCCAAAGATGCTACCCAAGGAGAAGAGGCCAGAGGTAAAGCATTTGAAATTAAGATAAAAATAAAGAAGTACATAAAATTGTTAAAAAATGAGATTAAACTTTTTGAAAAAAACGTGAATTTCAGATCGATATGGAAAAGCCAAAATCTTTGCTGGCCGAAGAGAAACAGAATTTTTTGGCGAATTTAGCGAAAGTCGACGAAGAATGGGAGCACCTCGTCAGGGACTTCAATAGCAAACAATTGGAGATTGAGCAGGTAAATTTTAAACTTTATCTATCTAAAAAATATGATTCTTGATTATTTTTGGCTCAAAAATATAGGTTTCATAGAAACTTGAGCTAACATTAAAATTTTCACGAGTATTATCTTAGTTTCTTGCTCAGTCTTTATGATTCTACTTATTTCTGAACGAAATGTAAGGACTACGATTTTTTTTTATAAAATCAAACAAATTTTAGCACCTTCAAAGCCGAGGCCAAATTCCGGAAATCGATGAAGAAAAACTGCTGACCGAAGCAAATGAAGAGCATGAAAATGAAACGAAGAAAGAGGCCGTAGTCGGGGAAAAATCCTAGAATTCTCTATTGAAAAATTTAGTCTCCTAGTTGTTTTTTCTTGTTTTTGTTTGTTTTTCAGATTTTTATGTAGCTTTACTAGAATAGGCGGAAGTTTATGAAAATCGGCTAATAAAATGCTCCGATTTTTCGATTTTTGATCAATTCGCACTGATTTTACGCGGTTTCAAGCCGTGAAATATCTTAAAAGTTTAATTTTTTAACAAACTCTCAAAATGGTTATAGTTTTAATTTTTAGGTTGATCAAAAACAACTTTGGAATAGCCTAGTTTGAACAAGACAATTCGAGCTGATTATGATGAACAGCCCTCATCCGCTGAGTGGTCTAGGAGGAGACACGCCCGCTCACGGAGGGCCTGCTTCGGTGCTTGGGGGTAGGCTTGACCTAATTTTTCTCCAAAAAATAAAATAGGGTTTACATTTTGAAACGGATTTAATGAAAATTTATGCCAACTAAGGTAAATTGGAAACCGCGAGACACAAGATATCGAGAAATAGTGTGGCAAAAAAGAAACTTTATCATTCCTCATACCCTACCCTAGTTACCTATACTATTTCTCGCAACGGCGCTCTTTAACACACGCATTGCCGCTTCATTTGACCGATACAATAGATAAATGAGACTTGCAGGCCACGGCCCCGCGTCGATACTTGGTGGTCAGGGTCCGGGATCTGTGGTGGGTCCATCGTCGATCCTCGCTCCGCAATCGCTCGTGCCCGGATCGCATCAGGTTAGAACATTCAGCCAACTTGTGCCCGGATCCAGGAAACTCGGAGCCTCCTAAACCTTCTATAGGAACCTTCTTCCCGCTGGAAGGTTCCTATAAGAAGGGTTCCGAGAGTTTCGTCGATTCGGGCATTGGATAATTCGTAGCCTCGTAGTCTACGAAATAGTATGGAAAGCGTCATCTTCCTACCTCGCCCCTATACTCTCACCGATGGCCACGAAGCTACGAATTATCCAATTGTCGCAGATTCGTCATTGATCATTTACCTACAAAATAGAAATTCTGAGCTGACGTTTAAAACTTGCTTTCGAACTCGAACTTCAATTGTTTCCTGAGCCCGAAATGAAATTGAATTCTGAGCTTGAGCTTGAATTTAAGTAAAAATCAAGGCTATAAATGTTTATACATGCGGGTCGACACGCATAACGAGATAGTGGATATTTTCGAGAGACGAAAAGAAGGCATGCTCTTTTCTCTCTCGATAAGGCACATACTCGTTTCATGCGGTTCGAAAATGTTACAACGTTTGTTGATAATAATCCTGAATTTGGTCGTTTCAGGGTCAGTTGCACTCTCAGATGAACCTCGGACAGAACTCCATCAGCCACTTCTTCGGAGGAAGCAATGTAAGAACCTGTTCAACCATTAAGTTTTTTAATTTGATAAAACTTTAAAAATATCGCTACTTTCTCATGATATCTTATAGTTCTAGGAGCAAAGAGCCGTAAAGGCCTCACTAAGAGAGCATACAGATTAATTTCAAACCTTATAATAAGGACGTATTTTTGGTTTTGAAATGTGTATGAAAGGTTTCAATTTCTCGCGTTTTCAGGCCGGTGGAAGTGCTCATGCGAGCGTGGGCGGACCCCAGTCGAACATGGGCATGAACCTCAACATCAACCCGTCTTCGGTCATTAATGTGGGAGGCGGACCTGGAAGTGTGTTCGCGGTTAGATACTTCCTTTTAAAAATAATAAAAACTTAGAAAGTCAAATTCATAAAATTTTATGGGATTTACGCGAATTTTTGAAACGTATTCGTTTTTAGTGGATACTCGAAGCTCTGAAATTTTCTCATCAAAATCATTATTTTGATGTTTAAATTAAATATGAATTAAAAGAAATAAAATTATTCTTGAAATTTTCTTGGATTTATTTGAATCACCTTTAAAACTTATTCAAAAGACGTTTAGGACATGAACCCCGGTTCTGTCGGACCGAATTTGGCCGTTCCAATGACACCTCTCGTCTCTGATCACTACGTCAGGGACAGCATTCAGATGCCCGCTAGCAACCTTCCGGCGGCTATGATGCCTCAGGTACTACCCGTGTGTCCATAATTGCAACATTTTTCGAGCTTCTGAGAATCTGTCCATTTTTAATGCACTCTAGCCTACATTGTTCAAACGCATTTTAATAGGAAACACATCTCCTTTCATACGGTAACGTGACGTAGTGAAAGAGTTATATTATTTTCGTTCTTTCTTGAGCGGTAAGTGAGAGACAGACTGCCGGCTGAGAAAACGTAGAGAATTGCGAAAAAAGTTGCAATTTATGGGGAAACATAATTTTTTATTTTAAAATAAAATTCACTTTCCAGACCCCCGCTACCCTCGACATCCCCATGCCTACTCTCCAGAACATCGTCAGTACGGTCAATCTCGGTAAAGTTCAAATTTTACTTTCTTAAAAAGGCAATCAACAGGAGAATAAGATAATGCTGTTTTTTAAGAAAATTAGAACATTTTTGAAACATATTCTGCACTCTTTTTTGTTCAACCTAAACAGTCACAACTTAAATAGCGAGACATTCAACGACGTTTGAAATAAATTAGCCATATTCTTTTTAACATTTTTCTAAGACCACGCGAATTCACACTTTGGGTTAAATATTGAATTTTGTGCTAAATTCGCAAAATTATAGAAACATTTACAAATTTTCATACGTGTTTCTTTCCAGGCGTGCCTCTGGATCTGAAGAAAATCGCGTTGCACGCGCGAAACGCCGAGTACAATCCAAAGCGTTTCGCCGCCGTCATCATGCGAATTCGCGAGCCGCGGACGACGGCGCTCATTTTCAGGTATTTGTTTTTTTAGATTCTCAAAAATCTGACGATATTTTTAATAGGTTTCAAGAAATTTTGTACGAATAAAATGATACTATTAGGGTGTGTTCATACTCCGCTAACGTCTACGTGAGCTAACAAAAGATAGCACGCGAGTGTGAGAGACGCAAAGAAACACATGAACTTCTCCTCTCTCAGCCTCGCGTGCTATTTCTTTCTGTTCGCGTAAGCGTGAGCGAAATATGAACGCGTGCCCTTACGACTTTTCAGCCAGCATTTATTCAAAAATTGCTTAAATTCCAATTCTCAGCTCTGGCAAAATGGTGTGCACGGGTGCGAAGTCGGAAGAAGCGAGCAGACTGGCTGCTAGGAAATATGCGAGAATCGTTCAGAAACTCGGATTCAACGCTAAATTCACCGAGTTCAAGGTATAAAGTGAAATTTTGTGGAAACTATTTCTATATCCTATAGAGTTGAAATATTGAAATGCTTAGCCAAGCATTTATTTATTTTCTGAAACATTTGGGAGAAGTGTAAAAAAAACATTTTTAGAACGCCAAATCCAATATGTAAGCATTTCGAGTGAGATTTTCATGACTTATGAAATATTTTGAAGTGTATTCCATTTTTTCGGAATTATTTTGCTCTAAATTGCCTTCAAGACTACGCCAACATTTTAAGCTTGAATTTCATCTTAACGATCATTTTTCTGAAGCGTATTTACCCAAAATCTCTCAAATGTCTCATTTTTACTTCGATATCAAAGCAAAAAGAACTATCTTTCTAAATTTCGAAATTATTAGACGTTTTCCACCGCAAATACCCCCTTATGCGGTGCGAATTATTCCAGTCCGCGTTTGAATTTCTATCCTTAATAATGGGGCGAAAGAGATGATGATGACCGAATTTTTGCGGTGGAAAACGTTCCAACGTCTGGAAATTTATTCAAATAAAATGTCGAAACGTATTTGTCATGTTTCAGGTGCAAAACATGGTCGGTTCTTGCGACGTGCGATTCCCCATTCAGCTGGAAGGCCTCTGCATCATGCATCAGCAATTCTCCACCTACGAGCCTGAGCTTTTCCCTGGATTGATCTACAGGTAAGCATACTCTCCCCATTATCTCCGGGATGAGCCCTTGCAAAAAAAGGGAGGGAAGAGATGCTCGCGACTCATAGACGCAGAGTGCATATGAAAGGCTCATCTCGCGGACAATGGAGAGTAATTAAATTAGAGTTTTAAAGTTAACCATTTTCATGTGTAAAACTCATGGAGAATATTAATTTTAAACCTGAGAAAAAATTGGAATTTATTACAGAATGGTCAAACCCCGCGTCGTCCTGCTTATCTTCGTCAGTGGAAAGGTAGGAATTTATTGAATTTTAAATATTTACAGACTCTTAAAGATGCATTACCGGTAATTTTATGAGCAAATGGTTAAAAATTCGAAACATACATTATTGTTTCCATGAAGTTCGCGAAATTTGTATTCTAGCTGAATTTTTAAAAGATTTTTGTTATTTGATATACCAGAATCATAGTGCAACGATAATCAAAATCATGAAATTTGCCATTTATTCACATTCAAATTTGAAGCGTACCTAAATTTTTCAAATCTCAGGTTGTGATCACCGGAGCCAAATTCAAGAAGGAAATCGATGACGCCTTCAATCAGATCTACCCCATCCTCAAGGGCTTCAAGAAATAATAAGCCACGTCCCATTTTGAAATACGGTAGTATTTCGGCCACGCCCCTTTCCTTTCCAAGGGATACGGTAATTCTTAGCTCCGCCCACTTTAAAAGCTTTCTGTTAAGTTCATGTATTTTTCCTTGATTATTTTTTTATTTATGATTGTGAACTTTCCAAAAAGCTGTAATTTTGGTATACTGTCTTTAAAATCGTACTTAAAAATGACTTTATTTTGAGTATAATTTGTTTTTTTTTGGCTTTAAATTTGATAAACATAATGAGCAAAAGTTGTTTTCCTACCGTAATCCTGAAATTGTTTAGGGGTATGGTAATTGTTATTTCTTTTGTCATTCCACTCAGGATTTATTTGAAATTTGAAAGGATTTGAAGATTCGGAATTTCGAAAGAAAGCATAGCCTGATTGTGAGTTTTCAAATTCGACTTTTTTAGTTGTCAAGCACTGTGATTCAGCTAAAATTACAAATGAGATAGAAATTAACCGTTCTAGTTTTTGGACTCATCGCAAAATTGAATTTTCTTAAAAATCGCTATTTTATTACCCTTTTCTCAGCTCAACGGGTGGTTTCGAATTATTATTTTTCCTCTTTTAACACCTACGCGTTTTTCTCGAATAAATATTTTTGTGACTTTTAATTTTTAGGAACATTTGAGTTTTGAGCTCTTTGCTATCGATTTTTATTGATTTATCAATTTTTATAGACATTCAATTTTCAGATTCCACAGTATGCCTGAGGATACGGTGAACGATTTTAGCAATCTGCTGAAAGATGTCGTGCTCGCCAATTTCTGTGGGGCTTCAGGAGCAGGTACTTAGTTTTTTATCGGGATCATCCTATTTTATCCGATATTTTTATACAAAACAAAAAACGACCTTTAGATTATTATTAGTATTTTTGATAAGAAAAATGCACACCATTGCATAGATTACGATAGAAATTGAGAATCCTCGACGTTGAGTGACGATGACCCGATCGAGGTCGGGCTTCTGAAGACGTTCTGGTTGACGAGAGGTCTGACTGGGATGAAGCGAGCTCAGTCTATCTTGGAATCGGAGGCGGGAAACAGTTTGGACGCTCTTCAGAAATTTCGGTGAGTTGGTTTGTTTTTTTAACCTCTATTTACTGTTCTTTCTATTATTCACCTATTTTTATCTTTATTTTGTGCGTGTTAGACAAAAGAACTAATATATCGTTCTTAAAATACAAAAATTATCCGAAATCTTGAAATCTACCGATTTTTTCAGGTATAACTTTCTGCTTCAACGCCTTTTGAGTGAGCCTTCCATCGAGTTGAAAGCGAAGATCGAGGATTTCTCGCAAAAAGTCGATTTGTCGAGACTCAACGCCGAAAATTCGGCTCAGTTTCACCTCGAACAAACACAGGCAGCTCTATTCTATCGGGAATTCAACAAAGCTGCCGAGTTTTTGAAGTAAGTTATTTTCAAAAAATGCTTGACGATGTATATTTTTTTTAATTTCGAAAGGTAAATTTTGAATTTGTCAGATTGGCCACCGAAAAATGCGGCCTGAAGTCGGAATTAGTTGGAAGATTGGGAAAACGCACCCGATTCCAGCAGAAAGAGTTGGCCCAGCTTGTCTTGGATACGGTAGATTTCAGAATTTTTGTAAATCTTCGTTTGGTTTTCCTTTAATACTACTGACGGGGTATTCGCTCTAAATAATAAAAAATTCGAATTCTTCAAGTCGAATAACCTAAGTTTCAGCATTTTTCATCCTATAATTTTTGTCTTTTCAATGAACTCCCCCATTATATCTGTTTAATTTTAACATGAGACGTTTTTCCAGGTGTCAACGGAAAGTTCGAGTGATTCAGCACTTGAAGTGGATGAAGACCTACCGCCAAATTGTGTTCTGAATGACGACACGCTTTTGGAGAAGGTAAATTTCGGAGAACTTCATTTGATAACATTTTTGACAAACTAATATTGCTGATACCCAAATTTGAGAGAGGTGCAAAATAGTGCAGTTATTTTTGGCGGTTAGAAAATCAAAAAATAGCACGCGAAAAGGAGAGAGACTAGCCTAAAATCATTCTTTCCCCCTCATTTTCGACCTCCCAGATTTCGGTCATCGACAATACTTTCTAGTGACATTTACATAGTTTTTGTTCTAAAGCTCATAAATTAAATTGTAAAACTTGTATGTATATTAAAAATGAAAGAATAAAAACAGGATAAAAATCGAAAATTCCAGGTTGAACTGACCTCTTCCGACGGTGTCAAGAGGGAGGCTGAATCCGGCCAACTCTCCGCCCTCCAATTGGCCTGCTTGCTGCTCGAGGCGCAGTTGGAAATGAAAAGTCAGCCGCGAGATGAACTCACCTTCGAAAGAGTCAACGCATACCTCGATTTGGTAAGTTGTTTTGTTTTTTCCCTAGCATGAAAAGACAATTTCTTCGTAAATTCTCGGGAAGAATCATTGTTGTTTAGATTTTCTACCAAAATTTCTACATACATTTCAAAAAGGTTCTTAAATTTGAAATTCAAAAGATTAAGCGATTTCATTATTCCTATATTAATCAAATTTCAAAAAATAAATTTTTTTCCAGATAATCTCTTCACGCCGTAGCTGGGCGGTGCAGAGCGCGGCATTGACGCTCCGCTGCGAATTGGAACGACGCTCCAATCGCAAAGTCGAAAGAGCCTGCCAACAGGCGGAGGCGCTCAAGAATGCCAACGCCTATTTTGGAAAGGAGGTAGATTTTTCTTCTTTTTTCATATTTTAAAGGCTATATGAATTGAGATTGAATAAAACGTGGCTCTTTTTAGAGAGTCATTTTGAAGATGCGTTGAAACTTATGAAATTATTTTCTGAGAAGTTGGATGAAATTTGAATTTAATAAGTAACATCAATGATATGACCGAAACATCTTCATCGAAATATCCTTTTATAATCGATTATTTTGCAACTTATCAACTTTTAAAAAAATATTCTTCGCTAGAGAATCTAATTTCAACTGTTCTGCAAAGACGTTATTTCATCAAGGCTTTCCTTGAAACGTACCTAATTTATTGCAGTCGACGCCCCTACCTTCTGATGTTCTGTCTCACCGTGCCTCTCTGGCCCTTGCCTGTGGTGTGTTGCCATTTTGGGAGTTACGAATCCTGCATTCGGCAATTCTCAAGTCTCTCGGATGTACTTCCGAGGCTCTGCTCGAATTCGAGTCCTTGCAAATGTGGGACGAAGTGGTTCAGTGCTACCAGAGCATGGGGCAGTTGGAGAAGGCAAGCTTTTTAGTATATTTTTTCTTTATTTACTATTTTAATTTAATGGCAGCCTATCATAGCCTTGAGAAACTCATGAAGATTTAAATTTTCATGAACACATGAAATTTCAGGCTGAATCCCTGATTTGTCGACTTCTAGAGGAGCGACCGAACGACTCGAATCTGTACGTGCACCTGGGCGACATCACGCAACAGCAGAAGTACTATGAAAAGGCTATCGAGGTTGGAGAATTTTATCATTTGATGCTAATTTCTTCAAAAAATGCATCGATTACAGTAATGTTGAAACATCCTTTTTCTTTTATTTTAGATCTCCAACGATCGAAACTCTAGAGCTCGTCGTTCTCTCGGACACATGCTTTTGCAAAACCACAAATACGAAGAGGCGTATGGGCATTTGAGAAGGAGTCTAGAATTGCAGGTATTTTTCGATTTATTGGATGAAGGGGGGAGATATGTGAAATCCCATTTTGGATATACGAAATCTTTGATTTCAGCCTATCCAGTTGGGAGTCTGGTTCAACGCTGGGCATTGCGCTTGGAAATTGGAGAACTATCAGGACGCGATCACTTGCTACATGAGGTAGGTTTCGATAAAGACGTTCCAACGTCTGCATCCGAGTTGATGAGTGTAAAAATTGAATATAATTTTAGTTTTGATTAAGTTTATTGCGCAGTCGATGATATGATTAGATTTAAGTTGTTATTTATTTCATACAACATTTCTTGAAGCCTAGAAAATTATCGAGATTTTTGTAAATATGCTTTCAGATATATAGTCCTGTATATGCCTAGCCAAATAACCTCATTAAAATAATAGTCCTAAGAATTTTATTTTGAACTTATATTTTTTAAAATAAATTTTAATTTAAGATGCGTTAACCTGGAGCCGGACCATTTCGAAGCCTGGAATAATCTTTCGGCAGCTTTCATTCGGTCCGGTCAAAAGGAGAGGGCCTTCAAGCTTTTGCAGGTCCGTCGAATTTGTTTAAATTTTAATTCTATTTAAAATTTTTTATTTTCAAATTTGCAGGAAGCCCTCAAATTCAATTACGAACACGCCAACATTTGGGAAAATTACATGATTTTGGCCGTCGATGTGGGTGAAATTGGACAGGTAAAAATTAACAATTTTTAAAATAAAGGAACTAATCAAATGAAAATAAAAATATGAATTAAAAAATATTTTAAATAAAAAATTAACAATATTTCAGGCCATAACTGCCTTCCACCGGCTGCTCGATTTGAAGGGAAAACAGAAAGACGATGAAGTTCTGGAGGTTCTCGCGAAAGAGACTTTGAATCGAGAAGCGAAGGTCGTTATTTATTTAAATTTTTCTTAGCCTATCCTTCTTATTAAATTTTGATATTAATACAGCATTATTAATTATAAATTATATAGCATTTAAAAAAAAAAGTTAGAAGAAACTGCATTCATTATTTTTGCTACCACGCTCGAATAATCAATAACGCGGATAGGAATTTTAGGTTGAGCATCCAAACAAACCATAACTGACTTCTAAATAAACTCTTCCTTACTTACATAGACAGTAGTTTTGCACGGAGACAGACCAGTTAAATATCTAAATGAATATTGAATTCGAAGTTATTTTATCTGGAATTTCTTTAAAATAGATTCGAATCTTTTGTTCATTTTTCAAACGAAAATATTTTCAGGCTCAAACCCCGGAAGAAATCAAAGAAGTCAATCGGCTGAAAAACGAGTTGATCAAGCTGTACGGAAGGGTCAGCTCAACGCAGAATTTGTCGTGGAAGGTGAGATTTTTATAATATGTATGTTTCAAAAATTAGTCAGCTAAAACTTCAAAATAGGAAATTGTTAGTTACTTTGCGTATAGACAATATAAATTTCATCCCGACTGAATTTATTCTTTTCAAAATGATAATGCTTTGTCCATCATGAGATGCTCATTTATCGGCCTAAAGTCCATAATTTTCGCAATTTTGATCTACGCTTCTAATTTAACCCAGCTACATTTTCTCTAGAAATGAATCATTTTCGAATTTTTCTCCGATTTCTCAAAACACAACTTGCAAAAAATAGTATTGTATTGAGAGAGTAAAAGACGACATGTTAGTTTACTCTCTCTCTCGAAATGACGTACTATTTTTCTGCGGATCCAAGTTTTGCGAAGTCTGATTTTTCCCTTTGGAATTAAACAACAAAAAACTCATTTTTCAGGCCTGGCTGCAATACGCTCTGCTGAAAAAGCCCTCCGATGAATCGCCGTCTCAAATCACGGAATTCGAAAAATACGTCCAACTTCTGGAGAGGGCCATCACGGCGATGAATTCTGAACAGGTCAAATATCAGACTTTCAAATTTTCGACCCGGGTCTTTATTTCTAAATTATTTTAAAAGGGAGATCTTCTATTAAAATTTGTATAGAAAAACGCTAAAACTTAAGCCTGAGTCTTTTATTTTCAAGGAATTTTAAAAGAGGGTCTTCGATAAATCTTTATAAAAGGCCTTTCAAATCGAGGACTACTGTATTCTATTTATTTATTTTCCAGGAAACGCCCATCGACCAAGTGGTGAAACTGCAATTTCTGTTGGCTGAAGAACGAGTTCAACTCGCGAAAGTCAAGGGCTCCGAGGATGCGTTGAAACAGGTCATTTTTGAAAGAAAAAACTTAGGGCTATATTATATTGTTCTGGTCAAACGAAATGACAGATCGTGTATTGAAAAAATAGGGAGAAAGGGCGAGAGGGGCAGAGAAAATTGTGTACTCTACTCTTTTTTCCATTGCCCCCTGCTGATCCTCCTTTCTCTATATTCTAGTCTCTCTGTGCATAGTTCATGCGCCCATTTCTCGTAACCTCAACGGCGCTCTTCAACACACACGAACTGTTTCATTTCATTTAATCAATGCAATAACACCGTTGGGAAAATTATTTGAAATAAATCGAATTTAGTTTAACAAAAAATGTTGAAACTTATCTAAATAGATCATTCTCACATCTACATTAAATTTTAATTCGAAAATTATGAAGCGTATAATTTGAAGCGAGACCTTTTATCCTAATGGCAAAATTCGATATTTAAAATTCTGAGGCTTATAAAAGATGACATTTTAGGCCAAATTCCGTTCGAAAATGGCGCTGAACACGCTGGAATCGAATTTGGAGAAGCGGAAAAAAGAGGCGGGCGATAATTTGAAGGACGAAAATTTCGAGGAACATCTCAAACAAGTCCGGCAAAAAGTCGAGGAGCTTGAAAATTAGAAAAGTGAAATTTATCGTATTTTTATTTATCTTCTAAAAATACGATTAATTTTACTTCATTTGTTGATTTTTTTCTTCAAATTGTTGATTTGATTGTTGCTAAATGAAAATTTTCTTTATAATTTTTTAAAAATTTCATTTTTGAAAACATACTGCATTTCAAGCATACGCAAATTTCTGTTTAATTGGTTCATTTGGTTTTTTTTTAAATTTGGATTTAGTTGACTAATCGAAATGCTGAAAATCGGATTGAGTCAGATTCGAAATTTTCGAAAATTCAAGAGGATGAAGTTTGAAATTTTGGAAATTCATAGAGGTAAGTAAGCGAAACAAAACCGTTTATCATTAAAAATCATATTTTCATAGACTTCAATTTTGTTGAAGCATATTTAATTTTTCAGTATCTCTAATTTCACTCGACAGAAATTCGCATTCACTACCTAAAGCCGCTGAAATCGTCGAGAAATCGCCTAATTCAATAAAACCCTACCTCCAAATTATGCGGATTGACAAACCTACAGGTAAAAACAATTAAAAAAACATCTTCAAAAATAAATATCTTTCGAAATTTAAATTAATCTAAATCAAAGTATCCTAACTGCAGTTTATTGCAAGATCAATAATAAAGACCCACTGAATAAAAAACCGGGGACTTCTAGTTTATATTCTAGCGTATTTTATTATTTTACATTTAATATTTTGCTTCCTAAATAAATACAGATTTCTAAATTTCAATTTTCAGTTCTTTATTTTAGATTTAGATTTTTGAAAATCTAGTGAAAATATGGCAATTCAGGTACCTGGCTCCTATTCTGGCCAAGCGCTTGGTCGATCGCATTGGCGACTCCCCCAGGAGATCTACCTTCGCTTTATTTGTTGTCCTTGTTTGGAGCGGGGTCGTTCTTAATGAGATCATCCGGATGTGTTATCAATGATATGTGGGACAAGGAGTTCGATAAAAAGGTTGGGAGGCTTAAACAAATCTAAGAGTTACGGCGTTTTATCGAACGTAATCGATTATGGCACTTTGTAAGAATCGAGTTTTCCGTGATACCGATTTTCGAAGGGGACGTTCATACTTAGTTGCGCATTGCAACTCGCTGGAAATAGCATGGAAAATCAAGAGAGCGCAATTGCATAAATTTGTATCACGGCAAACTCGATTCTTATAAAGAACATGGCTTAACAATTTGAAAATTTAGGTAGCGAGAACGAAAGACCGACCCTTATCAAGCGGTACTTTATCCATGGTTCAAGCTACCGCACTTTTATCAGTATTATTATCATCGTCATTAGCTATACTGCTTCAACTTAATTGGTTCAGGTGATCAGCGTGACCAGTTTAATTACCCTAATTGTCGTCAATTATAGCGTCGCAGTCGGTGCTTCTTCAATGCTACTAGTAATTAGCTACCCACTAGCGAAACGATACACCTATTGGCCTCAGATAGTGCTGGGTAGTCAAGTTGATAATTAGACTAACTAAATCAGCAGTTTCATTAATTGGAGACCAATTAGCACAATTTAAAATAATTAATAACGCGAAAAAGCAAGTAAGACTGTCAAAAAGGACCAACACCGTTAACACCAAATCATGGTACCTTTGATATCAAATAAATTACAAAAAGAAAGCAGGCTCTAAAAAGCTAACAATAACTAGTACGTAGGTACCAATTAAATTACACTCAATGTAAATAGAATGTTAACCCTAATTAAATAGTTAATTGCTGTAATAAATCGTAATTACAGGCGCTACACTAAATTACGGTACTCTAATTGCCTGGGCTCATATGATGCCTATTGAAAAATTCTATCTGATATTGCCACTGTATTTCTCGAATATTTGCCATACCGTAATTTACGATACGATATATGCGCACCAGGTAAATTGAAAATTTTAGATATTTAAAATATAACAAAATAAAAGAATGCTAATTTAGGATATTTCCGACGATCTTATGATCGGTGTTAAATCAACTGCGCTAAAATTCGGAGAGGACACCAAAAAATGGCTCTCGGGATTTGGATTTGGTTGTTTTACCGGGTTAATTACTACTGGGTTAATCACTGACCAAACTTGGCCATATTTTCTAGGAGCTGCAGGTATTATCGAGTGTGAGGAAGTAGATTCTGCACACTCTTTGCAACTCTCCTCTCCTAGGATCAATCCCATAATACTTTATTCGAATTTTTATATGATAATTATATCTCATACCTTAGTCCAATAATATAATAATATTTAGAACTAGAGAAATTATTAGTTTAATTAACAGTTGAATTTTTAGCGACTGCTTCTCACTTAATATGGCAAATCGGCTCGGCGGATCTGAAAAATGCTTCAGATTGTGCAGCGAAATTTAAGTCGAACCAGAAGATGGGTGCTATACTGTTTACAGGAATTGTCCTCTCTAATTTGTTAAAGTCTGTGTAATTTAAATTGATATTTAGGGCCCCCAAGCTCCGGCTCTTTGCAAAGATGCATTTTTGTTAGAAGCGTGATGATTTGAAGCAAAAAAATTTGGGAGGGAAGTACCCTTCAAGCCTCAAATCTCTCGAAAAACCCTATTTAGATTGACGATAAACCTGATAAAATGGCTCTATGCAAAAAAAATCACAACAAAACAACCACACACAAGCAATATTTCGTTGTTTGCGAAAATGTGTTCATTTTGGATGATGAATTTTTTTTAGTTTTTAGGTTTATTTTTCCTTCACGAAAGTCTTGTTTACATTCCTGGGCTTGGACTCAAGTTCAGCTTACAACCCTTCTAAATGAACTTACTAGAGTTGTAAGTTGAACTTGAGTTCAAGCCCTGATGTCCTTTTCCCATCTCAACTGGCTTGCAAAAATTTGGGGCTTGGATTGATGGTGTGGGTCTGACTTGTTGAGGGATCGACTTTGTATCTGACACTTGGTTTGTGTTGTTATGTTTTCATCAGTTTTACCGGACAGATAGACGAGAGGGTGCTGCCATTTCGACGCTTTAATCCGAACCTAGCACAGCAATAATCGACAAAGATCTCGAGATTGCAAATGAGATTTTGAGGGAAGGATGCATGCTAATTTGTCTTATGGCTTCTAGGTAGGACAACAAATATTTATTGGCAGCAAACGTACATTTTGAAAGGAAAGAATGAGGGAAGTACATATTTGAAAAAAAAAAATATTGTTGAGATTGATGTGTTTGCTGTTCGCTGGGAGTTCGTTAGTAAGCCTTTATTGTTACAGAACAATAAGATGCTAAGAAGAACAACATAATAAAATGTCAGATCCTTATATACCATCTAGGTCATGCCACGTATGGGCGATAAGGATTATTCTTGAAGCCCCGGGTAAGGGCTTAATTGCTATAGAAAAGAATTTCATAAAACTGTCTGATCGGAGCTTAATTGGGTTCAAAGTATTTAAGATTATGAACATTAAGGATCGCATAGACTGCGATAATTACCATTATCTACATAATCTCGCAACTCTTTATTCTTCATTGTAGTATTTGGCATTCGGATGGAAAGATATTGGTCGAGCAGCCTCACATCGAGGACTTCCACTTCTATGTCGCTCCATTATTGAGCACTTCAGCCCTGCCTTTTTCGCCTGAAATCATTATTTGAATAACTTCATTTCTTTCCCAATTTCTAGCCCGAACAGGGACGATCAGAGGTGGAAATTGCTAAGTGTCTCCAAGCAGCACGAATTTCTTTGGGCCGATAATCAGCGGGATCATTGCTTCCGGTACCGTTGCTTGTGTGGCCTCGTCCAACAAGAGATGTATTGGTCGAATTCCTTTGAATAGCGGAGAAGCAAAAGTAGCGCAGTGAACACACAAATGCGCGACGTTATCAGAACATGTCATTTTTAGCTTTGTCGTAAAGTCGAACAAATATTCTTGTTGCGACCAGCAACTTAATATTTTCTTGATATTTTATGATTCTATACTTTCACTTAAATCGATAGCAAATCATATCATCTATTATTTCTGGTAGAATGGTTGTAAATGCCCAGGACTCCAACTCCTTTCGATGTTAATTGTTTTTGGTCCAATTTTGTCAGCATATGAGCGAGAGCTCTTCGTCTTTAATCGTTTTTATAAGCGTTCGGGTTAACCAGTTCAATTACCCCTTTCCTATGTTCGGGGTATATAAAAGGACGACACTACGAAGGACAAGTTGAAGAAGTTATTGTACCGATCATCGTATACTAAGCGTTCTATTGTGTTATCAGTATAATCCTAATAAAGTATTCATCTCAAACCACTTGGACACGACAATTCTAGAAACTTTAGTTTATATATTCCATGACTAATGCCAATTTATATAACTGAATATAGCCTGATTTAAACAGACATGGATTAGTCGAGATTGGGATCTGAAAATATGTAAAATCAAATTTTAAATTTAAGAATAAATGAAAATTCGTAAAGATCAAATATAACATGGGTTAAGACGTGTTATGTGATAACGCTATGCGCGCAGAAACAATTGATAATGAGAAGGGGAATAGAATGGGAGAGAGAAAGAAAAAGAAAATAGGATAGAATAGAAATTTCTGCGTCTCTTTCTCCACCTCCTGTGAGCCTCGGATGCGCGAGAAGTGAGCATTTGTTCATTGAGCGATTTATTGTTTTCTTTTCGTTTTTCTCATTTTTAAGGACAATTATCGATAATTAATCAGTTAGTCTGTATCAATATCGGTAGAGGAAAGTAATTGCCAAGTGCCTGCCACGAAAATTTCATTAAATTCGATGAAAGAACAAAGAAAAACGAAAAGAATATAAATGAACGTGTAACGAACAAATGCTCGCCTCTTTCGCATCCGAGGATCGCATGAAAGAGGAGAAAGAAACGCTCCTTTTATATTGTCTCAAGTAGTCAGGCATTTATAATAAATGAGTAGCTCAAAGATTAAATAAAGAAATTTTTATAGCCATGCATGCTCTAACATTTTCATCTTTGCACTTATTTATCTTTCAGGTAAAACCACAAAGAATCATATCATTTCACTGTCTCATATTTTTAATGGGGACACATGAAGGGGGAGAAAGGAACAAAAATCAATAACCATAATCCTTTGAATATCGATTTTTAAATTTAATTTTTTCTAAGTTCGTTAGTTAGTTTCAATATATGGCATGTTTATGAAATTTCTAATGTTCTACAATGAGGATGCATAAATTAAAGTAATCAATTTTTTCAATACTCTAATACAATTAATGAATTATTCGAGTATCCTGCTAATTCGAATTGAATTTCTTATCAGTAGAAAATCATGTGTTTAAAATTGATATTGATTTCAGTATGTATATATGTACCGGGTGTTTCAAGCTTATCTGTCCAATTTATTTTTTGAATAATTTTTTTTATTTTTGATCCAAATTGAGTACGGTTTTTTGCATGGTACTCTCCCTACGTTATAGTTTTGTTTGGTATAACTCCCGAGTCGAAACCAATTGCCCATACCCATAAAACCATCTGTCTTTTGAAAGCTAATTTTTGACAATGAATCGAGTCCTGTGGGCGTAGGACTGCACCATTTTTGATGCGGTTTGCTACATATGATTGTCAAACGTGTTAGAATTA
The DNA here is from genome assembly GCA_964036155.1 of Diploscapter coronatus. Taxonomy (NCBI): domain Eukaryota; kingdom Metazoa; phylum Nematoda; class Chromadorea; order Rhabditida; family Rhabditidae; genus Diploscapter; species Diploscapter coronatus. The sequence continues at coordinate 80,806,674 of OZ038423.1, read as the reverse complement.
ATTTGGTACCAAGTTTGTTAAGATACCAAACACCTTTATCTGAAGTTTTACCAAAATATGGTAATCTGCGTGGTAAAACGCAGTTAAATAGTCCAGTCTTACGTTCAGAGCTCGATTTATTGTTAAAAATTAACTTTTCAGAAAACAGATGGTTTTATGAGTATGGGCAATTGGTTTCGACTCGGGAGTTATACCAAACAAAACTATAACGTAGGGAGAGTACCATGCAAAAAACCGTACTCAATTTGGATCAAAAATAAAGAAAATTATTCAAAAAATAAATTAGGTAGATAAACTTGAAACACCCGGTATGTATGATATTAAATTTTGCAATAATATTTATGATTTACTTTAACCAAATCCAAAAGAACAAACATTGGATTTTTTTTAATTTGGTAATTTCGTCATATAGAAAATGGCTTATGTTGGCATTGATTTGGGAACTACGTATTCGTGTGTTGCCGTCATTGAAAATGGCAGACCTTTTGTCATCTTTGGAGTTGATGGTATTATAATATACTCATTTTAATTAAAATTTATCAATCCTTTTTAGGCAGAAATACAATTCCATCTGTTGTAGCATATTCTGATAAAGAAATATTAGTTGGGAATACAGCACTGACGGAAATTGGTAATATCGATTTGACCAATATTTTATATGGTAAGATCTTTTTTCAGATAAAATAAAACGCAATTTTGATAATTTAGATTCAAAGCGTCTAATTGGATGGAAATTTATTAATAATATGCCAAGCCCAGAAAATAGGCATTTATGGACTTTCAATGCTGTTACCATAAATGTAAAAACACATCTATAATGCTTAAAATTATTTTCATTGTTATATTTTATATTTCTAGGAGCATGCTGGCTATATTCTAAATAAGGGAAAAGTCGGAAAAGAAAGATTTATACTACCTGAAGAAGTTTCGGGAGAAATTTTAAAACACCTTAAATTTCTTGCTGAAGTAATAACTCGAACATAAAATAGTTAAGATTAACTAATTAATATATTTTAGACTTATCTAAGCAGACATGTAATGGGAGCTGTCATTACAATCCCTGTCTTATTTAACCAGAATCAAATAGCAGCCACAAAAAGAGCAATGGAATTAGCAGGGCTCGAAACAAAAGAACTACTTTATGAACCTCAAGCGGTCGCTATTGCCTATAGCGCGAGGATGGATTTGATAAATTGCAAAATGCTAATTATTGATCTCGGTGGAGGTGCATTCCTAAAAAATTAAATCTACAATGCACAAACTGTTTAGGAACTACGGATGTTACCATATTTGAAGTTAAAGATGGAAACTTGACCATAATAGCAAGATCTGGGGATGAGCATTTGGGTATGTCGAATATGCAAACCCATTCTAGTTTAAATAGAATTATGAAAATTTAATTTTAAATATGCCATTAAGGTGGGAATGATTTTGATGGACGAATTATAAAGCATGTGATTAATGAGCTTCAACTAGAATCACTTGGCGCTTTCACTAAAAGGGAACTTTTTCTAAAGAAACTACGAGAAAAATGTCGGTCATGTAAAGAATCATTGTCATCAAATATCGAATCCTACAATATCAATGTAATTTATATTTAAGAAAATTTCGACATTACAGATTATAGTTTTTAATAATTTGAACATTTAGTTGGGTATAAGGGGTGATATTGAATTAAACATCAAACTAACCAAAGAGAAATTGAATGAACTATGCGATGATCTATTCCAAAGGATAATTATAATTATTGAAGAAGTTATGAAAAGCGTTCAGCTCTCCGTCAATGAAATTGATCATGTGGTAAACGTTATAATTTTTATTTCAAAAGAAAGTTTATTTTGTATAAGAAAAATTGTAGATTCTTGCTGGGGGATCTTCACGAATCCCTAAAATAAAAGGACTAATAGAGAACATATTTGGAGTGGAGAAAATGAGATATGATATTAATACTAAGGAAGCAGTGGCATACGGTGCAGCAATTTTGGCTAAATCACTTGAGGTTCCAAAAATTTTAAGATTAATAAGTCAATTTCTGTAATAATTTTATTAATTTAGTTGGGTGAAAAACTGCATATATTAGAGAATATTTCGATTAATGATGTCCTAGCTAAGGAAATTATGATAAATGAATTCGAAGTTAATCACCTACCGACGAATTTTGTAATGCCATTATTAAAAGTGGTGCAAACTTTACGGGAGAACAAATTAAAAAGCGAGTTGTATAATGATAGCAGAAAAATACTCCAAATATTTGCAAAACGATGTGAAGCATTTAGAAGGAAATCAGGAATGATATCGCGAAGACATACCATCAAAAAGTTGAATGCACTAGCAGAATTAATCGAGAAAGATCTATCCGCATTAAAACTGATTGATCAATCAGAAATATTTGAAGAAGAAATTGAAATATTAAGACATTTGATTGAATCTCTAGGCCGACTTCATAGAGATTTGAAGAAAAAAGTTGACGAAAAAATTATTGAAAGAAATGACGAACAAGAAGCGCTCAAAGTACTCATTCAATTGAGAAATGAAATTAAAGAGGCTAACATAAAACTGAGAAATATTACATATTCTACAATTGATTTAGAAAATTTCAAAGAATCTTCCTTGAGAACTTTGACCAAACTCCCGACCAATATACCAGTTAGCTATATTGAATGGGCAGATATACTCGAGGAGAAGCGAAATAGAATATTTGCCACGGTTGAAGAAGTAATGGTAAAAACTGTTATAGCTGAAGCAATGACAAGCGAAACATGGCAACTGTTAAAAAATATCCGGACTAAATATAGTCAAGGGCCACAAGATTATGAAAACGTTACAGAAGATGCTTCGATATTAAAATCATTAATCGATAATATTCAAAACATCGATCCAATTGTACTTGAAAGGAATCATCACTTAAATCAAGAGCAACTTGACATAATCCAAATGGCCGACGATCATCAGAGTTTACTTAATAAGAAGATCAAATTGTTTAAAAAATTGACAGATATGCAAGAAAGAGTTTCGAGTGAAATAGAGCAATTATTCACGGAGATAAAGAATTTGCCTAAAATAGGAACGGAAGATGTCTTGAAATTCATTGATAGCGATGATATGAATCATAAAATTCAACAGCTAAAGGCAAAGATAAATGATATTGAAATCCAAATGTGCGAAGTAAATGATACAATTAGTGAAACCGATTTAAATAAAAAATATTCACAGTTGGTAAGCGAAATAGAGAAATCTGTTAAAAATATTAAACAAGTACTTGCTGACAAGTTACAATGTGAAAAACTTGATACCATAATAGAAAATTTAATTCAAGACGTAAGAAGAGTATACCACGACCAGGTAGATGACTTAATAAAATCGGAAAATCAGCATGCTAAGATTTTGGAAAAGAAGAATAACTTAGATAAATATTTCCAACAAATTCCCAAGGGTCATGTTGGAAATGAATTAAGAAGGAAATGCGTACGATATACCCATGAAATCAATAATATGATTATCTTAAAACTAGTAGCAGACATCCGCGATATAACTTTATTGGGGAGAAAAAAAATAGTCGATAAAGAAATTATTGGAATAAGTGCAAAATTGGATGATATAATTGATAAAAGCAAATCGCTTCCACATAGGACAATACAATTCAACTCTTTTCTGAGATCATTTATTAAGCTACAGGAAAAGCATGATGAAGAGTTCAAAAACAGTGGCTTAACATCAACTAATGAAAGAAACGACGAAGCATTTGGATCATTTCTTTCGTTTTTCATTACGAATACGGCTAAGACAATTACCATAAACTATAACGATGATGAGAAATTAGATGATGAACGAAGGATTTTCACTAAAACAGTTGTATCTTTTCAAATGGATCTTAGTCAAATAATCAAAGAAGCCTACGAAATTTCAATTGATCCTGATGCGAACCCAATTCAATATGGACCAATCATTTACCAATTAAAATATTTTATTGATCAAGCCAAGCAGCACATTCAAAGCAATGCTCAATATATCGATCCATTTATAAATGCTTTAAAGGCTATCATAATATCAGCAGAAAATCAGATTTCCATAATGGAAAACAGAATTCGAATATGGAAGAATTTTATCGAGATGATTAAACACGTAATAGGACCACTAAAAAACTATTGCCTAACGATAGAAAAGCTTGCAATTAAATCGAAAATGTCATTAGAAGATACGGAAAAAGCGATTGAGGATATAAAAGATCTTCGGTCAAATGAACTTAATGAAGACAAGATAAGTCAATTGCTTGAATTAAGTGGCCAATTATTGCCACATAAAGTACCATCTATCTTCGTTCATTTCATCAATATCGGTATTAATAACAATGAATCAATATTTAACGAAATTTCGGTTAAAATAAATAGGGAGATATTGAAAGGACATACGCTATCGGAGTTATTTAATGCAATTTTAGAAGAAATCGATCAGCTCGAATTTGATGAAGAAAGCAATTCAGCTACATTAGAATATCAAATTTCTCATGGCGAACAGAAGATAATCGAAATTGAAAACAAGTTTAAATCTTTTGAAGAACGAAGTGATGAAGCGAAACGGCAAAGCGAGTATATACCTTTAGATTCGAACCAGCTAGAGAAGTTGCGAAGTAAAATTGATCATTTGAATGAAAAGATACGAAATGCTAAATTAATAGTTGAAATGAATGAAACAGTTGAGCTTTTCACGAAACTTCGACAGATTATTCAAGAATTATATCACCAATATGATAATGAACTAATGCCAGATGATTGGAATATAATAAAAAAGTGTTGTAACAAATTATCAGAAGAGAAAGAAGATGAATTTATCAACAAAATACGCGATTTGTTAGATTTGAAAAAGGACTATGATATAAAATCTGTCGATGGGAAGAATACTGTCAACAATATTAATAATTATGTTACTGAACTTGAAAGACAAGCAAAGAAAAGAAGAAGTGAACTGATTTTCAAAAATGGATTGATAGAATTTCTAACTATAAGAAGACTTCGTGCACTTGTAAATAGCATAAAAGACGATGACTTATCGTGTCCTAATACATTAAAAAGGAATAATAGATTAATCGACAGATTGAATAGACTAGCAGAGAACAATGCGCGTGAGCTAGATACTATGCTTAACAGCAAAGGAGCTATTTTAAAATCAACATCAAAGATACATCCCCCACAATGGGAAAAATGTGTTATTACTTGATTATTCTTTTTGTAAATTGAACCTCGCATTTTAACGTTTACATACCATTATAGCCATATTACTTTCAATAGATAGGTTTAAATATCAAATAAAAAGCATTTACAAATTTTCTCATTGTATATCAAATATTGTTAGAATTTTGTATTGACAAATAATGCAAAAAATTAATATTGTTCAAAAGGGTTATTAACTATTTTCATTAGGCTAATGTACATTTGCTAAAGTTTGTACAATAAAATAAATGATAAAATATCTCTCTTATCAATTAGATATTAAGACAGTCTTTGTAAAAATCGAGTTTTGCAAAGAGGTTATCAGCAAAACTCAAAGTCCTCCAAACACTGAGAGGAGCGCACCCCCGACGCACCCCGCGAAGCACTCCTCTTAGTGTAACCATTTTATTATACTCGTTATTTATTTATTTCGAAGGATCACGAAATGTTGTCTTCCGCTTCCTATCTTTGTCTAATATAATTTTACTGTAAGATCAGTAAGACCGAACTAGCTATCAAATAAGAACAAGATGTATTTAATTATTTATTAACACAATGTAGTGTCCGAGTGTGTTATTTCAAATTCTTTATGTTCCAGCAATAGACGAATATAACCAAAATCGTTGATCACAAAAAGAAAAAATGTTGAAGAGAGCGAAAGCTAGTTTTTCCTCGTATATATAGGGGAGCGATATAGTGTATAAATTAATGAGCATCTAGAGAAAGGCGGAATCTGGTGCAGGGATTAGGTAATCTTCTTGCGTCGCAATAGTCCACAAGCCTCTTTTGTTGACATTTCCAAAATTTTCACTGAATTTACCGATTAATTTAATATGGTTCACTGGCATTGGCTCTTTGACCTACCCTCTTTTGGGTTTGTTTTTGCCTACCCGGCTTTCCGAAGAATCCTCAAATTGTCTACTTCGCTTGGAGACGAACCCGCCGTTGTAGCTCGTCCCTGCTACCCAAAACGCTCCCTGTTCGTGAGAGGTAGCGCTGCCTTTATGGAGTGGAAGGTTCTCCAACCTCTCTAACACTATCCATATTTGGGACTCAAGCCAGTTATTCTCCGCTCCTCCCGGTCGTGCACTACACGAGGGGAGCTTCCTTCCAACTGGCTAAAATTAGCACGAAGACGATCGACCTGTAGTGATCCTTTGTTCGAACTACGGCCGCGTCACAATATCGTGTCGAGTTCTTTAGATTGTGCTAATTTAAATAGCTTATCCTTTGCTAACTTTAATATATGTGCGGGATACTCGAACATTAATCCTGAAATAAGAGGAGCGAAATATGTGACTAATTAAAAAGCCCCTACGGTATCGCATACATAGATATTCAGGAGGAAATTGAAGATCAACGTATTTGCAATATATCAAGTGATGAAGTTGCATGGCTGCAACGATCCATATATATATTTAGACGTAGAATAATTTAAATATCCAATAATTGATCGATTTAGACGATCAGTTGTAGTTGAGAATAGGTTCTGAAATTATCTTCAAGTCAAAAGCTTACAAGTTCCTGTTAAAATGAGAAATGATGAGCGAAGTTATGATAATACGAAGTGTAATGGAAAAGAGAAGTTAACGAAAGAGCGAATCATACGTATCAATGTCTTTTAGCAAAGAAAATAAAAATTTTCATCGATGATGATAATTGAAGGTTGATAATAATATTGCTAGCCTATATCGTTAATTGGAGAGAAAGTCGATATTCATTCGTAAACTAGAAATTAATTTTAGAGCGAAATGATGAATTGTGTAGAAGAGAAACGAGAGACGAATAGTGTGTAATTTTCGGATATCGACGCTCTTCAATCGATGATATATGGAGGGCAGATCGCACCGGTTAACTCATAGTTACAATGTCATTACAAGCAGCGATTGTTATTAACTTTAGGTTAGGGATACAAGATTTTAAGATAATATTTTAGCAAGTAGATCGTAGAATAGAAAAGGGAAAGAGAATTCTGGATTCCTTGGTTTATATAGGAAAACGAAATAGCGTGTGAAGCTGAGAGAGTTCAGAGAAGAGAAGACTAAGCTAAGGCAGGAAAGGGGTTATTCCTGCTTCGGCAAAATCGATAGCAACATCCCCTAATCTCCAGAGGGGAAACGGGCATGTAAATTAGGGTTTCTCCAGATACAGTAGACGTGACATAGAAATATCTTATGGATGCAAAGGGTCAGAGTGCAAATTCGATCGCTTTCAAAAAATGTAAAGTTGTACGACTGCAACAGATTCAATTATCGAACTAATTTTACCACGTAGGGTAAGACATGTTTAAAATTAAAAATAAAACTAGTCCAATGATGACTGAGTGCCAATAATGGTCGTTAAATTGGACATAAACATGTTTATATGGTTTAGGAAATCCGGCTTTAAATGTAATTCTAGATGATTGTCTGCTTTACTGTATTATGTAGTAAAACCGAATGTACTCAGGGAGAACCGAAATACTTTATTCTTTATTCAATGTACGTACTTTCTTAGCTAGCTTGATTACAATATATAGATATAGTTTATTATCAACGCAATAACTGAATAAGATTAGAAATATGAACACAAGACGAATTGGGAACACTGTGAGGACTACTGTTCTACCGCCTTATATATGTATACGAAATAGTACAAAAATAGAGAGGCTAAACGGAAGGCATTTCTTAGAAATTATGGCCTAAAAGGAGAAAGCTTTCATAATTTGGTTGTCCTTTCCGAGTCTCTGCATAACGGCAACATGTGCATATTCCCTTCGAAGTGACATGCTTCGTTTCTGCATAAGATCAATCTCGGGTTTTTCCTCCAGGTTGTCGTGTCCCGATGTTCTTGATTGTGTTAATTCAAGTTCCTTTATTACTGACGATAGGGAGTTTAAGTTGACAATAGTAAAATTGTAATGTCTGGTTTAGGAGAAAGAATGCCCTCTTTTCCAGGGCTTATATATGAGAGGCGAGAGATCATAATACAAAAAGGGGGAAACATCGAGGATGCTTGTGGAGGCTAATTAGCGCTTCATTTATTCAGCGCAATATTCTCTGATGTCTGCGCCTGACATTGAGCGCAGCATTCAGCTAATTAAATCTTCCTATGGTGCCGTAGAATTACATATTAGGTATGAGGAAGATAGTCGTATTCATGTGCACATAATTAATGAAGTTGCATGGCTGCAACATAGAATAATTTAAATATCCAATAATTGATCGATTTAGACGATCAGTTGTAGTTGAGAATAGGTTCTGAAATTATCTTCAAGTCAAAAGCTTACAAGTTCCTGTTAAAATGAGAAATGATAAGCGAAGTTATGATAATACGAAGTGTAATGGAAAAGAGAAGCTAATGAGAGAGCAAAACATACGTATCAATATCGTTTAGCAAAGAAAACAAAAAACTTCATCGATGTCGTGTCGAGTGGTTTAGTAAATCTGTTTATTCAGTAATAATAGGAATCTGTGTATGCGAAGTAGTGATCGAAGTAAATGATAATAAGAATCCCTTGCCACTGTTGGGTCTGACTATTTAAACGCCTAAGCTGATGGAGAAATATTTAGCGAGTTAGAGATACATAATCATTGACATATGAATCCAGACACATAAATAATCCTGGTAACGAGGTAATCTCAAGGATAAGGAACAGCTAATAAAATCAAGAAATATCGGTGCTTGAGGTTGATCATAACACGCATTGACAATTGTCAGGAGATAATCTCAAGATCAATTGTTCATAGGTTAACGAGATACCCAGATTATGATAATTAAGCAATTATCAAGTTGCTGGTTGCAACACAGGATATAATTATGTGTTTCAATAGTCTGAAACTTTTATCAACTTCATTTTGTTAACTAACGAACCCATTCTTTATATAAGTAGACGGTCATATGAACAAGTTTTAGGTCGAATAATGCCGACGGCGACCTACGTCAAGAAGGAGAACGAGCTGAACTCGTTAGACATGGCCAAACTAGTCGGTTTCGCGTCCGGTGATTCGATATCCACAATTATGTTGCCAGAGCTCCTCAGAATCCCGAATGATCCCGATTCTTCCAATTCGCTCTTTACTGTTGTTGTAATAGTGTCATAATTTTAATTATTTTATTTTATCTTTAATTTTCTATAATTCATAGCCTTTATCACATAGCTTCTGTTTAAATTTATTTTACATTGAACAAATGTTTTGAGCACTTGCAAGATATCATAAATGTATAAGTAAGCAAAAACTAAAGTTTTCTTTCAAGTTAAATATGTATTTTCCAGCGACGTTCGTTATCGAATGTGTAACAATTGAACGGGCCATTTCGTTATCCTTACTTTAAGCAGTAAGAATGAGTGCGTTATGATCACGGATATTAAATAGCTAAAATCCCCCGTGAATCTCATTTCCAAGAAACAAAAAGTGACCGGAGGATTTCATATACGCTGAACACGATCCTGGTATCAAAAGAAGTCTGGAATATATAAGTGGGATTTTGGAAAATCAGAAAGAAAAATAAGTGGTTGCACAGATCGACTGCAAATACAACCTCCGCTCGTCGTTCTTCTGACGATGAGCTGATTGATACACCATTCTATTTCTTCCGGAATATATCGAGTTTGAAATATTCAATTCACTCGGATATTTTGAAAGATTCTGCAAAAATAAACTCAAACATCACGATTCACCGTGTTCGAAAATATCCATATCCGGTCGAAGTTACTTAACTCGAACTAATTATCCACTGTTCTTACAAGTTGAAGTGGTCAATGTAGATTTCAAAATACTGAATATAAAAAATGTTCGTATCATAATTAAACTATTTGCAACTTCGAATTTCGCAGAATATTCGAATTGCTATCGTAAACGTCGAAAAAGTTGAGTGTTCTTTCGTTGAAAATCAGATAAGTCCAAAGGTTTTGTGCAAGTATTATGACAAAGTGAATCCAAATCGCAAAACATTCTTTATTAATACAAGGCTTAATTACCCGAGTTTGAGATAACAACCAAACGCACCACAGTTCAACAATCAGCCATCCACAGGACCTATTATTCCTTGATGCAAATGTTCGTTCATGGCTTCTCGAATTGTATCACAGAAATAAAATAGCTCTTCAAAAATAGGACAGTAAAAAAAGTAGTAACTCAGTAATGTAATAATCTATTTAAAAAATAAGTAGAGGAGGCTTTTTACCCTTTCTCTATACCATTTGGTGCGTTACTAAATTACTACTTTTTCAGGTTGCCAAAATAGGCCTATCATATAATTCTAGTAGAAATTGTAGATCTCTTCAGTACAAATATAAAATACTAGAACCCAGGCGTTTTTTTTCGAATTATGGCAGGAATTGTCAAGTACCCTAGATATGATGAAAGAAAGATATCAAATAGTAGGATTTTCATGAAATACCCAAAAATATTCCGCTACAAAATAATTTTTTTGCTATTTCGTAAAATAACATTCTCATTTTATTACAAATAATTTGAGAAATGATCACTGGAGTTTGAAGGAATTTTTATGGTTGGAGTATTTTCATGTCTAGATAAAAAGAAAGCAAGCAGACGGAATAATTTTTGGTAGAAAAGTATTCAAAAAATTTAGTTTAAAAGTATTCGAAATTGTAGGCAAAAGTACTCGCAACCAAAAATTTGAATGAACCAGCTTTTCGGTGTCTTATCATTTAGTCATTTTTCGGGTTGAATCAATTAAAATTGTCCTCTAACATGGCCTCGAATAGCTCCGCATCGATGTGGTTAGGGTTGACGCCAGGCCAATTGGCCCAGATCGCGGGTGCGATCTCGTCCATTTCTTCCATAAATACAGCCACGCCCATCACATCGTTCGGAACGAACTCGCCGGGTGGAGCCTCAAAAGTTCATTTCTTTTAATTTCGCCCCAAAGGCACTTCAATTTGTTTTTCTTTAATTCCGTCATCTTTTTTTGTAAAACTAGTCAGGTGGGGCTTGAAGAATATTTTTACTTCGAAATTAAGGAAAAACAAATTGAACTTGTTTTTTTCTATTGGTTTTGAATGAAATGTTTTCAATCTTATGCATCTAGAATGTATGGAGAGAGAATTGAGCCGAACTATTTTATGAATAAGGTAAGTTCAGAAGTGTTCATTTTTCTACCTGCAAGACCTGATTGCCCTGAATTTGCCATCCACCGCCGTAGCTACCATGCGCCTCTCCCAAATGACGATACAACTCGGCTCTTTCTTTGCTCTGAAACAGAAATTTTAAAAATAGGTGCTTCAATCCAATGTCTTCTAAAAAGATTTTCTTATATAAAAATCATGTTCCAATAATAATGATAACTTGTAAAAACTTTAAAGCTAAACATTTTAAAATCCATACCTGATAGCCGCACTCCCAGCAGAAGTGCATCCTGCATCTGGTGCATTCCATGTGATTGCAGCCGACGTCCTTCTCGATGAGCATCGTGCACGAAGGGCAGCTCTTCAGATTCTGCTCGCCCACGACCCTTTTGTACGCCTTCAGTGATTCGTCTGCGTTCTGACGCAGAATTTCGGCTTGTGCACAGGTTTCTCCGGGGTGCGGGCGAGATAGGCAATTTCTGAAAGTAATATTTCAATTCAAATTGTGAAAGAAACCTCGAAGAAAATACGATACAATAACCAAAAATATGAAGTCGTATGAAAATAAAGGAATAACAATCAATAAAATGTTTAATTTTACCTTCCAACGCATCGATACTTGTTGCACTCGACGCACTTAATCTGGCGCGACGTGGGTAGGCCGGGCGGCTGATCATTCGGATTGAACTGAAATGTAAAATGATCCTCCATTTCTTCTTAAAATAATTTTAACAAGTCTAATTCATCGAAAATATCATAGTATCGTCAAAAATCAAAGTTTTCAATGTCATAGAAAGGTATAAATTGAAAAAAAAAAATGAAATAGAACAATTTTCACAGAATAGAAACAAATTAACCGGAATCAGCCCGTAGCAGTCCGGCGTGGGGCAGACGCGCATAGTTTCCGTGTCGCCGAACGCGATGCTGTCCCTCAGCGATCTCAGCAGAGGCTCCAATTTGACGGCGTCCAACGACTTGATCCGATTCGAGGGGCCGAGAATGATTCGCTGAAATGTATGGAACATTTTGCAATTTTAAGCCCTGCTTCTTATCGATTGAAAATTATAAGAATTCCTCGAATATAAAAAGATAGATATCCAATGATGTTTTCTGTGCTTAACATCATAATTAGAAGTCAAAAATGTAAATTAAAATACCAGAATGTCCGTAACGGCGATCTTGTGCTGGCAATCCGGCTTTAAACAGACGAAACTCAGGTGGCGGGACTGTACTTTGTCAAGTACCTTAATTTAGATAATTGTGATAATTAAGTCATTTAATTAGAGGGTAATTAGCCATTTAATTACCATGTTGGCGAAGCAGTCCAGGCAGTAGTAGTGGCCGCACAGCTCCAAACAGTAGAACGCCTTGGTGATCATCGTCAGACAGATCGGACAGTGTGGAACGTAACTGAAGTCGGGCAGAACCCCGCAGAAGGAGGGGAGCTAAATTTTTTATTTTAAGAAAAATTTATTTGACAATTTTCAAAGGCAAAAATACCTCTTCCAAAAGCTCGTTTAGAAACTTGTCGAGTCGATCAAACTGAGCGATGGAGCCCTTGAATTTCAAGGCCGTCCAGTTCCTGGGATTCGTCCCATTGGTGGAGATTTTTGCGCCGCCAGTGATTTGACTGAAAAAAATCAATACTATTCTCAAAATTACCTAATTTTCTACAGTAAAATTGTTTATATTACTTATTTTGCAGGACCTATCTATCTTCAATAATCTAATTTTCTACTCTTTCTGCCGAATAAAGTCTTTACCTGATTTTCTCGAGTCCAATTTTAACGAGAACGGGTCGGACATGATCGGGGAACCTGGGCGGGGCGATTGCGATTTCTGTCTCGACGAAAAATTCGTCGGGATGATTGAAAAAGTGCCTGGTATTGTCGATGAGTCGATTGACCTCGTCTGCCGGACCCCAGATCGTCAGCGTCTTGCGCATCAGATTCACGTCCGTCACCACTCGCTGCACCGGAGATTTTCTCAGCTCATTCTTCAGCCAGCGCGCTCCAAAGCTAAAAATCAAAACGGACGGTAAATGTGCTAATTTTCAAATAAGAATATGAGAAATGTTCAAACATAAGAAATTGCGTACCCTTTATTCTAATCTAAAAAATTGAATAGACGGAAAACTGAATAATTTTAGAGTCAGGATTCGTAAGTTGTAAGATTTTCAGACTCACCCGTACAGCAATCTGCCCTCTTTCTCCATATCAGAGCAATCGATCGTTCTACCCGTCAAAATTTGCTTCACCTGCTGCAAGGCTTCGTCGAAGAGCCTCAAATGAGAGAGTATATGAAGTCCTCTTTATAAAAAGATACATGAAATCTTCTTTTAATATGTGAAAGAGGAACTATGAAATTCATGCTTTCTTTAGAATTAAAAAATGATATCTAAAATCCCCCTTTTGAAAGAAATATATAAAATCCCCATAAATTACGAAATCCACTCACTCTCTGGGATATCCCTCGACGGTAAGCATCGTGGCGTTGTCGCTGTCGTTCGACTTGAACAGATCGTCGTTTTCATCGATTAGCTGGGCCCAATATCTTAAACATGGAAAAATTAGTATAAATGTGAAAAACAGCAAAAAAAATCAAGAAAATAGAAAAAAAAATACTAAAAATTAACAAATAGTCACAAGCTGCTATCTAAAATACTAAAACTAGAAATTACAAATACTAGAAAGTTGGCATAAATTAATATTTTCTAACCTCTCCCTTTTAACGAGTTCATCCTTCACCGGCGGCCCGTCTTCGGGATATTGATAGTGGCGGTTTCGCAGATCTTTATCCAAATCTCTAAATTTAAGAGAAAATAAGACGCTAAAATTAACATAGTTTAAAATTGAATACCGCAATTCGGAATCACAGGCAATCCGGATGGCCTTGGAGATGTAGAGAGTGGTTCTGTAGCCGAAAGTCAAGCGAGCCTAAAAATTAGCATAAATTGAAAAAATAGTAGAAATCTACCCCATTCCTGTCGTGTTTCCTCATATGCCAGTTGCAGCCGTCTGGTGTGACCCGAGAGAAGTAGTTCGTGAAGACTTCGGCCTTCTAGAAATTTCGGATCTTTTAGAGTCGTGCCCCTATTTGCTAATTTTGTAGACTTCACAAGATGGTGTACTTTCTACATCTTCACAAAAGGGAGCACTTTTTCATCTTTTGTATGAAATAATAGTGTTCTTTTTTCTATTTTCAAACCAATCCCAATCGATTGTTAAATAAAATATCACGAGGGTGCCTTTCAGTTTTTGAAAAATTTCTTTTAAACTCAACCTCCTGATCAGTCCAAATGACTTCAGCCGATGCGTCGTCTCTCCTGTCGATGGGGAATCCAGTAGCATCCATTCGCTTCTCGGCATCCCTGCTCCACGGATCCGGGTCTGCGAAGAGCACTCGGCCGGGCAGCACCTCGAACGGCCACGGATATGGCGCCGACTCGAAGTAGTACTGCAAACTGTTTGATTTTATTTCTTACCAATAGTTTTTTTTTTTTTTTAATATTTTAAAGAAATTTGAAATTTCATCAAGCTTTTGGATCACAAATAGGCTTGGAGAATTAGAAATGTCTGATGTAATTTTTTTTAGATTCGAAAGAATATTTTTGGATCTATTTAAAGAAAAAAAACCCGACCATATCAGTGAGATCGATGTTTCTGGAATTGATTCGCTCGTGGAGTGGGTAGCGCATGTCCAAAGCAGCCATGTAAATGCGCTTCCTGATTTTGGCGAGTTCCCGTCTCATGGACACCACGTTTTCTGGGCAGTTGCGCATTCTGGAGTTAAGATTATTACTTTTCAGAATTTAAAATTTTCAAATGCCGGCATTTTAGGCCGATTTTGAGATCTGAACAAGATCTCATGTTTTTAATCATTTTAAAACCTCTACCTGACAAAGTAGATGTCCTCGTATTCGATGGAGTTGATGTCGAGAATGCGACTGATCAGATCGGTCAACATGCCCTGTGTCGAGAACCAATTGGGAATTCCGCACTCTATGAATAGCTGAAAAATTGAATATTTACTTTTTTAATTCAAACTTAATTTAAAAAGAATGTTTTTCCTGTTCAATTCTTGAAATGGTAGAATTTAATTGAAGAAAAGAGCTGTTTTATGAACGTTAGAAAAAGAATATTTAAAAATTACAACAAAAAATGCCAACCTTTCTGGTCTCAATCGGATCATTGAATCGCCTGTTCCTGGTCGTATTGGAAACTACGAACCCATTCGCTTCCAAAACTTGCCAGCAATAATCAACGTCCAGAACGGATTTCAGCTGCAGATTCAAAAATGGAATTAACAAAAAATAATTATTTTGTGGCATTTTATTCTTCTAATTTTCGCACCTCCATTTTTAATCGAGGAAAAAATTATCAAAAATAAAATAGATTTCAAAATATTTCTTTTAAAAAACTTACTTTAACCGTAGCTTCAACCGTGCTATAGGAACTGTACTTGATGGGTTCGCAAATCCACCTGATGTACCAGAACATAACCACTTTCTCTTCACGCGCGGGATTGTAGCCGGGCAACATTTTCAATGAGGATTTCTGAAAAAGAATCCATTTTCCATGAAAATCGATATTTTATGATTTGAAAAAATTTAAATAACTACCGCAATCTTAGGATGGCTCTTCAAAAATTCATTCCTCATGTTCAAATCGTCGAATTTCAGGATCAGATCCTCCTTGTGGACGAATTTTTCCTTTTCTTTTTCTTCTCCCTTTTTCAAACACATCAATTCCCATCCTGAGAGGTGGCGGGTCTGAAAAATACAAAAAAAATTAAATATGAAAATCCAAAAAATTACCGTCGGATTCCTGGAATCTTCGTTGCTGAATTGTTCTCGAAGCGCGGCCGGGCATCGCAAATGTAGAGTGTCGTCTTTCCAGATCAGTCGACAAGTGCCGCCGTCGCCGAGAGAGAACTAAATATTATTATTTTATTTTATTTCATCTCTTCCATAATTTATATTTGCTGCATTTTGTCATTAAACTATTCTTTCTAAAAAAAAGTTTATATTGAATGATAGGTAGCAAATAGAACAAGGAAAAAGGAACGTCAGAGAATAAAATTTACAAAATTCATTTAAAAAAATCACCCCATATCCACCAGAAGGGATTGCCAACTCGACACTTCCATCCACGTTAGCTTCTAGATCTAATTGGACTAGCGCTTGATGCGCCTTCTGGCATTCATTCGTGAAGTTGATCTGGTCGGGCGCGGAGATCTGAATTTTTAAAAATTTTAATTTTTCTATATGCAAAAATAGTGAAAAGCGAAATGAAAGAGGGAGGGACAAAATACAAAAGTAGTTGAATTTTTATTTTCCTTTTTGTCGTTAATCTTACCCGAATTCGCCTAAGCGGATCACTAGACATGCTGGACGTGTTGATCTTAATGTAGTCGAGCATCTAAAAATGAAGATTATTCTCAAAGTTTCCTCTCAAGAAGAATATTTTCCAACAAATCTTAGGAACTAAAAAGGGAAAAGAATCTCACATAGTAAATCCCATTGGAGTCGTTTTCCTCTTTTCTCCTGACTTGATCCAATTCGTCTTCGAGAAGCAGCCTCAGACGCGGACCCAGAGAAAGTTCGGTGGCTTGAGCGTTTAGCTGCAAATGTTGCCAATTTTATTTCTTACAAACAATTCTAAATTTTAAAATAAACTTTAAAAAGATTTTTCTTTATTTTGCATAGAGTACAATTTGTATCAGTGAAAAACATTTTTAATTAAGAGATTAAAATAATTACCACAACTTCGGACTGAAGGGCGGCATGCAGAGCGGTCTGGTTGATGACTTCGTTCAGCAGTTCAGATGAACTTGAAGTGGAGGGCTCGCAATCGACAACGTCTGCAAATAACTCATTCTAAATCATAATTAAGTTTATTCTAGGTTCAAATGTTGATATTCTGCATTTAACACAGAGTCCAAATTAACCAGAAGGCAAAATTTATTATAAATCTAGTGTACCTGAAGGCCTGTGCCGAGTGGGAATGCAGTCTGAATAGTGCATGCGGTAGACGTTAGAGGGATCGGTCTGGAATTTCTTAAATTTTTGCAGTTTTGTTTTTTTCAAGCTCTCCTTCAAATTTCTATAGGAAATATTATTATTATTATCTTTTCAAAAATCTACAAGACAATATTTCCTTCTACATATTAAACATTTTATTTCAAAAATCCCAAAAACTGCACCTCTCCCTCATCGTCACCCTTGTAGAGCTCTCTGCTGTGTGGCTGCCTGTTCAAACGACAAGGTCGGGGTGGCAGACGGATCAGATCCTTTCTCACGACGATTGGCTGGTTTTCTGATTTTTTTCAAAATAATTATCTTTAAAAATACAACTTTTATACCTGGAGATTCGGATTCGTCGTCGTCGTCTTCACCGCGCCAGTGGATCATTTTCAAATTCGGAAAAGTTGGAAAAATCAGGAAAAACGGAACGAAATTCCGGTAGTTCACCCGTACGGAATGATTTTTGATTGACCCGTCTGAAATATTTTTTCAAGTTCATTATCTTTACTAAAAATAACTTAGAAATTCCGATAAAAATAGTCAAATGCAAAGGAAAAGGGCGATAGTTTTGTAGGTTTCCAAGACCTTTTTAGAAATTTGGAAAAAAGTCATAATTTGAACGATAAATTGAAAATGAAAACAGAATCACGAAAATCATTTAAAAACAAAATAATGGAGGGAAACGATGAACATAAACATCGAGAGAAAAGTCGTTGCAGAAAATGCAGAAATTAGGTGAAAAATCGAAATCGATAGAATGCCACGATTATGATTGAGAAGAATAAAAACAGCAAAGAATAAGCGATAATAAGTAGAGTCCCCTTGCGCAAGCTTGCAAAAATGCATTGTTGATAGAAGCGTAGTAGCTTCAAACCGAGACTCTGGGAAGGGAGTAGTCTTAAAACCTAATATCTCAAAAACCCTATCTAGATCGGCGATAAACCTGATGAAATGGCTGTGCAAAAAAATCAGGTTAAAATACCCGCGCACAAGCATAAATTCATTTGCGAAAATGTGCTCGTTTTGGGTGATGAATTTTTGTGATTCTTTATCGGGAATTTTTATCCTTCACAAAAATCTTATTTACAGCCCAATTTACCTTTCTGTTGAAAAATTACTTTGAAACGCACTTTGGCATATCCGCTTGGGAGCCCTAGAAATGTCAAATGTTTTGATTCATCATCGAAGTAACAAGGGAAAAAATGCAGAAGGAATATAAAAACAAAGTGCTTTTGGTACAGCTGGCAATTTTTGCGATACGATTTGCAAACCGACGAAAGAGATTTTAAAAAAAGAAAAATGCAAATGTTTCACAGATAAAATCGTAGAAATTTCGAATTCAACAGATGAATAAGCTTGGTAGTTCAGAAGTGAAATTACAGAACGAAAGCTTCGCTCACTGTAAATACGCGGCATGTGTTGTTGATTCGAGAGAAGTCGGTATTCATGCAGCAATTAGAAATCGAACTTATAACGAAATAGTAAGTCGCGTAGAAGAGAAGCGAGACGAATAGCGCAATTTTTGAATATCGACGTTCTCTCCAATCAATAATAACAAAAAGTATACCAAGAACACTGGGCTTACAGATGTTGGTTGGTCGTCCGTTAAAAACGAAAGAGGGTAACGGTAGCAAATGAAAGCCGAGGTAGTAAAGGTCCAACGAGATTTCGAACCTAAACCCAACCTATTGGCCCTGTCAGAGGGACACAAGGAACAAAGAAAGGAAAGGGGAAGAATCGGAGAGAATCAAGTAGAGAAAAGTGCAGTTAGTGTTCAAAAAGTAAAAGGACCGTAATTAGTAGTCACGAAATAAAATTGAACATGATTCGAAAAGCATAAAGAATTTATTGAGACGATAAAAATCAACAACAGCCACTTTCGACAGAAAATGAATACCAACACACAGCGCGAAAGAGAAAGGGGCGAGATCTGACGAGGGCGTGTCCTAAAAAGAAAGTTCTCATCTCAATCATGTCCTAAAATCATGGATTTGAATATGAGATAGTGATGGAATAGATTGAACCAGCAACACGCCAAAAGGAAAGAGGAAGTTTAAATTTGTGGTTCGAAGAACAATTACCAACTCATTTCTTGCAAGTGTATAACACCAACACATTACAACTTGTGTGTACCTAAAAGTCAATATTTGTCATCAATCACTCTTGACTACTCTCTTATCGCAACGTCGGTTACTCGTAATATGTTATAATACCTTGGAGAGGAGTATCAACTATTTGAACCTATTCTGGAAAGGTTGAAAGTTTTTCCAGAGATGCAGACGCCAGGATGGAATTGTTAGAGGGCGGGGCCATATATAAGGCGGCGCCCTTACTTGTCATGTCACTTCTTCCTTTAATTCGCTCACATTTTACTCCGTTATACCCTCTTATTGTATTCTGTATTGGAAAATAAATATTACCTATTTCGTGCAGTTCTACTTATTATAACCCAAGTATAGTCTAAGCCTAATACACCCTAAATAGCCTGCACAATATTCTTCCATTCAAGCCAAGTTGAATATTTTTTGCTAATCTACGTACTTTACTTAAGATCCACCCACGAATAAACAGAAAAACTGTCAAAAAGGGTTCGGACAGCTGCAAAAGTGTTTCAGATCCGGAGGGCGAGCGTTATCCAACAAATTTGTTGGATAACGCTACGCATCCAGAATTTTCCCTTATCAATTGGTCATTAGTTATAAGATCTCGGAATATATGAATATAAGTTTCTTGGAAACTAATGATAAACTCGTGTACTTCCATTGTTTAAGTACAAATTGCACGTGCGTATGTCTGGTCTATTCGAAAAATTCTTAAAACTATATTTTTCAATTTTTTTAATTTCAGAAAATGTCGGAGCTCCTTTCCACTCCCGGAGACGGTATTCTGAAAACCCATATTTCCTGGGAAGAAATCGAACAAGACGCTCAAAATGCATTGAAAACCAAGGCTACATTCGGTCCGAACAAAACCGTTCGGAATCTGAGTTTGAGCAGAGGATTTACCTCTCGAATGGCGCTGATAGAACCGGATTGGCAGAATGGAGAAGATCGATTACCGAAGGCTTTAATTGTCAAGGTATTTTTATTACGTAAAATTTGAGTGATTTCAACAGGCTTCTCACAACTATTCGCAAAAATAATAATTGCCATATTGAGAGAGTAAAAGAGCATGTTTTCTTTTCTTCTCTCGAAAAGATACTACTTTTCTGCGGGTCCTAGTTTTGAGAAATCTGAATTTCGTATATCCGCTTATTTCAGATCCCATCGGTGATGAATTTTCTGGATTTCAACGAATTAATGATCCAGAAAGGCAGAGACCAGTGGGATATAGACGATCGAATGTTCGAAATGTGGCAAAATACTTGCACTCAACTGCATAATAACGAATGTCTGGCCTATGAAATAATCCAGAAGTATGCGAATGGGAAAGTTAAGATTCCACTCGTAAGCAGGATTGAATATAATATATGTGAAGATCAACTTTAAACAGGCTAAAAATATCAAATCTTACTTATATATTTTAAATTAATTAGTCAAATATATTTTAAATTTTAGATTATGGCAACGAAAAAATTCGACGAACATAATACCCATAAGGGCAATTTGATGATGGAATACGTTGAATCTTGCGAACTACAAGTCTATGATAATATTACTTTTGAAGATATGAAAGAGGTAAATTTTAATTTTAAAAAAATAAAAGTACATTCAAACTCAAATTCAGCCCCTCCGAATAATAGCGCTTTTTCAAGCTATTGGCACTAAATTAGATGAAGAAACAAAAAAGAAGCTCCCACTTAACCTGGGGGGCCGGTAATTGCATACCAAGAGTATACGATATCGTGCACCAAAGATTTTCATACTACGTCATTGCGCACCAAGATCTTTGGTATGAAATGATGTAGTATGAAAACCTTTGGTACGCAATATCGTATACCCATTAACCAGTATCCGAGTTTGTTCAGTGAAATGTTCAACGATGAGGTATAATTTAAATTTAATTAAATTTTAATTTTCAAATATGTTTCAGAAAAGAAAACAATACCTCGACCAATTCCGAAAGTTCGACAGTGGGTCTATTCCCAAGGAGACTTTGGATAAATTCTCTTATATCTTCGAAAAAGAGATAGTTAAGAAAGGAGCCAAAAGAAATGATACTCTATCGGATACTCTCGGTATTTATTTAGATCTAAATATGACCACCTCAAAATAAATGTCTCTATGGACGTGGTCTTTCTCTCCCTATTTCAACTCTTGAAAAGAGGGGAAGAAAGAACAGGCTCCGCCCGCTAACTTATGTAGTATTGCATAGATCCATTAATTAACTAAAGAAAAATAATTTTAAAACTCAGGCATTGGTAGGGTCCTATGCCACGGTGATATGTGGTCCACGAATTTACTCTGGAAGAAGGAAACAAATAATGGTCGTCGCGAACTAGCCGCTATAGTTGACTGGCAGGTATTTGGGCGTACTCGGAGAAAATTTTATAATTAGAAATTTAGAATTTGCATTTCGGATCCCCCGCTGTGGATGTTTGCCGGTTTTTAATGGCATCCTTATCTGGGAAAGATCGAAGAAAATATAAAGACGAAGTTTTGAAGACCTTATACAAATACCTTGAAGAAGAAATGGACGGTGCTGAACCTCCCTATACCTTTGCGCAGGTATTGCAATATAAAAAAAATAAACCGCGCGCCCCAAAATATCGTTTTTTAGTTTGAAACGTGTTGCAATAATTTCATGGCTTTTGCGGGGATGGTCATCGTTATCTTTATCCGTCCATTATTTGAGAGCAATAACAACTCAGACAGACCGGACAGAGAGGAGGTAATTACCTAAAAATAAACATTGATTTAAATTATAAATTAAATTTTAGGTATTGGAAAGAATTCGTGAAAAAACTTTGGCTATGATGGAAGACGTTGTCGAATACTACCAGAAATGTCACCCCGACGAAAAACTCTAGATTTTCTTTTGTAACTTTTTATTTTAATTGAATAATAAACTTACACATATTTCATACAGTTGAAACAAATCGTAATAGTATAGTCGACTGTGAGTAAATGAATACTGCATACTCTTTGCATAGGGATCGCCAGCCCTTTTGCCAAATTCACTCCAATTCGCTGAATACAAAGTTCGCTTCAAGTTCCTTCCTTCTTTTGACATAGTTCGCGACAACTCAATTAAATCTTTAATTAGGCAATTAATTTCTCAATATTTTATATCTACTAGTAGCTGATATCCTTGGCTACAAAGTTCATATCAATTTGCACGGATTTTCTTAAGTTTTCTTTGTATCTTTTAAGTTGATGTGATCACATGTTCTTTTCAGAGTTCACAGTAAGTCAAATGAAAAGTTTGCTTCTTCTTTGAGTTGTTGCGAGGGGACTTTAGTACGAGCCCTAAAGTCTAGTGGTAGAGGTAGCTAGAATTTTCGATTTTTATTTTATAAATTATAATTCGTAATTTTGGAAAATCTATGATAACGATATTGAGGATTTCAAAATTACTACGAAGAATTTACTTCATTTCAACGATCCAATTTCGCTAATACCAGAAAACGACTACGAGATACAGAATCTGAAAACAATTCCAACAAACAAATTCGCACAAATACTCAAAACATCGATTACGAACGAAGAATTGCCTGAAATGGCCTATAATTTGTAGAAATCACAATTCTTGATTACTCAAACATCTTCATAGAATGAACAACTTGGAGTTCATAAAATTTAGATTCATGTTTAGCAAAATTTTCTGGCTAATTAGTTAGTGAATAAATTCCATTATATTAATTTTGTTAGTTCTTACGATGATAGATAAAGTTAGATGAAAAGAGCTTTTTCAGTTTTTTCTTCTTTTCAAGAAACGTTTGTTTACAAATAATTTATTTATATAATGAATGCTTTTTTCTATTTTTATCGAAAATCATTTTCAAACATTCTGTTGGTCTTTGAACATTATGTTTCATTGCACAATCTCACTCGTTTTCTATTTGCAACTATCTTTTCTTCTCTTTCTCGCGTCATTTCACGTTTGCTTGGGCAGACATTTTGCGAGTTGATATGTCTAACCTTTGGTTTGTCGCGAAGTTGGTCGCATTCGAATACAAGTTTCTATCATTATTCGACAAACTTGAACACAAAATGCTCACGGCTCGCATATAAATATAATTTTCTATCTCTAATTTCAAATTTGTTTCTTTGTCACTTATCTTTGCACTCAAACAGTGCCATTGTTTCCGAAATAACGGCATATCGTTTAGGATCGAGAATTAGGGACAAACTTTTCCTTATTTTTGTGAGACTATGCCATGTTGGACTGCGCTTTTCTATATCCAGTGCCAGTTTTTTCATGAATTTAGATTTGAATATTGATTTTTGTTTCATCGAATATTTATGGATCGATCAATGCCTTCCAGTGACGATTAAAAGTAAAATTACCTCTAGTATATTAAACGTAGTCGTACTTTTTTTTTTTTTTTTAATTTTAATTTTCATTAAAAATTTGAAAAAAAAAATTCTGTTATAAAGAAAGATGCGAAAGTCTACCATAAGTCGAAGTTGAATAATGAAATTCATCCACTGAACGATTTTCAGAGGTCTAAAGAGCATTCTGCTCCGATAAATACCACCAATCATGCTGGTATAAAATTATCCTATGATCATTAATTCCGAAAATTCATTTAGCCTCTCTAAACATAGACGAGTAAATTGACTGTTTATGAATGATTCTGAAGATAATTTTATGATCTGACGATTTTTTCTAAGCGATTTTATAAATTAAGTAAATAAGAGAATTTCATATCGAAAAATTAGTTCATGCGAACTTATTCCAATCAATCTTCATTCTCATTTCAATTTCCAAATTTATGCTGACATTTAAAATTATCTTCATAGCGCTTTTTAAAAATAATCATGTCAAGGTAAATGATTCATTTTAATTGATAAATAATATCGAATTTAGTTTATTTAAGATAAAAATATTTAGTAGAGGTAATTAAAACTCTAACAGCCAGCCGAAGGCTGGCACTAGAACGACGAGCGAGAAAGTTCTAATTTTTTTGTTAATCTCAGAAAATGTCAAAGCTCCTTTCCACACCCGGAGACGGCATTCTGAAAACCCACATTTCCTGGGAAGAGATCGAACAAGACGCTCAAAATGCATTGAAAACCAAGGCTACATTTGGCTCGAACAAAACCGTTCGGAATCTGAGTTTGAGCAGAGGATTTACCTCTCGAATGGCACTGATAGAGCCGGATTGGCAGAATGGAGAAGATCGATTACCGAAGGCTTTAATTTCCAAGGTATTTTAATATCCTTAAAATTTAAAGGATTTCAACAGACTTCTCCAAACTATTCGAAAAAATAAACCATATTGAGAGAGTAAAAGAGCATGTTTTCTTTTCTTCTCTTGAAAAGGTACACTATTTTTCTGCGGGTCCTAGTTTTGGGAAGTCTGAATTTCATATATCCGCTTATTTCAGATCCCATCGGTGATGAATTTTCTGGATTTCAGTGAATTAATGATCCAAAAAGGCAGAGACCAGTGGGATAGCGATGATCGAATGCTCGAAATATGGCAAAATATTTGCACTGAAGTGCATAATAACGAATGTCTGGCCTATGAAATCATCCAGAAGTACGCGAATGGGAAAATTAAGATTCCTCTTGTAAGCAGGATTGAATATAATATATGTGGAGATCAACTTTAAACAGGCTAAAATGTCAAATCTTACTTATATATTTAAGATTAAATTCAAATAGATTTCAAATTGCAGGTTATGGCGACGAAAAAATTCGACGAACACAATACCCATAAGGGCAATTTGATGATGGAATACGTTGAATCTTGTGAACTACAAGTCTATGACAACATAACTTTCGAAGATATGAAAGAGGTTAATTTTAATTTTAAAAATAATAAAAATATATTCAAGTTCAGCCCCTCAGAATGATAGCGCTTTTTCAAGTTATTGGCACTAAATTAGATGAAGAAACGAAAAAGAAGCTTCCAATTAACCAGTATCCGAGTTTGTTCAGTGAAATGTTCAACGATGAGGTATCATTTAAATCAAATTCAATTCAAAACTGTTTCAGAAAAGAAAACAATACCTCGACCAGTTCCGAAAGTTCGACAGTGGGTCTATTCCCAAGGAGACTTTGGATAAATTCTCCTATGTCTTCGAAAAAGAAATGGTTAAGAAAGGAGCCAAAAGAAATGATACTCTATCGGATACTCTCGGTATTTATTTAGATCTAAATATGACCACCTCAAAATAAATGTCTCTATGGACGTGGTCTTTCTCTCCCTATTTTAACTCTTGAAAAGACGAGAAGAAAGAACAGGCTCCGCCCACTAAATTATGCAATATTGCATAGATCTATTAATTAACTAAAAAAAAATAATTTTAAAACTCAGGCATTAGTAGGGTCCTATGCCACGGTGATATGTGGTCCACGAATTTACTCTGGAAGAAGGAAACAAATAATGGTCGTCGCGAACTAGCCGCTATAGTTGACTGGCAGGTATTTGGGCGTACTCTGAGAAAATGTTATAATTAGAAATTTAGCATTTGCACTTCGGATGCCCCGCCGTAGACGTTTGCCGGCTTTTAATGGCATCCTTATCTGGAAAAGATCGAAGAAAATATAAAGATGAAGTTTTGAGGACCTTATATAAATATCTCGAAGAAGAAATGGACGGTGCTGAACCTCCCTATACCTTTGCGCAGGTATTGCAGTATATAAAAATAGGCCACATCCTCAAAATATCGTTTTTTAGTTTGAAACGTGTTGCAATAATTTCATGGCTTTTGCGGGAATACTCATCGTTATCATGATCCAGGCGTCATTTGAGAGCAATAACAACTCAGACAGACCGGACAGAGAGGAGGTAATTAGCTAAAAATAAACATTTACCTAAATTATAAATTAAACGTTAGGTATTGGAAAGAATTCGTGAAAAAACTTTGGCTATGATGGAAGACGTTGTCGAATACTACCAGAAATGTCACCCCGACGAAAAACTCTAGATTTTCTTTTGTAACTTTTTATTTTAATTGAATAATAAACTTACACATATTTCATACAGTTGAAACAAATCGTAATAGTATAGTCGACTGCGAGTAAATGAATACTGCATACTCTTTGCATAGGGATCGCCAGCCCTTTTGCCAAATTCACTCCAATTCGCTGAATACAAAGTTCGCTTCAAGTTCCTTCCTTCTTTTGACATAGTTCGCGACAACTCAATTAAATCTTTAATTAGGCAATTAATTCCTCAATATTTTATATCTACTAGTAGCTGATATCCTTGGCTACAAAATTCATATCAATTTGCACGGATTTTCTTAAGTTTTCTTTGTATCTTTTAAGTTGATGTGATCACATGTTCTTTTCAGAGTTCACAGTAAGTCAAATGAAAAGTTTGCTTCTTCTTTGAGTTGTTGCGAGGGGACTTTAGTACGAGCCCTAAAGTCTAGTGGTAGAGGTAGCTAGAATTTCCGATTTTTATTTTATAAATTATAATTCGTAATTTTGGAAAATCTATGATAACGATATTGAGGATTTCAAAATTACTACGAAAAATTTACTTCATTTCAACGATCCAATTTCGCTAATACCAGAAAACGACTACGAGATACAGAATCTGAAAGCAATTCCAACAAATAAATTCGGACAAATACTCAAAATATCGATTACGAACGAAGAATTGCCTGAAATGGTCTATAATTTGTAGAAATCACAATTCTTGATTACTCAAACATCTTCATAGAATGAACAACTTGGAGTTCATAAAATTTAGATTCATGTTTAGCAAAATTTTCTGGCTAATTAGTTAGTGAATAAATTCCATTATATTAATTTTGTTAGTTCTTATGATGATAGATAAAGTTAGATGAAAAGAGCTTTTTCAGTTTTTTCTTCTTTTCAAGAAACGTTTGTTTACAAGTAATTTATTTATATAATGAATGCTTTTTTCCATTTTTATCGAAAATCATTTTCAAACATTCTGTTGGTCTTTGAACATTATGTTTCATTGCACAATCTCACTCGTTTTCTATTTGCAACTATCTTTTCTTCTCTTTCTCGTGTCATTTCACGTTTGCTTGGGCAGACATTTTGCGAGTTGATATGTCTAACCTTTGGTTTGTCGCGAAGTTGGTCGCATTCGAATACAAGTTTCTATCATTATTCGACAAACTTGAACACAAAATGCTCACGGCTCGCATATAAATATAATTTTCTATCTCTAATTTCAAATTTGTTTCTTTGTCACTTATCTTTGCACTCAAACAGTGCCATTGTTTCCGAAATAACGGCATATCGTTTAGGATCGAGAATTAGGGACAAACTTTTCCTTATTTTTGTGAGACTATGCCATGTTGGACTGCGCTTTTCTATATCCAGTGCCAGTTTTTTCATGAATTTAGATTTGAATATTGATTTTTGTTTCATCGAATATTTATGGATCGATCAATGCCTTCCAGTGACGATTAAAAGTAAAATTACCTCTACTATATTAAACGTAGTCGTACTTTCTTTTTTTTAATTTCAATTTTCATTAAAAATTTGAAAAAAAAAATTTTGTTATAAAGAAAGATGCGAAAGTCTACCATAAGTCGAAGTTGAATAATGAAATTCATCCACTGAACGATTTTCAGAGGTCTAAAGAGCATTCTGCTCCGATAAATACCACCAATCATGCTGGTATAAAATTATCCTATGATCACTAATTCCGAAAATTCATTTAGCCTCTCTAAACATAGACGAATAAATTGACCGTTTTTGAATGATTCTGAAGATAATTTTATGATCTGACGATTGTTTCTAAGCGGTTTTATAAATTAAGTAAATAAGAGAATTTCATATCGAAAAATTAGTTCATGCGAACTTATTCCAATCAATCTTCATTCTCATTTCAATTTCCAAATTTATCCTGACATTTAAAATTATCTTCATAGCGCTTTTTAAAAATAATCATGTCAAGGTAAATGATTCATTTTAATTGATAAATAATATCGAATTTAGTTTATTTGAGATAAAAATATTTAGTAGAGGTAATTAAAACTCTAACAGCCAGCCGAAGGCTGGCACTAGAACGACGAGCGAGAAAGTTCTAATTTTTTTGTTAATCTCAGAAAATGTCAAAGCTCCTTTCCACACCCGGAGACGGCATTCTGAAAACCCACATTTCCTGGGAAGAGATCGAACAAGACGCTCAAAATGCATTGAAAACCAAGGCTACATTCGGTCCGAACAAAACCGTTCGGAATCTGAGTTTGAGCAGAGGATTTACCTCTCGAATGGCACTGATAGAGCCGGATTGGCAGAATGGGGAAGATCGATTACCGAAGGCTTTAATTTCCAAGGTATTTTAATATCCTTAAAATTTAAAGGATTTCAACCGACTTCTCAAAATTTGATTCGAAAAAATAAACCATATTGAGAGAGTAAAAGAGCATGTTTTCTTTTCTTCTCTTGAAAAGGCACACCATTTTTCTGCGGGTCCTAGTTTTGGGAAGTCTGAATTTCATATATCCGCTTATTTCAGATCCCATCGGTGATGAATTTTCTGGATTTCAGCGAATTAATGATCCAGAAAGGCATAGACCAGTGGGGTGCCGATGATCGAATGCTCAAAATGTGGCAAAATATTTGCACTGAAGTGCATAATAACGAATGTCTGGCCTATGAAATCATCCAGAATTACGCGAACGGAAAAATTAAGATTCCTCTTGTAAGCAGGATTGAATATTATATATGTGGAAATCAACTTTAAACAGGCTAAAATGTCAAATCTTACTTATATATTTTAAATTAATGAGTCAAATATATTGTAGATTATGGCGACGAAAAAATTCGACGAACACAATACCCATAAGGGCAATTTGATGATGGAATACGTTGAATCTTGCGAACTACAAGTCTATGATAATATTACCTTCGAAGATATGAAAGAGGTAAAGTTAAATAAAAAATGATTTAAAAAAATATATTCAAATTCAAATTCAGCCTCTCAGAATGATAGCGCTTTTTCAAGTTATTGGCACTAAATTAGATGAAGAAACGAAAAAGAAGCTTCCAATTAACCAGTATCCGAGTTTGTTCAGTGAAATGTTCACTGAGGAAGTATAATTTAAATTAAATTAAATTAAATTAAATTTTAAAATGTTTCAGAAAAGAAAACAATACCTCGACCAGTTCCGAAAGTTCGACAGTGGGTCTATTCCCAAGGAGACTTTGGATAAATTCTCCTATGTCTTCGAAAAAGAAATGGTTAAGAAAGGATTCAAAAGAAATGATACTTTATCGGATATTTTCGGTATTTATTTAAACCTAAATATTACCACCTCAAAATAAATATCTCTATGGACGTGGTCTTTCTCTCCCTATTTCAACTTTTGAAAAGGGGGGAAGAAAGAACAGGCTCCGCCCGCTAACTTATGCAGTATTGCATAGATCCATTAATTAATCAAGGAAAAATAGTAATTTTAAAATTCAGGCATTAATAGGGTCCTATGCCACGGTGATATGTGGTCCACGAATTTACTTTGGAAGAAGGAAACAAATAATGGTCGTCGCGAACTAGCCGCTATAGTTGACTGGCAGGTATTTGGGCGTACTCGGAGAAAATGTTATAATTAGAAATTTAGAATTTGCATTTCGGATGCCCTGCCGTGGACGTATGCCGGTTTTTAATGTCATCTTTATCTGGAAAAGATCGAAGAAAATATAAAGACGAAGTTTTGAAGACCTTATACAAATACCTTGAAGAAGAAATGGACGGCGCTGAACCTCCCTATACCTTTGCGCAGGTATTGCAATATATAAAAATAGACAATGCCCCCAAAATATCGATTTTTCTAGCTTGAAACGTGTTGCAATAATTTCATGGCTTTTGCGGGAATACTCATCGTTATCATGATCCAGGCGTCATTTGAGAGCAATAACAACTCAGACAGACCGGACAGAGAGGAGGTAATTAGCTAAAAATAAACATTTACCTAAATTATAAATTAAACGTTAGGTATTGGAAAGAACTTGTGAAAAGACTTTGGCTATGATGGAAGACGTTATCGAATACTACCAGAAATGCCACCCCGACGAAAAACTCTAGATTTTCTTTTGTAACTTTTTATTTTAATTGAATAATAAACTTACACATATTTCATACAGTTGAATCAAATCATGATAGTACCCATTATAGCTGAAATTTTCAAATTAAAAATATCATAAATATAAATCACAAACGGCTTAAATCATGGAAATACTTAAATTGGGAAAAACTCATTTTGATGCTTAAATTATTGGAATCCTGAAGATCTAGCGGCCTTGCTTTCTTGGAATCTTCGTTCATGCTCTCTCTGTCGAGCTCGACGTTTTTCGGAGCAATCCTTAAATATGCTTTTTTTAATTCAAATATTTTAAGAGCCATTATTTTTAAGACAGGCAGAAAGCTTGGCACAGGATGAAAAGTCGATGTTATTTATAAACTTCATCGATAATTTCTAAACAAAAGCTGTAGCTTCTTGAAGAACAAGTTCGAAAATACTGTATAAACAAATTTTAAAATTCCTACATTTGGTTTTCAAAATATTAATTAATATTAGGAGAAATTCTTCTAAATAGGTGAGACTATAATTAGAGAGCACACTCTGCTCCCTACAAAAGTGCGGTAGTGTTGTATTCAGAAAGTGGTGGTACGGGGACCCAAAAATAGGAAACAAGTCATGTTCAGACTGTGAAGACATAAAAAGACCTAATCTAGATCGACGATAAATCCCGTGAAACTGATCTGTGCCAAAAATCAGTTCACGATTTTCGTATTCGCGTGCGCCGCAGGGTTTGTATTGCGAAAACGTGTTCATCTCAAGGTTCAGTTTCCTACTATTTTCTAGGTTTGGGTAATTTTTCTTTTGAGTTTTTGTGATTTCGCCAAAATCTTAGTTAGACCTCTGCGGACATTTTGACAATATTTGATGCGATTTGGGAAACCGTTTGCGCTCCCTAATTCGTGATTTGATTTAATTAATTTTGAATTTAAAATTTGCCCAAACGTATCGATTTCAAGTTGATCCCAGTCGTGTGGCACTAACTCTCGTATTACCTATCGTGGCAAATCTCTGCTCCTTTTACCTACGAAGTAGCACTCAAATCTGCGAGAGTCTAGAGAAAAGATACGATATATTCCCGTTAATCCTTCGTTTTCGCTCTTTTTCTTTTTCTCTCCCAAATTTGCTAGCTATTTCGCAATTTTCTGACTCTTTTCCTGGGTGTTTTCTAGCCGAGCATAATATCGCAAGCACGAAGGGCAAGGATACGCTTTTTCTCCTTTGGCTAAATAACCCCACCACATCCGTGAATAGAACTACCGTAATACCGAAAGTGCGATTTTAGATTTATCTTTTTCTTTACTTTGTGAATTCGAATTTTCTGAATCTATTATTTAATCTCTCAATTTTTAGAAATTTCTGTTCTTAAAAATGGCTATTCTTTGTATTAGTATTATGCTATAAATTCTTTTAAGGACAAAATAAAAGTTTGAAACATTTGTTGCATAAAAGATAAAAATTGTATGATGTCGTATTAATTTATTCACTTGCTTTGTTAAAAATTCGAAATAATTGCACTTCCGGTGCATAATATCTGCAATTATTCGACAATATATAGTAACAATAGGATTGCCAAATTAGGTGTGAATTTAGACGATTGTGTTTTACGCACCCTCTCTTTTATTAGTAGGCCTTCAATCTTGTTCTTTCATTCGCAGTAGATATGTTTTATTTTAAATGTACGTATCCTTAATACTTAGCGCTTATAAGGTCAACTCCCTGCCTAACCTCTTAGATTTCTTTAGTAGTACTTGAGTTTTAGGTAAGCGTTGCGTAATTTACGGCTGTTAGTAATTTCCTACCATCCGCTGGGTGAAAATTATCAGGAAAAAATCACTTATTCTTCAAAATATTTTCAACTTTTCATTATTTTGCACAGAAATGTTACACACACACACGCATTTTCTTACTCATGCAGAACTTTGTTATTTGTCTGGAAGAATCTCTCTTGGGTTATCAGAATATATCAAAATATTTTTTTTTTTTTTTATAAATGGTAGTTCTTAGGATTGAAACAAGGAAATGTTTCTTGGATTTAGTTTTCTAAAATTTTTAGGTTAGTTGATTTTTTGCCATATCATCCTTGTCCAAAACTTGCCGGTTCAATAATATTTTGCTGAGGTTAAATCGGGCGAACTCGAGAGCGTTGTACGAAGATCTCGGAAATCCCCCGAAAATCTCTGCCCCTAAGCGGATCAACCCTTTCGAGTTATGCAATCGGAATTCGTGATTTTCGCCGATAAATCATTCAAAGTTTGTTCGACATGAAAACGTGGAATCTTGCATTGTTTATTTCAAATTCAGCTATGTTTTAAATTTATTCTTATTCTCCAATGATTCTGAAACTTTCAACTATGTGTTTGTCAGGAGTTGGGATGTTTTCACCACAAATATTTCCTTTATGCGATGTGAATTATTCCAGTCAGCTTTGAATTGCTATCCTCAATGATGGGACGAGAGATGATGGACGAATTTTTGCGGTGGAAAATGTCCCAACGTCTGATATGCTTATCCAACAATTAACTTTATTCAAATAAAAGCTCCTACTCATAATTCATGTCTAAATTTTAGATATGTCTCAAATTTAAATTTCTCCTTACCATCTAATTCGTTCGTTATTTAATAGTCCACGAAGCAAATTCATTTATTTAGAACAAACAAAATATGAAAATTATTCCTCCATATGCGCGTTCGAAATATCGGTGTTTTTCTATAAAATTTTTACTTAGGTTTCAAATTGCAGTAATTCTTCCTCTCAACCATGATAATCACGATCGCCGAACCGATTCGCGATGATTCTGGCACCTCTCTAAGCGGTGGGAGTGCGACTTCAGGTATGTGCTGTGTTCGATTTCCTGAAATACCCACAAAACTGCATATCGATTTTCAGATTGCGGTTCATCATCGCCAGTTTTACTCTCTGCTGTAGTCGGCTCTGCATTTGCTAATAACAGTAATGGTTTAACAGGTATGAGTTCGCATGTTTCAAGAAAACCTTATATTATTTCATCCTTTTCTCTTCGTTTTGAAATTCCACTTTTCGAGACACGTGCCATAAAAACCAATAAAAACGATATTCAAGGAAAAATATCGAGGAATTTGGGATTTCGCCCCACAAAAATCCTTCCGACCACCTGTTGTGGTGTTTTTGCCTGTATGTGACCGGGGATTTGTTTCAAATTTCATTCGGGTTGTCTTTTTCGGTCGAAAATTATCCTCGGACGAAAAAGAGCTCTAGTATTCTTATCCTCGGAGCTTTTGAGGCACCGTAATCCAGTGGATTTCTTTGGAGCTCTCTCGATTATGCGCTATTTCGTCCGGCTCTTTTTATGCGCTTTCTCCGAACCGCTAATTGGCATCCCTAAGGCTCGAAAATAAAGGAATAAAACCGCGGGAAGAAGAAGTGAAAAGCCGAGGTTTTATGATGAAAAGGGAATTTGAGGAAATCGAACAACTTCCAAGAAAATTGGGGCGGTGAAATTTTATTAAAAATCTGTAACCTTATGTCCAGATTGAATACTACGAATCAATATCAAAATTATACGAATTGGTTTAGAGTTTGTGTCTTTTGAATAATGCGTATAAATGACAAGTCCTAATAAAGTGGCTATAGAATATCAAAAGTCCCTATGTAAATTTGTGAAACTTATTGAGAATCTATAGATCTTTGCTGGTACATGGAATAAATTTCTCAAGTTCGATGTATTTTTCGATAGCCCAAACCCAAATACTTTCTCTAATTTTTCGCTTCATCCCCCATCTATGCAATTCCAATTCGCTTCCGAATACATAAGAGTCCGGCAGCTGGATTTGAATTTCACCTTTCGTTGACCTTTCCCGATTTTGGGTTTATCGAAATCAGCTTCTATTTTTGGTCTAGATACCGGAAACTTTTCTTCACGCCCGAACAATTACATATTCATAAAAATTAGACCAGCAAAGTCCGATTGCTGCTGTTCTCTCGAAGTTTATGATAAAAGAATTTCTATATGTGCGTTTTTTCGGTAGTGTATAATAAAAAGGAGGATATGAAGGTGGGTTGCATAGCGCAGGTGATAAGACGGCGGGCCAGCTGAATTTCGTCCGTCGCCGCACTTTTGCACTAATTTAGTCGTCTGCTTACGCACATCAGCTAGCTATTAATCGGTATTTTTCGAATTTATCCGCTCTCCCATTAAACATTCTAAATGTAATTATAGGACCTCGAGTAAAACCAGACTTCTTTCTGATTTTTCTACTTGAATATCTAACTCTTTTAGTTCTACGAAAACTTGCTCTAAACGAGATCTTGGAACTCATAATTTCACTCTATGCATGTGCATTAGTTTTTAATGATATACCCTCAATCGTATTCCTACCGTAAACACTATTGTCTAAATATCGAATTCGGAAATATCGCCAACGTTTTCAATATCGAAAAAATCTCGAATTTTATGATATCAAATATTGGCACACGTAAGGAGTTTGGGTTTAAATTTTAGATTATAAGTCCTGGTTCATCAAAAATAGTTGCCTTTTTCTTCTAATATAAAATTGCTAACTCTGGTCACAAGACATTCCTTCGCAAAATATTTTATGATCAGGAATAAAGTTCGCGCAAGGTTTTACAATCCTAATAACAAAACATTAACGCATAGAATAAAGATGCTCCGCCGAGGGTAGATTGTAAAATGCTTAGGCCTAAAATTAAAAAAAGAAAAAAACTTTTAAAAATTATGCTTTTTATTTCTTCAGATATTTGCTCTTCCTGCCAAGCGCCTTGTTATGATCAATGGGTTTGCATCGTTGACAACAAGACGTATCATCCGAATTGTTTGAAGTTGGTTTCAAAATAACTGAGCTTATTTTCATATTATTAATCAATAATAAGTACCCTAGCTTTCTCAGACACGTTTACTGTTTTCGAGCTTCTCTACGCCTTCTCTTTAAAAATTTCTAATTAATCGTCCAGGATAAAAGCAAAAATCTAACTCGCTACCCACTACAACACATCGCCATGAGTGTAGACTCTCATTTTTGCGTTATGCGCTTGGCTAGCAGAAGCGAAAGAGCATTAGAAAGAGAAATTTAGAGAGGCTCAAAAAAGTAAACTTTTCTGAGAAGGCTTCTATACTCTAGTGGATGTTATTAAAAAAGCATAGATAAAAATATGCTCAAACTAATTTTCTCTAAAATATTTCCGTAATTTAAGGTGCTCCATATGCGAATGCCAACTAAGTTACGGCACATCATGCTTCGTTCGGGATGGACTATTGTTTTGTCGGAATGATTATCAAGAGTAATATTAAATTAAAAATTAAAAAAAATATATATATTAAATTCAAGACTTTTGATAGTTTTAATAGCATACAAGTATAGTCTGAATATATAAATTTAGGAAATACCGTCGCTTCTGCAACAAGTGTCATATTCCTCTGGAGAACGACGACGTCGTCATGCGCGCTAGGAATGCGATATTTCATGTGCATTGTTTTTCGTGCTGTGTATGTTTTCAAATTCTTAATTTGATCAAATTACTATTGATTTATTAAATCTTGATGTTCAGATGTGCAGCATTCCCCTATCCGCTGGCGAATATTTTACGATGTCAGAAAACTACGAATTGTTCTGTCAGGTATAACTATTCCCAGACGTTGGAACATTTTCCACCGCAACAATTCGCCATCATCTCTCTCGTCCCATTATTACGGATGGCAATACAAAGCTGGCTGGGATAACTCACACCAATAAGGGGGGATATTTGCGGTGGAAGACGTCCCAGCGTCTGGTCGTTTTTTGTTTTTAATTTGCATCAAACTTTAAAAAATTGATTATAAATATTATAATTATTTAAGTAGTACTGTATTTTAGAGACCCTATTGCCCACCAAGGCCTTCAGACATTATCGGAACCTTGACGCAAACTTCATGTACTCCAGAATGCACTCAGGTTTAGATTGATGTTATCTATATATTAGAATACATTTATTCGATAATTTCCCGAATCATTCAAGGCGACAATGTGTTGATAAGTTTGAATTAGATTCGTTAACAATTTTAAAATGCCTGGAATGAATCACATTCAGTCTGTCGGCAGAATGTAAATCTTTATCTAGTATATAAAATGCACAATATTATAACCACTTGGGTCCTTTCCATGCTTTATCATGTGACAAGTGTTTATAAAATTCGTCGCAGAGTCCTTTGCCGACAACTCTGATCATATTATTGAATCATTTATCTGTCTGTTAACCAATAGGAACTTGAAATCATCCGTGATACTTTCTGAATCACTCAAATATTTATTCTTTGTTACAAACAATCCGACTACGCAGTAATATCTAAAACGTTCAATCACATAAGATCTTTCCTGAATCTATAACCAAAACAAACATTTAACAAATTTGTCAATTTCAGTCACAGCTCACCCCGCCTCCAATTGGCATTCTTTCGGATGTGTGTTTGTCGTCGAGTGGCAGCCATTACATCGAAGGGCTGACGCCGCAACCATCTGCTGGACTGGACGATGCCCATTTGCAGTCCAATTTGACTATGTCAAGGATGCGAAAAGAGGAATCGGATGAGCATGAAGGTATTCCTTTTTTAATATGATAGTTTTATTCTTTAAATTTATTTTACCTTTCAAAGTAATCTTAAAATTAGTTGCGCGTTCGGAAATTTTAATATGAAAATGATTTAATCAGCGTATCTCATGCCCTGAATTTTAAAGTAACGAATTTCCAAAATTGATGCCACAAAAATGACTCGTTCTAAAGTCATTTGTATGCTTCAAATATTCGGATATAAAATTAGGAGTAATTCATTCTATTGTTCCGGCTCTATGGTCACTCTGTTTAAGATTAGAAATTATTGTGCAGAGCTATTATTTGCTCCTAAATCTGGAAGATGTGCAAAGTGGTGTACGGTTCTTTTCATGACTAGAAAAGCGTCGAAATAGTACGCAGAATAGAGACACTGGCCTAAAATCCATTCTTTCTCCTCTCGTTTTCGATCTCCCAGGTTTTAGACTCTGCAATATCGTAGTCCTTTCTTTATCCGATGTTTACTCAAAACTTGCATGAGCAGTTGAGTAATAAGTAAGAATGCACATAAATAGGAGAGCAATTGACTCTTCTTTTATTAAGGACCCTCAAAGCAATTGTTCATGCTTTTATTTTACCGCGAAAGGAAGCGCATAATTTAGGCTCATAAAATTGAGCTAATTATTGTCAATGACCGATGGCTTGAGACGAAATAAATGGCGTACAAATTCGAATATACAAAGTGTGCAATGCGTATTTACAAATAGTCGTCAACCTCATTACTTGAATGTGATGTAATAGCGTAAAATCATCTACAAACAACGCACTAATTACCGCATATCAAAAGTCAGTGTCATTTACTTCTCTCAAGTAATCGATCATTGACAATATCAACTCCTTCTTATAAAACTATCTCCACACTTAAAATTTAACCTTTAGCCTATAGTTTTGAATTTCAAATTCAGGATGAACTTCACCCTTTCTAATTTTTAACGTCAAACTTCGCAATTTTGCTTAAATTTCCATTTATAAACATATCAAAGTTTTATTGGAGTTCCAACCTTCTAATCTCCCTATTAATTAAAGGATTACGGTGTCCAAACCCGGCTATGATACCTTCCTGCTCCTTTCTCAAGTTACAGGTTTAAGAGCGCTAATCCTTACGAGCACTAACGGTCTATGCAAATTAGAGAGATAGTATGGGGTTTGAAGAGAGTGGAAGAGAAATAAGCCTAGCTACCAGCTGGATGAAATGGGCTATCTTTACCTACAAATTGTTGTTCTGAATAAAAATGTACGATTTGTTTTAAAATACGACATAAAAGAACGAACAGAGTACTTAGTTCCAATTTTATTCTTAGCAAGAAAAGTTTCGAAACATAGGTCATCTATCAATCATTTTGAAATAATTAGGAACAACATTAGAAATTTTCTAAACTTAGTGATATCAATACAACTTCATCAGTGCATTTATACAGACCCTTTTATACCTTATCAAGGTTTAATTTGAGCATCTATATTTTGTGCAATTATATTTTCAACGGAAATATCTTTAAATTTTATAGCATCACACCAAAGCGAAAATATGTATGCATATAAATTCGCAAATTATCATGATATATAATTTGAAACGTGTTCAAAATCCAAAAATGAAAAATTTGACATTTCAGATTACCCAGACGAAGAGCCACAACAGCATAATCGGTCTAAGCGAATGCGGACTTCGTTCAAACACCACCAATTGAGGACCATGAAGCAGTACTTCAATTTGAACCATAATCCGGACGCCAAAGACCTAAAACAGCTCGCTCAGAAGACGGGGTTGACGAAACGGGTGCTACAGGTATAGAAGCTTTCAAGCCTCTACTGATCAAGTGCTTATTACAAAAATGCGAGTCTTCCCTCTCACGACAGTGTGGTGTAGTGGATAGTACGAGTTAGATTTTTGCCTTTATTCTAGATGATTAGCTAGAGAATTTTTAAAAAGAGGACGCAGTGAAGCTAGAAAAAGTAAACGCCCCCTGGAAAACCAGGATACTTTTTTATTTTTAGTTTTAAAATTAACCTATTGGATATATTGATGCCAACTGTAGGAATAATGATTTAACAAATATGATATTCCACTTTAGAAATTGTGAATCATCTATTTATTTGGAACTTCAAGAATATTCATAATTGAATTTGATCACAAACCGTGTATTATGCTTGAAATATATGCAACTTTATTCGTCCAAATCCTAAGAATTATCCTGAAACCTAGAATATTTGCAGGTGTGGTTCCAAAACGCCAGAGCGAAGTACCGTCGCAGCATGCAGGGCAGGGATGCCGCTTCCATATCGCCAACCCAACTCATGCCGTTAGAGATGATCGTGGATCATCATGTAAGCATTTTACGGCAACAGCTACATGACGGAGGATGGAATCTATAGTTAGGGATAGAGTAGTAAAGTGAGAGTAGGAAGAAATAACGCTTGAAAGACACCCTCCGTCAAATAGTAACTGCCGATATTAGAAGTTTTTAAATTTACTAGTAGAGCAACGAGAAATTAATGGTACGAAGAGGATTTCTCATATCCAGATTTTCTTTGTAGCATTTGAAAAAAGCTATTGTTCTAAGGTTTAACAATTTCTATTTATTTACTAGATTTGAATATTATATGTGATTTTTAGGTGCCAATGCTGTCATCGTCACTCTCCCAGCCGCCATCGTCAATCCAGGACTTTTCCGCTTCACCATCTGAATCGATTCCTGTGCCCGGGATAAACCTAATAAATCCGGCTATTTTATCTGCTCAAAATACTCCAATCACAACGACACCTTCTTTAGCCGATTTATAAAATCAAAATTCTGAGACCAGTTTATCGAATGTTGGAAAAACTTTTCTGCCAACTTTTGATTTGATGATATATTTTCAGCTTAATTAAATTATCTGAATCTGCTTTCAGCGCTCTTTAATTTGAAACGTTGATTTATTTAGCAACAAATTTTTATGATTTTTTTTACAAATGACTGGGCAAATTATAATCCGATTGGCTAAAATTCGTACATTTTCAAGATTCGATACCCTGACACATACCTATTTCAAGCATCTATACGAGTTACTATTTTCAAAAATCTTGCAATTTCATAATAACCCACACATTTTGTAGTCAGGAAAATTTCTCGTTTCCACAATTTGTACCTCATCTTTTCTTTAGGAAATGTTTTGTTTAAATTGACAAGGCTTTGATTACTTTCTCATGGCATTATTTCCGATACACATCACACGCACCTTTGACGCACAAGACATACATTTTTCATTATAATTATCCAAACGACCTAAAAATTTGCTATTTATAATTATATATAGACGAGGTTTCTGGTATAGTCAATATTTCATATATCATTATATCTAAATTTAGCCTAAAACCCATGCTTTTTATCTTTCAGTACATCATCTAATGTGCTAATTTCCAAATGATTTAAAATGTCAGAACATGTAATTTCATATATTTTGCATCACATATCTCAATTGGTATCGAAAACTTAGGCTTCATCATATTTATCTCTGAGTGATCCGTGGCACATAATAATGGCAAGTGTAATCGCTAGACCATTAGAGTTGACATATAATTTGTTTATTTACGCGATAACTTAAGCCGTCATATCTATTTTTAAACTCGAGCTCTTAACAATTATTGTGTTCAAATCTGAATTGTAATCAGCTTATCAGTTTATTCTCTAATATTCGAAGATTACCTACTTACTGATCGTAGAACCCTTATCATGAACCAAACATCTGAAGTTAATTAAATTTCTGAATATAATTTCTAAAAACTTGCATTTGTAAATATCGATCTCAAATATCGCGTAAGTTCTAGTCATTGCATATAACTCATTACTAGCAGCAGGGCTGTGCACTCAGTTCACTTTTTTTTATATAGTGTAGCCAATGCAGAATATCCCAGCCGGCTTTGTGTGGATATTTTATTACAAGATGAGAGCATAAAATTCGTTAGCTGAACTTCGGCGCACAGCCCTGATTAGCGAACAAGTTGTTGATTCGGTTATTAACATTAAAACTGATCTTTGCACTTTGATTATTATCATCATTCCCTAATTCGTTAATTAATTCGGAATAAACAATTTTTTGCTGCTTTGAAATATCAATTCTTTGAAATTTAGCTGAATGTGTAAAGGTGTGATAAGTCATCATTCAGTGATTAACTTACGGACTTGCTTAAGGTAGGACGTCAAATTACGATCATTATGCTCACATAATGCATTACATTTTGCGTCATCTCCTTCGTATCCTGGTTCAATTCAAATTCAATATCCTAAAGAAGCCTACATTTTCTTACATTTAGGTCTCATGTTGGTATCCTAAAATAGCCCCTATACAAGTCTGACTTCATTTTTATTTTCCCCAAACTTCCAGGTGAAATCTTATGACCAGTTTAAAAAATTCAGAAATTCCGACTTTTAATTTCGGTGATAATTATATTTCAGCCCTAAAACTCACATGCTTACATTTAGCCCAAAGCCCAATCTAGGCCTGAAAATCTCGTGAGATAATTCATGTCTAGTTTTAAAACTCTACGATTTTCAATATTTTCATCAAATTTAGGTGGCTACTTTTTTAAGTCAAAACTTTTTCTCTAAATTCAAATTTTCGTGTTTCATGGAAAAGCAACTAGTTATCTAAATATAAATTATAACTATTATAATGTTGCGTTATTTTATATGGCTCATAACCCCGAGCGTCTTCGGATTTTCCTTTAAAGAAAAAGTCCGCAAATAGTCGTCAGATAAATTATATGAGAACGAACTAAAACATTCAAGTCTACAACACTTTTCGTATTTTCATATTTAATAGACCATAGATTATTCACACCCAGAAATGTTAATATCATGTGATTTTCTTGCCTTTTATCATTCATTTTTATCCGAAATGAGATTTTTCGATTGAGCAATGGCGCGTTAAAAATGATGCAGGA
This sequence comes from Diploscapter coronatus, assembly GCA_964036155.1. NCBI lineage: Eukaryota > Metazoa > Nematoda > Chromadorea > Rhabditida > Rhabditidae > Diploscapter > Diploscapter coronatus. The sequence continues at coordinate 80,764,750 of OZ038423.1, read as the reverse complement.
TTTTCATGTGTGAATTAGTCTAATTAGACTTTGAAGAATGTATTTTCCAAGTATTGCTACTTTGGTTGACTTACTGACAATGATTTTATGTATGGGTATTCAACAAATTGGATTCTTTTTAAATGATACTCTGTATTTTATCAAAATCTGGCCCCGTTTCTCATTCACTCTCTCACTTTCAACCGTTCTCTCATTTATCTGCTAAATTTAATAAAAATGATTGAATAGGAGAAAGCCTTGACTGTTGAGAAATGGTATTTTAAACTCGACATCTTATCACTGTGCTACGGTCGCTTTACTCTGCTCATCGGTGAAAGATGGATATTTCGAAAAAAAGACAGTGCGAGATAATGTTTGAAAGTGAGAGAGTGCATGAAAAGTCAGAAAAAACGGTATATTTTTAACCGATAAATTTTGAAACTCACGCCAAAATATTCGAATAATGGATTATATTTATCAAAAACTATGGAATAAATTTTCTCATTCTCGATAACCTTTGAAACATTTTTTTTTTTTTACATATTATTCAAAAGTCCATTAGCGTTTTATCTAATTTTCTGTTTAGACCTTTGCTCTTAAATAATCGCATTGCGAATAACAACTTCATATTTCTCTTGTACAATCGACTTATCTCAATGATCATCTATCAGTCGGACCTAATTCTCAATTTCACTGTCTAAATCTGTTTTCTCTTAAAAATGCTTAATATTTTCACATGCAATTACTTTTCTCGCGCTGCTGCGAAAATATAATCATTTAAGTAAGCATATGAATATGTGTGAATGTTAGATAATGTGGTTTGGATATCAACATTCTTCAAGCTGTCTTGAAAGCGTGCTTTATTTTCATTTCATTATTTTTTTAAGTATCGATTCGAAGTTTAGCATATTCATGGTAATTTTTAATATGTTTTGGAAAATTAAATCCATAAATAGCATATTGTACCCAATTCCTTAATGGTATTACCATCCAATATTATAAATAAATACTGTTTTGATCCAAATCTGATCCTGGTTTTCAATTTTCTCATTCATCCCCGATTCCAACTTTCTAGCCTCTTGAGGCGAATTATGCCAAAAATTACTGCAAAAGAGCTACTCGCGACCGTTGATAGATGGTTTTCTAAACCTAACATACTATTAACTACTGCACTACAGTCGCCTCACTTTGCACAGCGCCTAAAGTTAGATGCGTCGAGGAAAAGAAGAGCGGAAGAACGAATGAGAAGCTAGAAAATTGAAAACCAGGGCCAGATTTGGATGAAAAACAGTTAGAACATAATAATTTTGAACAATATTTTGAATATTTAAGGAAAAATATCTGAGGTATCATTTTTCGAATTCAAGTCTTTCCGTCTTACATTCTTTCGCTCAATTACAAATTTTTTCTCTTCGATCCTGTTACCCTTAGCGACAAGAGTCTTTGAGTGAAAAGAAGGGAGAAGCTTAGGCCTAGGTTTTCTATGTGTTAGATTCAGAATCTACCTATATTTACATATTAGGTGCGATGTTATATATTCATTATCTAACCTAGAGATTATAATTTGATCCTAGTTATTTAACTCGTATTTTCAAGTATTTTGATCGAATAAAATTTAATTTTCACATATTTACCTCCTAGGGTACGATGATATTAGTTTTTTTTTCTATTTATCCTAAACTTGATATCTAATTATATTCAATTTGATTTTCATTATAATTAATCTAAAGGACACTAGAGAATTCATTAAAAAATATAAAGTTAATATTCTGGACGTTGTTTTGCCTAAGAATTACATGATTGTTCTTTTAAGATCATATTTACCTTGCAATCAACATAATATCATATCGGTCAAATGAAGTGAAATCTCATGTATTAAAAAGCGCATTGCGAGAAATGCGCGTCACGATTATGCGCAGAGGAAGAAGAGTCAGCGGGGACAATAGAAAGAGAGTGGGTACTCAATTTCCTCTGTCTCTCGCCTTTTCTCGCCGTTTTCTCAACACACGATCCGTCACTTACTTTGGTCGATATAATACATTATCATCATAGTCGCATTCTAAAAGTTTCCATTCGAAACCTAGATAGGTTTCATTTTCTAAGGATTCTAAGGCATCTATTCTTCACACGCTTTTCTTCGCTCCCTGTGTAATGAGCGAAATTGAGATTTAAGCGTCAAAATTCAGATTATTATTAATGGCAAATAGTGAAGATCAGCGCCACCACTCGGAGATTCCTTCGACTGCACGGATAAATGAACCACCTCCCACCTATGAGGAGGCTGTTAGTGATATTCCATCTCAGGTACTTCGATTTTAAGACCCACCACATTTTCCACTCTCTTGTAGTTCTCATCCTCCTCGGGAAAATAGCATGGGAAAAGAAAAAAGAGTGGGAACTACAAAGAGTCTAACTCTAAATTCAATGCTACTTAAATATTAAACTCATACCTTCACATTATGTCATGAGTTGTTCTTTGACTTTGAATATTCGATAATTTCTAATTAAGAAATGAAAATATGACTACTTAAATTTAAAAAGGAAAAAAAAACATAGATTTTGACAGGTGCTTTAAAATGATTTAGTTTTCAATTTACAGTACCCGAGGTTGTTCGACGCGTTTAATGAAGCTTTACAAAATCCAAATGAGGCACCGAAATCCGACGATCAAAATGATGAACACTTGAAAAAGAAGGATAAGGATAATGATATAATTAGGGTAATTTTTTTTAAAAAAATCGATGAATTAAATCAAATATTTCTTCAGCCCGAAGAGCTATCGGTTGATCGTTTACCTTCCTCCCCTCCTCCACTTTACCCACCAAATTATCTGGAATCGAATCCGTCAAACTTGACGACGACATCATATGTCCACCCTCCTTCCTACAGTGAATTCGCCAATGAAACGACGACGATTGAATCGTCGAATGCTTATCGATTCGAGCACTGGCAAAGTGCGCAGTTTAATCGGCCTAGGTATTTTTTTAAAAAATATATATAATTTGAAAATAATAACACACTTAGGCTATTGCATAATCTATCACGTTTCTGTTCTGCTAGTTTGTAAAACTTATATTTTTGCAAAAATTTTATATAATGAAGATGATACACCAATAGAACTGAATAGTAATATCATGCCATATGTCCTAACTATCTGGAGCTTACATTTTTAAATGCTTTAATTATATTTTGCGTAGATAAATGATATTGATTTCAGATTCGACTACCCATCACTCAACCCAAGTCTTCCCCCATGTCACCGACCTCGAACTACTTGTGTCATAAGTAAGTTGTTTTCCCCTTTTAAATCTACAAAAACACGAATACAGTACCCCTACCCACACACATGCACACATTTTCATAAACTTGACACTTTCAAAACCAATTTCCTGCGTTTACAGACATTTGATTCAGACAAAGGTTGACTATAGCGCAAGTCAATTTCCTCTGACTTACACAATTTACAACGTCTCATCAAGTTTTCGTAACTTTTAGTCAAAACATCGACAAAATTTGAATGCTCCATAAAAATTTTCATATTTAGAAGATTTTCATAAATGACTGATGATTCCCCCCGTTTGCAGTGAAGTTATAACGAAACAAAGAAACTAAATTATATATTAAAACTACTGGTATAGGAATAACGTCATATATGTTTTAAAATATTCCACATAATATTTAAATAATAGTTATTATTAGCACATTAACACTTTCCTGTACAGAAATCTCTAAAAATCGATTTTTTCAGTGTCACGCTCAGGGTATTCCAGTTCTATGTCATCCACCAAAAAAGCCACGTCCAAGAAAATCACAATGTTGATTTCGTATTTTCTTCTAGTCGTTTTCGCGCTATTCTTATTCCGAAGATTCATCGCTTGGTACACACAAGAGGAGGATGATCATTAAATATGTTTCAAACTTTTAAATTTTTAATTTAAGTAATCAATAAAGTAATAAAGTACTTAGTAGTAAATCAAAATGAGTCATAATAATTAATGAGAACTGAGAATCTAAAGTTTATCATTGCTACTTTTAATAAGCATGCTACTAACTACTTTCTTTTTAATTGCCTTAAATTTATAACTTGGAAAATAGTCATATACCCATCATACGAAATTATATTAAACAACAAGGAAAGATTTTTTAATTCACTTCTTGTATGACTTTTTGTATTCCACACCCACTTTCTGAGGAGATAGTAAGAAAGGGAGGCAGGGAAGGAAAAAAGTGGGTGTGGAATACAAGAGGCCTTCTTGTATGATAAATATATGATTTTTCAGGTCACATTTTAATTTTATAATTCGAAAAATAAAAATTTATTATCACATAAACATTGAAATGGATTCAGCGTAACCCGCCAAGAAAAAATATTTAAAAAATGATGATGTTGCGTAGAACTGCAATATACAACATGCAATTATGTAGCGGAATTTTGAAAGACTACAAATTGAAATTGAAGAAATAGGTTTCGAGATTTTGAGAGAATGAAAGACGTTAAGTATAAATATTAATGAACGTTAATGAGTCGTTAATTTAAAATAAATATGATAAGCAGAGACCGCAAATGGTTTTGCACTGTTGACAGTTTTAGGGAATTGTCGACTCTAAGCAATCAAATACGATGTATCTAACAGACGTTGTGGCGCTTTCCACCGCAAAAATTCAGGCATCATCTCTCGTCTCATTATTAAGGATAGTAATTGCAAACGCTGACTGGAATAATTCACACCGCATAAGGGATATTTGCGGTGGAGAACGTCTCAGCGTTTGGCATCTAGGACATTGATGAAGAAAAATAAAATAAGAATAATTTCTAGTCGAAAGGTGCCACCAAAATCAATCAGGAAAACGAACACGATTTCGTGGTATAAAAGTCCCGTGGCACCTGCGGACGGACGCGCACTTCCTGATAAGAGATTCTGGTGAGCAACCATTTTTATGGGTGATTCATCGATTCTAATAGTGATCTTTCGTGAACACTAGTCTTGAAAGGGACTTGCTTTCTATTTTTGGGGTTCTCAATGATCACTTTTTTGAATAAAAACGAAAAGTGTAAGGAGGCGGAGTTTGCGGTCCCTAATGATAAATACAATAAGTAGAAGCACAGTATGAAATAATTGATGCTATATTAATTTTGATAGCCTAATATTTCTCAAAACGTACAATATATAAAATTGGTTTTAGATGCTTAAAAACTGAAAATTCGAAAACAATTGCACCATTTTAAGAAAAGCACATAAAATAAGCTAATACTGTGACTTAGCATGAAGCGGTATGATTCGAACGCGTATCGACTAATACAATGTTTTCTGCAAGCGGTAATTTTAAATGATTTAAATAAAAATATTTAAATATGAATAAGTTACACCACAAAACTATTTCCTATCATTAAACACCATTTTAAGGTCACGAAATTCTCAGAATCTAATAGTTAAGCTTCATGACTTTAAAACCACAAAAATAGGTTAAAATCATGACATTTCTTAGTTTAACAAGTAAAATTTGACATTCCATGATTTTAAATCGTAAAAAATAGATAAAATCATGACATATCAATGTTTTTGCATGTAAAACTTGATACTTTATGATCTTAAATTAGTAAAATTATAAGAATTACAAGAGCCTCATCTTTTTCTTGGGTTTCTGGAAGAGGTCCTTATCATCAGGCCACCAATCACAATTATTTCCTAGATGATGCAAAACGTAGCCAAGTTCGTGGAAAAAGTCCCTTTCGGAGTATTCCTAGGTTATAAATTTAAATATATGAAATTTTAACTATTGTATCGGTCAAATGAAGTGAAATCTCATGTGTTAAAAAGCGCATTGCGAGAAATGCGCGTCACGACTATGCGCAGAGGAAGAAGAGTCAGCGGGGACAATAGAAAGAGAGTAGGTACGCGCAATTTTCTGTTTCTCTCGTCTTGTCTCCCTATATTTTCAATACACGATCTTTCATTTAGTTTGATCAGAACGATAAATAAACCGAAACACGACAATAAATGTACCATATCTTTCGAACTAAACTTATTTTATAATTTAAAAAAAAAAATATATAATTGAAAATTACACACAGAGAAGGATCCACGAGTATAGTGATTCTCATTTCAGACATCAAACGTCCTCGTAATTTAAAACATATTTTATTTGTAAAATCTCACCTTATTAACCGCAATGGCCATTTCCAATTCATTATCCAATCGGACCAACATTGCCGCTGAGCCCTTAAAATTCAATCTTAAAAAATACAAAACTAAACAACAAAAAATGAAATCTACCGGCATTCTCCCATCGTGCTGCCATCCATTGAAGCCCATGATATTCAAGGACCAGCCGAGTCCTGAAAATGTACATTTTCTTCGCCTGACAAAAGTGCTCTCTGGGTCTAATGGCAAATGTTATAGATATACCATAGGTATCATTCGACGCTGGACTTGGTATAGACCAATCGACGATGCTTTGATCGGATAATATATCAGGTCGGTTTCGGAAACCGTCCACTCGAGTCTAAATTAGCCTAATTACATATTATATATTTAATTCGAACTTAGATTGCACATTTTATCTACACTATGCTAAGTTATATTAATAGTCAGCATATAACGATATTTAAATTGTCTAAAATAGCATAGTTCTAGTGGACCTGATCTAAATCACATAATTATACTCAATTTATTTAAATTTGTAGGATTCTATTTAAGTAATCGAAATTAACATAATCATTTTCAAATAACCTAAATGATTAGTATTATAACTTGAAATTAGACTCAAGACCAAGTCCCTAGATTGAGCTCACCTCAGGTTGTCTGGAATCTCTTCGTCAATCCCTCACTATTTCTCACCTCAATCTAACTTTCTACATATCTAACGAAATAGTGTGAGCAGTCGAGAGAGCAACCTAGACTGACAATCAGACAACTTGGAGGTAAGCCCAATCTAGGGACTTTGGTCCCCGGACTCAGATATACCAAGAACATAAGAAGTTGAATCGGGCTAGCAATCCAACCGCCCCAAGGTCCGATACGCTCGGGAGGCAACATCTGGTACGGGTCGAAGCCCAGACCGTTACCGCTCATATAGTACAGCACTTCTCGGCTGAATTATCTCATAATGCACTTTTGAAGTATTGCTTCGCTTTACCATAGGTGAAACTTTTTTTTTTTTTTTTTAAATAATGAAGGCTTGTGAAAACTTGGTACATAATATCATCATTCAACATTGTGAATGGTAAAACATATATGCATTAAGTTGATAATAATAGGCAACCTGAAAAGTAGTAGTTGCAATAGTTGCGCATTGTGTTGCATACGAAATAGCGTAGAGGAAAAGAATCTTTTTTCCAACAAATCCCATCCTATTTCGCATGCAGCGATGCTACGATACAGCTACTTTTTTAAGTTGCCATAATAATGGATGTTTCAAAATACTACATAACCATATCGAATTTTTAGTTAGTACCAAGTTTCATGTGTCCCAACGATGTAAGAAAAATAAATTTCTAGACAAACGGTGCTTTATCGCTGATAGTCGGCCTTGCCACTTGAATATCGTACACTCCGGATTGAGAAAAGATGAACTTCTTCGCGAATGTTTCATACGGCATGTTTGAGGCGGTTTCAATTAGATGACCTGGAAATTTCAGTAATTTAGGTTTTAGGTCACGATATTAGCTTTTTGAACATTCCTAAAAATCTATTATATATCGAATAAAATGTTTAGTAGAGTACTTTTCCTCAAACTTATTTACTTTTTACATGATATTATTTCGGCAATTACTAAATGGCGAAACTTTATAGTTAGGGCTAAACAAGAGAATAAAATTCGAAATAACTAGTGTGGAAAGACACATACACTCCGTCATATAGCAATTGCCTAATATTCCATAAAAAAGCGTATCCAAGGTTATAAACATCTTACCTAAAAGCTGATATCCGAAATTCGAGTAGATCCACATCGTTCCGGGTTTATATTCTAAGGGAACGTTTTCTAGAACATAGGTAATTAATTCCTTGGTGCTCATTTCAGGCTGTATCCACGCTGCGTCAGACTGGAGGTTGTCCCAGCCGCCTAGGTTTCAACAAATTACTCTAATAATATCAAGTCAGTTATCTGAAATATTAATTAGTTGATTTTAACATCATTTTTATAAATGCTACACGCGTGTCAACAAATTAACAATACTCTAGAATTCGTTTTCGATATTTGTATTTTTGAAACCTATATAAATTGATATTTTATTACCAGCAGTGTGCTCCAACAAATGTCTGACAGTAACGTCGGTGACGTATCGCTTGTATTGGGATTTTTTAGAGAACTCGTCGCCTAAAAATTAATTTAAATTTAAAAAAAATAACGTCAATAAATATATACCGAAAATCGAGTCCATCCCGAATAGCTTGTCGTCGAGTTTGAATTTTCCCCTATCGATCAACATCATAATAGCTGCCGCGGTTATAGGCTTAGATACAGAACCAACTCTGAAAATCATAAACGGATGCATTTTCTTATCTAACTATAAACTAAATATGTATCATAAGATTCGAACATCAAGATGATATCATAAAATGTACTGTTTCATGTATTTAAATTTATTATCCCATTTGTAAATCTTAAATTACCTAAATTGATGGTTTGGAGTAACAGGTTCCTGTTTTCTGATATCAGCGTATCCAAATCCTGAATTTTCGAGATTATTTTAACATTTTCATTTTGTTTTTTTAAACAATTGTTCGTCGGTGACCTCCTTGTGGGGGCGTAAGAGAGCTAGTTTTCACCGCTTTGGCCATTTTCTTTCAATTTTTTCGCCTGACAATGTTTTACGAAAGCATTACAGTGGCTAAGATGAGAAAAAGAGAAAACATGAAAATAGAAACCAAAAATTGTTCGAATATTTTCCATAAAATCTTTAAAAATTCGATAAAATGTTTCAGAAAACATCAATGGAATTTCTTGGTTTTAAAGTTTCAAGCTTTTTCCTGATGTAGTCATTCTCAAACAGGCAACTTGGAAACCGCGAGATCACGAGACACGAAACATTGAGAAATAGTGTAGGGAAAGAAAGCCTAGCATCTTCCATACCCTACCCTAACCCCCTATACTATTTCGTCTATGTCTCGTGTGTCTCGTGGCTTCCAAATAGCCCCTTTTAAACATTATAAATTTTGAAATTCCCACTATGTTTTTATCGAAAAACCCTACTTTTAAAATGTTGAATTTCCTTTTCCGGAAATTGCTTTCTTTCTCTGGTTTCTGATTTCATACAGGTTAAAGAATGGAAGAAGCTGTCTGAGTCCAATGAGACCAAACCATTGAATGGAATTACGCAAAAAGAAACATTTCTCGCAAAAAGTCCTTTACGATCAATTTTCAGCGGAGCAAAATTTCAATTATTGATCGGCAGAATAAATATTTTACGAAGATCGGGTTTACCTTTCTTTATAAGGCCATTTTATGCAAATTATTGATTTTGCAAATTTTTGACGCCAAAAAAGATGTTTAAAAGACAATAGAGTATTGAACAATCAAATATCGCTTTTAATGAATTTCAGCTTTTCTACTAAAAACTTTATATACAACTTATAAATTATCGACTTTACTGAAACGTATGACGTAAAATATTCGAAAAGAAAAAAAATCGCTAAACTACCTGCCGCGAACTTGAGTTGCTCTCTTTTTGCAATGGCTATCGATAGTCCGGGGATGTTTAGGTCTTTCATAAAATGCTCGACTCTTCTAACCAAGAAGTCCATCTGAAAGTCAATAAATTGAAAAAAAAAAGAATAAATTAATAAAAACCTGAGTATCGCTCAACAATTCTGGAGTACCCTTCAGAAACCGGACAGGTATCGGACTAAAAATGAACTAGTTATTTTTAAAAAATCCGTGATATCATGTCATACTGATCTTTATCCCACAAATCCGGCGGGTTTGAATATCGAAAAGAGTCAACATCGCTCCATAACACGACAAATTGGACCTAGACATAATTAGTTAATTAGGGGTAATTAACGATATTTAATTATCCTAATTATTATGATAATTAACCTGATTATATTGATTCGTAAAATGTGATATTTGCCTTGGGAGAACACCTTTGTTTCGGGCGAATTGTCTAAAACTCAATATTATCTTTTGTCGAGTATAAAATGTTCCTTACTTGTACATTCTTCCTAAATCTGAGCCTACTGTAACGCGACTTTTTCCTGTTCGAAATTCCCAGATACCGGTGCATAAGACCTGCAATTTATAGTTTGGTGTCAGATCTCATATGTTCTGCGATTTCGTCTGCATTTTGATATTGTTCATAGTTTAGTTCCATTATGTTATACTTCAATAAAATTCAGACTTTCTTTTGCAAATTCAGTCTTTGACCAAATTTTTTCGAGTTCATATTTGAGTCATCTTTCAAATTTCGAAAGATGATGCCTCATTCTTGGTGCAAATTCTGTGTACACCACTCTCGATAAATCACACGTTTTTTTCAGCAGGAATTTTTTGGAGTCTTGGAAAAATTTCCGAAAACATGAAAAGAAAATTTATGAAATAGTCGATATATTTCAAAAATATATGGTTCAAAATGACTAAAATTATATCATTTTCCGATAGCCGACAATAATAACGCCTTTAAATTACTATAATGACGTAAAACCCCTAATTCCTAGGAAACAGTGAAATTCGATGCCAAAATCTACGAGTTTTCTCGTTTTTGTCAAAAGAACGGTAAATAAACAGCGCGAAAGACAATGTTGAATTATCGAGACGAAAGATGGAGAGAAGGCGAGAGAGTACTTTTTATTTACAATTTCGAGAGACGAAAAAGAACGAGAAAGTCGGGAATTGTTTCCGGTGGCCACACGTGAAAACGTGAAAAACTGACAACCTGAGCCGTGAGGATGAATGCGCGCATGCGTGGGAAAATACGTCAAAGTCGATATTATTGATTTTTTCCGATTAAGACAAAATATCGATCGAAATATTATTTAGGAAAACATTCATATTCAAAGAAATAAGAAATTTAACGTGTGTTTTCACTGTTCGATCATTAAGATGTTATATCGATGAATACATTGAATGTAATTGAACATGATTTAAACATTTTCCTATGAAAGCCTAAGCAAAAATTCCATTTCAAGAGTAAAAGCGTCATTAAAGCCAAAAATATTAGAAACTATCTCTACTTACTGCTCGCCCATTATTGAAAACCCGAATCGAAATCGCGACATATCCTCTTTGGGTCAGCATTTTGTCCTTTTGCATGCATTGTTCCATGGTCAAACCGTAGTGAGCTTCATATTGAGACTTAGATAATGTAGGCTTCATCCAAACCCCGACATACCTAAAGACGGTTAATTATCAGGAAGTTGCCAAATGGTATCAAAATGGCACTACTTTGGTATTGGAAGATAAATAATGATATGAGCAATGCTACCGAAAAGTTGCCAGGAAAATGGTACCGAATAGCAACTCACTTCCCCTTTCCTCCCTCGACGTAGCCACACAGACTTGTCAATCTGAATCCCTGATTCTCGTAATGTTTTCGCTGCTCGTCCGCATGTGGCGTTCCGGGGAACCAAACCTGGAAATGGTATGACGGTACGGATTCTCTTGCTTTGTAAAAACCAGTTATTTTGTTTATCTTGCAGTAATATAAACACAAACGTAAACCTTCAACTTCGAAAGTTGCTCTTTCTTTATGGCGAATCGTTAAAACTCATTTAAAATTAGTTGTAATTGTAAGACATGTTTCTATCAAATTGAACTGATATTGGATATTTCTTTTGATGGCTGTATAAAGATAAAAATTACATGAAACTCGGCGCCCGGTATTTGTTCCCAGTAAGTCGTGAACGTAATTTGACCGGCTTTTTCCTCTTGACCACAAACTTGGGTTAAAGCAAGGTCTCTGGCCTCGTTTTCCCTAAAAACCAATATTTGTCGAAAACCGATCTTCGAGTTTTTCTTTTACCTTGCAGCCTTAACTAGTTCATCGAATGTCATGGGGTTGGGTTTGATGAATACGGGGCCTAAAATCATAAATATCAGTTAGCAATTAATAAATTATTCGATTTCATTATGTTTCAAAGAATCATGTAAGAAAATCAATGATTCTAAAAATGATATAGCTAGACAATATTTTCACAAAAATAAATTCAATACGAGCTTGATATTTACCGTCGTACTGGTGCATAATCGCGTAATAGGAGACAGCTTTCTTGTTGACGTAATAGCCCATCGAAACCAGTCGGCCACCGTATTGCAGAGAAATCGCCAACACATTGTCGACTAGGGACTCGTTGCCTAAATTAACTAACTCATATTTACTACACCATTCAATCAATAATGAATACAAATAATTTAGTGGAGTACAATAGTTTGAAACATTATTAATTCACTTATATGCATGTATAAACTGAGAATTATTTAGATAATCGGCTATTCGGAAACCGCACGGCATCAAGACCTCAAGACATATGTGAAGTAGTGTGTATGGCTAGGGTAGGGTATTGGCTGATAGCGATTTCTTTTCCGCCCACACTATTTCGCATGTCGTGAGATCTTGAATGTTGTGCACAGTGTTTACAGCGTTGCCAGATAATCATAAAATAAATATGCATTATTTTGAAACATATGGCTTTTTGTTTTACCGGCCGTCATAACCCAATCCTTCTCATCTGGAGCTGGAGGGTGAATAACTTGTAGCCATCGTTTCCGACCGTCCGGACCCATTAGGCCTGAATTTCAATATATTATAGTATATTAACTAAACTTCAAATACATTTCACCGAAACTCATAACTACGTATTCAGCATTATGTTTAATCCACGATTGATCCAGAATCAATGTAATGTAAATATAAATTTCACTCTAACCATCTCAATTTCGTCAATTAAAAATAAAATGTTTCGCAAGATTTCATATCTTAATAGCAGGTAAAATAGCTAGTCGCTAACGGGAAACTATGTGACAACTTCATTAAAATTGAAAATTCCTCACTTCCATCTCCTCCAAACCCATCTTCGCCGTTCCCACCGAAGTTCTCCCAATCGCCACCCCCATTCGGACCCATTTCCATGTTGTTCCAGCTGCCATCTTGATACTGAGCCCCAAAATAGGAGGGTGGGTAGGACCCAGGAAAGGGTGGGGGTAGTTGACCAAAATTTACTGGATCTGAAAAATATTCGACTCGTTCTTGTATTTTTAGATTATGCTTTAGAATATATAGTGAGTTATAAACCCATTGACAAAATATGATCTGAATATTACGTATTTGAAAATAATGATAAAACTGGCTTGATTTTTCTAAAATATGAATTATTTGTTACGTTTCAATAGGTATTTGGTTATAAATTTAAGATATGGTACACGATTAAAAGAGGATAGCTCGATCGAAGGGCCTTTTGTATTCCACACCCGCCTTTTGAGGAGAGAGTAGGGAAGGAAGGCAGGGGAAAAGAAAAGAGGGTGTGGATGTAGAATACAGGAGGCCCTATCGAAGATATAGATTTACCCGGTAACAAAGGCTCAGCTAATTGAAATAGAGGAGGTTCGGAATGGTAGGTCTGTTGCTGGAGGTAGTTCTGATAATTCTGATAATTGAGGTCCTGATAGATAGGTCGAGAGGGGTATTGACCGACTTTGGAGGGTCGGCGTCTGAAAATGCGATCGTTTGAAATATGCCTCAATTTAAATAAATTGTCGTATTATTTAGTGCTTCGGCGAATAACTTTAGCAATAAAAATCAATTAAGTTAAATTAATTCATTCCATACAAATAGTTTTAAATTTAAAAGCGCTTCAAGACTATTTTTAAATTTAATTAATCGCCACAGAGGCTCCTATTGTAATAATCAAATATCTTTAAATTATACTTCAAATAAAATCCAGTTCAATATTTCATTAAATTCTATTATTGTATTCGGCGTATTTGCATGTAAATGAAATAGTCAATAAACTTCAAAATTACCTAATAGTCGATTTAAAAGTCGAAGTAAAGTTATATGGTAACGTCGATGTGGCGTTTCCGCTAAAGTCATCGTCAAGATCCAAAGAGTCGAGGAATCGTTGAGGTGCGGTGAACGGGTATGCGGTCAGTTTCGGGGCCCGGAAGAAATGCTGAGAGGTATCCGAGAAAAATTGATACTCCGCTGTCGAATACTAAAACAAGGGCTATTTGTGGAAACCGCGAGACCACAAAACATAACGTGAAATAGTATAGGAGGTTAGGGTAGGGTATGGGGATGATAGGCTTCCTTTTTCCTACACTATTTCTCAATGTCTTTGTGTCTCGTGGTCTCGCGGTTTCCAAGTTGCCAAAATAAAACTAATTAAATATTTAATTACGTCAATTAAAGATAATTAAATTATAATATAATAGGTTATGACTTTTGCGCGATTTCGATAAAACTAACTAATTAATGTCAATTTGATACAGCTGATTGTAGTTCATTGTTAAAACTAACTTAAACCATAATTCACTCTTAATTACCTCGATAATTATCCCCAGAAATAGGTAGATTATGGGCATTTTCAGGTGAGTAAATTGAATAGCCTAGCAATCACATAAAACAACTTCGCCCAAAGGAATGAGGTATGAATCTGCCTTCCGGTTATTGTTTTGGGGAAAAATCGAAAGTCGGTCCGGACCTGAATGTACCTGAACACTCGTCATGATAGGGCAAAAGAAATAGACTCTTTTGGAAAATGTACACGATATAATGGACAGAACTATACGTGACTATATGAGCATAGAATGAGGTAATTGTGTGCTCGAGAGAATGAGAGTAGCTGGCATGGTCAGTCTAGTGAAAGTTGCGAGGAACTACTGAATAGTACTTGAAAAAGATGGGGAAAGCATGACAATACTGTGAGAAGAAGTTGCAGAAAAGAGGAAAATAGTATGTATGGCGAGAGCATGGGAGATCGAGAAGCATCTCGAAGGTAAAAGGCGTAGAAAACATGGACTCTGAAGAAATAGTAATTAGTGAGAAACAGAAAAGTTAGTGATTCTAAAATATCGCATTAGAGAAAGAAAGAAGGAATACTATATAAAATAGTATGAAAATTAAAGAGATCGCAGAGATTCGAAGAAAGAAGAAAGATAGTTAGTCGAAAGAAAACAATAAGTGTGAGATTATGACAGCATATACACACACACACTCTCTCGCACGCGTGGTCTCTGTATCTTTGATGCTCCTCTAGGCTCGTTGGCGCGACAGGCTTGAAACTTCTCGCCTCTGTCTTCCGTCCTCCTTCCCTTCACACTGTGCAAAGATGCGCTCAAAGAGTCCACACAGCAGTCCGAAGGCAGGCATTATAACGGAAGACCGCACCTGTAGGGCAAGGAAGAAATAGAGAAAAAGAGAAAGGGAGAGAAAGATATAGGAAGAGCAGAGAAATGACACATGCAAATAAACAGAAACAGAAAAGTGACTGCGAGGAGAAAGTTGTTATTTTATGCTACAATATATGAATGAAAAATTAGATAAGTTACAGCGAAGATCAGCTTTTCTTGGCTTGAAGCGCCAGTGTAATTTTCATTATTGAATAGATGCTACAGAAAAAAAACATTTTATTGATGACCAATGGCCAAGATAAGTTTCGATGAAGATCGGTTTTTTCAATTGTTTTGTACAAATAGTATCACTGAAAATCAGCTTTACTAAATACAATGTTTATTCTTTCTGAAAATCTGACGTAATATTTGGCAGGAATTCTGAATCATACGATAAACTCTAGGAGTCCACGTAAAATATTGTCATTTCAAATACGGTCAACACAACGTGTGTTGAATAAACATGATGTCAAATAGACTCGCAGATGATCTTCACGTAAAATCATAGCCAACATATTGTGACGTACATTTTGCGACACTCCCAGGTGAAACTTAAAAAAATCTTCAATAATAGTGTAAGAATTAGTAGAAAATTCGAAAAGTCAAACCAGATTGCGATCTAACGAGAAATATTGATTCTGCTTGAAGGAATCGTTTTGGAGCAAGAAAAGTAGCGTTGCACTACTTTTCGGGGCGGAATTAGTACGGAGCGTGCGGATTTCATCCCAGTCATATAATCTAGGACAGTGGGCTTTATAAAATCTCTAACAGGATCGACGGAGCGGAGTTTGAATTTAGGGGTTTAGTTGAGATAGCAATTAATAAAAGTAGTAACACGAAATTTAACGAATATGCATATTTTGAGCCAATTAAAAAAGTAATAGCTTACCCCATAAAGTATGGGTAGGAATTTAGTAATAGAATACTGGATAGCCAACTTTTCAGCTCAGAAAATTCACATGATGATAATGATAATTTTTGTCGGTACTACTTTTATGAATTGTCGTTTCGATTGTGTTCCTAATTTGTTGGGTAAATCCTACTTTTGAAAAGGAGTAGGTAGTCAGGTAATTTGTATTTTCATATTTTGGTAACCTGGTAACTTGGATTTGTTGCGACGTCGTGTTATCGCGCCGAGGCAAAATAGAATGATAGCTGTTTACAATTAGTCTTTCTACATCCTCGTAACTGCATAACTACATCCAATTCGCCTAGTCGTAACATTCAAATCTCACCAACTCATTTAAAATACTGAATCGTATGGAGAAATACAGCCAATACTATCTACAATATCAATAAATTCAGCAGTTTCTCGAAATACACTTTTGAAATTTTCAAATGTGAAATTAAGGGCTATATTAACTGATGAGCCGCTCGTAAGCATTTTTTGAAGCAAAACTCGAAGAGGCGATGGATCAAAAATTTCGAAAATAATATGCAAATGATATCTCAGACATTTCCTGAAGCAATTTTACTAAATTTTTCAAATTGGGGTCACTTTACTGGAAATTTATGCCGAAACATTTGTTTTCTCAATATTGACAAATTTCAGTTTAATCCTAGTAAAAAACGTCTTGATGCGCGAGACTCCGTGGTTCTCTAGTTCATTAAACTGCTCTTGGCAAGAATTTTTATTCATATGTGAAAACACAGGAACTTCAATAAACCGCTTGATGAGACAAGGTGAACAAGTGAAAGAAAAGTGAGAGAATACTGAATACCGACATTGAAAGATCGCAGAGGTAATGAAAACTGAGAATAAAAATCATACAGATAAAAATAAAACTGCCGCCGTAAAAAATAAATAGTAAACTTATCCATTTGCAGTAAAATAGCTGATATTGCACATCCAAATGGATGACAAAATATGTAGATGTATAAAATTTACAATTTTACCAGTCATAAATTATCTTTCGAGGTAAATTTCATAATGAGCCTGATCTCATATTTAGAATAATACAAATTTTCCCACGATGATAATACAAATAACTTGTAATATTAAAAGATGGAAAGGTTGTAGTGTCTAGAATACAGTTGAGGATTGACTATAAATTAGCAAGTCAACGAAATAAGAAACTATCTAAGATTAGATAGTGAGAGGCTATATAAGCAACCAAATCTTAATAGAATCCAGTTGTCTCATCAAGCTACCGTCTCCTCTGGGATAATCTCACAAGAAACACTTGCTCTGAATAAAAACCTTGTGGTCCAACTCGTGCTTCATGTATCATAGATACAGCAAAGGTAGCAACCGTTTAGTTCTGAGCGCATCACAACTTATTCGCGACTGTCCCATTCAGTATCGGTCATCACCTGCATCCTGTTCTTGATATTGACTTCGTAAAGGTAACTCGGAGGCACATGCTTGCAGGCGGAAGAATTTGGGTCTGGTCTTCTGTTTGGCTGACATCTGAAAAGGTATATAAAGAAATTAATATTCAAATAGCAATAAAATAAAACGAACTTGAATAATCTCTGCAGAGGGGTTGGCAGGAAATTTGGATCGATCTGAGAACTGGCATTGGGAGTGTTGGTCGGCACTTCTTGTTCACGACTCGAAGCGGGAGGCAGAACAATGTCTGAAGGTTATATTGTTTCAGAAATATCTAAGAAGAAAAGCCGGTGAGTGAACATCGAGAATAATCCTGGTATAGGATACATTTCCTTACCGTATCGGTGGGAAGGCCCCGGCCTATTGTAATCCCACTGCCCTGCATTCCGACTCTCCTGCTGTTGCCGCGCGCTCGTTCCGTGTGTCAAGGCAGCCATCATCTGAGGCGGCAATCGGGCTGTTTCGTTAGTCGCCAAAGCTCGCATCGAATACTCCACTGATCTGAATTTATATCATCATCATATTAGTAATGGAGAAGTGGAGTCAAAATCATATCATAAATGATTTATAATAGAAATTTTGATAAGTCAGAATCAGGACTGGACAAAGCTTTGTCTTCGACCGGGGTTTTTTTTTTTTTTTTTTTTTAAATTGTACTCCTTGATCAGCTCTGGTTCGATTTTCAAATCCTCTCAGGTAAATGATTCAACAACCAACTTGTACATCTCATCAGCCGTCTTCTTGGATTTGATGGGCATGGCTTCTACTGTCGGAATGATGGAGCTGAAAAGGATAAAGCTTCAAATAATTTCTAAAGTCTTCAAATGTCCCCTACCGCATATCATAATATCCAGGCGCCATTTGCTCGACGTCGAAGTATTGCTTCTGATTTGTGAAGTAATCGGGAAAGTCGGGATTGACACCGAGAAGGCGTATCGAATCGAAGAACGCATCGCTGAAATTAAATCATTCTCATTCAAGTTTTCAACATTTGTATTTTCTTTTGGGTAAAACTATTTTCGAGAATTGAAAATTAGTTATTTTTGCATTAATTCGGTTCTTTTTCTTTAAAGTTTGCGAAAATGCGCACCCTTTTACCCTATTTTGGTAATTTTGAATGATATTTGATCTTCGACTATTTGGGGGATCCTAACCGCGAGTTTGTGTAATTTCCTTGAAACTCGACGGTTTTCTTGGACAGATTTTCCTGCATTCTTTCTATGTTTTGACTGCAGGCTTTTATCGTGTGATCGGGTGTTCTTTTGCTATCTCTTCCCCGCATCACATTTTCACTTCTCTCTTCGAATTGGGTAGAGCACGGCTGCTCGGTGGTTATTGTCTGTCCTCTGACTGAATGATGGAATAAGCCCTTGTAATTGACCTACAACTGTATTGGACAGCAATAGTGTACATCTACACCCAGAGGAAGTCTCGCGATTATTAACCGTGTTCGCACAAAGTTGAATAAAAATGTAGGAAAGAATTACAGAAGACGAATTCCATGAGCTAAAGTGCAATGGAGACGACCCGTCATATCCTGTGTAGTGTCTGTGGATTGGTGCAGGCGGCAATACGAGGAATCTTCCACAGGCTGGCCTGGTCTCTGAACATGTCAGATAAAAAAAAATTTCAAACATTACTTTCAAATTTCTGATTTCAAGTTTGAAGATAACAGTATCAAAATGACGTTTTCAAGAACTAGACGTTCATTTCTAATTTTTAATTCTAAGGGCATTATTTTCACCTACTTTTATATATAAAAATATTCATTTACCCGAAACCGTTCTTCGATGTATTTGTCGACATCCGGTCCCTGATTTGTACCATCAAATTTGTTGATCATTCGGGCAAAATCCTATATATAAATTCAAAGATGAAAAATAATTAAGTCTTGCAATAAATACCTGAATGGTGTAGAGATTAGGAGCGAGGTCCCTGTCGAAATCGTATTCCTCGTTGTATCGCATGGCACCATCATACGACTCCAGAGCCAGGAAATGGAGACCAGGACGCTGAAAATGGAGACTAAATAAATATTTTTAAAAATCATGAAAACTCGTCTAGGATAGGAATTATCAATGAGGCAAGGATAAGTTTGTGAAAAATAAAAATTAAAAAAACTCACGATGAAATTGTTCTGATTTGCATCGAAGAGAACGAACGGCTTCCCACAGATCTCCTCCTTCAATTCGATCCAGGCCTGTCCGATCGTGCAGCCGCCATCGATGTGCTCGATCCAATCCAGCGAACGATTCATGTTGTCCACTGCAACATCCAAACTGAGCAAAGAATGTAATTATCTCGTCTTACCATTCTGGGCCAGATTTTCCTGCGCCCACTCAGGTACCTCCCCGTCTGACTCCCTAAATATTTATTTTATCAAAAGAATACGTATGTCTGACTTTTACATGAAGTATTTCCTCGGTTCGAAATTGATGTGCCAGGTTCGAGTCGACGAAATCCCTGAAAGGCGTTCAAATAATTGTGAAGAATCGTTTGTTGCAACCTTCTTCAATGGTGAATTTGATGAGCGTCATTTCAGCGGGATAGACCTGGATCGACTCGTTGATGTAGCAATCCAAGTAGACGAACATTGTCAGCAGGTACATCTGCCCGCCGTAACGACCTGGCTCAGAGGGAGTCTTACTCTTTTTCTGAAATCAGACCTGTGAAGTCTTTCAAACAATCAAAGTAGTATAGCACCATTGCGAAATTGAGTCGGTTGCTGATGTCGCCCTCTCTTTGTTTCTGCCGAATCAGCTCGAACTCCTCCAAATTCATCGACTTTGACTGAAAAATCGCTCATTTCGTTCAGACGAAAGTTCTCAACTTACAGTGGGCTTTAGCTTCCTCACATAATTAATCTTCACTTCTCTCCTCTGCTTTTCCTGAGCAACGCGCTGATTGTGTCGATTCTGAACGGGTAGAATAAATTTCTTTCACTTATTTTTATTATTATATATTAAAAATAAGGATTATTCCGTGATAAAATTCGAGAAATCTTGATTTGTTCACAGACTCGTAATGTTTTCGACAAGTCGACACTTCCCGCATGAAAAAACCCCACACACCTGAACCCAATCCGGCCTGCTTCCTCTTTAGAATTTCACGTCCACGCCCAACCCCCGCGGGCGCGGGTTTTTATCTACAAGTCTGCTTGTTCAAAATAACATTTCAAGAATAAAGACAAATTTAAACAAGCTTTACCATTTTAGAGAGATTTTCCTCGATAGAACTCGTGGCCATATTGCGTCTGCGTTCCTGATCCCTCACGATGGCGTACTGTTTGTACGTTCCCGTCTCGTTCTCTTCCTTTGCCCTCTGCTTCCACATTTCCTTTTGCTCCTCGGTCAGCTCGCTCCACATCGCACCCATCATGTCTTTGTGCTCAGCGAGATCTCCCTCATATCGGGTACGGTATCTGAAAATGTTTTAAGGTATAAATATAGTCTCGTGAAATACAAATACAAAATTAAAGAAATAAAACCTTCTTCAAAAGGCAGCTTGAAATTCCGAAATTTCTATATACACGTTTTTTGAACTAGTAATCTGCAAGGAAAAACATTTCCAAAATTTTGTATTGTTTATTATTCCAAAGATATTCCTTTCAAGGTACGAATCATCGGCACTGCTATATTTTCTAGTGTACTCATCAAAACTTGATTGAATGAATCATTTTCGTCGAAAAACTAACTTTTTGATGAAATTGTCTCTGCCCTCCCTCATGAGCCACAGGCCGAATCCGTTCACCTTGCGCGTCTGCCTCCTCAACGGAGGCACCATTTCTAATCCGGGCTTAAACTGAAAATCAATTAATAATTTCTTTTTAAATCGACGAAAATAGCGAGATGGAAAGAAAGAGCGAAAAATAAAGAAAAAAGTGGTTGTTTCGTTGATTCACGGCTTTATGAATTTTATCCTTCCTAAACGTCCTACGTTTATTTTCGAAGAAAGGGCGTCGAAAAAAATGAATTCATGCGAAAGGAATGAACGAAAATGAGGAGTGGGCGCGCTCAATTGTCAAAAACGGTTAATTAAACCTCTAAAAGTGAAAAATGATAAATCAAAGACAAGTAAAATTGGTGATTTGCAGATATGCAGGCTGAGAGATAAAATAATAATTCTCAGCCTGTTGCTCGAGGGAAATGGGGGAAGACAAGAGAGCATATAGTTAAAGAAATAGAATAAAAACCGTTCTCTCTTATCTTGAGGAGAAATCAGAATATTGAGTTTATAAAAAAATAAATAAAGTAAATAAGCTAAATAGGTCGATTTATTGATAGCTTGGATTCTGGTCAGACCCACGGAGCACTTTCGTCAGACGAAAATGAACTATAGGGGGTAGGTCGCAAGAGGTATCTGACGATCATCCTCTCTGGATCTGTGCACCCAGTGGACCGTCGCAGCACCTATCGCTACAACTATTGTCAGTTATTTTGCATGTTCAACTTCAATATTTCCACAAATAACCCTCTTCAATCTCTCGATATGCACTCATATGACAAATTTGAGCTATTCTGTATCGCTTTAGTTCTAAATGTGAAATGGCTTGAGAGTTGAGGTATTCAGGTTGTCGCTTAGAACTGGTTCCTAATTTTTTTAAATAAAAAAAAGAACCCACTCCTGAAAAGGGGATAGGAAATTTTTATCCTATTTGAAATGATTAAATCGCGAATGGGTAGTCGATAGATCTCATGCACAATTTCAATAGACCCCCAATTTTTTTAAGCATATTTGTCAAATAGTTCTAAAATTTCATCAAAAAAACTATTTGATGACTTGCTTGCATCACTCCTTCCCTACTTTTCGTTGGCACTTTTATCAGCATTTTGCCATGGAAGCTGATGACTACATAAAAGGAATAAATTCTCACTCTTTATTAGTGATAACAAATAAAAACCTATTTCAATGTTCAAGCATAGTCGATTAAACCGTCTGAAATATTTAATTTATGCAATTTCCTTATCAGGAATCTAGTGGCTAATCTGTCTGCAAGGGAAGGCATTTATTGGACTATTCATCAAGTTTCTTAATGCACTCAAGGAGGCTTCTGTTGAATCGAATAAATTTTTGACAATTTTTTCCACTTTTTCGTCAAATATTAAATTGATTGATTTCTTTTCACAAATCTCAAAACGTTTCTCTTTCAGAGGTAATAAGATCATGCCTCGACTACGGTCCTGGGCCGTGGGCTCGGTTTTGTTGCTATCCTTGGCAACAACGTTCGTCTCGTCATCCAGACCAGTTGACATCAGCAAGTTGCCGGATTTGGAGAAACATTTGAAATTAGGTCGGAGTTTTCTGTTTTTCGTTAAATTACTGACTTTTTCAGTCAAAGCTTACGGTGACTCAATTATTGCTGAGGGAATTCCGACCAATATCATCAGACCTCCGCTAGTCAAGAAAGAAGACTATGTAGTTCAGGTTAGTTGAAGATTTGGGAAACTGAACAACAGCTATATGACGGAGAGCTTAGCTAGGGGACACTCCATCACTTTTTTTAATATAAATATCTTCCCTCGTCATCTCATAGTTAAGACCTTCGTCACTTAGTAGAATACCCTCTGTCCTCCGTCATATAGTAACTGCCGAAATTCGGCTAGGCTGAACATTTCAGGAAGATCCATCTTCTTCAAGGCAAAAACGAGCATCAGGCTGCGACCCGGGTTGGACAGGATCGAATTGCGAAAGCCGTGAGTTTTTTATTTGTATTTTTCAATTCTATCTCCTACTGAAGTAATTATGTTAAATATTCAACAAGTTCTATTAAACTTAAAAACATAAGAAAATGCATGCAAATCCAAAAACAAATATGAACAAGATAAATAAAAATCCACAATCAGTCAAATTACAACATCACAATGACACTGATCATCGTAATTATCGTCAAGATCTTGAAACTTCGGAATAACTCGTTCGCTCCATGAGTCGTCGTGGTTTGATCAGTCCCTGGAGTTGATACTGAAGAAATGCTACTGCTTTGATCTGGATGTTGGCTATTTGTTGTGGTTTCAGCCTGATGTTGCTGGGCTGTTGTTGTTGAACTTGGCACGGGATTCGGAGTTTTAGATGTCGCTACTGCCTTAGCTGTCGTCGTTTCAGCCACATTTTTGGAAGTCGTTGATGTTGATGGTACGGGGTTCGGCCCTACGGAAGTCGTAGGAACATTCACTGCCGAGGTTTGTGCAGGGTTTTGTCCTGTAGTAGAAGACACCCCTGGATTTGATGCGTGTGTAGTTGATTGTGCAGGATTCTGAGTCACTACTGTCGATTGTCCTGGGTTTGTTGGATTCATCGTAGTTTGAGCTGTATTTTGACCTGACATGGATGTCGATGCTTGAGGTGGATTTTGAGTGGCGGCTCCCGAGGTTAATTGGGTGGGATTTTGTGAAGTTTGCACCGTAACAGGATTTCCTGTATTCATAGTTGACGGATTTGGATTCGTTGAAATTGGATTTGAAGTTGGGGCCACAGATGACTGAATTGGGTTTGAAGTAGATGTAGTAGGAAGATCTGAAACTTGGATTATTTTAAAATCCATGATATTTTCGAATAATATCACCACAAATTTCTCCCTGGATTAGTTGCCCCAGATCTTTGCTAGGATAAGATTTCCAATTATAGATTGTTGTGATGTCTGGAAAAGATTGATCTCCATGAGTTTAGAACAAAATTTGCATTTACTCTTTGGAAAAGTTGTATATGACTCGTTTCCATAGCTGATTACAGCAACTTTCATTCCCGGACCTAGGAAGTGGCTAAGCTTAACACCACCGAAATCCACATCGGTCGTATTTCTAAAATTCGTTTTACAATGGCTAGCTTTCGAAATTTCATTATACTCAGAGGCTATAAACATGACGATAGTCGTATAGTTAAACCCATTATACATTTTGTACATATCATCGATCGTATCAGCCATATAGTAAGTATGGTTATCTAAATTAATATATACATATATATTTTAGAAATTAATAAATTTAAGAATAACCTGGTGGTGACGATATAGTATCATTATAAAGTTCCTCCAAATCAAAGCAAGTTGCGCTACGATTAGTTTCGTATAGACTTGATGGTAGCATTCTGCCTTAAAATATGTCTATAAATTTTAAACATAATCATATTTAAGCACAACCATATGCAATAGATCCAACTTTGACGAACCCCTTTCGTATATCTAATTGAGGAAAGATATAAGTTTCAACGAAATCATATTGCTGAATTACGAAAGAAGATATTACGCCTAAATTGTGCTAACTCTCACCCCACGTTCATTAGGAGTATTATGAATGTATGAAGTGCTGAAAATAATCTATCATCTAAATCATAAATATCTAATTACTATACCTATCCATAACAAAAATCACACTTCTCGAACAAGAATATGGAGTGGTTACGTCGGGTTGACAATAGTAACCTTGGGCAATATAATTGCCTGAATTATATAAAATAATGATAAAATTTGAAGGCAATCTATTTACCTAAATATACAAACATCGAATAAAGAAATAGCCCGAACATTCCTTAATAGATCAATAGCGATGAATGTTTCAATGACAATGTCAAAGATTATATGCGTTATCGCAGACTTGCCAAATTCTAATAAGCTTACCGGGACACTAGAAATATTGTCACACGTTTTGAAATCACTAACGACCAATCGAAATCTAGAAAAAATGTTGAGCCAGATCAAAATTCTCATCAAAGTTAGACATTTTTCATGATAAATCAAATATTTTGCATCGGAGTTTAGTTTATAATCCGTTCTATGAGACTGTAAATTGCCAATATCATTCATTCAATGCTGATAACGTATGAAGAGTTGACAAATTTATTACCCCATAAAAATAAGAAAATTAAAAAAAAAAAAACTCAAATTTAGCGATCTGCTACAACTTCACGCAGAATATTTTGCATCATGATGGCACGGAGAAGCTTGGCGACTTGGTGGAACTCGATTATAGGTATTGTCAAAGACCGATAATTTGAGACAAAATAAGTGATGTGCACAAATTCGACTATGCAAAGTGTGCATTGCGTAATATCAAATAGTCGTCAAAATCTTTATCTGAATCGATCAAATATCGTCTTATTCGTTTGAAGACAATGCCATAATTTCCGTGCATCAAATTTTTCTCTCCTTCTATTTTGTCTTAAGTATTGATAATTAGCAATTGTTTAGTCTAATTAAAAAACAGCTATTCTAATCTTTAGCCCAATGTGCACGGACACTCTGACATTTTACCTGGACAACTTCATGAACACGTTCTACATCACCATTCAGATGCCGAACGGAGAGACGAGACCTAATGGAACGGTTCTTGATCCGCAAGGTTTTATTTTTTAATTTGCAAAAGTCAATTTGTTCAAAGTTTTCAGGATCCATTGTGTCCCCCTGCGCGACGTTCCCCTCAGATGGCCAAACGATCATTCACCAGTACTGCGATCACGCGTCGGGACCGCATAGGATCATGCTCAACGCTGTTACCAACGGGTAAAAGCTGTGTTTCAATTTGTGAAAGATCCAAACAAAATTTGTAGACTCTGCACGATCCACGTGAACGCACCAACCGCTCTGACAATCGATGGTGGTTTCGTGGAGGACCCCCGAGACGACGAAGCCCAAGTCTTCTACCCTGGACCGAACGAGGCGATTCACCGAAACCCCAAGCAAGGAGTGCCAGCCTATCTCGTCTTTTGGCAAGGCGAGAGCTACTACCCGGTTCACACCACGACGTTGCACATTTATGAGAACACTAGATGGGACACACAGTACAATTTGACCTATCGATATTCGTGCGCCTTCCCGATGATGACAGCGTCCAACTTCACTTGTCCGTCGTTGCTCCAGTTTTATATCAAATTCATCGGATTTGATAACGGCGGAAACACATGGCAGCGAATTTACTCGTTCATCTGTGACGCCAATCCGATCACGCAGATGCCCTATACGGGTACTGGATCGACACAGGCACCTGCAACTTTCATGACTCCCCCACCAGAGACGAAATGCGATAACGGAGGATCTCTTTACAACGGACGATGCTACTGTGGCGAGTTCTTCGAGGGCTTCGAATGTGATCGGCCTGTCTGCTTGAATGGAGGATCGCTGAACGCCGCTACGCTAAAGTGCAGCTGTGTGCAGGGTTTCACTGGGGCTCGTAAGATTTTTAAATTTCAAACTTTTAATTAGATGAGCCTGTAGAAAGCTTAAGCATTAAAGAGTTTCTAGCTCGTTATTTCGCACACACAATTCAGATTGCGAACACATCCAATGCACACATCACTCTGGACAAATCTTCGACACGAGTTCTGCAGCCCTTGGCTTCGTCATTAGATCGTCTCAGTCGATGCAAGCTCAGCAGGACGTTATTTTCGATATCGCTGTCAACATCACTTCGTATTATTCCACATACTATCCGACCTACCTCCAAGCCTATGTGCTCACGGTAGTCCAGAACAATGGCATCTTGTTGACTCATGAATACGATAACTACATCGATTTCACGCAGTCGATCAGGAGTATCACTCATCCACCAACTGAGACAGTCTGCGACGACGCTCTGCTTGCCGGAGTTTCATCAATGCTCGACACGCCTTCTATGCGGAAATATTTGGTAGGCGAAAGTATCATAGAAATTCGAAAAACTAGCTAATTTTAGCACTCTCCCATCTTTATTTTCTCCGACGGCACTGCCAATGACGACCAACTCACTCAGACATATCTATTGGAACAGCTCACAGATACCAGAGCTCAAGTAAAAATCTACTTTCTTTAAAACAAAACTAACACAAATTCAGCTCTTCTTCATGATGTCCAACTCTGTCACTGGATCTTGTAATGTCGATGTGACCGACCCGAACTATGCTGTGATGAGGAACATGGCGAAGTATTCGAGAGGAATGGCTGTCCAGTCGAGCATCACCGATATGGGAATGGCGTCGTTCAATCTCGTCCAATACCTCTGGCAAACTGACACCCTGCTGACAAACGATCTCGATGATTGCCGCAAAGTGCCAACCTTCCAGCCATTCTTCATTGACGAAACCATCGATAAAGTCGTCTTCGAAGCGACCGGCTCAAACCTCGTGCCATACATCACAATGCCCAATCAGACCGTCATTCAGCCAGCCCTGCAGTATCAAGTCGGCAACCTCTACATCTGGACAACTGACCGTCCTCCTGTCGGTGGATACCTTTTGAACTTCACCACTACTAATTCTGGACAATCACTCTGCCAATATCGAGTCTTGGGACGATCAACCTACAGACTTTATTATGGAGTAACGAGCAGCATATCGACTGATATGGACTCGAAGAGTCCGGTCTTAAGAACCGATGGTCATTTCGTTGCCCATGTGAATGGAGTCTGGCTTTCTGATCCGATTGACACCACGATTGAGGCGACTGTATGGTACAATGACCTCGCAACATCGGAGAGAAGGATCATGTACGCCTCTTCTGGACAGTGGAGAGATGGATGCGACTACGAGCTGTACTTCGGATCGATTGCCTGTCTTCAGCCTGGACTTCTGTTCTATATCAATGTTTATATCACCGATACCATGGGGCTTGTCGTGATGAGAACCACTACTGGATACTGCTCGCCTCAAAACATCAACCCACCGAATCCGGACTGCTTCAATGGCGGAGTAATATACAATGGAACATGTGTGTGTCCAGATCATTTCAGGTTTGCTAAAAGCATCGAAAATATTTGCTAGTCATCCTATTTCAGCGGTCCCAAGTGTCAACAAATCCTTTGCGAGCATCAAGGAACAGTCACCTTCGGAATCTGCCAATGTCCTGCAGGCTTTTCAGGTATAAAATCTCAGCGATTTATCTCTAGGGTTAAAGTTGACTCTGAAATACAACACACCCATAACTATGAA
Source organism: Diploscapter coronatus (assembly GCA_964036155.1). Taxonomy (NCBI): domain Eukaryota; kingdom Metazoa; phylum Nematoda; class Chromadorea; order Rhabditida; family Rhabditidae; genus Diploscapter; species Diploscapter coronatus. Next base: position 80,736,219 of record OZ038423.1, on the reverse strand, counting down.
ATCTCATTTCAGGTCAGTTTTGCGAAATCCCGACTTGCACGGACTACAACCCTTACCTGAGAAACGATACGAACCACCGAAGTTTGACGTTCCTTGTCCACGACAGTGTAATGATGAGATCGACATTCCGTACACTCAACGACATGGCTGCGAGGGTCGTCAACGACATCAACTACCAGCACCCGCAATGGATAACTCACTATCAAATCGTAACGTTCAACGACCAGACTCAGACTACCGTCATGGACTCGAACAACGCTAGCGAATTCGTTGATGGATTCTATAAGATGTACCAGAGCAATCTGCAGAAGTCCACGGTCAATTGCAAAAACCTGACTGTATTCTCGTCTCTGTACTCCGCTCTGCAGGATCCTGGTTTCTCATGGGGTGGAATTGTCTACGTCTTCTTGTACGGGTCGCCTGCTCAAGATCTTACATCATGGTCAAGTATCATGCAGCACGTCGAGATGAACAAGGCACAGATCAACTTCGTGCAGACCGCATTGAATCCTTGTGGTGCTGACATCACCGAAGATGGACTTATGGCGCTTGCCCAGTTCTCTGGCGGAACTTACATCGTCGCCTCTGCACCCAATTCTGGGTCAGTCTTCCGCCAACTGCCCACGACCTACATGTCTGGAATCGTCTACGAGAACACTGTCGCTGACTGCTCGGATATCACCTTCTATGTGCCAGTCGACGATGGAGCTCAATCGTTCTCCGCCTACATTTCCGGCGATCTGAGTGCCGACCCAACTTACACCCCACCTGACGGAAGACCGCAATACGTCGCTAATTTGTGGAACGACATCGGCACGATGAGTCGAATGGACCTGCTGATTAGGCCTTGCGACCCAGGATGGAATCAATACGGCCAGAATTGCTGGAAGTTCGTATTTGATCAAGCTTCCTGGACTGACGCTCGGACGACATGTCACAATGAACAGGCCACTCTTGCAACGATCTTCGACCAAAGCGAGCAGACTCAAGTCGATTTCCAAGCTGGAGGATCGGAATATTGGACTGGCTTAAACGACATCGACACTCAGGGCAATTTCATATGGGATAGTCTGTCACAAAGTTCGCAACTGACACTGAATCAGACGCAATACACGAATTGGGCGAATGGAGAGCCTTCAATCACAGCCGACAAGCGATGTGTTTCGGATGCTAAAGGATGGAAGACTGCTGCGTGCACGGAGTCGAAGTACTTCGTTTGCATGAAGCACGCCTATGGAACCGATTACCAGCCGGATGACCCCAACAAGAACCACCTGCAGAGAGGAATTTGGAAGGTCCGAGTACAAGGCAGTGGTCAGTGCAGCATCCTCGTCCGAGCTCAATCCACCATCCAGCTTCAAGTCGGATACACTTCCAACATTCACTCGGACGCTGCCAACTACGAACCGAATCGCTACGTCGAGACGAATCGGCTGATTGCACATGTCTCCGGATTGGATCCGGCTTGGCCGAGAGGCATCGAATATGTCCACTTCTACTACGACAACATGACCATCTCCGAAGTCCACACTACGCAATACCGATCCTCCTGCTCGTACAACTTCGTCTCTACTCCATTCTCTTGCTCGACATTCAGCTGGCAAATGTTGATTACCGGCGTTGATGGCGGAGGCTACCTCTACCAACGAGTTGTTCCCGTGGCTTGTCTGGGTGGCATCGATGAGAACTCATGCGAGAATGGTGGAGTTTGGAATGCCGGAACATGCATTTGCCCGCCCAATTTCGGAGGTGATGTAGAAATAGATTCCTATTTGTTGTTGTTAATAGTAGTGTGATCACTCGAATTCTGTCTGTGGTCTTAGTTTTATTCGAATTGCAATGTTCAGTAAGCGGTAGGAATAGGAGGAGCTCCGATATATTTTTAAAGACTCTTCTAAACCTCGACAACGAGTCGATGAAAACATTCCCCTTTTCTCTAATTTAGTTAAAACATTTTATGTGAATGAAGCTGAGTCGAAATATTTTGAAATCTACGTGGGTTCAATTTGAAAGCCACTCGAAACGAATAAGGAATTTGAATAGAAATAAAATTAAGGGATTACTTTGTTCTTTACAGGTGACACTTGCTCAGTCGCAATCTGTCAGAACGGCGGTCGTCTCTCTGGCAACTTGAGATCGTGTACATGCAGCAGCGATTTCACCGGCAACTTCTGCGAACTCCCACGATGCACCAGGAATCAAGGCATGGCTCCAGGACCAGCTGAAGACGGTCGAACATTCGTTATCGCTTGGGATGGAACGTTCAATGGCGACATGGCCACAATTAACGCAAATGCGAGCGCTATTTTAGTGGACGTTATCAAGAACACGGTAAACGCAAACCCGGGCTGGTTCAACAACTTTGTTGGTGTCGTCTTCCGTGATTCAACAGCTGCGGGCCACGGCCATAGTGTTGTGTCAAACGTCATCTCCGACACTAACTACACTGTATTCGCAGATCATATGCAAACTGAAATCAGTAGTGCTAATAATTACACTGCTCCCGGACCAGCAAGAGACATATTCACCGGTCTGATCGCTGCCCTCACATACAATACCACTGCGATAAGATCGCAAGCTTTCGTCGTGACGAACGGCTACGCCGAAGACACTGTTACGGAAAACGATGTGCTGGATGCCCTCGCGATTTCGCATACCGCCGTGAGTATGATGGTTATTGGTGACGACGGACCTCCAGGCAATTTTTATAAAGATCATAGAGATCTTACTAAACCTTGTGATAAATAAATTCAGGTGGCGGAAACAGCTCTTCGATGAACGTGCAATCAATGTTCGAAGCTTGTCACGTTTCTGGAGGACAGCTTTATCAGGTTCTTTCAAGTGTGCATTCAAGAAAATGCGATTCCTAATTTAGACACCTGTCGCAAGTCTAGCTACTAATTGGCGATTCGTATTGTCGACACTGCACTACAACTTCTACATCATTTCGCATCATTTAGGGTAGGACTTCGAAAATTTTACGACAAAAAAGCAGTTCTAAGAAATTTAGTAACTGCTCCGACTACGTCGACTACATGCAAGTGGAAAGCAACGGCACTGAAGCCATCATAGATCTGTACATGGAGAAACCACCTGAAATAGACATTCTCAATCCACAAGGCATTCCCGTCTCGCAGTTTAACGTCTTCAACTCGAAGACGAACGCGCTGGTGGCATTTTCGCAATCCTCTCATGACAATCCAGGAATCTGGACCTTAACTCTGGACAAAAACAACACGAATCCGGGAATGTGTCTGGTATGGTGGTTAAAAAATCGGCAAAATTGAAGATTTTAAGTTCAACGCTCGTGGTCAATCTGACGTGAAGATCTACGTCGCTTTCACCCAGGACGTCGGTACAGATGGAGGATGGCACGACGAAGGAGGCGTGTTGTTCCCTCAGGGAGGCTTTTCGGAAAACGCCGTTGTCGCCGCGTCGAATGCCAAGACGCTGACGTATGCTCAAATCTACGACATGGAAGAGCGACGACTCATGTGGGCTTCACCGATGATTTTGAGAGCCGGATGCACTTATCCTTACGTCTCTACAACGTATGCCCTTTTTGTTGTCACCCAGTATCTTTCAAGGGAATTTCAGGACCTTCCGCTGCATGACTGGATCCTTCATCTTAGGCATCGATGGTCTGGATTGGGAGGGTCACCCCTTCCGACGAATGTTCACCATGCACTGCGAGAACTTCTACAGACCTTCAAGAGGTTGAATAAAATTTGCCTGTCGAACAACTCATAGAGAGACGTCAATTTCAGAGCCCTTCACCGGAACATTCCCGCCCTTCACCGGCACCTTCCCGCAGCGCACCACAACTGCAGCTCCCACTGACAAGTATCCTGGTTGCGCCGCAGATGTGCCGAACATCGATGTAATCATCGTGCTGGATTCGGCTTGGAACTTCCCCGAAGACCAATGGCACGACACCGTTGGTGCCTTCCGAGACCTCGGAATTGGAGTCAACTTCGGTTCGACGGCGACCCGCATTCAAATTGGTCACTACGACGACCAGACCTATTTTGAAGACACGACTTTGGACTCGCTGGTGAACATCACCATATTCTTGAAGCGAATTCAGCTCCTGCAAGGCGATGGGTACACGGCTGGCGACGGCAACAACTTGGATGGGTAACTTCTTTCTCGAGTTTCTTTAACAAAAAGTTTCGGAGTTATTCAGAATTTTCTCCTATTTGATGTCAGAAAACGTCACTGTGCCATTCCGCCCTTCACCCACAAGAAAACTGATCATCGTGATTTCGTCGGTGGGATGGAATAAGGGCAACTTCATCAACGGAGAGGAGCTCGGATACCCGAACCCGAACGACCACATCGCCACGCTCAAAGCGGTATGACAATTTTTGCAGCGGTTTTTGGGTTACACAAATTCAGGCTGGCGTTGAATTCGTGCCGATTGCCTTCGGTGATAAGGCTGATTATAAGCAATTGAGCGTGATGTCAACTAACTGTATCCAAAAGGTAATTAAAACTTTTTTTTTTCAAATATTAGGAAAATTTTATTTTAGGCAAATACGGCGGCTGACATTTCTTACATCGTAAACCACTTTATCAAGGGCTTACTTTGCTCGTACGCTTTTCGTTTTTCAATTATTGTTTTTAATTATAAAAAATTCAGGAAAGATCCCATCTGCACCTGAGCGAAGAACCAATGATTTTTCTAATTATTTTTGCTGATAATAAATTTATTTTTACAAGAAACATGTTCATAGAACGATAACGTGAATACCCGACAAGCATGAAATCTAGGCAACGTAAGACGAAGTCGTTTAGGAGCAATCGAAAATGACAAAACTGGTCAAAATAAACGAAAATATCACACAAATCAAGCTGCATGAAGTGATATAAATTTGTAAAGAAATGATGGTTTTTGAAAGCTACTTTGATCCCTAAACTCTAAGATATGGGTTCATATAAAGCTCGGAATATTGCACAACATAACCTTGACACTAGTTACGAAAGGAGGAATGAGAATGACTTACATTCTTGAAATTGATGAAAAAGAAAGATCTCTGTGAGTATAGAAATCTGAGACTAACATCAGCAAAGTAAGGCTCAGTAAAGGCATAATTGGAGTCTCGAATTTATCGAAATGTTTTGATTGAATATAGACACCGGTACATTATTATTACAGGGGTATGAAAATTTTAAAACCAGCTCTGCCAACTTAAAAAGTCGCACCCCTGTAAATAACTTTTCACTACGTCGATATCTGGCCGTTTAATGTCGAATGTCGTTCTCTTAGCTCTGTAGATTCCCTTTTATTCCCTTTCGGAAGTAGGGTATCATAATCCGAATCAAGAGAGTCCGAATCAGGTAGGTTTAGTGGTTGAAGTCGCTGGCCTAAATTTTATATAGGCTACAAAACTTTTAAGCAAGAAATATTGATACTGATACATGACTTTGCTTCAATATTATGAGAATTTCTATAAATAACTCAATGACCAGAATATAATAAGTTTTATAAATCTAGATATCCATTGTTTCCAATTGAGGTCATTTAGTGCGTGGTATTATTGATTGGAGAGAACGTCGATATTCAAAAACTACGTTATTTAACTCTCGTTTCTCTTCTACACGATTCGCTATTTCGCTCGTCCAAATTCGATTTCTAGCTTGCGAAATGAATGTCGATTTTGTTCTCCAACCAACGATATAAGCGAATAAATCAAGTACCTGACAACAACTCCCTAGTCTTCTTCACTAGTTCATCCGAATCACTTGATTCCAGGGCATTGTATCTAAAACACGTCTTGAAATATTATTACAGCTAAAAAATTATCAGAAGCTATAATTATTGAAATTTCAAACTATTCAAGTTGAAATCTGAAACCTACATTCGCCTTCTCCTGTATCTTCGTCTTGCGTTCCTCTTCAGGGCTGCTAATTTTTGGGTCGGTTTCTTTCCGATGCACAGGCAGAATACCGAAGATGCTATGATGATAAATAGCATCCAGAAATAGATACTTGACCAAGCTGGAAATCATTTTAAATTCTCATTGAAATTGCTTGAATGATACCGCAATCCTCGTTTCTCCAATTGTTATGGATCAGAGAGGTCAAAGAGGTCATCCAGAAGGCATCACACTCGCACTGCTTCGTATTGTCGTTACATCTACCATGACCGGAGCAGTCGAATTTACAGTATAGCGTTGCTGAAATACGTTTTTTTGTCATTCGATTAAACTAAATGTTTAATTTATACCGATAGATTCAATATTGAACTCGTTGATCATGCTGTATTCCTTCCTCAGGATTCTAACGATTTTCTGAGCTTCAATTATAGTCCAGATGTTGCTGGTAGAGGCTTCTCGTCTCATGGATGGCTCTAAATTATTTTACTATCATATATAAAATTGATGGAAGCATCGAAATTACAAAACGTGTTTTATAAACAAAGTCCAGACAAGAAATTACATTAAAATTAAAGTTCTTTTATCTCAAATTGTTTGAAAACCTATCCAACCTTTGCTCTTCGCGTAGAATACTGCCCTCAACCTTCCGTTATCAGGGATGGATTCAAATCGGACGAATTTCGCCCAGACCTCATCGGCCTCGACTATCGCCGACTGCAAGGCCGCTTCAATCCTGGTCTCCAGCTTTTTCTTCGATCTCTGGGACCAAACCGAGATATTCGAGTTCATCAGGATCTCTACGGATTCAACATCCTCTTTGCCTCTTTCCACTGTCAAGTAGACCAAAGTTGACCCTGCTTCGCCTTGCTGATCCTAAAACTATCTTTCATACGCTTCAAAGTATGCCTATATTCTTGATTTTTTTTGTTGACATTTTTGAATTACTACGTTCTTCTTAGTTATAAACCGAATAAAGTTTATTTCAACTTTAAAAAAAGAAGAGTGGCTGATGCCTACCTTGACAGTTAAATTATAACTATGAACTCCAACGACTAGACCGCTGATGAATAACACGGGTTGCTTGTTAGTTTTATCGAGGATCATCATAGAGGCTGGAACCATCTCGTCAGCCGCCCATTTATACGACACTATTCCCGCATCGTCAGTGGACTCAGATCCATTCAGTGCGGCGATTCCAGCTGGTAGATGAACGGTGACGTTCTTGGCCTTGGCGATCGGTGGTTCGTTGTTTCCTTAAAGTTGACAGTATAAGGATTCTCAACACACGTTTCGGGGAAAATTCATGCTTAGGCAACTAACTTCAGACTTGAATCATTTTCAAATGATTACGACTACCTCTCTGAACATTAATAAAAGCATGAGCCGTCGCATTTAAGCCTCCATCATCCACCACGACCAATTCAAATTCGTAGATTCCTTCTTTCAGATCGCTTGCAGTAGCTTTCGCCTTGTCAGCATTCAAGAGAGTAGCGGTAGTTGGTCCGCTAAAATAAAATACTTCTGATTAAGGCGAAAATGCTAATTAGTACCTTTTCTGAGTCCACTTGTAACTGACAATCATACCGTCATCCTTAGCGTTAGCATCCAGAACGATGCTACTCTCAGGTAGGATTAGGGTTTTGTTGCCACCGGCATCGGCGACTGAAATATTTTTGTCTAATTTTTTTGTAGCGACAACAATCAGAAAAAAGCTGACTAGATATTACGATGTGTATTTATTCCTCTTATTCCATGAAACTTACTTGATCAAAACGAATGAAAGTTTCCTATTTTTCGATCCCAGAAATCATAAATTACCGGGGGCTACTTCTATCATTCAACTCATAAAGTTTGATGAAACCTACCCGGTGGGAGATTCAGAGCCTTGTTCACGAAGACCTTGATCGTCGTGGAATCTGACTGTCCCTTTGCATCCTTGACCTCAAGTCGAAACTCATACGGACCAAGCAGTTCGTTCGATTGGATGTTAGTCAGAGTGTAGACCTGTCCGGTTGAGCCAGAACCGTCAATGGGTAGTTTGTCAGCGAGATTATCGATGCGGAACCAATTGTATGAGACGATGCCCTGGAATCAAGTGATTCGGGTGGACTAGTGAAGAAGACTAGGGAATTGTTGTCAGGTACTTGATTTATTCGCTTATATCGTTGGTTGGAGAACAAAATCGACACTCATTTCGCAAACTAGAAATCGAATTTGGACGAGCGAAATAGCGAATTGTGTAGAAGAGAGACGAGAGACGAATAACGTGTAATTTTTGAATATCGACGTGTTCTCTTCAATCAATAATACCTTATCATCCGTCGAGCTATTCCCGCAGATATAAATCTTCTCGAGGGGTAGTCTGAGCGTGATCGATCCAGTTTCCGACTTTCCGCATTCAGTGGCTACCGCTTTCGGGGGATCGTCTCTTTCTTCGTAAATCTCCACCAGAACACTTGCCGACGAGGACTGGCCAGCTTCATCGACAACCAAGACGCTAAAAATGATATTTAACCCTGAGTCAATTTAACAAAGTATTATTGCATGTGAGAAGGTAAACACTGTGCATACTCTTTGCGAATCGTTTTTGTATAAGCCACACCTCTTCTCCCTTTTCTTCGTTACCTCTTCAGGGCGCATGCTAGTTCTCGGGGTTGAGCCTACGAGAGGAAAGATGCAAAGTGTGCAATATTTGCCTTCTCAAAGTTCACAATACCTGAAATTATACTTTCCCGGATCCAAGTTTTCTAGCCTCAAAATAGCAGTGTTCGTAGCAGGCAACGTATAAGTCGGACCACTTTCCAGAGTCCATTTATAGGAGACTATTTTCTTATCGTCGGTACTTCCTAAATTTAGATACGTTTCAATTCTGTTTCAAAATAAATTATATCTAAGGGAATAATCATAAGCTAGCAGGCTTTTTGGTCCGTTTCTGGTCGCGCGATCGCACTCACCCAACAGTGATCGAATGCAAGGCAATGATTCGGAAGCTCCTTCTCACTTGACTTCCTGATCACTCACTTTCACAAACGCAGCACGTTGATTTTGGTTATCGTGTTTATTGCATAGCATGAAGAGTGGTGATGGCGAAATTGTGGCCAAACGAGAAATGAGATTTTGAGGAATTCAGCCCGTACAACAAGTGCAATAATTGGTGCCTACCTTCAGCATCTAGAACGATTGTGCTTCCCGAAACTCCTCGCACTGGTGATTCCGGCCTGATGACGGCTTTCGGGGGTAGATCAACCGATTTGGCTGGATTCACGACCAATTTCCAGTCCTGGGAAGACTGTCTTTCTCCGTCGGTTATCGTGACTCGAAATAATAAAGACCCTTCTTTCAGCTAAAATTTAATTTTGTAAAAATATGATAATGAAAAACCCCGAACCTGAGACAACTCCAGAGTCTGGGTCTTAAATGACTTGACCACTGACGATCCAACGCCTTCTAAGACTTCCCAAAGGTAGGTCAAATTTTGCGAGGGCGCTTTCGGAACGACCTTTAACGTTGCGGAATCTTCCGGCAGATTTATTTCGCTGGGACCTTGAATGGTGAATTCTAATGGAGGCTGAAATATAAATATCTCAAATCAAAATTAGCTTGAAAGATACCAAAGATGTAATAACACTGGCTGATTGATCTGATAGTATATTAAATACTGGTAAGCATTCTGATGACGTTTTATATGATCGAACGTAGCCTTGCTTGCATACACATTCGCCAAGCTAAAATAGTTAAAATATCATAAATGAATTACTTAATTAAATATAATATAACTTAAATATACATGTTTATTTGAAATGCATATTCATACCTTATCCCCGACCATTGGCGGTTTGCAGTATTCATTCTCCTTACATCCATCATTCGTTATCACATCACAGTATTCTATATTCGACTTTTTACCATCCGATAAGCTCTAAATAAAATTAAAATGGCTATTTGGAAACCGCGAGACCACGAGACACACAAGACATAGCGCGAAATAGTATAGGAGGTTAGGGTAGGGTATGAGGGATGATAGGCTTCCTTTTCCCTACACTATCTCTCAGTGTCTCGTATCTTGTGGCCTCGCGGTTTCCAAGTTGCCAATTCAAATATACAAATTTCGCAATACAATGCTTACTTGTCCATATATCGTAATAATCTGGATAACCAATATGAAAATATATCTCATACGACTTTTATACAATTCCGAACACATGTTGAATTCATCTGAAACTCTGAAAATTCGAATTTAAAACAAAAATAGGACTTTTTAACCATAAAACTATACGACCATCTAAGGATTTTTACGTGGCGCGATTTTCCGTAAATGCAGTGCACATTTTGATATTTTTGTCCAGGCTCTTTATTACACATTATTTCCCAACTGTTTTCTGCCTAAATGAAAATTTATCGATCGTCGTCATTATAATTTCATTTCATTCGCGTTATAAAATTTCATATTCAGTCATATATTTTCATGTGAGCAATTCGTTTTACTGATAAATGAGCATTTTAAGTATGAGAAAACGAATCGATACGTTTAAGCGGACTGATTACCATATAATTTTTTCTGGAAATTCTAATCCTATGATGTAAAGATAATGTATTTAATTTGTGTGTTGAGGAATTCTTACAATTCGATGAATTTGCACACTTAGTATTAACGAGTGGTTTTACCCTTTCTATAGACACTAATAATATCTAAATCGTGTGGCATGTCTGGCTATTCTAATGTACGCAAGGAATATATTTCATATCTTCTAAATCTCTAGCTCTCATAGATATGCGTTATATCTGGCTCTCGATATTTGATATATATTCAAAATATTACAATTTCCTATCTACGCTAAGCGTTTTCAATATACATTATAATATTTGCTTATTGTGCTTAAAATTGAACATGGTTTATTATATTAAATGATGATATGAAAGTATATTATTGCTTGAATCTTATTATTTTTCGAGTACATTTATTCAATTTCTTTCATATAGATAATCTCTATAGCGAGGAATTATTTTACATCTCATTTATTTTATTCTCTTTGAATTTCTAAAACCTATTCATTGCTTAAATTCCCTATTGACCTTCATAATTAATATACCTAGTCTTAAAATTCTATTATTTCGCCCATTTTCCTTCAGCTATCTTTAAGATGCGGTAGATATTTCCTTTCCTCCTATTTTTTGGCCTTACTCTTGATCGATTCGTAAAATTTCGCTAAATTTTGACCTTCTAGATACTTCAAAATTAGTATAGACTAAGAATTTTCAATCATTTCATCCGTTCTTCCTCGTCTATTCTTGAGATGTGAAAGAAAATGAGTGTAGACTTGAAATTTGCTGATATACCATCCATTCTTCTTGCCCTATCTTTTAAGATGTGATAAATATTTCTCTTTTCCACTATTTTTTGGCTTTAGTTTTTATCGATTCGGTGCCCCCTCCGTCCCGCACCAGTCTCCGCTCGGGCTGAAATGCAGTCCCATTAGCATGCGGACGAAAAATACGAAAATTCCTCTGCGTCTATGCCCGCTGAAAAATTAAAGAGCACGCGATTTTCATAGGCCTACTCTAACTGCCCAAACTCTAACCACTTTAATCAGGTGGCTGAATTAGCATTTCAATCGAAAATGTACGTCTTTAACCAATAGAAATTTTGGAGACTTAGCATAAAATGCTAATATTTCCAGTTTAATTTGAGTTTATGCTAATTTAGAATGAAATTGAATTCAATTTAAAGCGATTCAAACTCGAGCAATCTGAGATCTGACTATTTTAATTTCTTCGATTTCTCTGATTCCCTGACCTTGAAAAATGAGAGCAATTCGTGAATTTTCGCACATTATCTTCAATAGATTGCCGTTTATTTTGAAGTATATACGTGCGCTATTATTTCGCGCATTTAAAACTATGACAGACTTCTAGAAATCTGAGATTTTTACATTATTCATTTCGAATTACTGTACTATTTGTAATTGTATTATTCTCGTAGACAATTGGTGAAATGACGCGATCAGACATTAAGGTTACCCCATTTTTGCGACGCTGCCCAAAATTTTGACACTGACACTGAAATGCCAGTGTCATGAAAGTATCGACAATTTTAGGCCCTGACGAAGAAGCAATATTATTTTCCTTCGAAAATTTATTGTTATTTTCTTGAAGCATATTTTTGTACTCTTATCTTTCACATACATACATTTTCCAATGCATCATTTACGTGTACATTTGTCCTTCTACAAAAGATGCTAATCAGAGCCCTCTTTTCACCTTTCCTCTCATTTCGTTCCTTTGCTCTCTCATATTCTAATCGCCATTTCCAAGTTCCAGAATTTCTACCTAAAATTGAGGCAATATTCCTAGTTTTCATTAGAAAAATGTAATTTTTAGCTAGAATTTTCGAGAAACAGGTTAATTTGATGCAGTTTTATCAAAATTAAAACAACTTTTCTCACGAGTTGTCCTCTTTTTCTCTCATTTTCTACCTTATCTTTCGACCACTTGCCTTTCTCGCATTAGCATAAAATTTGCATGCGAATTCTAATAAAAGGCACTCCCATTTTCATATCGATTTTCGCGTTTTCGTTTCACAAAACGTGTTTACTAAAATTTCCTTCTCCTCCCATTCAAACAAATTTCGCGTTTTTCATCAATAACCTTCTGATTTTCACATTTTGACATTACGGAAATTTGAATTCAATTTGTGCCACTAATTAAATTTTCAACCTTTTTCATACATCTAAAACTTTTAAGCATATTTTCGCATTTCCGAAATTCAATCTTAAATCTAAACATTCTTCGTTCTCGAATCTTCGAATAACTAATTTTGAAATTTTTATCTTGCACTTGTAAAATTTTGAAGCACATTTTTCATTTCTAATCACCTGAGTTAATCATTTTTTAAATCCTAAAGCTTCGACATATCATTTTTAAATTTTGAAACATTTTTCAGAAGCCGTTTCTTGGGGGTGCGAATTAAAGCCGGCGTGCTCTGGAAAATCGAAAAAAATGGGTCGTAAACCGAAGGACTATGGCCAGGATCATCGAGAGGAGCTGGAGGAATTCGCGAAAATGTTCCGATCCAAAAGGCTTGTTTGGGGTAATTTTTTAATTTTTATTTTTCAACCTACTTAATTTCTATCCTTTAAAAATATTTTTTATGCAAAATGATGAAAAGGGACCACAGCAGTCTTGAAAATCAAATTTCCCATCTAAAACCTGTGTTTTCGTGAAATATTCTAAAAGGTTCAAATTTTAGGTCTGACCCAAGACCAAGTCGGCGGTTTGGTCGGGCTGAAGTATGGCACGGAATTTTCGCAGACCACTGTGTCCCGATTTGAGGTGAACATCCAACTTAAGTCTAGACATTGCAACGTTTTCGAACCGCGCTCGCGGCTAGCCGTATGAAATGCGAGTGTGTGCTTTATCGAGAGAAAAAGAGGATGTCTTCTTTTCCGCCTCTCGAAAATATGCACTATCTCGTTTCCATGCGGAGTTAATCGCGCGTGTGGTTCGAAAACGTTGTAAGCCTGTTTAAGCCTATCTAGGTACTGATGTCACCAAGCTTCGTGCAATACATCATTTTTATCAAAATCTTTGAAACATATCTTCTTTTGTGAATTGAAGATCTTCAGAATCAATAATTCGAAAAGAATCTTGACAAATTATTCCAATTTTGGCTAAATAAGGATTAGACATAGCGGTTTCTCTTGAAAATGCTCATTTTACGAAAATTTCTGAAGCTTCATTTCATATCTGGAAAAACTGCGTCATTAGACTACAATAAAAACGACAACTTTTTGAAACGTAACCATTTTTTGCTCAAAATTTATCATTGGAACTTCATGAGAAATGATATTTCTATGATTTTTTAAAATTGATTTATTTTTAGGCCCTGGAAATGCCGACGAATTCGATGAGGAAGGTGTACGAGATGATCCGCTCGTGGTACGACGACATCGAGAAGTACATCACTCCAGGCATCGACCCGAATTTGCTCGTCAAAGTGCTCACGGTAAAAATTTGCGAAATTTTCAAATTCTCCACCCTCAGGCAGTTACCATATGACAGAAGACGGAGGGAACGGAGTCTATAGTTAGGGATAGGGTAAAGGGAAATAACGTTCGGAAGATGAGACCCTCCGTCAAATAGTAGTTGCCTCACCCTATCGATTTGTTTCTTTTTATTTGTAAGGAGGTAGAGCAAATTTTGACGTATTGACTTTAACTGAATTAAAAACGATCAATATTGTACATGAAATTTTAGAAAATTATGCAGATTCTTAAAACTTATCTCTTAATTTTAGGAGGCAAGCATCAACTCCAAGCCGGCGGACGTGAGCGTGAAGATAAGGAAGAAGAGAACCACCTTTTCTACGCAGACGGTATTTTATTATTTAATTACTTTTTAAAATTTTGAATTTTATTGACTTTGCTTTCAGTTGGAAACCCTGGAGGCGCTCTTTCGAGCAAACCGCCAACCCACTCAGGAGGAACAGGAGAAAATCGCTGAAAGTCTGGATTTGAAGTTTAATGTAAGAATTTAAAAATTTATTATTTTTTAAATTTACATTTTTTAATTCCAGGAAGTCCGGGTCTGGTTCTGCAACCGCCGTCAGCGAGAGAAGAAGACTTTTCAGCAGGTTTGAAATTTGAACTGTTTCATTACTCGCTTCCCCACCAAATTTCCGTTCTCTTGAATTTTTCTCGTTCCTTATTACTCTCCTATTTTCATACGCTATTTCTTCTCTTCCTCATGCTTTTAGCGAAGAACGGTGAATAGCTGACAAGCGACTGGTATAGTGGTAGTCCGTTGGGTATCAGCAAATCATTTAGTTCAAGGTTTCGGCTTTCTCCTTTGCAGTAATTTTGGCATATTTAGCATCGTTGGCTTGAGAGGCAAGCGAAGATGAAAAGGCGAATAAGAAATGAGAAAAAATGGAAGGATGGAAATTTTATGTGAAATAGAGAGGAAATACTTTAGAAATCTTATTTTTATTTCGGGATTTTTGAAACTTATCAATTTTAAACCTAAAACTGTTTTTTCTTTTAAAAATGAATTTATCTGATATTAACACACACGCTGTTTCCTATTCACTTTATTATTATAGTTGGAAATTTTTGTAGCCTATCTTTCTTAAACTGAAGATTCAAAAAATTAAAATTGTATTAAGATTTTCCATTTATCTTTGTTAAAAAATGAAAGAACAAATTTTTCAGAAATCAGTAAATCACTAATTTTCCAGAAACTACTCTACAATGATGACAGTGGTCACTTCTTGGATGCCTCGCTTGCCTCTGCGTCTTCGTCGTCGGACAGCTCGGCGTCTGCCAATTCACCACCTTCGATTTCCCCTCCCACCAAAATGAGGACGGTCTTCCTGGCCACGCCCAGTTCGAATTCGGAGATGAGGTGGGGTTTTCAATTTTTTAAGCTAGAATTTTTCTTTACACCAAAGTAATTGTTTTTTGGCTATTTTACCGTCGATTTTTAAGCTGCCCGAAAGATACCATGATTACTAGAAGAGAAATAAGTTGGAGAAATCTTAAAACCTAGCCAATCTATCTTTTTTAATCAATCATATACATCGCCCGATATTTTTAGCGATTGAAGAATTCAACTGCACAAAACCCCTCGAAATTTGTGAAACATAGTTAAAAACTCGAAAGTTTCAGTCTGAAGCGCAAGAGCTACATTATCAGTTCTGTCCCTATTCTGGACTCCAAATCCTCTCTGCCAATTTCGAGTTCGATTTCGGACGAACTCGAGTCGAAAAGACCCAAACAGGACAAGGTGATGATTGTCAAGGTCGTTCCTCCGAAAAATACCGCGAATAATTTGTCTCAAGTAGGGATTTTTTATTTTTGAAAACTCTTTTTCATCCCCAAACAAAAATAGTGAAAAGTGAGCTTTCTCTCAAACGTATATTTTTTTTTAGAATTTCTAAAGTTTCTTTAACAATCGTTTTTCATTATTACCAGACGTTGGGACGTTTTCCACCGCAAATATCCTCTCTTATGCGGTGAGCGTATTCCAGTCAGCTTTGCATTACTATCCTTAATAATGGGACGAGAGATGATAACCGAATTTTTGCGGTGGAAAACGTCCTAACGTCTGATTATTACACCACCAGCAAGATTAAGAAAGCAACTTTCGAAAAGATAATCCCCATTTAAATGTTTTTCAAACTTACCTAAAAATGATAATTCAGGCCAAGTTCCCGGTTTCTACAGTTGCCTCGAATTTGGTGGTCCCGAAATCGGAGCCGGTTTGCGCTCCCTCGACTCCGGCCTCTTCCGTCTCGACCTCGACCACTACACCGCTAATTCGATCCTTGGCTCATTCGATCAGGTAAAGCAGACCTAGGAAGAACTTTCGTCAGGCGAAAATAAATTATAGAGGATAGGTTGCAAGAACAAAATCATAGTTATGACACCAGATCGCAAAAGTGAATTTTTTGGCTGATGATAATTTAGAGCTAAAAGTTTGCTCTGAAAATATACTGGGGGTAGGTTGCAAGGGACCTTCTGACGATCACCCTCCCTAGGTTTGATCTAAGCAGGGAAAAACTGGCTAACCATCATAGTTCTCTTGAAGGCAATTTTGAAATGGCGTAATGACGTGAGGACGTGCACGCTATAGTTAAGGGATAGGGGAGGATGAGAAAGTAGGGAGAAACAGCGTGGGAAAAGATAGCTCACGCCATCCCCGGCCGTTTCTTAGTTGCACCGTCTTGAAAGGTCGAAAAATGCGAAAATTCTGAGACATTTTTCATTTTTTGTTTAAATTGCAGCACCGAACCAATCAAGATGCGAATCAACTACGTGAGTCAGGACAGGAAGCCGGAGATCAAACAGGAAAGACCGGAGAAAATCGAGGTCACTCCGATCGTCAGCAGGCCTCAGAAGACCAGCTTTGTTGACAAATACATCGATGATGAGGAGGTAAATTTTATTTTATTCTTTAAATGATTTAATAGGTATGTCACGGCCTGCGTAGGATTGTAAATGTTTAGACGCGCGTGCATACGCATAACGAACCTTTTCGAGAGAGCATAGAGAAAGAATGCTCTTTTCTTTCTTTTGAAAATACACACTATCTCGTTATCTCGTTATGCGTATACATACATGTCTAAACATTTACAGCCCTGGTGATTATAAAATACAAATCTTCAAGCAGTTTCAAGAAATGAGATATAAAAATCGAAATTTTCTATTTTTAATGATAGCGCTTTTGGAAACATAACGAGTCGAGGTATAAGAATTTGCAGATCACTCTGATCAAGAGCCCTAACGAGTTTCTTAAACACTTGGTCCGACTCGCGGCTCAGAATCAGGGCGTCAATTTGAACGACGGCGAAGATTCGGAATTTTAGGATTTTCCTTTTTTCTGAAATATTCGGCTTTCTAGATTCACAGACGGCTATTTCTCTTATTCCCCGCTTTCCTACATTCCCTACCCTCCCTATCCGTCCGTAAATACAGGAAGCCGAAATATTGTCGGTTTTTCATATCTTTGGCTCATTTTACAATTCACTCAGTTTAAAGCTCATTTATAAGTTTTACTAAATACCTACACAGAACTTCATTTTTCATATTGAGCGAATTTTACTGAGCCTTATCTTCTTATTTATTTGTCCTTTAACTTGATCATATTTTGTTATTTTCGATTGATAATCTTCTTTTAATCTAGAAATTCTATTTATTTGATTCCAGAAAATCTCGGTTTTAATAGACTTTAAATTTGTGATACCTGAAATTCGATCTATTTAGATGATTATTCGAAACTTCATGATTATTCTTTACAAAAAATAACTTTAACTTTACTCAGGATTGATTCTTTAACAAGATTTCTATTGGAAAATCGATCTTCAGTCGCATTTTAAGCGTTCTCTGGGCGAATCGCGTCGGCTGAAAATCGATTTCATTGATTTTTCCGTTGCCATGTCCCGATTTCAGGATTCCAGTATTTTTCCCCTCCCGATGATTTTTAATTCATGGTGTTTTTCGAGCATGTTATCGAAATTTGGCGCATTTTGGCATAATAATAATTTTTAAAGCCAAAATCCACCAAAAATCGATACGTGCGCTCGATTTATCCGTAATGCGGGTTGTTGTCGTCGATTTTCGATCGACGTTTATCTCGTTCGTTATTCGTATCATGTCGGTGATAATAAATTGTTGTTTTTTACCGGAATTATCGATTTTTGTATTCCTTTTTCCAAAAACTACTCTTCAATGAGTCTTCTATCTTTCTTCCAGAAATATCATTTGCTTCTCAAATTTTGCAACCTTCATTAACTAACAAATGACAATGTTCAACGAGCTGATGAATTTTTTGTCTGCTTTCTGAGTTATCGATTTTTCTCCCAAATTTTCCACTTTCAGCCCACCATGAGAAGAGGGTTCGGTCGTCGCAGGGCCGGTCAGTTCATCCCCATTCCGACCCCCAACTATACTCTCGACGAGGAGGTGGGGGATAGTTTGTTCCCAACATACTCGTTTTTCAGATTTTTAAAATGCTCCTCCCAAAAATGTTCCCAATCAAATTTTCTATAATATTTTAGGTGAAGGACGAGAATTCGGAGCCGGCTACGAAACGCCCTCCGCCCAAAACGCTGGCTGACATCTTCGCGGACGTCAAGCCGACCCACGGCAATGTCGTCGGGAATCTTCGGGCCGACGACGACGACAAGTACTTCCTCAAATCGCCTCGTAAGGGACTTTTTAAAGTGATAAAAATTTTTCTATAAATAATGTTGATATTTTGATAATAATGATGAGAAATTTAATTAAGCTACAGATTTTTCTGAAGCATATTTAAAAATATGACATGTTAACATCCGCTCTGATAATTTCGAAAAAAAAAACTGAAATCCGTTTTTCTAAAAACACATGAAAAATTTCAAGAGAAATAAAACACTCATAAGACGAAAAAATCGATAAAGCCAAAGAAAAGATTTTCAGCGCGTATGCGGGCTGTGTCGCCTCCGAAAACGCCTCCGCGGACGCCGACGCGGAATTTGACGGCGTGCACTCCACCTCGCGCAAAGACGCCCCCGCGCATGGGCACCAAGTCACCCGCCAGATCAAACTCCACTGCCATTGCTCGGTAAAGACCAATAGAATGAACACACGAAATGAATAAAATATGGATTTTATTATTTCGAAATTTTGTAGGACTTGTTGGTGGTTATTCTAGTCCTCAGGATGAGACATCAGAAAATGAGGGTAACAAAATCAAGAGGAAATATTTGGAAAATTTTTTAAGCTTTTAATGGTTACTGTAATTTTCCAAATGGGATGCCGTAAAATGAAAAAATCACGAAATATCGGTGATTTTCATGATAAAACTTTTCGAATACTTGACTACTATTGCCCGTTTTTCATATGAGACGTCATAAAAGTGAACAAAAATAATTTTCAACTTTTTTCCAGACAGAACCAGCCGCCCTCGTTCAAGTTGAGCCTGGAGTCTCCCGAACCGCCCAAGCCCAAACTGGAGGACAAATTCAAGACGTCGGACGAGATTCGGGTAAAAATTCCTGAAAGGAGATCAAAGTTCCTGAAAAGAGATCGAAAATATTTTAGAACGAGATCTTTGACCTTCACATGCTCTACCTGGTAACTGGACAGATTCCCGACGCGAAAGTCGAGGAGTTCACTAAACGAATCAACACTCTCGTGGTAAATTTGTTTATTTTGAATTTTCTAGATTCCAAAAATGTGTATGTTAGCTGTCGTTTTTATTTCTACGCTATTTTAAGCATCAAATTGCATCATATGCTTCAAATAGTTTTGCCTTACAAATGAAAATCCAGAGAACTTATTCCTCTGGCGTGTGATCGCGAGAAGAAATTTGAAATTAAAAGAGATTATTTGTGTATTCTTTTTAATAAAGAAACGATGAAAATCGATAAGTTTAAAAATCTGCATTTCAACTAAAAATTGATGAAATTATTCTTTTTAGCAATTTTTGTGCAAAAACAAAAGACGAAAAACTTGGGAAAAATTTCAGAACCTGGCCCTGAATAAACCCTCGCTGTTCCATAGTCTCGAGGTGGTATTGGCGATTCGCGGTGCGTTTGTTACCATCGCCACTGACGAGGGCATGAGCGCGGAAATCAGTTAGTTTGAAAGCAAAAAATAGCTTCACTCCTAGAAATTTTACAAATTTACCGAGTCACCCCTATAAGTTTGTGGGAATTTCAAAAATCCACTCGTTTAAAAACTTCTCGTTATATCCAATCAGAAGTGTTGTAAGGCTCAAGTGCCAGCTTGTTGAATTCTGTGCGACTTTCTATGTCTTATAGAAAACATGTTTCAATGTTTTTTGTTTCTAAACATTTCAACTTTAGTTCTGATGGGTCTGAGAATGCTGATGTACATCTTCCGCTCGTGTCGCGAGCTGCGCGACGCGCACACCCACGAGTGGCACGATCGGCTGGAAACGGTAAGTTGAAAGGGACATTTTAAAAAAATCTCAGTTTTCAAGGTTGCAAAACATAATAAAATTAAAATATCGAACGAAGTTCAGGAGCTCTTCGAAATCGTGGTCAACGATCGTGCCGACTTCGGTCCCGTGCAGGAGATGGCCAACGAAGTGCTCAGACTCATCCTCCATCCCTCCAAGCAACCCATCTTCGGCCAGCTTGTGGAGGTGTTTTTTCTCTCGATATTTTGAATAAAAACACGGAATAATTAGAATGTATCAACTAACATGCTCAACGGAATAATACCCGATCGGGGACTAGTTCAATAGAATTCTTTAAAACATGTTTTTATTTTTCAGAGCGTGAAGGCTGGCTTGAAAGGTGAAATGGATATGGTAATTGACGTGATCGACTAAATCGAGTTTTCTGGGGCTTTCTGCTTTTTTCCTGACTTCCTACTGATGTTTATCGGAATTCGATTGATTTTCCCCCCTAACGTTTAGTATTTTTTTGGACTTGACTGATTTTCCCCGGACTTTCTACTAATTTTTATCGTATTATTTTGAATGCTCTGAAATGGTGTCGTCACTTTTTGACATTAAGACTGATTGGATTTGATCTCTTTCCTTACTATTATTTTCATTTCGCATTGCCTAGAGACTCAGTATTCTGTATTTGCAGTGGATTGTAGACATAAACTATTCTTGAGAAAAAATTAGAATTCATCAAAATCAACAACAACAATTGAAAAACAACAAAAATGACTTTAAAAAATCAATAAGAATAAAAGTCGACGTCTTTTTCCCAGAGTACGGTTTATTTTCCGATGCCCTGTTCGGTGGAGAGGTCAAAATCGACGGACAGGCCCTCGATGTAGGGTTCGATGAGGTCCAACCTTATTCTCGGTCTTTGCACGTTCGTTTCATCCAGACGAATTTTAACAGTGACGCGGTCTGAAAATACCGCAACTTTAAGGATCTTCAAAAAATCGATAATTCTTTGTTTCCGAAAGTTGCATAGTTTTAATCTAAAATATGTGTTTCACGCATGAGAAACGTGATCACTGAGCAATAAACATTGAAACTTTTCGTTGATTCGGTAAAATAGACAGGAGCAAGCTCCGATTGAATTTAACTTTCTCTCAAGATATTTAGAACACTTTCAAACCTACCCAATTCATTGATGGTAGTTTTACCAGCCTTGACGAATCCATTTTCAGCATCTATGACCGTATCAGGACTGGATTTGATCACAATGACCGACTCGACTCCGTACGTCGGGACGAATATCTGAAAATAGATGCCTTAAAGGAATTCATAAAATTACAAAATTCTCTATTATTTCTAATGATATCTGTCCAACACTTCGTAGTTGCATTAGGAAAACAAGCTTATATTGAAATGCTTGCAATTTTCAAGTAAGTTTCAATTTTTTTTAGGAAAAACAAGGAAAACTAATATTAGTCGAAAATGAACAAGGATCGGAAGTTTGCAATTTTTCCCCGACTAACCTGAATTCCATTCGAGCGCACACCCATGATGAATCCTTCGACTTTTTCGACTCGACCCTTGAAGAATGTCAGCACGTTGAGCTGGACTGAGGCTCGGCCGGCATATTGCGCTTGTTTGTGTCTATTTTTATTATTGTTTCTTAGTTTTATATTTTAAAAGTCTGACTAATTCTAATTTTAAAAATACCGATAATTCATATTGACGCTGAGCTTCTTGACGTTGTTCTGATTCAGAAGGCCCGACGGGATTTCGTCGGCTCCAATGGAAGCAGCGAGAAGGCGGTGGACCTCAAAATTTTCCCCATTTAAATTTTATCAGGGCCATCACGGTAAATTAGGTTTGGAAAATTTTCTATAAAACTTGACAAATTTTTGAAGCATATAATAATTTTCTAATGGTATTCATATATTTCAAACACGACTGAAATGGGAATGAAATGTTGAAGACTAGACTAGACGTTTTCTCGAAATCTACTACTTTAAGCAATAGTACCACGACATCCGCGTATCTTCTGATGGGAGACGTGAAATGAGTGTAGATCGGGGTGGCCAGACCAAAGTGCATGTAGTTTTCCACTGGGATGGTTCCTGAAAATAAACTTAGACACGTTAGGACGCTTTCCACCACAAAAATTCGATCATCATCTCTCATTCCATTATTAAGGATTGTCATTCAAAGCTGACTGGAATACGCTCACCGCATAAGAGAGGATATTTGCGGTGGAAAACGTCTCAATATCTGAATCTAAGATAGTATTCACTTGCACTAAAATAGATTTCGCAAGAATATATCAACTTCGAGCATGGATGTGTTTCAAATACTGTCCCTGATCCTAAGGGACAAATCAAGTATTCCGATTTTTTATTATCATAAGTTTCTAAAAAAATTGATAAACGCTTCAGTGAGCTTCCAAGTCGGTCGTAAACTCGAAAAAAAATCAATATCCACGCTAAAATCTCAGAAATTATATTTTTAAAATCCGACCTGCACTAAAATACAGCGCTTGAGTCATGCATCTCGTCGTCAGCATTCGCAACAGTCTGTTGACCATCGGATTGCCTTTGTCGGTGGCTCGGTCCAATGAATCTGCCAACGCTTTGCCTGACTCGATCGACAACTCATAGCCGCGTTTTTTGGCAGCCTGAAAATGCTCTATCTTATAATTTCTTACAATTGTGTATATGAATTCCAAAAAAGTGACTTTAATAGAATCGGATTGGTTATGTTTAGATGTTGTGTACCTCAATAACCGGTTTGTAACTGACTGGAGCTGGAATGGGATGTCGTCTCAAAAGAGCGCAATCTGGATACTCGCTCAGGATCTAAAGTGTTTACAAAGTAAGATCTGTTTCAAATACTTGACAAAAATCATAAACTCTAATTGTTGCATCGCTTTCCATTATAAATTCTCAAAGTTCCTCAATTCTTATATACTTTTAAAATGTATGTTTCAAAAGACTCCCAAATCGGGAAATAAATTCGAATCTGAATTATCCGCTGAATCTTCGAGTAAATAATGATTTTTTTCTTCAAATTCCTCCCTCTCACCTTTTCAGCGACCGAGATATTCGCTAGAAGCATGAATTCTTCGACCATGGAATGGGTGTCGATGTGTGCCTTGTTCTGGACGCCCTTCGGGGTTTTCGTCTCCCAATCCATTTCGAAGCGGATCTAAAAAATAAAAATTCAGATCTGATCAACTTCAAGTCTTAAATTCAAAAACGTTGATAATTATAAATCTTCAAACTTTCGAAACGATAATTTAGGAAGAAGTGAAAATTGACATTATTTTGGAGGAAACCAAAAGGTAAATGAATTATCAGTTCTTTAAATTTCATATCAAATAATTTGAAACACTTGATAGTCCACGAATAAGTAGCGATTTTTGGCCTCTTGTTTGTCAATGGCTCTTTTCTCATTTCTCCCCATCCTTGACGCTCTAGCCTCCCTATCCGTTGACAAATACAGGAGGTCATTATTTTTTCTTCCGAAATAATATTTTTCAAAAGTTTAACCTCAGAAGAAGCCAGCGTCAGAGCACCGTTGGCCGTCCTTTTGTGCTTCAGAAGCTTCGACATATCATTCAGACGCCTTAGAGATTGGGCTAGTTCATCGGTCTGAAAATTCAACATATTATTTTTTCAGTGAAAACTCTTCCGTTCTCTTTTCTGCCCTAGCTTTACTCTTCCCTCTCCCCTTTTCTTTTACCAGCCAAAAAGAGAGGCTGCGAGTACTTTGTTCCCACGAGTGAGTACTTTGTTACCAAGAGTGAGTACTTTGTTCCCAAAGCAGAAATAGTGTAGGATAAGAAGAAAAAAGGGGAGAAATAGCGTTTGGTAACAAAGTACTCACTCTTGGGAGCAAAGTACTCGCAGCCAAAAAGAGAAGAGAGAAGGGGTAAAGTCAGAGTGAAAGTGTACTCTGCATTATTCGCGTAGTAAATTTGCTGAAAAGATAGAAGCGTGACAGTTGAGCAATTTTCGAAAAAGAATCATTTATATCGATTTTTTCTTCAAACATAGCCCAAAATTTCATTCGAATTTCAAAAATCGCAACAATTATTAATTTTCTTTTAAAAAAAAGCTATATTTTAGAGGAGCTATAATGGTTAAAAATGTAGAGCTTTGAAAGGCTAAATTTGAGGGTATATAAAAAATTTTTAAAATGTTACTTAAAAATAATTCTCACCATGCTCTGATCATCAATAATTTCCTGTGCCCTCTCGTAGGTGAGTGCTGCTTTGGAACAGATGAGGGACTTGTGGAATCGCGTGTCGATGATTTCAGCCTCACGGGTCATCTTCCAGATCACGGAAAACGCGTATCTGGAAAATGATGTTTCAGGTAAAAGGAAATTTTTAGAAAAGCATTTGAGAATAATGCATTCAGCAGCAGCTTGGTGATTACGATAATAAAGAACTCTATTCTATACCTTAAATAAGTTTCAAATGAATTAGACCCATTTTTACGCTTCACTATACTAAAACAACCATCACCATAGATTATAATTGTAGTATCTTCGAAAACACATTTCTACTCGAAAGAAACAAGCTTCAACATTAAACCATGCCTTTTCTTTTCGCAATTCAATAGCGGATAGGGCTTCTAGAGTTTTGTTCATGAAAATAAAGGTAAATCGCCTATTAAATGAAAAGAATACATGAAAATTTTAGAAATTTCAAAAGTCTGGAGGGTCTCAAGATCTAACCTCTCCTCATTTCCTCTCAACGAGCACAAATTGCTGCTGAGTCTGGCAGGTAGCATATCGATACGCCTATCGCACAGGTAGACCGTCGTACTTCTCATGACTGCCTCGTCGTCCATCGCCATTCCGGGCCGCACAAAATGCGTCACATCTGCGATATGGACACCGCACTGGAAATTAAGATAATTCGAATTTGTAGGATTTTTTTTTCTAATCTCTTAGAAATAAAATTGACAATGATAGAAATTATAGAAAGGATCTTTTCGGAAAAAAGTGAAACTTATCTTCTATGATATTTCAAATAAGTAATGGAAGATATGAAACCATAATCTTTTTTTGTTGAAAATAAGAGTGGCTTTATATTTACTTTGGAAGATTTTCGAATGAGGAACATAATTGTATCGGTCAAACTAACTGAACGTTCACGCGTTAAAGAACGTTAAGAGCGCTTTTGCGAAAAATGCGCGTATGAACTATGCGCAAAGAGGGAGACAGTGGCAGAGAAAGGAGGGTCAGCGGGGGATAATGGAAAGAGAGCGTACGCAATTTCCTGTGCCTCTTTCGCCTTTTCTCGCCGCTTTTCGATGCATGAACAACTTTCATTTCATATGATCGATACAGTAAAACACGATTGTATTTCAATAGAATACTTTGATTTCGAAAACCCTGAAACCTACCTCCAAATAGCCGTCCTCCGTTTCTCTGCAATGCAGGGCGTCATCGATGTCCGTGCAGCCGAGAGGGTCAACAGAGCAGACATTGAGCTCTCTCAGATCCACCCTCACTCCGGTCATTTTGGGTTTCCATTGGTCTTGTCTGGAAAAGTACCGTAATCCAAAAATATAGAGAATTGAAAATACTTGATCACATTTGACATGTCTGGTTTCCAATCTTCAGGAGGGAGGCAATCTATGACGGCGTCAGAAAATGGAGCGTGTGGGACGTCGTGTTCGAGCAGGAGGACCTAAAGTAGCGAATCTTAGAAAATGCTTCAACTAATCGCACTATCCAAATTAGAAATACCATCCCGATAAAATCGGGAAATAAACTATATCGATTAAAAAACTAGGTCTAACCTCATTTTCCGTGTCCCTGTCTCCCAATGCACCGATAGTTTTGACGTAGTGTCCCAGCGGGTACTTGCTATCCCTCGGCCACCTGTCGATGCACACCACGATCCTTTGATGCGCGAGGATTTCAGCCTGAAAGAGGGCTACGATAGTTGCAGTAATCCTATTTTTCGATTGTGTTTCAAAATTTTCCCAAGAAAACGAGGGAAACATTAATATTTAGCTAGTTTGGCGATTTTTAATTGTTCCAAAATAATATTTAGTCTTCCACGCCGAATTTTTTCAAAATAAAACAAGTATATTTCAAAATTTTCCATAAAAAGAGCACAAAAGCACTGCTCAATGGGGCTGTCGGAAGTTCAAGAAAAATCCAATAGCTTAATTTGAACTGAACTGAACTTCCAGTAAGTTCGAAGTTCAGTTCAGACAGCCCTGCTGCTCAATGATTGCGATGTGCGTTGGTCTTTAAAATAACAAAAAATATTTAAAATTTTAAGGCCTGATTTTACCTGTTCAGTTTCAATTCTGATCCTCGGAATGACCCTTTCAGTGGGGCAGAAGAGGTGTCTCCTCGCTCCTTTTAAGGCAGAGGGCATCAGGATTCCGCAGTACGGACGCCAGTTGCGTTTTATGATTCCGACCACCTGCAATTTTGAATTTACGTAGACCAGGAATGTTGATCCGACTAGACCCGAAATTTTCAAGTCGGGTCGGGTTCGGGTCGAGTTTTCACTTCAACGAAATTGTTTCAGAAATTCTCTCAAATTCTTGAAAGTTAAATGAAACTCCATTACCCAGTGAAATTAGTTTGACAAATTAAAATAAAAAATAATGAATTGACCTTCGCTGTGGGAATGGCAATTGACTTTTTCATCTTCTTAGCTTTGGGTTCGCCCTCATCGACGTCGGCATTCGTCGCGGCTTCCGAGTCCTCATCGTCCTCGTTCAGCTCGTCGACTATTGCGTCTGCAGTCGTCGTGAGTTCTTCAACGTCACGAAGACGGATCGTCTGTCATTTTTCATTTTACTTTTTTGATTTCTTCCTTATTTTTATGAACCAATAAGTGAATCTACTTATTTATTATTGATTGGGAGGGAACGTCGATATTCAAAAATTGTGTTATTCGTCTCTCGTTTCTCTTCGACACGACTCACTATTTCGCGTCTAAATTCGATGTCTAATTTGCGGAATGAATATCGATTTTCTCTCCAATTAACGATAATAAGAGCACCTAATGATCAAGCATATTCATTATTTTAAACTTGAATCTTCCCGAAAATTACCTTTTCCGGAGCGGTCCACTCAGTTCTAGGCAGAAGTTCAACGGCAACGATATCCCCGTGAACCGCTCGGTTGAAATGAATTCCCTGAAATTAGAAAAATTAGCATACTCGATAAAAAAAAGCAAACATGAAAAATTACCGTAATGAACCACGTATTCAAATCTTCATCCACGATAACGTTAGCCTCTCGATAATTTTCTCGGGAGACCTGAAATGAAACTTTTCTAGATAAGTTTCAAAAATTCGATATATAATTTGATGTAATATGAATTTTGATCTCAGTGAATGTCAGATAACTATGTTTCAAAATCGTTTTTGCTGGAAGTGAATAAATTATTGTTTTGTTGGTTGGAGAAAGTCGTATGACCCGTTTGCGCTCTCTATTAATATCTCCTCATTTGTCGATCGAAAGAAAAACAAACCCTACCGAAAAAGTGCCCCGCCTGAATTTTCCAGTGGCGATGCCCTGCATGATTTGGTCGTGCGAGAGATGCTCCTCGTAGATCAGCTTGTCTGTCGTCGAACTCGAATCGTAAGCAGCCATTTTGTCGAGCAACTCTTGACGCTTCGCATCTTTCAGGCCTGCAAAAATGAAATTGGCGTTTTAGCAAGTTTGTAGGTTTCAGAATTGTCGAAATTGCATTGAAAGCTTTCAAAGGACAATGGATTCCCGATTTCGTGGTGCTATTAGATAAGAATCAATTGTTACAGTTAAAAATGTCACAATTGGCTGATTGTCTATCTTCAGATCTAGAGGGCACTTTCGTCAGACGAAAATAAACTAGGGGGCAGATCGCAAGGGCTTTCTAACGATCGTCTCCCCTAGATCTATCTACCTTTAAAATGAGTTTCAAGAAAAACAGACTATCACAGAAAATAGTGGTCAGATTAATAGTTCAAGTAGCTCTAGAGCAAGATCAAAATAATATATCCCATCGTTAACGTATTCTTTAACAATGAATTCTCAAATCTGTTCAGTTTTCAAGATAATAAAAGGATATTTTACAAAGGATCTAAAATAAAAATAAAAAAATCTCACCATTAATGTACTCCTTGACGGTGTACGCCTGTTCGAATCCCTTCTGCCTGAATCGGTCTCTCTCGCCCTCTTCTCCACAAAGGATCACAGGAATCCAGCCCGTCTTTTTCCAGTGCTTCAGCAAGTAGTTCCCAGCAGAGAGTAGGCATTTTTCTTGGCTAAAAAATCAAATTTCATTTTTATTCAGACGTTGCAGCGTATTGATTCTCTTTAACTTTGTTTTGGTGAATTTGGATAATTTTAGTCAAACTAAAAGCAGAAAGGATTTTTTGGATTGAAAAATTTTAATCTTCAAGAAGAACGAAATTTTTCTTTGTGATTTTTACTGAAATCCTTCAAAATTTTCTCGAAAAATAAGCAAACAGGATATTTTAGAAGATTTTCTTAAAATGAAAATAGAATTTTAAAAAGTCACCGCTCCGATTCCGAAACACATTCCTCTGGCGGTACATAAATCTCATGATGGAATTCGGTCATGAACACGGAAAATCGGTCCGAAGGAGTTTCGTACGTCAGCCCGTTCATCTTTTTGTACGCGGAAATGGATTTGGCCTTGACGTACTCCCAGATGCCTTGGGTGATCAGAACGTTTCTGCAAATACGTGTTTTCAAATATTTGAATCATTTTTAAGGTTAATAAAATCTTATGGCAGTTATTTTTTAAAGGTTTTTGAATCAGAGTGTATGTATTCTTAGGGTGCGCGTTCATATTCTGCTCACGCTCACGTCAGCTGAAAAAGAAATAGCACGCGAGGCTGAGAGAGGAAAAGTGCATGTCTTCTTTGCGTTTCTCACACTTGCGTGACTATTTTTCCAGCTCATGTGAGCGGAATATGAACGCGCCATTATTCTTACTCTTGAAAAATTCTTTTATAAAAATAGTTAAATTTTTTCCTACAATAATCTTTATGAAAAAGAATTATTTTTAACGTCTTTTTTCAAAAGTTGATTTTAAAAAAATTGTAAAAATACCCGAACAGCTCCGACTCGAAAATGTCGTAGAACCGAATCCAGACCGACGCATCGGCGATGACGACGTGATTCGAAGAAATCAACGAATTGATGTCTGAGTTTTTCGCGCCCAACTAAGAAAAATACTTTTGTAACTATTTTAATTTGATTTTTAAAAATTTATTTTTACCCGTTCCTTCCCGTATTTCCTGCACTCGTCACAAGCCTTCAATCCGCAAGGTAGGTCATCTCGAAGATAGCGCTCGGCGGCTCTCTCAAACGACTTACTTTTATTATTTATGAAAAATGCTGATTTTCACATGCTGAATTCAATCGATTCTCAAAAAACAGTTAAAATTTCAGGAAGAATATTTTTCGCCGAAAAATCAAGTAGTTCTTACCTAGATTTTTCAGGCTAAATCCAATAAAATAATATATGAGGTTCAGAAAATAAATATTAAAAAGTCGAACCTTGTTAATTTTGCCAGCCCTGGTCTTGAAGTACGTCTTGGTGATAATCCGATTCACAATACCAGACTGCTTGACGTTTAGCTCCAAGGCTGCCATTCTAAAACCAGATAAAATTCCGAATAAAATAAAAAGATAAAAGATAAACGAAACATTATAAATTCCGAAAGGAAATAAGCAAAAAATACGCGTAAACGCATGCGAAAATAGAAGAGAGAGAGAGAAAGAAAGCGAAAAGAAGAATGAAAAGCGACGAAAAGTATTGTATCGGTCAAATGAAGTGACACTTCGTGGATTAAAAAACGCCCTGCGAAAAATGCGCGTATATTGTGCGTCATGACGTCACGACGATGTGCAGAGAAGGGAGAGTCAGTGGGGAACAATGGAAAGAGAGTAGGTACGCAATTCTCTGCCACTCTCGCCTTTTATCCCTATTTGTTTCAACACACGAACTTTCACTTCGTCTGACGAGTTCAATATAAAAATGACTATCCCCTTACAAATTCAATTAACAAATGTCTAAAAATATCGCTTTGGGGTCTTTCATTTACGCAATTTTCTAATTATCCTAAAATTTGCATGCCTTATGATTCCTCATTATTTATTCCATTACGAACCGAAAGTTGGTTGCTATATTCATTAGCTAGAGATTTCGATTTATAGAGGCTCTGTGAAGAGAGAAAGAGTGATAAGATGGGAAGAATTTCGATAACTAATTACCAAACTCATTGCACCTGCTCATACAATCAATAGGGGAATTCAGAAAGTCCTCTTTCAAACTTTATTTTTCGAATCGATATTTGAATCTTTTTTCTAAATGATCGACGAAACTTACGTTTTGAAGAGCCAATGTACCATCGACAAAAAGTTCAACCCGAATTACGGTAATTTTTAATTTTATCTGAATTTTTTCATAAAATACAAAGGAAAATGAGATTTTCAGCCTCCCAAACTGAGTCTAGATCGGCCAAAACATCTTCGAACCCGAATAAATCAAGTCAAGCCAAAAGAGAGCTTAAAAACTGGGAGAAGCCCCCTAATATGGTAGCAAAAAGAAATGCCAGAGAGAGAACCAGGGTGCATACTGTTAATCAGGTGATTAGCATAATTAAAATAATAATTAGGGTAGTTATCTCGAGTTAATTGGTTCATTGTAGGCATTCGTCATTTTGAAACATCGTCTTCCGGCGTTGAAGTCGCATACGAAGAGAGTTTCGAAGTTGAAGATCTTGAAAGCGGCGATAACCTACATCGAGAATATGATCAATTTGTTGAAGGTAATTTTTTACATTTTTCCCAATTCGATTTTAATTTCAGAAAAGTAAGGTGATGAGAATCCTTTTTCATATGATTTTCGACAAAATCCGATCTTCATTCAAATAAGCTCCGAATTTGGAATTTATATTTCAGAGCTCTGACGTTCAACCAGTTCTAACTCCGGCTGTATTACCACCATTCACCAAACGATCAAGCACCAAAGCCGTCGCTACTTCTTCTCAACCTAAGTCTACTCCTGTCATTCCCTTAGGTAAGGAATTTTTGCCAAGATCGATCTGCAATCCTACCATTACACCAAATTGTCCTGAGTCTATTTCAGCCGATCAGTCCCTCGTAGCTACGACTGGACCTACTCCAGCTGCTACTTACATCAAACCGTTCCTGGAATATCCAGCGTACATCTACCAGGCACAAGCCCAGGCTCAAGCTCAGGCCCAGGCCCAGGCTTACTCTTATACAACGACGTCTACAAGTCAGCTAGCAACAGCGACATCCTATGTTCCGCCTACGCATGCGATTTTCGTCGGAAACGGATTTATTATACCACAGGGATATTGATCCTTATCATTTTCAGCAAATATCTTCATCTACTACGAAAACATGGTATTGTCAATGACCGATTATTTGAGACTAAGCAAATGACACCGACTTTTGATGCACTGTAATTAGCGCGTAGTTTGCAGCAGGCTTTACGCTATTAAATCATTTTCAAAGGATGAATGCAATGATTATCTGCAAATACGCAGTGCATACTTTGCATATTCGAATTTGTGCATGACTTATTTCGTCTCAAGTTATTGATCATTGACGATAAATATTAATCTCAATATCTTGAAATCAATTTGTAATTTAGACTTTATAATTCAGCGATATTGATTTTTTAATCTCAGTTTTATAAAGATTTTTTCCTGAATGATTTTTATGCGGTCTCTCAATATTTTCATCACAATATCATTTTGATACAGTTGTTCTTTAATAGAATTTCCAATTCGATTTTTATGATCGTGCTTGTCAAAGCTATTCATCCCTTTCTGATGACTCAAAAATAGTTACCACAAAATTGATTGCCCTAAAAATTTACTTTCTCGTAATCTAAAGCCTAAATTAAAGAATAAATCGTTTTTTTACCTTTGGTTTTCCTGTTAAATTAATCGCGAATGAAATAAATGTTCGGTTTTATCGTATAAAAGGGGTATCCTGAAATTTGAAAGGCATTTTTTCAAAATAACCTGAGCGACGATGCGATACGTGGACATTTCGACGATTTTCTGTAAGTTTTGCCTAATTTTAGCATTTTTATACTAATTTCCAGTATGTACCGTATTCGTTATGCTGATTTGCATATGCGCCGCTCAGGAAAAGAGGGTACCGGTTGGTCAGGTAAGATGTGTTTGCTCGTATTTTCTTTAAATCTCATACAATCCTCAATCAATCGATCGATATTAGTTATTTTTATCTGATTATGTTAAATCTTGAAACGCATATAATTTTTGAATGAGCAAGTTATTTGATGTATCAGTTTACACATCGGGCACAATTAATTAATTAAGGCTAATTTTATTCCACTATCTTAAATTTTGAATTATAGATTTTTTAACGGAACGATATATAACTTTTAGAACTTTCTTCGCTTCGGTCGATCTCATCTTGACAATTCACCTAATCAGAAGCAACTCGACCTAACCCCATGGAGCAAAGATGGATATATTCTTTATAAATAATTTATTTTAATGAAATTATTTGCTTAATTTTTGACGGGAATTTCGAATAAACACTTCCCTTTTACTTAGAGACCGCCAGCCATTTTGCCAAATTCGCTCTGGCACTATGTTTTCTACATTTTTCAGAGGCTGAGGTGCCCCTCTAAACATCCCCACCGAAAAAACCGCGAAAAAATACGTCACTGATTAAAAAATTGGTAAAATTTAACGCGAAAAATCGGCAAAATCGCTCCTTTTCGTGGACAAGGGAAAGGGGCGTGGTTTATCTGCAAAAGACACTATGCCGCTCGCTTCCCCCTTTCTTTCTCTGCCTTTGGGGATCTTTTTCTCTGCACTCTCTTTCATTTCAGCATTGGCTTCTTTTATATTTTCGCGGATTATCAGGATCTCAGCTCGGCGCCGCAGGATTTTTCTGATTTTTTCACTGAAGATAGACAATTGACCAACTAATCAAAATATCAAATAAAAACACATGTGCCTTTAAAAATATGACTAGAGCAATCCAAATTAGTAAAGACAAAAAAATGGTCATTTTGAAATTAATTTTAAAAATATTTTCTGATAAAATTTCGTTTTTTTCTTTCGAGTAGCATAATTAGGGAGTGTCAAATTTTATTTTAGTCAAGTTTTCAGACGATTTTACCGATCCCTTGTAAAGATACAGTACCCCAAAGGCGAGCATCTATTATTGCCTCGGGAAAAGTTTGGCGCCGCAGGATTTTTCTAATTTTTACATATTTTGTAGATATCAGCTAGGTGTACCGATTCATCAAAAAAAATTAAATGTGCCTTTTTTATAACTCTAAATATTAGCATTGCTATAATTTGACGCGCATTTGCGGACTTTTTTCGCATCCCGATCAATAAATCGATATCACCACGTGAAAGAGCGGTATCGAATTGTATAGTAGGTACCGATCAATTATTAAAAATAAAAGTAAAACAAAAAATATTTGCGATAATCGAAAGGGTTATCAACTATGGACACTTTTGAATCAAGTGAAAGGGGCGGGGCTTGGCGGTCCCTACTTTTACTTTCAATTATTATTGCAGCAAGATAAAGTTTGATTTCGACATTTTTGACAGATATTATCTTTGTCATTTAAAAATAACAGGTGTGCAGGCTTTAGCATTTTCTTTGTGTTAATTTTTTCGTGTTTTACGTAGGAATTTATAGACAATTGCCATTCATTCAGATCAAACTAGGTTTTCTGTTGAATTTTGGCTGATTTTGATGACGAAAATATGCTTTGCCCTAGAAATTCAATAAAATGTTTGATATATTTGATAACAAAAACGTTTATTATCAAAAAATAATAATATCCATTTTTCCTCGATGTTTTTCGCATCGAGTTAAATTTTGTGAGGAGAGGCGATAATTATTAGATGTCTTTAGATGGACTCGCTTGTTCTGATCTTATACGTTCTCAACTATTATAGTATGAAGATACTTACGGAAATGAATTAGTAAATATACACAAGATATAATATATCGACTATTGGAAGTCTAAATTTCGTCTAAAATCTCCAAACAAACGTTAATCTACCGATATAAAACCTAAAAAATCGGTCAATATCGGTCTACCTAAAAATCGCCGATACAGGTCGATGAAATTATATCGGTAAATTATCGTCGTGTTTTTTTAATATGCTAATTCCCCAAGAATCGATATTTTCCGAGATCACAATTTGCGTTTTGGCGAATGACTTTCAAGTGCAACATATTTAGCAAACAAGATTGCAGATAAAAACTAAGAAAAACTAAATCTGGCGAAATTTTCTGAGGATTTAGTGGCTTGTAAGTGCTATCTTAGGCTCTTTAGGTGATTTTTACAGACTTCTCAAAACGCGAGACCCACAAAAATCTGCAAATTGACCCACAGAAAAATAGAGAAAAAGAAAATATGTTCTTTTTCTCTCGATATGTCATAGTATTTTTCGGCGGGTTGGTCGATTTGCGTGGGTGTTTTGCGGGTCCGAGTTTTGAGAAGTCTGCATTTTTGTGGTGAGTGAAAATGCGTTGAGAGGGGTGGAATTGTCAAAATTATCCAAATCGGATGAATTTCGCACCGCCGGCGGCTCGCTTCACTTCAACGGTTTCATCCAGAGCCTCCAACTGAGAGGGGTCTTCCTGAAATTTGAGTTTTTAGTCTTATTTTAAAAATTATTTTCCTATTTAAGGTTTTTGAAACATTTGTTTCTAATTTTATAACTCATATAACCCCGTCGAAATTTCATCTCGCCTGCCAAAATATTTCATTTTGAAATTTTGATTTCCTGTCGGTTTGGCCTATTTTCGCCCTTTTCTCATCTTTTGATGTAAATTCGAGTTGGAGCGCGCGTAAATTGGAATTAGAGCACAAAATCCGTGGAAGTAATGCGATTTATTCGTAAAGCGCGAAAAAGGCACCCATCTAAAACGGATCACCCATAGACGCGTGAAGTATTAAAGATGAAAGAGGAAATCTTGTAGATCGGAAAAATGACAGAGTTTTGCCAGAAATGATTAAGATTGTCTTTTTTTTTTTAAGAAATATCACGATTTTCCATTGTTTGAATGACTCAAAACTATAGCCAGCCAGCATGAAAATTGAATGTATTCGATTTGCTAAATTACATTATTCTATTGCGAAAAATAATCATCATTTTATGGCGTAATATGCGTAATATTTGATCCAGCAATCCATTATATTTTAGTCTAAATTTGGCGACTACAGCTAATAAAATTAGTCTGAAGTGAAATTCTAGATCAACTCAAATTTTCGAGAGTAGTGGAGGGTAGGTAGCCCTTCTGACTTGCTAATTTTGTTGAGTTCAAATATTGTGTGACGTATACGAAACGTTTTGAAATCATATTCTTTAGCATGCTATGCGAGGGAGTAGGTAAACTCGTCATATTTTGCAATGATTCTGAAACAATTTTCGAATATTGCATTATGAATGGAAAAATGGAAAGCGTTTTTTGCGGAAATGTCATTTTTCGAGCTATTTGCAGGCTTTTCAAACACCTTCACTAAATTGAAATCGAAAATTCTCTCGCTAAAAGGTCGACAAAGGTTTCGCAAACTCGAGTGGATTGATTACATCATTTCCTGCTTGAAATGTAAACAATAGAAATCATGAAGTTCTGAATTCATTCATAACTTTAGACCTGAAAAGTTTATTTTCGTTTTAATTTAGTCGTAATTGAAAATTTAGGAAAAAATCGCGCATTTTAAATAATTCCATATTTCGGAACTGAAAAGTAAAATTTCCATTTAATTGAGTCATAATCTAAAATTACGCAAAAGTTATGAATTTTCGAATAACTTCGTCATTTTAAGTTTACAAGTGCTCATTTTGGATTCATAATACCTCTAAAAGCGATATGCATGGTTTGTATATTTTAGACATAAATAGGGCTATTTTAAGCTCACTAGCGTCTGGAAATAATTAGTGCAATTACGCGTATTATGTGCATTCTTCCGAACATAAAACCATTGCGTACTTTCGGTAAGACGCATGGTTTTAAATTAGTTATTATCTTTTAAACATTGCTAGTTGAAATTTCAAAGTGCATATTTTAGGCTAGAGCCTTGAAAAATTCAACTCTACTTTATAATTGCATGTAAATTAGGTATGAGGACCAAAAGGTTGAAAAGTCCTAATTGTCAATTATTACCCTATTATGAGTTCCAAAAATTAGCATTTCTAGTCCCAAAAATAATACTTCGAACTAAACTAAAATAGTTGAATTTCAAACTAGTTCACTGAAAAGTTTCAGCCAAATTCAATTTAAATTCTGGTAGGTGGGCCTATTTTGCGGTTAGTACTTTGTAGAATTGTAAAATATCAAGGACTACAGAATAAATGCCGTAATGAGATTATACCCCCAATTATTATCTGCAGATTTATGATGCTTTCATGCGCAGATGGGATGTTTTTGGTGTCGGTGGTATGCTGTCATAAAGCATCAATAATAATGAGTTTTTTTGTTTGTGGCATATGAATATTCAAATAACCGTTAACACAAATGAATGGGAATTGAGAACGTAATGCAAAAATACTTAAGGTTGCTAATTCTATTTGATACGCTTCCTGAGTTTTCAGGAATAGATATAAATATCATAATATAATATAATGATTCAACCACGGATTAATAAAAATCATTTAAGATGTAAGTTTGATATATTTCAAAAATGTATGACTTTGTGCATGAGTTATATAAGACAATGTTGCGATATTATTTTAACAATGCATATAAATTAATTTAAACCTAAGTTAAAATATATTCTTAAATGATAATTGATAGTTCAGGCTTAAATTTAAGACTTACCCAAGTAGATGAAGAACTGCGTCCAAAACGAATGAATTTCGCACCGCCTCGACCGAACCGAATGAACTTGTTTCTTTCAGGTGACCGCATTATTCGGACCAACTCTTCATCATCACTTAAATTACTTTAATTTAAATATTTTTAAGCTATTGTAGTAATTACTAATACAGATTACATTGAAATATACCATAAATAACTATTAATATAGTTTGCATTAGAATACTTTATCATAATAGATTTGATTGTCAATTTTTGCCATTAAATTGTGGTGTCTTTAAAATATGATTAATCGTTATGATTTTTAAAAATTTTAATTCAGTATACATTTTATTTTTATGCTAAATAATGCTATTTTTTAAACGATATCTTTTCTATTTGACGAAATTCCTTTCTTCTCCTTCAAAATATTTCGACTTTGGTCTTGAAAACCTCATTACCACGAGGTAATTGTTTAATTAAACTCGAAAAAATCCAAGAAAAAATATTTGCTAAGTTTCTTATGGCCTGGTCAAGAGTTTCATTTCCTTTCTTGGAAATTGCTAAAGCCCCCGCAGAAAAATGAAATGAATCGGTAATGAATTTTAGACAGCTACGCAAAAATCTAACCTGAAATAACAAAGTCTTATTATTTTAGATTTTTTGAAAACTCAGCAAGTTCACGTACAAACAGTTTTGATAGTTTTTTTTTTCTATTTTCTCATTTAATTACCATTTTTGAAAAAATGAATAGAAGTTCTAAGAAAGAAGCTTATTTAGTTTCTAAGAATATCAAAGATCTGAATAATTTCTCAAAATGATACAAATTTAGCATAATTAAAGGGCAGATGTAATTTTAAAAACCACGAACTTCTGTAATTTGATCACCGCAAAGTTTGACGCGGGATCTTGCTTTTCTTAAATTTCATGTCATATCATGCTAAATTGATATTTGGACTCAGATATTATGAACTTAAGAAATTAGCATAATATGTGATCTGATTTCTAAGCGACCTAAAGTTTTTTATTCCAAAATTTCCCAAGATCCTCATAAATTAAAATTCAAAATATCAAATTTTCAATGTGTCTCGAGTCATAAGGTCATTTCAGAGAGTCGAAATAATAAATACTAAAATGTTGCCATTAATCATCGTTAGGGTTAATCTAGCATGCTTTCAGGCTATTTAAATATTTAATGGGGCGATGATTCTAAAAATGCGCAGTAGTAATACATTTGAAACACTTTGGTTCCCGTTAACTCCTCTAATATTTCAAACAATTTTACGTCATTTCAAGCCATATTTCACTACGCTAAATATAAAGAAAACATTAGATGATGCGACTTATTTTTCATCTTTAGGTTTCATTACTAAGTCTTTTTATTAAGCTAAAACTGTTGCAATAATAGTTTAAATTCGACTTTATTTCCGGACATATACCCTGGGGTATCATGTAATTGCCATTTTGAGCGTTAAAATCTGTTTCCGTAAAGTCGAGATTAGTTTATGGGTGCTTCGAATAATTGAAATGGTTCAGTAAAATTCAATACGAAATTCTCGTCGAAATGATATATCATAAGAGATTTTTGCTTTTACGCAAAAATTGAAGGAAAACACTTTTGCACAGGCGCAATGAACATCAAAAACCCTCCTGAATCTCAACGTTAAAACCCAATTTCCGTGGATAAAGATAACAAAAGTAAGGGACCTTTATCGAATCTCCTAGGGCATGACGCGTATTTTTACAGGTTCTAAGTCTAGACCACGAGGTTTCTCTTTATGACCGGAAAATTTTTGCAAGATAAAATTAATCTTGTTAAAAACACGTTTAGCTGTCACCACCACAAATATGCCATAATGTTAAATAGTTCCGGGATTAAATAATTAGCGGGACAATTATCCTCAACTTTTCAAGGACAGAACAATTTGATTTAAATGATACAATTTCACCAAACATTTTGAAACATCATTCTGAAATGTCCAACCTCCTACGTGAAAAATGCGTTCAAAAAGTGTAGTTTCGATCTTCAAACATGATTAAAATTTCAGTGTTCAAATAAAATGAAGTGTTCACCCAGAAGACTATTCTTTGAAAGAATTCCTGGTCAATAATTTTCTGGAAATTCATGCATGCCAAAAAACGGGATCTCCAAAATAGTTGATAGACAAATAAGGACGAAGATTGGATATTATTGTGATATTTTACTTCTTGGAATTGTCACCAGAAAAGTTGACATTCTTCGTTTCGTATTTCAGGTCTAATTTTTAATTCAACTTCAATTCTA
Organism: Diploscapter coronatus; assembly: GCA_964036155.1. Classification (NCBI taxonomy): domain Eukaryota; kingdom Metazoa; phylum Nematoda; class Chromadorea; order Rhabditida; family Rhabditidae; genus Diploscapter; species Diploscapter coronatus. The sequence goes on along the minus strand of OZ038423.1, from coordinate 80,696,820 downwards.
TCTTGACAGTCAAATTTTAGAGATCTAAAAGTAAAATAGTGCAAGCATTTCGTCGTTCCCTTATTGTTGAAGTCTCAAAAAAGTAGTAGAATTAATCGAAACTTTCGCTTCACGCTGTTTTTGTGCACAACTTCGTACGCTATCGTAAAATAAATTTGATGTAAGGTTAAATTTAAAGAAGATTAAATTGCAAAAGTTTTAATTAAAGTTCAATGAACGTAAAGTCTTCAATAATTGAAGGAAAAAACAAGCTGCAAGATTAATCAGCTAAAATCTATATCATGCTTCTCAATGTTTTTATCTGAAAGCGTTTCTAGTAAAAATAAGGATATTGTTTGCTGAATCACTGAACCTCTTATTGTTAGCTATGCTGATTTCTAGATTTACCAATTCGGCTAACTTTAAATGATCGAACTATTAAAGCGCCTACCTCTGGGAGTAAACGACATCTAGGATAATTAGTGAGGCGATAATAGTGAGAACAAGGCTTCTGGCGACGCCCATGTTTGCAAAAGTAATTCTTTTTGGCGGAAAACTAGTCAAGTCCCCTAGCCTCTGAGCCACGCCCCCTTTAGCCGCCAAGTCAAGGCCTCTAGCCACTAAGCCACGCCCATCAAACAAAGACTAAGATTCTTCTTTACTCCTCTTCTTTTTTTCTTGGCTGCCCACTCTAAAATATCCCCTCCCCCTTTGAATGTCTAAAATAAGAAATCCCTCGCCAATGATATAAGATAGTCGAGCAAAAACGGCTAGGATATGTCATTAAATTTTTCTCCGAATCAAAGACCTGTGAATAGGCAGGAACAGATGCAATTTGGCCTACGTAAATTCGCGTATGAGCAGCAACTCAAATATCGCAAAGGGCTAAAACCGAAACTTTGGAAAGAAAAAATTCTAGCTTCATGATAAAGCATAGGTCAAGAGACCTGCTTTAGATATACAAATGCTCAGGCTGGTAAAAATAAAATGGATACAAAAAGTTCTGACGCCCTAGGTTAACCAGATTCTAGAAGATCAGGTCAAATTTGAGCACTGTGGGAATCACAGCTCGAAAATTGCACCAGGAAATTTTTGGATCAAGGAAGTGGATAAGGATAAGCTGAAAACTTTCCTTTAAAATGAGTACTTTTCTTCTAAAACCAAGGAAGAATATTTGGGTGAAAAGTACTCAATATTTTGAAGAATAGCATGATTTTTGTTCTAAAGGACCAAGGAACTGATCTGAGCAAGAGTTTTTAGAACCCATAAAATGGCCATTTAAGGAAATGACCTAAACCTTTAAATCCTAGCTTAGCACATAATTTTTAATGTTAATATACGTGACTAAAATAATTGTCGTTTTTCAAGTTCCAAATTTTTATCCGGTGAAAAAGCAAACGTAAATTATGGCAGATTAATGAAATTTTTTCCCATATTTTTAAACTATGGCGTTCAAACATTTTCTCCTATGTTTTTTCCGCTGAAACTTTTCTTCCTAAAACGCATTTATGAGGTCAAATAAAATAAATGCAAGCCCAACATATACACTAAAATGCGCAGGAAAAGCGCACATTTTAGCACACTTCAAAAGTTTTGCTAGACGAAAAATAAAATAAAACTATAGTCATTTTTAAAAAAAAAAATCGTTGGGAATATTTCAGAAACTTTATTTTTTATTTATAGATTCTTGGAACGTCTTCAAAACTTTTCAATCTAAGCCTAAGTGTCTTTTAGACTGATCAAAAACATAACAAAAAGAATAACTACCTTGACCCTTTAAATAATGCACAATTCATGATAAAAGTACGCATCAAATTTTTGAACATTTTTCTTGCGTAAATTTGCGTGCATTTCACTTCCACAAATCTGCAGTGCAGACAGTTTTTCCCGCCAAAAAATTATTGAAATTCGATATTTTGAAGTGGTAAAGAACACTTTTCTGCAACATCATCAAGGCGATATTTGAAATTTGAACTTTTTCTCCATGTGACATTAGAAAAATGCGGGAATAACAAAAATCTCAACATTTTAAGGTCATTATATATTAATCAGCAAAATAGAAATAAATATTTTTAAGCTATTATTTTATAAATAATCATAATACTCTAAAGCGAAGGAATTATATTTGCATATATTAAACAGGATCAAAATATACTTCAGAATGAATATAATGAAAACAACCTTCAACCTATGCTCTAGATCTATATCAAACTACAAGAAATATGAAAACTAGATATTGTTTGCCCACCATTTATAGAGATCACTGTTAACATATCCTTGTCAATGTTTACATTGCTCCATTGTAAGAAAGTACTGGATACTCAGATAAAAAAGAACACCTTATGTTAAGCAAATAGATATCTTGTCAGTAAGCTATATTCAATATATCATACCTCAGTTTACATATAATTTCATTTTTTTTTATATTTTTAAATATATCTAAAGTTTAGCCCCAATTTCAAAGGTGTGCCATATTCAAAATTTAGGCGCGTTTGAACCTATAAAAATGGTACCCGAGCAAAATATTGACCTAACTATGCATGATATACATCCTCTATGGCATCTACTCTTTGAACCCCGCTTTACATGTAAATAATTCGCCCTAATTTACCCTATCATAACTCATATTTTACGTAAAAATTCGTACAGCTCATCTTTTAAACTTTCGATGGGGTTAATTTCTCTTGATTTCAGTTTATATGATTCGGATTTTCAGGGAATTTGGTCAGATGAACTTTAAAAGTCACTGGAAACATTTAATTTTAAATTTAATTGAACCACTATAACATTGCAAAGTTTAAAAATAATAAAAGCATAATTTTATTTAAACCTATCAATCAATGTTTAAACATACAATTTTAAATCCGTCTGGTATATCGACAAAGTGCCGATTACCCTAGAAGTATAATTGCCATAGGGGTGGTTGGTGCGTGTTAGAGACCATGGTCAAAGAAAGAGGCATATATGAACGTATTTTGACAGGGTGCAAAACAACTCGTTAGATTTAGAGATTTTGAGAAAAAAATGACAGATTTTGGATCAACGATGTTTTATTCAACGTCAAAGTATGTCGATAGAATGCATTTGTGATTTGGTTAGATTTAATTTATATCTGAATGCGTTTTTTTCTCATATCATACTTTTTAAAAATAACGTATAATTTTTTAAAAAAGATGTCATAAAACCTCCAATTAAGTTATTTTTTCATGTTATAATCGCACAATTTCCATAAAACTAACATTTCTTAAGGATATTTCTATCATACTGGATTCTCAGAAACATATCCATCAACTAAATTCTCTCCCTAATTGATCATAGCTCGAAAAAACTACATTCATGCATGCATAATTGATCGATTTTTCATTTATCATTTCTCGTCATTTATGTCTTATCTCTTTTTATCTGCTATTTATTTATACGAATCGTAAATATTTTAGGAATGCATTCACATAGACTTCTGACATAGGCATTTCTTCTTATCGTGTGAGAATTTTTTCGGATGACAGTGCTATTATTTTTCGCGCCTACACTATTCTGTAATAGATATAAAACGTGATTCAATTATTTATCTGAATTATTCATATATAACACTTTTAAATCATATTTCAATTACTTTAATCTTTAGATTTTTCTGCAATTCTGCAATATTTCTTGATCATCCGAGACAGACTTGCAATTTTTTTTTCTCGAAATTTTGACACCCGCACCCGCAGTTTTTATTTGCAAATCTGGTCCGTAAGTTTTCAACTTAACCGGGATTATTTATTTCTTTTCGATCATATCGTTTCATTACATGATTTTGGATTTGTTTTCATATTCCGCGTTTTTTCAACCAAATAGAACTAATTTTTGTCTATAGTTTTACTGGAACTCGAGACTGCTAGAATTTTTGACAACAATATTTTCATCGACCACCTTGTACTGAAATAAGTACACATTTCGATGTTTTCCTCTGAAATTTTTCCAACATATACTCTATAGACCTGGAGATTCGTATTTGTCATGATGTCGGGATATCGTGAGCTATAGATAATAGAGTAAGAGTGAAGGTAAAAAGAAATAGTGAGAAAAGTAGGCCATGTCATCACGACATTTACTAGAATAGAATACGACAGTTTAGCTTACGACATCTCATCATCACGACAAGCTAAGCTATCTATGGACTCTACAACTTCCTTTTCTTTGAAAAATTAATATCAATTTCTAAAGAACGAACGTTTCTGACGGTAAATGATGCATTATTAAATCATCCATCTCCGAAAACGCATTTTTTCTAAACATTACTACTTTCTGCGATATTAGGGTTCCTATTTGGCAAATAACCCGCGAACATCTGATCCTATGATAAGGAATAGGACCGGAAAACAGTTTGGCGTAAGTCTAATTTAATCTGTAGATCGTCACTATCTTCGATCTACTATGTTGAGAGATAGACCTGATTAGATGACCATCTATGATATCAATTTCTTATTATGTTGACTTTAAAAAATAGCGCTAATTTACTCGATACTGTTTTCATCTTTCTTGCAAATATGGTTCTCTGAAATATAGCGGAAACAACTCTGGCAAGAGTCATTTCTAGAAACTTGAACTTCCAAATTATGATTAGCAAAATTTGTATGCCATTTCTCTTATACTTGATAAAGACGTGCTTCTACCAGATTTTTTCAAGTTCGAAACTACCTAATTGAAAATCGTACTTCAATTAGTGATTGTGATCAGTTAGGCTAGAAATTTTATCATTGATCATTATCATAGCATTGCGCTAAATCAGCATCGTAACGCTGCTACCTTCTTTTTCAATCATGTTTCGAAGCTACATTTGAACTATTAGATAAATTAGGTCATTAATGTTCTGCCAGGATCTTTAGAAATAAATATATTTAAAAATCGTATATACTTTTAAGATTGGTTTTTTTCAACTTTACCTCTCCGAAATTAAATTCGAAAAATGTCACTCTTTGTTTCGATTTCAGGTGTTTTGATTCTTATCCAACGAAAAATGTTAAACTCGAAAAATTCCTGGTTCTTTATTTAAAAGCTTATCAATTTATACTCCACTCCTCAATTGCATTCTTTCCCCTTAAAAACGAAGATCATCGAGCATCTTGTTTCGCTTCTATTCTATTTTTAATCCCTAAGCCGATTATTCTTGTACTCCTTTAGGAAATTGATAATTTCCCACGAAGTATTATTGAAAATTAGGAGTTTCTAAGATAGGCCACAGTTTAACAGTCAAAAGTATAGGCATCTCCATATGGTTCGAATAAGAAAATTCTTCAAGCAATCTTTCATATATGCTGCAGGATACCCCCTTCAAGCCCATATTATATATCAAATTGCTGTACTTAAAATTCTTATGGTAGCTAAAATCCTTATCAGTGTTTAGATCAAAATTAAAAGTCCGAATAATCATTTTGCCAGTGTGATAATGGGAAATTATCCTTACCATTTACGTGTTTGAATTTTGCGCTTAATAAATATTTCCGAAGAAAGGTACAACCAAACTGAGGTACAATAGATTTGAGGGTATAAATAAGGTGCGTCTCAAAAGTTTGGCCGCACCCCATATTTCCGTGATTTTAGGGACCACAACAAAAACTTGGGTAATCTAACTATAGTATAGGTAATCAGACTCACTGAGAAATAATATGGGCATATTAATTACCGATGACCCTGTTAAATACCGCGCAAATAGCGGAAAATTCGATTTTGAGCTGTCTCAAAAGTTTGGCCGCACTTTTATTTTTGATGTAATATTGCATCACGCTATTGATTTTTAGTTTTAATTTTATTTTTATGACATCCTCCATGCTCACATTACCTAACTGCCAAGTTTCAGCCCGATCTGACTTTTCTGAAGAAAGATATGATTTTTCTTCTCGCAACACTTCCTTAACTATGGAAAATGACAATTTTGTATGGGATTTTGCAGAAAACTTCTCTTAAAAAATTCGTTACTCTGATAATGGCTAACTTATCCAGAAGCTATTAGTATGTCATGATAGCCCACCCAATAGACTTTTAAAATCAAATAATGGTTGACTCTGAAAATATCCTACAGATGAATACTACTGCTCTTTCCGAAAATACCTGAAATTTTTCTCATTTTCTATAGTTAAGATGAGTTAAAACGATGTCGTATGCTTGAAGCACTGTTATACTACAGCAATGCGGTTTCAGGCAATGAATCAAGGCAATAAATAAGCGTAATTGGATGGCCTTCCAGGATCTATAAGATTTTATAGGATATTTCTATTCATTTTTGCAGAATAAATTTTTTAAGAGAAGTTTTCTGCAAAATCCCATACAAAATTGTCATTTTCCATAGTTAAGGAAGTGTTGCGAGAAGAAAAATCATATCTTTCTTCAGAAAAGTCAGATCGGGCTGAAACTTGGCAGTTAGGTAATGTGAGCATGGAGGATGTCATAAAAATAAAATTAAAACTAAAAATCAATAGCGTGATGCAATATTACATCAAAAATAAAAGTGCGGCCAAACTTTTGAGACAGCTCAAAATCGAATTTTCCGCTATTTGCGCGGTATTTAACAGGGTCATCGGTAATTAATATGCCCATATTATTTCTCAGTGAGTCTGATTACCTATACTATAGTTAGATTACCCAAGTTTTTGTTGTGGTCCCTAAAATCACGGAAATATGGGGTGCGGCCAAACTTTTGAGACGCACCTTATAGGGCATTGTTTTCGAAAAACTTTTGCAGAATTCATTATTCATTGTTGCAGATAAATTAGCGATAATTTCAACACATTTAAAATCCAATCATAAATAAGAATCATAGAGCTCGAACAAAAATCATTGTTATTCTCAGAACGCCCAACTTCTTTTTCAGCATTGAAATGAATCTAGATGTATTTATTAAATTATGATTCTTAGATATCTATGAGTTAAAAATTACATATCTTAACTCCTACGCTTAAAATTTGATAATCATATGTTTACGTTTGGCTGGTGCAATTTTCGCGAAAATTGCATCTGATAGGCATTTGCACCTTAGTACCTTATCATTGATTTTAATGTTTTTTTAATAAGCATTCTCTGTTCTTATTCGTTTTAAGACGTTTATTTACGCGTGCGTGGTTTTTTTTTTTTAAATAAATGTATGAATTTTAAATCATCTTAAGTTAAATTAGGTGGAGAGTTTCGACAATCGTGAAAGAATAATTGCAGAGTATGAATCAGGTATGGCTTAAATTTTAAAACATACACATATTCGTAAATAAGGCTACTTTAAGATAGAATACGATGCCGAGAATCAATTTAGCCCGCACGAAGAGATTCCGCTATCTAAAATAGCTATAGACCGCACTAAAGATGCCGTTAGAGAATGTTGTACTCTGCCAGGTTTTTACAATTATTATGATTTTGACAATTGTGACGTTTAGGAGTCTGGAAATCGATCCAAAAACGCGTTCCCGCGTTACGATGGTTGCCGAAATATAAGCTGAAAACGAACCTATTGCCAGATGCCTTAGCTGGAGCGACTTTGGGCATTTATAATATACCACAAGGTATGGAAAAGATCAATTTCATACTTTTCCGAACGCCGGACTAGTGGCACAAATTTCGAATAGTCTTGAAAATCCTTGAAACGCATAGTTTTGGAAAAAAAACGAACCTAAGTTTGGCATAGTACTTTCAAAGTATTACGAAAAGGAATCAAAATAATTTCATACTTGTCTCAGAAAACCCTAAAACATATCGGAAACCATGATTTAAAAAGGAAACTATAATTTAGGTATGTCCTACAGTGTGCTCGCCTCGCTACCCCCGGTTTACGGTCTCTATACGTCGTTCTTCCCGCCACTGATCTACTTCCTATTTGGATCGTCGAGGCATACTTCAATAGGTCATTTTTATAATTTAGGCCCAATTCTTAATGCTCAAGTTCAGGAGTGTTCTCCTTGACTTGTATCATGATAGCCAAAGCGAGAACTGATATCATTCCTGACTTCAAAAACGGAACTACAGCCACGGATTATAAAGGTCCCTATATTTAAATTGCCGTAAACTTATAATAGAAGATCCCTACCTATAAATAATAAATTTTCGCAAAATGGTGATAAAGGAAAGATGTTCATTGACTTCATGCTATTTTAGATCTTCACGACCTAACCCCGATATCTGTGATCACTGCATTAGGGCTATTGACCGGACTTATTCAAGTCAGGACATTTTTCGATGTCTGAAAAAATGTCAAATTTCAGATAGCCATGGCTCTAGTTAGGCTCGATTTCCTGACGTCGTATTTATCCGACTCGGCTATTTCCGGACTGACTTTCGGAGCTGCTATTCAAGCAGCTATAGCGCAATTGAATGGGGTTTTGGGAACGAAATCGGATAAGATCAACCATACATTTCTGCAGAACTTCTATGTAGGTTTCGGGAAAGTTGCGAGGGATTTCTTGAAATTCCACTAAGTCAATCTTGCGGCCCTCTTCGACTTAAACAATGAAACATAGCTATTTTGAATAAAAGAAGCGATGATAGAACATTTGATATCACGAAGTTCCTGTTTCATGTTTAGGTTTCATAAAAATGCCAGTCATCAGATATGACACTTCTATCTAATTCACGTACTCGCTGTATTTTCTGGATAGAATCTAAAATACTGTACTGTTGATGCCGAAATTTGGGAGGTGTACAAAGTAGTACAAAATAATTTTTGTGGGCTAGAAAATCGAGAAATAGCATGCAAAAAGGAAGGAGGGACTGGAGCGTCTAAGATCGCTTCTTTCTCCCCTCATTTTCGACCTCGCAGATTTGGGCCATTAACAATAATTAATGGTGAACTTTCAGAAGCTATACGACATCTTCAGCCATGTTGGCGAGACAAATGTCCCAACATTAATCATATCTATCGTTGTTCTGGTCATATTGTTATCTTCGAAATTCCTTATTGAGGCAAGAACAATCAAGAGAGGGATACCGTTTCCGACCGAGTTAATTGTGGTACGATTTTTTTCAATCGGAAAAATATTCGTCTTATCACATCAATCTATATCGATATGTTCTTGATCAAGATACCATTTTTCCAGATAATTTAAAAATTGACTGAATTTTTCCCGAACCTCTATCTTTAGCTAATCGTCGGTACCCTACTATCGCACTTTTGCCAGTTCGAGAAGCGATGGGGCGTCCATGTGATATCAGATATTCCAGTTGGGTAAGAACTATTCCCATCTTTAGAAAACGATGATAGTCTTGCAAGAAGTGTATAAAGATCAAACAATGTGGTGCAGTATCAGAAAGTGATAAAGTAAAAAAAACAACCAGATAAAATTATTGCCAGAGAAAAATTAATGCCTAAATCAACACCCATCTATAACATCTATGATTCTGATTACAGTATGCCAGTCCCCGAAATACCCCGCTTCGACGTTATGCGGTACCTGATCGGAGAGGCCTTCAGTATTGCGATAGTAGCGTTTACAGTTACGGTAAGTATCATTTTCCGATCTAGTGATCAGCAATATCACTTTCAGGTGTCAATGGGCAAACTATTCGCTAAGAAACATTCGTACCGAATCGACCCTAATCAGGTTAGAGAAATAATCCTCATCTATGGTGCTACTTCCGAAGATCCCCATGGCTAATTTAAAGAAATGATAATGGAATTAAAGTAGCAAAAATCATTCATTCTTCCTGTCGTTACGTATTTGATTGACAGAGAATGGTTCGAGAGATCGCTTCCTCTGACTAAGACTAAACTGATCATCCTTGATAGCAATTGATCATTCAGGAACTCCTCGCGCTGGGACTATGCAACAGTATATCGTCGTTCTTCGACGTCTTCCCAACTTCAACTTCCCTATCGAGAACTCTGGTCAATGAGGCGAGCGGAGCTAAGACTCAGGTGAGACATCACTCTTTCGGAAGTTTATGAACTAAAATGCATCTCTTAATCAGTCCTATCAATGCTCAGTAGCCTAGTTTTTATATGGAAAATCTCTATTTTCTATACCCCTTTATACGCTACCTTCGAAAATTTGCACAACGAGCTAACAACCAACTATTATTATCTATTAAAATCCAATATTTTTAGATCTCCGGACTTGTATCCTCCTTAATCATCCTTCTGGTCATTCTACTGATCGGTCCCTCACTCGAAGATCTTCCCATGTGCATCCTTTCCTGCATCGTTTTGGTAGCTCTACGCTCTCTTCTCATGAAAATCACTGAACTACCCAAACTCTGGCGATTCTCAAAGTTGGACGTGGTAAGGACATCATTTGGATACCAAGTTACCAAGATTTTAGGTAATATGGGTGGTAACCGCTTTGGTAACCATTCTGTGGGACATCATGCAAGGCCTTCTAGCTGGAATCATCGTCGCACTGGTACTAGTGGTAGCGAGAACGCAATGGTAAGAAATTGTTGCCAAAAATGATAACTTGAAGTCTCATAGTATCAAAATCCTACAAATTGCATTCTATAGCCATGAAAAAATAACTGTTCACAAAGACTTTATATGTTGATTTCATGAACCGTCTAGATTGATGATATGAGAAAGCAATTGAAGATTCCTGATTATTCTCAAACTTTACGCTTTTCATGTACTAAAGGATTCTAGGTTTCATTATAGTTGAACAGAAACCCGATTTCAGGCCCAGACTCCACGAGTTAGGCGTGGTTGACGAGCTCTATTCTGATTTCCGCGATATGAACCGATATGCGAAAGCCTCGCCAACCCGAGTGCCGATTGTCAGATTCGATGCCCCTTTGATCTTCACGAATGTTGACGTCTTCAAGAAACGAATGCGACAAGTCGTCGATAGGATGGATGTGAAACGTTAGACTTTTGAAAGTCTTGAATAAGTCAAACAATAGTGATTCATTATGCCTTAAGAAATATTCTTGTAAGAAGACTTGAAGCGAATGAACTTCCTCAAGATATTCTTTTATTGCAAGAAGTAAGCCTCAGTGCTTAAGAAATGGTGTTTTTAAGACTTTTGAAATACCTTCTCGATTCAACATCGCTCATATCATGCTAACCTGATGGAAAGGCCATCAACTTATGTTTATCAAATTCAGGAGAAAGCAAGGACAGTTGGCGAGAACTGACGAAAATGCAATCCTGGGCTCCACTAATTCTCGACTGTAGTACGTGGATCTACGCCGATTCGATGGGTGTCGAGGCTATTAAAGATGTAAATAGGCATTTGAATGTTAAATGCAAGATAAAGGCTTTATTAAGTAAAAATTATAAGATCAAGTTTGAAACTTTCTCAAACTAATAAATTAAATTCAGCTCAACGACGAGTTTCTCAAGTGTCGAGTGATACTTCTTTTCGCGAATTTACGAAGTAGGTTTCAATAAATTCCATGACAAATTTCGTTTTAATTTGGCTAATATTCAGTGCAAGAAGAAAAACTTTCAAAATAAATTTGAAAAATTGAAACTTTCAAATCATTATGATCCTATGAGTAGATAGGTTTTAAAATTTCGAATCGTTAAGTGAGCTATCAATTTAATAATGGTTGTAGTTTTCCTATTAAAATATATATTTTAAAGCGTGAAATTTAAGGCTCCGTCAGAGTTCAATACTACCGAGCCGGTCTATTTGCATCGATGTGTGATGGTCAATTTTACCCGTCAATTCGGGACGCCTTGTTAGTGGCTGAGAAATTAAGGGCAGACTCCGTAGCAATGTTTGAGGAAAAGTCGAATATTTCGAAATTTTTAGAGAATCTTTGATTCTTTTTTATTCTTGTAACTATTTTAACTGTTTTTTTACCATCACATAACTTATTTAGATGATAGTATAATAGAGCTGTGATTAACGTTGAAAATTTATCAATTTTTAAAATTAGGTAAATTTTCAAGATACCTAAAATCTCAATATTGAGTCACACTTATGAATTTCGTCTTCGAGTTTCAATCGTTCACTTATAAAAATATTACCAGTGGCTTATAAAACTGAAAATACGGGTCATATTATTCTTCAACCTCGTGTATATATTATTTTTCATGTTTTAGATTAATTTGAGTAAAATATCATACCTGAAATATCTGAAAATGAGAAAAATCGATAAAATCATAGAAACCAGCGTTCCTTTCGCAAATTACGACATAAACACAGACCAGATGATGTTTATTGTTGGACGACAATGCCAATGTGAAGATCTTATAATTGATGGCGATGGGCCTAAAATGTAGGTTGTTAGGCTAGATTTTGGCCCAAAATAGGCCATAAACAGGTTTAAAATGGCTAAAATTGATTCAAAATAGTTCCTAAATGAGCCAAAAACAGACCTGAGGATGGGGTGATCGAAGAATCGCCCAGAATTAGAGTGGACGGTGTTGGAATCGGTTCTAATGAAATTCCGTACTTCACACGGTTTTCGGCGGGCCGGGTTCTGGCGTCGTCGCATCCGCGGACAGTGGCGATCGACCGAGAAGCGTCGCGGTTAGCAGCTTGAAATTTTTAGGTAAGTAAATTTTGTATTTGGCAAAAATTGGTTATGTTTCAGGAAAAATGTACTGAAAACTTTGACATTATTTCGTTGATCAAAAGAATACATTCGCAGTAGTTGATAGTCAAAATTTTCAGGAAATGGAGAATGTTTCAGGAAAAATTAATTGTAAACTTCGACGTTATCTCGTTGATATTTGATAACCATTGGAAGTTGATGATAAACATTCCGAAAATTAACTGTGTTTGATCAAAAGTAGCCTAGATTAAAGTGAAGACTAATTTTAATGTTTTATCTTTATTAGGGAGTAAATTTTAACGAACTTGAATAATCACGACCCCAGCGATGTAGGTGAATTGGGTGTTGGCGTTCGAGAAGCCTTTTTCGTTGACGGTGTTCAGAGCAATCTGGAAAAATTCTGGATGAAGATCAGCTTTAAGGCAGGCCTTCCACCATCACATGGAGGACCATGAAGACGGCGTGCAGTGCGGTGAACACTACCATGCCGGCCGTGACTCCGACGGTTAGAGAGCCTAAAATTTCATATTCGTACATTTTAGGCCGTTTTCAGATCATGCTATAATAGCACCTTATTTAACCCAAGAATTATGTCGGTTAAATGATTCAAAACTCTCAGATGGGGGTCTTCGTAGGATTCAGTTCCAGGGCGGAATCGCATTTTTAAATTTTTAAGCCAGAACCAACTGTGTCCGGATCTACGAAACTCCCAAAAGCCATCCTATAGGAATCTCACAGCGGGAATAAGGTTCCGAGAGTTTCATGGATCCGGGCACTGGACCGGTTCAAATAAGATTTGATTGGCTTTTCGCCCTACCAAGAGCCAGACTGCCGATGGCGGCCCCACCCGCAGCGAGATGGATGGCGGCCGGACGATCCAACGATGGAAGCGAGTTGACGAGCAGCTCGTTGTCGATGATCAGTGCCACGAGCAGCGGGAGCAGGAACGAGGAGGAGATGCTGAAACTTACCGACATTTCCCTTCCTCTCAAAAAGTTACCCTGAAGATCTACGATTTTCTTGGCATGATCTCATCTTCTCTCTATTTTATTTTGTATATGCCCTGAAGTGGTGCTGATCAAAAATCCTATATGAAAGAATAGGCAAAACTTCGCCAAAGTTGATGATTCAGATCATAGACTATTTATATAGTAGAGGTAATTTGTAATATTCATGAAGGTCGGCATTTTCAATATTATCATCCGTTTAGAAATGCGTTTCAAGTTAAACGTAGACATGAAAATTAGCTCATCAATAGCTAAATCCGTCGTTTTCTTGTTCTTCAAAGAGAATCGTACCCAAGCGACGACAGCGAAGGCACGAGATGTCCCGCCAGCGCGCCCGTCCAGATGCAGACGTTCATCAGCAGGTTGCGACGATCCGTGTCATCCATCGCTAAAATCATGCCGCACTTTGCAACTCTAGCAACTTTTACAAGTGCCGCACGATTTTCCGGTAGTTCGCAAGTTTCGTTAAGAAATTACGTCTCTTTACTATACGCTTACTACTCTGCGAACTTTACAATTACATCCAATTCAAGCTACGAAAGTGTGCCGCACTTTATAAAAGGTTATGATTTTGCAGCTAGTGCACACTTTTACCGTATGTCTTTTTGATGTAGAGATATGCGTAGACAGGGATGAGAAAGAAGGTGATGATTTCGACGGACCGATTGAAGATCGCCTCGAGAAGTGGTGGCAACGCAAATGTGCCCGACAATTCAGCGCCGGCCAGACCTAGCATGAACACCTAAAAGTTGAAAAGTTGGTACGGGATCAGAGCCGTAGTGGTTTTGAATTTCATACCGAAATTCCCAGGTACAATTCGACGATGAGGTTCTTGTTACTCTTGCTGAGCTTCTCGATCGGCTCCGTCACTGCGTAGGCATTCATTATCTGGAAGATCAAGCTATTTTATTTCATTGAATAGAAACGAAGGACTTCTATAAAAATTCAACTTTTTCTTTGGAATCTTTCATCATTTTGTAAACTTTTTGTTTGTATAATGAGCAATTTTTGTATCACATAGAAACCCACAAAGAAGAGCAAAATTCTCGTTGTAATGGAAGTCCACGTTTTTTATTCATATTTCAAATGAATCAAGATGAAAATTAACTCGTTTTTCTAAAGATTCAAGAAGTCTCATATAATGCTTTGCATGAAAAGCATGGCGAGCCAATTCATTTTTCCATTTCTGCATGAAGATCAGCTATTTCACGTTGAGGACCAGCTTACATAGTCCTTGGCGTCCATTGCGGCGGGTTCGGCGACGTCTTTGAGTCGTTCGGCGGCGATAACAAATCGCTTGCCCACGTCCGTCAGCCCGTCGTAGTAAGTCAGTCCGCGACGACACATCGTCTCCGCCGTCGTCGTCAGCTGCTCCGTGTAACGCTCCAGAAGGTCTGCTGCCTGCAAAACGACGATGTCATGTTACGGTAATCCTTTTCAATGCTTGGAGTTCTTACGAAAGCCAGCTTATTATTTCTGTACTAGAAGGCGTCAAGTTACAGTAAGCATTTTGGAGTCTTCAGAGTCCTGCATTATCAAGAGATATTTAGAGCCTTCATGGCGTCAACTCTTGATAAAGAGCACCGATTTTGTTAGATTATTCTTTGGAATCTTCAAGATGTTGATATTCATGTTTTTGATAAACTTTGAAAGACTGGTCAACGAAATATGACATCTTTTTGCCCAATTGCTCATCTTCTCCCCGACTCTTACCATTATCCTCAGTCGCGAAGTGAGAAATGGTGTCATCATTTGAAAAATTCCCGATTCAAAATAATGTATGCAATTTTTTATTTTAAATTAAATATAAAATACAACGTCTGGCACAAGCGAGAATGAATAAAATACCGTATTTTCTCAATTGAAGACCTATTTCTAAATGATACTGAAAATGAAGATCCTATTAGCAGGGTTGTCGGCAGAGTGTAAACCTTTATCTAGTATATTCTAGTATGCACAATATCATAACCACTTTTGCCCTTCCCATGTTTTATCATGTGATGAGTGTTTATAAACCTCGGTGAGTCACTTTTTTCGGCAGAAAAAAGTGCACAATGTGAGCTAATTTCGCATTTGAAAATGAAAAGGAAAGAGCGGCTCACTGTGAAACATTCATTCGTCAGCGAGTTCTTTGTCGACAACAGTGCCTGGGTGTTCTGCTAGAGAAAATACGGTACATTGTGACAATAAGTTATTCTACAAACAGCATAGAATATGTCATTGATTTGAATTGTCGTCTGGTGGCTTTCTACTTGTGCTATTGGTGCTATTCTTTCGGCTCAAGGCCTGTTCGGATGACCGATCGTGGTTCATTGATCGGACGGAGCTTTTCCGTGACCTGAAATTGTAATTGCCTAAACTTCAGGAAGAACAAGCATTGCAGAGCGTCGTATTTTATTAGGCATAGATGGTTGATTAGATGTGCGCAAAACAATGAAGTGAAGCTGAGATGATTAAAGAATTATTCGGCTTTATAACAATCTGACATTCGATTATTCTGAAGCATACCTCGAAGCTTTCGGCTCATCGACTTCACTGTCTGTGGGTTCCCGTTCTTGCTCATCTAATTCCCGCTGAGTATGCGTGGAACGCTTTCGTCGTACGCTTTAACAGACTCATTCATGTGTCAGACTTTTTTACAATACGTTTTATATTTATAGTTAAGTATAACCCCTATCGTGGATCTATTCATTTTGGAAGAGCATCAAAACGAATGATCATTTTACATAATTATTTCATTCACGATGACCATATGCCTACCTATTCTTTCTACTGTCATCATTTTCATCCGAGGTGATTTTCTTGACGGAGTCTTTGCTGTCCTGTTTCGGCAGTTTCCGTGTTAGTTCAGAAGCATTCCGAGAGTTGAGCGTGCTCGTGTGACTTCGAAATGAGTCTGGAAACAAACAAATTGGGCATCTTCATATCATTTAAAACTCATCCACTTGTTTACTCCATTGAGTTATGAGCACTTTTCATCGAAATTTTTGAAGTAAAGTACTCATTTTGAGAGAGAAAAGTACCCACTACATCTGATAAATCATGCAATCATTATGTTTCATCTTCTTCTCCTCATAATTAGCGAAAGTTATTTCTCTTCATTCCGTATTACAAGCTCAAACAACCGATTTCAAAGTGACCTATCTAACATTCGTCTTTTAGTATTTTCTTGCAGTGTGTTCATTCAGTTCATTGACTTTCTTTGAAAGAATAGAGTAGTCTTACCTCCATCTGAAGCGGATTGTCGCTTCTTTTCGGTGTCTTCTTCCTGGATCGATGGCAGCATTTCGTCAACATACCAGGAATTCAATGGGGTGTGTGAAGGTCGAGGGCTGCACTAAATTTATAAAGTTAAAATTGTAAGTTTCAGGATTTTGCAAGTAAATTAATATGATTAAACCATTTAATAATTAGATAATTAATCGCCTTTAGATTTGAATTTATTGTATAAGTTTCAAAATTTAGAAAAAAGAATAGATTCGAATCATCTGATCAGTCGTTCGGCTAAAGTCTTTTTACAAATCAACTTTTTTACCGGGAAATCCTCATTCTCCTTCTCGTCGCTGCTCGTTTCCTTGATTTTAATACCGTCTGGAGTGTATAGAACTCGGCCGCTATTGTAATTAACTAAATTTATAAATTTCGCTATCTTCATCATATTGAATGTTTCAAATTATATATTAACTCAATCTACGCAGACCCAGGGAGTACTTTCGTCAAGCGAAAATAAACTAGAGGGGGAGGTAGATCACACGAGTGAGTTCATAGTTATGATGTCAGGTCGCGCACTGGTGAAAATTTCGACTAATCACCAGGTTAGAAAGAGAAATTTGTGAAGAAAATATACTTGGAGTGGGTCGCGAGGGGCTTCTGACGATCTCGTCCCCCCTGGGTCTGAATCTACGACATCGCAACAATAGCTCGGACTTATTGATATCCTATCCAAAATTAATTTTAAGCCTACAATTGGGTGAGTGTGGAGGCAGCTCGAGAGTGATGCTCTCTCCGAACTGATTGACTGAGAGATTGCTGTTTTGTCGCGAAGTAAGCCCGGAATTCATGTCACCGCCGGTCTCGAACGGCGTAGGTGTGATGGACTCCGACATACGGTGAACTCTCGAGCGACGCGACATGTCAAAACCTAAATTTATTATTTTTTGTTATAGCTCAACTCCTTCCGAATTTCCAATCAATACCTTTAATGAGTTTAAGTGGTTCATATCAAATTCTTTGAAACATAATCTTACAAAATACCATATATTACCAATCAGAGATCGTGGAGGAATGACATCCTTGTTGTTAATGAAATTATTTTGCATATGTTAAAATTTTGGGATGATAGAACAGATTTTCTTCGTATTAATTTCTTCTTTCCGGCGCAAATTTATATCAACTTAGAAGCTTTCTCAACTTACCCGACAACCCTTTGGGTTCACTGGTTTTTCTTCCTCGAATTCTCTTGAACATATCCGATAATCGTCGACTTTGACTCATAAACGATTGGGAGAACGCTAGGGACTCTCCGGAGGCGTTACTTCTGAACATCACTTAAAGAGGAGTTTTACAAAAAAAAATAAATAAAATATAGGTAATTTAGACGTGCACTATTTTGTTAGTTATGATTGAACGTATTTTACGAACTACAACTTTATTCAACCTTAAAATATAAAATATAGTAAATTTAAACCTACCCTCCCTCTCTTCGTTTCTGAGACAACCCTAACACTGGTACGATGTCGTTCTCATCCACTTCGCCGTCCCATTCCTCGGTCCGTTTCACCGTCCTCCTTCTTGGATTCAACATGAATGGTTCTTCGTCTGTTGTTCTGAATTTAACCATTCTTTCGCTAATAATGTTGTCTTAAATTCTTACAGCTGAACGCAGCTGCCCACTTGTGGATTCATGGGTCTCATCGCGCTTTCCGTGGTGTATAACGGTATTGGGTCTTTGTCCTGCCTGAAGCACACTACCGTTTGGTACCAAAACATGGTATTGGGCTACCAAAATGGGTCTTTGGCGAGCTCAGGATAATGCCCGTATGCGGTATCGACCACTAGAAGTCCAACCTGGAAATTAATTTATTGATTTTTGCGGGTATAAATTTCCCGCACCTGAAGATTCCTGTCGATCAACCAATTCACTTCGAAGTCGTCGTCGTTTAAAAATAATTTATTGATTTTTAAAAATAACGAAAAACACTTATCATCCCCAAACGGATTCAAGAGGACCTAAATTTTTCCAATTTGTTCAAACTACGGTTGAAATTACTAACCTCTGCAACTTTCATCCATCCCACGTAGAATGTGAATCTGAAGTTCTTAGTTCAATTAAATGAAAAAAGGAATATTTTCTACTGTAGAATCGACATTACAGGAACGTAGAGATCGACCTGAATGGTTATTCTTATAAAATGCTACTACTATTGTATAAAAATGGCATTCCTACCGTTTTCGTAAACCCATCTACATCTCTGGTTGGATGAATGTACTGTCTACCCATCAATGCTACCATAAAATAGCTCCTCACTGCCAAGTGTACCACTTGGGTATAAACCAGCGGTACTGGTACCTGCATTGGTGTATCATTTAAAATGGTACTTATGATAAGGTTACCCAATCGTAAAGGGTCAAACTTAGAACGTCAACACGAAATTGGCGAAGTTTTTCCATTAGGTCGACATAGATTAATTCGCCAGTTATGAAAGTTTCTTCTCGAGCCCTACGGACTAAGGAGAATAGCCAATGCATCTAAATTTAAGGCTTGATAATAAATTGGTATTAGTTTAGATTTTATTTTAAATTATCACCGGCTGCCAATATTTAACATGTCTAGATTCAATAGAATCGAACTCTTTCATTTCGGCTTCGGTCATCAGGCCTAAAATTCAATTATATTTAGAGTGGATCGTTGTTTTATATTGTATTTTATCGATCGGAACGGAAATGGATCACTACAAGTTTGAACATTCGATGAATTTCCGTTTTATTGAAATGCGTATGCAATTTTCTAGATTAATTTTCTCAAAATAATCTCTTCGAGTTATGTCAAGTCTCAACTCAACTAAATGATAAAATCGCACGTTAAACGCTCGTTTTATTGAAAGCTATATAATTTCAAAAATGACGATTTACCCGCAGTAACCAAATGATGCATCGTAGGGAAGCGTTTCCTGACGCTAGCGGCGATGTCTCGGAATACCATCGCTTGAGTGAGGACGCAATATCGAATCATATTTCGACGATACATCCGAGCTTTGACAGAAGACCCCACGATGTATTGCGCTATCCAAAGGGCGGGTCTGAAAATATATCATTTTATTTCAACCCTATAATATTATTGATTGGGAGAAAATGATGATATTCAAAAACTACACGTCCTTCGTCTCTCGTTTCTCTTCTACGCGACTCACTATTTCGCGTCCAAATTCGATTTCTAATTGCGGAATGAATATCGACTTTTTGCCAATTAACAATATCATAAGCCAATGCGAATTCGCTGGATTAAAAAATCCAATGTTTCGTAGAAAGCTGGGGAAATTAATTGTTGCGGATTTAAAATAATCCTCGATTCAGGTCAATTCATATACGTCCCAGAAAAGCATTTTAATCAATGACGTTAATAATCAACCAATCCCTTCTCATGTTGGCATTATTAATCAAGAGTATATATAATTTTAAATACTCAATATATCTAAAATTGGATATATTCTCAAATATCCTACGTATCAATCCACCCGATCGACATGAACATACTCCACCATCGATTAAAAACGGCTGTCACGTAGAAACCCAGAATGAACGTTAACGGTATGTATTCCGAATAAGTGTTGAAGAATATCGTTATGTCTTCAAACACTCTGAAATGAATATATCATATTAAGTAGCTTATCATAGGCATGCATTACGTATAATATTATCATATATACGCACTTTTAAAATGGGCTCTTTCATTTTATATCATAATTACTAATTTATCTTATATCTTATATCTTATATATTCGAATATATTATTTATATTATATTACATAGCCTGATCCGACGTGAGTAAGTATCGATAGATTACGGAGAGCGTTGCGTAAACCGCCAACCATAGCGTCAGCTCGGTCCATATCGACTTCCATATGGAGCCCTAAACATATCATTCAATTAAGCATGATATTAAATTTACATATTTAATAATAAAGATAGAACGCGAGTAAACTATACACGAATTATCACACTTAATAGACAATCTGCTAAAATATGCGCTTGGTTTAGGATGACTTTTGCAATATTAAACGTTAGCAAAGTGTGTGTGGTTTCGTCAGATGAGCACCCAGTAAAATCGATATTTGTACATTCAAATGCATAAATACACATCCGCATATTAAAATATGAACGTATATACCTTCCATCTCCAAAGCAGTCTGTAGAGACAGAAGAATGACGATGAAGCAACATCTAATGAATAAGTAACTGTCATCTTAAACTTGTATAATTTGTTAACGTCAAAATATAATATACAATAAAATTTATATTATTATATAATCATAAATAATCAATAGTAAAAGATTAAAGAGAATATACGTAAACACGGCTAATAAAAAAAAAGAATTGAAACGTTTTCCAACGTGTGACCCCGGCAGTACGAAAGTTGTCCGAAAAGCGGTGCATTGAAACTGATTCATATCGCCGTGAAAATTCACCAATATGCAAATTAGGTGGAGGGTAAAAATAGTGTGAACCAAAGATGGAGAAAAATGATAGAGATATGATTTGGGAAGAAAAGGTAGAAATTTGTATGCTAGCGAAACATAGCCTTAATGTATATCTCAGACTGAAATAGAATTTGGTTGGAATAACATATTTAAGAATATCTCAAAAGTAGTTAATATATATTAAAAAAGTTTCGATTATCGACATTATGTCAATATCACTTCATATATTCTAAAATCGTGCTTAATTTAAACTATATTGATTTTTTTCATTGAAAAATATTTAAACAAAACATCGAAAATGTGAGAAAATGGCGATAAAATTTTGAACTTTCACGAAGATTCAGTCCCTGATAAAAAGTAGAGGGCCAAAAATTAGCGTGAAATCGTGCGATAGTAGAAAGAAAAGAAAATGATGATGATAGTAAACATAGTGAAGGACAGTGTAGATGGACTGAATGATAACACACAAGTTCTGTCAAAAGAATAGAGTTGTCATCATATAAAAATGAAAGATAGTGATATGGCCAGTTCATAATCTATCAATATCTTATCTTTTTTCTCAAGATACTTGTACGATTTCTCAAAATTCGAGTTTGAATGGCAATAGAATTAGGGGGTTGTCGGACAATGATTAGCAGTAGCGTCTTGGTAGTAGCCTCAAACTTGGGTAATTAAACCATTTATTAAAAATGAAAAAATAAAAAGTAAATCCGGTGAAAATTGTGTTGAGCAGCAAGGAATTCTGCTTTTATCCTGAGGTAGAAAGGTGGGAGGAAAGAGGAAAGAAAAACATTTTCTCACATCGTGGATATAGATTCAATCTGATAATATAGAAAAATTATAACTTTTCTATGAAATGGAAAAAGCGAAGGCCGCAATTCATGACAATATAATTCGTATGAAGTTAATTTCGTCACAAGAATAAAAGAAACTTCATGAAAATGTCTGTTTAATGAAATAACCTTTGCCCCCATAGAATTATTATCTTTGGCTAACAAAAACAACAATAACCTCTAAAAATCGGTGAAAACGATAAATAATATTATGCATTACCGTCAAAATTACGATAATATCTGGGTCATGCATACTCAGACCTTCAATGATAATAATTTTCGCATTTTCACTTTGAAAAACTTGATCTTTGTTTATGCATCACGCTATTTTAGATCATCAGATGATATATAATAAATAAATAGAACGATGAATATATCGAGTCAAAATATGACAAATTGATGAAATCAGATCAGAATCTGAATCAGTCTGACCTAGTTTCATCTGCAGCATAAACTAGAAGTTTTAACGTCATCTAAATATGGTAAACAAGTAAAAATAGATAATTTAGGTAACTTCCATATCATATTCAAATCAAACGAATTTGATGCGATTTGACCCAATAAAATTTGAAACATAGAGGAAAGATTTGTAATTTTTGCATGATCAATTCATGCAAGTAGGAATCTAAACAGGATCATTTAAAACTAACGTAATTTAACCTATCTACCTTATCTTAACAAATAGCTAAAAATCAATTCGCCAGACAACTTTACCCGAATTTAAAAAAATGAGCCATTTAATTAAAGCCTGACTAACCGCTGCGCAATTTATTTCAACCGTCAATGTTATCGACGTGATTAAATAAATATTAATAATTTCAACATCATATATAGGGGTTTCCTGACATCAAATAGACATAAAATTTTTAACCTATCAATGATAAAAAATGTTATCTTTAAGCCAACCGATGATAACTCTATTCCAAAACATGACGCATTAATTTCAAAGAGCATGTGGGGTTCCTCGGATCTTTGGAAATTGTATCAACCATTTTCAGGGTCTGTTTCTAATCATGCAATTTAATTTTAGTGATACGTAGACTGGTACGATAAACATAAGGGGAAATAATGATAACTTTGCTGAAATCCCATCAAATTTTTATGAGGCGATTTTCACACGGTAAAAGCATTGAAAATCTATTGAATCATTTCACGCGCAGTTTTTATTATTCACGACATAAAAATGAAAATATTTTCGGTAAGTTTCATCGAATCCTCAAATGTTAGAGGAGGAGCAGGCTCTTTGAAGATCGTCTTTGTTATTAGTAATGAAAAACAAAACAAACCAAATAAAACTTGAAAATCTCCTTCTATAAACGAAATGTTGAAACATACTTTTCCAAAAAATAAAAGATTAATGTTTTTAGATAAAAATGATCTTTAAAACTTTCTCTCACGGGGGTCAACAGGATTGCTTGAAAAACCAGTCTAATCACTTGTGACATGTCTTGAAACTTATTGTAACATCGTCGTTCTGCTAATTTGCCTATCTTTGTCTACTAGCTAATTATCGATAAACTTGCATTCATTCATTTCAATTACCCCACCTCATGTCCCTGTCTAGTTACCACTTCGTAACGCTAATTATCTTGTCAATTATACTGTTAATTACCACAATTCATAGTCTTACGCTCTATGAGAGACCAGTTAACGCGCCGATTGCTAAGGCCTTATCCCGACGGAAACCACAAATACTTAAGCCCCTACTAAACCGAGGCCGTACCAGAGAACAAATGAAGGTAACTATTCTAATTAACGACTTAATTACTCTAGTTGACCATTCAATTATCTCTATTAAGCTCCACCCCATCGACGAATTCGAATATTTTCGAGTTTTCGAAATAGATGATGAAGCGAACGGCTTGAAAAAGCTATCATAAAATCTTTATTCAATCACATTTTTATCTACTCGAATCTACAATTGGAACCTGCATTTATATGGCAATGAATAAATATTTAATTACTCGAGATAATTGAGGGGTAATTATCGGCTTTAATTGGCCGATTAGTAATTAATTACTTGATATGATTGCCAAATTTTGGCCTGATAAACTCTAAGGTCGGTATAGATAGCCAAATAATACAAAATTTATAAGAGCAGAGTAGTAATTATCACTAACTAATAACAAATTTACTCTTGAATTACTCATGTAATTGCCCGATTAAATATTGGACCTCGTAAGCCAGTGGAACGTTTGGGCTTTTCTCTCCGAGTCCGTCGAGATTATCGCGTTAATTACCGTCGGACCGTCCGTCTTCTTGAACGCCTTCTCCAGGGCATCGGCTATCTGCAAAAAAGTGAGTGTGGCTTAGTTTTTTTTGCTGCAATTTTGCAAACCTCTGGCACGGTTCTAACCATGCAACCATCGCCACCCAGCGCCTTTGCCATTTGGTCATAACGACACTCCGCGGACAGAGAGAGGACTGGGTACCTGAATTTCGAAGATTAGGGGATCTCATATATAAATTTAATTTAAAAAGAGATTTCATATACCAAATTTTTAGAGGGATTTTATTATATCTCCTTTTTTAAATAATAATTTCATATATTTTTTTTAAAAGAAGATTTCATATATATCTTTATAAGTTTCTTACATCAAAGTAGGATCGCCATCGACGGATTTCATATCCTCGGGAGTCATTCCTCGATAAATTCCGCTGTTGTTCAGAATCACGGTAACCACGGGGAGTTTGTATCTGAAAGTTTGATAAGTTTCAAGAATTTTATAAATTCATCGTTTTTGAAGGAAATGGTGTTTTAGCTTGGTTATACTCAAACGAAATTTTTAAATATGAAAACAGTTTCATAATGAGACAATTGGATAAGTTTAAAAAAAGTCAATAGATCTACAGTCAAAATTTCACATCTAGACCCGTACCAAATCTCCTTCATACCAAGTTAGCTATCTCTTTCCCAAAATGCAGAGAGTTAGCTAGACTAGTTAACTCGAGGTCAAGTAGGGGGTTTAGTAGAAGCCCTAATAAAATTAACAGGCTTACGTATACATATATATATTTTTTTTTAAATTTGTATAGATCAAATGAAGTGACACTTCGTGGATTAAAAAGCGCTTTACGAAAAATGCGCGTATATTGCGCGTCACGGTTATGTACAAAAAGAGAAAGGCTAGAGTGCAGAGGAAGGAGAGTCAGCGGGAGACAATAGAAAGAGTGTGGTCGCAATTTCCTCTGCTTCTCCCACCTTTTTTCCGCTATTTTTGCAACACACGAATGTTCACTTCGTCGGAGCAGAACAATACCTCGCAATCGTTTCCAGCTCCATGCCGGAGAAGCCGAATGCCGAATCGCCCTGCACACACAGAACCTTCGTCTTCGGTGAGTGATCGCGACAATACAAAGCTGCTGCTAGAGCATATCCCTGACCAACGCCCATGGTTCCTAAAATTTTGCAAATTAACAAAAAAAATAAATGACGACACATGGTTTAGTCAAATAAAATGAGATCTTTGAATATTTATGATCATTTTTCAACTATTCTATCGTAATGTAAAGTTAATAAAATATAAAATAAATGTACAAAACTTACCAAACGTGCCGGCATCCAACCTTCTTCTGGGCAAGTTGGAAGGCATCATCGTCCTCCCAATGTCCATTGTATTGGCTCCCTCGTTTACGATCAGAACATCGTTCTTTGAAATGAAGTCTCGGATCTGAAGTTTTTTTCTTAATCTATTTTTAGACATCTTTTTTATTTTGTAAAGAAATAAAACATTTGAAAATTCTACTTTTAGTTCCTATTGTTCTAGAAGAAATCATTAACTTTCAAATTACTTACCGGATGATAAGCGGCGTAGTAATTCAGAGGTGTCTTGTGGTCGCTGGCCATTTTTTCGACGACTTGCCTGAAAATATCTTTTTAGAAAATTAAAAAGAAAAAAAAACCAACTTATTCTTATTCGCATTTTCCATCAGTTGCTTCATCCAGTCACCGTGCACATTATAATGCCAGTTTTTCATATGTTCAGTCATCTAAAATTTAATTTAAAAATAAAATTGAAAAATGAGAAAAAAGTTGTAAAAATTACCGCGTATAGAGTTTCCCCAATATCTCCCATAAGCGGTACGGTAGTCTGGATGTTTTGATGAAATTCTTCGGGTTGAATGTCGATCTGAAATTTTTATATTTTCATAATAGGTCATTTTATTGGTACTAGATCTATTAAAATTCTACTAAATTATCAATATATGCGATTTTGTGAGACGTATGAAATTTTCTTTCACAAAACTATCTGTACATTATTTTTGTAAGTTTGATCAGAGAATTTCCACTAATAGTTATTCAGACAGTTTTCATATCTCAAATTTCGTGAAACATTTTTCCGGCCTCTTGTATTTTTACCTCTAAGTTACCCTTATCTTCTTGTACTTTTTATCCCCTCTTCTTCTCTTCCAGACGTTGGAAGTTTGTCGATCCGATATATTTGAATGTTGCTGAGGAATATCGTAGTCGATTTTCAATCCATTATTCGTCATTATGAATAAGAGAATTATACAATGACGAGTTTTATATCGGATTGACAGACTTCCAACGTCTGTTCTCTCCCCCTTACTATCTTCCAGAAAAAGGGGTAAAAAGTACAAGAGGCCATTTTTCCGAATGAAAATGAATCACCTGAACAACTTTGACGTCTTTCTGGAATCTCGGCGGTAACCCGAAGTGCAGGATCCAATTGAATCGGGCACCGATCAGAATGATCAAGTCTGCCTCTCTCAAGGCCAGGGATCTAGCAGAGGCCACCGACCTAAAAATTCATTTTCAGTTTATTCTTTGAAGTTTCTTTTCTTTAATTTTTATGATATTTTTTTGCTCTAAGAAAGGGCAATCTTACCTCTCATGATTATCCGAAACGATGCCCTTTCCGCCCGGACTGGCCAACCATGGTAATTTCGACTTCGTCAAAAAATGCTGAACCATTGTGGGCCCTCTTTCCGACCAGCCTGCGCCTGAAAAATAAGGAATAAAAATCTCCCCTTTCTGAAAATTTGTAATTTTTATAAGGAAAATATGTGAAAAAACTTTTAAAATAATACCTTTTCCAACGATCACCAGCGGTTTCTTGGCATCTTTGATCGTATCGATAGCAGTCTTCATGATATTCTCAGGAGGAATGCAGACGGGAATCATGGACACTTTGGGGAGCTTTCTGAAAAATGCTAGCTTTGAAAAATAAGTTTCAAAAAATTTTATAACTAGATTAGTTTTTAGTAACTATAATGAAATAACGGCTACCCTATCGTAAAATAAGACTTATGAAGAGCGCGTTCATACTTTTTGACACCGTGTCAATGTCAAATGGTAAAAAATAGCGGGCATAGATGAAAGAGAACAAAGAAGACAAGTACACGATGCATTTTGCAAAGTGGTAAAAAGTCTAGATTTGACATCAAAACCGTTCCGATGTCAAGAAATTTTGACACTCTCTTCTTTCTCTTCCTTTTGCATGTTATTTCTTCACTTCAAAACTGATACAATGTCAAAGGTGTGAGCGCATCTGAAAGCGCTCAGAATCAGGTATGCTCCAAAATTTCTCAAGATTTAATTCAAAAATGTATCATCATTTGAAAATGTGCAATCAAAAAATCAACTCACGGTATTTTCGCTTCGTCCTCAGTCGAGAGTACGAGATTTCCTGGGATGTCGATGTAAACGGCGCCGGGTCTTCCATAAAGAGCAGTTCTTACTGCCTGAAAACCAATATCTCCATTAAAAATAGGAAAAAGTAGTTGATCTTCATTAAAAAAAATCAACAGATTCTTAATATTTGATAATTCTAGAAAAGAACAAAAACAACAGCTATTTGCAAAAATCCACCTTCTCAATATGGAACGGAATCGCGCTGAGGGTGGTGGGTCTCGAAACTAGTTTGCAAGCGGAACGAGCAGACTCCAGCTGGGGCCACTCCTGGAAGGCGCCACGACCCTCTTGATCCACGTCGGACGATCCGCCGATGCAGATTACGGGCCTGCAAATTTATAAATAAAAATAAACGTTTTTAAATATTGCGAGTCTAAATAAAATACAATTTTTACTAATTAATAGCTCAAAAATAAAGTAAATATTTTAAAATTCCAACCAGCAATTGACAGTGGCATTCGCCAACCCGCCAATCGCGTGGAGCAACCCGGGTCCGGAAACGACGAGGCAAACCACAGGTCTTCTCGTCAGGTAGCCCATTGCTTGAGCGGCGTAACAGGCCTGAATTTTCTTTCTTTTCGCTATTAAGAATACCTAATTCATTTCTTTCAAAGGCTCCAATTTCAATATTTCTGAATATATGTTTCAAAAACTCTGCTGAATCGATCTTTTTAAATGACATTATTCGGAGTAGTGCAGCAACATTTGAAAAATAAATATTTTCAAACGGTTGAGGATTACTGTAATGATAGTATTCCTACCGTCTGCTCATTCCTACATCCGATGTACTTGATGCCATGCTGTTGGACGGCCATTCCGACTTCGATAATTGGGAATCCAACCACACCGAAAACATATTCAACGCCCTAAAAATTAAAATTTTTTTAATTCATAGAAAAATTCATTTTTTCTGACATTTTGCAGAATTATCATTTAATTACAAAATTTACCTGCTCCTTCAAAGCTCTCGCGATTACGGTAGCTCCGTCCATCTCTCCTTGTTTCAGCGTGGGTTGATCTAGGCCGTGACTGCAAAAAAAAAATTCTTTAAAAGTTTACAAAAATTTTTAAAAATAAAATAGGAAAGGTTAAAAATGTGTACGTTCTGTGAAGAGTCTAATGCGAGAGTGAATGAAGACAAGAGTATGATAAGGGGTTCTTTTAAAGAAAATCATGAAAAATCTAATCATATGATAAGGGGTAGGAAAGAAAAGCGGGCTGAAATATATTCTATAGAGGGCTCGATAAAATAACCACATTGTTAGCGAGAAATATCGTGTTGATATGAAATGTTGGCGCTTGACTACGGCGTAGGGCATCGAGTATCCTTGGCCAAATAAGGAATGAAGAAATGAGCATATTTACAAGAGCAAGATGATATTGCTGGAGTATGTCTCAGAGAAATCGAACATTTGTTGAAAACCTTGACAAAGTATTCAATCTGGGGGTGTTGGTAGAAATTAAATGCAGCATTTCTTTCCTAATTTAATTTTGCAAAAAAAACACGATCGATCAAAAAATTGTCCAAGTATGCTTCAAAATAATCCTAGACCATATTTATAGCCATTATCTTTGGTTGCTTCATGTTTACCAGAGGAAAAAACATGTCTACATAGAAAAAATTGCAGAACTTGCATTTTCTCTCTGCAAAATACGATGCTTTCATGATCTTCAAGGACCAAAAACTCGGAATCTTCGAAAGAAACCGACCTGTACTGTCTTTCTACGTTCTGAATCCACCGTGATTTGTCCGAGTTGTACCATTTTGTCCTATCCTTGCCGAAACTCGAATGGCTCCTTTGTCCCAGGAAGATACCATTTTTGGTAGCAGTCTGGTAGAAAATGGGTCCGGTTACCAAATTCTGGGTCGCAGTCAGATGTCTTTTTATCCCGTGCATTTTGTCGTTCGCGACTCTGAAACATAAAATAAGAAAAAGATAAGAAATCATAAAAATATCGCACGAAAACAAAGAACGAGTTCAAAGGGTTCGAAGAAACTCGTCGTTTACGCGTATTTTTCCCCATAAATTGGGTATAAGGAATTTCGTTTTCGAGTTTATTTTTTATTTTTCGATTTTTTAAAATGATTTTTTTCAGAAAATGGAGCCTGGAGACGGAGAAGCGGCACCGGGCAGCGTGTCAGTGCGGTTGATTAGGTAAATTTTAGAAAATCAAGTAAAAAATAAATTTTAAAAGTAGACAAAATTTACCTTCATTTTTCTATGACTTTTTCTCCTCTATTATTTTGATTAGATAAAGATTTTAAAAATGAACTAATCTAAAAGATAAAAAATAGATTTAAATTTAAAAAAAAAACAAAAAACGTATTGTTTAGCGAAGACGGCCAACAACTAGGCTCGGGCATTTTTAATCTGCCGGTGGGCGTCACGACGATTCAACTCCAGCTTCTCTGCAATCAGTTACTGGAGCAGAGGTAAAGTTTGAAACTTGTAATTAAAAAAAAAGAAAAGTAGTTTAATTAGTTAATATTGGATACCGAAAGTCCTAAAATATTTAATACTTTTTGCATAAAGTTCACTTAGATTTTTGAGGCATTGAAGAGTTTTAGCGATGATCCCGTGCCGATGTCGTTTTTCACCGAGGAGGGCACAGAAATCGTGGATTCGCTCAAGAAAAGCATCGAGAATTTGGACTATGAAACCGTAAATTATCTTTTTTCAAAATTAAAATGCTCAGACCTTAACCGTCATCCTTTTCTAGAAATAAAGTTTTGCAGACCCTGACCCTGGTCTACCAGCCCCAAGCTGTTTTCCGAGTTAGGCCCGTCACTCGGTGCTCCTCAAGTCTGCCTGGTCACGGGGAAGCGGTTATTTCCGCCCAGTTCAGTCCGGATGGAAAGTAAGACCATTCAAATTTAAGCAAAAATCGAAATGTTCAAGATTACTGCACTTTTAAAAGAAAAAGTATAATGACTACTGTAACTTGTCCTCTTCAGGAGCCTGGCTAGTGGTTCCGGAGATACTACCGTGAGATTATGGGACCTCAATACCGAATTGCCACTTCATACTTGTCAAGTAAATTTTTAGCTTATCAAAGACTGCCTAATTTTAAATTTCCTGAAACTACCTCTATCTTTGGGCTAGACCGAAACAGTAAATTTCAAATCACTTCAATGTTTGATTACCTAATTTTTGCAGGGCCACAAAAACTGGGTGCTCTGTATTTGCTGGAGTCCGGATGCGTCGAAAATTGCCTCGGCCGATAAAAACGGCGTCATCATAATTTGGGACGGAGCTACCGGGAAACAGCTGAATTCAAAACCGATGGCCAGACACAAGCAATGGATCACTTCTCTGGCTTGGGAGCCCTATCACAAGGATCCTAAGTGCAGGTATGTTGCAATGTTCATTGTGTATTTTTTCAAAGTTTTTTTTATAAGATTAGTGCAGTTCTGTGTTAAAGGTTACTGTAAAATTGTAGACTTTCTTGAATATCTAAACAATTTACTAAAATCTTTAATTTATTCCAAGATAATTTTATCCTTTTTCATTGCACTCAATTTTGAGATTCCTTTTTAAAACCCAAATTTGAGTTGCTGTAATTTTTCAAATTCTAATTTGCAGATACCTGGCGAGCGCGGGCAAAGACGCGAATATCCACATCTGGGATACTGTAACCTGTTTGGTGGTTCGCTCGCTGACTGGCCACACGGCCTGTGTCACCTCGATTCGATGGGGCGGAGAGGGACTCATCTATTCTGGTTCTCAGGTTTGACTTTTTTCATTTTATTATTTCTATTTTTTAGTTATGTTTCGAATTTTTTTTTATAAAAATAGGTTTTCTTTCTGTCATTATTGTTGTTCTTTCAGCAGTTAATTGACGAAAAAACGTATATACAAAATAAATTCATACAAGTTTTGAATCGATGTTTCGCAACTTCGTAAATCAAAACATTCTTCTCACTAGACGATTCACACAGTAGTAGATAAATAAAAAAAACAATAAAACAAATGAAACGTTGATTTATTTCAATTTTTCAGGATCGAACCGTGAAAGTCTGGCGCTCTGATGATGGAGTGCTTTGCCGAAATCTGACGGGCCACGCCCACTGGATCAACACTTTGGCTCTAAACACGGACTATGTTTTGAGGTACTCACATTTTGAATTTTTAGATTGTTTTTAATCGAATGTTAGATTTATTCAGACGTTGCAACGTCTGGATTTAGTTTATGATAAAAGATTAAAAATCATGATTGCAGAACGAGTATTTTCGAGCCCAGGGGCAATTGTCAGAGGCCAGAGTCAGAAGAGAAGGTAAAATGTTGAAATTACGTGTTTCAAAAAATAAGAAACGAAATTCCGACTAGGTTAAATGTTGCGATCTTCCTTCAGCTATAGGTAACGCTTTTAAAATCAAAGATAATTGTACAAATTTAATCGGAAACCTTCGATTATCTTCAAACATTTTCAAATAAAAATTAGGGGAAAAAATTTAATGGAACGTTTAGCGTGAAAAAAACCGATTAAAACATAACTTCAATTTCCAAATCATCGCTTTATCAATATTGCAACTTAGAACTTCGAATTTTGAAATACGCTTCAAAATAGCATTAGTGAAAGAAATTAAGGCAATTTTGATTCATTCCTGAATTTTACGTTTTAAAGTCATAAAATCTAATATTTGAGGCTCTAAAAACCGCGGAGTCTCGTTACGCCTCGGCCATGAAGGTTTGTGGAGAGGAGTATCTTGTGAGCGGCTCGGACGATTTCACGCTGTTTTTGTGGAGTCCGGCCAAATCAAAAACCCCCGTCGGAAGGATGACCGGACATCAGGCGCTCGTTAATCAGGTAGTTTTTTGTTGTATTTTTTTTGAAGAGAATCTCATATAAACTTTAGTTTTGGATGATAAAAGATACATTTCTTTAATCTCGAAAAAAATGTATAAGAAAAGTTTGACAAGGATAGGATAGTGATGTTAAAGATTTTTGTTTAATTTTATACTTTTAGGTCGCCTTTTCCCCGGATACTCGGTACTTCGCTTCAGCGTCTTTCGACAAATCGATTAAAGTTTGGTGCGGAAAGACGGGCAAATACTTGGCTAGTTTGAGGTAAAAGTTAAAAAAGAATAGAAAAAGTAGAAAAATAATAATTCAGAGGTCACGTCTCGTCGGTCTATCAAATCGCGTGGTCCGCTGATAGCCGACTTTTGGTTTCCGGATCCTCTGATTCGACATTGAAGGTGATTTTTTAGGTCGCATTCATATTCCGCTCTCACGTTCACGTGAGCAGCAAAAAGAAGTAGAATGCGAGGGTAGGAGGAAAAGAGGCATGTCTTCTTCGCGACTCTCACATTCGCGTGCTATTTCTTCAGCTCACGTGAGCGTGAGCGGAGTATGAACGCGCCCTTAATGTTCTATGTTCTTTCAAATTTTCTCATTGTTCTGGTTTTCAGGTTTGGGACATGAAAAATCGCCAGCTACACACGGACCTGCCTGGACACGGCGACGAAGTTTATACGGTATTTTTATTGATTTAAACAAAAAATTAGGAAGCCAAAAATAGGTTGATTGGAGCCCGGACGGAGCGAAGGTGGTTAGTGGTAGTAAGGATAAAGTCCTCAAAATCTGGAAACACTAGAAACTTTCCACCAAAATAAAAGAAAATCTTCAGACCTAGGCAGACTTTCAGCCAGAGCGAAAAATCATAAGGGAGGGGGTACGCAAATTGGACACTTTTCTATAGAAAACTAATACGTAGAAGAGCACGCATTAAGGCTTTGGCCGAATATTTTTGCCTAAAGGGGGTATGCTAGGAGAATTTGGCTTAAGCTCTGCCAGGTATAGAAATCTTGTTATTCTTGTTGAAACTTATTGTTGATTTTTGCAAAGTTTGATCTTTGGATAAAAATTCGAACAATTTCCATTGAGTGGTAAAATCACGTATGTTACGTGGAGAGAATTGATATGGCAACTTGGAGAAAATATTAAAGGAGAGAATAGACGAAAAAGAAAAAGACAAGAAAAGATCAGTCGAGAAATAGCATAGGAAGCGGAGAGAGAGAGAAAAGAACCGACTGTCTAAAGCACGTTGTTAGCGGCTGTCAATTATTACATGCGCCAGCCGGTTTTCCGATCCTATGCTATATCATAGAACGGAGATTTTTAGCTTCTATATCAAACTATGGCCATGAAAAGTTAGACCAGCCAGTGTTTTGGCCCGTCTTATAACACTAGGTTAGGGATTTTTCAGTTTCTCTAACTCTGACGTTAGCGTTTCACCTTTGAAAATTGAATATCACGCCATTTCTTGGCCCGCCTACTTTTGTCTAGTTTGACGGTGAAGCTTGACTTAGGTCAATTATTTTGAAATTTACCTATCGTCTGAAAATTTACCTAATTTAAACAATTTTTGAAGATCGTAGTTTTTTATTAAAAATTTGAAAATTTTATCAAATTTTCCATTGAGCAATGTTGCAGTGCGACAGTTTTTCGTCTCGTGACAAGATCTTTTGGTCGAAGAATTTCCGCCTTTTCATTTTTGAATGACACATGCCTTTTTGAAGGAACGGAGAGTGATAAATTAGGTAATCATTTTTTAAACTAGACACGTTTTGATCGTAAAAGTCTATAACATGTCACATGGCATTTATTTTAGTTCCAACTGAATTTTCATTTTTTAATAAAATACCCCTTTATTAGGGAAAATATAGACCACCTCCTCATATTTTAAAACATACGTCTAACAGATTTTTCCAATAGAAATTTTAAAAGCCCATGACTAAAATAAAAAGTGGACGGATTTTTTTCAAAATCTTTTTGCAAGCCAATTTTCACATGACCCGAAAATGCCTTCGTTTTCTCTATCATCGATCACTTGTGCTGTTTCGCGTTTCTTCCTTGATTTGTTGACATTCGGCCCCGGAAAAATGGCGAGTCACGTTTTTGCACCGGGGAAAATCGACAAACCTGTGATTTTTGGCAGATTCGTTTCATTCTTAGGACTTTTCCCCCGATAAATTCATGCACCGAATTATTTAATTGATTATTATTATTATTATTGAATTGAAAATTATTAACCTGGTAACTGATCAGCTTTTTTAAAAAATGGATCATTTTCTCTAATGAATTTTGTTGAAATTCTCACGCGAAAGTTTTTTTCGGGTATATATTATCATATAATTTGTTCAACTGACCTAGAGTTCTTTTAAAGCCTAAAAAGTTTTAATTGAAACTCAGACATCTTTCGTTCACAAGCCGCCCTTATTTTAGTGTTTTCATATGATTGATATTATGCATCATGCCCCCGGAAGTTTGTATTCCTAAAATGTGTATTGAAAAAAGCTTGTTGATATCTACATTCTTCTGGTTTAGTTCAGTGCTCTTTCGATATAATCCATTATATATGTCATTGTCGGACCTCTAACAAAGATGATTCTTGCTCTTATCAGTTTTTTTTCTCTAGCATTTCTAGATTGTATCGATATTTCTGTTTCTTTTCTTCCTCTTTGCTATCACTATTTCCATCTCTTCCTTTCCACCGTTAAAGTGAATCACGACCCTCTGCGTTAAACCCCTTTCCCATACCGAATTTATCGTCATTTTTCGATGAAAACCCCCAGAATTTATAGAAAATTTATCGGTTTCTCCGATTTGACCAATTTTAGTTAATTTCATCTTTAATTGTCACTGAAAATCCCAAATTTTTCGCTATTTTTTCAGTGGAAAACTCATAAAACGACTTTACTATTGAAAATTTTTCAAGATTTATTTCTGAAAAACCGGCTTAAAAAACAAATCCCCAGCCTTCTTATAAGCTGTATCCGAACTTGGGCATAAGGTAGATCACACCATTTTTTCTGCGCTCTCTTACTTTCCCATGATATTTCTCTTTTCTTTGTATGTCTTATTTTCTTGCGCTATTTCTCCCCGACTTTCTCTATCTTCCTTCTCTTACAAAAACGGGCTATTTCATTTCCCGCATTTCTGTTTTGTACAGCAATCTACATATTAGCAGTTCGATTTTTAATAACTTCAATATTGTATCAGCCTGTTTTAGGTCCTATCTTTCGACGTAATTTTCTTCTAAAATTTATGAGCTCAGCATTGTTCAATTTTTCTCCTTGCAAGAATGGTGCCATTTTAAAAATGATTTGATAAAATACGGAGTTTGGACCGCTTGTAATTTTTTTTCTAGAATCGAGAAATTTATCGATCAGGTCTTGCGCTCTATTCTCTATTACCTGACCATAAATGATTTTTGGCAGAAATTTTACATTCACCATTTTTTCTCCAAAATGTTTCAAAGTTCTTATCACTTTGTATGAGATTAGAAAATTTTCCGGCGTCACTTTTTCGGAAAATTTCCTTCGAGAAAGAAGATAGTAGTCCAGATAATTTATAGCTCTTCAATTTGGGAGAATCTGTAAATTTTCAAAGGTTCTCGAAGAATTTTTATTTGCCCTTCTCCTTGTTGATGGGGCGGGAGCGTTTTTGATGCTGAACTTCCCAGATTTGGACAAATTTGCCAATTTTTACTGTGAATCATGTGAAATTCCTTCCCGAAGAGGTAATTTGTGTAATTTGAACTTTGGAAATATCGATTTTGAACTTTTGCTATCTTAAACAAGTCCGTTTTTTGTTTGA
The DNA here is from genome assembly GCA_964036155.1 of Diploscapter coronatus. Taxonomy (NCBI): domain Eukaryota; kingdom Metazoa; phylum Nematoda; class Chromadorea; order Rhabditida; family Rhabditidae; genus Diploscapter; species Diploscapter coronatus. The sequence continues at coordinate 80,660,587 of OZ038423.1, read as the reverse complement.
GAAGTCGCATTTTGGGCTTTAGTCAATAAAAGATCACATTACAAGCTGGATTTCGCTCAAGGCATAAGAACCTTTATTTTTCAAACTTTATAGCTCAATTTGGCTCTGAAAAATAACCTATTCATGGCAATTACTATATGGCGGAGTATGTCTTTTCAGTACTTTCTTTTCAAATTTCACTCTCGTCTATTACTAATTATAGGACTCCGTCATTTAGTAATTGCTCCTATTCATTCAATGAGCTTATTCGTTACTTTGGACAACATTCCTCCGCACTATTGCTAGTTCAAAATAGCGAAGATCAGCTTTGTTTTGTAGTCTATCCAATTCTTAAATGAAGGAATAAAATTCTGGCTCCAACTTTAATGTTTGACTTTTATTTTATGCATTGATAAGATTCTTCACGAGGAAACAGTTTTCGAAAAAGGCTAATGTTCTAAGAACTCTTTTGAAACATATCAAGCTCAAAGAGAATTTTATCATTTCGACCTTTCACCATTCTTTTTCCACATTTGAGTCATCAATAATGTCGTTATTAGATCACGCTTTTGTTTTTCCTTTCTCCCGGAAGAATTCTCATTTCATCAGGTGACCCTCAAGAACGTCCGAACCTCAATTCGACATTACTTGAGCCACTGGTTTGATCTTCGTGATTTTCCTCAATAAAACTCGCACGTTATTGAATCAGCTTTTGATACTCAATTCTTTATGAATTGTGTAACACTGGTCCTACTTCTCATTTATTTCATCGTATCAAAATGTTCTTTCGAAGATATTGTTGTTATATATCATATATCATTCGATCATCTTCTTTTTCAATTGACAGCTATTTTATCGTGAACTTTGAAGCCTATGTCATATTATCGTCGGTATCTCGAAAATACCGTAATCCTAAAATTGGAATATTCAAATTTTCAGCCTAAATGTTGCGCTTCGTGTTTCTGGTTGGAGTTGCGGTCTGTCTTCGGATCGAGTATTTGGTCGGCTTTTGGCTATTGTCTCGCTTCGCCCCGTCTGATTGGAGCTATAACAAGAAACGGATCTTCGCTGTCAGGTACAAGTTTTCCCAATGAAATGCTCGTGGAGAGGGCGAAGTCAAGAATAAACGTGCGGAGCCTTGGCGTTTTTTTCCCTCCACTTCCTTCTTTTCCTCAATTCAACTAACCATCGACTATCGACTTGAGGCCTCCCTTCCTGTCTGTGCAACTATGATTTTCTAACTGTATCTTCACTCTCTCCTCTGTCAATGCTGTTTCTCGCCTCAGGACTAGAACTGCTCGCACCAACACGCCCCCTCCACAAGAGTTTCAAAGCAAAAAACATAGTAGCTTATTATTTTTAAGACATTCGATTTTCGGCCATTCGGAAATGACTTTTCCAAATTTCAACGTACCAAAACTAAGATAGGAGCATTTAGAAAATTCGCAACTTCGCATCTTGACGAGATAGTGTGTAGGGTTAGGAGAAGGTAGGAAAATGCTCTTCTCCTTTTCCCGTACTATTTCACAAGTTGCGAATTTTCTAAGTTACTCTAGGATAGGGTTGGCAAGGTAGCTTGCTCACCTCATCGTCTTCTATGATAATAGTAGTATTTTTGGAATGTCTTTTCCGAGTTGCCGATGCTTAAAATAATATAGTTACCTAATTTTAGATGTAATTTGATCTGATTTAGAATAATGTATAGATTAATTTAATTTCAGAATCGTCTCCTTCACGCACGCACTCGTGTCTTCCATTGCCTGCGTTACTAGGTAAATTTCATTGGCTTTAGTTATTACAATATATACCGTAATTTGACGAAAAATTTGATCTTGACACTTTTTAATTATTTAAAATTTATATGTTTACCTGACGATTGGGCAATGTTGTCATCAGAGTTGGACGGAAATTTCCGTCCAGCCCTGGTTATTGAATCATGTCTGTCAGACACGAATTTTTTAAACTTGTCAATCCAATTTTTGGATGATGATGATGGAATGATAGGATTATGCAAGTTTTGACTTCCAAACATCAAATGTTCCAATTTTCCATAAATTATAAAAAAAAAGAAAGAAGTTTTGGTAAAGATGAGCTTTATTTCAGCCTGGTCAAGGATCATAATTACACGAAGGAGCCGTACGATTACTACGCGAGGGATGGACAATATGTGTTGCTGTTTTCGATGGGTAAATGTTTTTTTTAAATCACTAAAAATGATCTAAAACCTCATACATTTTTTCAAAACATTATTCTTGCATCCGAATACGTTAGTTCAGTACCATTTGATCTTCAACTTTTCTGAAGTATAGATAAAAAATCTAAAGCGCGCGATTGATATTGCTTGATGACGTCATGCGATAGTAATAAGGTTATCATTAGGTGATTATTTTATCATAACATTTACAAATTTCAGGCTATTTCATCTACGACTTGTTTGACATGTTCATTCACGGCGAGCTGCCCAATTCGAAGGAATACATCATTCATCACTCCCTGGTAAAAATGTCAAAATTACCAAAAATACCTAATTTTCAAAATTTAAGGTGATCACCACATTCTCGATCATTATGGTCACTGGAAGGTTGATGGGCTTGGCTATGATTGGGCTTTTGGTTGAGGTAAGTTGAATTTTTAAAATTGTAATTTCCAAAACTCCACTTCTTCCTTTAAATAGAGAAATATCTTTTGCAAGATACCTAATTTTATAACATTTTAAACACAAATATGAGAGTAAGTCTACATTTTACAAGAAAACTCGAGTCTAGAATTTTTACGAATGTCAAGATTTCAGGTGCAAACCGTATTCCTGCACCTGAGAACAATGATTCGTCTGTGCACGAACGTCAAGAAGGGCAACGTCTACTACGACGCGCTCATTAATGCAAACATGATCTGCCTGTTCTTGTTCAGGTAGACAAATTTACAAATCTTTCAAAACTTCCTAGAAACCAATTCTTAAAAATATCAGTTTCATCGCGCACTATTGCGTTCGATATCTTAATAAATTAACAATTTTCTTTGATAAAATTATGGAAAACGCTACTTTCGCCTATAAAATATTGTATGTTTTTAGATTTTTTAAAATTATTTGTTCATCACTTAAATGGCATTCTTTCTGTCAACGTACCTCATTACCTCATTGAGTCCTAAATTTTCCAAAAAAAAACTGATATGCTCCAAAATTTATTATCTTTCTAATTAAAAAAAATCATATTTTAATCACTATAGTCGACTCATTGTGAAATATCAATAAATCTAATTTGAAAAAAAAAATTCAGACATCTTCCGGCAATTTTCCTGCTCTTCTACCTACTCGTGCTGGACCACAAAGTGCCTCTGCTGCTGAAGGCCTTCCTCGTTGCGGGGCTCACCTTCTTGGAGTACCATAACACACATTTGACGGTAAAATTTAAAAATGTATTTTTATTTTTTATTCTCTTCAAAATATCTATCAAATTTTTATATCTTCATGATGTCATGAAGATAAACTTTAGTGGGCTTCAAGAATTTTTGAAATTTGCAATTGCAGATCAGCATGGCACAGTCGGATGGGTTCTTCGGCCACGAGCCACAGCCTCTGGATGAGGACAATGTCGATCCGCTCGGATCCGTCAAAAAGACCTCTAAGGAAAACGCGGAATCCCTCCGCAGGGCTGCCGAGTTGGAAGGCATCTCGAAGCTTATGTCCAAGGAGGCCTAATGGTTGCAACTCATTGAGGATCATAATCTAATCAAGCACTTGCAAACGAGTTCTTAGAAGATTCATCTAGTGCGAAGATTACACCATTTTGTACTTACTTTAGTAACAACGAAATTTATTGAAGTTTAATGAACTCGAAGATGATGATGGGTAATTGAATTGGATAAATTTTCAAAGAATCGTGAAAAGTTCGACTAATTCATTCTCATCAGGGTAACATAAACAGAATGCGCCTAAAATGATCGATTGTTTCTTCAACGAGTATTTTTTTTTTTTTTTTATAGATTTTTGCATGGAGTCAAATATATTTTTTAATTTTCTATGATAGCGAATTTTTTTTAGTTTTTTACGGAAAATAGACCCTTTTTCGGTTTTTATCTCAAAGCACACAACGCCTTTGTTACAAAATGTACATAAAGCGATGGGAAATGAATGTATGCAAATTTAAAACAGATGATAATAAATTGATTGTTTTACTTGGTCTTGTTTATGATTGATAACAACAAGCTAGAGTAAAGTGAAAGTTCATCGATATCAAAGCTCTAATCTCGATATATTCTGAATCTACGTGAAAAATGGGTTCAGAGTCAGCAGAAAAATGCGGTTACTGACGCCCTTTTGGGGGGTACTGATGCAATAAAATCTCATTGTCAGATAAATTCGAAGTTTCCAAATTTCAAATCAAGTTTCAATTCGTCTTCAGTCAGCTGTCTTTATATTTGTGGCTTTTCGCCTCCTGCCGAAAGTGACATGTATTAAGATGTATGAGTTTGCCCCTGAAGAAAGAAATCGCTTTCTTTGTTTTTTCCGCGTATTTTGTTTCAGATTTCCCATCTGACTCGAATATCCTCGCAAGTATACCTGAATTTTTCGCGGCTTTTTTGTTTTTCATTCAAAAATAATTGAATTATAAAATAGTAAAACTTCAGAGTATTTAATATATCTAAACATATATTTAAAGCTTTAGTCAATAATTTAGTGCACATCATTATCGTTTTAAATTCGTTTTTATTAATGTGATATAACTTGAAACATACGTGTTGGAAAATTCATGCTATTCGACATTTCTTTTCTGATGCCACTTCGAATTTACGCATTAGAATATGAATCATCATTCACATTTCATGAATGAATAAGGTCCACTCATTCATAAATTTCATCCAAAAAACCCTTCAAATTTGCACTTTATCTTCAAATTCAAATGAGGCCTCCAAGTGCGTAGTTTGTCATCGCGTTTCGTGCCCCGTCTATCTATGTTTCATAAATTTGCGTCCTCGATTTTTCTCGAACTCAAGATTCTGTCATAAACACGCAACGTCGTTTACTCAGACTTTAAGCTTAAAAATGGACCTGAGCTTACTTTTTTTAGAAGTCATCTATTAATAATTCGGATTTTCGAGAGATAATTTGAAATTTTCACATAATGATCAACCATCTAAGATTTTTGGACTACTATATTAAAATTGCTATTATACTTGATAAAAATTTATTTCTTATGAGTAACTAGATAATCTTAGGATTGTTAATAATATAAATTTAATTTATTTAAAATTTCCTCCTAAATTTCCAATGTATTTTATTCTCAAAGATCATGAAAAGTGCTTTTTTGCTCAGAAAAGTTCGAGTTTCTCCTTTCTGCAAAAAGTGTCACCTCACATTAATTTTTACATCTCTTTTTCTCTTAGAGCGATTGACAAAAATTCTCGCTTCTTCCTGTTTTTATTAAGAAAAACTACTAACCTGCTCAAACTAGAAAAATCCATCTTCACACATTTAATTATAGACCTTGAAAAACGCCTAGGATAACTTAAATTTTAAGTAACATCTCAAAAATTGTCTAAACTTACCCCTAGATAGTTTGATGCCGATGTCTAGTTTCTTAAATCTTGCAACATTCTTACTTAACTTGAGAAAATTCTTCAATATCTTAAATTTTAATCGAATCAATTAACAAGCTATATTAATCTGAGAATATTTAACACATTTTAAGGATTACTTTTAGATTAATCCGGAATTGTATTTTCCCAGAGTTGATTTGTTATTTCATGAACTAAATAAATCTCGAGAATAGTGCAAATCTATGATTTACGTAGTCATAAATTCATAGATATACCCGGAATATTATTATGATCGCCGTAAATATATGTAAAATAATCTTAAGAACAATAGCGCATTACTTGGATACGGATCACTTTGTATTTTAGATATTACGTTATTATTTAATTTTTAGTCTTTTAATGTAGGCAAAGTATTTAATCTCCATTAGACATATAAATAAATTGAACGTTATCTCAGATCAACTTCATTATATTTTAATTTCTAAGTTTCGTTAAAATAAGCTGATCTTCGCTATTTATTTTTAAATCCAAGTTTTCATTTGAAGATTTAGAAAACTAACCTAATCTAATCGCTCCAAACTTGCATAATTACACTGTTTTCGCCTTACTTTTCTAATAGAGCCTAGATATTTTATGCAGATTATTTTGCTATCTGCGTTTTCCCAAGATTAAACCATTATTTTAGATGCACTCGCATTCACCACATTCATTTGCTATTCTTTAAATGAACTTGGGATACACGGAATTTTCCCTAAGCTTTCTGAACCCGAATGTTCAATTTTCAAAATACACATAAGTTTCAGCAATTATTAATTAAAAATTATACATAAAATATTTTAATTACTTCTGTTTCTTAAGTATTCGATCAAATTAATAACAATTTAGTATATCCTTATCTATTCTAAGTTTTCAAAATTCTTTTTTCTATGTTAGAAAATATTAACCCTTTTCTTATCTATTTAGGTAACATTTTCTTTAAGATCCACCTTCGTTTATCCAAATTTCGCTGAATGGACCTATCTCGATTTACTCTATTCCTTGATAACGAAATTTTCACTGCCACTCCACCTCGTGCCAATAGACTTGGAGAAAATGAAGGGCTAAAGGACTAACCCTATTCTCATGTTACCCCTTCTAGATAAGTCTAAATATCCGACTTTATCCTAATTTATCCCATCTTTATCTCAGAATAGTATTTTGGTCAAATAATTGAATTTACTATTTAATCCAACCCTTAGACTTCTTACTTATACAAGTATCTTTGCTTCGTTCATGATAATAAGGACCTTTTCTTTTATCTTAATCTCGCATTATTCTGCACGATTATTCTATTTTTATACACAAATGCAAATTTTTTGCTCATCTATTTTTCTTTTGCATAATTTCCCTCTTTTCTCTTTTCCTTCCCTATTTTTTCGCTGGCTAGCCTCGAGGGTGCCAGTTTCATGACAAGTTTGTCACTTTCTTATTTCTTATCTGCCATTTTGACGGCTCACAAATCTGCCCTTTCAAAGGGTCAGTTCCATTTACATTTCTGACAGCTCGAGAATTCTGAATGAGATAAAAATAGGCCCGAACAATGTTAGATTGTTGAATATTTAGAGAATATTCATTTAATTTTTAACGAGATAAACCCATAAAACTAATAAGAATTTTAGAGTAGAAACCTATCTTTTTCTTAAATTTATCATTTTAAAAAACTAGTATTCGACTGAAGTTATCAGTATTCTAAGTGACGTTTATTATTTGGTTTTAAAATAAGACGCAAGCATGAGTTCAATGTGTTAATTTAAAAGTGTACTAACCTAAATTATTTTGAAACGTACTTAACGAAATTCTACTTTTCTCGTTAAGAAAAACTAGCGTAGCAGGGCTCAAAACTCTGAAACCTGGCCCCCAATATTTCATCCGTCAAGTTTTCGTTTGATTTATATTTTCTCATGAAAATTTATTGCATTCCGCTATTTTTCCGATTCGAATTTTTATTTCATTTCGTGTCTACTTTTCCTGTTTTTGCTATAACAACGTCGATTTGACTGAAGTGGACTTAGTCCATTATTATTATTATTCCGCTTCTTTAAAAACAATAACCAATGAAGTTTGGCTTTCAATTTGAGATTATATTTCGAATTTCGATCTTTAGATTCGAAAAGATAGATTTAAAAACCATTTAACTCTGGTACTTGGCAAATTCACCCTATAATCCCTCTAGGAACATCCAATTTAACTTAAAATTAAGCTCAAGAATCAAATTCTATCAAGTAATTTAATTATTTTAAAGGGCTCTTGTTAAAACATGTCTGACAATAACCAAGGTGGGCTCTGAGGCTACTCTTTTAGGTCTTCATTAGGTGTTGGCTCTAAAGAATAGGGCTAATTATAGTTTATGAATGATCCAAACTTGTTGGACCTATTACAAACGTTGGCACGTTTCCCACCACAAATATCCCTTTTTATGTGGTGCGAATGTATTCCAGTCAGTTTTGCAATTACTAGCCTTAATAGTGAGACGAGAGAGCTGATGATCGAACTTTTGCGGTGAAAAAGTCTCAACGTTCGATCTATTCATGCCTTAAGCTAAAATATTGCTTAAATTCGGCATTAAACACATAGTTTTAGCAAAAATATCATTAAGCCATTTTATTTATCTACTCTGATCCACTATTGTTAAACTAATGAACCTCTAGGTTCTCAGTCTCATTATTAGGTTTAGCTCTTTAAAGGAAAAGGTCCACTTTGGCTTGTTAACGATCTAAAATGGCGAGAGGGGAGGCTAAATAATGTGAGAGTCCTTGGGTAGAGGAGATGAATGCACAAAGTGCTTAAAGACGGGAAAGTCAGGCGCATCTCTGAACTATCATATATTGCAAATTTAGAGCGATATACTACTCAATATTTTGATCTTTGATGTTAATCTTGAAACCTTTCCTTTCAAAATTTCTATCACCATACATAGATATATTCCTCAATATTATTATTATTTATTTCTATTCTTTCTAATCGCTATTTTTTATCTAAAAACATTGTTAAAAATATTTTCCATTTTATATTTTTCGATTTAGGAGTTTTTTTTTTTCTTTTTTAATTTCACAAAAACCCACGAAAATATTTCGATAAATTGTGTATTTACCTCTATCTTCGCATTTACGCAAAACATTTAGTCTTGTCACTACGCTCGACATTTCTCAATCGCGCTATGTTTCCTTAATGTCAGCCAAAAATCGGATTGCCCTCTGAAGAAAAAATACGCTAAAGGAAATATATCCTAGCTTTTGAGATATTTTTAGGTATCATAGACTATCTTTAGTTAGATATCGCAACTCTATAGTAGTTTTTCTTATAGAATAGGGTTAAAAACTATTCCTAAAATTCAGACCCATAAAATAAGTGTTTACATAATTCTAATCCCTAATAATCCAGTTCATTCTTCATTATTCTAGCAATTTTTAAGAAATATGTTCCATTTTTCTTGGACATTATGTTATAATCTAAGTTATTTATTACAGAACACGCCTATTTTCAATTTAAATTATACCACTCTAGTTATGTTAAGACGCTATAATTTAAATAACCATTTTTATAAAGTCGGTAGTTTATTGTCATGGCGCTTATATTTTAAATTTTATTGGTTAAATATTTCAAGACTTTGTAGTTTAGTATGACCATTCAACCATGATCTTATGGCTATCGGCCTTTCAGGAAGCCGTGCAGATTTTAGCGATTTTCGAGCTTTGGAGGTGGAAATCTTAGTAGTTTGGAGATACCTACTCTAGGCACGTATAATGCACTATTTTAAAGCATATACCCTCCAAAATATGATATCCACTCTCATTCATGTTCGAAACGAAACAAATACCGCGCCTTGTCATATATTATTTCTCCGAAATTGGACCTTCACTAAACGTCGGTCAAAAAGCGCATTTCGAATGCCCTTTTTCGGGCCCATTTCAGCACGAAACAAAGCTCTGAAAAAGCCGCAAGTGGCTATAAATTTTCGCCGGGTTCTCTTATTTTTTGGCTCTCAAAACAATATGTAATATTTCCGTATGTTCATACTAAGGCAAGAAGTTAAGTCAGGATGATTCTACGATCTATCCTCTATAATATTTCCTTCATAATTTTGTTATTCTAGCCTTAAATTTTAGTTTTTCGCAATTTGTGATAAAGCCATAACGTAATTCTTACGATATATCCGCCATTTATTTTTGGGTCTGATTCAAATATCCCCTAAGTCTGCTGCGTATATTTTCCGAATATGTCAGGTGTTTTTCATAGTTGGAAGTTCGGATTTCGTGATTGACAGGGAAAATTATGGCCATTATTTCTTCAATTCGTCATCATTATTATATCATATACCTCCTGAAGATAATTTGTCACTTATGAAATCATTTCTCTACTGCCAATGAAAAATCTGATTTTCTAAGAAATTATTTGCATAGTTTATTCGGAAAGGCCATGTCTAGAAATGTAAATTTTTTCATATTACAACAGAATCGACGCTCTAATATTATGCAAATTAAACTAACTCCTTGCTACCCTGTGATGTAATAATTTATGCCTTACACCTGAGAGCCTTTACACCTTCTCATTCGCGAATTACACACGCTTGACTAAACTTCGCTTGAATGCGAAATTTATACATTTAAGTCTGAGCTCCATTAATAATTCACTCGTAAGCGTTCATGATATAATCCGCATTCCTTGGTGAATAGCTTAATTAGTCTTATGATTCAGGCTTAGATGTATATGACCACCATTTAGATACCGTATATAATAGTTCGTATATTCAATTTATATATAACTATTTGAATATGCTAATTAAATATTTTGAATTTCAGATTAGGATATACAATTTAATCAAATTATGCTAAAATGGGTTTGGTTACGGTGGGCGCCGATCAACTACTAAATGGAGTGGCTAGCAGACTGATTTACGGTAATTAAAAAAATATTGATATTTTCAAATAGTAAAGCATTATGGTTAAATTTCGCTTTTAATATAATGGGTATATTATTTTTCGAAACATTTTTTAATCGAAAATAGCATAAAAATGTTGGGATATTATTTATTCTCTCATATTTTTGTTTAAATCTGTCACTTTCAGAAGGCTCGCTCTGCGATTCTTATCCATGTTGGAATGAGGTATGTCTAAATAAAATACAAACGTCATTAAATCTCATAGATTAAACACTTTTTAACTTATAAAATTGGAATATACCATGAAATTAATTAAGACATCCTTATTATTCTGGAATATCGTATCGTTGATTGGAAAGAGAGTCGATATTCGTTCCGCAATTCGAAATAATCGAACTCTGAGCGAAAGTGTCGTGTAGAAGATAGCGTAATTTTTGAATATAGACGTTCTCCCCCAGTCAATAATATTTAAAGATAAAGCATTGATAGTAAATAAGAAAATGCAACATTATTCTTAATATCACTATACTTTTTGACGATTATTTCAATTAAGGGTACCTGCGTTGAAAATGGTACGAAATCGTTTTCCTGCCACTGTACGGAATTCTTCACTGGTGATCACTGTCAATTTCGAGTAATTTTTAAATTTATATGGTTAAGGACAGGATCTATAAATAAATCGTATCTTATATAGTTCAACGTTTACACCACTTGCTATTTATCTTATTATGATATAAATACCCTTAAGAATGCCTGGCTGGAATCTTCGTTTTCTTTATTCAATTTTTCTCATTCTCTAAACCCTTTATGCTTCATACAGCGAACCTTGGAAAAGCAATAACTAAATTAGGTGCGTCGGATAAATACGTTAACACCCTTTTCGGAACAAAGGCTGAAAAAATCTCTTTGCATTTTGAGGAATAGGCTTGAAAAATCGTCTCGGATATCTGGAATTTAATAATTAGAGATATCTATAGCTCTAAGGTAAAGAGTAGACTTTAAAAACAGATTCAGATATATGGAATTTAAATAAGTCTAGAGCAAATTCTTTCTTTCATTTTTTCTATGCAGCTGAAATTTTCACCAGAACCACGCAGTTCCTTATTTTGGTCTAGACTTTTTAAAATTAAAAATTATTTCTATTAAATTCATGGATATGAGGCTTGAATCGTTTATACGGAATAAAATGAATGTGGGTTTAACTTGAGACTTTTTAAATATACTGTTGATGTCGAAATCTGGAAGACGTGCAAAGTGGTACACAATTATTTTTAGTGGTTAGAAAATCGAGAAATAGCAGCGAAAAGAAGGGAGACTGGCCTAAAATCGCTTCTTTCTCCCCTCATTTTCGACCTCCCAGATTTCGGCCATCAGCGATACCAAAAGGAGTACAATATTTATTATTTTTAATAATGAGACGTAAATTCCTGAAACATATCATTTCAGATCCATCAACTATGCGTCGAAAGCGAATGTAAACCCGGCACTTCATGTGAAATTGGGCCCTTGAAAGTGCAATGCCCGTTAAAGCCAATTATTGGTTAGTTAATCTTATTGCTAGCATGGCAACTCAATATATTTACTTCGCACAATATACCGAGCATAACTTAATTTAACTATGATGATAAATAATATTGCAAGTAACGACAGTAGATTTCACGCAATTATGGTAGCCAGGATTATTCAATACTAACATAAACTTGAAATATCGCACACATAACTTAACTTAAGCGTGCTAAGATGCAAATAACAAATAGTGACAGTATATGACACAATCATGGTAATTCAGACAATTTAATGTCTACACACAAAATACCGCAACTCAATTTAAGCATTAACTTGAAATAGCAGAAGTGCCGATCTTAAATGAAATTAACTGGAAGCGTTCATTTGAGGTAAACGTGAAGTAAATGTCAAGTTATTTTGAAATCGAGTGCGTAGTTTCGAATTTCTCATTTAGCTGTTTAAGTTTAAAAGTTTCCATTCTTGAATTCTTGAAATTTAGTCTATAGTATGATTATTTCAGTGAGTCATAAGATCACCATAGCAGGTGTAAGATTTATTAATAATTACCGGAACTTTTTGACCTCTTATAAAATCGGATTTTAGACTAGTGGTATTTTATTTTACATTAGCCATATGGTAAACACAATTTAGGTTCTAAAAATATAATTGTTTTCGGATAAATTTGCAAAATTCTATTTTCTCTGAATTAGATCCGAAATGAATTTAGAGGGACGTCCTTAGGGAAATATTCTGGTGCTTATTTTGACAAGTACATTTGCTAAAATTCACCAACGAGTTAAATTTACGTAGTGTTTTCACAAATTTTTAGCACCTATTTTCAGAATTGAAATCTCAAACTATTACTCTATTCGAAAATTCAATGCCTAAGATTAAAAATTAAATCACATTTCCTGATTTAGGGGACTTAAAATCAGTTTGGTCAAGCGGAAACTCCCCATTTATATTTTTTGGATCTGGTTAAAATGCTCTCTAAGGTTGCTAACTTCAAAAATATTGAAATTTGTCTTATTTTTATTTTTGCTCACTACTTGGCTGTGTTACTAATTTTCGGAAACTGCTAAATTCTCGAGGACTCTTGAGCGTACATTTCAAGCCCCACTTATATTTAGGCATCTATTGTTCGAGACAATGACACATGTGGTTTGCTCAATTAGAATGAGACATTTACGACATAAATGAAAATTCTCATTCATAATAATTTTACTCGGAGCTTATTCCAAGCATTTTTCAAGGAATTTTAGACCATTCTGAATGTTTTTTTTTGTATTTTGAAATGTCAAAATTTAATCTTTCATTCGTAAAATGCGCTTAGGCCTGGATCTTTAGAAAAATTCCTTAGACACTCCATACTTTCCATGTTCGAATAGCTTTTCAAGTAAAAAAAACAATTTCAATTTAGAAATATCAAATTTGACGTAAATCTTTAATTTGTCCAGGAAGTTAAGTTCAAAATTCATATTTCGGTTCTAGAAGCCCTAATAAAATTGCTATTTTCACGTTCCAGCGTAATTTTATGATCTTCAAAATTTAATCCTATTAGGAAACTTTTGTAGAAATCACAAAGTCCTAGTTAGCTATTCTATTTTTGAATTCGGTCAGACAATCTTCGTGTGTTCTCTGTTTGCTTACCTTTTCTGGACTAATCTCAGAATCTCAAATATACCTACCCTTTTGTCTCCGATTTCCTCAAATCCACTCATCCAACCATGAGCTTACCTAATCTCTATAAATATAATGTTCATTCTTGGATTTTTTTATCTAAATTTCGCAATTTATTTTTTACGAAAAAGTCAATATGACTTATATAATACCAATGACCTATTTGTCACTTTTCACAAGTTTAATTTCCAGGTTAAGATTCAGAATTTATCATATTTTTCTAAATTTTTCGAATATGTTGCGTAGCCATTTTTCTTCGACAAATTTTCCCAAGACAAAGATTTTCTTGGACCAGAAAACTCTGTTCTCTAAATTCTCAGCTTCTAGCCAAATTCGAATTACCTCGATCGTTTTTTCATCCCTATTTCAAACCAAGTGGGATAGAGTTTTGTGTATGTATGTAATTTCTCGGGATTACAAGACAAAACCTTCTAGGCATATAGAAAATCTCTCGTCACATGTTAAAACATAGGATGAAAAAAGGGCTGGATTATGTTTTGGGAGAGAGCAACATTCTAGGATTTCATAAATTTCCCACCGGATTTTCATAAGTCCATGACGAACTTTCCCACCCTCAGACATTTAAAAGATTTCTGCAAGGAAACCTTCGGATTTTTTGCAAAAAAAATCAAAATTTTCTTTATATTTCATTTTTAGTGGGATAGATCTTAACTTTCACCATTCTTCTTCATTTTTACGAGAAAGAAAATAAATTTTCTAATTTTTTTTCATTTTCACAGGAAAAATAATAAATCATCTCTAAATTTTTTATCCTGCGAGGTTAAAATCAAACTCCCCATCGCTTAGCCGTTCTACCGTTCCGATCTTTCCCTCTAAAGTTCATTATTCAATTATTTCATTCCCCTTATTTCTCATTGAAAGTTCTGCTAATTTCTCCATTTCTTTGAAAACGACATAATTCATTTTCTTTAAAGTTCCATGTTCTACTTATCTACACTTGCTATTTTTACATTTTCTCTTTTTTCTCAATATTGCGAATAAAATTGTCACGTTCAGCGCTCATAAATACGCCATTTTGCCTGAACGAAAGACCAATTTTCTTTTATTTTATTGTTATGAAAAACGGAAAGGCCTCACTTTTGGCTGTTTGTGAGGTTCTAATCTTTCAAATATAAATCATGGGCATAATTATTCCAAATCTTAAACCCTATAATTTTTCAAATCGTCTTGAATAGTTTTAAATTTGAATTGCCTGAATGTCTAAACTCATGTGTTGAAAGATAGAAAATCTAGCGTTTTTGAAATCCAGACAAATTTTCTATCCATAAAACATACCACGCGCTTCACTGCTTTAAAGAGACTCAAGGGTGAAATTTATCATATCTTGGAAATTGTTTTCTCCGTTTTAACGTCTGAAAGTCAGCATCATTCGAAAATGCTATTTTGCTCATTCGTCAAAATATTTTGCATCTTATTGTTAGCATAGAGTGCATCTCCTAAAATAAACCATCAAATTCGAACTTGTTAGGGCTCATCATTCACTTCCCTAACTCTTTTTGGTATTTTTGAAAATATTAATCTTATTGTTAGCGAGGAATGTAGCTTTCAGTATTTTCTTAGCAACTCTAAATCTTGACTTATCATTCATTTTTTTCAAAAATCTCTTTCAAATTCCTTCAACTCAGACACACTTCATATCCATAAATTTCTACAAAGCTGGAATTAAATTATACCAGCCCGTTTCCATTTTCTATCCTTCAACATGTGATGAGATATTGGCGAGAGTCTGAAGTTCAATCGACTCTCCCCTTTCTTGTCTTTCGCTAACATTTATCCCCGTGGGATCACTTTTGGGCTTGGAAGAGCCGATTTTGGGCATCTCTATTTCATCATACTATTTCTTCTTTTCCTCTCATCTTTCCATGCTATTTCTCAGTTTCCTGCATCATTTCTTCTTTCTATTCGGTGAAGCTCATTTTTGTGGAACAAAAACGCCTACTCCCTAACGTCCGGTTATTTGTTCTAAGAACGTATTGATTTTCCCACCAAACTTTTCAACGGCAAGTGGTGGGTGAGGCCTAGATGTTTTATCTTATCACTTAAATTTTAGATTATATTTTATTTTTCTCCTAATTCTTTAATGAAGATCAACTTTTACATCATGTCTTCTCGGTATCTGAATCATCATTTTAATATTCTTCCAAAATCTTTCACTCTATATTCAACTTTTACGTCATTTTATTTACATTTCTGAAATCGAATATGTCTAACTTCTTTAATTAGGAGACTTCACATGAAACATGAAATGCCTTCTATGGAGTTTTTGAAGGAAATGACGAAGCGTTCGGAAATATTCTAGAATCGAATCGATGGATCGGGAAACGACCTAAAAACCAAACAAATCGATATTCGACATTTTACCTATTTTATGTACGCTCTAACGCGAATGTATTTCCTCAATTCGTTTGGTACGGGAATATACTAATTTAAATCTCAATTTTTTTTTTTTATAAATTTGATTAATTCATAGTTACATAATATATACTAACTGAGAAATTAGAAATTAAATCATACAAAATCCTAAGACATGTCAAATTAATTTAAATTTCATTGATAATAATGTCAACTCATTAATGCAACCTTTGAAAGAACACACAATTCAAGTCATATAATATTTCGAAGGCATAAAGTTTAATTTGATCGTTTTTATTTTTAGATTTCCTAGCCTCTTGCGTGGAGACCAAGTGTTTAAACGGTGGCTCGTGTTTGGAGCACAACAACCAACATCGATGCTCATGTATAGAGCCGTTTCATGGCCCGTTTTGCCAATGTAAGTATATTTAAGTTTGAATTATTTCAACCTAAGCCACAAAATATCATACTATTTGTCTAAAGGTTGAAGATACTTTGTTACCAAAGCAGAAATAGTGTAGGATAAGAAGAAAAAAAGGGAGAAATAGCGTTTGATAGCAAAGTACTCACTCGTGGTAACAAAGTACTTTCAATCAAAATGTAGCCTTTCAAAATTTTCCGCCTTGGTGATCTTCCTGAATACTTCCCTCTAAACTCAAAATATACGAATATCTAAATATCGCACTTTCTAATTGCTTGTATCGAATATCAGATATACATATGTATTCAAATTTCTTCTCTCAAGATCGCTCAATTTGTGTAAAACCCCATATATTGCGTGCTTGTTAATGCATTCTCGTTCTGATTTTCGACATTTATGATTCACTAGCCTAAAATTTCGATTCCATATTAGCCCATTTATGGATATTATAACGAAGAATTTATCAGCGATAACGATAGGTTGGACATATTATTAATTCATCTCGAAATTAAATTATGCTGAATTTCATCCCTATTTAATCTAAAGTATATCAATTCGCATTTTCTACATATTATTCTATATACGTATACCCCGTTACATCCTCTTTTACCGCTTAAATTAATCTATCGGGGATTATTCTCATTTTTTGCTGAATCCCAGCTATTTTAGTCCTAAATTCAAAAATTCTCGCTAATATGCAGTTTGAATCACACCTGCCAGTTTCAGTCGAGGGTGTCGATTGGGGCTACGACTGGACGGCCGTGGAAATCGGCATCTTTCTGCTGGTCGTGTTCATGATCGCTTGCGCGGTTGGCATGATTTGCTGCAGGTTGGTGGATTCAATCATTTTATTTAGTCAATTATATGGACTGGCAAATAAACCGAATAGTATCACCATCATTCGAGATAATAATGATCAAACCTTGTGAAACTTATATTGTCAATGACCGATCAGACGCTGGACGTTTTCCACTCCCAATATTCCTTATGCGGCGTAAATTATTCCAGTCAGTGTTGCAATTACTATCCTTAATAATGGAACGACGAGAGATGATGGCTGAATTTTGAGGTGGAAAATGTCCCAACGTTTATGATCAATTACTTTAAACAAAATAAAAGAAACGCAAATTTTTATACATCGACACTAGCGCGTTCTTTGCAAATGAACAGACGACATTTTAGTGATTCAAGGTATACTTTGACGACTGTTTGTGCATGCGCAATGCCGCGCTGCTTATTCGAACTTGGGCATCATTTATTTTGCCTCAAATAAACTGTCATTGACAATATGATAATTTACGAAATATTTGCTATTCGGTCTAATACTACTTTTATTTAATACATAATTGATCTATCGTTGATTGGGGAGCAAAGTCGATGGTATTCATGCAGAAGCAACTATAAATCGAATTTGGAGTGAGATAATGAGTCGCGTAGAAGAGAAACGAGAGACGAATAGCGTGTAGTTTTTGAATATCGACGTGTTCTCTCCAATCAATAATACTTCTTTGGAGTTTATAATAAAATGGGATATTTAAAATATATATTATTTAGCTCCCAACGATCCATGGGATTCTATGTTTCGCTACCGGCGAAACGGTATACGCGGTAACAATTTGTTTGTAATAGATTATCGATTTAAAAAACTAATCTTCATAATTTTTCAAAAATATATCTCGATTATATAATTTTTAAGGCTAATATTTCAAGAATTTAGCTGGGAAGAGGGCGAACTATCTGAAGATGAAGAAGAAGAGGATGTTTTCCCTCTCGGTGAACTAAAGAAAAATCTTCGCGTTTCCCGGACCACTGAAACTATGCTGGAAATTGACTGTAATTTTTTTTTTAATTGCATAAATAAAAGCAATTTCAGGTCCCTCAGGGTCCGGCCAATCCGCCTCATCGTCAAGACATTCATCTAACCCTCCCATCGTGGAATTATAGTATTAAATAAACCTCTGAATTATGGCCCCTTGTAGAGTTTTCATCCTTCTTTTTCCATGCTATTTTCCAAAAAAGAGGGTGGAAACTACAATGGGCTCTGAATTATTATATTCAGAAAGATAAAATTTATATTTTATCACAAAGAACATGCGGGTTTGATATTCTAATAGTAAAAACTTTTTTTTTGCAATAGCTTCGAATGGGTATTTGACTTCTCATGACTTACGTAATGAGTATTTCATCGTTTGGCTCAAGTTTATATCGTGTTTCATAAATAGAAGCGCTTTGGTCTTGAATATTTTAGAAAACTACAAGATCAGGGGCTTTTATTGATAAAATACGATTTTTAAGGTTTCATTTTTTGTAAATAAACATTATAAACGCCGATTTATTCTCGAATAATGTATGCCATGTTGTATTGGATTTTAAGAAAGACATTAAATTTGTCAAAAATGTAAATTTAAACCATAGACAATCGACAACTAGCTGATTTCGGCACGAGACAAAAGCGTATTTAATTACTTGTATAAAATTCTCTAAATTCAAATATCGTAATCTTATAAAACCTGAAATATAAACTCCTCTAACTTAGAAGACCTCTTTAAAATAGAGGGCCAGAACTTATATCTTTAAGGTCACGATATTAAAAAAAAAAAAAACATTCGAAAATGAGATCACCTAAGATTTATATTGACTGGGAATGAATAATGAACGAACCGAGTTTAGGGTCTAACAGAAGAGAAACGAGTAACTAATCCTAACTTTTCCGACTCATAATAAAAGACCCCCTTTTTCTAATTTTTAGGAGATCCTCTATTAAAAGTTCGCGATTTTTACAGTGAAATGATAAGAAAAATGAAGCAAAAATAAAAATTTTTGAAACACAAAAGAATCAAAATTCTATCTCTAAGGGCAGCAAAAATATGAAAAAAAAAACATACATATTTTGGGCAGTGGGTCATCTAATAAAGTAAAAAAAGGAATAAATAAGAATATTGATTTTCTCTCAAATCATCATTTTGTACCATGGTCTATGATGGTGTGAGTGTAGGTGTTTGGGTTGAACACCATTTCCAATTGATCAGTTTCGATTCTTCTCCCTCCGTAGCGATTTTTCAGAATCTAAAATTTAAACAATTCATCTTGGCCCAAAATTTTTTCAAAATTACCTCTAAGAATTTTTATTTTATTATTGTCTAAATTGATATATTTTCTTCTATATTATTTCCTAAGATTTTCAAAGAGCGATATGGCCATCCCTATTTGGGTTTAAATTTTATGATATGCCATATTTTTCATGATTGCATTCTTTTTACAAGAGCAAAGGTGTGTAAATGACGTAGTCAAAAATACTTACATATAAGAATTTCCTGAACATCCTTCTATCTCTTTCATCTCGTCTTCGCTGAATCGCTAGGACATTGTCAGCTTCCTGGGTGACCCTCGCCGAACCGCCGAAGTGCTGGATGTCGAGATCGGTATCGGTCTAAAATGCTTGATATTTATGCTAATTTTTGGGGACAATATGCTAATTTTGAATAGATAAGTAGCGACTTTTAGAGAAACATGCTATTTTTAACAAAAATCAATCATTTTCCTACATCAACTTTTCTCGGATGCACGACCATGGTGACGTGGATTTGTTGCTGAGTGGCCAGCTGGCGCATGTGACCTACGAAGCGGTCCTAAAAATGATTGCATTATTACACAAAAATCACAATTTTTCTAATTATTAAAAGTAGACCAACTTTTTATCCAAGTGTATCATAAATTATTGTATCCTTTTGGCTAAAACCTTTGACAACCAGACTCATACGTGACGATCAAAGTTATTCTAGTTTAGAGATCTTCAATGAAATTCCGGATTACGATAAACAGTATTCCTATTTCTAACTACAGTAGCCCTCTCTATTTCAAAACTACCGTATTCGAATTTCAGTTGCAGTAATCTTTCTCTACCTGCAGATGAAATCTGTCGAAACTGCTGCTCTTGTCGTTGCCGACCATGGTGCACTGGTTGACGAGGAACTGTAGATTATCAATCACGACGTGCTGGATGCCCCCATTCTCGACGTGGAAACGAATCGCCTCAAATTTTTTACTTTTTTAAATTGTCTTTTAAAAAATTTATCTTCCATGTTTTTTTTTCAAAACTAGCCTTTAGATTATTTCGAACTAATGGATTTCTATCAAAGGCAGCGATAAAAATTGTACCATTCAGATGAACACGATATGTGTCCGATTTTATCAAACATTTTAATATGATTTTGGCTATTATTTCGTTTTCATGCAAACCTAGGGAGCACTTTCGTCAGACGAAAATAAACTATAGGGGTAGGTCGCAAAGGGTTTCTGACGATCGTTCTCGCCAGGTCTGTTTCCATGTCCGGTCTTGATAATAAAATCTTTAATAAGCCATAAAATTACGATGTTTCACAAAACTCAATGATATTTTGCAAAATCAAATATTACTGTAGAAGAACTTTTAATGGTCTCTTGGATTCCACACCCACTTTTTTCTTTTCCCCTACCTCCCTCCCCTACTATCTCCTCAAAAAGTGAGTGTGGCATACAAAAGCCCTTTTTAATAATCCTCTTACATTAGAAATGGTGTTGATGGACTTGTCCCTGAATTCATCGGACTTCATGATCGTCAGAGGTCCCTTGGTCCGCTCGAATTTATCCAGCCAGCTGTCGATCGACTGGCTGAATTCCACTCGGTAGAGGGGCACTCTGGAAATTTTTCGGATCATTTTTGCAAACCTAAAATTTTGGGACACTTGGAAATCTCAAGCCCTTAAGCCATGCGAAATAGTATGAGACAAGAGTCGTTTTCCCTCACCTCATTTCGCATGACTTGAGGTTTGCAAATAGCTAAATTTTGTCGGTAAGTTTATGAAGTGGTACAAAATCTGATGGAAAAACTCCATAAACCTTCCTCCTAATATAGGCCCTAGAAATAGCTACAACATTAAGAAAACAAAAAACGATCAAAAATATTAAGTTTTTATCAGCGGGACACTGGCTCGCATATCTTTTAATAAATTGATCATATATTGATTTTAGAGAATAATTGAAAATCATGATCATTTTTAAAAAATCATTCCATTTCTTCGTGAATTTTCTTGAAGCCTACAAAATGAATTCTGAACCAAAAATCTACGAGTTTCTACCACAACCACAATGATGTCACGACTTTCATTCGTCTTACTTTATCCCGTTTCTAAATGTCAAAGTGCGAGCCAGCGACCGCAGATGCGATGGTCTAGAGGTAAGTTGTTGGAACAAAAAATTAGCGAATTTTTGCAGAAATCAATATTTTCCTATATTTTTTAAATTACCCAGCATATTGAACGAGCATCCATTTCAGAATCTTCTCCTCTTGCATCTCGAAACTGCAGAATAACGTTCGGACCTGAAAATTTCGATTTTTTATATTTCGAGTCTTAGCTGAATGAATCAAAGTTCGCAGTTTCCATTTGATGTCCGGATTTTTGAATGTTATTCGTCATTACGTTGCAAACTTATAGGCATACAATATAAATCGATTACCAGAACTGATCATTCTCGAATCTAGCTTCAAAATCTTGAAACATTTTTCAAAGAAATTATCTCAAATTAAAGACCCCTCTATTTACAGGCGAATGACAGACACAGACGGCTCTTGTTCTTACTTCTCCGCTCTTTCTACATTTCCTGCCCTCCCTATCCATTTGTAAATACAGGTATATCAAATTAAAACAGGGATCATTAAGTATAAAAAAAAAAGTTCAATTTTCAATCCCAAGCTCGGAAACCTATCAATTTTGTACTTTTTTGTTGTTTTTAAGTCTCACCCCTTGCACGAACAGATCCAGCGAGTACTCACAAAGGAACGTCGTTTTTCCGTATCCCGTGCCTCCAGTCAAAACCGTCAATTCGCCAGGCCGGAAACCGCCCAAGTAACGGTTCAGAATGGCGAAACGCTTCCACTGAAAATCGGGGGATATATGGAATTTTTGGATATATGAAATCTTAGTCGAAGTAAAAAAGATATTTAAGTCCAAGAACATGTGAAACCCCAAATACCTGAGAAAACCCGGCCAGCCGACTCGAGTTGTGCACCAAATCGGCCTTGACTTCATCGCGAATGTCCGTCATTGAGCGGAAACCCTTGTCTCGCATTCGGACCTGAATTTTTTGGAAAAGTTTTAAGCAAGTTAGGAATTCTAAATAGGTCAGAAAATTTTAGGTAGGTAAAATTTTCGAGTAGATGGAAATTTTCAGGTAACTCAAATAAAAAATGTCGCTTACCGCATTTTCCCTGATGGTTTGCTTGATGAGTCGAGAGTTTCCATTTCTTATCAGTTCGATTGGTCGTTCTTGGCTTCTGAAGAAAAAAAGTTCAATAAAATTCAAAATCAATAATTCTTTTTTAAAATATGGTAACTCGTCTTAATTTTATGCGTTCTTTGGAAAGGAGACGTTGGAACTAGTCCATACTTGATTAGGAAGCATCTCAGCCCATTCAAAGCGTATCCCCAATCCTTGGCATAATCAGCATGGCGATGCGGGAACCACAGGTAGATTTGGTCGAAATCCTCGAGATAGGGAATTACCTAAAAGTAATAGATTTTAGGTAAGCTCTAAAATTCAGCTCTATGCACTGCTTGACAGACTGCAATATTATTCGTTCGTGCAAGTATGTCTCATAAAACTCAAGATATTTCAGATAGGTTTCAAAGAAGCATGAATGACGTTGTGTTTTCGAATATTTTTGATTATGAAG
The DNA here is from genome assembly GCA_964036155.1 of Diploscapter coronatus. Lineage (NCBI taxonomy): Eukaryota > Metazoa > Nematoda > Chromadorea > Rhabditida > Rhabditidae > Diploscapter > Diploscapter coronatus. Next base: position 80,637,460 of record OZ038423.1, on the reverse strand, counting down.
AATTGTACGATTACCAAAGACTACAGGCAAAGCCAGTCTACTAGAAAGATAGAAACATAAATAAACATTATAAAAAATCTACAAAACTTTTCCTTATAAAAATGATAGGTAAAAAATCCCCCTACGTTCTGATCCAGCCTCTCCCCCATGGGTAAGGCGAATGTGAGCATGCCCGTGGCCTCGTAGACAGCCATCGCGTCCCGTTCATTCGTCGTCAAAACAACTCGATGATCCGAGTTCGTCATCAGGTGGTAGCCGAATATGCCCGAGAAGCGTTGACGAATTCTGAAATTGGGTTTTTTATTTTTTTAAATTTAGACTCCAGAATTTTTAATCAAATATTGGAAGTTCTCGATCCAATATTTGATTGATTTAAATTTTGCTGAGAAATATCGCAGCTTACTTTCAATTCGCCACTTGTCATTATGGATAAGAGAACATTAGACAGTGACGAATTTTATATCGGATCGACAAACTTTCAACATCTGTGCACGAGTATTTTCTATTCGGGAAAACATCGTATGTCCCAGAAAAATTCACAATGATATCAAAATGCAGCATTTTGTTTGCTTGAAACCACACATTGTAGAACTTGATCATGAACGTTCGTGTCAAGTTGAAAATTGCATACAAAGTTTCATCCGGCAATGGGTAGTTCTCCTTTTCCATTCTGTCGCCGACTTTTCTGATCACTTTCAGACCCAGTGGAGTTCTCAGTCTCGACGTAGTGCCACGGTATCTGCAGTTTGGAAGTTGATTTAACCTCAACGCTAACTTTATGGTTAGATAAATTTCATTCAGCCCCAACTTCAACTTCAAGTAAACTCAATTTAGCTTCATATAAGTTTCATCCAAACTTAATCAAAGTTAGCTTAACTTCAAATTTACCCTAAAAATCTTACCTTGGATATAAAATCGCGACTTGGTCGTAGGTGTCAGTGTGAATTCGTACATTATAGCGAGTCAGAGTATCCATGCTGATATTCTGAAATTTCAAATTAAAAAAATTACTCCAGTCTTTTTTCTACAATGGACACTTTTTCCCATAGCATTAGTCCCTGTTCCTATTTTTAGCAAAAATATTCCGTCTTTTTCTCATGGTTGAATAATTTACTCCCAATAGTGAGGTTTCTTATTTTGTTAGAAAATACCCCTTCCAATACTCTGAGAGAAAAGTATTTAAGATTTTCTTCTAAACTGAATACCTTTCTGCGAACGAGTATTTTTTCATTTTGGAAAAAAGTATTTCAGCGGTTTTTCTACCGTATACCTCAATGCCGAGCATCATTCGGAGCTGTGTGAACGCGCTGTACTCGATGTCGTTCAGCTCGTTGATGTCCGCGCTGTTATTCCAATAGTCCTAAAATTCAAATTCATTGTTAGGTAAGCTTCGAAAAACGATACTTGCCCAAATTTCATGGTATTGGCTTCATTGCCCGTTTACTTTTCTCACGAAATAAAAAAGATTAATATTTTGAAATTTGCAAATACGTTTCAAGAAATCATAACACTAGTCTACGGCATTCCCAATTTAGTTAGCTATTTTAGGAAAACTAAAATAATAGACTAGAAATACCCTACCCGAATATCGGGGTCAGGCATGATGGCGGGATTGGTGCCTAGATTCCCAGTGCCCGTGCCGACGGCCATCGATGCTGGACCCGTCTCGTAATCAGCCGCGTTCTCTCGGGGACTTTCCGCTTCGGTGCTGAAAATTCGAATATTTTCCGAGATTATTATTGATTGGAGAGAACACGTCGATATTCAAAAACTACACGCTATTCGTCTCTCGTTTCTTTTCTACACGACTCACTATTTCACTCCAAATTCGATTTATAGTTGCTTCTGCATGAATATCGACTTTCTCTCTAATTAACAATACGACATTTCAACCATCTATTGGACAAGAGATTTAATTTCTGCTGAAGGGCCATTTGGAAATCGCGAGACCACGAGACACGTGAAACATAGCGCGAAATAGTATAGAGTTAGGATAAGGTATGGGATATTAGGTCTTCTTTTTCCACTATTTCTTAATGTCTCGTGGTCTCACGGCTCCCAAGTTGCTTGCTGAAGTTTCGATTTTTATATGGTCGTGCTGATTATGATCGAAAAATTGAAGTATTTATGAAGTACAGAAATTTTTGAAATATAACTCAGAAAGATAATGAAACTCAAATATAGAAATCATGAAATCATCCATAATAAGTTTCAGGATTGATCAACCATCAAATTTACTCGAATTCAATGATAGTGGATATCCCTTTAGAATCACAGAATCAAGTCCAGGAAAATGTTCAAATTCTCAACCTCTCCGACTCTGGCGTTTCCTCCAAAATGTCGTCGTCTTCGGAAATTTCCAACTCATCTGGCGGCCCTCCCGGAGTGATTTCTAAATCCGCATAGTAGTGGTCGCCCTCTACGTCCTCTTCTTCACTGCTGTAACCCCTCGGTCGATAGAATTGAAATTTCGATGATCGGTCCGGTCGTCGTTCAGATGCCAATTTCTTTCTACGGCGATTTTCGGCTTCCGCAACTTTGATGCGTCTTTCTAATCGCTCGTCTTCCGAAGTTTCATCGAAGGGAATTTCGTTTGGATTAGGGAGAATCAGGTATTCGTTAGCGTCAATCCAAGACACGGCTCTTTGAGGTGCGTTTGAAGAGGAGGGATATACGCTTGAATATCTTGCAGCAGCTTCTAAAATTGGGATATATGAAATTCTAAGGAAACAGCTAATCTTCCTCAGGAACAAAGCTGATCTTCATCGTGAAAATAGCGGTAGTTCACCATTTTAAGCGGATATATGAGATATTAAATCCCAAAGACGATATTTTCTACCTCTCATTTTCCTGCGTTTCTCCCGCCACAATCGCAATTTCCGAAGGTATTCAAAATCGGCGCCCATGAATCCATGGTCCAAGTCATCATCGAAAATGATGTCTTTCGGGTGGGAAAATTTGACTTTTCGACGTCTAGTCATATAAAATACGTAAGTATCTCTAGGAATTTTCGAATAGTGTGGTTCACTTCGTTGATTTTAACATAGAAAAATAGGGTAGTCTCAAAAATATGTAGGATTTTTGATAGTAGTAAAATTTTAGGGAATCAATTTCTCAAAGCGAATTTAGTAGTAGTCATTTTATAAAACCCCAGGTGGCTTATTCTCAAGTAAGTATCCAGGGGGGAAATTTTTCTCGCTTAAATGACTCCCAAACCACCCCCATATCCTAATTCGGAGAAAATCTATAATTTTCCGTATTTTTATTGCTTCCTCAAACTAACCTCAAGCCTTAAAAGACTATATATCCACGTTTTCAAGCATGGTGAAAGAAAGCAGGTCAGGGTAATTTCGAGTTTTTAGACAAAAACTCCAAATTTTCGAGGTCTTTTGTTGGATTTTTCGAATAGCAATTATGAAGCTCTTAAAAAATCGCAATTTGAAAAATGGTTGGTTGAAAAGACATCGGAAAGAAAATTGCAGAACACTACAAAAATTGATTTTTGATAAGTTAAAATTTTTCCATCTCAAAAAAATCTTTCGCAAGATATTATTATGAGAAATCCAACAGAGCTCAAGTAAAATAAAATATACTTGTCAAAAAAATTCTCTACTAACCTATATCGATGAATTCCTCATCGCCCTTCCCTCTTCTTGGCATACTGTAACTTATCGTAGTCAGACTTCAGAATCTCGACGTCAATTTAGAATCTTCATTTTTGAGATATCGATTCAGGTAGAAAAACTTAGGTAGTCGAAAATAAGGTTTTTCAGTAAAAAAATGCTTCTCTCTCAAGAAATTCTCGGAAGCAACTTGTTTCCAATAGACTGGAAATAATGTTGGAGGTTCGAACCTTAGAAAATCCCGATTTCGAGATTCCAGCCGGAATTAGGAGTCTATCCTTTATCACAGGACGAGAGAAAAGTTCCTCCTTGAAGTTTTGAAACGTTCCAAGTTGGAGTTTGCGAAGCTTCGTTGAAGTTTCCCGAGTTTTCTTGTTGCTATGTATGTAGGAAATAATTGACCCCGATTAACGTTCAGCTTTTGCTTTGTCGGGGAAATTTAGTCAAATAGTCTATTGGTAAGTCATTTCGTCCCGCCCACAAGTGTTGGGGTGGGAAATGTGAATTGGACCCTAAGGTACGGGATTCCGGAAGCGGTCAGCGAGAAAAGTTTTTGGCACAAAATCTGAGACTTTAGGGAAAACGTTTTCCATATGCCTATTTTCCTCTTGAAGAACATGTAAAATTCGCCGGAAATAGTCACAGAGTGGTACACCCAGTTTGAGAGTGTAAATATTTTTGTAAGTAGTGAATTATACAAAAAAAAATTGATATGTTCAAAGAAATTTTGGTAAGGGATCACAAATTTTCATTTTTTGAAGATGAATAAATTTGAAAAAAAAAGAATTTTCAAAGTGCAAAAATGAAGTTCAGCTAGACAAATTGTTATTTTAAGAAGAATTTAGGTTCAGGGATCGGGAATAAAGTTATTAGATATCGAGATTCGGATGATCCACTGCAGCTAATTTGAAATTTTACAGGTTAGAAAATTTTAAAACTTACGATGAGTAATAATCGTCAAAATGCAGCGCTTTAATAATATCGAAAGGGTAATAACCAATGGAATAGCATTTTTGAAAATGCTTAATGTTAGGCATTTTATAAAAATCAAATGGATGGACTGGCAAAGTGATTAGAATTAGAACGAATTTGACCAAGTCATGATTTGAAGCATATTTCACCTAGACTAGATAGAATAACTAAAATGAAGTATTGACTGGAAAAGTGAACCAAATTTTGAGAATGTCGTAGCCTGTTTTTCATGCTATCCTTCATTACGCGGTTAGAGATTTTATGAACGTCTATTACCTATTGTATTCTTTAGAACGCGTTCCTATAGACTAGAGCCCACACGCTATTTAGCATCAAAAGAGAAAATCAGAGTTATTTGACAGAAAAAGAAAACAATCTTATAAGGAAGTGAAATAAAAGTCGAGACAATTGAACCTTTCGTCATTTCTAGGTTTTCTATGAAAAAAAAGCTGGTCTTCACCATATAAAAATCAAAACATCGAATTTTTACACAAGAAAATCAAGGTTTCCAGTATCGATGAAAAATACAATGATGTAATGTGAAATGTAAATATTTTCGTGAAAGTTAGAAACTAACTCGAGAAAAATATCTGTCTGTAAGCTACCTTTCTAATGTCCAGAATTCAATGAAGCGGCGGGGTTTAGCCGGGTCTTTCGAAAAATGTCTTGGCTAAAGAGCTGTGTGTGTGCGTGTTCGAAAAGAATCGCACCCTGAGTCCGGACCCAGCGTTGTGGTTAGAGGACTCGGAGCGAGGGTCTCGGTCCTATATGTGATTGAGCAATCGGGCCGAGGAATTGTCTGTGTCCAGGAAACAATCTCCAACTATGGCCGGAACTCGGTCCGAGGTCTCATTTTCTCTCCCTAGCTCGATTCAGCCAGCGCTACGCTTGACCAAATTCTCGTTCCTCGTAGGCTCAATTTCGGGGGCTCAGGTATTTTTTCGCACTTTACACAAAATGTCTCGAAGATTTTGCGAGTTTTATATGGAAACGTATACGATTTGCGTCAAGCCGAGAAAAGTTGCGGTAGGTTTCAAAATTTAGCAGCAAAAGTGAGGGTGGGGGGTTTAAAAGTAGTTGCAAATGGGCAAATTTAGGAAAAATATAAATCACGAAAATACAAGAATAAATGAGTCTTCAAGAAAGTCTAGTGCGGCATGAGAAGACAATTTCTGATAGTGATATATGCTTGTTGTAAGCTCTAAGCAGACATTGGGACGTTTTCCACCGCAAAAGTTCGGTCATCATCTCTCTCGTCCATTATTAAGGCTAGTAATTGCAAAGCTGACTGGAATACATTCACACCGCACAAGGGCTATTTGTGGTGGAAAACGTCCCGACGTCTGGTCCTAAGCGAAATTAAAAAAACAAATATAAATAACAGATGGTTAAAATATTTTTTAAAATAAAAATAACTAACTCGTCTCTGAACTGCCTCATCCTGTCGGTCCTTCGTTGACTCGCCTGCTCTTTGCGCTTCGTCATCAGGTTCAAATAGCTCATCCGGTCATAGAGGTCCGAATCCAGCTGAAATAAATGATTGTATCGGGGTCAAGTGAAGTGACAGTTCGTGCGTTAAGGAGCGCCGTTGCGAGAAATGCGTGTATATTGCGCGTCACAATTATGCGCAGAGGGAGGCTAGAGTGCAGAAAAAGGAGAGTCAGTGAGAGACAATAGAAAGAGTGGTCGCAATTTCCTCTGCCTCTCTCACCTTTTTTTTCGCTATTTTTGCAACACACGATCTGTCACTTATATTTGACCGAAGCAATATGCTCAAGAGCTTGATTAATGCGCCTAGATTATTTGAGACATATAAGATAAGATCATTGATAGCTTTGCTCAGGCACAGGATTGACTTAGCAGTATTTTGGAATAGAAAACTAAATGAGTTCAGAAAAGCTAAACACATAGCTTTTCAGGTGATTTGATATTGAAAAAGCTTGATCTTCATGGCTCAACTTGAAAATAAGATTAATCTTCATCACGAAAACATTTGAAGTAGGCTGATCTTCGTAGAAAGTAAAAAAATAATCTTCATCGTCCAAAAGAAATTTTTAAAATATCTCAAAATAACAAAAACAACCAATCCCGCCGGCAACAGCTAACTGCCAATCTCACCTCTTCCGGACTGTCCATCCTCTGCAGCAGCTCCTCGGTGTGTTTTTCCGCCTCCGTCTTCACCTCGTCGTTCAGCGTCGTCTCTGTCGTCTTCAGGATGACTCGCTTCTGCAAAAATTCAATTTGGCAATAAAGGGGTCAGGGCTTCTATTATCATAGCCTTTGAAGTGAGGCTTTAATTCGAAAAGATACAGAGATTCTTTTAATAAAATGCCAGGGCTTTTTCTCGATACCCTAAAAGCTTCAACTAAAAACACGATAAAATTTTCTAAGGGACATTAATACATTTTTAGAGCAGATTTGAGCATTTTTAAAATGAAAAAGGAAGAATAATCTTCCCATCTAAAACTTTTTTAATTTTAATTTCTAAAAAATATTAAAAATATATTCTACTTTAAAGCCGATTTGAGATTTTTTAAATAAAAAATATGTTTTAGAATAACTCCCCATTGTTTGGATCTAATTTGAAAATAATCCCCAATATCATTTCGGCTTTCAGTAAAATGATGCAATATCATAAAGTAAAGTCACATTACGCGACCAAGTAAAAAGTAAAGTAACCAACTAAATACATCTCAAATGCCCTAATACTAACCCTTAAACCTGATATGTCCGTCAAACCTAGAAGAGTGTATCCTACATGCTAAATGACTGTCTATGTTCAAATATAGCCCCATGCTATAAGATACCCAATTTGACCCATTTTGGATACGGCATTGGATATTTGAATAATAGTTCCGCCCCCAACATGATGGTTGCAAGATTGAGACATGATTCCGGTCTGAGAAAAGGAAACAAGCAATTTGGTGCAAACGACCAGATGAAAGACTGCACATGAAACTTTGTAGTTTTTGTTGTAGGTATATCAGTAATAATAAATAAAAAGGTAAAAGTACGAAGTGGTACGATTTTTTTTCGCAAGTTTGGTTAAAATAAATAAGTCTTCAAATTTTTGAGAACTATTACTGTGGATTTTCGAGATATTGAAGGAGGAAGATTATTTATAGCATGATGAAAATAAAAAATGTTTCAAAGTTTAGAAAGATTTTTAATCTTCAAACTTGTTGATATTGTAGATAGGTGAGATAAAAAAAAATTCAAGAAGACAATTTCACAACCCATCTCATAAACCACTCGATCAAGTGACCACTTTTCCTCGATTGTTTTTCCCCCAATAATTTTGTTTTTACTCCCCTATTGACCATTTTCGGACATATTTATATGCTCCCGATATAGCTTTCGAAGATCTAAATCTTGAGCCTGGACTATAGCCATAATTATTTTGTGCGCTGACAAAAATGGGATAAAGAATAGAAAAAGTCAGGAAACGATTTGCAAGGAAAATACATTTTTGACATAGGTTTCAAGATTGACAGAAATATGCAGAAAAACTATCTGTATCGTGAATGCCTCTAAAACGTGCTATAAATCAGTATAACCGTCCAAATAGGCAGATCTCGATCTTTTCTAGACATCTACAAATGTTTTAATCTATTTTCATTTTACCTAGATTAGACAGGGGCGAGTTGAGTTAACATTGGAGCGCATTATGATTTATAGCAGATTTCGAGTCATTCACGATACTAAAATGGATATTTTCGATCAGTAAAAATCGATAAACCAATAAATAAAAGATAAGATAAACTTCAGAAATATAAGAATATGTGAAACGTACAAATTTATAATCAAGGTATATCGTTGATTGGAGAGCAAAGTCGATGTTCATTCCGCAACTCGAAATAATAGAATTTTGAGCGAACTAGTGAGTCGTGTAGAAGAGAAACGAGAGACGAATAGCGTGTAGTTTTTGAATATCGACGTGCTCTCTCCAATCAATAATAAGCAGAACTAATTTTAGAGAAATTGTTCAAGGTTTGAGAAATTTTGAAAAATAAAAAAAATTATTGTAATTTCTACCCTATCAAATCTCAAGATCCCACCCTAAACTCTAGTTTTTTTTTCGAAACTATGCTCACTCTCGCATATAAACGTGAATACTCGGTAGAGCAATTTTCCAAAAACTTTGGCCCCACTTTCAAAAATACCAGTTTAGTTCCGCGTCTATAAGCACCCAAATATTTCAAGGTTCAATACAACTATTTTGAATTCTTGAAATTTTGAAGGTCTAATAATAAAACCACTTCAACATTTATAAATCCGTCAAAAAAACTCAACTTTTTGCAGGCTCAGAAAAAACACTACCTCAGATCCCCTTGTTCCTGGCGGTTGATAGTGACTTTGATGGCCGTACTGTGGCACATTGCGTTGGTGTAAATTCACGCTGCTTCCCCCATGATACTGTGGTGGCGTAGAAATCCCCTGTGCACCATCCAATCCTTGAAGTCTGGGCAAAAATGGGGTGCTCGTGGATTTCTTTACGGCGGTCGAAGTTGCATTTCTTGAAGATGCTGGTTTCTTCGTCTGTATTTGAGGAAGATGCAGAGGCGATTGTCGTGAAGTCGGGTGTCTTTCCGGTCGCAATAAATTCGCGGACGAACCCGAAATTGTCGTAGCAGAATGACCAGTAGCAGTGGGAATTCGAGACGGAGGCAGGCGGGTCGTCTTGAAATTTAGCAATCGTTTTATCAGTTTTTTCAATAAGTTTCAAAAATCTAAACATGAAAATAAGCGTTTAGTCAATCATTTTCCCGCAGCTGATATAACTAATCTAACAAGGGAAGCTACCCAAGTGTCTGACGCCAAATCTGTTGATTTTTTGCACTCGGGGTTTTCAAATATCGTAATTCCTAATCCATTCTTCAAAAGTGCCGATGTGCCTCGTCAGCACGAGATACGGAACCCCGATTTTGCCTTCTGTTCGCTGATAGTGAAGGTGGAAAATAGGCAAATTTTCAATTATCTCATCTTTGAGTGTTAAAAATCTATTCAATGCTGCTGCATCGAGTTGAATTCGATGATTTCACCCATCATCTTTAGATTGTTGGAGAACAGATTCGGAATTACGATACTCAAAAACTCCCGAGTGCAAAAATCAACCGATTTGACATCAGGCACTTGGGTGGCTTCCCTTGTGAACAGTGTTTCGTATTGCTTAACTAGATCAATTTTAATACCTGTTCTTCATGTACGACGATTTTTAGCGATTTCAGCTGATCCATCGCCTCATTTGTAACTTGGTTGACTAGGCCTTGGGCCTCTGCGTGGGCGGCCTCCTGCTCTCTTCGCTCCTTCTCCTGCCGACATTTGATGCAGTCTTTCTTCATTTAGGAAGGTCTACAGTGAATTGGGTGAAGTGACGGTAATTAAAAAGTTTTCGGCGAAAAACGACGTCTATCTAACAAGTTGGACTTCACAGAAAAGTGAATTGAAAGATTGACAGTAGAGTGGGGCGTTCTGGAATTGTCGCAACGACGCAACGTCGCAACATGGCGAAATAGCGTATAAAAGCGAGAGAGCATTCTTTATCCTCTCCTATCCCTGCATGCTATTTCGCCTCGTTGCGACGTTGCGTCGTTGCGACAATTCCAAAACGCCGTAGAGTGGAGGTAGTTATGGTTGTTTAGAAGGACGCGAGGGAATGATGCAGAATAAGATTGAAGAAAGTTTGATCTTTACGTAGAATTTTAAAGATAGTTGTATAAGTTTCAAGAAATTCGAAGATTTCAACAAAGCATTATTTTTCTAATGTAGAAACTGCAAGCAATAAGGAGATATAATATTGTAGGTTTCAAAAAATTCAAAGTCACAATAAAGTCTAGATTTATGATACGATCAAAGACAGCTTAGTGCATATAAAAAAAACCTTCAGTTAGAACAGGAAAAACTATTAAACTCGAGAACTCTTCAGCCAAAATACCTTTCGGCGTACTACTACACGCTAAACGCGATGCCAATATGTTTATGATGTAATAGTTTCGCTCGGGTGTCCACTCAAAAGATGCCAGCCAGGATAGGGAATCATTTTGTGTGTGCTGACCATTTAGCCGAGTGGTAACGTGTCTGGACACACGCGGCTTGGGGGTACTTTGCAAAAATCTCTATTTTCCCCTAGTATTTTTCAAATTCCTCTTCATCTAGCGCTGCTATTTCTCTGAAATAATCCAGGTCCAGAGGGCCCTTTCCTAACATTTCAGTTGAGCCGTATATAAACCGGGAAATAGCCCGCATGCCGGAAACACCGAGACCCAAGCCTTATTCATCTTTTTACCCTCTACTTATTCTATATTATTTCCCAATGCCTATTTTCCTTGTATCCATTTACCCTCGAAAAATCCCATATTATTTCCCAGCCTTATTTTCTTGTAAAAAGTCTATCTTACTCACAAAAAATTTCTAACCCAGACACGGGGCAAATTATGTTTTGGCTGAGGCCAATCTTGAACATATACAGGGGACTATCAAAATCGGCAAAAAAAATCATCACGAGGAGCAAAGTACCCCATTGTTTCTGAGGAAATATGGATATTTTTGGAATGTATACATGTCTTGGTACACGGCTTCAAGAAATATCCAGATCAACAAGTTTAAACATTCTAAGAATAATATTATTTTTAGCATAAAAATACACGAATCGGCTCTATAAATAGATAAACAAAACTTCAAATTAAAAAAAACCAATACAAATTTAAAGAAAAAATCAACTTACCGTATATTTCAAAAACGGTTCATCCTGGTGGCACTCGACACAATGCATGATTCCATCGTCTGGTGACGCATAACTCGATCCCGGCGCACCGCATTTGTCACAATCTAACCGTAGCGAGTGGGTGAATTCCTAAACGAAAAATCAATAAAATTATATAGTAACTTTTCATCATTTTTATTTTTTAAATTGTTACAATTCAATACCCTCTATTCTTTTATCAAAAATCAAAAGTAATCTAAAATTTTTGAAAAGTACTCCCAGAATTTTTTTTTTATTTTTGCACCTGCACATTCTCCTCTTCTATAGTGGTTTCCTTGACGGACAAATTTGGTTTTTCTTGGTCCAACCCGTTTTCATGCAATTTCTCAGGCGATATTTTCCTCGTAGTGGATTCTTTTTCCGTGGTTTCAGATTCATAGAGGATTTTCGGGTTGGTTGGATTTTTTATAGGGGATTTTGAAGAGTTCCCGGTAGATGGACGGATATTTTCGGGTGTTTCGGATTCTCTCATCAAGAACCGATTGATAGGGCAAATTACGGTAGTTAGAAAGTGAATAATTTTGCTTGTCTAATTATAGTTCGCCTAGCAGCAACTCAATAGAAAATCTAAAAGATAAACCTCGTGAACTTTTCTGAAACTTGTGTTGATCTTTATAGATGTAGCATTTTCAAGCAAAAATAATCAATGTTTCAAAATTTAGAATAAAAAATTGTCCCACTTTGTAAAAACGATTACAGCGTTTCAAATCCAATTCAGACTAAAAGGCTAAAAAATTGTCTATGTTTAAAAATTTCCAAGTTAGCAATCCATCATCAAAACTTTAGTAGCCACATAAAGTAAAAAAAAGCTGGTAAGAGAATCAAAAAACATTCTCTAAACAAAAATGAAGATAGAATCGCGAAATATCTCAAAAATGTTCGCTTTTCCTGAATCAAATTGGCTTCTCGAAAAAAAATTCCGACTTCCGATGCCAGCTTTTCGACGTATATAATTGCGAGGGTGGCGGAGTCATTTTGAAAATCGACTGAAATAAAACGTGAAAGAAAATAGCACCAGTTTTCGGGAAGAATAGAGCATAACCCCATTTCCAAAAAAAAATCATCCAAGTAAATGATCATATTTTTATTAGTTTATCCATTCTTCTGTAATTTTTTACCTCGAAAAGTTTCATTCAGTTAAAATTTCAGACATTTGTCACTTTCTTTTAAAAAAGGAGTCCAAACTCTTTTCTCAAGGTTTCTGGAAATTGCGGGACCAAGATCCAAGATTTTGGACCCTTTCGTTGCCTAGGGACAAATCTCAAAAGTTCTCAGAAGTTTTGATCCAATAAAAGGGCAAGAGTCTAGCTATTTCCCCAAAACTTTCAAAAAATCTTAGTTAAAAACGACAAAATTAGCTTACATTCATAAAATGTCAAAAATGACTACAAATTTTTCGATTGATACATTTTCAAGTCATTACTCGACTCGAAGCGATCACACCGGACAACGCGGGTGGACGAAAGGAACGACGACGAACGAATTCGCGGCCGATAACAAGCAGATCGCCAACAACGACAACAGCATGGCATCGTTGAGCAGTGCTGAAGATGCAGTAATCACACTCGAATCGCAAAACACTACTGCAGCAAAAAAACTATTTGGCATCCTCAAAATTTTTTAAACATCTCAAAAGCATTAATTTTTTTATTGCATTTGCACATGATGATCAAAAAATCTAACGAAATACCGAGTTATGTCAAAAAATAGGAGAGAAACTACAGGATTACGATAATTACAGTAATCCTGTTCTAATTTGCAGAGCGTGACAACGGCGGTGATGGAGAGCAGTCATCGGGAGGCATCGCGAGAGCACTCGGGAGAGGTGGCGACCGGCCACCTCGAGAAGGCCGCCCATCTCATGCAACAACGGCAGATGAGGCAGAGACGCTCGAGGAGCACGTCCAATGGGTCAGGGAAAGCAGGAAAATCATATTCAAGAGCAAATAAAACTTGTTCGAGTGAGAGCAGAACTTTGCACAAAAGCACGAAATTCGTAATCGAATGTAGGTAGATCATACTTTAACGAACACACTTTGCATGTGACAAAGCATATCACGTTCTCGATCAAACTTTCGAGCAAGAAAATACGTTTTCCCTAAGAATAACATAAGTTTCATGTAAATGTGCACATAGCTTGAGAAAATGAAGCTTCAATCGGAACCGCTCGCTGACTAGATCTTTCGAATCCAAAATTACAATATCACTTTTCCAGACGCGCCTCGATGAAGCGGTCGTCTGCGGAGAGCGTGCGGTCGACGACGATGGCGCGCAGTGTTGGAGTGCATTCGTATTTGGAAGCGAGTATGTTTAGAAATGCCATATTCTTATAAAAAAAACCAATTTCTAACATAATTTTTTATGAACATTCTCAAAAAATGTGACCATATTCTTTAAAAAAAAAATTCCCCATCACTTCCAGGTCGAATTTTCTGTAGGAATTGTCAAAAATCTGGTATCCTTGAAAGTATTCCAACTTTCAGTCTCGCCCAGACTCAGAACGTCCTCGCAGTCGCTGAACATCGGCGGCTATTCGGTGCTCGAAATCGCATTGATGACGGCCATTGTCGCCGCCAACGCCGCCTACTACGCTGCACAGGCGTTCATGTACGCTGGAGAGGTACGGTAAATTGTCAGATATTCAAACCATATAGCATCCTTTTTGCATCTCTATGCTTCAACATATGAAGAAATCCTAGATAAAATATCCAGTGCCGTATAAAAGCCGTTTTCAATCTCGATGCTTGTCATTGATCAAAGTGATCCTTTCAAATTTCAGGCCATCGGCGCGTTTCTGGTGGGAGTGTTCGCGATCGCCTGCTTCACGTACCAGAAGCCTCAAGTCGCAGCGGACTTGGTGAAGTGAGTCATACAGTAATCTCCGAATCTGATGACGTCAAATTTTAACGTCATCTGGATCCTACAGTAGTCCCGTTTCAGAACGACCTACCACTTGCTCAAAGTCTCCTACGACAACGATCTGCTCAGTGGTCAGGAGATCTACAATGTGAGTGGGGGAAAGGATATATCGAATCTCGGGATAAAAAGATATAAAATCATCGGGTATATGAAATGTCTTGTTTCAGATCGTCACTCACTCGCTGCTGAACCCGATGACGAATCGCCAGATCGAGAAGGAGTACAAGCAACACGCACATACGCTCACTTTTGAAGAGTAGGGGAATTTTCAAACTTTTATAAAATTCGCGCCCCTTAAAAGTGCTACCCCAGAAATGGCTGATGAACTTTATAAATGAGACAAATTCGAGAGGGTCAGTCTTACAAATTTTTTGTTCAAACCAAACAAATATAGAATTATATATTCGAATTTTTCCAGATATGCGTACAGCAAGGCGAAAATGAACGCGAAATCGTCGACGACAGGCTCTGCACGCACCTATCACACCGCCAAGTATTCATCCAAGTGAGGGAACATTTTCTTGGGAATTTTTACAAAATTTTACCCTTTTTTGTTTACATAATCGCCAAATTTAGAACTTTTCCAATGAACATTCATTAATTTTAAATATTTTCCTAGAAAAATTCCTAAAAATTTAACAACCGTTTTTCTTGGTCCTTGACTAAAAAATATATAATCTGACTATTTCTTTAAAAACAAATCTAGAAATTTGAATTTTTCAGCTCGTATAAGCCCTCGGCTGAACCCTTCTAAATTCTCTGGCTCCGTCTACTCATCAAAAGTCGTGCCCACGCACTCACTTCTCTCTCACATAGAGCCATTATGAAAATGTGCTGCGCCTCTCTCGAACTCGTCTCCGCTCCCAACTACTTGCTAGACTAATTACAGGCAGGTGATTAGGCTAATTATCTACCCCTGTGATCGGTAGTCACCCGCAAGTATCTAACCGGCCAACAAACGCCCGCGCGCATTTGAATAAAGGATAGAATTGTACTTTGCAAAATCTTTTGATTTTTAGAAAAAAATAAATAAAAGAAAAAACTAATGGTCCGTTCAGACGTTAGTTGCAATGCAACTCACTCGGAAATAGCATGAGGGAAGTGTAAAGATCGCGATTGCATCATGTCTTGTGCTCTCTTGATTGCCCATGCTAGTTCGAGCGACTTGCAAGTTGTATTGAAACGAAGTCAGAACGCCCCCTAACCGTATGCTCGAAGAATATCCGGTGCTCCTTCAAGAATGTCACCATTTGCGAGTGCGTCATAGGGGGCTCGTCTGAAAAAAAAACATTTCAAAATTACTCTTCTACAAAAAAATTACTTCTATCGTTTTTCATCCAATTACAAAAGAATCAAATCTTCATATTTTTTAAATCTATTTGTAAGAAAACTTAATAAATAAAATTTTAAAAATAATAAAAAGCTACCTTCTTGCTCCGGTTCCTCCAAAGGGATAATTTTAGCCAGTTGGGTCGGCTCGCTACTTTTGCTCGGTCCGATATTCATGCATGTTGGGGGCTCAGAGAAGTCCTTTGAAATTGGCAGAGGCTTCGAATTCGACGAAGGCACAGGCTGAGGTTGAAACATTTGGTGCAGAATGTTGTGAGACTGAATTTTAGAAATTAAAAAAGATATGCTTCAAAATAAAAGAAATTTTTTGCACATTAAAATAATTTATTTTCGATGGATTTTTTGTAATTAAAAATTCTAACAGAATTTCTTTATTAACTCGAAAAAGGAGTAGTTTGTCAACGATAACTTTTCTAGCGATAAATAAAAATGTTTCAGATTTTTAAGACTTTAAGCTTGAAAGAATAAATAATAAGCCTGGCAAATATTCTTAATGTAAAGAAATTGCATCATCATGGCAAAATAGAAGTTTTTTTTTTTTAATTTCTAAATCCTACTCTTTTCGGTTGCTGGAATCCCATTTGTCTCGCGACGGCCGTTCGGAGAATGAGTTTGCCTAGCATGTTGAAGCATGAAACTTCTTCCGAGCTCGATTCGGCTGAAATATCAAAATTAGAAAACACCAAACCTACAAAAACACGATGAACATCAATTTTCACGTGAATTTTCATTTTTCAAGTTTTTTGAAAGACAAAAATAACTGAAAACGTCGATTTTTTCAAAGTAAACACGGAAAATCGCGAAATCATTCAAAACTGTCGCGATGGAGCGATTTTACCGCAAATAGCAGTAAAGAGGAGTCCTCATTTTACGCCACTATTTTGAGGATTTTTCAAAGGATTTCTTTTTCGACTTTGAGTTATTATTTATTTTGATCAATTTTTAGGGATGGAAAACAACTCTCAATACGCTCGAAAGGACTACTGGGATGAGCGCTTCAAAACGGAGACGAATTTCGAGTGGATCGCCTCGTTCGACGCCTTCCAAGCGCTCCTTTTACCGCTTCTAAAGCCGGAATTCAGGTAAAAGTAGTTGTTTTTGATCATTTTATTGGTTCTTTTCTTGTAAAAATCGCTCAATTTGACAATTTGAATAATTCGTTACTTGGTTGCCCACGCAATCCATAGTTAAGGGTATAGACGAGGTAGGAAGAGATCCTTTCTCATACCATTTCTTAGGTTACGAAGTAACGAATATCTAGGTTGCCCTAATTTAGCAATATTTAACCCCTGAATTCAAGTAAACAGCGTTGCTTTTTAATTTTTTATCGCTTTTTTCCAGAATTCTACACATCGGATGCGGCTCTAGCGACTTATCGGTGCGCCTGTACGAGATGGGATTCGAGAATATCACGAACGTCGATTATTCTGAGGTACTTTAATCATTCTAAAAAATCTAGAAATTATTTTTGATCAAAAACTCCTACAAATTTATCAAATCCAGGCCAGACTTTTCAAAACTCGACTCGCAGAAAAATAGTGCGACATATCGAGAGGGGAAAAGAGCATATCTTCTTTTTCTCTCGATAAGATATGCTGTTTTTGTGGGCCGCGTTTTGAGAAGTCTGGTCCAGGTCCTGATCAACTCCATGAAACTATCCCACCCCGAAATGACCTGGGTTGTCGATGACATTCGTTCGCTTTCATCGCTGGACCCTGAATCCTACGACGTCGTTATCGAGAAGGCGACCATAGAGGCTTTTCTGGTTAATGAAAAGGTACGTAATTCGGAAGTTATAGTAATCTAAAGTTAGTGACTTCCCTTTCGTGGATAAGCGCCTAAACCCAAAAATACAGTATCTCCTTTTCCATGGAAAGGTACTGTATTCTAAGACTACCGCAAGCTAAGAGTTACAGTAACCCGAAGGTTAATTATCTTATTTTTGTTGTTTTTATAGAGCCCCTGGTGCCCTTCTGACGAAGCATTGAAGATGTTGGATTCGGTGTTTGACGCTGCTCAGAGGGTTTTGAGACCTAACGGTAAATTTTTAGCCTATTTTTGTATTTTAATAAAAAGCGAGCAAAAATAGAAATTTCGATTTTCAGGAACCTTTGTTTCGATATCTTTTACTCAGCCACATTTTCGGGTTCCTGCTTTGCTAAGATCCGAAAATTGGGAAGTCGAGGTTCAAGAGTTCGGTGAAACATTCCATTATTTCTTCTACACTTGTAAAATGGGTAAATGCAGTTCAGATGAAATTAAATTGAGGTACAGTACTATTGCTTCAGATTGGTTACGGGTTATATAATTTGTTTTTGCATAAATTTATTATTATCTGAAGTATAAAAAGTCTTGGCTACAATTTTTATTGAAACCTTTATTTAATTTTTTACGGGATTTTTTTTAGAAATAGTCAGATCTAGAGCACTTTCCTCAGACGAAAATAAACTAGAACGGGGAGGTCGCATGAGCGAATTCATAGTTATGATATTACATCGAACTGATAGAAATTTTGGCTAATTACAGATGAGAGGAATTTGCTAAGAAAATTACTGTGGGAGTAGGTAGCAAGGGCTTTCTGACGATCGTCCTCTCTAGGTCTGGAAATAATAATGAATTTTTATGACAAATTACACGGTGAAATGTATCTGACAGCTAAATTTTTCTCAATTTCCATATTTGTCAGGAAATTCAATATCTCTTAGCTGAAAGTGAAACGCAGAGATTTGCTAAAATCGAAATCTCAAATTTATTCTTCTAAAGATAAACATTTTTTAAGAAACTCACTTTCTTATAAATAACAATGTCTACAATTTTTATGAATTCATATATTCATTTTTCTCTGAAACACCCTTTCTAATTCTCAATAGTTTTAAAGACAATTTCATAATTACAGAATGTCTAAGTTTTTCAACAATAAAACCTCCATCTTTCTGAAACATTTTTAATTTCTATAATTCAGCGAAAAAATACAATCTTCAAAGATGATCTTTTTTTCTTCAGGAGGAAAAATACCTCCTTCCAAGAGTTCATCACATTGAGGCTCCTCCTCGAGTTAAAAGGGCGAGATTTTCTCCTTATCCCTTCTCCTTTCTTTTTGCTCCCGCTTCAGGCAGCTGCAAATCTAATTGGTCTTCTCTGGACTCTCTTTAAGTTTCATACTATTTTTCTTTCTCTCTCCCTTTTTCTCCCTCTCTCTTCATTTCCCTCGCTCTCTCGATGATTTCGCCCTTTAGGCATCTTCTACAAGGAAAAAGAGCTGCGCGCTCTAACTTATTTCCGCTTTCTGTTCAATGCTATTTCCTCAAAGGCTTTATCTTTTTCCATACTACTTCTTTACTTCTATTTCTTCAATTCCTACTATTTCCACCTTCCCATCTTTAACCCATTTTCTCTATGTGAGAGTACCCATTCTCTCCACTTTGAGTCTTACATTTTTCATTACATTCCCCCTTAGACTCATTCGCCGTGATTTACCCTTAACGAGCGTACTTTTCTTCTACGGCAGAACTCGAACCATTTCTTCTCATTTCCTGGTTCCATTTCGTGAACCCATCACATTTGACGCCATAAAATCGAATTATCCGTGGCTTTTCTAGGATTTCCAAAAGTGAAGTCCAGCTTTCTAAAATCCAAATTTGGTAGGAAAAAAGGGTTCTTTTGGTGTAAAATGCTATTTTGATATAAATATGACAACTTTTGGTAATTAAAATGAAAATTTTGAATAAAAACAGAATTCGCCAACACTTTTAAAATTGTTATTATTTAACTCTGGTTTGCTCTTGAATTTTGCAATTCCAAAACGAAGTCCAACTTTCTAATGCACGCCTTTGTTACCTAAAATAGACTGGGTTCAAAATCTCTGCTTCTATGTTAAAGAGTATCCATCAAAACCTGCTGAAATCTGCAAACTTGCTTGAATGCATTAGTACTCCGAGAAAGTAAAAAGTAATATCTCAGATTCTATTGTCTGAAACTCTAAAAATAAATCCATATGCATGAACGCATAATATGAATCCTTACTTTTACCCCATAATCCATATAAATTATCTCTAATTTAATTCCTATTCAAAACATTGTTTTGCTACAAATCTTTGGTTTTTCATTTTTCTTCAAACCTCGCTCCATGTTAAATCACAGGATTCAACAAATGTCTGGTATATAACAATTGCTTTAGTGTTGAAAGGTGTATCTGAAAAATCGGCAGGTATATCAGAAAAGCGTTTTTGATATTGCATCCGTCGATTTTCCAATTTTCTTGTGACTTCGTTGCAGCAGCTCAAAGGCGCGTTTTCCATCATCACTCATGTCGGGGGCCAATCTTTTCTTTTGTTGACTCTGCCATTTT
The DNA here is from genome assembly GCA_964036155.1 of Diploscapter coronatus. Classification (NCBI taxonomy): domain Eukaryota; kingdom Metazoa; phylum Nematoda; class Chromadorea; order Rhabditida; family Rhabditidae; genus Diploscapter; species Diploscapter coronatus. The sequence continues at coordinate 80,617,485 of OZ038423.1, read as the reverse complement.
CCTACCCTTAATCATAGGACGCTGTTAGAGACGCAGAAATGATATCTGCCTTTACTTTGGCACTCTAGCCTATGTTTAAGCATAGCAGAGGCTAGATACGCAGAGCGTCATTCATCATGTCAGGCGGCTCTGCACGAAGTGATGCAATGGGGGACCGCCATTCATTTTCTTTATACTCCACTCTGGCATACACTTTTCTATTTCCGTTTCTCTTTTAGATCAAAAATTGAAAATCATATCCCAGGTAGTTTTGTTTTGTTTTTTTGTCTTTTAATTTAATTTAGAAGGTGGTTGTTAAAAATTCTAATTTTCGACTATTTTCTCATACAACTTTGACTGATCATTGTTTATGGTCCAAAAATCTTTACTCAAAGATTTCTCTGCAACATATCTAATCCTTTGAAATCTCTGAAATTTCCCATCTTATCATCGAAATCCGCTGAATTTTTCATTCTGCTTGCGTGTGTCCGGGGAGCATTTTCGATGATTTTGCTTTCAACTCTCGGCGAAATAAAAAATGTCGCGATTTTCCAACGAAAATGATCTCAACTTCATTTTTTGTCGGGAATGATCAATATTTTCAAAGGTTCGTCACCTTTGAATTTTTTTCGAAATATTTTGGGATCGTGCTAAATCCACCTCACGCGAACCTTTAGTTTACATGAGGCGGGACTTTGGTACGAGCCCAGTGTCCGTATTCATAAACGCATTGGGAGGCTCGCCGATGGGTTTATGAACACGAGGGCACTGTTCTTATCGTGGGAAAATCGTTCTTTTTTCAGAACACCATCATCTTCGGAAATTTCCGAATCATGCTCTAGAACATTGTCGTTACATTTGATGAGTTTCTGCCCAAGACCTATACTCGATGCGTCTATGATGTGCACTTGCATTTTCTGTGCTTTGCTCCACCCACGCATTGTTAGCCAAGATGGGCTCCGCGCTGTCGCACTGTTGGCCGCTCTGCACTGACTGTCCGCCCCTCGCCACGCCCACGCAGAACTCCGCTTCACCCTCGGCCCTATCGATTCCAATAGCAAGATCACCTGCATCAAATAAGTTAGTCTTCTTTCTTACGTTTAAGCTCTTCCCCTTTATCTTTTATACTTTCCTTCTCTACTTCCTTTCTTTATTCTTACTATATCACACTTTAGTGGAACATATTCACATCATTTTTGAAATTAAAAGTTTTAAACTACGATACGTACAATGAAAACACAGGGACGAACTCTAACACAAAAGATAGATCATTTTTCCTGGAACATTTCCACAGATGTTTTTGGTTAGTCCTGGGTTTCAAGTTATTTTCACATTAATAAACAAAAAAAATCCCGTTTATTTAGCCATTACTCCGCTACAGGTCCTCATTCAACGCACTATTCAAACCAACCGCCGTCGTCACATCACCCCAATCTCCCGCCAGTGCCTCTCCTCAAATCAACCGGGTAAACAATTTTAATTTATCGACAATTTCCTCTATTAGCTACAAACTAATTCAATTGCTCTTTGCACCGAGGAAATAGATCTAGGATTATTTATTCATTTAGTCTGAATAGGTACAAATTTGTATCTTTTGTGTCCAAAATAAATTAGGAAAAAGCCGAAGCTTTTGATATGTTCATCGTTTATGTGAGAAGTTATTTCGAATATTTATAGCTTAAATAAGTATAAAGGTTGTTTTTATGCACTCAGGATAAAAAAGTATTCAAAAGGTGCATTTTTAGGTAAAAATATTTTAAAACTGCATTTTTAGCCACAATTCTCAAAAATAGTCTATTTTTACATTAAAAAATACCCTAAAAAGTCAATTGTCTGAAAAAAATGAGTATTTTTTCAAGTAACTCCTCAATCGGTCTAAAAATGTCGACGTCTGAGAGACTATGTGATCTCATTAGTTCCACTTTTTTACACATAATAATTCCCTCAATTCCCTTAACAATGAAGTCAAGGAAGTGGAAAATCCCTTTCATTAGGCATTTTTATACTCAAACAGCGACGATCTATGAAGTTATTTCATTTGTAAATCGCTTTATTATGGAATGTGAGAAGGGAAATATTGCATGGATTTTGAAACTCTCCTTTCGCGGGCTCAACTCCCAAGAAATAGCATGCGTCCTGAAAAGATGGAAGAGATAATAACGAAAAGGGAGGGGAGAGACGTGGCTCGTGCAAAAGCGAGTTGCAAAGAGTATGCACAGTATTTACCTCCTCACAAATCATAATATAAATTCTAAAAAAGTAATTTTCAGGGCTGTCGAGAGCGCTAGCCAGATAGATTTCTTTCGAATGTTGGATGACAAGATTCAGCATGTAAGTTTTTTTTAACTTTACCATTTATTTTTTTTTTAAATCTAAAATTACAAATCCCAAATGGAATTAGTGAATATAAATAGGAAAAAAGATTTGAGATTATTCTAAACATATTTTAAAAATTTTAAATTCAACTTATCACACAATCAGGACTAAAAATGAGCTGTAACTTGTCTTGAAGTAATTTGAAACATACTTTCTTATCTTATTTTTAAGTTCAGGGCCCCGATCTTTCTGAATCAGATGACGACTACGACAAATCGTGACATTCACTAGACTTCCTACTTTCAAATTGTTCATGAAAAACGGGTACTTATCAACAAAGCTATTCAAAATAAACGATTTATTTACAAGCGTTTTGAGATCAGTTTGAAGTTGTAACCAGACCTAGGCAGTGTTTAAGCCAAATTTTCCCTGCTAACCTCTCAACCTTGAATATTTCACTAAAATCTTGTTGCGAACTACCTTCTACTTCAAGTTTCTAGAAAAACTTTGTCTTGAGGAGGCCTCTTGCACTAGTTACTCTTACCCTTTTGTAGAAGCTACCTTCTTTTCGAGAAGTAGCATGGGGAAGAGAAACAGGAGGATAACTTCTACAAAAGGGTAAGAGTAACTTGGGGGTAACTAGTGGAAGAGGCCTTGCGGCGAATCCCTATCCTAGAATTTGTCGCTTTGGTAGAAAGTCTTCCCCTAGGTCTGTTTGTAACGTAATAATTTGTAAAAATGGTTAATTATAATGCGAAAGTCCAAACCCTATGAATAGAACAATTAAGACGACGGCAATAATCGCGATTGAAAACCCGATGAAATAAGCGATGAATTTGAACATCCTGGCGTGAGATTCGTTAGGGCACAGTACGAATTGAGGTTCTGCAAAACAATATGCTTAGCGAAATGATATATCAGTGTTGATATGTTAATATAGTCAATGTCATAGGTATTTTCATTGACCGATAACTTGAGACGAAATAAATGACGCACAAATAGTCGTCTATCTCGTTACTTGAATATGATGCAATAGCGTAAAGTCGGATGCAAACGACGGACTAATTTACCGCGCAACAAAAGTCAGTATCATTTACTTTATCTCAAATAATCGATCATTGATAATAACTTGCCAATAGATAACAAAAATTACAGTTGAAATGCTTGCCTAAATCCTGTTCTTGCATCGCCGGCTGATCTTCATCCCTGTCCACATTAACCACGGTGAAGATCGGCTTTTCGTTTGAGGAATGGAGTAGATTAGTTGGTTGTACCATCTTGTGGAAAATTGGTAACCTGAAAGAGGAAATTTAACATAATTTCGACAGAGTTGTAAATGTTTAGACACACGCACATGTCTAAACATTTACAACCTTGAATTTCGAGCAGCAATAACGAAATCATTGACCCGCTGTAGTTACTACTCCCCTAACACCAACTTGTTGTCGTTTTCTTTGTATTAACAGAAAAAGGTGGGTAACTACGAGGGTCTAATAATAATCACAATAAATAATGGAATGTTTAACGGCAACTTGGAAACCGCAAGACCACGAAACGCGAGGCATCGAGAAATAGTGTAGGAAAAGAAAGTACCTTCTTCCATACCCTACCCTAATCCCATACTATTTCGCCTACGTCTCGTGGTCTCGCGGTTTCCAAATAGCCATTTTAAGTAATTTTAAAAATGTTCAGAAATATCTGAAAAAGGCCACATTTTACCCTATGGGCGGCTGGCCTCAAAGATTGTGAACGTTCACAAACAGTTTTAAATACCCGCAGCCTCTGACACCTGCAAGGCGCTGGAAAATTTAACGACGAAAGATAAGCCCCGAGAGCAAAATTATTCCGAAAACATTCGCAGCACATTAGTCATAAAAAGGGCCATAATTGAACTAATAATAATGCTCCGCACAAAAACGGCAAAAACGAGCTGAGCAGATGATGGTGAGAATGTGGGAGTTTTGGTGTAGAATATTTTCGCGAAAAAAACGAAAATTTGTCTAGAACTTTCTAGACAATTTTAAAATAAGAATTATATTTTACTTGATAGCGAAGTTGCAACAAATGAATTAGCCCATAAAATTTCATAAAGTTTTTGGAAACGTTTTATTTTTTAGTAAGATATAAAGTCATGCTTGTTCAAAAGTTAACGAAATAATATTAGATGTCGTGATAGATTTGATCATTTTTATCGAAAATTTTTAAAATCCTACGCACTTGAACTTTCCGAGTGATCTTTCGGTAATAAACTATGCAAAGTACGAAAATTTCCGAGACTCATAAAATAAAAGATAAGAGCAATCTAAGAGCGTTTTACGCAAATATGCTGAACTTAGATGTCAAGACCTATGCATTGAAGTTAAACGCTTGACACCAAAAGTGGGAATAATTCCATCCTTAAAAATGCAAATATAATACGAAGTAACTCGGAATAATCTCTATAAAATGGATATTTATAGCGAGCAACTTACATAATTATCGCTATGTCATGCATTTATATACGAGAATGTCTGATAATTATTGATACCATTCGTGACGTAGTAAATGTATAAAAATTTCAGATATTTAAGCATTACAGGAAACGTTATCATTTGATTAAACTAGTAGCCGCCCTCATTGCATTAATTTTATGGGTTCCGGTTGTAATGAGCGTGTTTGATAAATGCAAGATTACTACACCTACAGATAGTTAATTTAAAGATCATTCAGAGGCAACAGCTTTCTTATTATGCTTCCTTAATTTACAATGCTTTTCTTTGTTAATTTTACAAGTATCGGTGATTATAAATATTTTAAATCAAATTTCTCATTGAGATATTATTTTTGGACTTTGAGTTATTATACAACTTTAATTATAATTTTAGGTACATTTTATAAATTTAATAGTAAATCGCGCGTTTGCCTAATAGTATTAGAGCGTGATCTTTCGGCGTCATGGCATTTGTAATCTGCGAATGAAAAAGCTGACAACTATTTTACGATCTTATAATAATTGCTCTGATCGGTCATCTTTTTTCGGTCCACATAAGACTTCGTTTCTCAATGTTCTCTTACGAAAAATTACGATGACTTTTCAATGACTTAGTTAATCAGTTGGCGCGGTTCGCGGGTTCGCGCAATGCCCATAGCCTGTGAGCTTTTTATGTCTGAGTCATACTATTTTCCAATAAAAAACCCGCCAACTATGAGTCCGCGCAAACCGTACCAACTATCAACTAATATGTAAACCGCTTTCAATTTAATTTTTTTAGGATATGAAATGCTTATATCTTTTGCAACTAAGTAATCATTTTTAAATCTTAATTGGTATAGAATTGAATGTAACATATTTAGATTCTTTTTCTTTCCGACGTTTTTCACCATTTTAATATATTACGAGCATTTACTTAGAACAAACTTATATTCAATAGCCGTCTTCAAAAAATTTATCATTATTTTTAGGTAGTAATCATTAGCAACTAAATATCAATGATACTCAAATTAATATGAAATTTTCTGAAACCCACTTCAAAATTTACAAGCCCCCCAAATTTCTTTTATTTCAACCATGCAGTCCTTTCTACCTTTCAAATTTGTTGTATCTTTTCGAAAGAAATAATATCCGTTGGTCATCTGTCAAAATATTAGCTGCTTATCGCTTATAGACAAAATCTTCGAAAAGGCAATAATTTTTATAAAGTTAAATTCATATTATTGATTGGGAGAGAGTGCGTCAATATTCAAAAATTGCGCTACTCGTCTCTTCTACGCGACTTACTATTTCGCTTCAAATTCGATGACCAATTTGCAGAATGAATATCGACTTTCTCTCCAATCAACGATACAATTTCTGAAACACATTTATAAATTATAAGACCTCAAAATATTTCTACTTCAAGCTATTTTTTGTCCGCGTTCCGACGCATTTTTTGAAGTGATCCTAAAATAGCCTTCCCGAAGGCTATTTGCGGTTTCTAGTAGGCCAGACGGGATTGTCTCATCGTATTTTCCCCCCGTACTATTTCTCTTCTTTTTTACCTCTTTCTTTATCTTCTTTCCACTCTATCTCTCGCTCATCAGTGATAAGCCCCTCGGGTGAGTCGTGACTCGGTGTTTGTGTAGACCTCGAGCCACTGTATGATCGTCTGAACCCGTACTATTTCTACTTTCTCGAACTATTTCCTAACTTCTCTTTTCTTCTCCCAATTTCATATGCTATTTCTTTACATCTTCCCTGTATCATTTCAATCAAAGACCGACATCAGAAAAAGGATTACTGTATTTATTCAGAAAACATGGTTTATAAAACCAGAGATTAGAAAAACTCACGCGGAGTTTTTCTTCGTTCTCGAATTTCGGCGTGAAATGTTCACTTTGGTCAGTGAATTGAAGTTTCAGGAAAAACGTGTCGAATTTTACGGGAACCACGAGGATGGTTTGTACATGAAAGCAATCGTTTTTGTTCTCTCGGAGTTTTGCAAAAGTGCTGTGTGCTTCAATTCCGTCCATTCATACACTGCTCTTCGCTCCATTGTTTTTGATTTTTGGCAAGAGGCGTAATTCCGAAGCTCCGACTTTTCCTCCTCCTGCAGCTTCTCGTTTCCGGTCGAATTTCACAGCTCGTTTCATCTGAAACAAAACACAGAAAAGTGATTTACAGGAAGGAAAAGTCAAAAACCACCATAAATTTTGTAAGATTTATCTCAATGGGTGCTCACGAGGAGTATCCGGGAATCTCGCAACCGGACGAAATAGGGTGTAAGGTGAGGACAGAATAGGGAGTGCTCTTTTACTTATGAATATTCTCTTCAAGTTGCGCGGTTGTGAGATGTTCTAATATCGAATCCGATTAGTACCGGAGTCTTCAAACTCAAAGCTCCTCTTCAAATATTTTGAATCGTACATAAAAATCAATGTGTTTATTGAGATAACTAGAAACTCGTACTATGTTTCAAAATAAATTCACTTTCAGCTAAAGTTTTTCAGGGTAATTAAAAGAAGAGGGTTGGGAAAGAGTCAATCGGTTTACCTAGAGAGCGCAAGCGGATTCACGAGACCATATTCCGCTATTATTCTTGCTCAAGGAGATGTATTCTGGTGTAACTAAGACTTTTGATAGCAAAAAAACCAGACAAAAATTGATTTTGAACGAAAGAATCGTCATTTTCTGGACTCCCAAACGAGTACGTTCTCGCAAACTTCAAACTGCTTGCAGATTTTTGTGGGGGAAAATGTGCTCTGGCTTTTGGCACAGAACCATTCCAGAAGGTTTATCGTCGATCTAAGAGTGGTTTTTGGTGATATTTGGCCTTGGAGGGTACTTTTTCCATTTTTAGGGTTCCCTCACTATCACTTTTGTTGCATGCCGCACATTTGCAGAAGGACGGAGCTTGCGCTCTCTAAGCCTATCTATCCATTTCAGACGATTATCTAGTATCTATCGGTATCGCTCTGTACGGTGTTACTCTGCTTCGTGCACTCGTCTGAAAACGTGTTTGTTACGTCAATTTGATAAATATTGAGAGATCTTGATTAATGAAGAGATGAAAAGAAAACGAAACTGATAAGGAGTTTGGATATTTACCCAAGCAACATAAAGTACTTCAGAACGAGTAAAATACGGCCTTTTTATCAAGAAGGCTAAAATGTACCAATAACATTGCAATATGCGATTGATGCCCAAAAATACAGTACCAAGTGCGGAAGAGTAAAAACTCTTTCTTTAGCTAAACACTATCTCGTTTCTCATCAATAATGGGCGGGATTTCCGCTCACTTGATTTTAGGAGTAAGGTGGCCGTAAATCTGCCCCATCGCTAACTATTCGCAATGGTTCATTTTTCTCTTAACTCTTTCACCGCTTGTTTCTCTCGCTGCGTGCGTCCCCAACGTGGTTTCGCGAATCTCCTTCCGTCGAAAACATAACGTTAGCCGCATAATGCAGTGATAAGCATCTAGAATGGGCAAAATCAATTCTCGATACTGAACAAATTTTGAAACTTACATGCCAAAGCGATAAACCCCCACAATCCATCTAAGAAATCTCGTCTTTGGTGCTCATCTTGGATATTCGCCAACGCCACTCGAAAATCCATTGATAGTCCTGAATCAAATTGATAAGTGTCGAAGAAAAAAGGATAATCGCGAAATAAAAACGGCTTGACCGGAACGAAATAGAACGGCAAGTGGTTGAAATAGAAGCTAATGATAAATGATAAGAGAAGTAGAGGGAGAACGGAGCGTGTGATAATCGGACCGGTTTTCGCCGATAACGACCTATTCTGGAAAAGCCTTTGGCTATCAAAATCACTGTGTATGTGTGTGCGTTTGCCTTTAGGGTCAAATGTGAGAGAGCACGAAAAGCGGAGAGACGAAAGGGTGCGAGAAAGATGAAAAACAAAGGGCATTTCGCATAGTGATTGCCTTCGCAAAGAGTCGACTATTCAAAGGTCGAAGACTGTTGACTCATTTTGAAGCAGGCAAAAATAGCATGTAAAATGAGGAGATGAAAAGGAAACAGAAAAAGCTAGGCAGTGATAAAATGATCAGAGGCGAAGGGAGAATTATAAGAAACAAAAATAAGCAAGGGGATCGTGACGACGGATAAGAGGACCGCCGTAACGGATGATGATGAAATGCCAAGAGAAAGGTGGTTAAGCAGAAACTATTCAAGACGACTTTGAAAGCCTAGGCCTCAACACATGTGGAGAGATGAAAGAATATGCAAAGGTCAGAGACTAGGTCAGAATAATATAAGTGCAAATGAACTGTTGCATTTCAAATTCCGATGAAGATCAGATTTGACACGTATCCAGAAGATGACAATTATGAAAGATTTGGAATCCATTCGGCAACTACCGCACACGATTAGCACTATGTTTGCTATTTTGTTGCGTTCAGATTTTGAAACTTATACAATTTTCGATAATTACTGTTAAGAAGACGATAATTCCGTTTTCTTGAGATCATAGCATACATGTGCGCCATCAATCATCATTCAAAGTAGTAGTTCCTTCAGGGGAACTTTTGAAACATCAAATTATCATCAAAATCACTCTTCGATATCCATTTCGATCTCTTTTTATTTTCTTCTTTGAAATTTGTCAGCTTTTGCAGTTCCTCCCACTATTCCCTTTCTTCTTTCTTTCTTCTGCTGAGTTTTTGGTGGTCTGTCTGTTTGGTGGGGGCGTGGTCTTCACCGTCTTTGACCGTTTCCCTAGAATAGCGCCCTGAGGAGGAAGCATCCATCGTCGAAGGAAGAGAAGTGAGAGAGCTTTTGCCTTTCTCTCTGTCTCCATCTCCCTCTATCTTCGTCCTCAGCGCAAGAGTGTGTGAGTGTGCATACCTTTGAGCGCCCCCCACCAATTCCCTCTGCCCCCTATGGCGCGCACCGTCCCGCTATTCCTATTAGTAACGACGAATATTATCGGTAAGCAATTCCCGTCAAAAATCATCAACGAACTATCAAAAGTTCGACCATTCCACGGATTTTTCGCGTCCGAAAATTCCGATTTTCCGGTCATCTTTTGACTCCGATACAGTACCCCCTCTTCCCGTATCGTGTTATAGTTTTGACAGTTAAGATTATAAAGGATCGTTCCCATTTGAAAATCTTAGCCAGATATGTTTATGATTAGCCATTTCTGGAAGAAAACGACTTTACCGCTTTTTGACAGAGGTAATTATGATTTTCAGGGTCAATTCTCGCCCAGACACCAGTGATTGGTGGATCATGTAAACTCGGCACAGCAGACGTCCAGATTGGCGGGAAGCAGACACAGTTTTTCCTCAAATGCGAATCGACAGCAGAGTGAGGATTTGTCTTCATTCGTCAAAATCCCTTGATAACTTTATTTACGATTTTTGTTAATATGACTCAGGAGTTGACTTCTCACAATGCTGCTATGAATTTCCAAAATGCTATAACTTACATAGGATTATTTTAAAAATCTGGCTTAAATAAGATATTACGATATTCTCGCGAGCATCGTCTTTACCGTTTTTGAGTACCACCCTATATAGCCTAAAGAATAATTCTTTCAAAAATAGAGTCAAACTTGCAGAAGTTGAAAACATACATTAATAGAATCGATCTAAAATTCATTGAAATCTTAGCAGGTATTGAATGGAATTGTTCAGGAGTGTGGAAGGTGAAGGAGTCTGGGTCGTTAAATCGCGAAGTGCCTCAGCATCTTCGTCAGGCTCATCATCTGCTGCCGTTCCCTCGGAGAACACCCAATTGCATCAACGACCGCCATCCAGCAAGTCGCTCAACTCGTCACCCAACATTTGTGGTTTGTGTCTTTATATTTGCATATCTTTGATTTTGTGAGATCAGCCTGACTATTTTATATTTTAACGTTTCGTTCTACCTGGATTGAGCAAAACTCGTTGCAATTAGTCCATTCCATCTTCTTTATAAATTCTGCAGCATATTTTCGACAAAATTTCTGCGATGCGAAGTCACTTATCTCTGAATTGTGTTGCCATTATTAAGTTGGGAGAGATATGCTTCAAAATTTATATCGTCAGAATACCGCTTTTTGAAAGCAATTATGTATAGCTCTTTTCTATGGACATTACAAATACATACGATATATCTCAATCATGTATGTCATGGTCATCTTCAACCACCTGATAGGCTTGGTCTTCATAGCTAATCCTTTATTATCTCCAGCTTGAGCTTATTCGGTCAATTCTCGATGTTTTAAGTCGCGTTTTTGCTTGCCTCGGAGTTTCAGAGTCTCTCAGTCGTCGGTTCGAAGGATTTTTCTATCGGCTTCTTTGCACCTCTCCACCAATTGCAACGTTCTTTTTGTTTGTCTGTCGAAATCTTTCATTCTCTTCTTCTCGCCCCCTCTGCCTTTATTTGAGTAAGGACAAACGACGACGACGACGATGAGATCCCATCGTTCGAGAGAGCAGGAAAAAAACTGCTCTGTTGAGAATGACAGTTTGGTGTCAGTTTATCACGAAGTCCTCCTCGCGCAGAAAAGAAAGCGAATAGCGGGCCCAACTACGTAGTAGGTAATTGATCAAATCGGAACGGGGAATTGTTTTGGACATCAACTTTTCTTTCGAGATAGATTCAAAGTATTTGAAGAGAATTGTAAGATTTAAAACATTAATCCATCCTTTCGACCTCAGTAGCACAAATTCACATTGTTAAACTATCTTACTATTAGGATTTTGTTTTTCGCTGACTGAATTCACGTCCAAATGGAACATAAGTTATTTGAAATTTCGAAGCATAATGTCAGGAAGGTCATTTTGAACTTCAATAGGATATCGATTCGTTCGCCTCCGTCCTTTCTCGAGTTTCTTTGAAGGTCTCTGGCAGATTTCGAATGGCTATGCCCATTCATTCACTGCTTCTGTGGGTGCGAGAGATAGTCGTCGACTTGTTTTTGTGCTTGTTTTCTTTCAATTGTAAGAACCCCACATCTATGTACACAAACATACACACTGAAGAGTACGGATAAAGACCCGAGACAAAAAGAGAAGCAGCAGGCGGCGATGAAATAGCGACGAATTCTCAGAGGTCGGCTGGAGATTCAGAGAAACTTCATCGAAAGTTGGGGCATGAACCGGCTGGCTACTCCACTCAATGACAGAAAAAGCGAGCAGCACTTATATAACATGGAACATCAGGAAAAAGCAGCAATTAGAGTGTTACCAGTGAAAAGGTAACACACACCTCGAATTTGCCAAGGTTTAGCGGATTTCACTGACAGATGCGAAAACACGCATCACTTGTGAACTATGCGGATGACACACAGTGAAAGTTCAGACCACAGGGGTCATTTTCAGGACTGTCGGCAAAGAACTCGTTGGTAAATGTTTATAAATACTCTCATCATATGATAAAGCATGGGAAGGACAAAAGTGATCATGTTATACTAGATAAGAATTTACTCTGCCGACAGTCCTGCTTATTTTACCACTTTCTTAGATACTGGGGATTACGTCATCTGAAACATTCAGAAAATGCCAACTTCCTTCCAATCGGCACATTCCATTCTTGACCATGAAATCTCCATGATTCATCCTCTTGGCTTGGAATCTCGCCGCAATCTCTCATTACGTCTGTGTGTGTTCGACAAAAACCGGAACGCGCTGTTTGTTTGTAGTCTGTTAAATCTCGAGCTTTAGTGTGGAACAGAACAGATCACTACACAGGAATTCCGACGTCTAAAAATAGATTGGGGTTGCGCAATATGATCTAATCTTTTTTTCTCTTGCTAAATTACAGTAATAGACATATACTATCGTATACTGCCACAACTAATATTGCAACTAAGAGTTCTCACTCTACTTCTTCCAGGGTCATTTTGAAATTTATTATACATATATAATCATAATCTCTTGAGTTATTTCTAGAACCTGCGTTCTATTTCTATCCATTTCGCAATCGATTTCTTGGCGCGTCGCGCATTTGCTCTATTCAGCTACTGTTGTGAGTTCTTTCTGCTGCTGCAGTGCTGAAGTCGCCCACTGTCTGAGCGCGCAGATGGAGAGACACCCTGAAAGAGCCCTGAGGGGTGCGTGACCATAGAGAAATTAGAGCGAGAGTAAGCAGCACAGAGGGCCCAAATGATGCAGCAGCAAACAAACAGACAGAGAGCGCGGAGAGAAGTTAGTGACTCCCTCACCAGCAGACTGTTGAACGAGGAAAATCGACGAGTATGAATGGAGGAAATGGAAACTGTTTTCGGACGGAAAGGAAATATTTCTGAAACATAATAGATTGTTTACACTAAAGAACTCAAGTTGGTGCCCAATGGGATTCTGAAAGATCAAAGTGTTCTTGAAAAAAGTGCAAAATTCTTGAACAAGTTTGAGTTCACAAGCCTTCAAGCAATGAGAAAGAAGGTAGTAGAAGAAGAAGAATCGCTTTTTGCTACCATCTTAAACCTACTTTGTAATAATTTAGTGCCTGGAGGTTTGTGGTTTCGAATTAGTTCATTAAAATGTTCCAGTAGGAAATTTATGCCTATATATCCTCAATAATCAAGAAAGATTTTTAGAGCAAGACAAAAATGCCCGAGAGAACGACGCGTGCTCAGTGTCGGCTACTTGTCTGCAGGCTCATAATGAATTCTCCAACTCCTACTTGCAATGCGATCAGACGTAAGTCATCTTCTTAATCGTCCTTAAAAATCCAAAAATTCAGCACTCTCCGGTGGACCCGCAAATCATGCCAGGACGGATTCCAGTTCAACTTCGAACAGCAGACCTGCATCAAGAGGAATACGCATCGTAAGCTCTCCATCATAGTTCGTTAGCATGAAATTTGGCTTTACCCCAGTCCATATTAACATTAACATTTCTCCTGATATGGTGATGGCTAACTAACATTTCAGGAATGATGAAAGCTCCGTTTCCGACGCCTCCAGCTTCTTTCATCATTCAACAAGATAAGCCGATTGAGAATGACACATCACCTTCAACGCTGACAACGACAAAGCAACCCGAGTCGACAGTAGCAGCGTCGACGTCAAAGCCTTCCGAGTCTACCGCAACAAACCTTGTTTATTCTACTGAAGCGTTTGATACCACTTCAGTTCCAATTCTAACGCCCCCGCCTTTAAAACGCTGTCGACAACACTGTTCGCTATCTCAGCCATGTGCCGAACCGGCGTTATGCATTGCTTCTTGCTGTGTCTACCAGCGGATACATCGTCGTCCCGTGACGTCATTGTTCTATGACCCGCTTCCTCTCGACAACGCCTTGCCTTTTAACATCACCAGCGAAGACATCTTTCAATCAGCTGACAACCTCTTCGAAGCATCCTTTGCCGGATCGCAGTTTGCCGAATCCGGATTTCCTCCGACTTCTCAGATGACTGTGAGTGGCAACACTGGACCACCAGCATCAACCTCTCAGCATCCCACGCTGATTCAAAGCATCCCTGATCCTCCTACAGAGCTCCCAAATCTTCAAGTTCATTCTGGAGAAGTCGTCAGTCCTCCTGCGCCAGCTTCTCAGCAGCTACCAGCAATCCTAAACGTTCCAAATTCCGAAGGATTTCAATCAGTCAACCAATCACCAGACGCATTCACAGAGCCGATTCCCGATTTCATTGAATTCCAATCACCACCTCCTCCACCCCCTTTTACCGGATTCGGCAGTCCTCCTGCTGCCTCTTCTTCTTCGACAACGGTAACGGTGACCAAGTTCCATGGATTTCCTCCATCACAGTCTCCTGACCCGAAAGATCTCCAAGATCTTACTTCTCCGCCAATAAAGGCTGACCTCAGGCAGATGTTTCGAGAAGAAGTCGATGCTTTGCCCCCTGTTCGACCTCATACCCTTGAGCATCGTCAGAGTTCTGGACCAATCCCAACTCCAAACAGCTCTGAGCTTCCAGTTACACCTATTACTTTATCAGACTCGAATGAAGTCGAAGAGGAACCAACGACTTCTTCGCGTGAACCAGAGCCGAGAACTTCTCCATTTTCTGAAAGGGCACCAGACGAATGGAGAAGTGGAGGTACAATTTTGTAACTTTGATTTCATTTATCAAATCGCTTTTTATTCGGTAGTCTCATTAGGAACGCGCGCGCGCGCGCTCAAGATAGATAGAGAAAGAAAAGGCGATTTTGTTTACTCGCGTCACAACGAAGGAAGTTTGCTGATCGGGGCGCTTTTTCGTCTTACTCTCCGTCTTTCTGCTTCAGTTCGCGAACTGTTGCACCCTCTCGAGTCTTTTATCATCTCATTATCTTTCTTTCTGAAATCTCTTACCTCTTTTCCACTCTCTCTCGTCGATTTTGCTCGAGGCGACCTAATGAGTGTTTGTCCACATAAAGCGAAGGCGAAGGAGAAGAAGAAGCTGCAGGAGCACAGGGAAGAAGCCCTCGCTCTCTCACTCCTCTCAGCGATCTCTCAGCCGTCCTTTTTGAATTCTCTCACAAAAATGACCGCTGCTGCTAGTTTTAGTTTATGGGGACTTTCGCTCTCTCGCTCGACTGAGACAGACTGACACTAAGACAATGCGATGAATTCTTTCTCTTTCTTCTCCCGAAGCAGCACAAAACTTTTCGTATTCAATCAAGCCACACTCCGGTTTCGAGCGCGAAGAAAGAGACCAACAGCAAAAAATTGAAGGAAAAATACTGTAGAGTCCTGGGAAAGTAGAAAATTCAGGCACACTTCCGAGTTTTTCGGGCGAATGCCGAGGAACTAACGCGGTCTGCGCGATCAACGCCGATTGCCCTCCGACGTTCATGTGCGATGACGGCTGCTGTCGCTTGGCAGTGTGCCCGAAGACGAACAAAGCCGTTCACTTCACCTGCATGACTGAGTACCAATGTTCCGCAGGCGAAGTCTGCCTCTTCGGCAGCTGCTGCAAGCACAACGTACGTCGAATTCTACCTTATGCAATTCCACCACGGCATACGGAGCATACCACAACCACCCGCGCTCCACCCGTTCATCCCTCTGCCAAAGTGTTCCGAGAGGAAAATTCGTCGCTGAACACCAACAACAATCCAAATAGCATTGTTGATGGAGGATCGGAGACTTCTTCAAGTGGGAAATGCCAGGTGGATGATCGAGTCACCGACTGCTCCATCGACAATCCCTGTCCCGAAGGAAGCGAATGCGTCGATAGCATCTGTTGCAAGCTGCCGAACGTAGCTAAATGCGCGAATGGGCTGATGTCGCTTACAGTTCCGCCGACCTGCAGGAGATCGGATGAATGCCCAATTTCGTCGCACTGCGAAAATGGAAAGTGCTGTCCATTCGAGAAGACGGATCTGACAGATCTGAACACCTTCGACCTAGAGGGAGACGATGATTTGAGCCGAGGAATCACTCTTTCCCCGCCTGCATCTGACAGGCTGACTGGAATCAGTTTGTCTACATCGGTAACTTCAGTGTCTCACTCGTGTTGTGAAGAAGCAATTTCTGTCGTCTCGTCCCTTGTCCGATCACCTGTGTCATCAATCTTCTTCTTCTGAATTCAGGCTCGTTGCCTTCGCACGCCCCGGTGTGATTCGATGACTTCCCTATGTCCACCCAGGTTCACGTGCTCTCTGAATGGAAAATGCTGCAGACTGGACATGCTTTGTCCCGATGGAACTGTTCCAGAGACTCAGTGTGATCAGGTTTTATTCGAATCGAATTGCTTCAACATATCAGAAGCTCTGAAATCCTTGTAGCATAAGCAAATGTGCCCCTCGTCCGCGCATACTTGCACACGGCTGTACGGGAAAATTCATGCGTGCTGTACCTCAGCGGAAGCTATTATGGGAACAAAAATAAGCACGCTAAGTGGGCTTATAGCTAGAGGTCAATAGACGAAAATTTCTTCCCGATGCAAGATCCGAGGTTCAGATTTCCCAACTCCAGAAGCGTTGTCGAATGGAATTAACGGGTATTGTCCTCCTGGAAGCATTGAGGTTCTACCTCGAGTGGGACGGACCTGCCGATATAGCCTTCAATGTCCTTCTCCATATTATTGCAACGGTCGTGGACGGTGTTGTACGCCAGTATAGGTAGAGAGACGAGAAATCTGTATTTCACAAACGTTTTTTCTACCTTTCAGGAACTTGTGATTTTTCAAAAGCTGCCAGATTAACGCAATATTGCCTGACTTGTACTGCTCATCGCATGTGGAATAGAGTGTTTAGATAGACAAATGACTTTTAGTAATCGATTTGCTGTGATTGATCTCTCGATTTGTTGTAAATAAATAAATGATTGAAGTTTGTACTAATTGCATGCTTTACTATTTCTAAATAGGTACAAAAATCAAATTCAAGGAGAGAGTTTTAGGTCAGCAGGCGTCTGGTTTGATTTGCACATTCTCATCGTGCTCCAACTCGAATCCCTGCTCGTCTGGAAGCTGTAACAACGGATATTGCTGCTCGAGCAATTCCGGATCAAGCAATGCTATCATTCGTACGTCAATTTGACAATTATCAACGCTTATCACAGGCTTGGCACCAAAGCACAACAGCATGGCTAATTTCACACACATCTCATTTCGTTTCAGCACCGTATCCATTCACAATGCAGAGCAAGAGCACTACTAACAAACAGAAATCGCTGAAAAAGCCAGGAAGCATCAAAGACGCGCTAACAACAAAAGGCGAAAAGAAGCGAGCGCGCAAACCGAGCCGGAAAGCGCGAACGAACAGCAAAAAGCCGACGACGGCGAAGACCGATAAATCGACGATCTCTTCGGTACTGAGCACGAGCAGCAACGACTGGCCAGTCGGCCCGCCGGGGTACGGCTTTCCTGGCCATTTGGCCGATTTGGACGGCGTGCTCATCAAAGCCACTGGGGATGGAAGTAAGAGCCTTCACCAGAAAGATAACATAGCAGTACTAACTTTTCTCAAGTTTTCAGCAACTTGCGCAGGCGGCTTCACGAGCTCTCTCGTCTGCTCCCTTGGAGGTGACTGTCCTCCAGGACTCTTTTGCGACCGACAACTTTTCCTCTGTTGTCCACTAATCTTACCGCTTAATGATCCAAATAACCCTACAAAACCTGGACAGCCTCATAGAAAGCATCGCAAGGAGGAGTCAACTGGGCCGAAGAACATTCCAGCTTACCGCTTCTCATCGATGCCTTGCAACATGCCATGCCCTCGTATGAACTAATTTCATTACTGCACCGGAATAACGATGCACCAAACAGATAGACACCACACGCGAATGTCGGGAATGAAAATTTAGTTTCCAAATTTAGTTACACCGTCATCGTCCTCAAACAACTGTGCCGGTTGCAACTCGCAGCCACAGGTCATCACCATTCGTGAGTTCGTTAGAGTTCATAGAGACACTGAAATGACCACGATAATTCCACATTTTAGTCAATCATCAATAATTTCAAGTTCAAACCAATCACCCGCACAAAAATGATTCAAAATGAGCGACGGCGCTTTTCACAACGTCGATATCCTCCTTTCAGCATCCTGCCCTGGCGGCAGCTACTCTGTCGGCTCTTGCGCCAACACTGGCTCTTGCGCTACTGGATACTCGTGTGTTCAAGGCTCTTGCTGCCCATCGTATAACTCTCAGCCTTCAATTGCCATCGGTAGATCTAATCATCTCAGAGTCAACAACATATACGATCATTTTCAGCCATCTGCCCTGGCGGCGGAAGTGGTGTCGGCAACTGTGTGAACAGCCAATGTGCTACTGGCTACCAGTGCGTCCAGAACCAATGCTGCCCTTCAACCACCACAACCAATCCATTTGGTAAATTTGATTCATCGTTAATTATAGTTTACGAAAAACTTCAGTCTGCTCTGACGGAACTCAAGCCGCTGGTGGTTGCGTGAACGGACTGTGCGGCACTGGTTACACCTGCCGAAATGGACTCTGCTGCACTGGATCGGCCGCCAACTCGATTAGATGCCTTGATGGATCCGAAGCGGTTGGTGCCTGCATTTCCTCTTGCCAGTCGAATGCTTGCGGTGGATCGACACCTACCTACTACTGCGGTACTGGATACACTTGCACGACTGGAAACATCTGCTGTGCCGTCAACAGCTGCCCAGGCGGTGGAACTGCGATCGGTCCGACCATCAATGGTCAATGCCCTGCTGGCTCTACTGCTAACAACGGAATCTGCTGCTCGAATGCGTGTCCTGACGGCACGGCCGGATCATCGCCAGTTGGTGGCATCTGTCCAACTGGACTAACTCTCCTAAATGGTGTCTGCTGCTCCGGAACTGGAAATATTGTTGTATGAAATTATATTTTTTTTTTAAATATATCAAAGGAAAGATATGATTGATTTTAGGGTGTTTGCGTTGTCCCCGAACAACAAAATGGTCCATGTGTTGACGGAGGATGTCCGACGGTAAAAAGATCAGATTCTTTCCATAATTTCATTTGAAATCTTAGCCTGGATATGCCTGCGACGCGACAGGAACATTCTGTTGTCCAGCCATCAGATACGATGAAAGTTGTCAACTTGGGCCGTCTATCAGTGGTCTCTGTCCGTCTGGATACGCTCTCGTTCATGTTCCTGGAGCAACTCCACAAGAAGAAATGTGTATCGATCTTCAATGCAGTGAGTAAACGCGTTTAGTTTTATCTAGACCTTCTAAATTCAAAATCTTCGTATGGTAACGTTGCCGATTTTAGCCGAGGGACTCTGTGCTCAAGAACGACAAACTGGTCCATGCCTTCCTGATAGCGTCGGATGCCCTACCGGCTCTACCTGCTACGAACTTGCTGATATCTGTTGTTTGGATCCAGTCTCACGACGATTCAACAGGCTTATTCACGGACGAGGTAGAGGAAGCTCGCAACCGTACTATGGTCGACCTCTGCATTCGTATATGCCAGGTACATCGAAGCAAATCAATCTTTTAATGGCCCACTTTACGCATGAAAGCTGTCTTGGGAGACAGTGAGAATTGTGTGCATGCGGTAGAATGCGCTTCTGTCAGATGATAATTGCTAGTGCTTCGTAAATGTCGTTGACGGACTGCTAATTTCAGCTCATCAAAACCACGCTGCTGCTCCTCAGCACGCCGGTACTCAGCTTCTCTCTCCACTTCCACTCTGTAGTGATGGAACTCCATCTGTTGGTACCTGCATCAATGGCCTGTGCGGAGTTGGACTCGTTTGCGACAATAATCAGTGTTGTCGACCTGGGAATGGGAAGGATATTCGTAGTCAGTAAATATCGTTTCTTTCACGCTACCATCAATTTTTCGTGATGGTGTATCGCGACGTATGCCTGCTTTCGGGCACTTTGGTCTGGTTTTCCGCTGTCAATGTGGTTTGTTTTAGGCATGTGCCCTGATGGCAGCAATGCAGTCTCGAGCTGCTTTGCAAATGGAGCATGCGGATCCGGCCTCTACTGTCTGACGTCGAAGAACTTGTGCTGTAAAGGAAAAGCGCCGACCGAATTCAACCGACCTATGCCTTGTGAGTGCATGAATTTCGAATTTCGATGTTGATGAAAGGGATGAATGTGAAAGGGCTTGAAAATTGGGGGAATCAGTGGCTCTCTTTTGAGAAACTTCTGAGTGACCCCAAAGAAGTTTCAAGTTTACGAAGGTGACAGTGGAAATGAAAGACGATGACGTTCTCCTACGAATGTGTTACGTGTGTAATATTACATTTTCGTGTTCTAGTGGCGACGGTCCGCCCGATCGGATCGCGTTGCATGCTGGATGGTGAGTGCGTCGGTCATGCTGACGGCCTGTCGCTGTGCCATGCGGGCGTCTGTCAGTGCTCGCCCATCGCCTACACTCAAGGCATTGCATGTGTGAGGAGGAAACATTTGAGTAAGCTTATGGATGCCTAAAAATTAGGGGCAGCTTGAAAACCATAAACCCTCAAGCCCTGAAGCCATGCAAAATAGTGTAAGAGAAAAAATTCGTACCTTCCAATACCCTCCCCTAACCATACACTATTTCGCAATGGCTTGAAGGCTTATGGTTTCCAAACAGCTCAAATTAGGACTCGGCTTTATTTGTATCACGAAGGAAGTGATTTGTAAAGAAAATTCAACATTTCCCTGGCATCATTTGCTTTGTGGTACAGGTGGATTCGACCTAAAAATACTTCAACAAAATGAATATTATTGTACGAATGAATTTGGAATTACGGTGTAAAAGTGCTTAAAAATGGAGAATGAGCATGAATTTTTGCTACTTTAGTTTTTTTTAGAAAAAAATATGAGGAAGTTCCTTAAATATTGAAAAAAGATAAATATTTTAGATTTGAAAATGGCTGATGACCCCGTACCAAATACGAATGCCAATGTTAACAAAGCGATTGTCAAACAATAAGAGTTATTTACGAAAGCTACGAATTAAAGTCCAGCGATTTAGTTCGTAGAAATCCGCTCCAAAATATCTCACTCAACTCAAAACATGTCCATTAGAAAACCCAGTAGCGGGGAGAATTTTGTTATTTATCTTTTCTAGATTAACTTATTTCAAATTCCATTGTGCTCTCGCTTTTTGTTGCTGTGTTGCTCTGGAATACTCCAAAAATTCTAGAACGTTCCAGAATTTGTGCCTTGTATTTATTCATTGTTTCTTGAAGCATCATTGCCAAAAATCTCCTAGATTTTCGAATTTTCCCTGAAATTCCCTCGACTCTTCTAGTCGAGTGCAGCATTGGTCGTAGAAACCGACTTTCCATTGATTGCAGTTTAAAACCAACGTTTTTCACGACGCAACGCTGTAAAAGTCCCTTCTATCTCCTCATTCTATGTGCCAGGCCTTGGTTTTTGTAAGTTGTATTTATTCGTAAAATTAAGGCTGTGACTTCTACCGAGTTCGGCTACAAATGGACGGAACTTGAATTTTCAAATAGCTTCACAATATGAGTTCTCTATGTGAGAACGTGAAGTTTTCTCAAAATAATTCAAGCCCCGCCCACGAACGTGTGCGATCGTGTGAAAACGATGCCTTAGTTTTGCACAATTTTCCACAAATTCAAGGTCTTTCTCTGGCGCGCTTTTTCATTATCTAAATACAGTATCTCTTACAGTAATTCCGTATGGAATATATCTTCAGCTTTCTTTTCCAAGAAGCGCGTTCTTTTTAATTTATTCCTTAATTTATTAACTAACTTATTTATTTAAAGTCCGAATTTTTCGCTCAAAATTCTCAAGATCGTCTTTCAGTAAAAGTGCAAAAATCGACGAAAATATAATAAATATTCCTGAAATTCTTATATTTTTGTGAATAGCTTAGCTTACTGGGGAAAATCTTAGTTGAAATATTCCTGATAATTTGAATAATACGTGCACCTTAGTTATGATTTAATTAGGTTATATGATTATGTGTTTGGGAGTAGGATAATTTCCCCGCTAATAATTGATTGCACACAATTAGTTATAATAATAAAGCTAATATTTATCACACCGAATTGTGTTCTAACTTCACTGAAATTAAAAATGCACGCATTTTCAGAATATTTTGCAAATTTCGAGAATTCATTAACTTTAAGTTAAGTCTGATCGACGTAGCAAATCATCACCATTCGAACATTGCAAAACTACCTTGTTGTTTATAAGTTACCTAGGCAAACTTTTGTTAGACACCATACAACGTGTCCCAAAATTCACAGGTGTATTCTAAAATTACAGAAATTTGTAATGCTTGATGAAAAGGCTTTCGAATTTGATAAGTCCATGGAATTTGCAAATTCGACAGCTGTTTTCTAAATACATAAATGCCAAAAACACAGCGATACATGACTTGACATTAAAATATATGAGTTCTGGACGAAATTCCGACAATTATATCAACTTAGATAATAAATGATATCATTCAGTGTTTTATCATTTTACCTAAAATATCGAAGCGAAAAAAGTATTTGAGTAATTTTAAGACCTGAAAAACAAGTCCATTGTTATCTATATTCACAAAAAAGCTGTTCAGAAAATTAATCCTTTGGAATGCTAAATCTTTCAAATTGTTTAGTAGAATTTTCAATTCTCTTTCGCAAATAATTCAATCTGAGATCCAATTTTGAGCAAAACATAATTCAGATTTATAAATGATTTCCATTCTTTACTATTCAATTCAAAAGATGCGCATTTCCTGATGAGATATTCAACGAAATGCCTGTTTTTATTCAAATTCATTTACCATCTTCTTAGAGAGGCCATTTTGAGTGTACTTTCGTCACTAAGGAGAAGATCTTGTTATCTTGATTCGGCTTGTGAGAATTTTCCTTTCCATCATTTTATTCAAATCGTTAAAATAGTATAAGTTGTGATATACTTCGACACCCAAAATGTCCATTATCATTTTATCTATACGAAAGATCTAGATCGTCTGTACTTTACAAATCTACCCACATATGATTCGCTTCCCTCATTACTTCTTTTCTAACGCCTTAAAATTTCACTAATATGTCAAGCGTGTTTTATGGGAGTATTATTTATCAATAGAGGTGGAAATTTCTGTAAGATCATGTGTTGGGTATTTGCTTCGGTTGTCAACCAAACCACCTGCCCGCCAACCGACATCTAAAAATCTTGAGGTTTAGGCGGAGCTAGCAAAATATAAGTCGAGCCTCTCGGTATAACTGAGGCATTTAAATCACCGATAGTAGTCGTAAATCTTAGTCAGAGCTGAAACAAATAATATCCTACTAATTTTTTTCCGAAATTGCCTTTTAATATTTTATGACGTTCCCAAATTCTCAATTACTTGATGATGCCTCTGCTCTGAATTGATAATGATTCCCATATTTGAACCTTCTTGCTCAATTTCCTCTCTATATTTGAACTCCACTTTCTTGGCTATTGTGTTTCACACCTAAAAAATTACTTCGTGTGTACCCATATTTGCGATCAACGTTCATAGGATCCACTTTTAGTTTTCATTGTTCCTCAATTTTTCGAGGAAAATTCCGTTTTTTCCCCGACATTTTCGATAAAATTTAAATTTTCCGGAAATGATCCGATACCTGTTCGTTGTGTTGCAAGTTCTAGCCGCCGGAGCTATCGCGATGAGTTTGGGACCGAGTCAGGGCGATTCCCTAGCTCAGCCAGGTAAAAGTTTCATAAATTTTTAATTCGAGGAGTAAATTTATAACACTAGAGCTAAAATTTTAAGATATTGAACATTTTAAATTTAAATTCAAGTCAAGAGAATAATTGAGTTTCAGGAATCCGTACCTACGCCGCCTATCCGCCTCAAATCAGTCGCATGCAGTTTCTCTCAGATGATGGGTACGCGGTGCATACTGCGGAGCTTAAGCGTAAGTCCGAATTTTGTGAAATTCGAAATACCCTTGAGGCTTCATTTATAAAGCCTTGAATAAATATGTACAATCTTGAAAGATCTATAAAGACTAGCTCCTTGTATTCCACACCCACACTTATGCCTCACTCTTTTCCTACCTCACTCTTTTTCTACCTCCTTCCCCTACACTCTTCTCAAAGTGGGTGTGGGATACGGAAGTTCATAAAGACTAATAAAGCTTATAAGACATACCTCAAGACATTCAATAATCATGGTTGTTACTTTGTTTATAGAAGACAGAAATTTCAGCGAAGCGTAACTACGATTTCGTGAGATTCGGCCGTTCAGCCCCGACAAAGAAGGCCTCGTACGACTATATTCGGTTCGGAAAGCGCTCATCGAATCCCCTGGCCGCTTTTAGGAACGTCAAGATTCAAAACCGGCGAAAATAAATACAGACCTTCAATGACCTTTCTTGAACTGTAAATTTAGCTCATCATAAGTTCTACAAATTTTACAATAAACTGAAATTAGCATATTTGCCTAATTTTTCAATTTTTGGTTTACTACTTTTGTTCGTCCAAGGCACCAAAATTTAGAGCAATTTTAGCATCCGTAAAATTTTTTGTAACATACATACTCTTCAACTTCCATCAAATTTGGGTGATATCACAATTCTCAATAAAGGGTTTTCTGTTAAATGTATTTGGTTTCGGCAATTTATTTATTCCCAAATAAATTTTTTTAAGTTACCGTAATTCGTGACGATCTCTTGCACAATGTGTAATTCCCATTACAACCCCCTTAAATGTTGAGGGGTGGAATTTTAATTTTCCATTTACTCAAATCACCTGTTCACTCCTACGATGCCGAATGGAATTTTGCAAAGTAGACATCTCAAACGTCAATGCAAAGTAAAAATAAATGAATTTATTCCAGTATAAATAGACTTTACAATGTATATTAGAAATTTCATATTGCTACCCCACATGCAAATAAACTTGATATAGAAAAATATAGATCATGTACTGCAAAATTGCACAAGAAATGCAAAAATAACGAACTGCTGAAAATTCACCAAGTCATTATTTGCTTCGAGTCGTCCCAAATATTAAGGTCATTCATTTATATTTTCCATCGTCGCTTGTCGGACTGAAAACAATCGCATAAACATTATATGAATCATGATTCATAAAACTAGGAGTAATCTCTTTCCAATAGTGAAGAAATACATATTTTCATGATGAAGAAGAACTTTGCTCTCAAGAAAAGGTTTTCTCAAAGACGAAGAACTTATCTTTCCTTCTGGGAATCGATTTCTCTCGCCCGGCTTTCCCTACCTTGATATCCTGAACGCAAGCCATACAGGTTCTCGGCCTATTCTTATGATCGAACGGACAGGTCGATTTGTTGCACACCGTGTCGTATCTGCAGAGTCCATGGGAGTAGAGACATTTCGACCCTGGACAGGTGGGGAAGTTCTTGCACTTCGCTGGAGGCCCATGGGGACAGAGCCCAACGCCTCGGAGGGCGACGGCATCACCGTGCTGGGTTTTGGAGGCGTACTTCTCGGAGATGTTGTACATCTTCTTCTTGACGATTTCCTGGAACAAGTGCATACTTTTGAACGTTTTGTATCGTTGACGGCCGAAATCTGAGAAGTCGAAAATGAGGGGAGAAAGAAGCAATCTTAAGACGCGCCAGTCTCTCCTTTCTTTTCGCGTGCTATTTCTCGATTTTCTAACTATTAAAAATAACTGCGCACCACTTTGCACGCGCCTCCCAGATTTGAGCATCAACAATAACTCATCGGGGAAGCTCAAAATCTGAAAGTAGTGACACTTCTTTACTTCACTGACAATTCGAGGCCACCTTCAGATTGCCTTTCTTTTCTTTCGAACCTTATAAGAATGCATCCTAAAGTCCTCCCAATCTGACTTGCTCGCTTCTTCTGACGACCCTTTGCCGAAACCTTCTCCACAGCACGCGCAGATCACCCGTTTCTCAGGATGACGGAAGACGAAGTGAGCCGCTAATTTGGCTACCGAGATAGATTTCTGAATCTTCATTCATTTTCAACCCTTCCTGGCAGTTACTAAATGACGACTCCTATAGCTAGAGAAAAGGTAGAGAGGGGATGGAGTAGAACGAAATAGTGTGGGAAAGAAAGGGGTTGTCAGGTCGTCATATAGGTGTTGCCATCTTTTCTTGCCGGTTTTACCTTCTCACAGATAGCACAGTCCAACTGCTGGTCGTGGGCCCGAACGTCGTGCTCCGCCAACTCTTTGATAGTGTAGAAGGTTCGTTTACAAGCTTTGCAATTGTACGGCTTCTCTTCCTCGTCGTACTTGCTGACCCTAAAAGTCTTGACTTGCAAAGAAACAAATTTGATAAAGTACGGAAAATCCTCAAAAGTAGCTCGACTCGAACTGCTATTGGTGCTGGATGATCTGTACCGTCTTCGCTCGGAGCCTGATCGCGATTTTGACCTCGATCTTGAGGAAGAGTTATCCCGGCGCTTCCTAAAAATCCCATTTAACTCATTGTTATCACATTTTCTCATCAAATGAATGATACATTATGAGGTTGACAAGGACGCTGAAGATAGGGACAAGATCTAATGATATCTAGAGAACCCCTAAGACGTGATTAGCTATGGCCACCCACACCATCGGAGTCATAATTTACCCCAGAAATCGCTACCTCTTACGATTCTCCCTGCTAGAACTCCTGTGCTTCCTTTTCGACCCTTTCCTGGACTTGTGCCGTCTTCTCGATTTTCTGCCTCGATGACTGTTCGATGACCTTGAGGAGTGCGACGATCGACTCTCGCTGTCACTGTGTCTGTGTCTGTCAGCGTCGGAGTCTGATTCGTTACTCTCACAAGAAAGACGCTTCTCGACGTTCGCTAGGAGCTTCCTCACTGCCTGAAATCACAATAATATTAGATTTTAGAGAACTTCAGGCAACCGCTATTTCACGCGGCACGAAATTTTCGCTATATTACGGCACGATTTTATCGTACAAAGAAAGAAAGACTATTTCAAATATCTATTGAAAATCGTGCCGTCATATAATACGAATTCATGCTGTCGTATCGTAGTTTAAAAACTGCCAGAATTTCACGTTGCTACTTCTTCTTCTGCTGCAATAGTTAATTCTTGAGAATGGGAAGACAAGCTTCATGGTTTGATATTTTCTTCTGTCATGAAGAACACAGATTTACAGATGATACAGCTGATGCTCAACAGCTTTTCTTACCTCGGGAACCTTTCCTTCCACCACCGGATAATTGTTGTTCTCTTCGACATTCCGTTCACTGTGATCGCTGTGATTTCCATTGCTGCTGCTGCTGTTGGTGATTTCGTTCTCTTCTTGTTCCGGATATTCCGAGCCCTCCTGAGTTTTATCAGATCCATCTTCAGGCGACAGCTCCCCATCCTCGAAGGGTATCTCAATCGTCTCCATGATTTGGTCCGCAGCTCCTAAAATGACTTGTTCATAAGTCCTTAAACATTTACGGGACAAGTTTCCACAACAGCTGAACAATCAAATAATTTGCATTACCATCAATTGCGAGAAATAAATAACTTTCGCGTTCATAATTATGATATATTGAATATCTCTTGAGATATAATGATGGACCAAATCTAATATATTGAGCCACATTTTCCACGTTATTTTTCGGAATGAATAACGCGAAAAATCGATTTTTGAATCGATGAATAAGATATATTTCAATAATAAATATGGAATTTCTTGGGGAATGAAAAGTGTGATAATGCGCTTGGGTCGGATTATTTCATACTTCATCGCAATCAGTGATACTTACTCACCAAAAAGATTTGTTTATCGATTTATAAACTTTACATAATCGGTTAATATAAGCACTTGATAACATATAAAGCACTATAAATAAACGGAAAGATAAAAATATAGGAGAAATCGTATCGCATAATGATGTACGAAATAATGACATTTAGGGAAAAATTAAACAATGCACAAAATTCTTTAAATATATTATGTTTTAGATGGAAAATATGCAAGGAAGGATAACATAACGGCGTTTGTCTAAAACAGGAAGTAAATTTTGAAAATTCTCCTCGATATTTAGCCGAAATAGTTTATAATCTAATTCTAATGATAGGTATGTATTAGTTATTCAAGTGAGATATGCAAGAATTGCTTTTCTGAAAAACAAGTGTCGTCTTAGAGGCAAATTCCAGAAGTTCGAATGAAATTTCCCGCAAAACGATCACGCTAAGTTATTATTCTTTTTGCAGGTTATTACTTTCTTAGAATTAAATTTGTGATCTCCAGAGTTTGCACCGATGACAAGAAGAAATTTTCTTATGCAGTGTAGCAACTAACAATATTATCGGAGTATATTGTATTAAAAAAACAATAAGAAAACTGAATTTTAGCAAACTATTTTGAATTTATGCAAAAATTTAAATGAAATAGGCTGTTTAAACCTACTTTTGTGGCTCAGGTAGAATATTTTCCGCATATTCAGAAGATTTAGGCATTAATGTTATTTAGTTTCAAAAACAACAAAAAATGAAAAATTAAATTTCTAAGACCTGATCTTCATGCGCAAACCACACTAACCAACACCAAATCAAGGCGTTTCTATGGCGATATGAAAAGAAAGTTCAGCAGTAAAGAAGTGAGTAATTGTATTCAGCTCAGGACTTAATTTTGCTTTACCTTTAATCAATTATAGCGAATTTCCGGCTTAGAAACTTTCCAACTTTCTATAGATGTGAATATGAGTCTCAGTGAAACTTACCATTTAATCGTTGTATTATGTCAGCCAAATTAAATAACAGTTGGTGTGTTAAAGAGCGCCTTGCGAGAGATGCGCGTATCGCGTATATTGCGTGTGACGACTATGCGCGCAAAGAGGGAGGCTAGAGTGCAGAGAAAGGACGTGGGTACGCAATTTCCTCTGCGTCTCTCGCTCTTTCCGCAACACACGAACGTTGACTTCGTTTGACCAGAATAATACCTATTGCTTTTAATAGTATTTCGTCAAAAGTTGTACTTTCGCAGGTTTAATTAATTTTCTATGCACGTCAATATGGATATTGAAAGTTTGGGATGATGGGAAATTCGATACTTTCCAAGTTTAGAGATTTTAAAATATAAAATAATACTATTTTGATAAAGATCGTTTAAAACAATAGAATCTTGAATATCTATAGATTTATATGTAGAGGCATGTATATGCAGAATTGAAATGTTTTACATATAACGAGTGCACTGAAGTGTATTATTAGTTGAATATATCACAATGTCGGCTGATATATATTAGTGATTAAAATCACGACGCAGATGTCTTCAGAATATTCAGACAAGATATCGTTGTTATGACTACCCTCTAAGAGTTCCAAAAATTATACGTTTCGAGCATAAAGCTCAAACTATAGATTTTTTGCGATCAGTTTCGAAAATTTCCCGATAGAAATTTGAGTTTAGTGCATTATTAAGTGTGGTTGTAAGTGAACCAATAAAAAATGAATTTTTAAGAGAAAATTCAAACAATATGGAATATTTTAGACAGTATCGACTCAAAGTTAGTGATATTTCAAAGGAAATTTGAACTTTAGCTTCATATTTGTATTAACGAAGATACGATTTTCTTTAAATTCAATGAAGGCAAACATATGACAAAGCATAGGGATTAATTCAAAATAATGGGAAAATTTTTAATTCTTGGGAGTTGCTTATGTTTATAAGAATAAATGAGACATGAAGTTTAAAAATGCCCAAAATATATTTTAATAGCAGAATACAATAATTGCCCTTCCTTAGTTTCGAGTATTCAAGGATGAAAATGGCCAAATCAAAATTCTGAGATTTTTAGAGGCCGCCAAACCTTTTATAAGTAAGAAAGATGTGAAACATCCCATATTTAGGGTAGAAATGAGGTAAACTGGGCCTGATTTTCGCTACGATAACAAAGTGTAGAAGAATCACATCAAACGTGGAACAAATTTGCCCTAATATCTGGAGGGAAAGAGATTTCTCCTTCGAGATAAATTAAGATTTTCGAGAAATAATTTTCAATTGCTGAAACGAAATTCTAGATTTTCGCTACTTTAATTTGAATATTCCTACGATATTTCCACAAAACACTTTCAATTTAATAATTTATTAATCTCTAATAAAATAATTTAATATTACAACTAATGTCATTATTTTAACCATAATATCAATCCACCTATTAACACTGCTAACAATATGACTCCAGTCACCAGAAGACATATCTTCTTCTGAAAATATTTTATTTCTAAACATCGAAATTTTCAAATAATTTAATACATATAGAAAAAATACATCGAACACTTAGGTAAAAATATTTTATTATTTCATGTTAAAAAATATAATAAATAAATATAATAAATTATTATTAGAACAAAAAGTGCGAGACGACAAGTGCGCGTGAAAACATACATAATTTGACAAAGAATGACGCGTCTAAAGTGGATATTTGGAAATCCCTAAATTGGCGCTATTATTACAAGCATAATCAGACCAGGGAGCGCACTTTCGTCAGACGAAAATAAACTATAGGGGGTAAGTCGCACGAATGAAATTATAGTTACGGTGCCAGGTCGCACTCGTGAAAATTTTGGCTAATTACAGGTTGAAGAGAGAAAGTTTTAAGACAAATTACTGGGGGTAGGCCGCAGACTTGCTGACGATCGTCCTCCCTGGGTCTGAGCATAATTGACAAATGAAATTCACTCAAATAAGGTAATAAGGTAAAAAATCAGCAAAGAGAGACATTGACCATTTTAACGATCTATACAGAATAATTGACCAATTATCTTTTCACTGAATATAATTAAATCAATAACTACTGTATATAATTAGGAAAACTAAGTTATTTGCTTGGTTAATTAGGCCTATCCTCATAGAAATTTCATAAGAGAAGCTACCTCACACACTCGGATTTTTGAAATTTGAAGTGACAAAGCGAAATTTTTGAGATCGAAAAGTTTAGTCATTGAAAATCGATTGATTTGCGCTAAAATAATAATAGTAAAGGCAGTGCCAAATATGGTAAATAGTCTTTAAAGAAATAAATAAATTAAATTTGAAAAAATGACTAGCATATCTTTGGCGCGCTAAAAATCTAACTAACAAATTTGGTCCCAAAGCCAAATCTAACTCCCAAAAATCTAGGAAGAAATTAGAACAAAATAATAACCCATTGTGTTGTCAATGACCGATTACTTGAGTCAAAATAAAGGGGAAGAAAATTTGATGCATGGAAATTAACGTGTTGTTTGCAAACAAATAGACGACATTTCATTGATTCTCAAGGAATGATTTTGACGACTATTCGATATTACGCAATGCATACCCCGCACACTAGAATTTCTGAGTCGTCGATTTTTCTCAAGCAGTCGGTGATTGGCAATATGAAAACACTCATATAAGACTAGCTATATTGATGTCGGCATTAAAAATTAAATAATTTGGCTAAATTGAATATCCTCTATTTAACAGTGACTAAATTATTATTGCTTTCTTTCTTATGCAGTGATAAGACAAAATAATGAAGAAATCGTTTTCGAATGATTATGCTTAATTAGTTTGTTCTATGCGTTTGATATCGAGGTCCAAATTGTAAATACAAGCCGGTAATACGAAGCGGTAACAAGTAACAAGGATTTGGGTACAATTATTAGGTGGTAATTTTTAAACAAAAATAATCATTATATCATTTAATATTCACTTAAAAATACGAATATTTCGATATTTTCAATAATATAATGATATTGGATAATTTAGTTATGTAAATATTAGAACGGCATTGGTATGAAGCTCATCGCTATGAAGCCCAGTATGATGAAAATCACGGTCAGCATGATCAAAATGATTATTTTCTTCTAAAGCATTTATTTTTAGATAGAAAACGCATTTATTTATATTTTAA
This sequence comes from Diploscapter coronatus, assembly GCA_964036155.1. Classification (NCBI taxonomy): domain Eukaryota; kingdom Metazoa; phylum Nematoda; class Chromadorea; order Rhabditida; family Rhabditidae; genus Diploscapter; species Diploscapter coronatus. Next base: position 80,585,574 of record OZ038423.1, on the reverse strand, counting down.
TAAAATGGCACGACAATTTTACAACGGTAATATGAAGCGACGAAGTGGAGCAACTATTGTGCGGACACGGGAAAAGCATCACAATTTACGACATGTGTTTTTTTTTTGTAATTGATGCATTTTTAGTTAAACTATTAATTAATCACTTTTAGTATTGCACCAATTACAAGTATTAATAAATAAATACAACATACCTGACGACATAATGCACAACGGAGTTAAAATCACACAAATGCACGATAAATTATGACAAATGCACATTTCTGATAATATCATGGCATCCTTGGAATTTAAATGCCCATTTCGAAATATCTCTTTAAAAGTCGAATTTCCATTCAATTTTTCCAACTGAAAATACACACCACCGGGCAAGAAAAAGGGAGGAAAATATGGAATAAATTAAAATTTAATATGAAAATACTGCGTTTTGACTAGAATTTCCGGAATTTCGAAAGAAATGGCTTGGAAAGGAAATTAGAATAAATTATGCAACCCTAGTTCTAGTTCCAGAGCCCCCAGATGAGCTTCCCGAATTACTCGAACCCCCAGAATTCCCAGAACCTGTCTCGGAATTCGACGGCACAAATGTTTGAATTACTGTCTTTTTTGCCGTATTTGTAATTATCAGCCAGATAACGATAGCTACGATACAGATAAGCAGGATGATTATGAGCGTTATGCAGATGCAGAATTTCTTCTGAAGAATAGAAATTAAAATAATGTTGTTGTTTTCAAATAGCTGTTAGTGTAAATTATATTCTATTCTAACCTCTGAAAGTACAGAGAGCGTTTCAAGTAATCTGATTACATATGATTATGCCGCAGAAATCCTATTTTCTAAACCAAATTCGATAGGGGGTTTTTTGCATTAGGTGCACAAGAAAAGCACAATTTTGGTGGTATACCATTTGGGTCGATTACCAAAATTTTCTGGCCAGATTAACGACCCGAAAATTTCCCTAAGCGACCCATAAGGACGCGATACAAAGTTGTGGTGCCTTTGTGTATTTAATGCAAAAACCCCTATCGAATTTGGTTAGAAAATAAGATTTCTGCGGCATAATCATATATAACCAGATTACTTGAAGCAATCCGATATAAGTAAAAATATTTAAATTATCAATTTTATTTTAACTTTTAGATTCTTCAGGGAAAATAGCCCAGAAAATTACTCGAAGACATCCCAATAACTTTTGGCCCCTTTTCAATTTCAACGTCCCAAAAGTCTGGGGAGTAGTCATTCGGAGTGGCTCTCTTTCATTTCCCTTACACTATTTTTCACTAATTCGATTTCTTTTCCTCTCAATTTCCATACTATTTTCCCGTTTTCCTACACCTCTCGACGATCAATACGTCAAAGCAATTTTTTTATCTTTTTGCCCCAGTATTTCCTTTTTATGCTTCTTTTAGTCTCTCATTTTCGAGTTATGTTTCATCATTCATCTGCCTAGAAAGCGATATAATCAGGGATTAGCTAGTTTTGCGGAATAGTGCTAGACTTGCCAGAAGCTAGCTAAATCTTAAACAAGAAATATGATAAATTAGAATTTGAAATTAGCATACAAACATTTTTAATAAATAAAAACCACTTCTTAATAATTTTTCCTCAATTACGAGCATATTTATATGTTTAATAGCCATAAAAATGTCGTATAAGAACGACTAAACTCCAGTTTCACAAAGTCCGATGCATGAAAATGACAGGGTTTTGTCTAGTTAAATTTAAAAAACGAAAAACTAGCAAATATTGGACCAACAATATCACAATATTAACCACACTACGTATACGACTACATGAACTGTCACAACCACGTTATATTATATTCAAATATATTTAAAATGGCTATTTGGAAACCACAAGCCCTCAGCCATGCGAAATAGGGTGAGGATGGTAGGGAAAATGATTCTTTTCTCACACTATTTCGCATCGGCTTGAGGTTCCAAGTTGCCATTTAAAATGTAGCTCAATAAACTAACCCTTCGCGCTTTGCTCTGGTATTGTACGGCTTTTTTCGTGTCGGCCACCGCTCGATCCACAAACTCTTTAGCGTGTTCCACGTTATACTCGATTCGGTCTACCATTTCACCCTGAAATATTTATTTATTTATTTATCCGATTTATTATATCTGCATGATACTAATATTAAATATTTAGTATTTTATTTGCTGTTAGTTGAACGATAATATCTTCAGCATTCATTATGATGACCCATTGGAAAAATTTTAATAATAGTTTGTAGTAGAAATTATTTTCTGACATAATATATTGTTATAATTTTTCATTTTAATAATATTTTTTTATGATTCATCGATTATTTCATAATTGGTTATATTTCCAAGTTATTTTGACATTCAATAGCTCCGAGAATTTATGTCATGTTTGATCAACTGCTCAAGTTTTTTTTCTCTTTTAAATTCAGAAAAATGTGGTTTATCTATGAATTTTAGCGCAGTCATTATAATTTTACGCAATGCAAGTGAAAATTCACCAATCTATCAATTTCTTGATGAATAACCCAAAATAAGCCTTATTTTTAATGGGGTATAAAATTAGCCTGGAGTTTGCCTGTCAAGTTTACGAAGCGTATATTTCAGGGCCTTAGGGTTAATTAAATTAGGCTCAAACTTCAACTTTCTGCTATTTAAGAAGCATAGGTCAATAAAATATTGAATTGAATAATTAATGCGAAAAATGAGCGCAGAATATCAAATTAATTTTATACGTTTTTTAATCAAAGCTAGAACATTCTACCTCGTTCTTTTTCCGATTGTTTCCGTTTACTTAAAATGGAATATTCATCTAATTGGAAGAAAACAGAAGTTTTAGAAAAACGATAATTTAGATTTTATTTTAGGGCATAATTTATCCCCTTCATTGCTCGCGTAATTTCCTGCGCGAATTCGCCGGAAATTGCCTTCCTCCATTTTGAAAATCCCCTTTTTAATTCTTTGCCAAGTTTGAATGTGAATGAATGAAGCCTTTTGGCAAATCGAGATTTCGTATGTTCAGCCACTTTTGAGCGGCCATTTTTCATCACAAGACGAAAAACAAAGAGTGAGTTTTTCGATGAAAAAAAACCTCCCATATTTTAGGATCGATACTTTTAAACGAAGAAACAACTTTGAAAATGGAAACAAAGTTGAAAATATAGACAGAGATGGGAAAATTCCCCTAGGATAAATCGAAAAAAAAGCTGTAGAGCACAAAGATGAAAGTATAATTTCATTTATTGCCTTCTGTTCTAAAAGCGCCCGCAGAGAGAAAATCTTCCTGGAACGAAGTTTTTTTTCTCTTTTTCGTTCGTCCCTTTCCTTTTTCCCACGTGTGTGAGCCATTTTCAAAATCCAATAGATAAAATGAACGCGGAGATTGCGAAATCCGAAAATCCATATAAAAGCGATATGAAAGCAAGATAGCCCCGAAATTTAATCGTATAAATAATACAAATATGGGGGAATAAAAACTTGAAAAATCGATATTTTCGTATTTTAGAGCAAAAATAAGTAAATACGCAAACTTTTCCTAGATTTGTAGGAAAGAAGAAAAACTTTGAGAATCATCGATATTGTATTTCCCCTTTAGAAAACATTAATATGCAAGTATAGTTTAATTTTAATCTATTTATCTTTTTCAAAGTTAGCGCATTTCAATATGAGATGTACTTCCAAAAATTAAAAGCCGTGCATTCTGATTTACAATTTTCGCGCGCCTGAAAACAAACAAAACGCCATCATATCAAATTGCAGAGTGTTCAAAGGTAAATAAAGTGTTAAATAGAATCAATTAAAATATAAAGGAAAAAATATTTAAATAATATAGTTAATGACGATATTTAGATGATATATATTATTAAAACAAAGTTACATAAAGAAATATATATTTTTGATTATAAATTGGGAATACATTTTTAAAAAATTTACAAATATAGTTATTAAATAATCTACCTGACTCTCAACCAACATAGCCATGTCCATGAACATGTCGTGAAGCTCCCTGATGCTGCTTTCCAGCTTCATGATGTCGTTATGCCGCGCTTCAATGTCTGCTAGGGTTTGTTTGGCCTAAATTTAAACAAAAAATCTCAATTCGTCTTTAAAATACTACTTTTCTATCATTATTGTATACAAAAATATTTACTATCGTAAGTAAACCATTCTAACATTTTGATTTCAGTTAATTATTTTTTATAATATATTTAAATTGGAAATGTTCATTAAGAACAATTTTGTACTCACCTGTTGTGTATCGGTAATAATCCCTTGCGTGAAAACGCCCGGATTTCCCGATTCGATCATTTCTTCGAGATCCTCATCGCCAACCTGCTTACCGGCTGAATTTTTGAAAATCACTCAAATGGATATGTTGTTTTTCCGGAGAATTACCGATATCCAATTGTCGTTGGATTCTGCCCTTGCATCGTTCTCGATAGTCCGTTTGGGTTTTGTTATAGTCCGTCATGACCTAAAAACTCGTGTTTTTTTTAGAAAATCCTAAAATCTAATTTAAAAGTTACCTCAACAAACCGTCTCGATAACGTGCTGTGTTGGGTTTTCCTAATTCGTAAATCGGCATTCGCAGATCCGCTAGATTCATCGTGCTCGATAGCGTTTTCGATAAGTTTCAGCTTTCCTCTGACCTAATTTTTGAGAATTTATTATCAATGTTTTTAGTTTTTGTTGGTCGATTTTATAAAAATACGAACGCAAATTTCTAGATCTTACATATCTTTTTTACTTTAATGAAGGCAATATTTAAGTGATTAATCATGTAATTTGCGCTAAAATGTATTTTTATTAAAACTACTTTATTCGCCGTCCTCTTGATGCTGGCCATGAGTTCATCGAGTTCCTCTTTGGTTTCTGAAAACAAAAGATATTCTAGAAAATTTCTAAATTTAATATTTTTCATTTTTGAAATTCAAATATATTTTCTCATTTTCATCGTTCAATTGTCCAGAACAAAGTCTCCTTTGTTTCTGCTGCTGCTGCTGCTGCTGCTGCTGCTGCAGCAAGAATGCGGAGAGTGAATTTTCATCAGTTATGCTATGCATAAAGATGTGCTAGAAACGCGAGCGCGGCTCTTTGAGCCTTCAAGAAGCCTCGAAAGCAGACGCCATAAATTTCTGAAATTGCAACATTCCTCATCGCGCTTGGAATAATGCGCACTAAGGCTTATCATCGAATATAAAAATGTTGTCGTTTTTGCAATTTCAAGAGAATTTTTTACAGATCAGGCAAAAAATATCTATTTTCGGTTTTTCATTATTAATTCAAAGGAGCATGGACTTTTCGATTAAAATTGTCACTATCGCTTCAAACGACTTACTCGGATCGTTGACTGGATTCGACAATATCGCCGAATGCTTCTTTTTGACTTCTTCCACATTGCTCGCTATCAAATCTACGCTGCCCCGGATTTCCTCTACCTGAAATGAGAATGTCTTTTAACCCCTTGAAAACGCCTCTGGATATTATAGGGCAGCTCCTAGCATAGCCTTATAGCTAAGCAGCTACTGGAGTCGAGCCTATCCATGTATAATTAGCCTCATTTTTACTTTCATTTGTAATTCTAATGACAACGAAAAGAAAAAATTATATGCAAAATAAGTTGTGCAGAAAATCAAGAGCTTCCAATGCAATTCATGATATACACAGTTAGTATAATACTACTAGGGCAAATTCATCAATACTTGATTTACAAGAATGCAAGATTGTACGCGTGTGAAACTTTCTCGCTTTTTTTTTCGCTGGTGGAAATCTTGATTTTGATCCTTTTTTTTTTTTTTTTTTAAATTCCTATCGGCTCATTTTTCCTTCCCTCCGTATGCGCGCTAGTTCCGAGTTATTGGACGAGCTTTGGGGTTTTCTCTAATTTTGCGCGCTATTTTCTCGTCATTTTTCCTTTTTGCGCTCTCTCGTTCGGCTTGAAGCTAGCCAAAATCAAGCTCAAAACGCCGAAAATCGATATGTCGCCGACGACGAGACGCTGGGAAGAGAGGCCAGAAATTCGGGAAATAGCCGAGAAAATGAGGGATTAGAGAAATGCGGGCAACTCCCCCCAGACTGGCTCGACGGGGGCTTATTCCTTATCCGATCGAGGAGTGGTGTGGAGGGGAGGAGGGCAGTCTTTATCCCGGCTTATCACTTTATCGCCCTCTCGACATTTAGCGCTCTCTAGTCGACGACTTCTGAGCTCATTCGTCCATTTGCATAAATGCACCTTCGGTCTTTTGAATTCGAGCGTATGTTCGGTATCCGGCAAAACTATCACCGAGAACATCTAGCTCCGGGTTTTTATGTCAAAAATTTGAATATTCTATCAATTCACAGGAAGACAAACGATCAGACGAATTTTTCCTCAGGGGCTCGGTAAAGCTAGAAAAGAAATTCAGTATTTCATCGTGACAAACCCCAAAATGCCGCATTTTCTCAGACTTTCATAGCCTCATCAATTAAAGCTGAAATTGTGCCTCTTATGAAGGACGATTTCTCATTCAAAATTCTCATATGAATGCGGAATGTGGGAGAGCGAGAATTTTTGATTTCGCGAAAATTTCCTTGCCACCGACTATTTCCGTATTCGAATTGATTTATCGACCCCTCGAATTTCAACTCAAAACAGCCCGCTTCCTAACAGAATTATGACCCGCCTACAAAATGTCGAAAGAAACGAGAGTTTTAATGAAATCAGGGATATATGAAATTGGAAAATAGATATTGGCTCATTCAGCTGACAAGCGCAATTTGAAATATGCGAAGAGAAATGCTGACATATGAAAAATTAGATATTCTCATATCATAAATCCTAAATTAGAAAAAAAAAGTTGGATGGCTACACATGCACACCTACTTAAGGGATACAGAATGATGATAGATTGCATAATAAATCCGAAATAAGCTGTTTAGTTATGTTAATATGATGATGATACAGATATTGAATCATCCAGTAAGCTTTTAGAAAGAAAAGTTAGCGCCTTCCTGTTATTTCTTATCAGGGATAGCGAGAACAGCAATGAATGTTGGAGGGAGATAATTTGAAAAAAGCTTATTAAAAAGAAGGATCAAATAAAAAAAAATTTTTAAAAATACCTGCTCAAAGAATTCCTCCATAAACTGAGCATTGGCCGCATCCATGTGCATATCATCGTCGCCTTCATCCTCAGATTGGGCCGCCTTAAGCGCCCCCAATCGGTCTTTCGTCATTTTCTAAAAAGATAGCTTAAAAATAATGTAAGTTTGATGGTTTCCCAAGATTTGTCTCCTCAATTGTCATACTTTAGTTTAAATCTAAGTCACAAACTCACATATTATCGATTAGGACTGAATGTTTCAAACATTTCCTTTCATTCATCTAACTAATGCTATATCGCATTTATCGATATTCCTAGTTAAATGAAGGAAATCCGGATTAGGATGAAACATGATGAGAGTCAAAAGAAAGCAATGTCAAGCCAGCAACACAAATTTTAGATCTAGCAAAACGAAAACCTACATCGATCTACGCAATCGTCGTCGTCTTTGCTGAAGACGCGTCAGTTAGACGACGTCAACTTGGAGTCTGAATCGTGACGACGTCGGCTCGTCGTCGTTTGGGTGTTGATGGTGTTGCGGGCAAAAAACGACGGATTCCGATCGACAAAACACCCTAGATGATAATAATGTTGGTTGGGACACGACAGCGCGGGCGCGGGGACTCGACAAAATATTGCGTGAAACAAAAGACTAGAGACGTATTGGAAGTTGAGAGGGCGCTGACGATCAGACGAATGTGAAACGAAAGCGGAAAAAGGAAAGGGAAATGTGGAGAAGAGAGACGGAGGAGAGATCAGTGTGTTGGCAGGACGGAGCGAAATAGCGGAAGGAATGCGGTTAGAGACGGCGAAAATAGCGTGCGAAAGTCGGAGAGCGCACCGAAAAACGCACGACGCGCACTTGCAAATCGACTAGAGACACAGCAAGAGTGCCCAGAGGGAAGAAGCCTCGAAAATGGAAAGAAGCGAGACAGCACGCCTTTTCGGGAGCGCGCAAAGATCCAGACCACGCCCACATACACAATTGGGGTGAAGCAGTGGTAGCGGAAATAGCGCGGCATTCGAGGATGGTCAAAAGAGATGAACGAAAGAGAAATACTGCGTGACTGTGATGCGCAAACCACACAGCAATGAAAAGAGTGGACATGCTTTGCAGAATTTCACTGCAAGTCAAATTACCACCAACTTTTCAAATTACTTATTTCCAATACACGTCGGGCTTTGGTATTTAATCTCGCGCTCATTCGTGCGCTCCTTTTCGATTTGAACAATTTCAGGTCGAAATAATGACTTCGACAGAGAATGAAACCGAAACCGCTACCAACACCGGTGTGGAAGAAACGGACGAGTTTGACGAGGAGTACGAGTACGAGGATGAGGAGTACGAGGATGACGAGTGCACAGAAATCTACCATCCAGTACCCACAACAACCAGAATCTACGTCACCTATGAAGAGTCCATTGACCCGAACGAAGAAGAAGAAGAGGAGGAGTAAGTTCTGCAAACCCAATAAAGTTTACAGGGACACTTTCAGAGGATTGACCTACGAGGACGCACTGGATCAATTACGTGAGTTGAAATATCCAGAGACGAGAGCAGGGCCGTCTTATGCTCAAGTACCTCGATCCAACATCGCTGTAAAGATGTACGAACGAGAAAGGTTTCTGAAACTCAATGAAACGACGTACGACATCAATTCACCGCACAAAGATCAGATATATCATGTAAACCATCTTGTTAAATTAAAAATACAACACACACACAGACGCAAAATTTAGATTTCCCTGAACGAAACCGGCGATAGGATGGCTCTTTGCGGAGGTGACCAAACTGTATCCGTCTGGAACAGAAATGAGGACGGAACTTGGAAGAAAGTTGCGTTTTGGAAGGTACGATATAGCCGGCGTACGAAAATAGTTCA